>OU426891.1:14610000-16097500 GCA_911387775.1 Thymelicus sylvestris | reverse complement strand
ATTAATAAGTACCTGGGTACAATGAGCACTGAGCAGGGTCCAAGTAGACCAATTTGAGTCTTTCTTTTTGAGCCCGCGTATATCCTCCTGTCCTTATAATTATAATACAGCTTATTAGAAATTAGATTTTTCCTATATTAATTCAAATTACAAATTTTTAAAGAAGAAACTATTTATTTATTTATTTATTTAATTGTTCATGTACACGTATATAATTGGTTACAAAAAGTTAATAAAAGAAATTTGGTACATAGGCAATGCTTATTTCTAAAAGAAATCTCTTCCAGCACACCTAGGACTTGAAAAGTGATATAAAATTAATTTAGCGTGCACTTGTTTATATAAATAACATCTAAGATAGATATTAATTTATTCAATAATTACCTACATACAAGTATACATACATACAATTTATATATTATACACTAATACATACACATTTTACAAATATAAATTCTATAGATACATACATATATAAATATATATATATAAATATATGGACAAACTATAAATAGATATTAGATAGTAATCAAAAGTTGACAGGATTTATTGACATAAAGAAAAATAGTGTTCTTTTACTCTTTTTTTAAATGAATAAACTGTTTGACATTGACGAATACTCGGTGGTAGTGAATTCCACAACCTAACCGCATGAACCGAAAAGGAATGGGAGTAGGATGAGGTATTATGGCGAGGAAAATGTAAGAGCGACCTAATGTGCTTCCTACAAGGTGCATTAGATGCTCGGGCATAGGAAAAACGATTGCGGAGGTACGAGGGAGAGGAAGGGTCTAGGACTAAAGTTTTCTTCTTATTAATATTCTAAGGCGATTGTCTAATTTTTTTTAAAGTTGCATGTTTATATGTTTTTTTATTATTAAATGCTTAAAATAACCTTCAATTGTTCCATTTACTATATTAGCAAATTCTTCACAGTTTTTTGATAATCGATGAAATCTGAAATATCCCTAGATTCGGTTGATGTTTGTATATATAGATAAGTAAATATCAAACGTGAATTATTTGGAAAAAAAAAAACGAAAGAGACCTTTCACAGAAATACGCTCTGACGATAATATAGTTACTAAAACGCCGCGTCAAAATAATAGCACGAACGAGGAAATGTTCCGGCCTTTTATGATAACAAGCATCAAAGTGTGCCATTCTCATTACGGCTCATAATCTCCAATTGTGACGCTTATAAGCTCCTGAGATAACGCGCCCTGGAAATGTTTCCGTAATTCCATCCCTTTATTCAGGTTCATGCATCCGCCGTTGTCTGCCGCCAGGCAATTTTACAGTGTGATATAAAGGTAACATGTTAAAATGTCGTTAAGCTTTGCTTGCTCCAGCTATATCAATTAAAAGATACTTTAAATTAAGCTTAAAGCAAAAAAGTGCGTCACTTTTTCTGTAGAACGAGCCATCGAACGATAAAGTTAACTTAACAATAGGACTTATAGAAATCACCCAAAAATAGGAAAAAATAAAAATATATCTAATAATAGAAATCGAAATTGTATTTTACAGCGACACATTTATTTAAAAGAGTGATGAAATACATTGTTGCTGATAGCACAGTTTGAACAACAGAATATTTGTTAATGACACTGACACATCACACTCTTTTCTTATTGTCCTTCTTAGCCTTTTTATCCTTAACTATTACTTCTGGTTCTGGTTCTGGTTCTGGAGGTGTCGGCGGTAGCTTTTTGTCTGGCCACAAACGTTCAATCATTTCTATGATACCTACGAATGAATTCGGAAGAACATTTAATGAAAATAACTAAAAGGCTTCCGCAAGTTAATGATGCAAGTAGAACCTTACTTTAGATATCATTATTTATCCAAAAAGAAGAAAGTATAATTATAGAGTATGGGACCAATATCAAAGAGAATAGATTTTTTGTTCCCGCTATTTACTACCGTATTGATTCAAAATCTGGTCTCACCAGCTAATTTAATAGTCAGTCCTCCTTTATCAGTTTTCGGTCCCGGAAATGTACTAGCCAGGCCTCCAATTAAATCCTCATCCACAGGTGCATTAGCCTTTTTCATGTCCCTGAGTATCTCCCGAGGTTGCATCAATTCACGCTCCTTATATTTTTCGAGAAAATATAAACTGGAAAGATATTTTATTTATACTTGTATATTCCATTCCACTAGTTGATTAATTTATGCTTATTATTCAAATTAAAAAATAATTTAGAAAACTTACGCAGTATCTAAATGGCATTTCTTGGATGCTTTCGAAGTTAAAAAATCCATTCTCTTTAAAATGATCACCCGAATATCAGGATCAGTCAATGTGTAATTACGGATTACCTTTCCGTATGTAACGTTTAGATTCTTTCTATGATCTAATGCAAGAATCTCTTTTAATTCCTGCAATGAAATCCTTTCACTGAATTATTAAAATTTCAGCATAAAATCTATTTATTTTTCAGTTAACTTTTTAGGATAAACAACAGAAAAGTGTTTCAAGATTTTATAATTTTTCTTGTAATTACCTAAATGTAATATTCCTAAATGTAGTTCGTGTAAATGTTATACGTTTTCCAAACAATCTTAGTATCTGACCTGAACAAACTTCTTCTCAACTACAATATTATCCATTAACAGATTATTCAACTTTACTCCCTTAAATTTCATAATTTTTAGTATCGTCAGCGCATCTGACGGCGACAGAGGATTGAAGGAGAGATCTAAAATGTGCAGTAGATTTGTTTTCCGTAGCTTCGATAGAGCCCTGGCTGCTTGAGTCGACAATCTGAATTCAAAATATTAATATTAATCAGGGAATTGAACATTTAGCTACTTTGAGTTTAGCTCAAGTGCTACGATTTAATTTCACGTGTGTTCAATCAATAATAATTAATAATATCTTCAACGCCGAATTGACCATGGCTACTAAACTTTTTATTCGACAGATGAAAAAATATTCAGCTAGCTATTTTTACTTACACATCATGACAAGTCTATTAAAAAGCACGAAGCTAATTTAACGTTTATCTCAATTTTGGAATTATCTCGGTCAGCAAATTGAAGGAAGAGTAAAGCAAGAAATGACTGCGACCATTTCATATCCATCTATAACCTACCTCAAAATATAATGAAAACTGACGTAAACATTTATAAACGTCACAGCTCTACATATTCGCATCATATCTCATGTTCTTACATCTATGTTGCGTTTTATCATGAGGACAATCTTTTCCTGCAACACCTCAATACTCACCTATTATTGCTTAAGTCAATAATACGAAGAGTTGGCACAACCAGCAAAGGTTTCAGTACTACGTCAATGGTGAGGGCATTCCACGCCAAATTTAATTCCACTAAGACTGTACTATTGCTGAGCTGACGTAGAAGTTCGTTCATACCTGCAAGAATACTCATCATCACAATCTACCAATTGTTCTACTGCTGAGCTTGAGATCACAGCATGAAATGAATTAAGGCCATTATCTATAGGGTCTCTATCCTCGTTCCAAGCAGTTGCGTTGAGAGATGACTGACCTGTAGTTGTTTGCTGATAGTTTTAAGCAGAGGCCATAGCTCATCCCGCTACCTAACTAATGTCAGATTTTATACAACTCAAAAAATATTTGAATATATTTTTGAGAAATCATGCTTTCTTCACTAAAACTAACTAAACTTTAAAGATCTATATGACATGATTTTTTGTCGAATCTGGCTGATGGTAAATTTTGCATTTTTCTGAAGTCTTTTACAGTAACTTAAGTAATTCCAGGTAATTCATTGAATTACCAAATGATTACAAATACTCAATTTAAATTAACAAATTTGTAGGGATTGGCGATGGCAAAAAACAGTTTGAAAAAATATTCCAGCCGCTAATCAGCGTCCCGGAAAAACTGAGGGGATTTTAATCCGAGCGAGAGAAACCGCTAACGGCATTCTGAAGCTGTAATTACGCGACATAGTTTCAAAGAGGTGCTACGATAAAACCTAATTAGGTGACTTCAGGCTTCTAAACACTTACTAAAAGTCTAACGGATTTCATGTTTCCACAAGGCTCTCGTACTCTGATTTGCTGTAGAATGAATTAAAGAAATTCTCAAGATTTTCATTAAAAGTTGCAACTAAATTATGTACCTTCTGCAAAAATGTGCCTCGTACCTTTTGAGGCTTGTGAGTCGTGAGTCTTTCCATTACCATAATATTCGTAACGCAATGAGCTACAGATATACAAATATCAAATAATCCTTTAGCTCAAGCAGAAGTGTCCTCGGCATGTCCAACGAAGGGTCCCGAAATAGGTTCATAGAAATGTATGTTTTCAACTTTCAAGTTTTGGTTGTTTATGTAAATACGCAACGCGTGACTGAGTGCTTGAGCATCTAATATCTACGCAATGCCACCTGAACTTCACTCCACTAATACGCATTGGTGCAGTGAAGCTCAGTTACTGTTATGAGGAGTGACCTGTGTCCCATGGTGGTTCATTAAAGGGTTAAAGAAATTAATGTTAGGATATTTTAAATCGACAAATTTTTGTTAACATCACGTCTGAACATATTTCAGTGTACCAAAACAGCCAGTTGAACAGAATGAGCAAAGCTCAATACACATTTTCTGTGTAAGGAAAAATCACCTTACCTATTGTTAGAGAATAAGAATTAATTTGGTACAGAAATAAAACTAGCATTTCCAAGCAAGCTTTACCTTTCTCATTCTAAGATAAACGTGTCAAGCGTGAGTGGTGCTCCGGCACTGAAGGTACCCGTACAACATTTTTCATTTAAAACTTTTCTTACGTTTAGTCACAATTTAGATTTGAAATGAAGAAAGTAAAGATTTTACTTTCAAAGTACAGTAGTTAATAAAATACGAATCCTAAAACTGACATAGAGTCAGTCGAGCTAATCAAAGTCCATTTTTCTACCCACCAAATGTGTCCAATGTCCAATCAAACCTCAAATGGACAAAACTAATCACCAGGCACCTATTGGTATTAACAAAGTTTTATTACTTAGTACTAGGACGATTAATCCTACTAATATTAAAAGTGTGACAGTGTGCATGGATGTTTGTTACTCTTTCACGCAAAAACGGCTCAACGGATTTTCATGAAATTTTGCACACCGATAGACCATGATCTGGAATAAGACATAGGATACTTACTATCCGGGAAAACGCGGGGAAAGCCGCAGGCTGAGTGCTGGTAACATATGAAAGTTACGCGGGATTTTCACCTGAAGAGCACGGGACCCTACCAGGGAACCAGCCGAGAGCAGTGTTTGCCGCGTTCAATATTTATGTGCAAGTCCGAGATGGCGCTGAGAGAATGAAACTTTCAACCGTTAAACGGTCTCTGCGGCCCGCGCACATTCTGATGCTTCAACTGAACTTGCTCATTTTATTTATTGAACACTCTCAAGTATATAAACAGGCTCTCTATAACCGAGTGCTATTTGATTTTAACCTTTATTTTGTTTTTTATAACACTTATTTCCTTTTCCTTATTCACATATCTTCGCACGATAGTTGTATTGTCGGACTATTTCTTTTCTTTCGTTTTTTTCCTTCTCTCTTTTTTGGCCGGCAACGCATCAATGATGTCTTTGGTGTTGCTGATGTCCATGGGCGACGATAGCCACTTACCATCAGGTTGATCGTCGACTCGTTTTTCAGCTATTTCCATAAAAAAACTACAGTGTTAGAACTGCATATTGGCTGATCTTACAAACTTTACGTTATGATTACCATGCCGGACCGTCGTTGAAGGATGCCGAGTTCGACTCCCAACAAAGCAGTTTTTTTGGATGATGAATTATAATTTCTATACATACTCGGTGTACCCTGTGGGCGTATGTTCTTGTCTTTGTGTGTTGTCTATGACACCCACGATACAGGGAATCCAATGGTGCTAAGTGTGTAATGAAAAAAAAGATGAAGATTTGCGAGTTTCCTAACAATCTTATCCCTCACCAATGCAAGAGAAAAATAATTACATGTCCATACGTGATATCTTACAACATAAAACATATAAAATAAACTAGCGCTGTGCCCGCGGCACCTTTCACATTTATAATATTATGTAGGATTATTAGCGAAATAAAATACCTTTATTAGACGACATCTTATTCCACGAAAGGTCCAGGTGTGTTATAGTGTTATTGCATTCCACAGCTTCTGCTAAGGCTAACGCAGAGTCTGTTCCCAAATCATTATGACTTAAATTTAACCTGAAATTTTTACGTTGCCATCATAAAGACGTTATAATTTTAATACGAACTAGGGACAGATTGAAGTAATGTGAAACCATACAATTTATAGCTTGTTAGTTCGCTTTTACTTAAGGTATTCGGCTGTGTGTAATATTGCTAAATTACATAAATGGTAGCGACTTTGCGTGCGAAGCGAAGGCTCCCGGGTTCGATTCCCGGCTGGGGCAGACATTTATGTGACCGATAAAGTTTGTTTTCGAGTGTGAATGTGAGTGATGTCTTATTTATGTAGTCCACAGACGACAAGAGGGAAAAACTACTGCCAAGGAATGCATGAGTTTTGTAGTCATGACAACACATTAAAAATTCTATGAACGGATGCCCTTACATCCTGTAACCGTAGTAAAATACCTTTTTATGATTGTTCCTCGTTGCAACTTTTCAGCTAAGTATTGGAACCCCTGATCACCTATATTGTTCTTGGACAGGTCCAGTACTTCCAAGACGAAATTGGAAAGGAACGCAGTCAGTTTACGCATACCATTTGGTTGTATACTGAAACGTAAGTCGTGAAGTGGTTATTAATTGCACTATTGAATATCTAGTAATCCATCCTCGCTTAACTTCGAAACCATGATCTAAACACGCGGTAGCGTGTCAGCCAATTTTCTAGCTAACAGAATTGGGGAGCAGCACCGTGTGTAATATTACACGAACCATTTGGAGCCACTTTTGACCACCTCATAACTCAAAAACTATTCAACATAAACCTGTCAAATGTTCTTGTGACTAAAATTTTAGGCTTTTCTACACAGAACTTGGCACCCATTTAGATCTCAATTTTTTTTTAAATTGGCTTTTACTTTACATTCATGTTTTTGATGGGATAATTTATACTCGTATTATCATCCGGAATGTTAATTTCAAATGAATATGTAATTGTGGTGACTTGAATTAGATGTCTTATTTCATTTATATTGTAATACAATTTACTTATTAATGTATGCCTGTTAAATCGAATAGAGTGTGAATTAAGCACAATGTCAGACGTAGCCTAAATATGTTATATAGTAATTACATGACCCATATTATACACGCGATCATACTAATTTACTACGACCAAAACTAAAGACGGCCTTGTAAATGTTGTACCTATAAGTTTTAGTAGTGATACATAAACTATGATAATAGACAGTAAACAAATAACCTACCCACATGCAGATAGCAATAATTCTCGAAGTGTAAGGCTTTCTCCGAGCAGTCGTCCTAAGTGGTAGCAACCATCTTCGCTCAAGAAGTTTGAAGTGAGGTCTAATCTTCGAACGTACCGATTCGATATCAAGGATAAGCACATGGCTCTTAACCCAACTGGATTGACCCCGTAGTACTGGAATCAATTGTTTTCTTTCACTAAATATCCCATACTGTAACGACTAACCGGTCAGAGTGGTGCATGTTAGGGGAGGCCTATGTCCAGCAGTGGACCTCCAAGGGCTGATGGATGGATGGATGGATGAACGACTAACGACACGGGCAGCGTGGTATCGTGCATCGTAGCTTGCTCAAAGAGCAGTTCCGTGGCCTGAGGTATATTTCTAACGCGTTGAAATCATCCTTAAGACTCATCATCTTGCACTTATGTCATCATTATCTAGATATAGCCGGTAAACAAACAATCGAGACATGTAACAGTTAGTAATCATCGTCGCTACCCGGACTTTCAATATATAAAAGGAAATGAAGTAAAGTGAATGGTAACGAAAAGAAGTGAAGTAGATGAGATTAGATGAAATGAGATAGATTAAATAATATGATGACATGTTATCCTCAAATACATTTGACATGGTAAAATAATTAAATTTTAAATTTATTTAAATTTACTCTCAGATCAATAACTGCGTTCAACATGCCACGGTGAAACTTCTTCACAGGTATTACTTTCATTTCCTCGCACAAGTCTAAATATAGCTTCTGGCCGTCTAGAGGATAAATTTTAGGGTCTTCTGCAAAAGAAAATTAGGCTTTAACTCAGTTTTAGTCCTGCTATTTCGTAGTACATAACAGGTAAAGCATTTTTGAAAAGAATTCGTTCTTTTATTTTAGTTAAACTTAAGCCAATATTAATAATCCCACCTTAAGATCTTTGAAATTCCAAGATTCGGTTTGAGATGCCGAAATATGTCAAATCATAATAATATGAAAAAATAACATTCTGTAACATCTGAAATCACTCTAATGAGCCGAGATCGGTTTATACAGGTCTTACTTACACACATCTAAAAAATAATATGAAGGACCTTATGTTGAAGTTATTTTATGAGTAAAAAGAAATACCTATTATATACTTTAATGCTATTATATCGAACTTTGTGCGCATTATCACTACGTACTACATTACAATTCCTTCTTGCATTTACCTGGTTCCCACAATGCTTTAAGAATTCCAGGATCCTTTACTCCCAGGTAATTGTAATAGGGATGTTTTAGGACTTCGCTGTCAGAAATCGGGATATATTTAGTACAAATATTGCCACTTCCAGGATCGTAGAGTCCAGCTTTATAGAGAATCATCTTCGGACTTTCAATCTCTACTATGTGTTCTAGGGATGACCATTCCTCCGTTGGTACGTCAGATGAAGATGATGAGCGCACATTTTGGTAAAGTGTTTCGACGGCAACACTGGATACTTCAGTTTCTAAATCGCTTGAAGAAGACATTATTACCTAAGTAAATTATCCTTATCGATAAATTAACTTCAGTTTAGAAATATTCATAACTTATTTATATTTCAACTGTAGCTCAACCCTTTGACGTTTAAGTACTATGTGACTTTGACACTGACAATGTTTTTTTAACGAAGTTTTGCAAAATATGCATTGAACTGTGATTGAACTATTATTACCAGTGACACCAGCGTATAGAACCGACATCCCAAACCCGATGTTTGTGCAATGAACTGTAGCCAATTGGCTACAGTTTTCAGTGGATTCAGTCGATTTTGAACAAAGAACGAAGGCCTATTTTCAAAATAGAACCTCCCGACGGGACACAATGGACCATGCCCATATTAGTATGGAGCTGAAAGTCAGAAATGCCATGCAATGCCCAAATTGCAGCTCTATGTCATATGATAACTTTTTAACAGTATTTATATTATATCTAGATTTAATGTCATATAAAGCACCGGTTCAAAATATATTGGACATTAAACATGATAAATTCCTACTGGTCTTACGCTTACAGACAGCACTGCTATTAGTTTTTCATTAGGAACTTAATTTTCTATTAATTTCATTTAATTTTTAATTTTTTATCCAGTGCTTCATATGATTTAAAATTAACAACATAATTCTAGTTTTTATTTATTAGAGCAATCTTGTAATATACTTTATCTGGGCATTTCTGGGACACAGATGGGCATTGTCCTTTGTTCGCGATATTTGTTCTGGTACTTTAGTACATTAATATAATACCAAGTACTATTATTTCTTTGTGATAATACTTCAATGAAAATATTAATTTAAGAGATTTATCGAAGTCTTCCAAAATATAATTATGATTGTATTTTTTCTAGGTTTAATTCAAAGTTTATTCTTTTTTGCGACAGAGCAGGATTTCACCATCTGTTGCTTATAATTATACCTACTACTAAGAAAATAATTCATAAGTTCCACCCACCCCCTGGTCATGGTGTTTATTATGTGTTTATTAGACTCACACATTGAACTCACAATAAAATTATCTATTCTTGATCCTGATATCCTCCATTTTACTGTTGCAATATAACGTATCTCCCCTCCCAAAGTCCCAACTCTCTCTTTCTTTCTGTATCTTTTTTTCAAGACTACAAGCTACAAGTCTTCACGAATAGGACAGAAGTTCTTGTGCACAAAAATCCAGAATACCAACTAAACCCATGGTGGAAATGTACTTTTATTCAATACGACAAAATAAAAGAAATGGGTTACCGTTGGGACTTAAGTAATCATTCCAAATTTATCCTTCCAATCACGTCGTTGATCCACGCAGCGATCGAAGTATCAGAGCATTTTTTTCAAATATCCAGCGACATAATAGAGGGCAGACGCAAACGCCTCGAGCGAACGATCGTGCGGTGTGCAATATCGGCCCAAGCAAACATTTGCCAACGCCAATGTTCCGATGCTATGAGCTATGAGTCCCACTCTAAACATGTTTGTTCGACCTTCTGGGTACTCGCATTTATGAGCATTCCGGTGGAATAAATTATGTGACGTTTTTACAGCGGCCCATAAAAATATTGCTTTTGGAGTTTTGAAGTAATGAGACGCTGCGTTGGGTAATGCTCTGATTACATTCATATCTGGCGCAGGCATGTTTTGTGACATCGGATGAAAAGGGTCATGATCATGAATAGAAGGAATTTATATCTAAAGTATTATTTTTCCACGCGTATGTCATTTGTGAAAGAATCTAGGAATATTAAATTTAAATCATGTTAATACTTTGTGCTGAAATATTATGGAGACTTCTTGGTACCTTGCCACCAAACCGTGTAATACTAAATCTTCGTATTTTTTATTATGTTAATTTATTGGTTATAATTGGTTTTGTCGTGTCAGCGCCAAAATATTGCCTACAAACTGGTACATTGTATACCTAAGACTAACCGCTCTCGAGTCAATTCGGGAATCCCATGGAATATAGGAAACCGATTCCTAGAGAACCTATTTCTAAAGTTAAACTAGCCTTTAACTGTCAGTTTCAGTTTTATTATAATGTAAAATACAATAGGTACACAGGTGCAATTATATAATGGAGTAGCCACCTTTAGTAATATCCGATAGACGAATACAAACCACATCCATTATTTAAAACCTTTTGTGCCTGCACTATCCACATTATAATGTACTGATCAGGTCTTGCCAGACCAGAAGTTTGGCATCGTGTGAAAGACAACTGCACATTCGCTCCAACACTTCGCGAAGTGTTTGCCAAGTAAACACTTGAGCGTCCCTCGCTTTGAGCCTCTCTGATACAGTGACGACAGGCGACAAGGCGAATACGAAGGTAGGCAACGAAACATCGTCTGCGGAAAAATCATCGAAAACATTTCATCGAATTACAATTCGCCGAACACAATACATCGAAAAAACATTTCGTCGAATAACAAAACGTAGAACAACCAAGTCATCGATTGACATTTGTTCGAATAGCATTACGTAGAACAACCATTTAATCGCATGACAATTAATCGAATTACATTTCGTCGAATGTCATTTCATCGAATGTCATTTCATCGAATGTCATTTCATCGAATGTCATTTCATCGAATGTCATTTCATCGAATGGCAAATCATCGAATGGCGATTCATCAAATGAACTGCCATCCGATGAACTTTCATCGAATGGCAATTCATCGAATGACAATTCCTCGAATTGCAATTTTTCTTGTTTAAAAGATTTAAAGATTTTATTATAAACAGAAACAATTTTATGCTTTTTATAACTTTTTTGTATTTCTTATTTTTTGATCAATAACAATTTAACATTTTTCTGTACATAAAAATTTTAGGTTTACTTTCTTCCTTGAATCATTTTTTTTCCGCCGCAGCAGCTGAGGCTGGCCGGCGCAGCCGGCCAGCAAGCCGAAGCTGCGGTGGTGAGCATTAAAAGCATCTGCGACGATAAGCTCGCGTGGGACCGCCGGAGCCCCGCAGCGCCGGAGCCGTGACAGAAACTGTGCTTGCTGCATGTTGCATGCTGCTTACGTCTTAGTGCTGCCTTTCAAGGATGTGTGACGTTTGAAATAATTAAAAAATATTTATTAATGATCATAATATGAAAATTATATCATTCGATTCGGCCAATTGTGATTCGATATATTGTCATTCGATATATTGTCATTCGATATATTGTAATTCGATATATTGTCATTCGATTAACTATCATTCGATGAAATGACATTCGATTAATTGTTTTCGATTAAATGTTAATTCGATTAATTGTGTTTTCGATTAAATGATCATTCGATTAATTGTGATTTCGATGAAATGTCGATTCGATTTATTGTAATTCGATGAAATGTGTTCGATTAAATGTAATTCGATGAAATGTTTTCGATGATTTTTCCGCAAATCACGAAACATACTTACTGTTTCTTTACTTTAGATGATAAACTGCTGGTAATGTATTGAAGTTCCGAGTCAAAAGGCCTTTCTCCATCGTGGACTATGTAAAGCATAGCTAAGCACCCACCTTGCTTCAAGAGTCTATAAAAGCCCACAGTCCTTACTTCATATAGTTATTAGTTATGGTTGAATTTCTAAGGATGCCCACAAGAGTCAACAGGAGAGTCTGGATTGGTAGCTTCTTCTACAAAAAAAAACCTCTTTTTTTGATCTCTGCTCTTCCCCGAACGTTATTAAAATTGTGGGACGTGACTCGGCCCGCTCTTATGACAGACTTAGACTAGTGTGTTCGATTGCCTATTGCATCTAAAGATGAGCGAGGTACTCGGGATACACCCATTAAATCGTGTGAAACACATTCGTTCGTATCGCGACGTGTTTGCCGAACAAACACTTGAAGAGCTTTCATCGTATAAGCCTCTGGAATGGCGCGGCGGTGATGCTGCGGTCGCACATGTGATTGTTTATAATCAACACACAGACATATTATATAGGTACCTACCTATGTAGGTACTTGAGGGTAGTTATGTACAACGTAGAATTGGATTTATTTTTAACCGACTTCAAAAAAAGGAGGAGGTTCTCAATTCGACTGTATTTTTTTTATGTTTGTTACCTCAGAACTTTGGACTGGGCGAACCGATTTTGATGATTCTTTTTTTAATCGAAAGCTGGTAGCTGTCATGTGGTCCCACATCAATTTTATTGAGATCTGACAATGGCATCCATGAGAAAACTACATAAGTCATTTTGTGTTAAAGATGTGCGCGACAAATTGACGAATGACTCAATATCACGCCTACCGATTTCAATTAGGTAGGTATTCTTTTTTTAATCGAAAGCTGGTGCTTGTCATGTGGTCCCACATAAATTTGAACGAGATTTGACAAGTAGTTTTTGAAACTTTGAAGTCGGTTATTTTTTGTTAGTAAAATTTAGATTATTCTAGAGACGGTCCCTGTTTTTTTATGGAACTCAACACATGGCTCACTTCAACCCATTAATGACTTATCTACTACTAAGCAACGTAATCTTCTAGAAGAGCTCAAAATATACTAATCAATTCCGCTTCAATGCTGATTGGTGGAGGCTTAGTTGCTAATCCAAGTGCCGAAAGTTTAAATACCACCCAAAGGCCTGTGACACGGTTTAACGTTTACGGTAACAACCGCGACCGACGGCTTTAAGTTGCTTTCGTAGCACGGAAGCGCTCAAGAAATTTTTGCCACTAATGGAACCTAACCATAGAACCTAAGTCCTAACCCATCCAATCACCGACCGTGCGTTGCCTGCTGTCGCTTCTTTCGGTCCATCACTCAAGTCGCCGGGCTATGAGACCAAAACTGAACGCCCAGTAGATATTTATCTAGAAAAAACTCAACACAAACAAGCCGTGGTTTATTTACCAACAGCACACAAACTGCACGTAACGTAGGTGCAAAAATCACAATTCCATAATTTACATGTCGACTGAAAAATGTGCGTTAGCCTCTCTGAATGAAAATTTAAAAAATAAATAACCGCCGCTACGAATGCAAACAGTGACTTTCCGATTCGAAATAAATTACATAAATTCCCGCCAAATTGTCGTGCGAATTTGGCGCAAGCGGAATAAATAAAAGATAAATTGGATTACAAATAAAATCTGATTACCTTTTTTCCAGTAAATGTAATACATATTACTTCTATGAGTCCTGTAATATTGTACGCATATATTTATGATTGTACGGTAATAACGTTACATTGAAATGCTGTTTCGTAGGAATAGAATACAATCTATATAACAACTCTCCGTAATTTCGCGTGTTTTTGTTCTAATTCGTACACTACAGACTATACAAAAACAAGTAGGTAAGTAGTTTTACTTCTTAATAACTTTTTTTTGGCCAAAATAAAACAAAAGGAGGACTATACATAGATAGAATAACAAAGAGAGAGTAGGGAGAGAAAAGCCTTCGTTGGCAAAAGCAAAGCGTAGTAAGTTGTCTAGTTACACACACGTGGAATTCCGGCAGCTCCTCAATTCAACTCAGCAGTAGCCTTTGTGCTAAATCCCTTTGGTATTTAGTTAAAACTATGGTATTTGGAGGAAGTTATTACAATCTGCATCCGTTATTAGAGATTAACGTTGTTGAATTAAGTTAAAGTTAATACCATCATGCTTCTCTATACCATAGGTCTACTGACTGACCTGAAAATTTGCAAAATGATCCATAACTAGCAACATAGGTACAACATCATTGATAACTAGCAACAAAAAATAAATACATTTAAAATCCGAAGTAAAATTTCAAGTGTACCTAATACGAAAATATTTATATTAAGTGCGTATGTTCATATACTATTTGCTCATTACTATACGTATACGTATATAGGTCTGTTACCTACCGCCATTGTTTGTCTATCCCATAGGCATCTTGCTACGGGAGTGCTAATTGTAGTTTGCTTGCTGTCAACGCCTGGAAGGCCTTGTTGACCTTTGTCGTATTGTCGTATGCATACAAAGGTAATGGATGTGCCTTTTGAAGCGGAATTAGCCATTCCGCTGTACGTATTAGTGATTTTGAATACTTAATAAGGGAAATATCCTTTATATATTGGAAAAATATCGGTAGATTTGTAGCGAAATATTAATTGAATCTACAACTGTCTTTACAAGTGTCTCAAGTTCCAATTTTCTATATACACAATGCATTTTTTTTTATTTGCGTATTAGAAATTATTGTAATAAAAAACCTGCTTTAATAAATGATCTCCATACCTAATGTTTTTAAAAGGTTATCTATGTGAAATCTGCTATACGGCAACCGACCGTCTAAGTGAGTGTTCATACTGAACTCGCGGGCGCGGGCGCGGGCGC
Organism: Thymelicus sylvestris; assembly: GCA_911387775.1. Classification (NCBI taxonomy): domain Eukaryota; kingdom Metazoa; phylum Arthropoda; class Insecta; order Lepidoptera; family Hesperiidae; genus Thymelicus; species Thymelicus sylvestris. Next base: position 16,082,275 of record OU426891.1, on the reverse strand, counting down.
GGTCGCGGGCGCGGTGGCGGATTCGTGTTCACACTGGCCGCCAGGTGTTTGCGCGATTGTGACATGTTGTCAGAGGTTGAAAACATGGACGACGATCTTTTTTTTAACCGAAAATTCATACCTAAAGTTCCATTTAGGTACTCACCCTCCATATCAGGAAACAATTCAGCAATTTCCTTCCATAGTTTATTAAGAATGTTTCTGTTCATAAGATGCCTGTGTTTACTCTGCCAAATCTGAGTTCAAATCAAATCAGTTCTAGCCTGAATAGTACTAATAAACTCTTCTGTATTGAAGGACATGATCTTAGATGAAAGAACAACCCTTTAATCTGGGGACATAATGAATTCATGTGCTATCGTTTCTAGCGACTAGTTCAAAATGGTTGAACTTACCTGACATAATCGCGCGTTCCGCCGCTAGTTCAGTGTGAACACACTCATACATTCTCATGCGTTTGATATTGCCGCTAGCGGGCCGCGCGCGCTTGTCGCTAGCGTGCCCGCTACTTACACCGCACGTGCGTTTTGTATGTGAACACTCTCATAGTAGTTCATATGTTTGAAATTTCGCGACCGCGCCCGCGACCGCGCCCGCGAGTCAGTATGAACAAGCACTTAGTGAGTGTTCACACTGAACTCGCGGGCGCGGGCGCGGGCGCGGGCGCGGTCGCGGGCGCGGGCGCGGGCGCGGGCGCGGTGGCGGATTCGTGTTCACACTGGCCGCCAGGCGTTTGCGCGATTGTGACATGTTGTCAGAGGTTGAAAACATGGACGACGATCTTTTTTTAACCGAAAATTCATACCTAAAGTTCCATTTAGGTACTCACCCTCCATATCAGGAAACAATTCAGCAATTTCCTTCCATAGTTTATTAAGAATGTTTCTGTTCAAAAGATGCCTGTGTTTACTCTGCCAAATCTGAGTTCAAATCAAATCAGTTCTAGCCTGAATAGTACTAGTAAACTCTTCTGTATTGAAGGACATGATCTTAGATGAAAGAACAACCCTTTAATCTGGGGACATAATGAATTCATGTGCTATCGTTTCTAGCGACAAGTTCAAAATGGTTGAACTTACCTGACATCGCGAGTGAATCGCGCGCTCCGCCGCTAGTTCAGTGTGAACACTCTCATACATTCTCATGCGTTTGATATTGCCGCTAGCGGGCCGCGCGCGTTTGTCGCTAGCGTGCCCGCTACTTACACCGCACGTGCGTTTTGTATATGAACACTTTCATAGTAGTTCATATGTTTGAAATTTCGCGACCGCGCCCGCGAGTCAGTATGAACAAGCACTTATTTATCTGCTTACCTTACTTAGGTACCTTCTACGCCAGTTATCTAGAAAATACCATTAAACCTCGTAATTTTAGTATGTAGCTACATAAAAGCATTATTATTGTAAACTCTACAATAACAACAGTATATTGAATAAAATATACCTATTGATATTTTATTCCGCTGTGTCTGGTTATGATTGTGAAAGTTCTGAACAATTAATACAAATTTTTATTCTTTCCAACTGTCCGGAATTCACATCTATATAATTTAATTAATGTATTGCAGATTAACTGACCAAACCTACATCTTAATATATATAAATTACGTGTCACGTTGTTTGTCCGCTATGGACTCTTAAACTACCTACTTAACCGATTTTAATCAAATTTGCACACCGTGTGCAGTTTGATCCAACTTGAAAGATAGAATAGCTTACATCTCAAAAAAACTTTTGACAGAACGAAGTCTGTCCGGGCAGCTAGTTGTATTATAAAATAGAGGTTTTTTTAAAATAAAATTTGCTATTGAAAACAACATTTCGTGAAGCTTTGTAAAAGCTTTATAAAATGTTGTTTCCTCTAATAAATGGGACAGAGTTGCGGATGAAAGGTGCTAGTAAAAACAGAAATTTATTGTCACAATCAATACACAGTTCAACAAATTGTTTCGAATTTCGCGAACCGATTCAATCCTCGTGTCAATGTTTACACGTGTCTAAATAAAAATGTTCACAAATACCTATACAATCGCCAGGATTGATGTTCAAAAACCGGCCAAGTGCTTGCCAGGTCACGCGCATAGTAGGTATAGATAGAGTTCCGTAGTTGTAAGTTCGTAGATTTTCTGTACAGTGTACACTACTCATTAACCTAATAAGCCTACCTATTGTGATGGCTTTCCTCTTAACTCTGTTGTAATAGGTATAGAAGATGAGAACAAAATCATCCTAACCTTACATGGAGAACTTTTATTTTACCACTTTGTCGGCGTGATAAATATTTATACCCATGCCAAAACGTTAAGACGAACAAAATACTTAAACAGGTATGTAGTCTGTTGTCTTAAAGCAGTTAAATATTTCCTACGATTCGTCTTGGAGCGAACATCCACGTCGATACGTGCAATAAACCTGAGAGGAGTCGTTGAAAGTTTCCGAGCGTAGACGGAAACACATCGCATTCTGATGCTGTAGGGCTGTGAAAAGATTTAAATGAAACTGCTTTTGATTTGAGAGAACGCTCCTCAAAGCATTCGAGGTATGGTATACAATTATACATTCTCATTAATACCACAAAAGCTGTAATAAATTGCAGTTTAGTGGCCTATTATACCGCGTGCTTATGAATGCTCGTGAAATTACTTCTTCAGCATCTTCACAAATCAAAAGCTATTATACCTAATATAATATTTATCAATTTTATATCGACACCTCTTAGGTAAATTATTGTAGTAGGTTACCTAAAAATATCTTATTCCTTCTTCAAAGCATTAGGGTAAAGCGTATGTTTTTTATAAGAGCTTGGCTCATCATGAAATTTAATACCAGCAAAAGCATTGTGAGCTTATCAAGCTTAAGTATTGACAGTCTATTTTAGATTTATTCTTACATATTTATTTGATTGTTATTTCATTCAGAGGATGTTATAGTGATAGATTGTTAAGCTTAGCGTAATTATTGTCGATCACAAAGACAGATTGCGTCTTGTATTGTGTCAATTATGTACGTAACTCTCGAGCAAGATTATAAACCATAAGAATAGAATATATTAGCCGAATTCCTCATCAGTCTTCGGATCATTGAACAAACCCCCCCCCCCCCCCCCCCCCCCCCGAAAAGTTAAGGACTGACATTTTTAAGTGCTAATAAACCCTTAAAAAACATTTTTCTAGGCGTCATTCCGAATCGAATGAGCTATCGCACATATTTTTAGGAGGTTTATTTCTTACTAGCTGTTGCCCGCGGCTTCGCACGCGGAAATTATGCTTATCATATTTGTACCCCTTACAGAAGAAAATTTAAAAACAGGTTCATTTTAAATATTGAAGTACTTATATTTAGGAATTTACATACTGAAACCTACGATACAATCACAGATCATTCCTCCGGGAGCGGGCTTCAAATAATAAACAACATGTATTTCATCAAGTAAAGGAACGTTTGTTGCAAAAAAGCAAATTGTTGGTATTTTAAAAATATTCCATAAAAGGTTTCATGTTCTTTCCAGGGAAAACTTTGGATTTTTTCGTGACGAAAAGTTTTCTAAAATATGACCCAAAGTATAAGGAACAACTGCGTTTTCATGATGCCCGGACAAACAAACAGTGTGACATACAGGCAGACAATAATTTTAAAGAGTAAAAAATATCTTCAAAACGGTTCTGTTGTTTTCATCTGTTCATGAGTTACATATACTCTCTCTGCCTCCCTCTCCCTCTCCCTTTTCCTCCCCCTCCCCCTCTCCCTCTTCCTCTCCCGCTCCCTGTCCCTCTCCCTCTCCTTCCTGTCCCACTTTCTCTCCTTCTCCCACTCTCTGTCTCTCTCCCTTTCCCGCTCGAGGTCCTTCTCCCGTTTCATGTCCCTCTTCCAGTCCCTCTCCCGCCCACACCCGGTCCCTCTCCTGATTTCTGTCCCACTCTCACTCCCTCTCCCGCTCCCTGCCCCTCTCCCTCTCCCTCTTCTACTCCCTCTCCTGCTTCTTCTCCCAATCCCAGTCCCTCTCTCGCTTTCTGTCCATCTCCCCTCCCCCTCCCGTCCGTAAAATTCTCTACACTAAATTTTTGTTTCTCATTATAAGCATTCGTATTAATTTTCACATAACTGAGTGCAAAAATGACGTAGTTTCTTAAATATTTACAATCCCTTAGTTTAACCCCTTATGGGGATGAATTTCGAGAAAACCGTGATACAGATATTTTTTGTGTCTAACTATAAGCTTAAATATACAAATTTTACCCTTCTTACTTCAAAACTGACGAAGTGGCCATACTAACTTGAACTCCGATATATAACCGTTTAGGAGTTGATTTTCCAAAAAAAAACACAACTTTTAAATTTTTTATCTGGAGCTAATAAATTAATTTTCATGTTTTTAACTTCAAAAATGACGAAGTTGCGTACTAAGTTCCATGCTCTAAATTAACCCTTTAAGGGATGATTTTCCAAAAAAACGTGTTAAAATTAACTTTTGTTCACAACTATAAACTTACATAAAAAAATTCATATTTATAACTCTAAAACTGACGAAGTTGATTTGTAGGTAAATGTCCTCCAACTATGCCTCCATCCCCTATTTGTAGGGGATGAATTTCGAAAAAACAATTATACAGTTATTTTTTGTGTCTAACTATAAGCTTATATACAAATTTTCACCCTTCTTACTTCAAAACTGACGAAGTTCCCATACTAACTTGCGCCCTCTTAATTAACCCTTTAGGGGATGATTTTCCAAAAAAACATAATACTTACAAATTTTGTTTCTAGTCTGGAGCTAATACGTAAATTTTCATGTTTTTAACTTCAAAAATGACGAAGTTGCCTACAAAGTACCATCCATTAAATTGACCCTTTAAGGGATGATTTTAAAAAAAAATGTGTTAAAGTTAGCTTTTGTTTATTACTATAAACTTACATAAAAAAATTCATATTTATAACTCTAAAACTGACGAAGTTGGTTTGTATGAAAATGACCTCCATTGCGTATTTTTACCCCTTAGGGGATGAATTTCCAAAAATCCGTTCTTAGCTGACGTCTCCTTAGCATAAGCTATTTCCCTGACAAATTTCATCATGATCGGTTCGGTAGTTTCTCAGATTTTTTGTTTAATCAGTGTATCTCTTTTCAATTTTATATATATAGATTAAACACGTTTTTGAACTTTTTGACCTAATAATACTCGTAGATGGCACTACATAGGTACGTTCGTGAGAAAAAATAAAGTCTCAATTTTCTTTAGGGTTATTTTATGTACTTTTAGTCGTTGTATTTTCTTGAACACCCCCCCCCCCCCCTCCCCCTCTCGCCCGAAACTTGAACCCCCCCCCCCCCCCCCGAAATTAAAACCTGGCTACGCCCGTGAGTCACACACTCATGATGCTAAAAACTAGAGAAGAGCTCTCGCCAAATTAGAAAAGTCAAAAATTTTAAAGCCCCTAACAGTACGCGATAAATAATTGCTGATTTTTAATGAGTAAAATAAGGTTATAGCACAGAAGAAATAATAGTACTTATAAGTCTTATAACGGTTATAGCTAAACCTTATCACATTTTTGATGTTTTAAATTATTTTAATAACATTATTATCATGTATAATACGCACCCAGAGTCCCAATTCCCAACCCCAACACTATTCAAAAGACTCCGCTATTTATCGGCCCGTCTGGCATAGGTCTTAAACTGTCTTATACCTACATTACATACCCATATATTTTACAATGTGGATTTGTGGGTATGTATAACTGTGACTACAGCATACGACAAAAATATAATATTTTTTTCTCGGTTTACTTAATGAAACGTCGTATCACCATGATACCAATTGGCCGGTTTTTCCGTACGTTTAACACAAAATACTATTGCGCCAACCCTGACAATTGCCTTCACAAGTTTAATAAAGAATCAGGGGTGTAAAACGTACGGTACTTATAGGCCATAATGGTTGTAGATAATGAAACTACCTACTCTTCGATACAAAATAGTTACAAGCCTGCCTGGTTGGCTACCACCATGAAGCATTGAAAGGTAGAAGGATGGCCATCTCATATGAGGGGAAAGTTGAAAAAGTGTCCAGCTGTTTACTGAAAATAGAGGTTCCAATAATGGCCATTTCAGAATGGCGCTAGTGTGTGAAAAATAGATAGGTACATATAATATGAACGGAGACGGAGTGAAGTTTGCTCAGTTATACCACCCGTAATGAATGGCGCTAGTGCCTGATAAATAGATATTCGAACATAGCTGTTGTAGACGGCACCGCGGCGCCACCCGTAATTGGACGCGTTTTTACGGACACTTTTGATTTTCATACACAGAGATGGCCTTCTAATGCCTTTTACTTCATCCTCCATAAACTATCCTTTAATATTTTGTTTCCTTGCCAATGATAAGTAACACAACTATATTTTTTTCGTAGTTGACTGATTTTTACAGCTTCATAATCGTACTACGGCATTTTTGAAATGTTATTTTGTCACAATTTTGACATGTGGCTGCCATGAGCGCAGCCGAGTGAAAGAATGGATGAAATGAAGCTGGCCGCCTGCAATGCGCACCCCCGAACCCGATGTTCACGGTGTCTGTTTTATACGCTAGTAATATTATTTCAATGTAATGGACGAATTCTCTGTTAGAGGGTTAATCTATGATCAGATCTTCAGTCAATATAAACTGTCAGTGTCAAGCGGTCATAGCATTTGACATGTGTCATGTGCGCGATCCGGAGTGATCAGTGAGGTTATTTTTATGACAAGTCAACTTCAAAGTCAAAGTGGAAAACTGAAACGTTTATCGTTTTTCGGATTTATTAAAATTCGGAGTTTATAATAACAGTGAAGTTCTTAGTTGAATTAAAACTGAAACGTTTTGACAAGACTCATCCTTCCTTGCATGGACCCTATAAATTATAGGTTTGTACAAAATGCATTCTTATGAACTTTCTCACGTGTAATGATTTCCAGTTATATTCGTGGTTTTTTTCCCATTTCCGTCGTAAAAATGTCGAGTCGGGCTAAAGTTTGGGCATGTCCGGATTCTGTGCGGGGAATGAAAGTATTAGATCGTGAGAAATTCTTGCGTAACGTTAAAGTATCAGCGCTGAAGTTGTCGACTGACAAAGTATCCAGCATTATTGGCTACTGCAAGCCTTACACTCTCAAGCTAGTGAACTTCAAAGCAGTACAAAATTTAAGTGAGGAAGAGAAACCTTTTGAAAAAATTATCTACTTGAATCCTGAAAAAGTTACTTCCTGGAAGGATATACCAGAAGATCATCGACTGTCGTTCAACAAGAATGACGTCACCGAAGACAACTTTTTCTTCAAAGAATTACAGGTAACATATGAGAATTTATCGTACGAGGACATATTCAAAGCAGTTTTACCAGAGGGCGTAGAAACCGTGAGTGGATTCTCACAAGTCGGGCACATCATTCACCTAAATTTAAGAGACCACTTGCTTGAATACAAGTCACTTATTGGTACGGTGCTGATAGACAAGATTGCAACCTGTAGGACGGTTATCAATAAAACTCAAGTTATTGACAATGTATACCGAAACTTTAACTTGGAGATCCTGGCTGGGGACGAAGACTACTTAGTGAATGTTAATGAGAATCATTGCAAGTTTCAGTTTGATTTCTCTAAAGTGTACTGGAATCCACGGCTGGGTAAAGAACATGAGAGAATTGTCAAGTTGCTAAAACCAGGTGATGTTCTATTTGATGTTTTTTCTGGTGTCGGACCATTTGCAGTGCCAGCTGCTAAAAAAAAGTGCAGAGTGTTCGCCAATGATCTAAATCCAGAAAGTTACAAAGCTTTAAACTTAAATGCTAAATACAATAATGTAAACATGTCCCTTTTCAAATCATTTAATCTGGACGGAAAAGAGTTTATTTGTGAGATCTTCAAGGACTTTATAAGGGACTGTTGCACAGGCAAAGAAAATATATCTTCGGATGTGAAGATACACGTGACTATGAATTTACCGGCATTGGCTGTGGATTTCTTAAAATATTTCAACGGCTTGATTGACGATAAGCAGTTAATTGATAAATTTAACCTTGATATAGTTGTTTATGTGTACACCTTTGTTTCTGGAGATAACCAAGTCGAAGAAGCAAAAAAAACAGTGATTGAAAAGATGGGCCGAAATGTAACTTCAGAAATACTTGGTGTCAGTTTTGTTAGAAATGTTTCTCCCAAGAGAGACATGATGAGGGTGAGTATTAAACTGACAAAGGAAATATTGTTTGGAATTGACAGGAACACTGAGGATATTGAGCCACCATTGAAAAAAAAATGTGTGGAAAGTATAGGAGAGTGAGTTAAATAAAAAGTTTATTTTAGACAAGGAAGTGTTTGTGAGTGTTAAGTGATTTTCAATTGAATATCATCCGAGTGGTACTTGTGTTTAAGATCAAAAAATAAGTTCTTGTTAAATATTATATAATTAAGAAAAACTATTTTATTACTGTTTTATGGACTTTTTAAATAAATAACTTTTTAAAGTTATGCTGTTTTTTTTATAACAATATGCATTTTAATACATAGTAGTATAAAGTAACTGCTAGGTCTTATCTCACAATCAGTTAAATATTTTAGGAATTTATTCAAGATCAGACTCAGATTGACCCATATACTATTTAGTATAAACAATACAATTATAGTAAGGCAACCTTGTTTACAAGTTAAATTTATTTTAATAGTGGTATAAAACATTTTTAGATATTTTGTAATGTCGATCTAGATACTATTAGTCAGACGCTGAGGTCAGAAGTTTATTCTGTAACAATTTGTACTCATTTAAAAGATGTGCTGAGGAGTTTCTTTCGCCATTTCCTCTCTACTATAATTCAGTCACCTTTCCGAAATTATGGTAGATAAAAAATGTCGTTCTTAAGTGTATTAAAAAAATACCTACATGAGTTTTGAATTTGAATTTAGTACTTATGAGGTCGATCATTTGTCGTCAATTACATTATAAATATATATTTTTTTTATTTAAAAAGTAGTAAATATATATTAAACAATACACCAATTAACAAGCAAATATGTCACCTGATATGCTGTAACCAATGGTGACTGTTTTCTATATTCGCAGATGGTGACCACAGAGTACTTAATCACTACGTTTTATGACCCATTGACAGCAGTAACATGAAAGGCCCAAAATATTATTGACTCGTCAACACGGCGACTGAAATTCGTAAAACATTCGTACAACACAGGAAGGAGGGGGGTAGTAACCGGGTCAGCCTTTATCTTTAGCAAATTTTTAAAAAGACTAATATCTCCTTATAAAACACTTAAAATACTCAGGGTTAAAAATAATATTTTTTTACACACTCACAATCCCCCACTAAGATTTTCTGTTTCACGAGTGGTATGGCCACACAAAAGAAACATCACAAACACTCGCAATCCACAAAAAGCATTTTTCTGCCACAAAATGTCTGCTGCATGCGAATGGGAATGGAACCCGGGACTAGCTTCGCCTTTTTACCACCTGGTTTGCATTTTAAATAGTTCTGTAACTCTAGTTTCATAGATATTTGCTGTCTGAATAATATTTTACCTTGAAAATATAATCAGCTTTCAGTTAATAAGACGCTTCACATTGAAGAGGAAAACGCATATTACTTGTAAAATTCATTTTAACAGTAGTACTCAAAGGAATAAGACGTGGCAGAGTGAAGTGTAGAACTTGCCTATTCATTATTCAACTAACACTTGTGTATCAATTTTGCAGTAACATATTATGAGAAACATGACACAAGAAATTATGGATCTGGTTGATGTATCAACTGTTTTAGAAGAAACTGAAGAGGTAAGTTATTTAATTATGTTGTTGTAACAATTTAATATTATTAACCCGTTATCTTTCGAGCGGAATCGAATATTTAATTATTATTGTTATCAAGTCTCTGTTAAAATCATTGCGTTAATCTAAAGTAGATACCTACCTACCTACAGCTAACGAAACGAGATAAAACATGACCTGTCATTATCTATACTATTTCACTATAATTTGGCGTCAACAGTCCCAGTCAATCGTGATTTTGTACCAAGTTCAAAAAACGAGGAGGTATTCAATTCGACTGTATTTTTTTATGTTTGTTACCTCAGAACTTTCGAATGGGTGAACCGATTTTGATGATTCTTCTTTTAATCGAAAGCTGCTTGTCATGTGGTCCCACTTTTTGAGCGAAATATGTCTAATAGTTTTTGAGTTATCCCTAATTTTGAAGTCGGTTATTTTTTGTCAAGAATTACATAATTATGTGGTAGCGGTTCAAGAATTAAAACATTCGGCTGAAAATGAGCTAAACAGAAAATAATAGCACCATTAAAAAAACCAGCCTTGTGCGTAACGTATCAGGCCGTGCGCAATGTAGGGCACCGTAGCGTCAGTAGCGTAGCGTGGGGGGGGGGCCTGGCCCTGGCCCCGGGCGGCACATGAAGAGGGGGCGGCAAGCCACTCGATTTTTAAAGAAAAAAAAATAGGTATACATTAAAATTAATTTTATTTAAATTTTAATGTAAATTGATGAAAAAAAAACAAGAATAGTGTATTTTTAATTAATAAAAATTTTTTTTTAAATAATATGGGGTCGGCAAAGATCACTGGGGGGGGGCGGCAAATTTTCTAAATTGTGCTATGAAAAAAAACAAGAAAAGTGTATTTTTAATTAATAAAAAAATATTTTAAATAATATGGGGTCGGCAAAGATCACTGGGGGGGCGGCAAATTTTCGGGTGGCGGAAGCCCACGCACGCCACTGCGTAGCGTAGTTGTAAGTTCATTGGTTATTACTCACTAAGGTATCCTAGGCCTAGCCGCGGTAGATTTCCTTTTAAATTCATCATAATCTACTACTGTCCTGAACTTTTTCACATGTCAAACACCTATCATTCAGCTGGCAGAGGGGGGACTCTTGACTTTAACCAAATCAATATATCGCGAAAGTATCGAAAAATGGTCCATGCAGACTCATGATATAGAATATAGATAGATAGATCTACTTTGGTGTCTATTCCTATAAATAGGACACCAATAGATATGAATCATATGATTACTATAATAGAGTAGGTTTATATCAAAGCAATAGGTACTTACTTAAACAATAGCAGCTTGCTTCAATGAAAACGTGGTAAGGAAAACTGCATACCTGATTGTTCTTCTACATAATTTTCTCTGAATTGCGTGAAATCAGCCCTCCTCATTGCGAGACACCTGAGCTCAGGCATGGAATCGTTACATACCTATAGTTATAGAATATTGGTTTTCATCTATTCCTCTTATTTTTATTACTTCAGAGATGACATATTAGAAATAAAAATATCTAATGCGCTACACTACGCAGAAAGATACTCCATAGTATGTTGTCATATTCCAAGGTTAGTTTTTAGTCGTTACCATATTGTTATGTAGCATTCTCAAACCATCAACCTTGAGAATGTAAAAAAATAGCTGGCAGTGTTTTCTTAAGTCCAAAAAAGTAGCATCCTTACTTTATGGACTGAATGTAAATAGCTTTGCATTTTAAATGAAAGAGTAGAACAATGTTCGTGTAATTTTAACATATTTTATAGTTCTTTGTATCTTTATTTTGTATATTTTTTGTAAATTTTGTAAAAAACTGCTTTAAAGTAATTTCAAAGTTGACTCAAATGTGTTCCAAAACCTAATTCAGAAACAGATAAAAATAATGGCTTTATTTTGTCCCTGATTACCATTTTTAGATTGATCATTAATTTACCAGGTACATAAAATTGGTTATAGTGCATTTTAGCACTTAACATCGATCTTTTAACACAGTTAACCACAATAATATCAAGTTTCTTTATCTATTTCAGGTTCTAAGACAATGCTTCAAACAGTTTAACCTAGATGAAATTTTTCTATCATTTAATGGAGGCAAAGACTGTACAGTACTATTAGATATAACAGTAAATACTCTGAAAAAAATGTACCAAAGGGACGACATACAGAAAGATCTCAAAGTAGTTTACATTCGTACAAAGAAACCTTTTAATGAAATAGAAGAATTTGTAGAGCAAATACAAGAAGACTATGGAATTCAGTTGACGGTAGTGGAAGGGGAAATTAGAGAAGCACTAGAAAAAATACTAGAAGAGGATGACAAGCTCAAAGTTTGTCTTATGGGCACGAGACGAACGGATCCGTTTAGTGAAAATTTAAGTTTTATGCAGGTAAGATATTTTCCTTATAAAAATATGCTGTAGCTACTGTCACATTTTCAAAAAAATAATTTATCTACAAGTAATCTCAAAAATCGACAAGATTAAGTATTCGATATTTAAAAAGCGCATAGGGTTACAATGAAAAAACAACAACCTTTATAAATACTTTCGATTTTTACGTTGTTGAAAGCCGACTTCTTCGACATTTAATGAGATTGATTTTTTTCATGCTGTTCCAATGAAAAAATCCATTGATGGATCTCTTTCCACTTTTGTGTGGATTTAAATCCTTGATCCATTTGGTGTAATATCAAATTTAGATTTTTCATTATTGACATCCCCAAAATTTCAGTGTATAAAATCTATTAACGTTTCCTAATGTTACGTTTCACAACAGAAAACAGACCCTGGTTGGCCTCAAGTGATGCGCGTGTCTCCGCTGCTAAACTGGAGCTATCATCAGATATGGAGCTACATACTGCAGCGGGAAGTCTCGTACTGTAGCTTATACGACAAAGGGTAAGACTTATTTATTAATCAGTATAAAGTTACATAGTAGTGCGCGCAATAATAAAAACGCAACTTTTGTGACCAAAATCTTATTCGAATCTGAACCTGAATTATGTTGCCAGCTAATATTATCTGTCTTTGCTGCTAACAATTTTCTGCTTTCAACCTAATTCATCTCGTTCGTAAACTTTACTATATACGGGTACCAACTAATGACTTCGTATGCCGATATTTCGACCCAGTTGCGTGTTATAGTAAAAAGATAGCTATACGTATTTTAATTATTTGAAAGCTATCTTTTTATCTTCTACCCCTAGCTACACATCAATAGGCAGCACCCACAACACGGACCCCAACCCGGCGCTGGCGCACAAGGGGGGCTACGAGCCGGCGTGGCGGCTGGCGGACCCCGCGCTCGAGCGGGCCGGCCGGGGGAACCCCCTCCCCAAGGGACACTCCAACGGCGACACTAACGGGGACTTACACGATACATGTGAACATATACATTAGTCATAAACAAATAAATAGCTTGTAGACCATAGTGCGTTACACTTGGTATACTCGGCGCGCGAAGCAGGAAGAAATTTGTATAATGACTTGTTAGTACGTGTCTCTGTCACTCCCGCGTAAATGTAATGCGTGCTCGCTCGCATAGTGCAATGACCGCCGTTCTATGCGAGCGAGACGCGTTATATTTACGCGGGAGTGACAGAGACAGGTACTAACAAGTCAATGTACGAATTTCTTCCTGCTTCGCGCGCCGAGTTTAGCGAGGGGAACTCTTATGTGAAACATACTATACCACACGAATTACCGATAGTAGAACTTTAAGCACCCGTGGAATTACAATGACGTTAATGCAAATGTAACAAATCATCGATAAAATCATTAACAAAAATTGTTTAATTATTACTTTATAATTACTGCCAATAGATAAAAAGTCGAAATTTCAAAAAAAAAATAAGAAAATTTTCCTTAATTAAATTTTTAATGCATTTTTAAAGTGTAGTCATTGTTATTTTATTGGTGAGTTTTATAAACCAGTGGAAAGGTCACCACAATAGCTACTTAAGTAGTAATCGTTTCGGCTTAAATTCAATTTGAGCCAAGACACCTACAAAATATATTATATTTAAAATCTATTTACGTTAAAAGTATGGGTATAGAATTGTAAAATATTTGTATTTCTTGTGATTATTACTATTTAAACCCAGCCACATTTCGCTACGATATTAAAAAGGAATATGTTAATATTTTTCCATCTTCTAAAAACGTTTATAAATATTTCCGTAATTCGGAAATGTATAAGTTTATACGATACGATAAGTTTATCGTAACTTCCGGAAGTTTATAAGTAATACACAATTAAAAACATATGTTTATGCTAAATACTCATATTTATTTAAACAAATTTGGATCTGTACTTACATATTGTAATTACAATATCAAAGTATAAAATACTTTACAACTACAATTATATTATTTAGTAATTCAATATTCTGAATCAATGAAAATTATTTCAAATGCAGACATTTTTTTCTATTAAATACATCAAAATCCTGAACTTTCATAATAGATAATATCTCATATTGTTATAGATGTACATAACATTAGTAACATTCAACACAACCTAAACTTTTTCATACAGTCAGACAGACAACGATTTTGAGAAATTTGCGATTCATTTTGCAACTGTGCATTGGACGTTTTGCGACTAAACCATTGGTATTAAAATCATTGTGGAACTACAAACAACACATAACAAACAATCCGTCCTGCAATGTTTCTCAAAATGAAACTCAAAATCAAAATTACGGTTAAATTAATATTACTTGCCATTACCTAGGTACTATACCTAGTTGAATAGATGAATTAAGAATGCTATTTTGCAAAAACATCTAAAAATATAATGTACTTAGTAATCAGGACGAATATAATTGAATCTTGTAGTGTAGTGCTCAACATAGATTTATTTTCTGTTTTTATTAATAAATGTTCATTTATATATTTTTGTGTATGTCTAGGCTGTTGTTGTCTTAAATATTTAGAATTACATCATTTTACATAGACATTCATCTCACTTCTAGATATCGACTGAAATATACAACTGAAAATACATAATACAAAAACTCACCCTAAATGCATACCTTTCTCAGTTTCTTAGTAGGTAAATACATGAGAGGATAGCCTCATTGTTAAACTGTGATTGTTATGAAAATGAACACATTATATTATTTAATGTGTTGAGCATAAGAGCTCGTTAAAATAAACTTTTTATTGTATCAAAAATCAATGTTTATTAAAAAAATATTACTCAAATACTGCAATCATAAAGGGTTAAAGTACTTTGTAATTGTGATTAGACGTGACTTATTTGATCGGGATTTATATTCCGGATAATCCGTATAACTGAGGGCCGGATATTCGAGGTTCCACTGTATTTATTTAAGTGTTGTACTAATGTGAATTAAAAAAGTATTTCAATATCACAATATTATTATGGAAATTACATGATACTATCAGTGGCGGCTGGTGGATCCTAGAAGTGGTGGTGCACTGTATCAGCGTATTTTTATTTTAACGATTGCCAAAAAACGGTTATGATTTTCGCGCGTAGACGTAGTTATATTCGTCTTAAAAGTGTCCTTAATAAGTATTTGAAAAAAAAATAGATGATAGTTTGAAAAATAATCCTGTCGATTTTAATTCCAATTTTTGTTGAAAAGTTTCATTATTGCTTTCAAAATAGTCGATGTTAAAGTTTAATACTCATTTTCACAGCTATTTACTCACACACAATGTCCCACAATTCAGTAACTATAATATTATAATTCTGAAAATCCTTGCAGAATGTAAACAAACGCAACTCCTTTTCGCTAGGCGGCGCCAGCCGCGCGGCGACGCGACGTAGCGCGCGCGAATTTCGTCAAACCTCGTTCCGCTATCGGTAATCTTCGGTTCGCTTGTGTGCGGCGCACCAGAGTGGTCTTATTTCGCCATACATTTTCTATTGAACTAGCTCTGTCTCACGCGCCAGGCGTTTTCGGTTGCATCTCATAGGAGTTGTATGAGCATTCGCCGTGCGATTTGGCTAGCGCACCGTGAACCATTTTACAGCGATTTTCGCGATAATAAGTCTTAATACTTTATCAAAGAGCTTAAATTGGTTCATCATAATTTCGTTAATATTGAATAGATCGCTAATCAGACACTGTTATACATTTTTTTGTTTTATTTTTCTAAACATTAAAATCTGGCAGTTCGGCGCACGAGTGCACTTAAAGTACAGCCGCCCCTGGATACTATGTATAACTTTTTAAAGTTTGCTCAAATGAAATTTGCATAGCAGTTTTATACACCTGTAATAATATCTTCATAAAACTCAAATCTATAGTGATGGTGTAGTTCTGTGATATTTTTGAAGTTATACTTCTTGTGGCGCGTTTGGAAAAAAATATGAGAGTAAAAATTTTACGATGCGCGCGCACACCGACAGCCAAAAAGCGACATGTTGAAGTTAGCTGATAACTGATTCCTTTTACAAATAAACAGTTTATTTATTTATTTATTTACTCTTTATTGTAAACCTTAAAAAACCAGATCACAATGGACGGACTTAATGCCTGATGGCATTCTCCACGAGTCAACCCTGGGCAATTACTAAAAGTTCGGGAAGGTGCTACAAAAAAATAATACATAAATATGTTTTTACCGAAAGTATTTTCACTAAAGTTGTAGCATATATGATGAAATCTTTAGCTATTTTTGTTCTGTTACGCCAAAGAAGTATAACTTCTTACGTGCGTACATAAGTACACAAACACGTTTTTTATTTTATTTTTTTATGTCCTGGCTATCGCTTGTGTAACAATCTACTAGTTAGTAATATTAAATTTAATAAATAAATTAAATTTAATAGGTAACGAATTTAAACATTGTGTTCTGTACGTGATAGCTAATGTATGTTATGTAGCAAACGGTTAGTGTTATAATAAAATAATAATTTTCATACCATTGCTTATATTTAATTAATTATTAATTTAATAGTTTTTAAGTCTTGCGACCTATGCACACTATGTTTAATTTACAAGCAGATAAACGAAAGTATCTAGACAACTCTATCATTTCATTGCGTTACTTTACGAATAAAAGATACAAAGTTTGATACCCGGTCCGGTTAGAATATATTTTTATGGAATGAATACAGGCGCGTCTTATTCGTACATCTCAATTCATCGATCGAATAATTAATTCATTTATTTAAAAAAAGTATAAATTTTTGCTTTGATGTCAGTCTCATTAATAAAAATGATAATCATCTGCTTGTATGATAGCCACTTTGTGTATGTTAAAGTTACCTTAAAATTACTAGAATTATTTTACATAACTTTTTATTTACACTTAATAAAACAACTTACAATAAATTATTATGTATTACTGCTGCTACTGTTACCCATATTATTTGGTTTCACATGTTTTCTTAGGAACTCTTGGAACATTTGTACATCCTCTGGTTTGTCGTCTGTAATGAGAAAAACGATTACAATTTAACTTTTAATAGTGAATATTTTACTATGTTAGTAAATGTTACCATCTATTCATCAGCAGATCACATCTATTCACCAACATTCGCAATTAGCAATATTTTCAAGGAAAAAAATAGAAAATACATATTTTTTTACTATAAAGAATTTAGTTTTTTATTTACTTCACCCGTAAAAAAATTAGCAGACTATGTTTTTTAAATTCACTTGTAAATTATTAGATCTATCTTTTTATTTTTATTTTTATTGGTGTGCATAATTTATTCCAAAAATTATAGAAACATGAGCATTGTCTTAAGAGTTCACCATTACAACAGTAACCAATAAATACACATTGCGTTGCTGGCCATAAAAAAGAGGAAAGAAAGAAGTAATAATCTAACCAGCTTCAGGTCTCTCCGCCTCGGTTCCCTCATCGTCGCTGGAGCTCTGGTCTCCGGGGTGCGATAGGTACACGTCACTGATCTCCCTCCCTCCCGGCACTTCTTCTATTAACTTCTTCTTTTCTATCACTGCATCAGATCCATCTATTCAAACAAATATTTCTTTACTTCTTCCAATACTGACAAAAGTTATACATAGTGTTGTTCAAAATGTTAATACCCTTACAGGACCATTATTTTATAATTACCAACATTATCAGTTTGAAATAAAATTAAAAACACGCTTTATTACCTTCTTGTTTTTTCTTTAATTCGTCTTCTTTTCTCTTCTGCTCTTCCAGTTTTTCAGCGCGCATTTTCAACCAGTCTGCTTTGTATTCTCTAAACAAATATATTTGGCATTATCAGTTACATCTTTATTCATCATCTTTTTTAAAATGTACATTTATTAAATTCCCAGTCCCATTATTTATTACCAAATTATTGAACGTAAAAAACTTACTTTTCATATTCTTCCGCTGCTTCATCTACCAATTTATAGAACTCATCTATACCCTGCAATCAATAGAACAAAAATAAAAGCAAAGTTAATAACAATTACTTTATGAATTAACAAGCATAGTTTATGTTAAGTTAATATTATGAATAGCCAGTTTTTGAAACTGCCATACTTCCGAACCGCTGTATTTTCATAACCCAAAAACGTACGTCATGTATCAGACACATCATCTATGTTTAAAACTAATCAAAACCAAGCAAATGAACCCAAATTCATCGTTTGTTATATGTATAATAGTTCAAGAGTTCTAATGTCCATCTCAAATTCTATCACCCTTTATAAACAAGTAGAAACTATCATATTGGTAAAGCTTAAAATAAAATAAAAATTGTCTCAGTAATGATTGAAAAATCTTACACAAAATTTGGAATAAATGAGCAGGTTCAAGCTTACATGATCCCGATCCTATGCATTTACCTGCATGATGGACCCTAACACAAGATCGTCATGCAAGCTTAAAGTTCAGTAAAGACGTCTCTTGCTCTGTATATATGTAAATGTCATGCTCCATCATCGTTTAGTGACCGCTTTACAAGCATACGAGCGTTAAGGCTACGTCCGCACAGACAGGCTGCTTGCTTAGCGCCATGTAACCTAGTGGTTTGCATTCTGGCTATTTGCTAGGATATACGGTGGTCGCAATAAGAGGCCTATCTGTGGGACGTAGTCTTAAGAAACTGACTAACCTGTCCAGTATGCGCACTGACGCCGCAGCACTTAAGATCCGCGTAGAAAGTGTCAAGCGCGAGCGCCATGGAGCGCGTGAGGTTGCCGATGTACGAGCTCTCCCCGCTGCCCTCGCCTTCCGCGTCCAACGCCTCTTGGAACGCCTCGAAGTCGCGCATCCATTCCACCGCGTATGCACTGTCCACTACGTCTATCTGGAAGTTATATAGTTTACTAGGGGACACCTGGCATGTTCCACTACACTAAAAAAAAAATCTGATGAGAATGACAGATCAGTGTTTTTGTGTTGACATTGACGTTAATGCGTCATCTTAACATTATCTTCAAATTGTTATATGGGAAAAGTGGAAAATCTATCATATCAATGGACTGAATGACCTTATAGACACCATAGACTATGATTATTTTTTTATTCACAATAGACAAAACTTATACAAAACTACGTATGGAGTAAGGAGTACGAGTGTCATAAATAAATCTAATTCTATGAAGCCGAAAAAGGGTACGATAGAATATTATTTTAAAAGAAAAGAATACAATATATCGCATACGTCAAATCTCGAACCTCAAAAAACGAATGTAATTGCAAAAAAGGGAACTATTCCGTTTTACTTCCCCAAGGTTAAAAAATCATATACAAATCCTACTAGTACTCCCTCAAATCAACTAAACAGACAGTTTTTTCTTTCGCAAAAAAACGACTGATTACTTTAGGGTTCTACACCAAAACATTGCTAGTGTAACATCAAAAACAGACTTATTAAACATAACGATCGCGGAACTACATAACGAAGGTAAACAACCGGATGCCATATGCTTAACAGAAACATTTCTCCAAAGAGACTTCGAAAATACTATTAATATTTATAACTATAGTATGGTATCTAATTTCTCGAGAAATACAAAACGAGGAGGGGTGTGCATATTGCTCAAACAAGGTATTTCTTGTAATAGAATCCCAATCTTAGACCAATTTGCAATACCTTATATTTTCGAATGCTGTGGTGTTGAGATTATAGAGTGTAATTTACTACTTATTTGCATTTACAGAACACCCAAATCTGACGCAACTATTTTTCTAGACAAGCTGGACGGACTTTTACATAATTTAACATTGAAATATAAAATGAAAATAATAATAGCTGGTGACACTAACATTAACACATTGAAAACAAACAATATAACACGTTATTTTTCTGACATAGTGAAAAGTTATAACTTAATTATGCACGTTACTACACCAACCAGACGTCAATCATGCATCGACCATATAATTAGTAACATAAAAGACAGTTCCATTAGCATACTTCCACTAGGTTTATCTGACCATGAAACTGGCCAAATGCTACAGTTTCGTACCTCATTTGAAAAATATCCAACAAAAACCGTAAATATATACAAAAGAGATTTCAGCAGGCATAATATAAAATTATTTAAAGAACATATTAAAAGCTTGTCGTTTTCCGAAATGTATGAGAAAGATAATCTTAATGATGCATTTACAATATTTCACGAACTTGTTTGTCTATTATTTAAACTCTGTTTTCCCAAAATTAAAATTAAAAGGAAAAATTCTTACCAAAAACCAAAATGGATAAGCAAAGGTATTAAACTAAGTTGCAAATCAAAACGTCAATTAAGAATCAAATTTTACAAAAATAAATCAAATAAAAATAAAATTAAGTATTTACAGTATGCACAACTTTTAAAAAAATGTATACAAAATGCAAAATTTAATTGTAACAAAAAATACATGTCTAATAACAGGAATATTTGCAAATCATCTTGGGATATTATAAAAGAAGAGACATCTCAAGTACCGTACAATGACATTAATTTCTTACAACACCACAATACTAAGGTGGAAGATCCCATAGAGATAGCGACATTATTTAATGACTACCTTATTAATCTGACCAAAATACAAAATAATTCTAACCAAAAATCTAATCAATTCAATTTTCTACAAGGTACAAACTGCTCATTAAAAGAATCTCTGTTTCTAAAACCTTGCTCCGAGTGTGAAATAAAAACTTTAATAAAATCACTTAAGAATTCAAATGCAGTTGGCTACGATGAAATCTCAACTAGAGCAATTAAAGAGTGTGCACATGAACTTGCACCTCTAATATCGTACCTTATTAATCTTTCTTTCGAAGAGGGTACTTACCCTGAGCTATTAAAAAAATCCGTTGTAAAACCGGTACATAAAAAAGGCGACAAAGTTACAATGGATAATTATAGACCAATAACCCTTATCCCAGTATTATCAAAAATATTTGAAAAATGTATGTATACTAGATTAAGTAATTTTTGGACAAAATTTGATGTGATTAGTGCAAATCAACACGGTTTTCAAAAGAATAAATCTACGACATCAGCTGCATTCTCATTGACTAATGAAATCATAAAAAATCTTGACATGAAAAATAATGTAGTGGTGTTATTCCTTGACCTATCAAAGGCGTTTGATTTTGTTTCCCATAAAATATTAATAAATAAATTAGAAAAATCTGGAATTAGAGGCCCAGCTCTAAATTGGATAATTTCCTACCTAACCAATAGAACACAATGTGTAGAAGTTACTAGAGCGAACTATCAAAACGACCTTATCCAATACAGGTCAACGTATAAATGCATGGAAACAGGTGTACCACAGGGCAGTGTACTTGGGCCACTCCTCTTTCTACTTTACATAAATGACCTATCAAATTTAACACCCCACCATAGTATACTTTTTGCGGATGACATTTCTATAATAGTGACTGCTAACAAGCATACGGACATTAAAATATTTGAATCGGACATTAACAAAACTATTGACATTATAATTAATTATTTAGGAAATAATAATTTGAAAATTAACTTATTAAAAACAAATTATATACACTTTAAGACCAAAAACAAAACAGATATAGATTTAAACATCAAGTTTGAACAACAAAGAATAGCAAAAATAGAGAGCACCAGCTTCCTAGGTATTAATATTGACTCGAATTTGAGCTGGGAGAATCATATTATTAAGGTATGTAATAAAATAAATAAATTCCGATATGTCCTGCATCGCCTCCGCAAAACTGCTTCTAGAGAAATAGCATTAATGGCATATCATGGATATGTTGCGTCGAACTTGAAATATGGTATACTGTTATGGGGAGCCTCCACTCATATAAATAGAGCTTTTCGGGCCCAAAAAAAATGTGTCAGAGCTTTGGAAGGTCGGCCGCCATATGAATCTTGCAAACCCCTATTCAGCAAACTAAAAATACTAACTTTAACAGGTATTTATATTCTCGAAGCGTGCTCCTTTGTAATTAAACATAAACACAATTTTTTAACTGCTAGTCAATTCTACTCACGAAATACTAGAGATCCTCATCGACTGGTATTAGGTAAACCACCACGTACCTCACTCCTCCAGCGTAATGCGTACGGAATGTGCATAAAAATATTTAATAAACTGCCAACAAGTGCGAAAACAATGCCTGAAAGGCTGCTTAAAATTAAATTAAAGCATTTTCTATTAAAATCTGCATTTTATGACATTAATGAATTCTTGAATTGTAATAATATAATATTGTAAATTAATTAATATAATAGTGACTTAATAAAATTAAATTATATTAACATGTATAAATTAATTAATATATTATATAGACTATAATGTAAAAATGGAATATTGACAGATATAAACGTAAATTATTGCTAATTATAATGAAATTTGCATGCCTTATATGGTGGAATGTGGAGGATATAATGTTATGATTATTTAAGACCTTGTACCCACTTTCGAGCAAATAAATGAATTTGAATTTGAATTTGAATTTGAATTTGAATGTGCCTAATGCGTTGTTTTAGTGGTCTCAAACCACCTTCGAATTATTGCCTTTCAAATGAAACCATTTTGGGGCACATTGGTTGGATGGTTTCAGAGTCTTTAAAGGACATCCGTATAAACATTATTTCTACCTTATTCATAACAACGATGAAAGGCAGCCGTGTCTTGTAGAGTATCGAGCAAGCATACAGCATGTTGGACATGAACGTTACGGGCGACACGCTGCGGACACTGTCCATCACATACACCACCACCGTGGGGCAGGACGATGCCAGCGTTTCAGTGATTATAGTTCCCGAGGCTGACCATGTGAACACTTCTATTTGACCTATAAATGAGATAAAGATGTAATAAAATTCTATTTCTGTACCTACTTTTCAAAGATCTCAATTCTAATATACTAGTTAATACCTGGCGTTTCAAAGTCTATGAAGGATGTCCCCACAAACATTTTTTGTGTTTTATATAATATACAGATAGATTTCAGAGATAATCTAAACCAACTCAGAGAATGTAATAAAGTATGTATAACAAAGAACCTTTTGACTGCAGGTTATCCATAACTACCTACAAAATATTATTAGTTAGCACGTAACACGTAAATTGAATGATTTGATTTGATTTGTAGCTGATTTATAAAAATGGGCACAATAAATTATAGACTGTAGCAACCACTTGACACCAGTAAGGATTTCAGCACACTAAATACATATTATTATTAAGCAAGAACATTACATACCTGGAGTATCCAAAACACAATATTTGTATGAGTTGCCGGCTTTCTCAATCAAGTCCACAACCTGACCAAACTTAGTGGAGAACAAGTTTAAAGCGGTCACAATCCCTCCGTTGGGCCCCAGCCCGTACTGCTTCATTACTGCTTTGTAGTCCACAGTGTCTCTTATGTCTGGAAGGATAACATAATGGTAAATTTTGGAATTTAAAAACCTCCAACAGTGTTATTTTTACCAAACACAAATAACAACTATCATAATCATGTCAGTTTTCAACCAAACAATACAATGAGACTGGTGACTACCAACTCCTAAATAAAATGCATACGTAACATGGACGGGATGGGGCGTGAAGTTTTGAAAATATTGTTTCATAGAAAATGTAAACGATAGCATATACGGCACGAATGGGACGGGAACAGGGTACTCAGATAAATTTATGCCCCATCCACGTCCCCTCCACGTTACGTACGCAGCGACTTTAATTGCAGTGAAAGATGGCAAGCTTAAAAAATGTAATGAAGCTAAATAACACAACACATTACCCTCAAATTAATAATCTGAGACATTACCTATATTTGCTGGGTAAGGAACTTCGTGGCATGCTGGATCCAAGTTTACAATGTAAGGCCGTGAACCCTTTATTGTTTTCCCGGCCAGACGACGGGTAAACGAGGTCTTCCCCGCTCCCGCCATGCCTGTAAGTTTTGATTGCTTCATTGGTTGTTAGATGAATGTTAATACACCTAACGTACATAGTAAAAAGAACAATATTAATGTAGTTGATAGAATTGTTGATTATGAGATTATGATTTATGTTTTGGACATGAGCTTACAAAACAAAACCAGAAAAACAAATAAAAATATTAACTTCAATTACGCACTAACCTAAAATAATCATGCATACTGGTTTTTTTCCTTCTTCTTCCATGATATGTAAAAGAGTCACAAATTCCGATGAAATTAACGAATTATAATACAGGATTTAAGAATTTATCAATCCTATAATACATTAAAAACAAAAATTGTCTTCGAAGTTGTTGGTTTTATTTAATTTTGTTCGTTTTGCTTTTGCGACTTGCCGGATTGACATTTGACAAGTTTGACTTTGACTGGCTGTCATTTTACTCATTTTATATGACTGACAGTTGACGTTCATAGCCACAGGCTAAACTTTGGCTTATAGTTCTGAAGCACAGATGAAAAATAATCAATATTAAATCAATAGTTTGTCACTTTTTTATCCAAATCGGCCGGCTTGTTGGTAGGGCTTCGTGAATATTATTTTATACTATAGTCAAAATTATCTAAGATGCCCATAATGATAGCTGCCATTTATTAATATGAACTAACATTGTATGAGCGTCTTTGAGCGAAATGGAATAATCATTTACTTGACATGAATAGTTGAATACTTACGGACAAAGGATTTTTCCAAAATTTGTTAAAAATCCTTACTCATTTTCATTGGCGTTGATTATAAATCACAGTAAACGTTATAATCTAGTAAAAATCCTATCACATCATAATTTATGCAAAATTTATTAAAAATATTTGACGTCGAAACAATGATAGATGACGAGGCCTAAAACAAAACTGACGCAAAGTGATGTGACGGCCTGAAACCGTTTCTAAAACCAATCATAATCATAATAATCATAATCATAATTACTATAATCGGAATTTAAAAATGAAAATTGATTAATTTAATTACTTTGTTAAAAATGATTTACTTGCGTTTGAAATTAAAATTAGGTACCCAAGAATACCACGACGAATTTGATGCTAACAAAGGACATTTTCCATTATGTATGGGCACTTCGGCATCCATGGAGAGTATTATATGTAGCTAAGCTTTTTGTGGTATTCTTTTTTTTTCAACAAAATAATAATTATGTATGTAACATGAATGTGTGTTACGAAATAAACAAGAATTTATTCATTGTAGTTTTTTCCCTGACGCTCATAATATCATCTCAAAATATTATTATGAAACTGAGCGGATGAGTTCATTCTATCATGATTTACCTTTCTTTCTTTTTCTTCTCTTTCTTAGCCGGCAACGCACCAGTGATGCTTTTGGTGTTGCTGATGTTCATGGGCGACGACAGCCACTTACCATCAGCTGGATCGTCAGCTTCTTTGCTGGCTGGGCTATTTCCATGCATATCTAGCAGCATGAGTTGTTAGGAAGAAACAAAAGAATATTTTATTGGAGTCCTAAATACATAATATTGAGAATACGTGGTACGAGATATGTAGCTCAATCGAGGGAGTTGGGAGGTACCTAAATGTTACGGTTTTTAGTTTACAATTTAATTATCGAATATATTAGGTCTTACAATTTTGAATCGATTTATTGCAGAAATTGGTTTCTTTCGTGAACCGATTTTTTTGTACATCTCTATTGTCATTGTGATTGCAAACGACAAATTGGGCATTTTAGTTTGCGGCGACTATAAACTAAAATATTATTTGTGATATTATTATATTACCATGATGCTTTCGCGTTTCCTGAATCAATCAGCTACCAAACGACTCGTGATACCACGTGATGCCTGCCCGGCACTCTATTTACATAGACGTTAAAAAAAACAATTTTAAATAATTGAGAATAAAACCCATAACTGCTTCAAAATATTTATTTCCTACAATATTTACATTATATACAACAGTATCATTTACATGTCACCTTAATTGGCGTCATTTTCAAGATTCAAGAACATAATAGGGTATAAATGTCCCAGTTTGGCTATCCTCTTCTGAATGATTATTCGTAGCGTGTCCGTGTAGGTCGATGGCGGTTTGCAGGTGGAGGGATCGCGCCAGTGCAGTCCTGGACAACAATATAAAAAATTATATAATCATATTATAGTTAACACTGAGGCAGTTTTGCACGACATTTTTGGATTCTTCACCGTTTCAGAAAGGTGCTATCGAAAAAGTATTTCAGTGAAAAATAAGTCCTCAAAACACCTTTTAAAAATACACTGGATAACAAAATATTCCCTTGAGTTCAATTTATTCAAAAACATTGGCAAATCGTTTTGATGCCTGGTGTTACAAATCTGCACTAAAAAGAACATAATACACCTAAAGAATACTAAAATGATGATTTTTGTGAAAATTATAGTCAATGTTCTGTCCGCGACAGATTAAGGCCGGATCCTCACTATAATGCCGTTCACAGTTCGTTCTCGGTCCAATCTCGGTTTGTTGAAGTAAAAAATGGGATTGGAGCGAAACTTGACTGTTACGGATAGTATGAATGCACACATATATTTTATACTTCATAATATTTTATCAAACAGAGATTGGACCGAGAACGAACTGTGAATGGTATTATAGTGAGGATCTGGCCTAATATTTGTCGACAGATGCTTACCTGAAGCGTCACATGTGAACAGAGCGGGCGACGGCACGTGATCGCGCGTGTAGTTCCACAGGCAGTCTCGCAACACTTGCACAGTCTGGAACAATTCATTAAATAGTTAATCATAAATTTCCACAACCCGAGAACAAATTCATCTGTCACATAAGTATCCGCTAGATTGGATAGCTAACCCGAGATGTCTCACTTCATAGGCAGAGTTACTATCAACTACGCTACGTCGTTGCGTTATTCAGCGTTCTGTCGATTCATTTTAGTTTGGTGTAAATAATAGCAGATACACTCAGTACAAAATTCTTTATTTTTAATAGAATGTTTTAAACATGATTGATGAAACTCTGAATAGGAAAGTTATATAATTATGTGTAACTTTGATTATATTTCTATGTAAGAAATTAAATATATTTTTTGTCATAAAATTAACTTTAACAAACAAAAAGAGAACTAATTAAACTAATACTACCAAAAATAAAATAGTAAAGTTAATGACCTCTAATTAAGAATTGTCGCTAAACAAATACGATTTGAAAAAGAATCTAAATACAAAAGAAACTTAACGTATTTTAACGACAGCTTTGCGTCCAAGGTCATCGACATTCCTGTTTAAAGATGGCAGTGTGCACTGACCTCGCTGGCCGTCAGCCTGGGCGCCAGGTCCAGCATGTGCGAGAGCGGGTGCGGCAGCAGCTGGCCCAGCGCCATGGTGGCCAGCAGCTCCGACAGCGCCGCCAGCTCGCGCGACACCTCCGGGGACCGGCTGTGACGGTCTGTCACATCGACAGACATACACGTTAGTACAGCAAGGCTATTCTGTTTTGTTACTCAACAGCGGAATCCGCGATGAGTGTCAAAATTCCTATCTTTGGTCGTTTGAAGTTCGAGTTCGAGACTCACTTCACTTCGCAAGTGCGTACTAGATGATTAGAGAATGACATATCAAGATGATGCAAGTTTTTTTCGATCTCACTTGAGTGAGCTTAGATTTCGAGTTTGTATTTTAGAGTTGAGTGAGCTCCGATTTCGAGTTTGTATTTTTGAGAATAGCCTCCAGTACGGCCGCTGTATCTTGGCGTGTCTGAATTTCCCGCAGAAGGCTGCGCAGTAACATAATTCGGCAATGCTCGATACGCTGTGTATTATGTCTCAGTCATACGTTAGCATGTTCGTGTTGCCATCTTTGTCTTACATGGGCTAAAGTTCGCAAAGCCTATGTTCAGACACGCCAAGATACAGCTGCCGTACTATACGTCATCGAAAACGTTTTAGGATTAGTTATCTATCATCTATCTTTGTAACAGCTTTTAACGTCCACTGCTGGACATAGGCCTCTCCTAATAAGCGCCACTCCGATCGGACCTGGACCCTGTGAATTCAGCGGCTTTCCGCTGTCTTCTTTACGTCATCAGTCCACCTGGTCGGAGGACTCGGAGGGCGACCTGTGCTCCTTTTACCGAGACGTGGCCTCCATTCGAGGATTATATTAGTTACTGACAAATCACGAAATGGCTCTCAATTCTTAATAGATCCCATCATTAGAACTAGATTTTTATAAATCTGAGACCAAAAATACAAGAGAAATGGGTTAAAAATTAATTAATAGTATTGTACACCTACTGATGAAATTTGACAAGTTCATGAGTACGATATTTAATTCCTCAGTTATCCCACTACAATTTTAACGCCCCAACTCAGAGTCACTAATGGTTACTTAAATCGCTCTTTAGTACAGAATTTATATGGTTATTCTTTACTAAGGAGCGATTAAAGTAACCGTTAATGACTCTGAATTGGGGCGTATGAATGTTTGCCGTGCGGCTGTATCCGTTATTCTCAGAAACATCCATTCCAATTTGGATGCCAAGATTTTTGGGGTATTCTTTTAAATAATTAAAACTTTACCCGTCCCCTACAGACGACAGAACAAAACCCTCATCACTTACCAAGATGCGCTCGTAGCCGATGCAGCAGCGTAGCGGCCGTGGCGCGTAGCAGCGCGGACGCGAGGCAGAGGGCGGGGCGCGCGCGCGCTACGCGGCGTAGCGCGGCGCGGGCTACGGCGCACCGCTCGATCGCACCGCGCATGTATAGCTCGCGTTCGATGCTCACTTGCTACAAGGTAAGTAGATACATTTAAAAACTAGGGCTTTGCCCCCGTTTTAGAAGTTAATAAGTACCCTATGTGTTATTCCAAATCATAGTTTATCTGTGATCTAAATTTCATGAAAATCCGTTCAGTAGTTTTTGTGTGATAGAGTAACTTTATAGTAGGATAGGAAAGTTTAAAAACCAATCAAAACTTGGTTGTATCAAGTACTATTATGTCGTCTGTGGTTGTATCCTAATCTTAAATTATTATTCTTATCTCATAATTTTTCGTTAAATAAATAAATAAATAAAATATATCTCTGTCAAGTGAACCAAGCTGGCCACCCGTACCTTAGTGAAGTCCTCGTCGGGCCACGGCAGGCCGTTGTACATGACGTCCGGCGACACGAGCTCCACCAACAGCAGCGAGATGGACGTGGCGCCCTCCACCACGCCGCTGTTGCCGTCCTGGAACACGGTAGGGCGCTGGGTTTAAACTTTAATGGTGGAGTAAAACCCAATGCATACGTAACGGGTTTTTTCCCCGTACGGGACGGGGACGGGACCGTTGCGTATACATTTTCTATGAAACGATGTCTCCAAAACTTCACGTCCCGTACGGGACGAGAAAAAACCCCGTTACGTATGCATTGGGCTTAAGAGGTGGTTAGGGCTCCGTGCATGGAACGGCTTAACAATGCTTCACAATCATCACAATTAATCACAAATCATGGTGATTTGCCTTAGTCAAAGCTTTAGGTTTTGTTTTATAGTTGAAAAAAAAAGTTATTTTAGAAGTAGACTTTGTTATAAAAATTGTTATGGTTTGTTTAGATATGTCTCGAATATACTAGGGACAAAGAATAACGACAACTTATGATTTTATATGCGTCCCTTTCAAACACTTTTACCGTATCGTAAGTGAAAAAAGTGCAAACAGATGCATTCTGATCCTGTAGTGTACGCACACACCTCACCCGTACATATAGCTATAGTTAGCATTTAAGCACATCTATGTACTCTTTTATTTTGATTAGTCAATAAACGTCAGTCTTAAGCAGCACCCGTCTTTATATTATTGACGCTCCCTGGTCCCAACATCGCATGGCGACCCTGCCAGTGCTGCCTTATATGGGCAGCGCTGCGCATCGCGAAATTAAATAAGTGAGGACGATATGCGAATGATGTGAAACCATTTTTGTGTGAAGACAAAATGTGCAAAGCTTATGAAGTAAAAAGAAAAGGACTTATACCAATAAATAAAATTAATAAATAAAAAACTTAAAATATGGACTATTAAAATATAAACTATAAAATATAAACTGTATACATAAGATGCATAAGTAAAGAAAAAACTATAAAATAAAAAGTGTCAAAAAAAAAGTTAATAAATAATACCAATATGTAATCCAAAATATAAGATAATTTAACTATGGTGAGTCAGTGACGGCAGAGGCGCCAGGAAATAAGAAGGTGATCTAAAATATACAAGAAAAATGTGGAAAATAGTTTAGCAAAAAGCTGGAAGAAAATATAATTAACAACAGTTAAAAAAAAATAAAGAAGAAAATTCGGCAAAATTAAGAAGGTGGCGAATATACATATCGACGCAAGATGATGAAGCAGTAGTAAAAATTTTATGAAGAAAGAAGTGATTTATCAACTATATAATATACAAATATAAAAAAGATAACTTCTGAAGGAAAATAGAGAGGAGAAAATATGTAATGGAGCAGCAGTCTGATGTATCGTGGAATAAGAAGTATAAAGCGCCCTGCACCCTGGACGAATGAACGAATCAGAAGGATGTTGATGCCGGCAGATGTTCGTGTCTGATGGATGATGTGATGATGGAAGATTTGCTGGGCGCATATGCAGTTGTTCAACTCGGAAGTGGAGCAGCCAAGCAAGTGATATTTTGTAGGGTTTAGCTAGTTAGAGGAAGTAGAAATTAGTAGAATAGCTTAGGTTCGATACTTTGACAGGAACTCGGTAAGAAGAAATCAAGAAGTCTGCAGTCATGATGAATGTGAGCCGCCATCACCCTCAGTGACTCACTATACCCTAAAATTAAGGTAATTTAAGTTTCAGAGACGTGGATAATGTAAAGAAAAATGAAAATTTTAACAATTTAAACTAAATTTAACCTATCATGATTTTTAACCTATCATGGTTTTATAACCTCCATAAAATGGGAACATTAACTTGATTTTATTTTTGAACTCAAAAAAAAAAAAGTTTTACATTATCCATGCGCTCTTTATACTGTTGGCAATGTGTTTAGATATTAAATATTTAATTCTGATAACCAGTTTCGAATATTAATCCATGCAGAATTAACAAATGAAAAAAAAAAGAGTTAGGTAGATATTACCAAAATTAACAAAAAAAAAAACATTTTCTTTTCACATTACTTAGTGTCTAAGTATTATTTAAGAATTATCTATTTTTAAGAAAAACTGGAAATGACGATTTTGGATGTGGCTTGGTAAATTTTGTATTTTCTTACTAAACAAGAACGATACCTACCTCTAATTGATGAAAAAAAAAAAATGTCTTCGCGTATGACATAATTTGTAACAAAAATATAGTAAAATGGGCTAGGACCTAGATGATAAAAAGAAGCTAAAATCTGAAAAATATAATAAAGTGTGCTATGCATTAGAAGGAGTAGAACTTTACTACTTTAAATTAATCAGACTGATGTTTAAGATTGTGAATATTTGATTTGAAATATCTTTGGTTATTAACTGGAAGCATAATACTATCATTAATTTATAGTGATTGTTTCGGTATAATACAGTTGAGTAACGACGTGTTCATAAGTGTGTAAAGGAGAGAAGAATAAAATCTAGAATAAAATTAAAAATAAAAAACTTAATAAATTGGTAATCAGAAAAAAAAAATCTTTTTGCAAAATAAAGAAATAAATGACAACTATACCTACTTCAAAAACAATGTTATATAATAGCTTTCAAAAATCTAAATAGTCTATTTTAATAATCTTCTATTTTGCAACATGTAAAAACTAAATTAAAATTGCAGGTATTTATTTGAAACTCAATACTCAAGAATGTAACTCATAACCAAAATAGGTGTTAGCAACGGCACAGCGATGACCGCGACGACGCTGACGACGCGACGCGCGACGCTGCACCAGTAGGTGTCATGTAGCGTATGGAATTTGTCATTGTATTGTAACATGCATGAATTTGATGGTAAGTTTTATCAATTCTATTTTTAGCCACGACAACTTTCATTATTTTAAAGAAGACTATAAGATACATAGTTTATCTACTGTAATGATTATAATACGCTATGAATAATATGTTATGAAGTACAGCTGGTGTCATCTAATTACAGTACTAATTTTGAGAACAAAATTATTGGATATTATAACTAAGTACCTATTAGTTATTATAACAAAGTCATACAATCATAACAAAGAAGTTGCTGAAACAGTGTATTTTACGAGCATGATGTCTACCTATCTCAGATATCATTTAACTGATGATACAGTGGAAAATACATTTCTGTTGAAATCATACATCCAACCCGTGTGACACAAAATAACCTTCGTATGTCATAGTGTCAGCATTTTATAATTTTAACTAGCGGCCCGGCGCGGTTTCACCCGTGTTTTTTTTTGTATTTTTCCCTTTTTTGAATTAGATATTTTCGCGCGGTAAAAAATTGCCTATCTACATAATACGTGTTATTTGCGGGTGTACGAGTAAGCTATCCTGTTGCAAAATTTCATGAAAATCTGTTCAGCCGTTTGAGCGTGAAAGAGTAACAAACACACATACGCACATACTTTCGCCTTTTATTAGTGTGATACATATTTCCATTGATGCATCCTGCTATAAAAAAAAAGTGTATCCATGATTCGAAAATATTAATGTATTCAGTGATCATAAAACTCGAATGACATTTAGTACCTTTTTGTTTTCTTACGAATTAAAAAATAATAAGTTGTTACTTATTTATAATGGATGAATAAAATAAATTTCCATGCAACAATGACATTAGTAACTACCTTAATTTTTTTATTTAAGTAAGGTTGAATTTATAGTAATAACAACTCTGTATTAATTTGTGCCCGGTATTTATCAAACTTGGTCCTCAAATCACAGGTAGTAGGTATTGTTACGATGCACTTAGCGACAGAGAATAGCTAGGTAGTAACTTATTAGCGTTAGAATGTCATCATAATCATAACAATGTATCAGTTACAAATTGAGTCTTCATGTGTCGTTTTAGGCAAGCTTTTGAAAACAATATAATGTTTGAAACTTTTGTAACCACTTGAAAGTATTTTGAAAATA
This sequence comes from Thymelicus sylvestris, assembly GCA_911387775.1. NCBI lineage: Eukaryota > Metazoa > Arthropoda > Insecta > Lepidoptera > Hesperiidae > Thymelicus > Thymelicus sylvestris. The sequence goes on along the minus strand of OU426891.1, from coordinate 16,049,016 downwards.
GTAAACTCAATTAGATGTTTTATCATTGAATATTACGTATTTAAACTGTCAAGATTTTCAGATTTTTATGAATTACCAATAAAAATAATAAGGTTTTTTGTAATATTTAAATTGAACTTTATGAGTATGTTCCTAACTCATAAAAGTAAATACGAGTGGAGTTATAATATTAATCACGATATGACAATGATGAAAAATGAACTGTAAGGAAAATATACCTACTATAACATTTAAGGACAATGATTATAAGACATGAACAGTATGATATACTGATAATAAAATGTAACAAGTTATGAAAAATGTACGGTATAGGAATATGGGTTTTAAGTAAGGTTAAGAGAAAGTATGAAAAATCTTTTTGTCATCCTGTTGAATGCAATTAGGTACTTTCTTCTATGGACCGGTATGAATAGTTAGAAAAACGTGATGGGTATACGAATGAATGAACAGATAAAAGATAAAGAATAACTGGCTTTTGGTAGATACATTATAAAGAAAGAATGGTTTGACCAGTTTGGTATGAAAGAGTTGGGAATAATTCGATATACAAGTGTTGACAATCAGTTGGACTGATCACCCAATCGTTGCCAAGACACTGGATTTCGGAATATTCAAATGGTGTGGAATTATGTGAGTGCTATGAATGGAATGAAATGTGAAAGTAAGCGAAAGATATGGGATTACAAGAAATAAAACTCATTTAATTGAGTTTAAGGTAATAATGAGCTACCGAATAGCTCATCAAAACGGTACACAAGTACGGTACAAATAGGGCACACAAGTAGATCCTTCAGTCTATCATAGGTCGGACGAGTCTCCGGTATGAATGCTGTTGGAGACAAAATGTCTTAAAACTATGACCCTGTATGTATAAGTAAAGGTACATTAGAGTGTCAGATCCTTCATTCGATCATGGTGTCAACGAGCTTGCTCTGTGAGAACTGTTGGAGTCTCAAAATGGCTTAAAATATGACCTCAAATAAATAATGTAAGGGCGTGGCCACGACCCACAAAAGGCACAAAGATGCCAATATGTAATAATAATAAGAGTCGACTCATACTCATGATAAGTACCTATAAAAATAAATATGTAAAATATAAGGGGCCGGACCAAATAATAAAATGTAAAAAGTGTACCGTACAAATAAGTAAATAAATGAGTATAATAATATTAAATATTAATAATACATACATATGATAAAGTATAAGCATGCAAGATAAAATGTACATGTATAATGCATTCGGGCCCAATGCAACCCGTATACGTATATAATATGACGTAATAAGTGACAAAATGTAGTACCTAAGGGTTACTTTGAAATTGAAAAGTTTTGTAAACAATAAGGTGTGTGTACTTGTGCCTAGACACTATTGTGTCTCCTGATCAAGTAATATGCTGATTATATTGAGCTGATTTTATTTCATTAAAATGACGCCATATCGTGTAGCGCTAGCGATATGTATGTTTATAATGTAATAAAATAGTTTTCTGAAAATGACAATTTAACATCTGAATTCTAAATATGGATAAGACAAAAGTTCATAAGGGGTGTAATACCTAATCTTATTTACTGACTTAGGAAATAAGAAATAGAGATAATATACATAATAGAATATAAGATATAAAATCTAGATAAACTTTGAAATAGATTAAACATTATATTAGATGAATAAAAATAACAAGTTAGAATAATGAATGTAATCGAAGAGTGAAAAGAAAATGAATGAGAATAATTAAAATTTGCCAACATTTGCCAACAGTAGAAATATAAGTAAAGTTATGTTATAATAGTTTATAGGATAATATTACTATGATTCAAAATGTTCAGAAAAAATATACATAAATAAGTGACATACATAATGTATCAGTAGCTTATAAAAAAGAAGCAAACACAAAATATGTATTTTCTTTTTTTTCTTCAAGGGGGGAGGTGTAGTGTACGCACACACCTCACCCGTACATATAGCTATAGTTAGCATTTAAGCACATCTATGTACTCTTTTATTTTGATTAGTCAATAAACGTCAGTCTTAAGCAGCACCCGTCTTTATATTATTGACGCTCCCTGGTCCCAACATCGCAATCCCATTTAGAAAGATATTCTTAAACTCTTCACTTGATAAGGTCTCGGTATCATGTATAACGACTTCGCTCCATAAAGAAAATGTTATAAACAATTCTATTCCATTACAATACAGCATATTATCACAAATACATCTAATTTTATTAACACAACGATAATGTTTTCATGGCGATTATTTTTTGATGAATATTATACCACGTTAGTATATGAAAGTATTCGCTGATGATTCACAACATATTGCCACTAAATTTATGGCAGAAAAATATAACACACAAAGCTCTAGTAAATCGAAAGATATGTCTTGATATGAGTTATAGAAATATAGTGACTGATATATTATTATAAAGAATGAATGATAGAATGAACGAGTTATCTATACTACTGTGCAAGTAATCCACGGCTACTCACATCCTCCTCTCCAGCGATAGTACATGGATGATTCTGAATAAACAATATTCATTAAACAATAGAATTACATTTTTTCAATTAAATATTACCAGGAGATAACTATTCAAACTTATTTTTAATTGATTATTATAAAACAAAGTTAACGCGCGTTGCTTCGTCTTTTATTATGCGTACCTCGAAGGACTGAAATCAATTGTCCGCGTCGATCTTCCCCCTCGATTATGATGTGGATATCTTCAAGTCAACAGTGAATTTTTTAGGCTTTTACTAAGTTACTACATTTGTACACATTACATTTGTATGTGTTGCTACATTTTGTAGTCAAGAATTAGCTTATTTATTTTTTACGGTAATAGCCGACAAACGCGCGGACGATCCACCTGGTAAGAGGCCATCCATAAATTACGTCACACAAATTTGCTGACTTTTTGACCCCTCCCCCTGTCCATGTCACAGCTGGTCACACTTGTGAGGCCTCCCCCCCCCCCCCGAGTGTGACGTCACATATTATGAAATTATTAAATTAAAATAGCAGTTCCGAAATAAGTTTTGTTTCCATTACTTTTTTACCTATACATACCAATTATTCGATTTTGAAAAATGACGTCACGAAATTTAAGACCCCGTCCACCCCTTGTCACACAATGTCGCACTACATCGAACCCCCCCCCCCCCCCCCCTAACGTGTGACGTAATTTATGGATGGCCCCTAACTAGCTATCGTCGCCCATGGACATCAGCGTCACCAAAGGCATCACTGCTATGGCTAAGACAGTAAAGAAAAAGAAAGACAACTCACCATGCAAGCCATGAGCGCGCCCATCAGCAGCTCGTTGTTGGTGGTGAGGATGGGCGGGATGCCGTCGTCGTCCGAGCCGGTCTCGCGCACGCCCTTGCCGATGATGCCCGCGTGGAACACCGACGTGTGGGACTGGGTCAGCTGGGTGATGGGACCCTGGTTGATACACATCACAATACTATTATTTGGGTTCCGTATTTCAAAAGAAACCGAAATTATAGGTTGTTCGTTCTGCCGTCCTAACGAAGAGTGCAATAAGTCGAGTTTTTGGGCAAATTGATTTAAGACCATATCTGTAACTACTGAAGGTCTTAAGTCAATTAACCCAAAAACTCGACTTATTGCATTCTTTTTTAGGACGGCAGCGTTGTCCGTCTATCTGTTTGACTGTCAAGACTTTAGTAAAGTAAGACGTAGTTTTTTTATGGCAATAGCCGGCAAACAAGCTGACGATCCACCTGATGGTATGTGGCTATCGACTAAACAACACCAAAGGCATCACTGTGTTCCCGGCCAAGAAAGAGAGAAGAAAAAGAAAGAAATTATAATCAATGTAAGACCCTGTAGCCTACTTGGTAGCGACTGTACGTACGTACATTCGCACACGCACACGCACACGCACACGCACGCACACCAACGTGCACAGCAGCCAACTCACGTGTTTCTGGTTGAGGTGCAGCAGCAGCGTCCGGTCGGGCGCGGGGCGCGCGGCGCGCGGCGCCGGCCGGGAGCCGAACAGCCGCTCCTCGCGGAACATGGCCGTCTCCAGCAGCGAGCGCAGCGCCACCGCGCGCGCCAGCTTGCTGTGCGCGCAGAGCTTGCGGATCACGCGACACGCTGTCTGCACGCCGCGGATCTTTACCATTATATCTGGGGGGTACATTGAAGTTTGATATACTAACATACTAGATTAGAATCGTGAAAATCTGTGCCGCAACCACCGCAGGCACGCCCATGCAGGTCGCAGTACGCATAATAAATGATGAAGCAAAGCGCGTCTTTCTTACAAATACGTAACGGGCTTTTTCCCGTACGAGCCACATTCCGTACGGGGTTCCGCTGCGTATGCACTATCGTATACATTTTCTATGAAACGATGTTTCAAAAACTTCACGTCCCGTCCCGTACAGGAAAAAACCCCGTTACGTATGCATTGGGCTTTAGTGTGTGCCGGAAAATAAAGTCATTTTGTGTGAAGATTTGGACGTGTCAGTGGATAGTGAGAACGGCTTACCTTCTTCATGGAGACATCGGAAGAAGTACATGACCGTCGCCTGCACTATCTTGATGATGGCTTCCACACTGGGCGGCAGCGCCACTGACCCCGTTAAGTCAATTCTGTCCAATACCTGCAATTAATTACTTTATTTTAATACATTAAAACCAGTTTTATAAAGTGATTTAAAAGTTGTCCTACCTGATTTTTAAGAGTTTATTAAAATTTGACATAGGTGCATATTTATCCGACAAACTATTAGCAGGGGTAACCTCACTAACCTCGGCTACTACTCTACTCTACTCTCTACTCGGGCGTGAACTCGGTAGAACTAGGAAATCCCGGGGAGGGGCAGACATCGCTGTTGAGCGGGGATCCTACTACCCAAAGAGCAGGCCCTCGCCTGACTAATGCCCCGTTTACATGCGCACGCGAGCCACGAGACGATCCGCGAGACGCGCATGTAAGTGAGTGTTCACACTGAACTCGCGGACGCGGGCGCGGTCGCGGTAAACGCTACATACACCGCGCGCGCGTTTTGGTGTGAACACTTTCATAGTAGCTCATATGTTTGATATTTCGCGACCGCGCCCGCGAGTTCAGTGTGAACAAGCACTAAATGAGCGGTATGAGTTTCCTCAGGTACTGACCTCGGCCAGCGCATGGCACGTGGGCATCTCGGGCAGCGTGTCCATGGCGGCGGGCGCGCGCGGCCGCAGCAGGTCCGCGCGCGCCCGCAGCGCCGCGCCCAGCGCGCCCGCCGCCCGCTCCGCCGCGCGCCCCACCGGCCGCGAGCGGAGGTGCGTCACGCGGCTCGTGTTCTCCCATCTACACGCCACACACACACACACACACTGACATCAAAAATTTTTATTCAAAATTGGTTTGGTTTACAAACACTTTTTGAAAGTCATGCAAGTTACGCCAATGCTTCAACAAGGCCCTACTGTGAGAGGGCCCGGGAGAAGAAGCAGCAAGAAACTACCGAGTTTGTTTTTTTCCTGCTTACAGTTACAGATAGCACTTATCATATTTTACTACAATCTATATTCATAAAACATTCAGACACGTTACATTGGTTAAATATCCAACTGAATATACTCGTAATATCCTATATCATCGTGTTCCGGCTGCGGGCTTGAGAGCCAGTTCTTTCTTTCTTTTTCTTCCGTCTTTCTTGGCCAGCAACGCATCAGTGATGCCTTTGGTGTTGCTGTGTCCATGGGCGACGATAGCCACTTACCATCAGGTGGATCGTCAGCTCGTTTGCTGGCTATTTCCATAAAAATAATCCTAAAATTATAATGAAGTGCTAACCCGGACACTTGTGTCGATCCTCATTGATCAAAAAGTTAAGCAACAGCGAGCGCGGTCGGTAGTTGGATGTCGGTAGTAGCTATTTCTTGAGCGCTTCCCGTGCTTCGGAGGGCACGTAAAGCTGTAGGTCCGAGTTGTTATCGTGAGGTAACAGTCGTTAAGCCATGTTGGAGGCCTTCGGACGGCTTGAAAAACTTCCGACACTTGGGTTGGCCACTAACCCCTCCACCAATGCGCACTGGATCAGCGTGGTGGAGTATGCTCTAGTTCTCCTCAAAAGGAGAGATTCGTGCTTAGTAGTGAACCATTTATGAGTTAACTATTATAAATGTGATTTTATGACACGTGAATGTTTGGAAGTTGGTCACTACTAAGTTACCAACTGAGTTAGAAATAAAATAAAATGATGCTAAAACTAAAATGAAACAATAATAATAATCAAACTCATCACCTCAACAACTTGATAATATTGAGGCAGTAGTGATGCAGATAGGTCTTCTGATCCTTGGGCACGTCTCCCTCGACGAAACACTTCTTGATCTGCGTGTCGGCGATCATGGCGTCGCGGAGGCCCAGCTCCACGCCCGTAGTGATGTAGCCCTGGTACCGGTCCGTGTCGAATGACATGTCCTGCGTAGTGTTTATGTTTGGTTTACACGTATTAAGTAGTTAAGTAGCTAACTAAATTTTAAGTAAATTAATATGTGTATACGGACAATTTAGTAGTTAAAATTTAGTACGCAAGTAAACAATTTAGAAAATTTTCTATTTTGTGTTAATTAGGTGGGCGGGGCTTATCAATTAACACGTTTGGACAGGCACGTTTTAGTTAAAATTTAGTTAAAGTTTAGTGCTTGCTCAAGTAATTAAGTAGGTTGTGAAGAATTGTATGAACTAAAGAGCTTTACTAAATTATGACGTTTGGACGCGCACTAAAAATTATTCAAAGATAATGGATAGATAAATTATTGAAAACAGCTGTAACTTGGCTTCCTTCCCACAATCTGCAATGAAGCTGCCTGGTGAAGTATGAAGTATGGCCCGTAACGAGTTGAAGTGTCGAAGCGAGACAATATTAGTACTGTCTCATTCACACAATCCTGTAACATTGTACCTGCGAGTCTCCCGGCACGTGCATCGTTATGGTTCCCGATATGATCCTCACGAGGAGCGCCAGGGTGGTGTCGTCCCGAGAATACTGGAGAAGGTAGCTGATGGTGCTCACGAACTCCGATGGTTGGTTGTAGCCTGGTGGAAATATAGTTCATGTACCTAGTTACTGGTCAGAGTGGCGATGTAAGGGGAGGCCTTTGTTCAGCAGTGGACCAGCTGGTAGATGGATGATGGATGGACTCAAAGGTGTGTAAAGCCTACCAATCTGCACTTTGTGTGATCAGGGTAACACACAACTGTCTATAGCCAATGTTGCCATCTTGTGCAATTCTGCCACAACCCGCAAATACGATGAGAAGAGGACTGGTGGTTAGTTTTCATCAAAGCCTACCAATCTGCACTTTTTTCTGTGTGATGAGGCAACACAACTGTCCATAGCTAATGTTGCCATCTTGTGCAAGTCTGACACAACCTGCCAATACGATGAGAAGAGGACTGGCGGTTAGTTTGCATCTCTTTTATAGCAGAATAATCTATTAATACTGATTTTGTTGCTGATTTTATTATCGTCGCACCCCAACACACACACACGCACACGCACACACACACACACACACGCACGCACGCACACACACACACACACACACACACACACACACACACACACACCAGCGGTACTCACACACGATGATGAGCAGGCGCGCCACCGAGTACTGCTCGAGCCGCGTGCCGGAGAGCAGCCGCTCACGCAGCACGTGCGTCTCCTCGGCGCTGCTCAGCAGCAGCGGCGGTGGCTGCCCCGGCGAGCTCTCCAGCTCCAGCTTCTGGTGCAGGTATTCTGGTGGGGAATGGGGAAACAATGACTTATGTTCGGTTTACACGTATTAAGTAGTTAAGTAGTTAACTAAATTTTAAGTAAATTAACACGTGTAAACGGACAATTTAGTAGTTTAGTAATCAAGTAGACAAGTAATTTAGATATTTTTCTATTTTCTGTTAAGTAGGTGGGCGAGGCTTATCACTTAACAAGTTTGGACAGGCACATTTTAGTTGAAATTTAGTAAAATGCTTAAGTAATTAAGTAGAATTGTATGAACTACAGAGCTTTACTAAATTATTACGTGTGGACGCACACTAAAAATTATTCACTTAAAATTTAGTTAACTACTTTATACGTGTATACGGTGTATGTATAGGCGTGTCCTCAGCAGCGGACCTCGCTGAATGTGACCTTTTTCCGTTCCATCTGCGTGGCACTGCGTTTAATTATTATTCTTTACATTAGACTTAAGCATAATATTGTTATCTGTTGCAGTGCCCTGTGAGGGAAATAAATGTTTTTCTTTCTTTCTTTCTTTCTCACCGAGCAGCTGGCGGCAGAACAGGTTCCGCTGCGCGTGCCGCAGCAGCAGCAGGAAGCAGTGCACGTCGGCGCGCAGCAGCAGCGGCACCAGCGAGCCCGCGCCCACGCCCTCCCACGCGCCGCTGAACCGCTGGTGCGAGCAGATCACGCACAGGCAGTCTACCACCTCGTCCGTTACTGTCACAACAAATTGCAATTTACTAGCTGCCCGGACAAACTTCGTTCTGTCAAAAGTTTTTTGAAGTGAAAACTTCTTTAGTACGGGGGTGACTTGAAATTTTATGAAACGAAACTGTCCAGTGGAGACTAGAAATGAGTGGAGACTGAGTTGAGTTGAGTTGAGTTGAGTTGAGTTGAGTTGAGTGGAGTGGAGTGGAGTAGTAAAACCTACAATTATCATCTTCCCGAAATTTTACATTCGTCTCATTATCTTGAAAACAAAATTTTTAAAGGTTTCACTTCTAACACGTGTGAATTGCACACATTTTAATTTTTATTTTTTATTATTGAAACCTTCCGTGTGCCTTAAGGGAGATGTAAGCTACCCTATCTTTCAAGTTGGATCAAACTGCACACTGTGCGTAAATTTGATTAAAATCGGTTAAGTACCCTACGTTCCACTAGACGATCACAACGATCACGCTCACGACCGCGGTTTTTCCTGTTCCACTAGCTTGTGAGCGTTACAATCATACACCCAAGTGGAACGGGCACTTCGACCCCCCCGTGAGGTGGGTTGTTTTGAGCGTGCCGTGAACTGCCGTGAGCGAAATTAATGACGTCATCAATGACGTTTTCACCGCGACCATGACGACCGTGGTCGCCATGTGGAACGCGTTTTGATCGTTGTGAGCGATGTGAGCGTCTACTGGAACGCAGCCGTAGTTTAGGAGTCCATCGCGGACAAACAACGTGACACGTAATTTATGTATGTAAGCTTTGTGGTGACGCTGACATTGACATTGACAATTGACGTTTGAAGTATGCAGCAGTTCAGCCTTATGAAGGAGCCACGAAGGAGAGATGTCAAAAGAAACGTGTTGGTTTTATGTTATAATAAAAGTTGTTTATCAGTTTAATAATTTCAGTCTCAGTTACGAATGTGCATTTGCTTTAATTTAAAAGTGCAAAAGACGATTCAAGTTTTTATAATAACAATAGTAAAGCATGAACATTTAATTGTCGATTCTCTGTTTTAGGTTAGTAAGTATGAAATATTTCAATAATATCATTGCAAGTATTTCACTACTTGCTATTTTGTTATGTAAAACTTATCAGTATTTAATAAATAAAACTCTGTTTTAGATGAATCAAGTTGTGTTATGCTTTAGAAAGAAAATAACCCGGATCTTATAAATCGACAATTACTATATACATGTAATACAACAAATGTTAAACAATGGTTAAATACTTTTGAAAGTGAATGTGCACGTTTACAAATAGATACAGATTTACAAAAAGTAGAAATTCTAAGATTACTATTGGAAGAAAATTGTATAGATTGGTACACCTCAATGATTATCAAACATACTATTGTTAGCATCAGGCCGGGAAATAAAACAGTGAACTCTTCAACCTTTACATTTGTATTTATAAGTATAATTCCAGTTAATTACATAATTTATATCCAAAAGTTCACAACCATTTTTACTGTTCCATCGACATTGAACGACAGACAATATGTCAAAAATAAAAATATCTGCGGCGTCAAACCAAAAGATTAACTACCAGCATCTCATCTATCTAAAACAGTTTATATAACATAATAAAAATACTCGTCAACCATACAAGAGCTAACAGTCGGCCTTTCCTGACATTTTCACGTCCCGTGAAAGTTAATTACAGTCAATAAATTGTTTAATTAATTACCAGTCAATTGTATTGTAAGCTTAACAGAACTGTAACACGAATTATAAATTTAACCTTATATGTTTACTAATCCATATCATATATATTCTCTTAAATTGAAAATATTACATAAAATTATTCATTATTAATTGAGCAATATTGTATATCAAAACTGTGGTCTCATTCTATTGATCTAATTCTTTGACTTTTGATTTCTAATTGTACATAAGTAAATTTTACATTCGTATGGACTGAAATATTATACTATATTATTGATATTCACAACTGATCTAATATACTGAAGAACTTTCATATGATTATTGTGGCCTCTTCAATCCACAGCTAATCATCAAAGTTTTGAAAAACATTGTGACCTCTTTAATTGAACAATTTTAATATGATTATTGTGGCCTCTTCAATCCACAGCTAATCATATCAAAATTTTGAAACCTTAATATGATCATTGTGGCCTCTTCAATCCACAGCTAATCATATCAAAGTTTTGAAAAACTTTATCATGATCATTGTGGCCTCTTCAATCCACAGCTGATCGACTTTACTGAAAAACTCTATTATGGTCATTGTGGCCTCTACAATCCACAGCTGACTGACTTTTAACTTCATTATGATCATTGTGGCCTCTTCAATCCACAGCTGATCGACTTTAACTTCATTATGATCATTGTGGCCTCTACAATCCACAGCTGATCAACTTTTAACTTCATTATGATCATTGTGGCCTCTGCAATCCACAGCTGATCAACTTTTAACTTCATTATGATCATTGTGGCCTCTACAATCCACAGCTGATCGACTTTTAACTTTATTATGGTCATTGTGGCCTCTACAATCCACAGCTGATCGACTTTTAACTTTATTATGGTCATTGTGGCCTCTGCAATCCACAGCTGATCCATATACTTCATACATATCTGAATATTGCTTTGAATTTTGTACTGATAGTATTTTACTTCAGTCCATAATATACATACACATCTTATGAAATGAATAATATCATGAGTTACTGAGTCATGTTTATAGTTTCTATTAAACATTGAACATGAACGAATTCGCTCACAGATAAATTCTCAACTCTCGAGTCTTACAATATAATAGTGGAATATCTTCTTATTTAACACGATAAAATGCAATTTAATCCACTAATTTCTAAAATCAACTTCATACTTCCTACTACTATCACACATCACTATTAGAGATCTACAAATCACGATTAGAGATACAATTGTTACATTAGTTATTATCATTATTTTCCTCTATAACTGTAATATGTTATGGAATTTTCGAATATTAATAGGTTATAAAAAAAAACGAAAATCATCACCAAATTTTGTAACGTTGACCCAATTATAGATGAGTTCTACAAATATATAAATAAATTTAACTTCAGTAATACACCCAGTGACTATTACCACAAGGTAATATAATTTTTTTCTTTGCTATTACGTAACTGTCGGTAAAGGAGAATAACTCATAATTTCTAAATTATTTTGTAAAGGCTTCAAAGAATTTTCTAAATACTATCGACAAAAAAAAAATTGTCAAATATATCAGAATTTTACTATCTTAATATTTATAAATTACGTGTCATGTTGTTTTTCCGCGATGGACTCCCGATTTTAACCAAATATGCACACCGTGTGTAGTTTGATCCAAAAAAAAACTTTTGACAGAACGAAGTCTGTCCGGGCAGCTAGTATGAATATATTATATATATTATTATTATGAAAAAAAATACATGCTATAAATAAATATAAATGATACCACAAAAACTGAAGGGGCTATTCTGGTAAGTCACATATAAAGCAAGAACAAATACAACAATATTAATGAAGCCGCAAAAATATAAGGGGTTATTCTAACAAGGAACACTCACCACACACAGTTAAATGCCCCTCGGTCAGTGTATTCTCTATAATATTTAAACTGCTCTTTCCAAATATTTTAAGTGAAATGCCGCTAAAAAGATAATAACTCAACAACACAATCTTTAGAACAATTAATATATATATATTATATCATATAATCATACTCGTCTTTACTTTTACACAATTATGTATCTCTTGTCTTAACGTTGTAGCACACGCCAGGTCTACTAGTTGTGTTATAAACATTAAACCCAAGAGTGTGAACAAAATAAAATTACAAATACAAGAAGAAAGGAAAGTGTCATATTGGAAAAGAATGAGACAAGATTACCTAATCCATCCTATCCTAATCCAAGATACCTAGTCGTTAGAGTTTAAATTTATTGTGTTCTTAACAAAAGTCATCAACTTGAATAGAAAAAGTCTATAGGTACTCCATAAAAGATTAATACATTTGAGATTTGCCAATGACAAAGCTTTGTTTAGTTGCATTTACAGCAGCTGAATTTGTAATATATTTAAATAACATGTTAACGAGCCTGAAAATAAAAACCCAAAATGCATGGAGACAATAATTATGAACACACAGCTCTAATCAAAATAAAAAAAGCACTAAAACAAGTAGGTAAATGACTGAATGATAACTTCGAAACAAACAGTAAAAAACAAAATCAATAGACAGAAGTACTATAAAATATAACATCATAGAAGTATAATCAAGTCTAACCTACGCGATTCAAACATTAGTATATTCTGAAAGACTAAAAAAATAAATCTTGTCTTGTCAATATGCCATGAAGAAAAGTATTCTAAAACTGAGAATAAGGTAAGAGGAAGGCACATCGACATAGAAAACCGTGTTTTGTTAATGTAAAATGTAAATAAAGGGGCAGGGAATAAAAAAAATAGATATTCATTTCCAGACCAAAGGTTCAATTTGGAGGAGACTTATACCCGGTACTACACAGTACGTACAAACAACAAGTAAATTGTAGTATGCACTTTCCTGTACACTACTTATTTACACTATTTTATGATTGAATGTGCATTTAAATTTAATACCTTTAAACGAGCAATTCTTGTACACATACATTATATTCTCGGAATCGGCGTCTATGATTTTCATATTATTTAATATGCAAGGGGTTCAGGGGCAATAAATCGATCTAGTTAGGTTTCATTTTTAGAAAATGTGGTTTTATCCGTGTTTTCAGGCAATGAAAAACTGCTACGACATCATTGACTCTTCCTGACATTGATTTGCGTGTAATAATTGTATTATTATTTGGAGCAACTAAATGCTTTAATGACACAGAGCTACTTCAGTAGATGGCGTTGTTAAGCAATTCAAAAATACTAAGATATTAAGGCTTAAGTAAGTAAATAAAATAAACAATTAATTATCAAAAACTACTCAAGCCTTGGATGTGTCGACTTCAAGACTTATAAAACATCATTCGAAACTACCTGTGTCAAAGTAATAAAATAGTTCTTTAAAAACTTGTAATTAAAAGATTCTTTGCTTTTATGCATTATTACCAAAGTCTATATATTTAAGAATCAATATCAATCCTGTTTATCTTTACTGCCTTAAAAAAAATTAAACCACTATTTTTGATATTACTAATATTATATTATTTGTAAAAGTTTATTAGATACGAGGAGTAGGTTTACTTGAAATCCTACCTTTTGATTGTATGTTCAAACCGATAAAAAAATTCTAGAACACCACATTTTGCTTTAGATCCAATATTCAAGAAATTATCTTGATAACTTTATAATTATATTCTTACAAGTTTATTGTGAAGAATACTTACTTGCAAAACGCAATGATTTGTTAAAATCCTTTTTTTTATGTCTTAAATATCCTCGTAACCTATTTCCTAAGCATTCATCTTTTTACAATCTATACATATAAATAGAATTGTTATTTACATGATACTTAAACACTGATTGTAAGTCTTTTATCTGTCTTTGCTTATCTTTGGAACGACTGAAACGTTTTTAATTGGACTTTCAGTATAACATATACGAGGTTATAGAAGAACATATAAGGTAATTTTATCATTAAATTTAAAAATTACCTTATTTTATTCTAAAATCAGAAAATCGGGATTTACACAGGAAATATTCCCATGCGAACGAGGTCGCGGGTACAGCTAGTTAGTGTTAGCTAATTACAGCTCTGCAATCATCTCTATCAACAGCTAATTATGAAATTCGTCACATGGGAATGCTAAACGTAACTTATCCTGTCTTGGAGCTTGATCCAAGTAAAAGTATATTTGGGAAATTCTGGTACTATTTTAACTCACACAAGACGTTTAGACAAATCATAATTCACATCAGCAATTGCACATTTTGAACCATTAGGTACCTATTACATTTAAATATCTATTGTTTGAGTATATTGATTTTAATCGAACTCGGGCACGATGTTCATCACAGAGTAACATTCAGCAATCCCATCATTACAAAATTTCTGTATTAAAATCTAAACATTCCAAAAAAAAAGAAACATTAGGTACAATCAAGATGTGAGTTAATTAGTTGATAACAGATCTTGATCGTAATAAATTCATTTCTTTCAGAACAACAATAAGAAATGTTGTCTTGTAACTACTAATTAGTTACATCTAGGTGTCAAAAGTTCGCAAGCCCGTTGAAAGCCTGTGACCGTGTCATCTTTAGTTCTAGAAATACGTTGAAACTAATAGTAAAAGTAGTACTCTTATGAACTCCAGTTCTGTTGCAATAGCTTCATTGAGACTTGAGAATGAACGAGAGTGTCCTGAGTGATTGGGTCGTTAATGTGCTTCCATACTTTGCCTCTTTGCAGTTGTTACAGATTCGCTTTTAGTCATCTCATCTCCTTCTGTGCTTGCAAGCACTAAGTAGTTGCATTTGTCACTTCTATGTGATATATTCGGACTGAAAATAAATAAAATACGAGCAGTACTGACGTTTTAACTAACTTGTCTAATAATTTGACTAAATGCATTAAGCTGTTATGCTTATTATACCATATTAGCCTAGCCGCTCACGAATATATTTTAAAATAAATAACAAATAAGCATTTATTCTTATTAGGTACCACACTATTCTAAATGGGTATATTCAAGTTCTTTAGTCTGAGATTCAAAAGGAGGAAATTGTAGTCAAGGGGGGAAAATAAAATCTGAATATTTAAATTTCAATCATCGCGAAATGGATATTAAAGTATTAAAAATACTTATTTTCACGCCACTGTCCAAATCGGACGCACGTTTAACGAGATTAATGTGTTATTTATATACACCAATTGTCTGACCTGTTTTATGGACGTGGAGTTGTAGAAGCATAAAACTTCAACCAATCCCTCTTCTGACCTGTTAGCATCAGGCCGGGAAATAAAACAGTGAACTCTTCAACCTTTACATTTGTATTTATAAGTATAATTCCAGTTAATTACATAATTTATATCCAAAAGTTCACAACCATTTTTACTGTTCCATCGACATTGAACGACAGACAATATGTCAAAAATAAAAATATCTGCGGCGTCAAACCAAAAGATTAACTACCAGCATCTCATCTATCTAAAACAGTTTATATAACATAATAAAAATACTCGTCAAACATACAAGAGCTAACACTATAGATTCAGATTGGTCTATATGGAAGAAAAGTTTAACTGAAACATTTGCTGATAAAGGCTGGTCACCAATCAGGTACGCTATAAATTTTAAATATATACAAGGATCAATGTTAGAATATGCTCTTAAAAAAGAGAGGCTGTTACTAGAAATAAACAAATCATTAGATACACAAACCCTGATTTATTTGATTGCCACCGGTCTACCAAACTTCATAATGGATAGAATAGACAGAGAAAGCCTTATAGAAGTTAATGATTTATTTAACTGCATAAGAGGACTAGAAAGTTTAACAAGGAAAAACGACACAAAGAAAAACTTAAGCACAGGAAATAAATACAATAAACAAGAAATAAAACAAACTGAAAAAAAGCCGTGCAGGAGTTGTGAGAATAAAGGAAAATTAAATAGATTTCATCCAGAGAATGTCTGCTGGTATAACTATGAAAAAAAACCAACCAATGAAAAAAACCTTAATTCCAATTCAATATTAAAAGTTGAACTGAGTAATGAAGATCCAAAAAACTAAACTTCCCTCCACTAATTGAGATTACGGTGATGTTAAATAATACATTAGAAGCCAAGGGGCTATATGACCCTGGTTCACGAATAACATTAATAAATTCAAAATTAGTTCAGGTGACGAATATGAAACCAAATTATTGTTATAACACAATAAAAACAATAAGTGGAGGGGGTAAAACTAAAGGGTTAATCACACTGGATGCGGAATTATTGCATAAGAAGATGAAAATAAATGCATTTATTTTTGAAAATGAAAATTTTGAGTATGATCTAATACTAGGATTAGATTCAATACATAAATTTGGGTTGACTCATGATGAGAATTTAAATATCCAAATACAAAAAACAGACAATTTCAAAATAAGTAGTGAAAATATGTTTGAAGATAAACAGATAGAAAATATGGAAATAAATATAGAACAAAAAGAATATGCAGTAAACTTTAATGAAGGTATAGATACAAACAAATTTAACATAGATACAGAACACTTAAATACTGATCAAAGGAAACAGATAAACATATTATTGGATAGTTACTCGGAAATTTTCGCTAAAAATAAATATGACACTGGAAAAGTGAAGAAGTATGAAGCCTGTATAGATTTGCAAGTTGAAAAATATTGTTATAAAAGACCATATAGATGTTCCGTCCAAGACAAGATAGAAATAGAAAATCAAATCTCACAACTTTTAAAACATGAATTGATCGAGGAATCTTACAGTCCGTTTGCAGCACCTGTTACCTTGGCTTATAAAAGGGACGAAGAAAAAATAATCTAAATTTTACTAACAAAAAATAACCGACTTCAGAGTCTCAAAAACGACTTGTCAGTCAGATCTCGTTCAAATTTATGTGGGACCACATGACAAGCACCTGCTTTCGATTAAAAAAAGAATCATCGAAATCGGTTGGCGTGATATTGAGTTATTCGTCAATTTGTCGCACACATCTTAACACAAATTTACGACTTATGTGGTTTTATCATGGATGCCATTGTCAGATCTCAATAAAATTTATATGGGACCACATGACAGCCACCAGCTTTCGATTAAAAAAAGAATCATCAAAATCGGTTCGCCCAGTCCAAAGTTCTGAGGTAACAAACATAAAAAAAAAAAAAAAAAAAAAAAAAAATACAGTCGAATTGAGAACCTCCTCCTTTTTTTGAAGTCGGTTAAAAAGTAGATTATGCATAGACTTCAGGGATTTAAATAAAATAATTATACCTCAATCACAACCATTTCCTCTCATAGAAGATTTAATAACAAAAACAATAAATTGTAATTATTTCACAACTTTGGATATAAATTCAGCTTTTTGGTCCATCCCTTTAAAAATTACAGACCGACACAAAACTGGTTTTGTAACGCAAGAAGGTCATTACCAGTGGACCTGTTTACCCTTCGGCCTTAAGACAGCACCGGCCATATTTCAACGGATTTTGGGAAATATTATAAGAAAAAATGGTCTGACAGGATTTGCAGTAAATTTTATTGATGATATACTGATCTTCTCTAAGACATTTCATGAACATATCACGCACTTGAAAAAATTGCTGGAGGCTATTCAAGAAGAAGGTTTCAGGCTAAAATTAACAAAATGTAAATTTGCATGTAATTCTGTTAAGTATTTGGGTCATATATTACAAAAGAATACGATTACACCCCTAAAAGACAATTTAAAATCAATAAAAGATTTCCCTGCTCCTCAAAATAGAAGACAAATACGACAATTTTTAGGAAAAATAAATTTTTATGGAAAATATATTCCAAATGTCTCAATAGTTCTTGACCCTTTACATAAATTGCTGAGAAAAGATCAGAGATTTAATTGGACAGAACAGTGTGAGGATGCATTCCGGAAAGTTAAAGATTACCTATGTTCCAAACCAATACTAGCCATTTATAATCCTCAAGCACCTATATCTATTTACACAGATGCCAGTGCCATAGGGATAGGAGCAGTTTTGAAACAAATTCAGCACAATGGCGAAGAAAAACCGGTAGCATATTTTTCTAAAAAAATAAATGAATCACAAAAAAGAAAAAAAGCTATATTTTTGGAATGTTTAGCCATAAAAGAGAGTATAAAGTTTTGGCAACATTGGTTGATTGGAAACTATTTTACTGTCTATACAGATCACAAACCTCTAGAGAAGTTAAATATAAGGAACAGGCCTGATGATGAATTAGGCGATATGTCACATTATCTATCACAGTATAACTGTGAAATAAAATATTTTCCAGGAAAAAATAATACAGAAGCAGATTGTCTCAGCAGAAGCCCAGTACTGGATATTAATGCAAATAATGAAGATAACTTAAGAACGGTAAATATTATTGATATTCATGATATAAAATATGATCAAGCACAAAATTTGCAAATAAAAGAACTCGAAAAGAACATTATTTTAGAAAATGGAATTTATTATAAAAAAAGTGGGAAAAATAGGAAAAAAATAGTTTTAAGTGAAGATTACAGTAAAATTATAATAAAAAAGATCCATGAAAAATATTGTCATACTGGAATAAATCAAACAGAATCTAAAATAAAACCATTTTATACTGCACCGAATCTATCAGAAAATATTAAATACATATGCAAAAACTGCGAGATATGCATAAAAAATAAAACAAGGTTAAATAGAAAATATGGCTTTATGTCGCAATTAGGCCCAGCTAATAAACCCTTTCAAATAATGTCACTGGATACAATAGGAGGATTTGGGGGTCAAAGATCAACGAAAAGATATTTACATCTACTAGTAGATCACTTCACTAGGTACGCATATATCCTATGTTCTAAGAACCAACATGCTCGAGACTTCATTAAACTTATAGAAAAAATTCCTAAAGAAGAAACAATAGACATCTTACTCTCTGATCAATATCCAGCTTTTAATTCGATTGAATTCAAAAATTACCTAAAGAACAGAAATATTCAATTAATACTTACAGCGGTAGACTCACCGTTCTCAAACGGTTTAAACGAAAGGTTAAACCAGACTATTGTGAACAAAATAAGATGCAAAATGAATGAATCTAAAGGAAAACCAAATTGGGCAAAAATAGCAGAAGAATGTAGAAATAGATACAATGAAATAAACCATTCTGTAACAGGATTTTCTCCTAAATATTTGCTATCTGGTGAGTCTACAGACTTGTTACCACATGAATTAAAAGAAAAACAGTTGTTAACAAAAAGTTTGGAAGAAGACAGGAAAATAGCTCTCCAAAGGTCAATAAAATCACACGAATATAATAAAACTTTATTTGCCAAAAATAGATTACAATATGAATTTAAAAAAGGAGATAAGGTATACGTTGATTATGGGAACAAATTAAACAAAAAAAAGATGGATGAAATTAGAATTGGTCCCTTTGAAATTGAAGAAAAAATATCGGATTCAGTTTTTAAAATTAACACTGGTCGTGGTACAAGATCTATTGGACTATATCATGTCACAAAGCTCATTCCTATGCTTGTTGATTTTTAGATTTCGCAGCAAAATTTTACTCAACTTAAGTTGAAAAAATTTTCATTCCGGAGGGGGGTGATGTAAGCTTTGTGGTGACGCTGACATTGACATTGACAATTGACGTTTGAAGTATGCAGCAGTTCAGCCTTATGAAGGAGCCACGAAGGAGAGATGTCAAAAGAAACGTGTTGGTTTTATGTTATAATAAAAGTTGTTTATCAGTTTAATAATTTCAGTCTCAGTTACGAATGTGCATTTGCTTTAATTTAAAAGTGCAAAAGACGATTCAAGTTTTTATAATAACAATAGTAAAGCATGAACATTTAATTGTCGATTCTCTGTTTTAGGTTAGTAAGTATGAAATATTTCAATAATATCATTGCAAGTATTTCACTACTTGCTATTTTGTTATGTAAAACTTATCAGTATTTAATAAATAAAACTCTGTTTTAGATGAATCAAGTTGTGTTATGCTTTAGAAAGAAAATAACCCGGATCTTATATGTATATTAAGATTAAACAATTTAAAAAAACATAACACTTTAAAAAACTAAATACACGGTTTTATAGTGTCAATGTTAATACTAAAGAAAAAAAATGGTTACTGTGCTGTTAATTATTAAGGAGTCCCCTCGGCTGGAGCCAAACCAGTTATAGCATCAGGTCATGCTAATAGCTAAAATGCATTGTCATCAGAACTAAAGCTCTATGTAAAATTTCAACTCCTTAGGATAAGTGGAAGTAGGTCTAATTAGGTGCAAGATTTGACCCATACAGGGCAAGGTAAATAAAACAGTTTATAATCTAAATTTTACCAACAAAAAATAACAGACTTCAAAATTACTCAAAAACTACTTGTCTCATTCAAAATGTGGGACCACATGACAAGCAACTGTTTTCGATTTAAAAAAGTCATCAAAATCGGTTCACCCAGCCGAAAGTTCTGAGGTAACAAATATGAAAAAAATACAGTTGAATTGAGAACCTCCTTTTTTTTGAAATCGGTTAAAAAAGGAGGATATACCCGTATCTGAGGCAAAACAATAAAATATTATATTTCACCACAGTAATGTGCAGAGATTAGAATACTCACGTGTGTTTTCAATATCCTGAATGAGCGCTTTCAACACTATATCGGATTTGGAAGCCAGGTTCAGCAAGTACGGTATAACTTCGCGTTTTTTGTCGCCCTTGCTGTCTTCTCTTATAGCTTCCTGTAAAGGGGTGTCCATTAATGACGTGAGGCGATAAGGATGAGGGGGGTCGAGCCGAATCTCGTCTAATCTTACTATGGGGGGAGTAGAGGGGCGGGCTCTCGACCTAAAACACCTTGGACCTGGGCTACCCTCACTCAACTATCTATTATCTTGCTTTTGTTTTACATGAAAATAATGCTTGTTAATATTCTTATCTAATGACAAGTGAAGATGTTGTCTAATGGGTATCTTCATCATTCCATCTATTAGCAAACCTCAAGTCATTGCGACTTGTGTTAGTTGTATTTAGTTTTTACATACAAGTTATCTAGAGAAGACGGCCTTAGGAGGTAGGTGAATGCACTAACAGAGTCTTGAAACGCTATATATTCGTTCAAGGTCCGATTGACTTAAAATGCATGCATACGTAAATCGGATGACAATTAAGTAATGAGCTGATGATCAGATGGAAAGTAGCCACGGGAACTCTGGAACTAAAGCACCAACTAAGCAACCCATCATATAATAATAATAATAATAAACGCATACACACACACTTATACCCTAGGTTACACTCATGCAGTAGGTTATTTACCTGTGTCGCGGGTGGCATGGACGACACATGTAACACATCACAATCACACCCATGACCCGAGTACAAATATTTATCTGTCACATAAATATTTGCCCCGGCCGGGAATCCAAGCCGGGACCCCTCGCTTTGCAGGCAGGGTCGCTACCAACTAGGCTACAGGGTCGTCAAATAAGGCTCGTTTGATTGAACTCACAGTAAACAGGTCAACAAGCGCCGCCCTGACATGCCGCAGCGCGGGCGGGTGCGACGCGAGGTGGGCGAGCACCGCGCGCGCCGCGTCCGCGCCCAGCGCGAGGGCCCGCGGCGCCACCAGCGCAGGCTCCGCGCGCCCTACCCATCCCACTGCCCAGGAGCAGGCTCGGCACTCTGGTGGGAAACACTGAATGAATTACGGCCTCTTTATAACAATTTTTTTTTATTGTATGCATTATGTAAGATAAACAAAACCAGACATTGGCTGCTCTCTCTAGAAAATCTCTAGAAATATGCCTTCACTGCTGTTGTTGCTAGCATTAAAACATTTATTAATTACTGCAGTGCTGCAGTGTGGCAGCATTAATTGTATCGTTATTGTGTCATACAAGGAAGAAGCGGCTGTTTTAATATTAAAATTTAATAGCATATTCTTACCAAGCATCATGTCAATACATTTTGCTCTTTCCTCCGCATTAAGTAGAGTCAAGTTCTGTGTGGTTATGTCAAGCAACACCCTCACTGGTTCAGTGTTTTGTAGTACTGAATCTGGAAATAAAAACAATATGGTCATCCTGCTCACACTTATCAAAATCAATGTTATTTTTACAAACAACTTTATATTAAAATAAAACTGACACATAATCATAGGAGCATGTCTAAGGGATGAATTATGCTACACCGTGCCGGGCATGAGACGGTTCGGACGCGGACGTCGCACAGTATAGCATAAACACTAGATGTCCGCTTCATATAAAATGTTAGTGCCGTGCCTCTTCAGAGCACAGCTCGTACTTGGCTCGGTGTAGCATAATTCATCCGTAACTATGTAATTGAAATCACAACTCTCGCTAAACATTTAAATAAGGGAGATTTCATTTCAGGCCCAAATAAAATCAATTCAAGTTGCTATACAAACATTATACCAAAATTCCTTACTCGGTAAATTAGCTTTATCAGTAGCAATGTCCATGATCAGTTTGATGCACCAGGGGGCTATGAAGGGTGCCCACGCCTCGCCCATATTGCACAGCTCCGGTCCAATCATACTGACACTCTCCATCGATCCTGTTGCACTTGGGTCTGTCTGTGAACATGACACATCCATTATCATTATATTTATCCATCCATTATCTTTGACTTTGTTTCAATAGTCTTAACTAGGTTCTACAGGGACTCAAGTCGTGGTGGGTCTTAGTGAGAGAAAATCTACTACTTATTTGTAACCATTACAATTATGTTGTGGCCAGAAATGTATTGGCATTTTCTTTTCCCAGAGCAACCTACATTTTTGAGCTATATGGCTTAGAATTATTACCCCAATCCCATCCTGGCTTACAAGGGTGTTCTAAAAGGCCACCGAAGCCAGCATGCTTGGTATTTTCCCTTCTATTGTTATCTTTCCGTGAAGCCTAGCCATGCAACTACCTTCTTGTTCGTTCCAGCCGTCAAACGACTCGCCGTGTTCCGGCTGGGGGCTTGGAAGCCAGATCTTTCTTTTCTTCTCTCTCGAACAGCAACGCATCAGTGAGGTTTTTAGTGTTGCTGATGTCCATAGGCGACGCGGCGACGGTCTACTCATAATACAAGGATCAAATACAAAGAAAAACAACAAACCTCATAGTCCAGTTGGTTGATATGTATGTTAACTGCATCATGAAAGACCATTGCGAAGTATTCTAGAACAGCATCCCTCGCTGCTGGAAAAGATTTTAACAAACTGATGCCAATTTTGGTTAGGTCCGGTGCATTTTGGAAATTACGTCGTGACACGCCATATATAAAATTATTTAAGTCCACGGACAGCGTCATTGATTTGTTTTGAGAAGCCATTTCTAGTCTGGTGGCTTCTTTTAGATTTATTTCAGTAATAAAAGAAAAATATTGTTTATAAAGCAACATCAACACACAACATTCAACATGTCAATTGTCATTTGAAAATTTGAAAGATTTGTAGACTTGACAGAGTTGACATTGACAGCGCAACGCACCAGTCTAGTCTCCATAGACAGAACCACAGACTAGATAGAGATTGGACCACAGGTTATATTTACACTGGAAACAAGACAAGTAAAGTTCTTGATAAGAAACAAGTAAAAGTTCTTGTTTAGAAACGATGCCTATAGTTTGGCACTATATGGATAAAACACAGGCAAAGAGTAAAGTAATATAAAGGCAAAATATAGGACATCTATACAGGAATTAGAGGACAGAGTCATTAACCATGACCATGCAATGACCACAAAACACTGGGACTAGGTATAAGATTAATATAAATATTTATTTCTTTGAGAGATTTGTTTTATCACCTATCAGCGTGCCAGAACGTGCCAGACGAACTGGCATAAAAAAACTATATAGGTAGCTATCGTTTTGACTACGCTATAAAATTGGTATATAAGTTCCATTCCATGATTTTTATAAAACAAACACATTGCAATATCAAATTGCGTTGCGTGTTGATAACCGTCCTTAAGTAACAATTTGAAGTGGGCACCTTCATATTAATTAAGTACTCAGGTAAGTATGTACAGCTACATAACAAAAATTGAGTTAAATGAAATATCGTTTCCACGAATACCTAATAAATATTTGCAATTAATATTAGTCAATAGCCGACACAGGGACCGTCTGATATTAATTTCTGTCTTTTTTTCCTTGGTCGGCAACGGATCGGTGTTGCCTGTGGTGTTACTTAATATGTCCATAGCGGATCGTCAGCAAGTTTATCGATTAGTTACGTAAAAAGTGCCTCCGAAACTCCGAATTCTATGCATTGGTGGCGAAACAGTTATAAGCGAAGCGATGAAACGATTTCATTGTCGTCTGATAACTGCAGTGGATCTACAATACCTGTGCCTGTTAAAATAATTTGACTTGACGACCCGTGTAGCGACCTCTATTTTTATAATATCATTGTCACCCGTGTGACGCACATGCCGGACTGCCGCGCCAAGGGTCCTGGGTTCGATTCCCAGCAAGACGGTTTGATTATTGAGTTTGAATTTCTGTTCTCGGTCTGGGTGAGCATGATCTTGTCTTTGTGTGTTGTCCATGACACCCACGAGGCCACAGGACGATGCGTTATTATTATTATTATTGTACATTCGACTCTTGAATGAGCAAGAGTAGGTATTCAAAAGGTCACACTGGTTGAAAAAAAGTAGGTAACACTACTACTACTACAAACCCTACGACTTCTAACAGGAGGGTCCGACCGTTTCCGCGCACTGTCTGGTTATTTGTTGAGCAGACTGAGCAGAGTGAAATGACGATGAAGGGTTGCGTCCTTCTATTCCCGCTAATACGTCCATTATGTCCTGTTGGACCCTTATTATTAATGGATACTTATAATGGATCTAAGTGGACATTCTAAGCAGACCATACTGTAATACTGTACAGTACAGGTAAAGTAATTTCAGGAGGCAAAAATAAATGCATCTTAAATTACCTAACATCTGAACCATTGAACTATTATTACTATAGCGTATACCTAAATATGTTTGCGCAATTAACATTAGGGATGTTGACTAATTTTTGGATTCAATTTGATTTAATAGATAGAACCTTAAGATTCACGAAAAAAATATTATAAAAATAATTATCTTCAATTTAAAAACAAAAATTGATAAATAAAAATCATTTTCAAATTTCCCGCCAAAAACGTCACGTGACGTCACAAGCCGATATTCAATACTATCTGTCGACTGAAGTTAGTTGCACTTCCATATAAAATAGGAACAATGACGTCATAAGCTCTAAATGGCGTTTGAGGTCACGTGACAGTGAGTACTATTTTTATCATTTTAAAATAATTATATTTAATTTGTTGTGATTGATTTTGATAAAAAAAATAATATTTTAGGTTTATAAATGTTGTCCTTGATACTTTAAACATAAATTTATTTTAATTTACTGATAGTGTCAACATCCCGCTACACTTTTCAGTTGATCTAGCCCATTTTTAGGGTTCCGTAGCCAAATGGCAAAAAACGGAACCCTTATAGATTCGTCATGTCTGTCTGTCTGTCTGTCTGTCTGTCTGTCCGTCCGTCCGTATGTCACAGCCACTTTTTTCCGAAACTATAGGAACTATACTGTTGAAACTTGGTAAGTAGATGTATTCTGTGAACCGCATTAAGATTTTCACACAAAAATAGAAAAAAAACAATAAATTTTGGGGGTTCCCCATACTTAGAACTGAAACTCAAAAATTTTTTTTTCATCAAACCCATACGTGTGGGGTATCTATGAATAGGTCTTTAAAAATGATATTGAGGTTTCTAATATCATTTTTTTCTAAACTGAATAGTTTGCGCGAGAGATACTTCCAAAATGGTAAAATGTGTCCCCCCCCCCCCCCCCCGTAACTTCTAAAATAAGAGAATGATAAAACTAAAAAAAATATATGATGTACATTACCATGCAAACTTCCAACGAAAATTGGTTTGAACGAGATCTAGTAAGTAGTTTTTTTTTTAATACGTCATAAATCGTAAATCGCAATTTACCTCGATCAAAGTTACAATGAACTTCAAGAACTTTTATATTATGTTACTTGCTGCTACGGAACCCTTCATGGGCGAGTCCGACTCGCACTTGGCCGCTTTTTAAAGGAGAACGGGGGCTCGATTTTGAAAATAGAACCTCCCGGCGCGACACAAATTTTGTTCGCGATATCAGTTCTGGTACTTTAGTACATATTTATACTTCAATGATCTGAATTATTTTACTTTTTGAAATGGATCTAAACCTTAACATTACAACTCTTGGCGTACCTTACCGTACAATTATATTAATATTTGCAGTTTTAAAATATTCTGTATCAAAAGAATTAGGTACCAGCGTAGAAAAGAATACAAAGAAATACAAAAGAAAGTACTTCATAAGCGATTATTTTTTAAATTTAAATTTTAACATCTTCAAATTAATTTATTATTACATAGACCTGTGTAGGTACCTGCGTAACTAGGCAACAAATAGTGAGTTGCACTGTACAGACCTCGCCCTTGTATACCATCGGTTCGTAACTTCGTACTTCGTCGCGCGTCGGCGGCGGCGCGGCGCGAGTTTGCGCGGATCGCGTGCGCAGCGCTATCGATTGCCGCACCCACGCACCAGTCACCACACTCACCACGCACCGCACCGCGCCCCGCATCCAGCTCTATCAGGTCTATGTGCCCATCCCTCGCTATGTACTAGGTACATGGCATGGCTATGTAGCGCTGATCGATTGCTATAGTACGAGAAGTACGACGCGACAACGCACTAATACGACGAATGATTCGTCAAAAACGTATAAAGTTGTGTTTGCGTCTGTTTTAATTGATTTTTTGTAATTAAAAATTTGAACTCATTACAATTAGTAGATAATTAGGTATCTACTCAACAATACTTCATGCGCGTATACGACTAGATTTTGCCGTGCGTGAAGTTATGAATTTGAATTAAATCCCACTTACCTGCTTGCTTTTGGTCTTATGACTATACCTACTGTTTAGGGGATTACGGGAGCGAAAAATCATTCTAATTAGCTGTTCTGATAATTATCGGGGCAAAATAGTTTTTTCTATTTTCATTCAAGCTTTTACATTGCTCGGTCGCCCAGATTACTAATCTCCATCAGATCTTGAAGAAAAAGATGATGAAGATGAGGCGCTCGTAGCCCGAAGCCTTGCTTCGATCATATATGTATACATAATAAGTGATCCATAAAGTTAAGCAATCGGCGGCGCGGCGTGGTCGGTATTTGGATGGGTAGTAGCAAAAGTTTCTTGAGCGCTTCCGTGCTTCGGAGGGCACGTAAAGCCTTCGGTCCCGGTTGAAGATAACAGCCGTTATGAGGTGACCATACGTCCCGCTTTAAAGCTGCCTGTTCCGCTGTCCTCCGTGAGATCAAAAAATTCGCGCTTTGTACCAAATGTCCCGCTTTGGTATATATTTACTTATTTGTGGACATGAAATTCATTGAAATTACGAGATTTATGCCCCGACGACCATTTTTTAGCTATAGCTATACCTAGAAATAATTGAATACAAAATTCCGTAGGCGTGTTCCGTACAACGCGAACTGTTCAACCTGTGTTGTATTGCGTCTACTTATATTTCAAGTTCGATATAGACGCCTGGTCCAATCTCCACCCTTCAGCAACCCGTCGACGCGTCGCGCCCGTTTCATAGCTACCCGTGCAGTTTTCCACTTCAGTGCACTATAGCTCTCCACATAATTAACATAATCTATATCTTTATACGATCCATGTAGCATGTAGCATAATGATTTGGTTACCTACTGTACCGAAACGGGATCACCGTGCCAAAGGCGCTAGGTTCGATTCCCAGCGAGGCAGAAATTTAAATGATGAGTTTTAATTCCTGTTCTCCGTCTGGGTGAATGTGTTCTTGGCTTTATGTGTTGTCCAGGGCACCACAACACGGGGAATCCTAGTGCAGGGCTATAAGTGTATAGCGTTATTAAACATAATATAACATTTATCTTTCCCGCTCGAGAATCAAACCCGGGACAACTCGGGCATGATCACAATTGGGCTGCAGTGACAGCAGGGCTGCTCAATTTTCTTCTCCGGGAATAAATTTAATGGTGGCTTGGAGAACACGATGTCACCCTGTGACATTCACATGCATGTTACTATACATGTATAATATTTTTATGTGATCGATGCAGTGGAATGTTAAAATTTGATGGCCTTGCTGGCGCTAACAAGGATCTCAAGAAATTTTTAATCCCTCATTTAATATTTCCATTAGTTAATCTTATTAGCAATCGTAAGGAAGAACAGGAAGAAAGTGGGAAATCGCTTGTTACTCTCACTTTGAGGTTACTGTACCAAAAAGTGACATTCCAGCGTTTTTATTTATTTTCTAAAGGAGTTCGGCTCGTTCTCACTTGAATCCACTTGTTGGAGTTTAATGTAGGCTAACTGTGCTGCCGCGCTGTCTAAAGCGCGATTTACATTTCAATAAGTACAGTAGCGAGTTAACTTACGACACCGGCGAGTTAAGTTGTTAATGTCGTTTGAACGGCAAAAGCGAGTTAAGTAGTAAGTGGTTCAGTTAAGTTGATTAAAATCATGGGCGTAGCCAGGGGGGGGGTTTCGGGGGTTCAAACCCCCCCCGAAATGTTAAGGACTGACATTTTTATGTGCTAATAAACCCTTAAAAACATTTTTCTAGACGTCATTCCGAATCGAATGAGCTATCGCACATATTTTTGGCAGCTTTGTTTTATTAAACACGTTTTTGAACTTTTTCACTACATAGACTAATAATAGATGGCACTACATACGTCGTGAGAAAAAATAGTCTCAATTTTCTTTAGGGTTATTGTATGTACTTTTTGTCGTTGTATTTTCTTGAACCCCCCCCCCCCCCCCCCCGAAACTTGAACCCCCCCCGAAACTAAAACCTGGCTACGCCTATGATTAAAATAGAACGCGATCCTATTTTTTGGCGAGTCCAGTGCGAAGTAGGCCCCTCCCTCGCGTCTCCCGCACCCCGCTAACTTAACTGGCCGACATGTAGACGGCCTAGACGGGCGAGTTTAGTACAGTGCATAAGTTTGTACACTGCGGCCGCAGACACGTGTAGGTAAATTTAATGAAAAATGAAGTGGTCAGATATTACTACGTTTATCTTTGTACAAGAGTACATGAAACATGAATGTTTATATAATTCAAAATGCTACAGTTACCGCATAAAACAAGCTAGAGATGCAGCTATTATTAATATTTTGTGAGGTTATGAATATAAGTGGTTTCGGACCGAAGGAGGCTCTCTCGAAAATAAAAAGTATAAAATTAGTAGTAGTATAATAATTCATTTCTATTAAAATTTCATTTTCAATGTTTTGTAAAAGTATTGGTACTATATCTCTTATTATATCTAGTAAATTGGTATTAATTAATTCAACGTCCATTTTCTGGATTAAAACAACGGTTTCGGTGGAACAAAAAAATACACGCGCACGACCAGTCTTCTTGTTGGAACGGCAACTTATGATTACTCACTCGCCTTACGTTTGGACGCTACTTACAACTTACTACTTATTACTTAACTGTCAGATTACTTAACTCGCTACTGTACTTATTGAAATGTAAATCGCGCTTAAGGGTGCACTACAATAATTATCCTACTTATGTACAATAACTCATACATCAATCTAGGTACCTAGGAATGGAACTGTTTAGACTTATATCACTACTCGCTTTACTGCCAGCAAGCGATAAAGATAACTTGATGTCCATTAGTCCATACCTGCGCACGATTGAATTTTTTTACGAAATTATATTAATTGGGTTTGGTAACTGAAAAAATTACACAAAACTCATAGAAATGTCGGATGATATTGCATTGGCGCATTTTATTTCAGTATACCTACTTAATAAAGAGATCACGAATTTCATACATGGAAAATAATTCCTCCCATGTTCATCCGCATTCCGCAGTCATGGTTTGTTTCTTTGTGCATTATCATGTCAATTTTGATTTAGACTGCATGCTGGGGTGTAGGTAGTGATGTATAAGTATAGGTGTAGAATGAAAGCAATTTGCGCGTGAACAGGGTGGCGCAAGGCGCAGGGCGCAGGGCGATGCGGTAGGGAGTCGGCGGCGGCGCCCCGCGGGCTGCGCGCAGGCGTGTGCCGCCCCGACGCCGCGTGGCGACTCCACGCCACCCATGGATCGATGAGATAAACGCGCAACCCCGCTCTTCGCGTTAAATCAATACGACCGCCATCGATTTTAGGAGCCGCAGCCGCCGCACACCAGATCCGAGGGTCGCAAGCGGTGGGTGCGCAACATATTGTGTTCCGACGCCGATATAAACATTTTTTGCATTGTTGTATTTTTTTTAAAACGCGTATTATGGTGTTAGAGAAAATCGTGGATTATCTTTCGCGTCTATTGGCGGTTTTCTAAGGTAATTCAATTTTGAATAATTTTCTATATTTATTTTTTAAGAAAAAATAATTTAAAACACAATAGATAAAATATAAAATTGAAATAAAAAAAAATTCAAGTGCGCTATTTGTCATTTCCGGTATCGAATTTTTATGAATGGCGTTGCATTTTTAGCGCGTTTGTTAGAAGGCTCTACTATCGTGCTCAAACTCGCCGATTTCTCGATGTATTTGTTCGGAAACTCGAATCGTCGAAAGATCGATCGACTTAATGGAGGCCATACACGATCAAGTGTACTTGTCAAGTCTGCAGTTTGACTTGTCAAATTTGCAGTTTGACCAGACGCGACATCCAGTGTGCATGAGATATTTATATGGCTAGACTGCTATACCGTGGCCATACATGATCTAGTTTACTGGATGCCGCGTCAAGTCAAACTGCAGACTTGATCATGGAGCATTGATATATAGAAGGAGCGCCATCTTATATGAAGGGAAAGTTGAAAAAGTGTCCAGCTGTTTACAGAAAATTGAGGTTCCAATAATGGCCATTTCTGAATGGCGCTAGTGTGATACAAATAGCGAACCATGAACATAATATTGTTATAGACGGAGTGAAGTTTGCTAATGCTGAGTTATGCCACAACGTCACCGTAATGAATGGCGCTAGTGCCGCTAGCTGCTAGTGTAATTTTACGCGTTTTCACGGACAGTTTTCATATTATACAGAGATGGCATTCCTTCCCCTCTATTTTCCATGGACTTGATAAGTACACTTGATCGTGTATGGCCTCCACTAAGTAATATTATACTACTGTAATAATTATTAGACTCTACAATTTTTTTAGTCGATCGGCCTTTCCTACTTATTGTTCTCACTTTGCGAGTAACAATCGAGTTTGTAGTACGCCGAGATATTGCCGATAGTAGTGGTTGTTACAAGCGTAAGTCAAGTTTGAAGTTTGGCAAATGATGTTGCGATGTAAACAAACAACGTGATAAATTGTGGTTTTGTGTCTCTGTGCAGATGGTGGAACATGAAGTGAGGACATAAGTGAAAATGACTTCGACGGACACTTACCAGTTAAAATGGCATTCGCACAGTTCGCATATGAACGGCTCCCTAGCGGCGTTGCTCCGCTCGGAGCGGTTCACGGACGTAGTGCTGTGCACCCTGGACGGCTCCCAGATCCCGGCTCACAAGTTCATCTTGAGCTCGTGCAGCATCTACCTGAGCTCGCTGTTCGAGAGCCAGCGCTCGGTCACTCGCATGGGTGGGATGATCTACGTTGTACTACCTTCGGAGGTCACCACCAAGGCTCTCAAAATTCTTGTGGAGTATATGTATAAAGGTGAGGTTCTGTTCGTTTCTATTTCAGTATCTTGAGAATTACTAGGCTGCCTTGGATTGGTTGTCGATGGGGAAAATACTTACGCTGGAACTCCAGGGACTAAACCAGGTCCTTCCCGTGCAAATGAAATCTCATGTAACAAATCTCGCGCGTCCAGGATAACAAAGAGTTTATTTATCAGTCACAAGAAACTTTCTTTATATTTTTTTAGGTTATGTATCAAATCCTCATAACCTTTAAAATCCAATTTGAATAAACACAATGATTTCAATAAACACTTTAAATTACACTCATTCTTTACTGTTTTTTGATAACTTGGTTCCTAATTCTACAGGATAATGCAATTATAAATGTAGCATCATTTAACTTGTGTAGCATAATTTGATATCATAAAAAACATACTTCATGTGACAAAAGTATATGTAATATCCGTACCTTAAAATTCTATCAATCTTAGAATAGAAATGACTTTGCACCATGTTGTGACATCACATGTATGGCTCACAATTCGAGACGTAACTCTAGAATTCTTCTCTTACTGTATTCTATCTTAAATGATCTCAATTCTCCACAATTTCAAAAGTAAAATTTCCAGTATTGCTATCCACACATGATAAAATGCTTTGGTCGTATATTACCCTATCACTGCATAACAGCAGATTCTTCCATTATTATTATTTGTACCTGCACAATATTTATAATTAAATTTCATTTCAACAGGAGAAACAACAGTTTCAAATGAAATCCTAGACATTGTATTGAAAGCAGGAGAGACTCTTAAGATCAGAGGGCTATGGAGGCAAGCAGACGAAGTGGGCGGGGACTCCGCCCCAGCCGAGAAGATCACGCAAGTGGTCCCGATCTGCACAGCCAGTGTCAGCAAGCAACAAACCAAAAAGCCAGAGGAAATGCAGAAGATTACCATGAAGAAAGATGACAAACTCCTCAAGGCTTTCAGCCCATCTGTCCAGACTGCGTCTGGTTTGCAAAGGTTAGGAAGCTTTGAGACTTTTGGAGTTAACTATAGGAACATGTGCACTTCACTTCTTTCAAGTAAATGATTAAATTTTAACTGTGAATAAAAAAAAATACTTAACACGCGGTATGACTACGATTTGAAAACGTTGATTTCACTCACACAACCGCATATCTGCGCTAATCTAATGTTACATTTACGTGACGCTGAATAGGGTTCAAAATTGCAAACCATATTTTTGCTAACAATGTAACTAGACTGCGAATAAACATTGAATTTGAGGGTTTTCCTTAGATGATTCAGAATATACACATTAAATTCAATATCTGTTCGGTTAAAGTGTTAATAAAACCATATACCTATTATATTCTCAAAAAAATATATTATGTTGTTACCGCTGAAAATACAGAGAATTTCGACGCTAAAGGTAATTTTTGTATAGCCAATTACGATTTTTTATTGGAAATATTAAACAACTATTTAATATTCTATTCGGTTAACATGTTTCTTTAGACCTTTTTCTATGCTCTGTATTTTTAGCGTGCGATATTTTCATTGGGTTTCCTCGTACTCAAGCATCAAAGAAACCCAGTTTTGTGAATAATGAGATCACACCGCGCCATAAGGTGCATAATTCAAGTAAAAAACCGTGATAGGCTTTAGGCCCCTATTTTGACCATTTAAAATAAATAATGGAGACTTATGATAGTTAAAAATATCCATTTCCATTGTTTCCTTTACAGATCAATGTTCCTGCATGGGCCTCCAAAGTTGGTATTTATTAAGACGGCAGATGGGAATACCCAAGCGGCGAATCTCCGGCCAGTGGGCGCTAAGGGTCAGACAATTCTGGTGGCCCCCGCGCCAACCTCAGACTCAGGTTTAGTTACGTCGATGGCTTCCTCAGTGTCAACTATTACGGTTGCCTCCACGACATCGCTGGTCGACGACGCCGCAGACGATGCACCCCCGCCACGTATTCTGCGGAAAACTGGCGCGGAGAGGAAATACGGCAAACGGCAAAAGACTGAACCAACGGACCAGGAAGAAAATAAGGATAACGATGATACGGAAACCGCGTCTGTCAACTCGAGTAAGTTATTCTATTTTGAAGTTGATTGAATGAATGTATATTATATCATTCTGACGTCATCACAATCTGTGCAAGCCCACCATTCTTAGAAGTGCTACATCAGTTCTAAGCTCAGATTTCCTCCAGGAGAAACTATGGCACTTGGTGCTGACGTTTATTTATTTATTATTTTTGACATCCCGGAAGCCTAGTTGGTAGCGACCCTACCTGTGAAACGAGACAGATGAATATTTGTACTCGGGTCATGTATTATAATGTCTCGTCGATACCATCCGCCAATCAGGTAAAAACCTACTTCGAGGTTTGAGTGTGTGACCCGTGTAACCGTTAGTGGACTGTGGAAGTCCTTAATAGGGTGCCACAACGTGCACTTTAATCTGTGTACTTTTCATGTAAATCTGTTCAGTACTTCTTCCATGAGAGTAACAATAACAAACATGCAAACTTCATTCGTTCTCATACATCCTGACGTTCCAGAGAAGTCCGGCCACAGCTCCCGCGAGGCGGACTCCACGGAGGTGAGCGTGAAGGACGAGCCCGAATGGGATACGAAGAGCATCGAGGACGCCGACCAGTCCATCGCGGAGATGTTCCACAACGAGCTCAATGTCAAATCTGAGCCGTGTGATGATGATAGCGAGGATGATACACTGGTACGTTGGAGCATGGTTTTGACATCTTGTTACTAGTGTCTAACTACCCTTACTTTGAGGATGATACTTTGCGTTGGATAATGTTATATCAACTACCAGTTGACCCGGCAGACGTTTTTCTTCATGTTTTAAAATACAAGATCAAAAATTTTTTTGGGGGTTTTTCCAGCCAGTTTTTGGGTTCATTCATTACAAACAAACTATTCTCTTTATAAGTACACTTTACATTAGGATACATCAGAGAGCCTCATCCAAATCTAACCGTTTCTAAAGTCGGGACACGAAGCAGGAAGAAATTCGTACATTGACTTGTTATTTGTTTGTTATATTACCTGTCTCTGCACTCCCGCGTAAATATAATGTGTCTCGCTCGTATAGAACGGCGGCGGTTGCACTGTGATAGCGAGACCGCATTATATTTACGCGGGAGTGACAGAGACGGGTAATAACAAGTCAATGTACGAATTTCTTCCTGCTTCGTGTCCCGACTTTAAGACTGATAAAACAAACGCACAGACTTAATATTTGTCGGTTGATTGTGGAATGTTGTTGTTGTGTACAGATCTACAGTCCGCTGTCGTGCGAGCTGTGCGCGGAGGTGTTCACGGTGCCGGCCGCGTGGGTGCGCCACGTGCAGGGACACTCCAACGGCGACCAGCACTCGCGCAAGCGGAAACTGAGATCCAATGTATGTACTGACAGTTGACACCGGGAGAGGGAGACACACACACACAGACAGAAAGAGAGAGAGAAACAGGCAGTCAGTAGTATGTCATGATCCTGTATATCTTTGAATGTATACGTACACACACACACACACACACACACACAACCATTTGATTTTTTAATAATCTAAATTTTACTAACAAAAAATTACCGACTTCAAAATTACTCAAAAACTACTTGTTACAAGCACCTGCTTTCGATTAAAAAAAGAATCATCAAAATCGGTTCACCCAGTCGAGAGTTCTGAGGTAACAAAAATAAAAAAATACAGTCGAATTGAGAACCTCCTTTTCTTAAAGTCGGTTAAAAACGATTTACATGTTTCAAACAGTTCATAGTTACTTAATGTTTTGAGATATATTCATTTTCATACATACAAGAAAAATAAAAAGAAACGTTCTTTAATTTAACGTAGTTCGAAACACAGACACACTAGATGACGTTAGTGAACGTGTCAATCGGTACCTCTAACATACATATATGTTGTCCACAGAGCGGCGACGACGACTCCATGGCCCTGCTGCGCTGCGACCTCTGCCAGAAGCACTTCCTCAACCCCGCGGAGTGGGTGCGCCACATACAGAACACGCACACTGAATCAGGTAACGTATTGCTGCACATACTATTAATATACTAATAATAATATCTTAATCTTAATATATATAAATTACGTGTCACGTTGTTTGTCCGCGATGGACTCCTAAACTACTTAACCGATTTTAATCAAATTTGCACACCGTGTGCAGTTTGATCCAACTTGAAAGATAGGATAGCTTACATCTCAAAATAAAAAAAACTTTTGACAGAACGAAGTCTGTCCGGGTAGCTAGTATAATTATATAAATTACGTGTCACGTTGTTTGTCCGCGATGCACTCCTAAACTACTTAACCGATTTCAATCAAATTTGCACACCGTGTGCAGTTTGATCCAACTTGAAAGATAGGATAGCTTACATCTCAAAATAAAAAAAACTTTTGACAGAACGAAGTCTGTCCGGGCAGCTAGTATAATTATATAAATTACGTGTCACGTTGTTTGTCCGCAATGGACTCCTAAACTACTTAACCGATTTTAATCTAATTTGCACCCCGTGTGCAGTTTGATCCAACTTGAAAGATAGGATAGCTTACTCAAAATAAAATAAAATAAAACTTTTGACAGAACGAAGTCCGTCCGGGCAGCTAGTACACTATAGTATTCGCAGTATTGCGCGCTCACTCGCACTTATGTCTTAGGTCTAAGTGCGAGTGAGCGCGCAATATGTCAACGAGTGCAGTGAGATATTGCGAATACTGTAACATCATACTAATAACTGTTCCAATATTCACATTCTGCAAAATAATTTCAAGCAAATCCCACTTCTGATTGCAAGTTAAATTCCAAAATAATCCAAGTTAAGCAACAGTGGGTGCGGTCGGTAGTTGGATGAGTGACAGCTAGTGAAAAAAAATCATGAGCGCATCGGTGCTTCAGAGGGCACGTAAAGCCGTTGGTCCCAATTGTTATTGTAACAGTCTTTCGTTAAACCATGTTGAAGGCCTTCGGGTCGCATGAAAACCTCTGACACTTGAATTTGCCACTAACCAATCCGCACTGGAGCAGCGTGGTGGAGTTTGTTCTAGGCCTCCTCAAGAGGAGAGAACCGTGTTCAGTAGTGGTTCATTGATGGGTTGAAGCCGTGATTAAAACACAATCTGCGATTTAATGAATTATCTATTACATAAATGACAAAGTTTTACGAACTAAAATTTTCCATTGTCACACTGCCAGGAAGCAATTGCGTTGATTAAATTCAAAGAATTCCTTTGTATCCATGAAGTACTTCAGAAGTAGCAATATTTGTAAGAGATTTTAAATAACAGTAAGATCCTATGAGGTGGTTATGGTTGTCTATGGTTGCTTAGATCAATTAACAGATGGCGTTGACTGGGCTCAATCTAAAGTACTATCTGAAAAAACATGATTATTTTCAATTAAATTCAATGTATAATGGAGCAGCGTGGTCGAAACTCACCAGGCTTCCTTAGTTGTAAGAGCATGCCAACATGGGCCATGATACCTGCCAATAATGTTACTAATATTCATAACTTAGTTACTAATATTCATAACTTAGTTACTAATACAACATAGCTGAATACTGGTTGTTATGTACGTGGCTGATTCTCGACGAACGCGACGTCAACTGGTTATGTTTGTTCCCATTATTATTTGCTTGTCCGTGTACGTACCTCTCGGTTGCAGACCACTACGCTGAGCGCTACACTCATGATAATCACTTCAGTTATGTTCTATGTAGATAAAGTTGTCAATCCACGTGATGCTTTGTTTAACTGCACTTTAGAACACCCTCTATGTGTAAACTCTTCGTGACGAAACTGTTTCGTTGTTATTTTTAGAATGTGTTCGTTGTTAAGGAAAGATTCGATAAGTCAGGAAAATCTATAATAATATCGGGCGCAAATGTTTAAAATTTTTAATAAAGGTTAAAAACATTTTGAAGTATGTGATAAGATTATTCTATATTTATATTAAAAATAACAAAACTTAATTTATTATTCTGGTATCTCTTTTTTTCATTGAAATAATTATATTAGATGTATATTAATTAATTATATATCGTTACAGAAATAACCGTTCCGTTACGGAAAGTAACATAATTATGTATTGTTTTGGTTAAAATAAACTTATTAAGTTACAGCTTTACCACTTAGAACCACAACGCTACACTAAGGCCTTTGGTCTAGAAACGTTTTCGTTACGAAGATAACAGCTAAGACTCCCAACCCCCGTGGTTACGCAGAGCATTGCACGTGGCATGTTGTCTGACCATTATCTAAATGTTCGTTCGGTGTCGGTTGTCTAGAATTGGCCAATGCAAACAACAGTGCCCCACCAAAACGTCACAATCGTTTCACAGAGGGCGTGCAAAACAAGACGTGCCCACATTGCAACAAGGCATTCCCCTCGCACGCCTCGCTGCTGATACATATGCGTACGCACACAGGTAATTATTGTTGTTTATACTATTATGACTTAATCCATAGAGAATAGAAACAAGCAAGTCAAATCGAACAAAACGTTGACAAATTCGGTAAACGTTGGTTTAACTTTAAACTGTATTCTGATAGTTGACCAACTAAGAATTACTAATTAGGATAACTTACATCTCAAAATAAATAAATAAATAAAACTTTTGACAGAACAATGTCTGTCCGGGCAGCTAGTCTTAATATATATAAATTATATGTCACGTTTGTCCGCGATGGACTCCTAAACTACTAAACCGATTTTAATCTTTGCACGCCGTGTGCAGTTTGATCCAACTTGAAAGATAGGATAGCTTACAATGTTCCTTAAGGCACACGGAATGTTTTAATAAAAAAAAAACTTTTGACAGAACGAAGTCTGTCCGGGCAGCTAGTATTACCATAAAAAGTAGTGCTAAGTTTGTTTATCAAGTCTCGTTCTTTAAGACGAGTATGTACATATATGTGTATGTGTGTGTATGTGTGTGTGTGTGTGTGTGCGTGCAGGCGAGAGGCCGTTCATCTGCGGGCTGTGCAACAAGGGGTTCAGCGTGAAGTCGAACCTGGTGCGGCACCTGCGCACTTTGCACGACCACCAGGAGAGCCCGCCGCGCGACGAGCCCGCGCCCGCGCCCGCGCCCGACGTCAAGCGCGAGGGCTGAGCCAGGGGAGGGGGGGCAGGTGTGTACACACTACACTACCCCACACAACACTACACTATAATATTTTATTTTACCATTTTATAGTTTAAATATGTGTTTCCATACTAAATTGCATCTAGCACTAATGTTCGGTTTACACGTATTAAGTAGTTTATAACTAAATTTTACTAAAAAGTTACTAAATTGTCTGTTAAATTAATTTACTTAAAATTTAGTTATCTACTTAACTACTCAATACGTGTAAATCGGACTTAAGGGTTTCTGCGCTATGCTGCAGACTGACACAACGAAACTGTAAGGGTCGATTTTTACTAAGGTACCCTAAAAATAGAATAAAACTACCCACCTGTAACGTGCTAGCCGCAAAAATACACTGCTTCAGTAAGATACGTTCTTTCTTGGCCGACAACGTAGCAGCTTTGTGATCTCCATGGGCTACGGTGTTCGATTATTAAATGGCTCGTCTGCTTCAGAGTATGGTAGCCGCGGTCGGTAATTGATATCGTTGTCGTAACAGGTAGAGGGCGCGGTCGGCGCGGCGGCCGGGGCGCCCGGGGCGGCGCTCGGGGCGGCGCAGGGCGCGCCCCTGCCGAGGACGCAGCCAGCGTGCTCAAGAAGCAGAGCTACTCTCTCTTTCTGAAGCAACGCGCTGTGCTCTTCTCTGCTAAGAAGTGGAAGTAGATGACTTGTGTCCGTACCCGCGCTCGTGCGACTACCCGCGACTGTGCGACTACCCACAATCGTGCGACTACCCGCGACTGTGCGACTACCCACAATCTTGCGACTACCCACGATCGTGCGAGCACAATTAAAAGATGAACTACGGGGACTACGACTGACGGTTGAACCATTGTAAGTTGTATTGTTTAATTTATTTTAATTTTAACTGTATGTAGGGAATACTAAGAAAAGTTTGCCATGTTAAGAATCCATTTCAAACTTTCGTACAAATGTACGAATGCAGTACAAATTGTAATTTTTTTTTCATGGAATGGATGGAATAAAATAAGTAAATACCTACTGCAAATGTATTTTCTAAGACTTGCAGTGGCATATTTTGGTGACATATTTGTTAATTACCAAAAATTTAAGACAAGCGTGTTTCATAGAAATGATTTATCAGTTATACCACACTGTGTAAATCGTTGTTATAACTTCACAGTAAAATATTGGTACAATATTATTGATTCAGTGTCCGAATAGATATTAAATATCTTTTATAAACAAAAACATACACAAAGCATTTTAATATTTACATAACTTGAGAACAATTGACTTGGAAATATACTACATAAGTACATTAATGATGTAACATCATTATCTGTTACTTTCAATATAATCATATTGAATAAAAGACATGCCGTACACTCCACAGAAGTGGTAATTGACTAAATGTTGATATTTAATCTAATACAGATTTCAGTATAGATCCGATGTTAGTATCTGCCTTTTTTCAATGTAAATAGGTACATCATTATTAATTACAAATTGATAATTAAAACGTGTGTACATAATGTTTCAAATTTGTTTCATTTTTAAACATGCCATCTCCTTCAATTGTATGGAAATATATTTAATGTATTAACATTTTCACTAACAATATTTCTGTATCTAACTATGTATCTACTAAACGGTTTCTTAGCTTTGGGATGTAAGGATTGCTTCACTTTTTGGGATCGGCAAAGTAAATCAGCCCTAATGAACGAAAACAATATAATGGCAATGGCATCAAATGGCAATGCCCTATGATAGAAAATTATTTGGATATTTGTACAAACTGAACGATTTTCTATAATTAATTTGGCCGGTCCCGATTAACGTGAAGTTATCCCAGTACTATTAACATTACTAATATACCTTTGTATTAATCGTTACAGTAAAGGTCGATGCACACGTAACGTGGACGGGACGGGACGTGCACCGGCCACGTTACGTGTGCATCGACCTTAAAATAAATGTGCTTTCGCTCAACTGTAGCTCGAGCACGAATATTTGCGAGAAAGTATTCGTATGGTTAACGTAAGCAATTTGTCAAATTTGTATGGCATTTTAGTACCATTTACGCACGATAGGGGCGCTTTTGCAAAAATGCCATACAAATTGCTTACGTTAACCATACGAATACTTTCTCGCAAATATTCGTGCTCGAGCTATTGGTTCTCTAATATGCTTCACTATATGTATGTTTTGATACACTCGATCTTGTGATAAAATTGTTAAAGGATTTGTTGGTACAGGAATGTCGAATTAAAGCTACGAAGTTTTTGGCATGAAGCCTAACATGAATAACACATTTTGTGCACAAATACACCATACAATACAATACAATACCTATCTACATTACAAACTCGAGTGTAACGAAAACAAGTGCTTTTCGTGTTTGTAACTAACTGTATGTATGCATTTCATGGTTAATTCGTAGGAATATTAGTGAATAGGTTTGTGGATTCAACCGTCGTTTAGTTCACTGTCGCGTTTGTTCGAGTATGTGAGTTCGAAAGTGTGGAGTTTGGAATAATGCATTTTGTTTGTTCTACTAACTTAACTAATGTTTACGGTAAATAAAATAGGTGTTCCTCTTATAACACTTCGCTATCATTTTGTTATTATAGTGCATTTTTCATGTAGGATTTCCTTTCGCAGACATTTTCGTACTAATAGTATGGTCGCGAGGGGAATTTTTGTGTAAAATTCACCATTGTGGGAAGAATTTAACCATAGACATTTTTGAAGCTTTTTATAACAATGTTTAAAAAAAAACAAAATGCATCGTATTCCGAATTCGAATTTAGCGAGTCGCGCGGGTAGTGGTGTAACGGACGCCATATTTCCTGCCCACCCTCCTTTCGTAATTTTAACTTAATTTTAATATATTAAACTTATTGAGTGACTTATTTTTATAAATTCCCCTAGTCGATTTAAGTATCTCGGTTTAGTTAGCTTAGTTAAGTTAGGAGTTTTTATTTTAGTATCTTGCTAGTCAGGTAATCTATGAGAAAATACGAGTGCTTTAGTTGCAGGTTTATGATAAGTGTTTAATTCTAGGTTAAAGAATATTAAAGACATTAATGATAAATGAAGCCCAAAGAAGAACATTGTGTGGAATATTTGATTAACAATTATTTTATAAGAATTTCTGTAAGTTACTGCTTTCGAGGAGGTACTTAAGATTTTTAATATTATCATTAACACTTCCTTTCTGTTTGTGGCATGATGATGGGTTGCTATCGTACCGCGATCTTTGATATTTTAAAGTTGTCTCTATAGAACATCCCTCCCCTGTAAAATACTTGTCCAACACTATGGTAATCCTATAGTATTAACCTCGTATCGAAAATATTGTTACCAAAGTTAAAACAATAATAAATACATTCAGCATCAAAACGGAAAAGTGAATGTGCTGCATTGTTTTACCAGAGAAATCTGTGTTTAAAACACTGCAGAAATTAGTTTTACGTATATTAAGCGTACTTTAATGTAATGCACAATTAGTTCAATAGTACCAATTGGCGTTTTGATAATAAAATCAGTGTTTTGATGTTGAATGTACATACATAGCCTCCGTATTTATAGCATGCTTACCTAGTAGGGCCCTCAGTAAATTTACCAAAGACTAAGGGTTGAATTATTAAGTTGTTAGATGTAAGGTTTCCCAAATTATTGATTGAATTATAGAGCTTTAAGTTCATTCCATTGTATCAAGTTAGATTTGTAGTTTCGTTTGTATATTTCTGCACATGATGCCATTTTAATTATAATTTATTTGAATACTCATGTGAGACATGAACATGATTTCGACATTATTGTACTATTTTATATGATAGTATGTGGAATAAAAATTAGAAATGTATGAGGATATTTTATTCGTCATCACTAGTTTTTTAGTTCATTTTAAAATTCACAAAGAATATTTTTAGCGTGAGGTCAGGTTAGGCAAAGTTAGAAAAACCCTCTAAATTTAAATTTCTTAAATGTAATCTGGTATAAAGCTAACCATTCATATTTTACATCAAAATTAACCGTTACTCGGCTCCTGCATGAGATCTCAAATAGAATTACTTATTAATATTTACTAAAAAATGTAGTCTGTATGAGTTTTCTGAAGAGTCAACTGTTTGCTTTGTTTGTTCTTTTTAATAATACTTGTGACTAACCCACTGCTTAAACTTGGTGGTAATAAAACTAACAATCTCTCAGGGATAAAACAACAAAATAGTTTAGAAAATATTTGTTTTATTTCTTCAAAATCAGTTCTTTACATTTAATTATTGTTTCCTAATAACATACACACAGTGTATATGACATGATAGAATAGAATACAGGTGAATTTTATTTACCTAATTACATAAAACTAAACTTATACATAGGATTGATCAATGGAATACAATTATTGATACTGCCCATTCTCTGCAACGGATAATAAAACAATCGAACAGAGAGACATCCGAAATTCCAACAGATCAGTTAGATCCTCCAAGATCCATTGATATTTATTTATTATTATTATGATATAATTATTTAGAAGTACATGTAGAGTTGGTGAGTACAACGATCAAAATTTCAAGATCTATAATTAACAATTAAGTCATTTTTATAACAAATGATTAACAAAGTTAAACATCTCACCAACTCCGTGAGTTTGTATGAGACAACAACAGAACTGTAATAAAATTAAAGTCCCAAAACACTTAAATAATCAATTAACCTACTCTGGTCTAAAAAGTAAAACGGAAATTGAAATTGTTAAATTCGGAGCGCTTTAAGCACTTGTATCACTACATAGTTTGGTCCTGCTCACTCCCAACGTTCTTTAACTAGTTGTCTTCTTCTTCAATCTTAGGCGCCAGGTAGTAGCGAATGTGGCCGATGTCTGGAATGCGGTACTCTACGACCAGCGGCACATCCGCTGACATCGATAATTGGACCTGAAATAAACGTAAATAGTGGTATTTATGGGAAAATTGCACAATAGACAAAACGGTGACGTCACCTTTGACCTAAATCAAGCTATCGAAGTTTTGTACATCGCTTCCATGTATACAAGTTCCGAACTAGGATAGTCTGAACTCGGCGGCTCCCCAAGCATGATCACCTAGCCTGCCAGGATATTCACATTGCTAAAGTAGCTCTTCAACTACCAATTATTATCATTTGTATGAAGTATCAATTAATTTCCTTAAATAGATTGTGTCAAGTACATTTTACGAATACGCAGAGTTAGCCGGCTGTAGTTGCAATGGGCAGACCACAACAATTTGTGGATAGATGGTCGTGAGATTGAAAAGTCCTCAAATGGTGAGCTTATGTCTATCCGTAGTAGTTGAGTTCTTCAAAGTGCTCAAATAGACAGCTAAATAAAAGAGGATTTCTTTCTTTCTTTTTCTTCTCTACTTGGCAGACAATGCGTCACTGATGACTAGTTTCGCTGATGTCCATGAGCGACAATAGCTACTACCATCAGGTGGATCGTCTGCTCATTCGTCGGTAATTACCATAAAAAAGAATCCTTCATACCTGTGGGCTCAGCGAAGTGGCCTTAGTGAAGTAGTTGAGGTACTGGCAGGCGAACGTGAGTGTGACTGGCTCGTCCATCTCTATGACCACGGCTTCCTCCTCCTTGTCTATGGACGCGGTCTGCGCGAGCTTCACGTTCGCTGAGCCGATGTCGCCGGATGCTGAGAACT
This sequence comes from Thymelicus sylvestris, assembly GCA_911387775.1. Classification (NCBI taxonomy): domain Eukaryota; kingdom Metazoa; phylum Arthropoda; class Insecta; order Lepidoptera; family Hesperiidae; genus Thymelicus; species Thymelicus sylvestris. The sequence goes on along the minus strand of OU426891.1, from coordinate 16,004,271 downwards.
TTACTCCTGTGCAACAGATATCATGATTAAAACTGGGGAATATAAATACATTACTACAAGTTTAGCTATTTTATGTGCTTTATATTAAAATTATTTAAGGACAATATAAAAAAAGAAGGTCCTGTGTTCAAATCCTACTTGCATTAATTTTTAAAAATTTATGTGAATTACATCGTTTGCTTAGGTGAAAAAAAATCATTGTGGGGAAATCGGCAGACCTTACAGTTTTTTGTAATGTTTTCCAAGGTATGTGGAGTCAACCAAGCTACACTTGGCCAGCGTGTGGACTATGGCTTTTACCCCTCACATTGTGGGAGGAGACCAGAGCCAACAGTGTTGTAATGATGATACAAATCTTACCTTCCTTCGTACAAGAGATGACCATGGACTCTCCAAACTGCGAGAGGTCGCGGCAGATACGCGCGAACTCTGCGCTCGGCATGCGGATTGTGCAACTGTACTCCGTCTCTGGGATACCTGGTGACGGACAGCAGACACCAATATATACACGTTTGACTATAAATAACTTCTTAATAAAGAATAATGACGACCCTGTAGCCTAGTTGGTAGCAACCCATCCTGCGAAGCGAGGGGTCCCGGGTTCGATTCTCGGCCGGGGCAGATATTTATGTGACAGATAAATATTTGTACTCGGGTCATGGGTGTTATTGTGATGTGTTATATGTGTCGTCCATGCCACCCGCGACACAGGTAAAAACCTACTGTGGGGATATGAGTGTGCAAGCGTTTATTTATTGAATTAATAATAACAAACATTGTATTAATGAAGGACTAGGATTAAATTGCACATCACATATTAAAACAACCCTTGACTGGCTTCAACCCATTAATGGTCCACTGCTGGGCACGGGTCTCTCCTCTTGAGGAGGCCTAGAGCATACTCCACCACGCTGCTCCAGTGCGGATTGGTGGAGGGGACCCCCTGACTAATTTTTGTAGAATTGCAAGGACTGATAAGTACTGAAGACAAGTGTTTTTATTTGCACCAAACATATGACAGACAAGGCTTTCGAGAGTTAAAACCTCTCAAATTACTTCATCTATGTATATTTTGAGAGCTATAATGCCACAGGTAGACACACAAATACCATCATTTTTTGTTGAGGGTATTCGTGTCTAATCAGTGGCATAGCAAGCCCTTACGAGGCCCCATATCAATATTTGTTTTGGGGCCCGCTCAACATCAGCTGTCAAATATAACGGGAGTGCCAACTGTAGCGGTCATTGGCAAGCTTTTTTTTGGGAGTGTTAGTAAGGAGCCCCTATACGCTGGGGGCCCCCTATAATTGATAAGGCGGTAGCTAAGCCCCTGTGTCTAATCATAGCTTTTAAAGAATAAGATACTTATAAATTGTTGCTACCTAAGTGTTCAAGATCCAAGTTCATGAGTTTCATCTCGTAGTCGGACACCTTCTCCTGGTTGGGGCTCTCGAACACGAAAGTGACTGTGTCTGCGTTGTCCTGTGCCTTCATCGTCACAGTGTCCTTGTCGCCGGCGCATTTGAGGATTTTCGACATACTGGGAAACATCACAAATTAATTGTTAGAATCAAGTGTTTATATTAGATTGAATTATACAAAAAAAAAAGGAAACAAAACAAAATGTTCTAGTTTAATTTTTCTGTTTTTATGCAGTGCCAGTAAAAGATAATATAAATTACATTGTAAATTAATGTTTTACACTATCATTGTTCAGTAGGTGAATGTATCATATCCCTTATTATTTCTTTTTCATATATATGTCTACACAAAGATTATTATAATAGATTAATAGCTTACCTTCCAAGATTCATGCCCATGGAGATATTCCTGTCACACCTATATTTGTCAAAGCCATCTGCTCGGAGTGTGAGGGACACCAGTGACACGTGAGAGTTGTCCATAGCCTACAACATTTAACAATAAATTAGCATTTGTTGCTAAGTAATTTTAAGATCCACTTATCATCCACTGGCTTGTCTGCTCTTTATGATAGTTTCAGCCATTAACACAAAACATGAGTCATATAACTCATATAGAACATGCCTGAGAATGCTCTCATGCTGAGAATGAGCAATGCTGCCAATTGGAGTCAAACCATGCTCAATTCAGAGAAGACAAGTTTCATAATCAGCTAAAGACAAATGTATCCTAGCAATGGCAATACCAGTCGAACTTTTAGAAACAAAAACAACTTACTTGTAACTGTATTCCATTGTCGTCACAGTCGAATGTGGCTTGTGTGAGAAGATCCTTAATGGCTTCTAAAACTTTCTTCAGAATAGAGCTTCGGAGAAGGCGTGCTTCAAACATTGTAACCTATAAAGTATCCGTTGTTTCCGTTAAACAGATAGGATTTATGTTATGGTTTTTGATTCTGAAATATGTATGTTGTATTTTACAATCACTATGCTGTAAATGTAATTAAAATTAAATGTCTAGCTAGTAATTCCTATAGGACTAGGGAGGCAACAAAGAAATTGAATCACAGGTATTCTTATAATTTGGGATTTGCTATAAGACAATACATTACTCACATTAGTAATATGAAATCATACTTACGTGAAGATTATTTTTCTGTTATATTGACTAAAACACAAACTTTTGTGTAGGTTCTTAGCTATATAAATATAAATTGAATAAAAAGTAAATCAAAAGACGACACGACTGACAACAAGAACAAGCCGGCAGCAGCGGGAAAAAGATATAACGTGATTGACGTCTTTGAAGATTCGGCGCGAAAGTTGACGTTTACACAAACGTCAATCAAAATCAAAAGTCAAACCACAGACTACTAAAATAAAATATTCTACCACAGACCACAAATGACAGTCGTATGGGCTTCATGGACTTGACAACTTTATGGACCTCATCGCGTTGTGTCGTAATCTGTATAGAAAATTTTAATTTAATTAATAGAGAAACTATTCATGGATATAGCTAATGGTAAGTGGCTATCGTTGCCCATGGACATCAACAACAACAAAGATATATTTACGCGTCGCCAATCAAGAGAAAAGAAAATGGAAGAGAATAGTCTCCAGATCCAGCATGTAAATGGTTGGGTTGGTGTTCAGTTGGCTTTCAAAATTATGGCAACATTTGTGCATTTGAGTTGACAAAGTAGTCCGTCGTTTCGACTATAGGGTTTCTCAGATAAGGGTGTAATGGAAACTACATAAATAAAAGCAAATAATTTTATTTTACAGCCTAACAGTTTCACTGCCAGTGTCTTGAACATGGGTCTGAAGCCAACTTTCTTTTTTGTTGTTTATTTGTTTAAAAAGGATTCAAATGTTGTTAAGTTTCATTGGCATATTTAAGGTAATCAAAACAAAAAAAAGAAATCAAAATTATCACGCACCGGCGCAAAACCGGCACTGCAAAAGGAATTCTCTAATAAAAGTTGTCCAGTAGGCATCTCGCGCTGGCGCGAAACCGGCCCCTCACTGTATACCCCGCGTCTCGCGCCAGCGCGAGACCGGCATGCGAGTGTTAACAAGATAATTGAACAACTTGATCTTGGGCAGGATAGGGTGGTATAGTTAAATTGTACTTTTCAATTATTTTCGGTGGTAGAAACCTGCCACCCAACACATGTTTGGCATTCCCGAGAATTTCAGGCTTGGCACACAGTTTTGGTGCTGACAAGGAAATAAGTAAACTTGGTTTAAGAGCACGTTCAGATCCTGGACCATTTTCTACATCCCAGCCACTGGGGATGTCCACACTGAAAATAAATTCAACATGCTGTACAACAATTGAAAAATAAAATATTATTTTTTAATAATCTATCTTTAATATATATCTTATCTTTAAAGCATTGCATAAAGTGCACTCCAATGCAATTTAAGGTATGATCAAAACTTTATTTTAAACTTGCCTACCTGGCTACTGGTAACCCCGCATCAATTAACGCATCCAAAGCCGGCTTCAACTCCTCTCTAACTGGAGGTTTAAAACTGAATCCAAATAGTGCATCTACTAGGACTTTATACTGATTCTTCAATTCATTTGGTGGAGGCAATGTATCAATAACATTAACTCCAAAGCTCTGACATTGATGTAGTAGGTTCTCATACAGTGGTTTTGGTGTTCGTTTTGGATAATAAACAGCTACAGAGTAGCCAAATAGAGCCATGTGACGTGCAGCCACCAGCCCGTCACCTCCATTATTACCTGGTCCACATACTATCAGAGCTGAATCATACCTGTAAAGTACATAAATAAGTTAGGGTATACAGGCTCTCTAATAGTTCCCCTTATCAAATAACATGTTTTGAATACATTAGATATACTCTTATCTTTATTCTGTGTAGGGCAGTCAAGGTTTCAACCTTTACTTCTAAATACACACCTTTTATTTAAAACTGGAAGTTTCTAGAGACCTACTTTTTTTGCAGTGACTACAACTTTAACTAAATAATGTTAATAGCAATTTATTATGTAGCGAGGGATTAAACTCACTCACATATTGGCCGGATAAGTTTGAGCAACAGCTGTAGCAACGCTGAGCCCAGCCAGTTCCATCAACTGCTCCACACTGAACTTATACTCATTGAACAGATCCTGATCAAGTGCTGCAGCATCTTTCTGAGATAAATAGTGCAACTTATGCACTGTGTTGCATTGACCACTGGCCATCACACCACTACCGACGATGTTTGCTACACGAAGCTGAAATGGCAGCGTTATTGATTGATTACATTATTAATTACTCACTTAAGAAGTGTAATTTAAAGCCCCAGCAATAAAATACGCACCAAAAATGCACTCCTCAAAAACTTTTCGATCAACATTACACACTTACAAAACTTAAGACAGTGTTGCCAATGAAAATTTCAATTCAACTGCAATAAAACGTAGTGATTAAATACTCTGTGTTCAACTGAAAAGATCAACTGTGGGTCGTGTCAACTGTCACGTGTGACGACTGACGTGTCTAGTGTCTACATAGACATAATACTACTAGACTAGACAAGCGGGCCTTCTTTGCGTCACGCTATTAGAAAGAGACCAAGGAGGTACCTAGGAGGTACCAAGGAGGTATACCTATCTCTCTCTACTCGCGCCTGCGCCACTTGCTTCGGTCGTGGCGAACTCGCGTAACTCGTAAGTAAGACAAGGTATAGGTAGGTTTACCTCCTGCCTTTCTTTCTCTCAGCGTGATGGTTTCACTTACATATGCTCAGATACCTTGCCTAGTCTATCTGCATTATGTCTATGCGTGTCTATAAGGTCATATGCGTGATAAAGAAGGTCGTCGGCAGTGAATTTGATGTCCACAAAACAAGGAATACTTTTCATTACCTTAAATTAACATCATCATTAACCTAGTGCCACTGTTTTAAGGGTTTTAACATTTCGTTAAATGTTTGCAAAAAATAAAATAAAAAAAGACCGTAGAATTTGCGAAAAGCCGTAGAATTTTCTACGGCAATAGGGATCAGCCGGTAGCCGTAGGCCGTGGATTTTGTGATTTTTTGGCCAGAAAGCCGTAGAACACGGTAATTGCCGTAGCATTGGCAACACTGTTAAGACAGTGCATTGACATTGACAGGGAATGACAGACACTGAAGCAGAACTGTCAACTTACTAACAGATTATAATTAAATTAAATGTATTAGCACAGAAAAAAATAATAGTACTTAGTACTTAATTAGAATTTATTACAACGTGTGATCCAACTTTGTATTGTGAGCTATGGCATATGGTAGTGTTACGAACGCTATTTAAATATATGCAGTTTATGTCCAGCTATCTTCCCAAATAAGTTTTATTTAATTTAATTTCCAAACGATACTTATTTATATAAACTACGACGTTGATGACATTGACTTGACATGACTTTGACAAATAGTTCAACCGTCACAAAAATGGCTGCGCTCAGGGTATTTAGTCGTAATTTACCGTATCTACGACAACAGTTTGCTGCTTTATTGGGAAATACCTCTCCATCAGTGAAGTTTATTTGTGTTGTGGTGGTCATAGGGTACATACTGTCATATTCTGAAGATGTGGTGAACATTTTGAGTGTAACGCCGGGGTATTTGTTGCCCCCAGCTTTTCAACTGTGGTCCACTTTCACGTTCTGGTTTCTAGAGATACATTTATGGGAGGTGATTATAGATATTATAACGGTGGGGTTGTGTGGGAAGTTGATAGAGCCGTTATGGGGTCAAATAGAGATGATGAAGTTTTTCTTCCTGACGAACGTCGGTGTGGCCTTCCTCACAACGTTTTACTACCTGGTGATATTCGCCTGGACTCAAGATACTTCACTATTGTTCGACATCCACGTCCATGGACTGGCGGGCTACCTCGCTGCCGTATGCGTGGCTGTGAAGCAGATAATGCCTGATCACCTTATATTTAAAACACCTTTAGGTAAGGACCAATTTGTATTTATTTGTGTATAAAAGTACCACACACTACTCTATAGATGGACACAATTTCTTTTGACATTTTCTACAAGTAATCCGTTGTATCCTATCTAAAAAGAAGATGCAATAAGGAATAATAATACAGAGAAATCAATTAAGTCAGCACATAAGAAATTGTATATGTTTTGTAACAATAATGTAAATACAGTAGAGACTTCACTAACCAGACTAATTTGTTGTTGTTAGGCATTCAGATAATCGAAAATTCAGATAATCAAATGCATGAAGAAAACATTTTTTGTACATAATGTTAGGTTATTATAAAAAGCAACAAAAAAAAAATTAAATTCTTTATCAATGTTTGTCAAAAAATATTAAGAGAATTACTCAAATGCTGCAGTCTTTGTTGTAAAATAATATACTTATGTATGTAGTAGTTTGTTTTAATTTTATTGTTTATTTCAGGAAAGTTTACAAATAGATCACTGCCGTTACTTATACTTGTGACTGCAATATTACTTTGGGCAGTTGGTGCCCTTGAAGGTACATACCCCTGCATGTGGGGCAGCGGGACTATTCTCTCTTGGATATACCTGAGATTCTGGCAGCGACACACCAATGGTACAAGAGGAGACATGGCTGATAATTTCAGCTTTGATAAGTAAGTATCTTGTGTAATATATTAACATTAATACTATTTTGAAACTGAATGTTAATAAGACTGAACTAACTGATAAGACTGAAACTACAGTAGAGATTCAGATAATCAAAAATCCAGATAATCAGATGTATGAGGAAAAGTAGTTTTTGTGCACGACAGATTATACTTAGAATAATATGTACATAATTTTTGGTAATTAATAAAAACACTGAAAATAATTTTAACTTTATAACAAAAATCAATGTTTATTAAAAAAATATTAAAAAAAACAGGACAATTACTAGAATTAAGGTAATTGTAATTTGACATGACTTATTTGATTGGGGTTTATCATTCAGATAATCGCGAATCCGTATAACTGAGGGCTGGATAATCGAGGTTCTACTGTATATGAATTTTATAGAACAAATATGTTTTTCTTGACTAATATAAACTAAGTAATCATATCAGTAGTAATTCCATATTTATCCAAATTTTTATCTACAATGTAGATAAACTGAAGATTCTACGTTAGTGAAACCTACATGCAAAAGGAAGCCTAATTTTGATGTATGTTCTAAAACTATGTATAAAAAAGTTGCAAAAGCCACAAATGAAAATTAAATGTATTATTTGCACAGATTTTTCTGTGCAATTATGCATTTGATGTAAGTGCAATGATGTAATTATGCATCAAAAAAAGAAAACTTTGTTGCAGTATTTCTTGTTAATTAAGGCGAAAAGGAGTTGCATTGAGCGGAAATTGTATTGAATAACTTACTTTAGTCTAATCAGCCGCACAATTATGCATTAACTTTCCATTTTAGATCTTGATTGTATTGTTAATTACTAAGTAATACCCTTGTAATTTTATTGGGAGAGCCTAATCTAATTTTGTGTTTGGTACAAAAACTTAAAAAAATTCGCATTAATATTCTCATTGAGAAAATATCACTATTATTATCATTTATAGTGTGGTGAGGGTGTCGTCCCTAAAGACCAAGCTTGATCTATTGTAGTAAAAACTGCTATCATTATACCTGTGGTCACCAAGAGTTACTATAAAATATCATAAGTCCGTTCAGTGCTGGTTATTTTTGAGTGACATTTAAAACATAAGTTAGTTTGTGCACATGAGAAAAACTTAGCTACAACTTAAAAACCAATATTTGCTCCAGTTTCTTCCCAACGGTCCTCCAGCCAGTGGTACGGGGTATCCTGGGCCCCCCGCACCGCTGTCTGATCCGGATGGGGGTGTGCTCGCCCAACCCCCGCCGTGTGCACCTCGCGCTCAGTCCACGGGGTGTCACCATATCCATGCCTGGCGTCGAACCTCAGGATATGGAGAGGCGGCGGTGAGTTCTTCCATAGCATCTATCGAATGTCCCTACCATAACTGCCGAATTTCGGCCGGCAATACATCTATGACGCCTTTTTGTGTTACAAATGTTCAGTTATCATCAGATTAGTTTTCAGGCATTGATGTGAAAACAATTTAAATATTGTAAAAATTGTATATAATATAATAATCAGTCAACATTATTATAGGCATATTATGTTGCAGATATCGGTTTTGCAATGAATATACCTATACTTTACTTATCGCCTGAACACTTACACATTGACATCACATTTCCATTAAACTTCAGTTGACAGTGTTGTAAAAATATGCATATTGATGTGATAATATTTGGGTTCATGTTATCATGGATAAAACCACCTACACTTTAGTAATGTCAAGAATATCTTTCATTAATTATGTCATCCAAGAAAGAAAAAATATTATTCATATTTGAAAAGGATAAAGGTTTAAGTTCCCAAAATACCACTATTGTAATCAAAGAATTCGTTGCTTATTCTTTAAATTTGTCACAAGAGTTGTCCCCTTTGACTATGAGTGTAGTAAATTAATTTAGTACCTACTACATTCATCTAACCATCAGCATCTTGTCGGCGAAAGTATGGATTTTTGAAAATACACCAATTACGCATTACCATGATAAGCAAATTTTTGTATTCTCATCAATGAATATCAGGCAAGTTGTATGTAATTTCCAGTCAAATCGCGCTCAAGGCGTTGAGCGAGAGATTGTCGGAACAAACGCGACAAAAGAACCTATCGACGAAAGTCAACATGGACGCGGTACGGAAGATGCAGTCGACGCACGTGATCCCGCAGTTCCCGGCCGCGGTGCCGGTCCCGGAGGCCACGCCGGCGGTACCCGCGGAGGCCACGCTCATCGACGTCAGTACCGATCCCGCCCCGCCCACCACCAAAACCTCATGATCGAGTCGCGTTAACTGGAGAAATAGATCGAGGTAATACATACTTTAGTTTCACGTTGTTTAGTTTAATGAGGAAATTATAATGCATAACTGAATCAATATCAGAAGTGGGATTTGTGAGTGTCAACAATATTTATTACATACTTATAAAAGATTTAACTGATTAGTTTTGGACCTATATGAGGTTATTTTTCAAGTCATCTGTAACAATTCGGAATAATTATAAGCTCTTGTCTTGATATAATTGTACATCTATACTAATATATAAAGAGGAAAGATTTGATTTTTTGTTTGCATTGAATAGGCTCCGAAACTACTGAACCGATTTGAAAAATTCATTCACTGTTAGAAAGCTACACTATCCCCGGTGAACATAGGCTATATTATATATTTTTTTAAATTAGGGATCCTTAATAAAACTCCCAATAATGTAACCCAAGGTGCAAAAAAATAGGAAAACCGAAGCAAAGCGAGGGCGGTTACTCGTACAAAATAAATATAAAGATTCAAATCTTTCTAACCAGTTCTCCGAGTTATACTTTGCTGAACTGCAATGTAATCTAGTGAAGAATATATTTATTATTACAGGTATGTCTTCCTACCTTAAAACAACAGGAGAGTGACAGGGTGACGTCACAGAGAGCCACACGACTTCCAATTAACGAGTGGTTACGGCTACGGCCTGTATCTCGATTTATTTCTGTGATATTTACTGATAAATGTGTTCACAGAACCAGTGTTGGAATAAATCGGGGCGATTTGAAGCGTGTTTGCCAAAGGTTTGACAGGAAAAATTGTGAAAGGTTCCACGTTAGTTTTACTGTATCTGTTTTAAATAAACATCACAACTTCTAGAAAGCTCCTCAATCATCTGTATTTGAGGGTTGTGATGTTCAATCCACGACACGGAGTTCCAATTTATTCATCTTCAGTATTAGTTCATGTATCAATTACTTTAAAACATTAATCATTTAGAGTAAAATGACTGTTTGTTTGTTGGTCTTTATGTCAACTTCGTTGGATTCCAGAATTGTTGAGATAAACTTTGTTACTAGGTCACATGATTAGAGTATTTTGTTATAGAGAAAGGTGAGGGAAGAAATATATACAGGGTGTAACAGGGGGATGGATCAACAGTGACCCAGGGGTGGGAGACCTCAATACCTACCAATTTAACCCCTACGTATGTTCAGTAATAGTCAGTGGTTCAGCTGATGTTTGGGATTTTTTTTTATGAAATCAAATCAGTGTCCGAAAACAGTTGAAAATACACCCTAACTGTTAGGTCTACGTTCGTGTTTTTTTTCCTCGAACTAGCTTCATCACCACTCTTTAAACATAGATCGACTAGTTTAATGATAGAAATCGCAAATACTTAGATTAGGCTGTATTTTCAAGTATTCTCAATGAATCTGATTTCTTCAAAAATACCAAATATCAGCTGAACCACTGACTATTGCTGAACATACATGCAAGTTAAATTGGTAGGTATTGAGGTCTCCCACCGTTGGGCCACCGTTGATCATACAGCTCTGGTACATTTGTATATATAAGTATGTATATAAGGTAAAATGTTTGATAAGTTTCAATATATATATTATGTATAAAAATTTAGGGAAACGGTGGAGTGCCGATTTGATAAATAGAAATTGTATACAATGTTTGTGTCATAACTTCATGCAGATATTTTAATATTGTTAATTAATGTAGCATAGCAATTTCATGTTATACACTTTGCACATAATAACTCATTCCCAAGGAGTCCTTTTCCCGTGCCTAGGCGAAACAATTCTGATTTGCCTCCCCTTGGATCAAGTGATGAAGTTAATGAAGAAGAAAGATATGGTTATTTGCTTGAGACTGTTTCTAGCTAACCTCTTCCAAGACTTTTTAAGTAAATAAAACATATCCTTATTCAATGACCATTGATAATAATTTGCTAATCTTATGTATGTCGATAGAATCTTATATATGTTTATTTCGGAAATTTACCATGTGTGGCGATCATTCATCGATAGATTCACCGAAATAGATCAATTCTGCTTTAATACCCAGATGTTGCTGACAGCCCTAGAATTTTCAGGGTGTTACTTGTCTACTATAAAATATACTATAACCATTGTATAATCATAATGATTCGTAAAATATTCGTACACATTCATGTATATATTTGTAAAGTTCTATTCACATTGGACTTACTAATGAATTTATTGGGGTCTAGTGACATTCGTGGGCGATTTACGATGTGTTTTAGAAGATAATTGTTACTTATATCTTTATAAATATTTCGCCTAATAATTTGTCTGTTTCTTAGTATTATAGTTGAATTATTGATTAGCATGTTAATAATACAATTTATGCAATTAAATGCTTGAAATACGTTTTATGTGACCAAGATTATTCGGTTTTCTCATCATTTATGTAAAAAGGTTATAAGCATTTATTTAGTGTGGAACTATCCTGTCTGTTACATAATTAATGTTTTCCTTCCGACGTTAGCGTATATTCCAAATACGTTGTATACCTACTGTTAATGATAAAGATCATATTTTTGCTAACTATGCATTTGTTAATAGCGTCCAGGTTACGGTGTGAACGAATGGGGTGATGTTGTAAATATAAAATAATAATAAATTATTGATATTGATTAGTGTTAAATAAATAATACCCAATCACCATTTTGTTATTTTATTTATTAATATTTTATTTTTTAAGAGCCAGGACTTATTTTCAGTCAATTGAATATTTTTGCTGTACAGTTGTTTTTTAATGGAAATGAATATAATCAGGTTTCAGTACATTATATAGTTTTTGTTTTAAATAAGGGTCCATTCATTATTAATTACGTAAGGGTCCCGAGGAGAGGGGGGTTCACAGAATCATTACAAGTTCTTCGGGGGTGGGGGGGGGTTTGAAGACATTGTTACGTTATATTTTATGAGAAGAATTAATTGCGTTTTCTTACATAGAGATGTTATAATACTAATGATTTCAATAAATTCCTTATACATATTATATACGCGCTATGTATCTGTCCGCCTACAATTTTTTTCGTCAAATTGTGAATTTAAAGCAGTTTATTCCTTTCTAAAATTAAATAAAATCTTAAGTAAGGGGGAGGGGGGGGGGGGGGGTCCGAGATATCTTAGAGTGTCCTTACATGGGGTGATGGGTGGGAGGCTCAAAAATAGGCAAAATCGTCCTTACGTAATTAATGAATGGTCCCTTTTGCTAAATCCGCACACGCAGGCGGCTTGCTTAGCGCCTATAGCCTAGTGGTTTGCGTGGTGGTCGCTAGATGCCTTGGTCATTTTGCTTGTCGGCACGTTGACGAAATGTCACTTTCAAAATAGCTCTAAAACTGCTACTTACAGAAAATTCATCTTTATAATATACGTTTCATGCCATTTCACGGCCTTATCCATCATGCTGGGTTCATGACATAAATAAGTCATGGAGACTTTAATGTTCTGAATAAACATTTTATGGAGTTCATTAGCTGGATTCCACAAAGGTTCTCTTTTAAAAACTGATGCAATTATGATGCAATATTTCATCCATTTTTTTCTTTCAAAATGCCTCTCGCCTAGTGACAAAAAACCAACACGTTTGTTTACTTCGATATACGCTAAGCGACTAGCTAGGCGCAAAGCGCGCAGTGCGGCCAGTCGCGAACACGCTAGAACCTTCGTTTTACTAAGCTACTCGCTACTCGCTAGGCTCTAGGCGCTAAGCAAGCCGCCCGTTTGTGCGGACGTAGCATAAAGGCGAAACCACAATAGGTACTACAATGCGGTGAGTGGTGACGTAGCGCAAAAGTCTACGACGTCCCACAACTCATGGATGAATGTGTCAGATCCGGTGTCGCATATAATAAAGTAACAATAGAGATACATATATAATCACCTACAAGAGCATTTACTGAGAAAGTGCAATATTACATATATTTATCTACATAATAAAATGTGTTACAGATATATAAGGAAATCATAAAGTACTTACATCTACTGTACATAATAATATGCCTTATTGTGTAGGTAATAAGACAACTTAGATACATCCAAAGAGCAGTACACAAATTAAATAAAAACAAAACTAAAACTTACTGTATTTTACTTGTAATGTAAAGTATATAACAAGTAATAAATATTACAACTGTACAGATAGTTATTGTGAAAAAATTATGCATTAACAGAATCCTTTGTGATCCTTCCTAGTTGCTTGTCACATACTGTGCCACCAAGTTATTGGATGCAATTCGAGAGGTAGTAAATGACAAATGAATGAGCACAAAGAACTTATGAATGACGCGGCATTACTTCCAATTTTCGCCACTTCACAGATAAGTTGGTGGCACTATATGAACCACTGACAATACAATTAAAGGTCAGTGTTGACAGCCATAACGGTGTTTTCAAATAATTACACAACTCAATGACCATTAAACATAAACATTTCGTACATATCTTCGAAAATTTGTCATTCCCATTAATTTATCACTTACTAATATTATGACCTTGCAATTAGTAACTTTACAAAAGTTTGTAGTTTCCCCCAAACTTATGCTGCATTATTGAGTGGCAATAACTATACAAAAACTCAAATGCAATATAATTCATTAAAATACATTTGTCGGACCCAGTAATTGTAGAAAACTTGGGTCTTGGCAGATTGTGATATACTATAAAAATGTAATACATTACTGTTATTCTACACAATGCACACTTAAACAATTCTAATTGCTAGTTATCTTAGCAGCAGTCGGATATTCGGGCGGAATATTTTAGATTAATATTGCTGATTTACAGTACAAATATCTCTAATTACTTCGTACAGTACAACATGATGTACCTAGGTACAAAAACAGGCAAACTTAATTTCATAGTATCAAACTAAATACACCTGCACAAATCATTCCTTCTAATTTTTAACAGACTTCAAAAAAAGGAGGAGGTTCTCAATTCGACAGTATTTTTTTTTATGTGTGTTACCTCAGAACTTTGGACTGGGTGAACCGATTTTGATGATTCTTTTTTTAATCGAAAGCTGATGCCTGTCATGTGGTCCCACATAAAGAACGAGAACTGACAAGTAGTTTTTGAGTAACTTTAACTTTATTTGTTGTTAGTAAAATTTTGATTATAAATTTACAGTATCGCATTCCTGTTAATTCTAACGGGATTTTTAACACAACCAACTGTAAATCTTTCCCAAGGACATAAAGGCACTGAAACAAGCAATATTTCTACATGCTAAAAACAATCTCATTCGATTCGGAATGATTTTTAAGGGTTTATTAGCACATAAAAATGTCAGTCCTTAACTTAACAGTGGTTTCAACCCCCGAAACCCCCCCCCCCTGGCTACGCCCATGATTTGTTGCACTGTTATTGAAACACTGATTACACTTTGAGATGTGACTTTCACTTTGCATCAACTGGTCCATTGAGTTTTAAATACCAATTTCACTGTACATGGGCACTAGATCCTTTAAAGTTGCTGTTGCCAATGTGATGAGTTTCACTAAACCTCGGTCTGCTTGAGAGAAAGGCTAAGGTATGTGGTACCAAGGTGTGGAGTGGTCCTGCCGCTACCTGTAGTAGTGGTGTTGGTTCTGAGGCCACTGCGGGACAGGGACACCCGGCTGTTGGTAGGAGCCTTCCGGCCAGCGCCCGGAGTCACTCATCCCGCTGACAGGACCCATGGGCACTGTCGGCATCGGGGACACTCCAGCCACGTTCGTTGTCATTGTACCACCTGGTAGGAGTAATAGTGGATTAATATTGAATATTATTTTAATATTAAGAATTTGATGTTATCTTAATACATATAAATTATGTGTCACATTGATTGTCTGTGATGGAATAACTAAACTACTAAACGGATTTTAATCAAATTTGCACACCGTGTGCAGTTTGATCCAACTTGAAAGATAGTATAGCTTACATTTCACTTAGGGCACATGGAAGGTTTTAATAAAAAAAAACTTTTGACAGAACGAAGTCTGTCCGGGCAGCTAGTATTATACTAAGAATAAGATTAATATTGAACAGGCGTGCTACACATATTATGTTGTAAAAACAACAAAATTTATCGGTATACTTAGGATATGTTTAACTTTGTAGTTGAAATAATTTCTGTTTAAACTAAGATAATTAATTATAGCCATCAGATGAACAGAGGCTCCTAATACAGCCACTCTTGTGCTTAAGGTTCTGGCCACTTACCATTATAATAATCTGTTTAAAGCAATAAAGTTATTATTTATTTATTATTGTAACTAACCGGGCGGCACATAGGCCGACGGCGCGGGCGCGGGCTGCGGGTAGGGCGCCGCGGCGTAGTACGGGGGCGGCACGCTCATGTTGTGCAGCACCGCCACCGACGACACGGGCGGCAGGGGCGGCGGCACCGGCTGCGGCGCCTGACAGATACACACTGTTAATCTAAAGTTTACCACAAAATGTAATCGACTTCAAAGTACTAGACTACGACAAATATAGCAGATTTAAATCGTCCTGTATAATATTTGATATGGGACCGATTTGAAAGCATGCCCATTTAAAAATTTAAACCTTACATCGTTTTTATGTGTTACACTATAACTTTTTACTGGCTGTACCGATTTTGTTGATTATTTTTATATTCGAAAGCTGGTGCTTGTCATTTGGTCCCATTTCAATTTCAGCAAGACATGAGTAGTTTTTGAGTTACCCCTAATTTTAAAGTTGATTATTTTTTTAGAAGAATTATTTCAAGTCTGTTAACTGAAGATTTCCTCTCGCCTCAACCTACGCGACGTATACTAGAACTATCTGTAGACATGAGCATATACCTGATAGTAGTTGTAATAGTTGTGCGAGTCCGGCTGGTCGTGTATGGGCACGGTGATGAGGTTGGTGCGCGGGCGCGGCCGCTCGGGCGCGTGCGCGCGCGGGTCGCCCGCCGCCCCGCCCACCTGCACACACACACACGATTACACTACTAATTCTTTTTACCCACGACGGAACGGAACGGAGGCGGCGTACGCATTTGGGGTTAGAGGTCGTTTGTTTGTATGTCTATTACCGTATTTTATAAAAACTACTGGGCCGATTTCATAGCAGTTTTTTGCATTCAAAAGGTATCCTTATAGAGAAGATATGTTTTATGGCGGTAGACCACAAGGGGGCGCTGCAGTTGCCTGATACGGCGTGGGTTTTTTTCAAAATTGGTATGGTAACCATAGTGCCACACGGGTCGTCAAAATGAAATTAATGAAAACACTCTGCTTTAAATTCTTTACACTCCATTCCTCCTCCTTTGGTCGTACGCTCACTGCTGAGCATCGATCTCCTTAAGATGTTTCGTGGACTAGCTGCCGCTTACACTCCATTACCTAACTAATATTATCGTCTTGTATTATCAATGTTACGCGGTACTAATTACATTTGCCTCAAACGACGACCGTGTAGCCTAGTTGGTAGCGACCCTGACTGCGAAGCGAGTGATCCCGGGTTCGAATCCCGGCCGGGGCAGATATTTATGTGACAAATAAATATTTGTACTCTGGTCATGGGTGTGATTGTAATGTGTTATATGTGTCGTCCATACCACCTACGACACAGGTAAAAACCTACTTCTGGGTTATGAGTGTGTAAGCATTTATTTATTTATAGACATGGGTGTAATTAATATTAAAAGAATGTTACCGATAATGGTTTGACGACGGCTACATTGGGTTGCGGTTCCGATTCAGATTTGCTATCAGCGCACGACGATACATGCCTATGGTTGATGTGAGCTTGTAAATCCCTCTGTAAACAAAATATTAGACTATACTCATCAAAATCTATTGTTTGTATCCATTGCAAGTTACTTTACAAGAGCTTTACCTGTGATCCGCGCCGGGCGAGCTATATGTATAAGGATTCTACCGTGTATCATTTAGCTTCATTACATATATTCACAATTTATGGTAAAAGATAATTGTGAAAACTGTTATTGGCACTATTGGCAAGTAAAATGAGTAATTTACCTGTGAAAGATATGTACGTCTGCATCCGGTGTTGCCATAACGAGTCCCCGAGTGTGTGCACATGAACACAGTCCCCAGGCCTGTCTGTTCCACTCTCAATACCTGAAAATGAGATTATTGAAATGGAAACATTTAATAACATCTTTATTATAAAATATCATCATGCACATAATAAATCTGTAATTGACCGGCTTATCTCTGAAACTTTATTTAAGAAAGCTTGGTGTAGCATTTAGTGTTTATTTCCTTTCAATTGGTAAACAGAAAAAAAACCATATCTATTATTGAACTGTACTTTAACTTACATTTGATTCTCACCTCATTAAAAATTGTATGTTCCACTTATTTAAATCACTTGCTTTCTCTGTGCATGTAGTCTAATTACAATGGCAATTACCTTTCTTCTAATGTAATCCTCCTTTATGTTGTTTTGTAGATCATTTTGTTGATGTTCAAATAAATAAATAAAATTTAAAGTGTAATCCAGAGCAGACTTAATTTTTGATAAATAGCTTCAGGTTTTAATGAGGTAACCATCTATCTCAAAAAAAAAAGTACTATGACCTTAGTTATAATTTGTAATAAAATTAATAAAGCTTACCTTTTCTCTACATCTAGGGCAGTGGGTGTGGTCAGATCTTGCGCATGATAAACAAAACACATGTTTACAGGGTATCTGTGAACAAGATGGAATGTTAAACATTACTACTAGTTCTTTAATATTTGTGGAAGAAATTATTATAACAAGAATTCAATGTCTTTATTTACCATCGTGGCCTCCAATAAGAAATAAAAGAATACTGTACAAACAGAATAGAATGAAAAGGAAAACAGAAATTCTATGGTTGCAATAACATCTAATGCTAAGAATACATTAAATATTATTATTTATTTAAAGTCCTAATGGTGACCACATTTTATTAAAGGTCACAATATGTTGCCCATTTACCAGCTGATTAAGAAATACATTCTAAGAACTTGATCATTAGGTACGAAAATATCTGCTCCCTTGGGATTACAACCTGATATCCTGTTGGGTACGGAGTATTTATTTATTACACTTTATTGCACACCAAATTTACAAAGTTAGAAAAGCTTTACAACATTATTATTATTATGATTACAAACTTTGGTACATTACAATTAGTCACCATGATTAGAACTTTGCATAACAAAATTTTACATAAGATAATAATGTTGCAAGTTCTTACCATACGCCCATAAATAAGTATAGGCTTTGAGCATATATCACAGCAGTAAATCATAGGGTTGAGGACTTTCTCCCCGATGAGTGTGGCTCGATGACTCCAGTCAAGACGCAGCATTGGCTCTGGTGGCCCTCGCTGCAGGGTGGTGAAAACTGGTGCTTCCAATTGTGATATGTCTGATGGAACCTCAACTGTAAACAAAGAAGTTTAATAGGTACAGATATATTAACATACATTACTAATTATATTGTATGTTACAACTAAAGTACCAACATTTATGTGCACTCATTATGGGCGACGACGCACGGAAGATAGATGTGAATAACAAACAGGGTTTTCACTTAAAGTCAATCCCAATAAAACAAGAGTTTATTATGTTCTTAACGAAATGAACTCTACGAAAATAAGTTCTGCAATGAATAATTCTTAGTTTAACGCTAGTGTCAAGCTAAAATGTATAAATAACTCGGCATGAACAGTGAAGCCACAGAAAGGTATAGTTGACATGTAAGTAAGATAATATATTTATGTAGCAGGTGAATTATTATGTAAACAAACTAACGTTTAGGCGGCTCGGCTTGTTCGTTCTCTTCTTTAATCTCTTCTGGAGCTGTATCTTCGGCCTCTTGAGAAGTTTCCTCCACGGAACAGTCTTCTTCATCAGATGACATAACCTTGGGTACTTTCTTACCCCGGCCTCTACCCCTGCCGCGGCCGCGCCCTCGCCCCCGTCCGCGACCTCTCCCACGCGCATTTCTTTTCTCACTGTTCATTTAAATCTGTTTATAAATACCTACTCTTTACGTAGCCAAACTGCGGCCTCGCTAACCTTAATTTGAAGGTGTAATGACTGAACACGTATACAAAAAACAAACGAATTTAATTACAAATGTCAGAAGTGCCCTTTTGCAAGGTTTGCTCGTGTTTCGTTTAAAATAAAGTGACGAAAATTAATAGGAAATACAAGATTCCTGCAACCTGCAACGCCTTCCACAGATGAAAAAGTGCTATTTGGTTGGCTTCGTCCGTCACGACTTATGACAGTTGTGACAAGACAATGACATTGTCAAATGCCGACATTGACAATGAAGGATGGCCAAATCGTACCAGTGTGCTTAGTGCGAGTTGCATCGAAGAGTTTACGTACCTCGTTAATGTCAATACATGACTAACGAGAAATTGCGAGTGCCAGTCTCAAAACGTGACGTGTGTAATGCCACGTTAGTTCACTGAAAATATCTATTATTATGTTGGCAGCAAAAACGTCGTTAAATCTCGTTAAACGTCGTGAAAGAACCCAACCAAATTGAAAATAATACATTTATTTAGTTGGAGCAATAGTATCAAGCTACAATTAAAATAGTGGTGTTATACTGTACTTTACTTGCTATCGTGCTATAGATTAGTGTTTTGGTTGTTTGTTTCATATTAATAAATATAATTTTTTTCAGTACTTACTTATGAATCATCTTATACTGTGGCATTTTAAGCGAGAAAACAGGCAATATTAAATAATGGAACATAGCTACAGTGATAAATTTGATATGGAAAAGTTTTTGTGTGGTGAGGTTATGTGAATGAAATTTATTATTTATTTATCAAGCTCAGATCAATAATTAACAAGCTCACGATTGGTGTAATATTTATTTAATAGGATTTATATGTTTAGGCACAGTGACCTTTGGCTGTAAATACTTATTTACGATAAACAACAAATGGACAAATCATGTCTATTTTGAAAAATGAAAGTTTTTATGATACCTAACATATTACAATATCAGGAAGTGTACAAAGTAAGAAATGTTATGTTCCTAGTATTTATTCATATCTTTATATTTAAGGTACAATTCAAGATAGATGGCAGAGTATCAAACTTATCTCAACAGCACTAGCGGAGACTACTACTTTCAACAAAACAACAGCAATGCAACATTTTCCCCATTGTGATTTAAGAGTAAACGAGTAAACAAATACGTATATAAAGTAAAAGTATAAACACAGCAACATGGATTTGAGAATTGAGAAGATATGTCAGAATAAGGTCGCTACAAAATATATACTCATTAATTTATATTACAGTGTATGAAATGTGAAGTCTATGACCATTGTAATTTACTCATTGGTTTTCTATTGAGATTGGAATTGAAGGTATAACATTATGTGATGTGGGAGAAATAAAACTTTAAAAGACAGATTGTGGTTTTCTTGATAATTTTATTTTAGGAGGAATATTATGTTGAATATTAAATTAATGAGGCATTACAGCATAATTATTATGTGATTTTGATTTAAAGAGTGGAAATAAAACGTTGAACGGTAAATAATTTTTAATATAATATTTTTGTAATTCTTCTCCGGGCAACAGTATTCAGCTGGATGTCAATAGTCTTAGTTGTAATTCAATCTTCCCCTTTTGTTATTGTATTCTTCTTATTTGCTCTTCAACACCTTTCCTTTAATAAAAATATTATATTACAAATTTATTGTGTTCAGCAGTATATTGAAATCTTTTAAAACAAGGATTAAATATATGTATGTTTGTAAAACATAATACATAAATATCTATGTTTTATTTATTATATTATGCCTTATTAAATTATTCTCTATCTATTTTCAGTGACGGATTAAGACTACTTGATGCCCTAAGCAATCCACGCCTGTGGGCCCCCTATCCGTATGTCAAAGTGGTTTTCTGTGCTTCTTCTGGTGCCCCCCCAGATGTGATGCCCTAAGCAATTGCTTAATTTGATTAAGGTTTATTCCGTCACTGTCTATTTTGAAATAAAAAAGGCCCATATCATTTTGGCACATTACAATGGCATGGCATAATATAGTGAAGTACTATCAACAGATCTTGCTGGGTATATTGGCTTGGCAAGAAATTTTAAACATTATGAACATAGATATAATTTAGTATCTCTAAAGTGTAGGTACTGATACATAATGATAATATAGTCCCAAGTAGATATATTGAATGTTAAGCTCACAGCTGGGTATTCAGTTTATGGGTTTATCAAATATGTAATTATTTAATAAATATTTTCCTTGATCCTTGAGGGCTCGTATGCAAACGATATTATCACCTTTGGCAATATTAAATTGCATAATAAAATAATTCATTGAGTCCATACTTGTAGACAATTTTAAATAAACTTATTTAAATCTTAATTAAGTAGGTAATGTAAGTACCTTTTAATTCCAAGAGTCCAAGTCAAGACACAATAATATTAGGTTTATCGAGTTCCTTGCAAGTAGATTAAAAGGTATTGTCTTTAAAAATATCTCCTTAAACTTTTTAAAAACTTGGTGACATTCGCCATTGGATTCGTGTTTATGTTTAAGTACTCTGTGACTGTGATTGCGTAGTGTTTAAGTACTCTGTGATTGGATTACCGGAAATTCTTTCTTGCATGAACAATACAAATACTACTTATCAATAGTTTTATTCACTTTAAGATTTAGTGGCAGCAAACATGCTCCGAGCAATTATAAATATCCAGTCATAATTTTCAAGAAACAGAAAAAAAGTGTAATTAAAATAATAAACCATCTTTTTATGATTTCACTTGTAAATTTCACGTGAAAACTTTTCGGCCACGTGGTCCCATAGTTTTCGCAAGCTACGTATTGGAACTGTCAAATAAAGCCACTCGCACTCGCGCAATGTTCGAGGAACAATACATTAACCACTGACAGTAAGACTTCACTCGGGTGAACGTGAGCGCATGAAACTCGCACTCGCGCATTTTTTTTCTTCAGTTTCCCGCTAGATGGCTCTGCTTCGGTCCCATACTTTGCATTTACGTAGCGAGCCCGTAAGGTCACGTAAAACTCGCACTAAGCACACAGACGACGAAACGATGGCGTCCCATTATGACATAAATATGAAAAATACCCTTATTTTTTAAGGTTTTAAAAAACACAAGAAATATCTCTATAGGTAGCCACAAAAAAAAGTTTTCCATTTATTTTTGTTTTTGTAGCATTGTAGCCTGCAGCCTTGCCTGTAGCATGTAGCCTTGGAATTGTCTTACGGACTGATTACTACACTTATGACGACTATTATGTGCTTTTGATTTCTGGACACCGATTTTGCTTCTTGGATATCTGTGAGATACATCATGCAGACGCCACAACTAGCCCTGCGACAACTATGTGTTATTGCTATTTGTCAAATGTAGGAGTCTGACAGATTTGACAGATCTTCTTTTTTTTTGGTAATTCTCTGAGAAATCGAAATAAATTAAAAACGAGATCACTAATTACCCTCCTCGCTTATCGCTTACTACACTTTTAGGCTACGGAACAGTCAGATAAAAGGTAATTGTGGATTCTAACCTCACAAGTATTGTTGATGTTAATATAAAAAATCGTGGCTATTAGGGTATATTTTTTAAACAAGATGGTGTTTACAGCATAAAAACAAACCATTCTAACTATAGTTTATTTTGGGACGTGAAAAATAAAAGTCAAGTCCAGCTCCTATAGAAATTTGACCATTGTTCTTTGACAAGATTTTTTCATCTGAAGCATGGAAAATAGAGGGGAGGAGGAATGCCATCTCTGTATATTGAAAACCGTAAAAACGCGTAAAATTACGGGTGGCGCTGCGGTGCCGTATCTACATATTTGGCAGAAACTAGCGGCACTAGCGCCATTCATTACGGGTGACTCTGTCCGCTCATTTATACGCGCGGCTCGCGGATCGTCTCGCAGCGCGTCCGTAAGCCACGCCCCCTACGCGCGCGAGCCCTATCTAGTGTTCACACGCTCGCTGCGTTCAGATGCGTTCGAACGTTCAAGGATGGAGCACGTTGACGTAATACATCGGCATCCAGTCAGTGAAACCTTTCTACCATGATTTATAGGCAAAATACTCAATGTAGATTGTACTATGGGTAGATTTCTGTACAATTAGGCTTTTTAAAATAAAAAAGCTATTGGTATTCATTATAAACAAAACATCAAAATTTTCTTCTTAATAATAATATTACTTTGAATATACGAGGTTTTGTTACTAGTAGTTTTGGGTTATTATTATTATTATCATTCAGTATTAACGTTCAGTATCATATTTTTATTTTGAAAAATACGAATCCAATAGAACACGTACGTATGGCGCTAGTAGCCGTTGTCGAATGAAGCGCGCGCCGCGCGCGTGTGAACACCGCGCGAGCTCTCGCGCGAGCCCCTTTGGCGCGCGCCCAAAAAACCGCTCCCGACGCGAGCCCTGCGAGCCACGAGACGCGCCGCGGTCTGGTCCGCGAGCTCCCTGTTCACACGCGCGCGTACGAGCGCGTCTCGCAGATCGTCTCGTGGCTCGCGCGCGCATCTAAACGGGCCATGTGGATGCACTAGGCATAATTCAGCAAACTTCACTCCGTCTACAACAGTTATGTTCATTGTTCGCTATTTGAATCACACTAGCGCCATTGGAAACTCCATTTTCTGTAAACAGCTGGACACTTTTTCAACTTTCCCTTCATATTTAAGAGATCCTCCTTCTATCTATACTAATATATAAAGAGGAAAGATTTGATTTTTTGTTTGCATTGAATAGGCTCCGAAACTACTGAACCGATTTGAAAAATTCTTTCACAGTTGGTAAGCTACACTATCCCCGGTGAACATAGGCTATATTATATTTAAAAAAAAATTAGGGATCCTTAATAAAACTCCAATGATGTAACCCAAGGTGTAAAAAAATAGGAAAACCGAAGCAAAGCGAGGGCGGTTACTCGTAATACATAATATCAATACTCCATGGTCCGAAGTTCATTTTTGTTCGAAGTTAGAATAGTCTCTATGGGGGCACATGAGGCAAATTGCTTCATGGTGGGGCAAAATACGACAGATCATACGAATAATAATAAATGTGCATAAATATATGGAGTATAAAGGTAAGGAGAGCCATCTCTGTGTATGGAAAGTGTCCGTAAAAACGCGTCCAATAACGGGTGGCGCTGCGGTAGCCTAAGTGCTTGTTCACACTAACTCGCGGGCGCGGTCGCGGGCGCAGTCGCGAAATATCAAACATATTACCTACTATGAAAGTGTTCACATCAAAACGTGCGCGCGGTGTATGTAGCGTCTACCGCGCACGCGCACGCGCCCGCGCGTTAAGTGTAAACAAGCACTAAGATACATTTTATAACAGCAAACTCCACTGCGTTTACAACAGCTATGTTCATATCGTAGTTATTGCGATGTTACTGTCGTAGGATGATGGTAGGTACTGGAACCTCTATTTTCAGTACCTATACAGCTGGACACTCAACTTTCCCCCCATATGAGATGGCTCTGCTCTCCTTACCCTGTATACATGTATGCATGGAGTATTTACCACATAGCACTAGTACACCCTGGCGGGTATTTACTCATGTCTATGGGCGACGGTGTCCACGTACCATCAGGTAGAGCGTCAGCTCGTTTTTCGCCTTGACATATAAAAAAATATCCAAAGCAAAGCAAATCTTAGACAGGTAGGTATAGTCACTATAACACACTATAGGTACTATAGTGTGATCTAGTCATGCAAAGAACACTTTGTTTTGCATAATAAAATAAATCTGGTTGCCTTAGAAGTAAGTGTTCCTTCAGAGATAACGGCTGCTGAACATGACAGATATTATCTTTAACGCACATACACGGTGATGGGACGTGATTCGAAAACACAATTTTTCGCTAAATAGCATTATTACGAGCATTATAACTAACTATTATATGATTATAATTATGATTATTTGAACATTAGGTAGGTAAATCTGAGGAATACTTAGGTAGGGTAAAGTACCCAATGATTAACACCAAAAGCGTTTACTTTAGAATTTTTGTCATTTTAATGTTGTCTGCTTTTAAACTGCTATTTCTTTTTGTTTAAATTATAATGTTTACCTATCAAGGAGAAAATTAATATGAATTTTAATGCAGTTTAAATCATTTCATCAACAAAAAATATGTTTTAAAATAAAAGGGCGCAAAACCGTAATTATTGACACCTGAATGCAATATAGTTGTTGACTAATTTTAGGATTCAATTTGATTTTATAGATAGAACCATATGATTCACGAAAAAAATATTATAAAAATAATAATCTTCAATTTACCAACAAAAATTGATAAAACAAAATCATTTTCAAATTTCCCACCAAAAACGTCACGTGACGTCACTAGCCGATATTCAATTCTATCTGTCGACTGAAGTTAGTCGCACTTGCATATAAAATATGAACAATGACGTCATAAGCTCAAAGTGGCGTTTGAGGTCACGTGACAGTGAGTACTATTTTTAACATTTTAAAATAATTATATTTAATTTATTGTGATTGATTTCGACAAAAGAATAATATTTTAGGTGTTTAAATGTTTTCCTTGATACTCTACACATAAATTTATTTTAATTTACTGATAGTGTCAACATCCCTATTCGAATAAAACCAAGTATTCCACTAAGCACCTAGGTATATCTAATAAGGCATCTCAGAGAGAAACTTCCGGATAGACGGACGAATGATGCAATAAGTAGGAGAACATAACTGATTCCCACGGGCGTAGCCAGGTTTTAGTTTCGGGGGGTTGTTCAAGAAAATACAACCACTAAAAGTACATAAAATAACCTTAAAGAAAATTGAGACTTTATTTTTTCTCACGACGTATGTAGTGCCATCTATTATTAGTTTAGTCAAAAAGTTCAAAAACGTGTTTAATAGAAATAAAGCTCCTAAAAATATTATGTGCGATAGCTCATTCGATTCGGAATGACGTCTAGAAAAATGTTTTTTAAGGGTTTATTAGCACATAAAAATGTCAGTCCTTAACTTTTCGGGGGGGGGGGAGGAGGGTTGAACCCCCGAACCCCCCCCCCCCCCCCTGGCTACTAGTCCGTCCGGGTGTTTGTTCTCAGGATAACGCTGAGGCCTGAGACCCTTAGTGCTAGAAAGTTGTAATTTTACATGGATATACATGTTTATTACTTTAAGTAGTGAAATCTTAAGGTCGATGCATACGTAACGTGGACGGGACGGGGACGGGGCATAAATTATACTTGCGTGCTATAACTGCCATATTCCCTATTTTCTATGAAACGATGTTTCCAAAACGTTACGTCCCGTCCACGCTACGTATTCATCGACTTTTAATTTTTTTACGGTACTTCCCCTATAGTTGTAAAGTGGAGATGAATTTTTTTCTCGTCTGCCCCATAATGTGGATTATCATTTCAAAAATATGATGGGTCTTCAAAGACCATTTTTTGATGTACGAGTAGATATTTGTTGTTAAGCAGTTTTATTATTAAAAATAATCCCTACTAGTCCCTACTAATATTATAAATGTAAAAGTGTGTTTGTTTGTTTGTTTGTCCGTCTTTCACGTCGCAAAGAAGCTGTTATATGGTATGGTTTTTGTGTGTGGAGTTAGTGAGGAGGGTGGAGAGTAACGTAGGCTACTTTTTACCGCGGTAAAACATCCCCATGGGGAGATCGATATTTTGTTAGTTACTAGATATTTAGTTCCGGATTTTATTAATAGATGGCATTAGTAAAATTCCGCGGGCGAAGCAGCGAAGCTGCGGGCAAAAGCTAGTAATATATAATATATGTAATAATATTTTAATATACCTACGTATTTTGTTGGAGTATGACCTCATGCAGTCATACAATTTTAGTATACCTAATATATTTGCGGTCATAACCGCGCTATATACATATATAGACATTGGCAAGTCACTGTAACGAAAAGCGGCCAAGTGCGAGTCGGACTCGCCCATGAGGGGTTCCGTAGCAGCAAGTAACATAATATAAAAGTTCTTGAAGTTCTTTGTAACTTTGATCGAGGTAAATTGCGGTTTACGATTTATGACGTATTAAAAAAAAAACTACTTACTAGATCTCATTCAAACCAATTTTCGGTGGAAGTTTGTATGGTAATGTACATCATATATTTTTTTTAGTTTCATCGTTCTCTTATTTTAGATGTTACAGGGGGGGGACACACATTTTACCACTTTGGAAGTGTCTCTCGCGCAAACTATTCAGTTTAGAAAAAAATGATATTAGAAACCTCAATATCATTTTTGAAGACCTATTCATAGATACCCCACACGTATGGGTTTGATGAAAAAAAAATTTTTGAGTTTCAGTTCCTTCTAAGTATGGGGAACCCCCAAAATTTATTGTTTTTTTATTTTATTTTTGTGTGAAAATCTTAATGCGGTTCACATAATACATCTACTTACCAAGTTTCAACAGTATAGTTCCTATAGTTTCGGAAAAAAGTGGCTGTGACATACGGACGGACAGACAGACAGACAGACATGACGAATCTATAAGGGTTCCGTTTTTTGCCATTTGGCTACGGAACCCTAATAAGTGCCCCACCGACCAACTGGAAGGCACAAAATACAAATAGTTGTGCAACATACAGTTTCCTTATAACTTTACTAAAATTAGTCACCCCAATTCCCATTTATGTCCATTGACTTTCCCAAGTAAATGATATACCTACCTAATCGCTTTCCTGTACTCAGAATATTGTCCACTTCGTGTGGTTAAAATGAATCAGTTCAAATTAAATTGAATATTGCATTGGCAAAGAAGGGACATTATGTACTCAGCTATATTGTTGGGTTGTATGATCAATCGATTTATTACTTTTAATGAAATTGTATCACAACTTTGTTACAGGTAATTCATTCCACGTGTTTTATTAGTCATTCATAATAGAGCCCACTTTTAATAAACACAACATCCATTCATTAATGCTATGTTCACAGTAGGCAAACTGTTAGCGGCCGACTGAGTTTGCGGCGTATTGGTTTAGTACGCCCTTCCATATATTTGAAATGGAGTGTCCACAGTTTGCTAGTTTTGCTCTCACTATACGCAGTTAGCAGCGTTACGTGCGCCGACTGTCTCAGTAGTCAGGCTAACTCACAGCAAACCCGGTTCCAGTCGGCGGCGGCGATATGGTTGTTCGCCGGGCGTAGTGAGTCCGTTTGCCGCAAACTGTTCATGCGGACAGCTGGACAGTTTTTATCCTCTTTCAGCGCCTCTAAGATACCAATTACATATTTCAAAAATATCCATCGTGACCAACACAACCACTCCCTTCGTACAACAATAGTAAAGTGAAAATTCAGTCGGTCGACTTAAATAAGCGGCTAACTCATAACAGTTTGCTTGCGACGCACGCAAATTGATCTGAGTTTGCAGCTAACTCAAATTTCAGTTCGCCACAAATTTGCGGCTCACTCAGTCGGCCGCAGTTTACCTACTGGGAACACAGCCTAAAAGTTGCCTATTAGGAATTATAATAATAACATAGGTATTTTTTCTGCAGCTTTTGTTTACCTACTGCCGGCGACTGTATAAAACAATATTCGCAGCCTACTGCTAAATTATGGTTTATCTCCTCAAACTCCCTGTTATCAAATAATAAATAGGATAAAGTGGGTATACTACTATATTTGCGTACTGGTAAGCACAAATATACTTACGTCACCTTACTCACCTTTCTTCAACATCTATGAGCTATGTCATCTAAGATATTTTAAGTTCAGTAAGTACTTAAATTGATGTAAAAGTTAAGTGGGGCAAGTGTAAGTAAGAAGACAGCATAATTTTAGAACTATTATTCATTGGAGTTAGCATTATCTTATACGTAGTGGGTAGTTTAACATGCTCTAGAATAATTTTATTAATTATTATACCACGTGTTTCCTGGCAAATGTAATAACCATTTTGTATTGCTACTAAAATGCGTCACTTTCTGCGATTGCGATACAATGTGCGCAATATATTAAAGGATCGCATTTAATTATCACACGATTTATTTTGTTTCATAACATAAAAAATAGGCATTAGTGCCTCCTTACTCTTCGATAGGCGGTGAGAAATGAAACAATTTAGCTTTCGTTGTAGATAATATAGTATGTAGAGTTTGTAGAGGCCGGGCGGAATATTTAGGCCCACATTATCAACGATCTCAAGGTTTGAGATGCAGAAATAGATATGTCAAATCGTATGTAAAAATTACATTTTGTGCGATCTGACATTGCGCTATTAGGCCGAAATCGGTTTATTGATAGTACGAGTAGATGAAGTCTGTTTTTAGGGTTCCGTAGCCAAATGGCAAAAAACGGAACCCTTATAGATTCGTCATGTCTGTCTGTCTGTCTGTCTGTCTGTCTGTCTGTTTGTCTGTCTGTCTGTCTGTCTGTCTGTCCGTCCGTATGTCACAGCCACTTTTCTCCGAAACTATAAGAACTACACTGTTGAAACTTGGTAAGTAGATGTGTTCTGTGAACCGCATTAAGATTTTCACACAAAAATAGAAAAAAATCAATAAATTTTGGGGGTTCCCCATACATAGAACTGAAACTCAAAATTTTTTTTTTCATCAAACCCATACATGTGGGGTATCTATGAATAGGTCTTCAAAAATGATATTGAGGTTTCTAATATCATTTTTTTCTAAACTGAATAGTTTGCGCGAGAGACACTTCCAAAGTGGAAAAATGTGTGTGTCCCCCCCCGTAACTTCTAAAATAAGAGAATGATAAAACTAAAAAAAATATATGATGTATATTACCATGCAAACTTCCAACGAAAATTGTTTTGAACGAGATCTAGTAAGTAGTTTTTTTTAATACGTCATAAATCGTAAACCGCAATTTACCTCGATCAAAGTTACAACGAAGTTCAAGAACTTTTATATTATGTTACTTGCTGCTACGGAACCCTTCATGGGCGAGTCCGACTCGCACTTGGCCGCTTTTTTTATTAAATTAAACAGCATCTATAGAGTAACACACGTCGTGGTCATAGAGGGTCAAAAAGACAAAAATACTCAACACTGACACTGAATTAGTTTTAACAAATATGAGTCATTGTCAGAGCAGCTTGTGAAATATCCCTTATTATCCCATATTCTACGCCATGCTAAATGCTAATGTATGTGCAAACGGGCAGGTGAAAAGACGCGTATGACCCGTTCCTAACAATCTCGTTTATGGCACTCGTTTTTAGGGTTCCAAAGTAAAATCAGAACCTTTAGTGGAGTAGATACACACTCCACCACCATTCTAGGCCTCCTCAAGCGGAGAGAACCCGTGCTCAGAATTGTGTATGTACGAGTAGGTATGTATATGAATGTAATGTAATGACGTTGACGTTGGTGCGCCGCGCCATCTTTACACAATATTCTCAATATCTTCAAATTGTTGTATAAGAAAAGTGGAAAATCGACTTTACCAATGGACCAAATGTGCCTAATGCATTGTTTTAGTGGTCTCAAACCACCTTCGGATTATTGCTTTTCAAATTAAACCATTTTAAGGCATATCGGTTGGATGGTTTCAGAGTCTATAAAGGACATCCGTATTTTTGTGTTTTATTTATAAGAAACGTCCGTCTGCATTACGCAGTTGTACAAGTTCAAGGAAAGGATCATCAGTTCATCACACAACCCGTTGTCTGCGTATTCCGGGAACTATGAACTTTATGTTTTGTCCGAGCCGGCCGGGCGGCCGACGGCATCGCGGCATCGGCAAGGAGGTTCTTTGTCATAAACACATGTTTAAGTAACACTCATTTTACTTTTTCTGATACGGAAATAACATATGGGTGTGCAGTGTGCAGTGTGCAGTCTAGCAAACAGTAAAACTCAAACGTTGCCCTGAAACAAGACAATAAAATTTAATAAAACTTGTGTAATTTGCATTTACATACATTTTCCATTTAAGAGGAGTAAGTACATGACATCGATTTAGCATTAACAAACTGATTGCTCTTATTTTATTTATTGAATAATTTATGCACGCTATATGATTAAATACAGAAAAAAATTGAAGTTAGAGACGTTCGCACATGGTTCTAGTTATTTCTTTGCTCTTTTTGGAAACATTTCCATATTACTATTACTAGATATTTATTTATTTATTTATTTACACCTCAGAATTTACACTTTATTATACCTACCCTTAAAGATAAGTGGTACAAAAGGTGGACTTAATGCTAAAAGCATTCTCTGCCAGTCGACCTTTGGTTTAAACAGAGAACAGCGAAGGCGAAGATATCTACAGTAACATTTCCTGTGTCTAGCCTGGCCGGGACTCGAACTCAGAACCACTTGATCAGCAGGAAGGATTACAATACAAATAATAGAGCTAACCATCTTCTATTTCTAGGTACTCACATTAATATTATAAAGTAAAATGTATTGGCAGAAGATTCGTTATAAATAACGTATACGGTATACAATACAATAAATTTTATTATGCTGTCAATTATAAATAATCGTCGCCGTCCTTTTGTTTGTAATTGTAA
The DNA here is from genome assembly GCA_911387775.1 of Thymelicus sylvestris. NCBI lineage: Eukaryota > Metazoa > Arthropoda > Insecta > Lepidoptera > Hesperiidae > Thymelicus > Thymelicus sylvestris. The sequence continues at coordinate 15,972,412 of OU426891.1, read as the reverse complement.
TTACTCACTTGGCAGCACGCCAAATTACAAAGTAGTCCTTTCTTCCGAGGTATTTAATCATCTATTCTGTGAGATATTGTCGGGAAAATACCGTTAGCTGTTGATTAAGTATTGCTTAATTTTCTGACTATACGTATTGGTGGAGAATCTGGTCTGGTAATTGAAGATGAGGGGTGCAAGTGGCTTCATGCCTTCGTCCAAGCCAAGTTCTCATACTGCATCTCCTGGTGCATCCTGCTGAACAATTGTTGGAACCATGGCTCCAGGCACCTTACCGGGTTCGATTCCTAGCGAGGCCGATACTTGAATTTCTGTTTTAGATCTGGCATCCATATAGGGTTGCCACTTGCCAGATGCCAAGACTGAAATATCTGGACAAAACTCCAAAAAGTCGGGATTTGTCGGGACAAAAAAAATTGTATTGGAATTGTCGGGACATTTTTTATTTTGTCGGGACTTGTCTGGACATCATGTGAATGTCGGGACAATCCAGACGATTCCTGACCATCTGGCAATCCTACAACCATAGCACCCACGAGTGCCCACGACACAGAGAAATCTTAGTGTGTAGAGTTATCATTACTAATCCCATAAGCCGAGTATATTAACTTATAGTTAGTAAGCACTAGTAGGTAGTAAGTATTAGTAAGTTTGTCAGTCATACGTCTGTAGCGCGTCAATCGTCTGCATGTGATAATATAAGGCCGCGCGGCGCTTCGCCCCCGCATTTCCCTACCGACTTTGTGCGCGCATTTTCCGTGTGTGTCTGTCCTCATCAACCATGGCTGTGTTTATTGTGAGTACATTCATTTATTTTAATTTTATGTGAAAAACTCACTTGGTTTTATAATTTTGTTTATGGTATTTCACTAAAATTAACGACATAAAATATTTTTTCTTTTACGTCGTGATTTTATTAACACTTTTGGTTAATTTTTAGAAGTCTTAAATTTGTGATGTGTTTTGATTTTAAGTTTTTAGCTTTACTTATTTCATTTTTTATACCATACAGATGTCTTATAAGGAACTAAAATTACAAAGTTAATTAAATGCAATTAAATAAGTGATGAATGCACGTATATTCTTATTTACTTATTGTAATGATTTACTTAATGTAAACGACAGTAAACGTTAAAATAACAAATCGGTTTAAAAGACCTATGAAAAATTAGAGAATGACGTTCACATTATTACAATAATAATTACTAATTTGTTTTGATGTGATACCATTTTTATTTCATTCGTTATAAAAATTAAGGTCAATTTATGAAACATAGATGTGAAAAAAATTATAAGAATCAGTACTTTTTTTTAAAAGAAAAAAGTAGAGTTATGGGACTTTGAAGTTGCGCTTGCAAGAATAATTTTCTACGTATAATTTCGTTTGCTGACAGGTCCTGTGACGCCACAGAGGCTGAGGGCTCTAACGTTTGATTTGTAGAAAAAAATCCATCTCTGATTTTATTTTGTTAATTAGTCCTTTTACGACGCTGATCTCAGATAGATTTAACGATACAGGCGCGTCGGAAATCGTAGAACTCAGACATTAATTGATAGATTTCAATTTATTTTTTCAGAGATCAGGAAATTACTTACTTTTGGTTTGTATTTTGATCATATTACGTGACATACATTTATAACATCATGTAACCCCTTTGTACATACCGTACCTTCTCACTTTGTGTACTTTCCATTTTTTTATGGAAGTAGCCGGCAGACGTCCTGAGCCTAACGATCCACCTAATGGTAAGTGGCTATCGTCGCCCATGAACATCAGCAAAACCAAAGGCATTACTGATGCGTTGCCGGCTAAGAGAGAAGAAAGAAAGAAAGAAATACAAAACAGTTTATCATCTGTAGTACTATTATAATATTTAAAAAAAAATATTCATAACACTAAAGCTCGTCAATAGCTTCACAAAATAATGTGCTGTGTTTAGGTAAAATATACGGGATATTTTACGCGGATCCCGACCAAATTCATTGCTGTGACCAGTATTCATCAGCACTCATAGCAACTAGATACAGAACCTTTGTTGTTAATGTCAAAAGCTTTGGAACAAAGAATGTGTAAATATAGACTGTAGGCAATAAGTAGGTATTCTTCTTTATTTTTTTCTGCTTTTACGCAATTTCTGCTATTCTCTTCCAGACAACTATGTTCGGAGCATAACTTAGTTACTTGCCTGGCTGGCTTCAATTCTCCAATCTCTCTCTTCCGTCTCTCTAATTTGCCACTAAATCTCATCCATCCAAATACCGACAGCACCCGCTGTTGCTTAACGCGGGCGATCTCCTACCCAAGTAGCACGCGGGGCTGAATAAGAGTTCACATTTAGCGTACAAGTGAACTTAAAGCATTAATTCACTCTTATATGAGTTCACCTGTGATGTATTAGCTGTATAAAGGCGAAAAATACGCTTAAAGCTGTTTAAGGTCTGTATAAGAGTGTAATGTTAACCTAATATACAGCTAAGGTCTGTATAAGAGTGTAATGTTAACCTCCCAAGTAGCACGCGGGGCTGAATAAGAGTTCACATTCAGCGTACAAGTGAACTTAAAGCATTAATTCACTCTTATATGAGTTCACCTGTGATGTATTAGCTGTATAAAGGCGAAAAATACGCTTAAAGCTGTTTAAGGTCTGTATAAGAGTGTAATGTTAACCTAATATACAGCTAAGGTCTGTATAAGAGTGTAATGTTAACCTACTACTATTTAAATGCTGTTATACTGCTACTATGCAGCTATGTGAACTAACTTGTGCCCAAATCAGTCGTATAAGGGCTGTATAGCGTGCTCTACAGCTCATATACAGCTGACTTACCGCTTATAGTTCACATGTGAACCCTTAGACAGCCCTTATACAGCCCGGCGTGCTACTTGGGCTACTACTATTTAAATGCTGTTATACTGCTACTATGCAGCTATGTGAACTTAAGGCTGTATAACTTGTGCCCAAATCAGTCGTATAAGGGCTGTAAAGCGTGCTCTACAGCTCATATACAGCTGACTTACCGCTTATAGTTCACATGTGAACCCTTAGACAGCCCTTATACAGCCCCGTGTGCTACTTGGGTAAGATCAACACAACCCGCTATGAACGCTTCTGTTCATAAAATACTCGTCAACTAATTTCCGAAGGCGTCTGACGTCACCGTTCAGTGCCCCAGCTTGGAGCGGATAACAAGCTCCAAATAACAGCTTAAGTGTCCAACAGTTCCTCCTTGCGACACGGCAAGTTGCATGTACCTATGTTGTATGTCGCAACCAGGTAATCGCTGCAAGGGGATGCGCGCCGCTGCACTGTCGCTAGTGCGGCTGGCCTCGATGTTATGTCGTTTCATGGTTTGATTGTTCCCTCGATGTTGTCGTTCCGTGGTTTGATTATTTCGCGTAAAGACATATTGTACACTAGCTAGGATTTCATAAGTGTGTCATGCGTTTAAAACAGTCTTGTATCAATGCAGCAGCTGCAGTGGAGCTTTGAGTACCTGTCAGTCCCAATTTTGAATTTACAGATACTCACCCTTTGTAACTAATACAACGGTTGCGGTACAATTTACTGACCGTGGACTTGATTTAGCTTTAACCAATAAAGGCCCACTACTGAGCACTGGTCTCTCCTCTTGAGGAGGCCTAGAGCATACTCCCCCACGCTGCTCCAGTGTGGATTGGTGGAGCGTGAATTTACTAAAAACAATTAGAGACAAAAATATCAGTAGTAGATACTATTGCAATAAGAATTTTTACCCTATCACCAGCATTCCAGTTGCGGTTGCCGGCGTCTCTTTACATAATTTGATTTCCTGCTTTCTTGAGCAAAATATCAGGAGGAAAAATGTATCTCACTGAGTTTTCTTTGTATGTGGAAAGTCTACCAATTTATATTACAGCATTATGGACTAAACAATTATGGCCGCACTCAGAGTCACTTAATGGTTACTTAAATTGTTCCTTAGTACAGAATTTGTATTATGATTCTGTACTAAGAAACGATTTAAGTAACCGTTAAGTGACTGAAATCTGAATGCGGCAGTAGTGCTTATCATATAATATGGTTAGAAGGTAAGTTGTGTAATTTAGAATACACGTAAGCCATCTTTGACAAAGGAATGTCTCATCCGTGTTATCTCGTTGATATCCATCCGATTGTAATATAAGCGCAGTGCAGGAACTGAACGACACGGCAATATGGTAAATACGCGTGAAGCTCCATTGTTTACTAGAGCTACTTAAAGGATTAACTTGATTGATATCTGTATAAACCACATCGTTGCACGCGAACTTAGGCTTACGTTAATTGAATAGGACCTTATGGATGAAAGGATTTACCTAATAAGATTTGACGTATAAATCCTTTTAAGCCACAAGCTGTGAATGTGAACATATGTTTCCTGTTTGTTCGTTGTGGGTGCAAATATCTGTGACAGTATTCAATTAAAGGTCGATGCATACGTAACGTGGACGGGACGGGGACGGGACGTGGATACGTGCGTGCCCCGTTCCCGTCCCGTGCATGCCTCCGTGGCGTGTGCGCTATCTTTACATTTTTTAAACTTGACGTCCCGTCCCGTCCCCGTCCCGTCCACTTTACGTAAGCATCGACCTTTAACTGTTGCATTTATTTATGAGAATTTAGTTTGTTTACTTGTCTTATGGTCAGTAATGTCAGTATATGGCTCTGTCTCTTACAAATAGATACATTTATAAGCTCAAAAACATTCAAAAATAGGATACGATTGGGAATTTTCACAAAAAAAGCTCTGACTGTAGGTTTTGTTTCCCATAAGAAAAAAAATGTTATCAATTTCCTTGCATAGCTGTTCCAAATGCACGAGGCAGTAAGAAAACTAATTGTTATAATACTTTAAAACATTCTGAAGATTAAATCTAAAACACTGGCATGAAGGAAATTACAAATAGCATTTAAAAACAAAATGTGAATGACCCCGCAATGGTCATATTTCGCTGGAGCATTTGTAAAAGGCATTGTCACAAACGACGTTAACTGTTGTTTCATCATTATTTAACTAGTCTACAATATAAACTAGGGGATCAACGAACTTTTAATTCTTTACTTGCTTTAACTGAATAATACGAGTAGTTCTTGTGGCACAGTAGTGTTAGTAGCACAGTTATCGCAGTAATCTTGCCAAGCCAAAGGTTCTGGGGTTGATTCCCAGCTAGAGAAAACGTTATAATGGTGATAGATTGTATATTAGTTTTCCAGTCAAGTAGCCAATTATTTAATTTTGTGGTGTCTAATTGTGTTTTTTTGCGACCATAGATTACCCCCAAAAGATACCGCATACAAGGCAACTGACGCGCGCCAATATGTACTTGCATTTGCAAGTCGACGACAATAGTGTCGATCAATACTGACCCGTCAAGTCCAAGTATGAAATAGAATTTTTGCCCCCCGCAACCCGCGTCTTCCGCCAAATTTTGTGAGTTCAAACTCTAAGAAAAATTAACTTATGCGGTATCTATTGGGGGTAATCTATGTTTGCGACGTACTGTGTGATCTACCAAATCAGCGTGGTGAAGTACAGGTACAGCTGAATTCCTCATTTTATGAGTGGATCTAAGCTCAGTAGATTGGAATTTAAGTTATTTGAAATGAGCTTGCAAATAAACTTATAGAATCTATTCTTTAGAGTGATATCAGCCTAGCTTTATATCTGGGTACTATCTCTAGCTAATATCCATACAATACGCGAGAACAGTATGCGTGGCGCATGTGTCTAGCAGGCCACGTAGTGACGTAGCCTAGCCTAATGCGTGATTTCACACCTGCTGCCATTTCGTATGCTAGGAATATAGGTATTTTGTCTAAACTCAGTCCCTGTAGACTCAAGTCAGTCTCTATATGGGTATCTTATTTATGGTCAGTTGTAGCCAAGTAATTCTGGCTACTACTATCTAATCTAAGTATATTTTCTTCTAGGTTTTCTAGGTTTTTTTTTTACATAGAGCACTGGCTTAAAAACTTCATGTAGGTGGGCTTTGTCATGGGTAATGTATAAGGCCTTAATATAATTCTTGACAAAATAACCGACTTCAAAATTAGGGATAATTCAAAAAATACTAGTCATATGTATCTTGCTCTTTAAGTGGGACGACATGACAAGCACCAGCTTTGGATTAGAAAAAGAATCATCAAAATCGGTTCACCCAGTCGAAAGTTCTGAAGTTCTGAAACATAAAAAAATGCAGTCGAATTGAATAGCTCCTCTTTTTTTGAAGTCGGTTAAAAATCGATAAAGTCGCTTGCTGAGCTATTTTACAGAACGCATATGTAAGTTGTCAACCTAATTGGTACCTAATTACCTATGTACATATGTATGTATGTATGTATGTGTTTGTTCGAGTCAATGGCCAGGTTATGTCACGCAGCCTCACTCTACGGTCGATCACTGAAGTGGGTGAAGGCCATAACATTACACCCATGCTAATCCTTGCAAGCGCATTTATTATGCAAATTTTAACGTCCATAGTGAGGTACTACGTATGCAGTTAGGTACGTACCATAAGATTCTCGACATTTGGATGGAATTAACCTTGAGATTTTCCTTTAAAGTAGCTTCTGTTTGACAACTTCTTCATCTAGTTGACTATTGACCCGTTGACCCTTAAATCAACGGGTAACATATTTTTTCATTAGGTAGGTAGGTACCAATCAATTATTTACTCTGGCCGCTTCACGAGTTATTTCTATTACATAACAAATAAGAATCTCAACCATCTGACGAATGGTCGGCGGAATTGGCGACAAACAAACAGAATTACCATTAATTGTCTATGTTAATAATGTTAATATATGCGTCTGTGTAGTAGATGACTGAGAGGGAATGCCTATGGTAATTCGTTTGGTCTATAGTCTTCCTCAGTCTTTATCAGTGAGAACATGATCAGATCTAAATGCTAAGTCAGAAGCAACTCAAGATGTAAAGAAAGGGCATGCTAGCACACCTCTTGAAGATTCCACATGATCCACATTTATAGGAAGGCGGAAAGTCGATGTGCGTATATAAGCTACAATCATCATAAGTAGGATTTATTTAACAAAATCAGGAATGTACATAAATTTCATAATCCCAAAATGACGACCCTGTAGCCTAGTTGGTAGCGAGTAGCGACGCTCCCTGCGTAGCGAGGGGTCCCGGGTTCGATTCCCCGCTGGGGCAGATATTTATGTGAGAGATAAATATTTCTACTGGGTTTATGGGCGTTATTGTGATGTTCCATGCCACCCGCGACACAGGTAAAAATCTACGTTTATTTGAAAAAATATATACCTAGAGAGAACTCTCCATCAATCCGCGCTTTAGCAGTATGAAAGAGTATGCTTTAAGCCCAAAAATGTGCTGACGAACCACTCATAATAAGTAACCACGATGGCTCATGGTGGTCAAACACCCCAGAGGCAGCACCGATACCATATCGGTCCAAACTACGGGCTGACACTCACTGATTTCTTTAAGGTCTACTATAAAACTATATCAAGACTCGTGATGCCGATGCTGCTATTTTTAGATCGATATTGGTACCTAATAACGTAATAATACTGACGTCACTAACATAAAATGACAAACAACCGTACGACAGAATGAAGCCAAGTCGATCTTTCATCAGTATACAAGGTATGCGCTGGTTTCGTAAAGGGTTATATCAGTGGTATGACTGTATCATTGTATCAGTTCTGTTTTGAGCAATTAATTAATTATAGTATTCACGTAACAGGTCGCGATCGCGCGACTTCATTCCAGCCGTCAACGGCGTCGATTTATTGAACTGATCGATCGAAGATCTAATCCTGTAAATAAAACAATTTTTTTTTTTTTTTTTACTTGACTGTTAAGAATTTATGTTAGAAATAATTGTAATGCTACGTTCTAGATAAGTACTATTATATCTTCTGTGGTGCTGGTAGGAAAATTGTGCACAATATTCTTGCCATTTTCAGTTAAGTATATATATTTTTGGGTAAGTAGTAGGTATGCCTGTAAGAAGTTTCCTATACATTTCTTCTTCAAATCTTAATTGAAGACATGCAAGGCTTAAAGTGCCTTTAACAAATAATATCACAATAGTTTCCGAAACCGAACTTCAAGCTTCTTCAAGGGTTCCAAGTATTTTGCCAGTCGATATTCTCGCATGGAAGGATGCAACTTCGCGCTAATCCACCCGGTCCCGTACACTAATCTCACTCATCATCAGTAATAAAACATTTCACAATCGGGTCTCTAGATCTTTCAAATATAGATCCAATGCGGTTGACTTGTTACACAATTTTCCGGTGAGCCGACCTCTCAGGGAGACCTCAGCGAAGGATCGTTTGGTCAGACAACGGATCTTGCATCGTAATGAGTCGTATGGATTGCGTAGCTCAGAGATGCCGTAATGATGTAGGATGGCTGTTCGCTATGCCAAAATTGATATTATTTGCCGATATGGACAGAGAATAATGGCCACTGGATGATTATAATTATTGATAAGTAAACCCGACTGAACGTGAGCAGATTTCCATGTTTAGTCAAAGGATTGAAATGATTTTAACGAATGATTGATTTGGTCAAGTATGTGTTTATATTAGGTTCAAATAATAATTACATCACAATATACTGTATCGGTGGATCCAAGTTAGGTATGTACATACACTACAGACAATATTATGGAGAGCTCTTACCTGCGCATTTCATACGATGTTTTCCTACACCAAAATGATATAATTATATAGTCATACTAGCTGCCCGGACAGACTTCGTTCTGCCAAAAAATTTGCAATAAATAATATTGCGACTATAAATTAAGATGTAAGCTATCCTATCTTTCAAGTTGGATGAAACTGCACACGGTGTGCAAATTTGATTAAAATCGGTTAAGTAGTTTAGGGGTTCATCGCGGAAAAACAACGTGACACGTAATTTATATATATTAAGATCGATATTAGTATGATAACTGTATGAACTGTATATAACAAGGACATATTGTTCCAGGCTGCATTGGCCGCCCTGTGCCTGGCCGCGAGCGCAGCGCCCCCTGGCCAGACGCGACTCTACACTCACACCTCCGGACAGATACAGCAGATTAATCCGTATGTAAAAATGTATTTTCTGATCAAATAGAAATATATTAAATATTCTACCAATTTTAAATGAATTGTTTTATAAGAATCATAATGCCTAATAGATTTCTCATCTATTTTTGATTTTGAGGTATTAGGTACAGGTAGGTAATATAAGTTAGTAATTCTTGTTTTTATGTGTTTTCAGGCTGGACTATTATTTGGACAATTCAGACGTAGCTTACTACAACCAAGGACAAGATAAACAAGGTAAAAGTCTTTTACAAAAAATACACTATCTAAATAAAGTACCACACACACACACACACACACACACACACACACACACACACGTGAAGCTGTGAAGGATAAGGCCATCAGCAACTATGCAGTGTGCATTCGAATGTGTGAAATGTGATAAAAAGTTAATTAACTTGCACCTTGTTTGACAACCTTGTAGCCTAGTAGGTAGCGACCATGCCTGCGAAACTAGGGGTCCCGGGTTCGATTTCCGGCTGGGACGGATATTTGTAAGATAAATATTTGTACTCGGGTCATGGGTGTTACACATCACAATGTGTTATACGTATCAGTGTTAGAGTGTGTGTTTTTATTATTATTAACCTGTCTACATATTGGTGTGTTCCAGCGGACGCCAGCAACGAGTCTCGCGGCGCGCCCTCGCGGCTGGAGACGCTGGAGCCCGACAGTGAGGTGGAGCTGATCCCGGGGGCGCAGCCGCCGCAGCAGCCGCCGCAACAGGTAACAATGAACACGTCATGTTAGATTCTTATTAGTAGTACAGCCTGCAGAGAAAACTCATCTGCTTATAAATATACGAACAGCAACGTTTCCGTTGCCTGTTGCGTTGTAAACAGATGGGTTACTTTTCTCTGCAGGTGACTACTAAACGCAATCCATCCAATGAGGAAGTTTGTTGTTGGTTGCTCTTTCAGACAAAAACTACTGAATGGATTCCAGGCTTACAAGTAGACCATGATCTGGAATAAGATATAAGGTACTTGTTATTCTGGAAAATGCAGACAAAGCCGCGAGCAGAGCGCTGTATGTCATACATAGGTATAAGTAGTAGAGTCTGTAGAGTCAAGTGTAGATCGTGTTTTATTTTTGTTTTCACTTTCTGTTTCTTTTTTTACCCTCCCTCCCTGCTCTCTATCTCTCTCTACCACCCACTCTCTCCTCTCTCTATTGTTTTCTCCTTCCCTTCCTCACATAAGCCTCTTACTCTGTTCTCCTCTGTCTCGCTATCTTTCCCATCCACCTCTTTCTCCTGTCCTTCCCATCTGAAACAGTAGCCTCCACGTGGACATCTTTTGACTTTAGCGTTTATTTACAGTTACTGCAATATATATTTATAATATACTAGCTGTTGCCCGCAGCTTCGCATGCGGAAATTATGCTTATCATATTATTTAGTACCCTTACAAAAGAAAATTTAAAAACAGGTTCATTTATTTTGAAGTACTTATATTTAGGAATTTACATACTGAAACTTACGATACAATCACAGATCATTCCTCCGGGAGCGGGTTTGGAATAGTAAACAACATTAACAATTTTTTTCTTTTCCCTCTCCCTCTTCCTCTCCATCTCCCTCTCTCCCCTTGCCCTCTTCCTCTCCCACTCCCTGTCTCACTTCCCCTCGCTCTCCCTCTTCCTGTCCCATTCCCTCTCCCTTTCCCGCTCGAGGTCCTTCGCCCACCACATATCCGTCTTCCTCTCCCTTTCCCACTCGAGGTCCTTCTCCCACTTCATATCCCTCTCCCTCTTCCTCTATCGCTCCCAGTCCCTCTCCCGTCCGCACCCGCGCCCTCTCCCGATTTCTGTCCCGCTCCCACTCCCTCTCCCTCTCTATCTCTCTCTTCAGCTCCTTCACCCTCTCCTGCTCCCTGTCCATTTTTAACTTAAAAAATGACGAAGTTGCTTACTAAGTTCATTCCCCTAAATTAACTCTTTAAGGGATGATTTTCCGAAAAAAAAAACAAAGTTAACTTTTGTTTATTAATTACTATAAACTTACATAAAAAATTCATATATTTTATAACTCTAAAACTGGCGAAGTTGATTTGTATGTAGTTGACTACCAACCCCTATTTTTAGGGGATGAATTTCGAGAAAACAGTGGTACAGTTATTTTTTGTGTCTAACTATAAGCTTATATACAAAATTTCACCCTTCTTACTTTAAAACTGACGAAGTTGGCATACTAACTTGCACACTCTTATTTAACCCTTTAGGGGATGATTTTCCAAAAAAACGTAATATGTACTTCCAAATTTTGTTTCTAATCTGGAGCTATTATATAAATTTTCATGTTTTTAACTTTAAAAATGAGGAAGTTGCGTACTAAATGAAATCCTCTAAATTAACCCTTTAAGGAATGATTTTCCAAAAAACCGTGTTAAAATTAACTTTTGTTCACAACTATAAACTTACATAAAAATTTTCATATTTATAAGTCTAAAACTGACGAAGTTGATTTATACTTAAATGGCTTCCAACCCCTATTTTTAAGGGATGAATTTCGAGAAAACAGTGATACAGTTATTTTTTGTGTCTAACTATAAGCTTATAATATACAAAATTTCACCCTTCTTACTTTAAAAATGACGAAGTTGCATACTAAATTAAATCCACTAAATTAACTCTTCAAGGGATGATTTTCCGAAAAAAATTGTTAAAGTTAATTGGCGAAGTTGATTTGTATGTAGTTGACTACCAACCCCTATTTTTAGGGGACGAATTTTGAGAAAACAATGATACAGTTATTTTTTGTGTCTAACTATAAGCTTATATACAAATTTTCGCCCTTCGTACTTCAAAACTGACGAAGTTGCCATACTAACTTTCGTACGCTTAATTAACCCTTTAGGGGATGATTTTCCAAAAAAACATAATACTTACTAATTTTGTTTCTAGTCTGGAGCTAATATGTAAATTTTCATGTTTTTAACTTCAAAAATGACGAAGTTGCCTACTAAGTTCAATTCAGTAAATTAACCCTTTAAGGGATGATTTTCCAAAAAAATATATTAAAGTTAACTTTTATTTATTACTATAAACCTACATAAAAATTTTCAAATTTATAAATCTAAAACTAAGAAAGTTGGTTTGTATGAAAGTGTCTTCTAACCCTTATTTGTACCCCTTAGGGGATGAATTTCCAAAAATCCGTTCTTAGTGGACGTCTCCTTAGCATAAACTATCTCCCTGCCAAATTTCATCTTAATAGGTTCGGCAGTTTCTGAGATTTTTTGTTTAATCAGCGGTGTGTCGCTTTTCAATTTTATATATATAGATGTTTATATTCCACAGACTCCAGTAGCGCCGAACGTTCCTGGGATACTGCCAGGCCAGCGGGTGTTTATAGTTCACATGCCAGTCCCCGGCTATAGGTAACAATTTTAAATAAATAATTTTATAAATAAGTAGTCTTGCAAGTTATAACATTTTACGTTATAGTCATAATAATGTGTACTTATGGTGATTACATTACAAAGTACCATCAAATCATCAAAACTGAATTTTGATAAACATGTGACTGAATTGAGAAGGTCCTCCTACATTTGTAGATTAAAAAATTCCATTTATTTCAGACCCGGCACCATCGGCGGCTACCAGCCGGTGTACATAGTGGCGGCCGCGCCTGAAGGGAACCTGTATGCACCTAACGGTACGGAAATCAACACTGTCCATATTGCCCACTGTCCACCACAGCCCAGTGCTTGGACTGTGGCAGAAAGTTTTAATTTTTAGCTGGCAAACGAGCTGACGATCCACCTGATCCACTATGGACTCTCTAACTCACTGAAGACATGGACATCAACAACACCAAAGCATCACTGATGTGTTGCCAGCCAAGAAAGAGAGAAGAAAAAGAAAGAAAGCTTTTTTATTATTTTTGTTGACTTTGTATGCTGCTATGTTCTTGAACCATCATGGGTTACCTCGAACATAAGGCCGCCCGTTATTTTTTCCTTTGTTCTTAGTATGTTTCTTTAGTATGCAAACAATAAAGACTTTATCTATGTATCTTTTAAAGTAATATATAGTAATAATATCATAACGAAAATATACTATACTATATGTACATGTATATTATAAACACATTTTATATATTTTCGAACAGGCTACCAGTCCCCGGCGGGGCAAGCGTACTCCCCGTTCGTTGGTTATCCCCGGCCCGGGCTGGGGCTCGCGCAGGGCAGCCCCGGCGGCGCGGTCCCCGGCTACGTGCTCGGGGCCCCGGTCACACTCAACAGGCCCTACAACCTCGTCTATCAGGAGCCTGTTGTCGCCTACCAGTGAGTATTGTCTTTTGTCTCTTCTCTTTAGAAGGTAATAACGAAATTATAAGCTGATTGTGGAAACTGGACTCGTGGCCTCGAATTGAGACGTCAACTATCAAGAAAAGAAGGAACGAAGGTACCAAGGAAGGAAGGATATAAATAATGTTAGCGTTAAAAATATTTGTTTCTACACATATAAACATTTGAAAAAAGAAAGAAAGAAAGAAATTGTTTATTTTCTTAAGCATTATGCAATGCAATAAGTTATAAATTGTTACTTAGCACACTGTTGCGAAGAGGTGGGTGTGCTTAGGCACTTACTTATTCCAATGAAAATTACTTAAAACTTGTAACAATATTTATTAGTGAAGACGCCATTACAGTTAAAATGTGAAGAAAATTCTTAATACCGAAAAGTCATCATTGACACTATGACGTCGATTTATATTTCGTTAGAAATAAACTGCCAGGAGCTCGAACATTCCCCCGGGCGTTGAAAGCTGGACTTTCAACCAGAATATTAAGAAGAGAGCAACGGGCATATCTTATTAAAAGACCTCCGAATCGTTCCAGCAGCCGTCTTGATATCAGCAACACGGACAATGCCGTCAGTTCCAGGATGGACAGCAACAATACGGCCTAATCGCCACTTAAGGGGTGGGAGACCATCTTCTTTTACCACCAGCAACGAATCTATTTTCAAGTCGTCCTTACAGGAACGCCATTTGCTTCTCTGCTGTAGTTCAGCAACGTACTCTTTGCTCTATCTAGCCCAAAGGTGTTGATGCATTGCTCAATACGTTGATACCCTTTCAGACGAGTAGTTGGCTGATCGTTGTAGTCGGGCTGAGGTATAGATGTAAGTGGTCGCCGGTCGGCCGATTAAAAAATGTCCTGGCATTAATAGTGAATAATCTGCTGGATCTGATGAAAGTTGAGATAACGGTCTGGAATTCAGGATGGCTTCGATTTGCGTGAGCGTGGTACTCTTCAAAAATAATGTTAAATTACAATTTCCCAACACTCGTTGCAAGTGAAATTTAGTTGATTTCACCCCGGCTTCCCAAAAATCGCCAAAAGCGCAGAATAAACTGATATGAAATTGAAGTTAATGTTATCGTTGGCCAAATCACTGCTTATAGAATGACCTTTTAATTTGAGAAATTTCGATAAGTCATTGTACGCACCAATAAATGAAGTGCCGTTGTTGGAATATATAATGTGTTTGCCTCTACCAGAGATAAATCGCCATAAAGCAAGTAAGTAGTGATTGTTCGTCAAGTCACCTACAAGCTATAAATGAACGGCTTTGGTTGTAAAGCAGACAAAAATCGCTATATAACTTTTAATTAATTAACAACCGCGACCTTGACGACTGGCACACATAATCATAATCATAGTCACAATCACCACGCAATTAACTCCAACTATTTCAAAAATATGACTACCAAAAAGAAGACGCTGCTGCGGTAAGTTCCCCATCAATGGAGTTCCGATTTTACCTGACATACGTCTACATCGCACACACTTGTGGTACGTAGCTCTGGCCAAATTACGACCTCTCACGGGCCAATAAGCTGACTTATTGAAGCCAACAACAATTGTGGACTAGCAATATGCATAAGTCCTTTATGTTCATTATCAAAAATAAGTTTTATAAAATAGATAATTGGACTGTATAATCATAGGATGCTTTCTAAAAACCCTAATAAAACGCATAACATAAGCTACAGAACGAATCAATCGTAAATAATTAAAGAAACGAGAGAAGTCAATAAAATCGTTCACGCTTTGTGTTACCTTGAGGAATAACATCACTAATTGGAAAGCAGAGTTCATCTGAATCTGCACGCCAGCCAAGACCTAAGAGCTTGCTGGGCTCCTGAGATCCAATATTTAAATTAATCGATGTTTGAAAGGATTCAGGCACAACTCGAGGTGCCTTTGATCTCCGTTTCCTCAATGGCATCTTAGCTAATACGAGTTCATTTGTAAAATCTTTACGAATAATATTAATATAATTGTCTTCATCAGAACGAATCTTAGCTAAATTACATTTAATGCCGTTAGATAATAATGCAATATGATTGCTTACGACTGGTCCAGATATTATCCACCCTAGTTTAGTTTTACAAAGTACAGGAGTACCTTTATCCCATCAAAAACATAAATGTAAAGTGAGAGTCAATTTCAAAAAAAAAGAATTGAGATCTAAATGGGTGCCAATTTCTGTGTAGAAAAGCCTAAAATTTTAGTCACAAGAACATGTAATTCAAGCTCCACATTTGACTTGGTTAGTTTTCACGTACCTACCTAGGCTATATTATGTAATTAGCTTCGTCAAATCTGTTAGGTTGATGACTTATGACACTCTTCTCTAATTTGGTTTGTTGGTTGCTAACTAATGAAAACTAGCCAAGTCAAATGTAAAGCTTGAATTACATGTTCTTGTGACTAAAATTTTAGGCTTTTCTACACAGAAATTGGCACCCATTTAGATCTCAATTCTTTTTTTTTGAAATTGACTCTCACTTTACATTTATGTTTTTGATGGGATATCATTACTTTTTGTACAGAAATTATTGGATTAATATTTTTTGTTAAACTATATTTTCTTACGTTTACGGGATGTGATTGCCTTTTTTTTAATATAATGTAAGGTTGGTGTGCCACTGTCACCCACCAGTAATTTTATTTTACGACTCATTATGTGTCATTATGCAATTTACTTAGTAAAAAGATGAAACGTCTTTTTAGTTTTTACTAGGGATGAGGCGTATATACTGGTACAGGTATAAAGACCCGGTATGACCTTGACAGTACGCAGACCGGGTACGACGGCAGATACCCGGTCCGTACCCGATTGGTACCTATGGGCGCCGGTCGGCACTCGGCACTGTCGTATGACTAACGCGTACGGGTCAACAGGTATGACGAATGTCTTTGTCTTCTCACTTTACAGGCGCTATAGTCAGAAAGAGACAAATATATCAGTTGCTTTTGTTTAGATTATTTTGCACGAAATGATTGCACGACAGTAAACGAATGAAATGAATGAAACTCATCGCAAAATATTATAGAACAAAAATTTCATAGAGTCGCTTTGTTTTTTTTTTAATATATATTTAAATATGTTTAGTTTGAATTTGATTTTTAGTACAGTAAAATATATTTATTCTAAATTTCCTCGAGACCCAATATGTTGTTCAGCATGGAGTAGTAGGTATTATTGCTACATCGCGAGGGCAAGAATGTTTTATACCGAATGCAACCCACGTTGTATGCTTGGATCATTTTAAAGAAGATGACATGTACATAACTGGCAAAGGCATAAGAATAAAAAATACAGCTGGGCCAACATTGCTAGTAAATACCTCTTGGTTTATACCTTACTCTTCACCTTATTTTTGTATGTAACAATAATTCATAAAAAAATCACCTTTAGGATATGGGCGAAAAGAAAAAACAGATGTTTCATACATTTTATCGAGTATTGTAGATTTATTACAAGGAATACGCGATTTTCGCGAGATAAGGATTATATAATTTTATATCACGGTTATAATTTTATAGTTAACCGATGATGTCAACAGAGCGACTGTCAACATGCAATATAGTAAAATAACTGACCTTTCACATGAAGCTGAATGAAAAGATTTAAAAAAATCACAACGTCATAATATAATAAATTAAATTTATTACAAGGAAATTGAAATAATATTATCTTAATAATATATATTATAAATTACGTGTCACGTTGTTTGTCTGCGATGGACTCCTAAACTATTTAACCGATTTTAATCTTTGCACACCGTGTGCAGTTTGATCCAACTTGAAAGATAGGATAGCTTAAGTCTCAAAATAAAAATAAAAACTTTTGACAGAACGAAGTCTGTCCGGACAGCTAGTAATGTATATAATGTCCCTACGTCTACCTGGTGATGTTACATATACGAAGCGGGCGAGGGTCCATATATGACTTCTATTTATCTCTGTCTCTCTCTTATAGTTATCTCTTCTTCATTACTCTTTTTCGTTTCATAAAATCCAATTAATCATAAAGTTCCGAAAAAAGTTCACTTTAAAAATTAAAATGTACAATTTTATTTACGTGTAATAAAAATCAATAAAAATAATGTACTATTTTAAATAAAGACTACTCTATTACTTTTATTGTCGCGTTTTATTTCACTAGAAGCTGCATAATGGTGTGTAGTGTAATCGAAGCTCCAAGTCCATAAGGTGTTTATTTGTTGCAATCGAAATTGAACCGTGATATTATGAGTTTAGTGTTTCAAGTTGGATGAAACTGCACACGGTGTGCAAATTTGATTAAAATCGGTTAGTTTTTAGGAGTCCATCGCGGACAAACAACGTGACAAGTAATTTATATATATTAAGATTAAAACTTGTCACCTAGTCACAGAACCATGTTATGGAAAAAATCTCATAAACCTCACAAAAACATGGACAGATGCAGACCAAATTCTCATACCGAGTTATGAAAGGCTATGAGATCTAGGATAATTTGGTCTGCATTTGTCCATGTTTTTGTAATGTTTATGAGATTTTTTACATTAATTATGGCGCCGAATTCTATCGATTTTACATTGCACAATAAACTTTCCACGTATAGATGACGATTTATAAATTAATATTATCAATACATTTATTACTCATGCCTTGCGCCATCAACCATACTAAAATCTAGACAAAAATAAAAAAATTATAAGTATAGATTTTATTGGAAACATACATAAAAAATATAAAATACCCATGACTTGAGCGGGAATGGATGCGTTTGCAAATCCGCGACACATTAAAGGAATATTTATACTGTGCCCGCGATGTCTAGGCTGGGACCTGTGTAGGGATGAGGCGTATATACTGGTACAGGTATAAAGACCCGGTATGACCTTGACAGTACGCAGACCGGGTACGACGGCAGATACCCGGTCCGTACCCGATTGGTACCTATGGGCGCCGGTCGGCACTCGGCACTGTCGTATGACTAACGCGTACGGGTCAACAGGTATGACGAATGTCTTTGTCTTCTCACTTTACAGGCGCTATAGTCAGAAAGAGACAAATATATCAGTTGCTTTTGTTTAGATTATTTTGCACGAAATGATTGCACGACAGTAAACGAATGAAATGAATGAAACTCATCGCAAAATATTATAGAACAAAAATTTCATAGAGTCGCTTTGTTTTTTTTTTAATATATATTTAAATATGTTTAGTTTGAATTTGATTTTTAGTACAGTAAAATATATTTATTCTAAATTTCCTCGAGACCCAATATGTTGTTCAGCATGGAGTAGTAGGTATTATTGCTACATCGCGAGGGCAAGAATGTTTTATACCGAATGCAACCCACGTTGTATGCTTGGATCATTTTAAAGAAGATGACATGTACATACCTGGCAAAGGCATAAGAATAAAAAATACAGCTGGGCCAACATTGCTAGTAAATACCTCTTGGTTTATACCTTACTCTTCACCTTATTTTTGTATGTAACAATAATTCATAAAAAAATCACCTTTAGGATATGGGCGAAAAGAAAAAACAGATGTTTCATACATTTTATCGAGTATTGTAGATTTATTACAAGGAATACGCGATTTTCGCGAGATAAGGATTATATAATTTTATATCACGGTTATAATTTTATAGTTAACCGATGATGTCAACAGAGCGACTGTCAACATGCAATATAGTAAAATAACTGACCTTTCACATGAAGCTGAATGAAAAGATTTAAAAAAATCACAACGTCATAATATAATAAATTAAATTTATTACAAGGAAATTGAAATAATATTATCTTAATAATATATATTATAAATTACGTGTCACGTTGTTTGTCTGCGATGGACTCCTAAACTATTTAACCGATTTTAATCTTTGCACACCGTGTGCAGTTTGATCCAACTTGAAAGATAGGATAGCTTAAGTCTCAAAATAAAAATAAAAACTTTTGACAGAACGAAGTCTGTCCGGACAGCTAGTAATGTATATAATGTCCCTACGTCTACCTGGTGATGTTACATATACGAAGCGGGCGAGGGTCCATATATGACTTCTATTTATCTCTGTCTCTCTCTTATAGTTATCTCTTCTTCATTACTCTTTTTCGTTTCATAAAATCCAATTAATCATAAAGTTCCGAAAAAAGTTCACTTTAAAAATTAAAATGTACAATTTTATTTACGTGTAATAAAAATCAATAAAAATAATGTACTATTTTAAATAAAGACTACTCTATTACTTTTATTGTCGCGTTTTATTTCACTAGAAGCTGCATAATGGTGTGTAGTGTAATCGAAGCTCCAAGTCCATAAGGTGTTTATTTGTTGCAATCGAAATTGAACCGTGATATTATGAGTTTAGTGTTTCAAGTTGGATGAAACTGCACACGGTGTGCAAATTTGATTAAAATCGGTTAGTTTTTAGGAGTCCATCGCGGACAAACAACGTGACAAGTAATTTATATATATTAAGATTAAAACTTGTCACCTAGTCACAGAACCATGTTATGGAAAAAATCTCATAAACCTCACAAAAACATGGACAGATGCAGACCAAATTCTCATACCGAGTTATGAAAGGCTATGAGATCTAGGATAATTTGGTCTGCATTTGTCCATGTTTTTGTAATGTTTATGAGATTTTTTACATTAATTATGGCGCCGAATTCTATCGATTTTACATTGCACAATAAACTTTCCACGTATAGATGACGATTTATAAATTAATATTATCAATACATTTATTACTCATGCCTTGCGCCATCAACCATACTAAAATCTAGACAAAAATAAAAAAATTATAAGTATAGATTTTATTGGAAACATACATAAAAAATATAAAATACCCATGACTTGAGCGGGAATGGATGCGTTTGCAAATCCGCGACACATTAAAGGAATATTTATACTGTGCCCGCGATGTCTAGGCTGGGACCTGTGTGAACGTACACACTGTGATATGTACCCGTTACCTTATCAACTGAACCAACCAGTCGTCATCTATGAAATACCTATAAGTATATTATTACCTGACTATTGAGTACACCCGCTACGTTATCAACTGATCCAACCAGTCTTCATTTATGAAATACCTATAGGTATTTTGATACCGGGTTTTAGTACCGGGTATATGGCGATACCCGTACCTGTGAGGCCGGGTATTGAATTTTGCAGGTATGTCTCATGCCTAGACCTGTGTGAACGTACACACTGTGATATGTACCCGTTACCTTATCAACTGAACCAACCAGTCGTCATCTATGAAATACCTATAAGTATATTATTACCTGACTATTGAGTACACCCGCTACGTTATCAACTGATCCAACCAGTCTTCATTTATGAAATACCTATAGGTATTTTGATACCGGGTTTTAGTACCGGGTATATGGCGATACCCGTACCTGTGAGGCCGGGTATTGAATTTTGCAGGTATGTCTCATGCCTATTTTACGTTGTAACTTGTAATAATAATAACTTGTAATAAGATATATTTCTTAAAGAGGAAACAACCAACTGTTTATTTATATAAACTACAAAATACACTCGTTAGCGTGATTCACAAAGGTGGTCAACGCCATCTATTGACGTAATCGTTAACCATCTATTGACGCTATCGGCAATGTTTATTTATAAAAACTACAAAATTTACACTCGTTAGCGTGTCATTCACAAAGGTGGTCAACGCCATCTATTGACGTAATCGTTAACCATCTATTGACGCTATCGGCAAATCAGTAACAACGTTACTGATTAATTATTTTTGTCTTAAACATCAACAATGGTCTTCAGTTTAATGAATAATAAATCCCATTTATAGTATCGTAATAATAATAATAAATACGATAGTCGAATATACTCTTATTAGTTAAAAGTAGTTTGTGTTCGATGACTACTTGCTATGCACTTCCAACAGGCACTTGGGACACTGAACATCTTCCCCCGTTGAAAGCTTCACAAAGTACTAAAACTGATATGTTTCGATTAAAAAAACTTAAGGGTGGTATTCCACTCGTTAAATATTCCACATAATGACTACCTGTCAAATTTCAGGCGTTATAAGTAAGTGTTCCTAATAGAATAAATTTTTTGAAAAATTGTCATAAAATGATAAAAATTTACTACTTTCAGATTTATTCCTTTGTATTCACCCGACTACCTATCTGCATGCTAAATTTTAACTTTCTAGGTCACCTGGAAGTTGGATATAGTTTTGATCTATAGGTCAGTCAGTGTTAAATTTCTCGATTTTTGGACGTTAATATCTAAATAACCGTTTGAGATGTGTTTATGAAATTTTGAAGACGTAGGTATTTCGCAAGTCTTAATAAATGAGCCAAATTCGACAGGTTTATGTTGAATAGTTTTTGAGTTATGAGGTGGTCAAAAGTGGCTCCAAATGGTTCGTGTAATATTACACACGGTGCTGCTCGTCAATTCTGTTAGCTAAGAAATTGACTTGACACGCTCCGCGTGTCTAGACCTAGCTTAATTATTTGTGACCCTAACAGATCCCAGAAGAGATCGGCGCCTATCAAGATATCAACATCACCAGGCTTATAAAATGTAGGATCAGCTAAGCAAATATCAGATGGAATATTAAGATGAGATAAACCAATTTCACGACACGGTACATTATTGGTAATTAATGGTAAAACGAAACAATGAAGGTCAGTAGAAAATCCATCATCAAGGGATTTCATGTTGACACGACACGTCTTACCTACGTGGGAAACCACGTTATTTATACCTAAAATTGACTTATCTATCTGTCTGGTAACCAAATTTAACCGTTGGCATAGCCGTTCAGTAATAAGACATGATGTACTCCCACTATCGAGTACTGCGCGAACAATATGTTCGCGATTATTGCTGTCACATAATTTTATTAAAGCAGTTGACAACAACACCTCACTTTGTTTAATATTACATGAAGGTGATAAGTTTGCCGACAAAGCGACATTATTTGAGTCTTGCCTAGGAAGTGAAGACGAAGACTCAATATCACATACACCATTGCTCGAACGTCCATTCTGAATGTTTCTTGTCTGGCTGGGCCTAGCTACATGAATAAGGGTGTTGTGCTTTCGTTTACATAATTTACACCCAGGCTTTTTGCAGTGGTTAGCAAAGTGACCGCTTTGAAAACAGTTATAACAAATCTTATATGCTGGCAGTAATTGTAATCGAGCATCGTTACTTAATGCCTGGAACTGCGGACAATTAATTAATCTATGATCACCATTACATTTTAAACAACACTTATTAGGTGAGTTTGTACTAGAACGGGGAGTTGTGATCATAGATTTTACTATTTTAGAAGTAGACCTGTATGTTGTATCTATATTACGAGATGTTTCCAATGTTTCAAGTAAGTCGGCGTGATTACGCATAAATTGCATAAAATTACTAAACGTTATGGAAGTATTTTTATTTATTCGACCTTTATACTGCTCCCATTCACGATAGGTTTTTGGATCTAATTTATGACTAACGATATAGATTAACAACGTATCCCAATTTGAGACAGGTTCACCTAATGACTCTAGTGCTCGCAAATTCTTAGTAACATTATCCATTAAATGTTTTAAAGTAAAAGATGATTCTTTTGTAACTGTTTCCATATTAAATATAGCAGATACATGATTTTGTACGAGTAGACTCTTATTATCATACCTGTCGCACAAAAGTTCCCACGCGACAGCATAGTTCTTAGCAGAGAACTCGACTGATTGGATCACCACCGCAGCAGCCCCTTCCAGACACGCACGTAAATAATGGAATTTATTGATATCATCGATATCATCATTCGAATGAATGAGGCTCACAAAGCTATCTCTAAACTCAAGGTAATTGTGATATGATCCGCTGAATTTGGGTAAATTAATTGTAGGTAACTTAACGAGCTTATGGTTACCTACATGCGAAATCTTATCGTCGTTTACAGACGTATCTACATTACCATTATATTTTAATAACAAGTTTTGAGCTTTAGCTAGTGACTTATAGTATAATGCCTCAAATTCTGAACGTTCGATATACTGTGGACTGGCGTCTTCCACAGAACATTCCAATAGTAACTGCACCTCATCATATTGGTCGTACAACGACTCCATCTTACCAACACGCAACTGTAATTCTGCGGCATCCTGATCACTCAAGGTTTCCGCACCAAGTGCATCAATGTACTTGGAAAATACAGTCAACCGGCCTTTAAAACTTGCTCGTTTTTTAACTAACTCCTTATCTTTAGTGGCCATTGGGAAGACGAGGGAAGACAACCTGGAATGCATACACTATTGTAAAAAATGTAATTAAACAATAAACAAGTTAAGTAATCCTCACAATATTTCTTAGGAAATAATTGAATAATGCGTTAATTAAATAAGTGCTGAAATATTTTAATGAAATCTTTTACAACTTTAGTAATAAATTTTACACCTTATAAGTCTTACTTTTCACCCATTCAAGATTGCAATAATAATTAGCACAATTGTTTTAAAAATAATGAATTGTCGTAAATAATTTGTCTATATTTCATATTAATCCACTATAAAAAATGATGCAATACTCATACTAATTACCTATTAAAGGTAAGTAATGTTATAGAAAATATGTCACGTTTACACTTCTAACATGTATTATAACTGACATAACATTACATGTTGAGCCTAAAATATATGAACTTTAAACAATTTATTTTATTGAACAAAATTAATAAAACAATAATTGT
This sequence comes from Thymelicus sylvestris, assembly GCA_911387775.1. Classification (NCBI taxonomy): domain Eukaryota; kingdom Metazoa; phylum Arthropoda; class Insecta; order Lepidoptera; family Hesperiidae; genus Thymelicus; species Thymelicus sylvestris. The sequence goes on along the minus strand of OU426891.1, from coordinate 15,948,266 downwards.
TTGAAGTTTTACTAATACGACTTATTACAATTGTACTACTAAGTACTAACCTTTTATTTTAAATAAGCACTAAATATGAATACCTGAATGAGTGTTGGGTGCTTAATAAAAGTAAAACCTATACCAGCTTGTTTCAACGCAAATCAAGTCGGCTTAGCACTTGCACTCCACTCCTCTTCTTGATATTAAATTCTCCAAAATCCGGTAATCCTTTATTATGATTGTATAAACATCCAGATCCGGCACGCTCTAGGACCATGTTGCGAAGAGGTGGGTGTGCTTAGGCACTTACTTATTCCAATGAAAATTACTTAAAACTTGTAACCTCAGATGAAGGAATAAAAGGTTGTAACAATATTTATTAGTGAAGACGCCATTACAGTTAAAATGTGAAGAAAATTCTTAATACCGAAAAGTCATCATTGACACTATGACGTCGATTTATATTTCGTTAGAAATAAACTGCCAGGAGCTCGAACACACACATTACATAACCTGCTGCAGAACTGCTCAACAAAAAAGCTGTAATATAAGTAGTTATTTGCTGTTTAGTTCTAAGAATGTCTTCTATAGCATCTACTAAATATAATATATCTTCCGAATGATGTCTGTCTGTCCCCAGACCGGTGGCCCCAGTGCACCCAGTGCAAGGGTCACAGGGTGCGGGAGAGACTGTCCGGCTGTCACAAGTGACGTCACTGCAGGGACACCCCGCCGAACTACAAGATGAAGCCAGACCAGCCAATGGTAATATAATATTTATTATAAATTAAGTAGAATTTATTTACGAATAAGAAACGACACTACAAAATCCTCTAGCGAATCGCGAGTTTCGTGGCCCAGCCCTTAAGCGTCGTTGGAATCAAATAGCAAACACTTTAATTGATTTCTAATCTGCTTTACATTTCCGAACACCAACAGATCCAGAGCCGAAGAAAGCGAACCTAGAATCCAGTGGGAAGGAGGGCGAGGAGCGACGTACGAGGCCGGCGGCACCGCAGGGCCGGACCAAAGCTTAACTCTCCGTTAACAATAATAAACAGTTTATTTTACGACAATTACCTGCCAGTATTCTTCGTGTATCGGCTGTTAATTTAAAAGACCGTTAAAAGAAAGTAAAGTAATAAAGAATATTGTTTTATATAACGCGTTATAGCTTTCAAACGATACACGAAAATTTCTGATAGACATTAATAAAAATGAATTGCTCTTAGATATGGATCTTAGATAATAGATCCTATATATTAAGGAGCAATACATGGGCGTAGCCAGGGGGGGGGTTTCGGGGGTTCAAACCTCCCCCCCGAAAAGTTAAGGACTGACATTTTCATGTGCTAATAAACCCTTAAAAAACATTTTTCTAGACGTCATTCCGAATCGAATGAGCTATCGCACATATATTTTTAGGAGCTTTAATTCTATTAAACACGTTTTTGCACTTTTTGACTAAACTAATGGCAACTGATGGCACTACACACGTCGCGGCGTCGTGGGAAAAAAAAAGTCACAATTTTCTTTAGGGTTATTAATTTTATATACTTTTAGTCGTTGTATCTTCTTGAACCCCCCCCCCCCGGGAACTTGAACCCCCCCCGAAACTAAAACCTGGCTACGCCCATGGAGCAATATGAAGTTGAAATACCCAAATGATCGCGCCAATGGTTTATGATATTCTAATAACATAATAGTACTGCAATTACTATACAGTGTTACTGTATCGTCATAACGTCGTCCAATAATATTGTACAATGTTGTCATCTACTCTACGGTCACATGGTGTTATTTCATGATGCGCACTTTTCAACAAATGTTATAATTTTTTTGTCATGAGAAAAAAAATAACGAAAAATCCTTCAATAATAGAAATATATTGTTATTCCGAAACTGGTTTACCAACAGATATACCAAAAAGTAATAAAAAATAGAATGTATGGTGTAGGTACAATTTAATTAAACTATTATTATTGTTAAATGTTTTCTAATGTAACTTAATATTGTGAAATCATTTTGTACCTGATGATAATTTAATTGTAATAAATAGTAAAAACAATTATGTTTAATTTAATTGTTGTACTTCTAAAGTAACCAACAGTATTCATAATAAAATATTTAAAAAAACTATTTTGGGGTGTCAGTGGCGTCGTCATCCTTGAATCAAAGTCAACCTTCCCTGCTCGAGATTAAACCTGGTGAATAAAGGACGAATCCAAGGTCCTTCTTGTTGGAGGTCGCTTGGTCTTGTACCAACCAGTTTAATCCAGACGCTACTCATGCATGGATTTAGGGTTTTAGAAGCTGCCACTTTCCCTGTAACTTTTACGTGTTCCAGTGACAGTGTCGGAGAGTGAAGTGTTTGTTGTTACATGGGTATCTACATACCATCACCTGACTTGACTGTTCGTTTGACGGCTTGTTACCTAAGTAAATATTAAGTAAGTAATCGCATTACAAGACTAATCCGTAGAAATATGATTTAACTATTGATTAAGCCCCAGTTACCATCACAGTGGCACTGGCTGCGTCTAGGCAGAGCGATTGTTTATCGCTGACACATATAGAGCAGACCTAAGCCCTTTCCCCACTCCCCCCGCCGTACCACTCGATATAGAGAGATAGCGCACAGAACTACTTTCTACTGATGTAGGTTGCACACCACTGCAAGCTTCAACTTATGTCCTACCTACTTAACAAAGTCATACTACATTAATAATCTATTAATATATATTATTATAAAGTTCTTGATCCTGACCAGGTCCAGCAGGGACTACATAATCAACTATCCTTTAATACTAATAGCTCCACGAAAGAAATCTATCTCCTAATTAAAACTGCATAGCAATGTATAGAGCGTTTACAAGTGTATTTACACTTAGGATTAGCTCACACTGAGACGCGACGTGCCACGCGGCGTGGCGCAGCACTGCGTGTTGGTCAGTTCCATCCCCATTGGATATTCATATTTTTTCCAGATCTTGATTATTTATAACTTGACGTAGTTACCTATTTGGTGCCACTTTTTAACCGACTTCAAAAAAAGGAAGAGGTTCTCAATTCGACTGTATTTTTTTATGTTTGTTACCTCAGAACTTTCGACTGGGTGAACCGATTTTGATGATTCTTTTTTAATCGAAAACTGGTGCTTGTCATGTGGTCCCACTTAAATTTTATTGAGATCTGACAATGGCATCCATGAGAAAACCATATAAGTCTTAAATTTGTAATTTTGTGTTAAGTAAGTGCGCGACAAATGGACGAATAACTCAATATCACACCAACCGATTTCGATGATTCTTTTTTAATCTAAAGCAGGTGCTTGTCATGTGGTCCCACATAAATTTGAACGAGACATGACAAGTGGTTTTTGAGTAACTTTGAAGTCAGTTATTTTTTGTTAGTAAACTTTAGATTTTTCGCTTTCGGTGAACTGAACTATGTACAGTTTTAAAAGCTTTTGCAATGCATGTATAATATATTATCTTTTAAGTTCGGGTTAAATCTTCTAAGCTGAATTATAACTACCAGACGAGGAAAGTCAACGGTTAAAAATAGGTACATATAAAATTTTATATACGGATTAAATTATTATGATAGCTCGTTCTATCAAAATATATCATATTATGCTGAATCTTCCACTGCCAGGTTTGGCTTCAGATAAATGAACACCTCAACGATGATCAGCATAGTTATAACTTCAGTTTACTCCTGCGAATATAGAAAACAGTTTACTCCCATAAAAAAACTTGTTGTGTTTTATAAAAGCGCGAGAAACGAGCGGTAGACGACTGCCACGAGTCAAGGTGATGCGGGTGGAACCGTAACCTTTTGCGGGTGGTGCGATAAAGGGAGGTGGATGGAGGCACCAGGTTAAAAAAGTTCTTCGGAACATTCACCATAGTAGAGACGGTAGAGGACACAAAGGGAGCCTACGTCTCTCCGGAGACTTAAGTCCTCTAGGCCGTCTGTAAGGTTGGAATCATTGACAATTTGAACAGCACGCCGCTGTACGGAGTCAAGAGGGCTTAGTTGGTAACTGGGTGCACTGGCCCAAAGGTGAGAGCAGAACATTAATACCGTTACAAAATATTATGCGCCGCGAGGGGTACGTTACGCCGCGTCTCGATGTGAGGCGACCCTAACTGGCGAGTACCAACTCCCATCCCAACCGGCCCATCAACTTTCCGCGACCTAGGCCACGCGGCTGCTAGCCAATGTTCTCCCTTCGCAAAAAATAGATTACCTGTATCGCCATTAAGGGCCAGGGAATGACAAAAAGCGTTATTATGTGCTAATGACATTGCTCGGTACACAGGAACATAGATAATACAAGCGTGGCAGGATTTTTTTAAAGGAATGGAATTAGATGGTAATTCATCCAATGGACATTCCAGACTGTAGATGAACGCCAACAGTGAAAGCAAGCATCTGAATCTGAAGTATACAGATTCATTCTGCTCATCTGCTGCTGTTGATGAAAAAATTATTATAAGTATACTTTATAGCTCCTTGACTATTGAAAGTTGCTGGTTCTTAAGTTCTAGTCCAATCATAGGTTTTATCGAATACTATTTCGTTAAAGTCGATTATTCTTTTTGGTAAAATTTTGATTTTGTTATGCTCTTTAATTTACTCCTAAGTCCAGTGCCAGTTCTTACTCCCTTCCTCCTTAGTAACGACTAACGAATCAATCAGCATTAATATGGCTCGAATCATGTTTCTATGTGAATTATGTGATGCAGTAGAGACAGCCTATCCAGTTTATACTTTTTACAGATATCACTGCACAGAAATCAATAAAAAATCAATCTAGCCAGCTAATTACATCTGCAGTCTAACCTATTAAAAACCGCTTTCTAGAAAACGGTTCAACAAAGCGGTCATCGTGTCTATTAGACGTGTGTTAACTTTATAAATATGAAATCCGTAATGGAATTTAACGGATAGACTGAGAAAATTAGAAATTATCCTTGATTGCATATAAAATCATTACCGTTACTATAAAATGACCGCTTAGCCTTAAATGGGATGTAACGGAGTCGCTTCCTGCTATCGTACGACACCGTAAACTGTGTATGTACACTGTAAATACATAGTTTGCACCCAATGTCATAGTAATAGCAACCTTTTTGTCATAGGCATAAGGATGCTAAATGTTTTTGTAGTATCATCTACAACATGGTGTGTGGCAAGTACACTTCTGGTTTATGGTCAGCAAACAAATTGGATACAAAATTATATCTGACTCTGAATCACGATATACAATGATAACGTTAATAAATATTAATTTAACTGCAATTTAATTTTATGAGCGTATAATTAATTGATTCCTTTGAGTACCCACTATCCCCTTGTTGATTTTAATTAATATTGGAAATTTTTGTGTCTACCGTTACACCCCCAAATTATGGGTCCAACATGCTTACCCACGACCAGAGAATATTATAAGTATGATTACAAAAATTCATAACCCACTCCGAATGGAACCTGGGTCTCTCGCTAGTCACACTCTATTTCTAAATGTAATCTTATCGTAATACAATAATTGCGTGCGCTAATAAGTACCTATAATTAGCGATCATAACGTTCACAAAATAATTAATGTCCTTCGAAATGAAGTACTATAAACTGTACAAGCAATAAAAAAATACCAAAAGGAAATATTGCTTGGACATGAGTTTACTAAATATACGTAGCCATAAGTAACTAGTATTCTAGTTCTATTAAGTAGTAACTGCGAGAAGGAAAAAATATTCGCAGGTATTTCAGCTTCTTCAGATACCGCAACAAGTACAATAACGAAGTAGTAGGAATTTGTTCAAGTGTGTGAAAGCACTGAAAGCCATCTTTGAATATTAATATCATTTAATTTCAAAAATAAACCTACCTTCTCACTCTTTTATTGGCCGTAGTGGAAAATTAATTACCATTTACTTCTATGAAAGTAAATATCTTGAATGTGAACCATACCGCATTTGTCCAAAGCATTGGAAGTTTATAGTAAATGGATATTAATATTTTGTGTCCTATTAACCGCATTGAGTTTATTTATGTTACAAATTGGATACGTAGTTAGTCGAATTATTTTATCTAGTAAATTACTAGTAATTTCCATTTGTAATAACAGCTAACTGCGAAGGCACATTTTGAATTATTAGCCAATTTGCAATTTACGATTCGTTCTTGCAGTTTGCAAGATTGACTCTCTCCGATAATGCTTCCATGATGGACATTCTTTTGTGAGATGCCTCCAATAAAAGAACCATAAATAACACAATACGCCGTAAATTCCGGTAACCGCATTTCGCTCTGGGTCATATTACTGACCTGCATCGCCTGACCTTGTTATTTTGTTACTGCAATGTTATGTGAACGTCGTTACTTGTTGTGATTGAGAGCTGTAAATATGATCATCACAAACTGACTTACTCGAGAACATAACAAGGAAAAAGCTACGTTGGGTCGAAGAAGAAAGACTGAAAATTCAGCAATCGATCGTCGTCGCCCGGCGTTCATACATCTTTTTATTGACATCGTAATAAGGCAATAACGTATCAAAGACCAGTTAGTTTGGGTCTTTTACATTCATTGTTAAGAACATGCGTCAACTCCAAAGCCCCTCGCATGAAGAATTACTAGGGACCTTCGGGAGCTGGTCGTCAATAATGATGACTCATTCAAATTAAGATGGGAGCGCTTTCCAAGCGAAAGGTGTCGAGAGATCGTTGCAATTATCTGCCGTCCGCCGTAACACGACGGGGCAATTATGATCTTTTTGCCGAAGACCCGTTATCTTAGGTTAGATGCGGGGCAAAAACGCAGCGGGTCCAGTGTGGAGTGTGAATCCGCGGCGGGCAGACGCTGCACTTGGAAAGGTTGTAAGGTTGTAAGATGTGTCCTCGTACAGTGGTCGTGTTGGTCGTGGTGGCCCTTGCCGGACCCCTGGTGGCAAGGCCCGTGAGGCGCACGCTCAACTTCAACATGTTCGTGTTGAAGCCGCACGCAGGATCGGACAGCACGGACCGGTCTATCCTTGCGACGGAGGGGCTGTCTCGGTTCGGGCCGCTGATGGAGTACCTGGTGCAGCGGGTGCAGGGGCTGATGTCGGTGCGGGTGCCGACCAAGGAAGGCCCCCTGCCGTACGGAGCGGCCGTGCCGTTGGCTGATGCGGCAGAGAACGAGATCGATGTATCGGAGTCCAAGATCCCTGGCGTCGTGGTCCGGCCGTCCCGCACGAAGCCCGGCACATACGAGCTGGAGATCGATGTCGTGGTCGATGACGGACAACCAGACGACAAGAAGCAGTGATCCAAAAAAACGGTTGAAAACTGTCGTGATATAATAGTAGTAGATATTTAACTAGTGTAATCTAATGTATTTAATGTGACGACTTATTTATTCTTGCCATATCGATAAGTAAATAAATTTTTGTGTGTACCTATTTATTTTTCAAATTTTTTTCTTGCGTGTTCATGAGCGATGGTGATCACATACATACCACAGGCAGCTTAGCTCTTCTGCTCATTTGTTGACTATTTATTTAAAAACAAAAATTGTAAATAACCATATAAATAATTCATGACAAAAAATAACCGAATTCAAAATAACTCAAAAATTACTCGTCAGATCTAGTTCAAATTTAAGTGGGAGCACACGACAAGAACCAGCATTCGATTTAAAAAAATCATCAAAATCGGTTCACCCAGTCAAGAGTTCTGAGGTAACAAACATAAAAAATACAGTCGAACTAGCTGCCTGGACAGACTTCGTTCTGTCAAAAGTTTTTTTTCTTATTTTGAGATGTAAACTATCCTATCTTTCAAGTTGGCTCAAACTGCACACGGTGTGCAAATTTGATTAAAATCGGTTCAGCAGTTTAGGAGTCCATCGCGGACAAACAACGTGACACGTAATTTATATATATTAAGATTGAATACCTCCTCCTTTTTTGAAGTCGGTTAAAAATTGTAAAAAACCATAAAATTAAATGTCTTTATTTTTATTACTGAAGTGTGTTAAAATGAGCTAACAACATATATGTAAGAGTTATAGCCACTTGTTGGCAATTGGCATATCTTATCAGATGCTTGTAGGTCAATGGATTGCTTGAAGGAAAATTAATCGGAATATGAATGGCAGCAGGAAGAAAATGTAACTCCGCAGACTGGTTTGTAGTTGTAGATAACCGTTCCCAGTAACGTTACTATTGCTCAAGTGCAGTACGGGGAGGATTAGTAAAGTTGTTTTGTTCTGTTCGAAGCACTGATAAAGATAACATAAGCATCTGTTTATAGATTGGGGCCCGCTACTTCATCCGCCGAAATAGTTATCTATAAGTAGCACTTCCGAGAGATCATTTTAGCCCTCTGCGAATGATTTTTCACTAATCCTGTATGATGATAGATAAGTATCATATACAAACGAGTCAATTAGATAAAATTGATTTTTATAGTTTAATACACGTCTGGCATTTCCAGTTTCTGGAACTTCATATAAAATTTTCAAAACTTTTTTTGGCAAAACAAAAAAAATGGCAAAACTCCCTGAGAAGTAAACGCATAATAAATAACTTTTATGAATAAACGTGTTAACATTTGCCCTTGGATGTTCTTTATAGACTTTGAAACCATCCAATCGATATTCCCTAAAATGGTTTCATTTGAAAGGCAGTAATGCGAAGATGGTTTGAGACCACTAAAGCAATGCATTAGGCACGTTCGGTCCATTCATGAAGTCGATTTTCAATTTTTCCCATACAATTTTTTTTTAGCATAGTCACAGGCCAGGCAATGTAACTACATGACAAAAATTCAGGCAGAATTTAACGTGAGTTTAAATTCTATCAAAGTATCCACATGCTTGCATTGACATGGTTCCAAGACTGCGTCGATAAAGGAGAATGCCCATAGCCAGTACTCTCAAAAAAAATAATTGTGTCACAATGACTTTTGTACTAAAAATTAAGTTAAAATATTTTAAATATTTTACCGTATTTCCTAAAAAATTCTTTTTGGGCTCAATTTTCTTAAATTAATAAGTAACTTTACTTCCGTTTTACAACACAAAAGCATTCGGCCATTTATATTGGAATTGGAGCCAATCAGGGATATTTTAAGATCCTTCGGGCCAATAGGTTGCGTTGATTCGAATATGACTATGATACAACAAACTAGATGGTGTTAGTGGACTGTTAAATGAATTTGATAATTATTACATTAAAAGTTAGATGGCGTTTGGGGACTGTCAAATGAATTTTAAACTTAAACGTATACGACTTAATGCGCCTGCATAGAGTTCATATTACTGTGTCTACTATAACCTAAATACAAAATAATTTTGTTGAAAATCTCATAACTCCTACGATTAAAATTGACTAAAGTTGGTTTGTGTAATGTATTAAGATAAGTTATTCAAATAAAGGTATTTTTATCAGGACACAAAAATATTAATTTCAGTACATTTCTCCATACAAAATGGGCATTCTCCTTTAGAACGAAGCTAATGAAATACAAAGGTAATATGTTTATGTATCATGAACACTGCCCGGGTTAACATATCGGTATCGGTCTTTGGAGGCTTTGGCACAAAATGAGTATGCTGAGTACGAGTAACCGTCCTCGCTTTGCTTTGGTTTTCTTATTTTTTACACCTTGGGTTACATTATTGGAGTTTTATTAAGGATCCCTAATTTTTTTGAAAATATAATATAGCCATGGGGATAGTGTAGCTTCCCAACAGTGAAAGAATTTTTCAAATCGGTTCAATAGTTTCGGAGCCTGTTCAATACAAACAAACAATCAAATCTTTCATCTTTATAATATTAGTATACTTATAGTCTGGCCATAAATACTGTTATCGCTCATTTATACGCGCGGCTCGCGGATCGTCTCGCAGCGCGTCCGTAAGCCACGCCCCCTACGCGCGCGAGCTCTATCTAGTGTTTACACGCTCGCTGCGTTCAGATGCGTTCGAACGTTCAAGGATGGAGCACGTTGACGTAATACATCGGCATCCAGTCAGTGAAATCTTTCTACCATGATTTATAGGCAAAGTACTCAATGTAGATTGTACTATGGGTAGATTTCTGTACAATTAGGCTTTTTAAAATAAAAAAGCTATTGGTATTCATTACAAACAAAACATCAAAATTTTCTTCTTTATAATAATATTACTTTGAATATACGAGGTTTTGTTAGTAGTAGTTTTAGGTTATTATTATTATTATCATTCAGTAATAACGTTCAGTATCATATTTTTATTTTGAAAAATACGAATCCAATAGAACACGTACGTACGGCGCTAGTAGTCGTTGTCGAATGAAGCGCGCGCCGTGCGCGTGTGTACACCGCGCGAGCTCTCGCGCGAGCCCCTTTGGCGCGCGCCCAAAAAACCGCTCCCGACGCGAGCCCTGCGAGCCACGAGACGCGCCGCGGTCTGGTCCGCGAGCTCCCTGTTCACACGCGCGCGTACGAGCGCGTCTCGCGGATCGTCTCGTGGCTCGCGCGCGCGTCTAAACGGGCCATTACAATTAAAAATAAACAAAATATTGCATTTGAATTTGGAATCTATCATTTTTATATGATTGTTCATTGAGTTTTCTGATTTTGGCGCCAATACATTGTAAAATTTTTGCGATATTAAAATGGAGTGGGGTAATAAAGAGAACCGAATCGCTGTGATTGCATTACACAAAGTAGGTATGGAGCCAAATACAATTTTTAAAACTCTCCATACGCTTGGTATTAGTAAAATCTTTGTGTACCGGGCTATTAATAGGTACAATGAGACCTCCTCTGTTTGTGACAGAAAAAGATCTGGCCGTCCACGTAGTGTTCGTACGAAAAAGGTGGTCAAAGCAGTAAGGGAAAGAATTCGAAGAAATCCTGTCCGAAAGCAAAAGATTTTATCTCGGGAGATGAAGATAGCACCTAGAACCATGTCGCGTATTTTAAAAGATGACTTAGGACTTGCAGCCTCTAAGAGACGTACTGGTCATTTCTTAACTGATAATTTAAAAAAGAATAGGGTGGTAAAATCGAAACAACTACTGAAGCGGTACGCCAAGGGAGGTCACAGAAAAATTTTGTTTACGGATGAGAAAATTTTTACAATTGAGCAACATTTTAACAAACAAAATGACCGTATTTATGCTCAAAGCTCTAAGGAAGCTTCCCAATTAGCCGACAGAGTGCAACGTGGGCACCATCCAACTTCAGTGATGGTTTGGTGGGGTATTAGCTATGAAGGAGTGACTGAGCCATACTTTTGTGAAAAAGGTATCAAAACATCGGCACAAGTGTATCAAGATACCATTCTTGAGAAGGTAGTGAAGCCCCTTAACAACACCATGTTCAATAACCAAGAATGGTCCTTCCAGCAAGACTCGGCGCCGGGTCATAAAGCTCGGTCTACGCAGTCTTGGTTGGAAACGAACGTTTCGGACTTCATCAGAGCTGAAGACTGGCCGTCGTCTAGTCCCGATCTTAATCCGCTAGATTATGATTTATGGTCAGTTTTAGAGAGTACGGCTTGCTCTAAACGCCATGATAATTTGGAGTCCCTAAAACAATCCATACGATTGGCAGTGAAGAATTTTCCCATGGAAAGAGTGCGTGCTTCAATTGATAACTGGCCTCAACGTTTAAAGGATTGTATTGCTGCCAATGGAGCCCATTTCGAATAAGCTTTTTATATTTTAAATTGTTTTATATTTATGTATTGAACTAACACACTGTAAAAGTAATAAATGTTATTTGCAATAGAAAATTTTTTTTTTCTTTGTTTCAGTATTTATGGCAAGACTAGGTAGACAGCGCAACACAATATGTCTTCTTCATACATTTTGTTTGAATATATACTAATAAACCATACACACACACAAACACTCTAGGGTTCCCTGTATCGCGAGCGCCATGGACAACACACAAAGACAGACCGAGAGCAGATTTTCAAACTCATCATTCAAATTTCTGATTCGCTTCTTCTAATCGATCGAACCCAGGCCTCTTGGCACGGCGATCTCGCATGGTAATCATTGCACCACACGCCATTGATGCAAATTGTACACAAAGATTTTTTTATGTAGGTATGTAACTAGTCAACAGGCTATATTATAGGCTGCCACAGTAAAGGCATCACCGACGCGTTCCGACCGTTAGCGACCTATTCGTTTTCAGTCGGCAGAAAACGAATTCTTGGCTCTCCGATACTGCGACCGAAAAAAGTATAAAATAATTCATTGACCATTTTATACGTTGAGTGATTTGTGAGGGTTGAGTAAAATATGCTATGACCAAAGTACCGTTGGATTAATCTGGATGATACAGAACCAAACAGCCTTATAACTAGAAGTTCATACAGCACACGACACAATATGCATTAGCACAATCACTCATCTCCAAAAAACATTCATCTTTCACGTAAATGTACCATGAATCGAACTTGGAACCCGTGTTCGGCAGACTCTATCCATTATCAAGTCTTACGCCCCAACTCAGAGTCACTAATGGTTACTTAAATCGCTCCTTAGTACAGAATTTGTATAGTGTTTCTTTACTAATTGCGATTTAAGTAACCGTTAGTGACTCTGAGATGGGGCGTTAGTCTGCTTGCAGTACATCATTGCACAAAAATTCACTAAGCGTATCAGGACCAAAAATCTGTGAAGTATAGCGAACCCCGAAAAAGAAAGCAGAGGCAAGGTCACACAGTCAGTAGGGCAAGTTGACATCACCACTTGAATAACAATACCGAGCGCACACTCAGTTCCCGCCCACCTTAACAAACTAATAACTGTATTGGAAAACATCATCACATGTATTGACACACGAAACTTCGACGTTGACGGGACAATTCAACGACTTCATAACAAATTCAGTGACTCTGAGGAGACGATACGCTGCAGTGCAAGTGTAGTCCAAAAAATATCAGTGCATATAAAAGGTTAATTCTGCAAGTTAATTAAAAACGGAAACCTGAAGAAAAGAAGACAAAAGCCAGACGTTATGGAAAGAAGAAGTTGAACTAAAAATGTACGTTTAGTGATACAAGAATCAAATAAAAGTTACCAATCAGTGATTCAAGATGAGTTACCAGATATTGCTAGTTTTAAGTATACAGTTATCAATACTGAACAGTGCTCCAATGTTGGTGATGCCAATTCCATGGATGGCGCAGTCAGCGCAGCAGATCATGCTACAGAAACAATTGATGGAGTTGCAAGCTTTGCAGCAGCTGAGTGCACAGGCTCCTGTACAAATGTAAGTTGCCCTTTAAATATTAAGTCGAGCGCAATCTTACACATAGCACAGAAGACATAATACTGCTTATAATAAGTACAGAAGGCACACTCCGCAAAATCATTCAAATAAATAGTGACTTTTGTTGTAACGCAATAAAGTGTAAAAAAATTGTCGCCACATAGTAAGTTTACATATGATCTGCCATACGTCAGATATGATTGTCACATGCAACTCAAATCGAATCCCAAAAAATTTATTTTAAGATCGGTTTATTATACGGTCCTTAGCTACAGATATTTGATCTGAGGATACCCAATACCAAATTATTTTGCCCTTTGTGTAGAAAAACTCTACTAGAGATAGTTAAATAGATTAGGCTAATATTGATAACAAAGTTAGGAGTAATATTATATTATTCTCTTAATTTCCTTTCATGTTACATCTGTAACGATTTCCTGGTAACACTCCCTGCTATCTCTAAATAATTTTAGTTACTTTCATCCGACATTTTAAACATTTCTTGTTTTTCCAAAAAAAGCGAACAAGTTAGTTATTTACCAAAAAGCATGTTCATAAATTTTAATCCTATGTATAAATGTTTTTTCGCTTTCTAGAAATTAGTAACCAAATTATTGATTCACATTGTTGTTTACGACACCTTAGGTAGATCGCAGATTAGAGCCTATAGATAACAGAGGCAATCTATATTTGCATTTCCAGAAAAATATTTAATACAAACAGATTCGGTCTGTTACAAAATATTATTACAATGTACTTAATGATTAGAATAAAAAATTAAAGTGGACCCTGTAAGAAATATTGCGTAACTTCGTACCCTACCAGTCCAGCTGTGATTAAATTACTGAAATAAACGTAGTTATTTATTTTGCTTCAGTGCTATTTGCGAATAGTCAATATAGCCTTAAGATTATAAAACTATAAGAAACCTTATTCATTGCCAAATTTTCATCTCTTACACATTTTCAGGAACAATCAGCCACAGCCAATGCTAATTCTTCTGCCACGACAGGAAACAATTCCTCACGTCAACACGAACGAACTAAAACTGCACAAAGAAAATAACCACAAAAATACGAACATTGAAAACGAAGACGACCTTAATTCTGTAATAATTGACGCTGCATCAGAAGCAATTGAAGAACAGAATCAAGCAGTTTCCCAACCTCAAAGAGCTATTCTACTGATCCCGAATGCAAGATTTTCGATTGGTGGGATTGTAGCAGCTATACCATGGTTGCCGATTGAAATCAACGTACCAGACACAATATCCTGGGTGTATAATGGCATAGCTAGTGGGATCGGTAGCATAATATCCATAATAGGAAGGCCTTTCCAGGGAACACAGGGGGCACAGGGGGCACAGCTTCAAGAAGAGGCACTGAAGTCACTGATGAAACAAGTACAGACGAAGCAAAGTATGTTCAGACCAATTGTTATGATGCCAATTGATGGACCTGTTCTACCTATACAAGTGTGAGTTAATTTGTGAAATAAATTGATTTGGTAAAATCGTTATTAATTTGATTAATACTAGAGTCAATATTTTTTTAATTCCATACAATCAGCGCCGACACTTTGTCGTTCAGACATAGTTTTGTTTATTTGTGTTTCGCAGCATTATTTATCTTTGATGTACGCTTTTATAGTCTAACCAATAACGAATTTGATAAAGTCTTAATCTAATATTGGTAAAAGGAAAATAATAATATTTTTTTTTTAAGCAATAAAACAAAAAATAATTGCAAATGATTTATTAAATATACATTGTTACAGACTGTTGGCATTGTGGTAACTGCAAAAACTATTCATTAATATAATAAGATCGGTTCAAGAGTTTAACTTATATTTATGGCACTGAAGAACATTTGAAACCCACGATTCCTTCAAGTTGACATTTTTTGAAGGCAACAGGAAATTACATTTCTTGCGCAATTCACGGCATCTCTGTTTATACAAAAAAAACAAACAAAAAGTGAGCCAGTTTCCTGTTATACTTTCAAACTCAAATCTTATTTATTCAATCCAATAAATGACTCCAACATTCTCCTAATAATTTCGACCTTATTGTAGGTATGTTACTATGAATATTTAAAAAAAAATATCACGAACGCTTGATAAATGTCTTCCTGTACACCCTAATTCCTGTATATTTACTTAGAATTGGCGACAGGGCCTTAGGAATATATAATAGCTAAATTAACCTACATCACTAAAATGGCAACCGCGATAATTCTAAGTCCGTATAACATAACGATTAGAAACCGATTTACAAACTAAATACAGACTTCAATGAAGCCATTTAAGTATATCCTGTCAATAAACAATCACATTATGTTTCGGATTAGAGAAACAGTAATGGATTGTACTAAATCGAATTATCTGAATAATTAACATAATCAACACTTTTTTTACAGATATCTTTTTACAAAATTTTCTTCACAATTGATGAGGCAGTGCTTCCATTTACAGATTACTGAAATGAATTGTTTTTACTTAAGCGCGGTTAGATTTAGCGTAAGCGGAGTCATACTCCGAGGGGATGGCACCAGGTGCTTGCAGGTCCTTCTTGGGTACAATGATGGACACTGGGTAGTTAAAGCTGTAGAAGAAGCCGTGAGGGGGACCCTGGAAAGAAGGTACACTTTTAATCTTACGACTTGTGTAGTTTCTCTAAGCAACTCTGAAAATAAATTACCCGGCAAAATAAGTTACATAGCAATAATAGCCTGAAAAATGTCAATAATAAATTCATTACAAAATTAAATAAAAAGTACGCTCCGGATCAGACTAAGAGTTGATTTTTGTCACTTGATTATTTTATTATTTTTTGTGGTTGAAATTTTTAACTAAATATTTCAAGTTTCCTAGTTTCCCTGACAGAGATCCTTCATTGACATTTCAAATAACTCCCTAATTACTTAAATTTGATTAAATCTTTCGTAAGAATAGGGATGTTGACTAATTTTAGGATTCAATTTGATTTAATAGATAGAACCTTAAGATTCACGAAAAAAATATTATAAAAATTTTACTAACAAAAAATAACCGACTTCAAATTCTCAAAAACTACTTGTCAGATCTCGTTCAAATTTATGTGGGACCACATGACAAGCACCAGCTTTCTATTAAAAAAAGAATCATCGAAATCGGTTGACGTGATATTGAGTTATTCGTCAATTTGTCGCGCACATCTTTACACAATTTTACGACTTATGTAGTTTTCTCATGGATGCCATTGTCAGATCTCAATAAAATTTATGTGGGACCACATGACAGCCATCAGCTTTTGATTAAAAAAAGAATCATCAAAATCGGTTCGCCCAGTCCAAAGTTCTGAGGTAACAAACATAAAAAAAAAAAAAAAAAAAAATACAGTCGAATTGAGAACCTCCTCCTTTTTTTGAAGTCGGTTAAAAATTCAATTTAAAAACAAAAATTGATAAATAAAAATCATTTTCAAATTTCCCACCAAAAACGTCACGTGACGTCACTAGCCGATATTCAATACTATCTGTCGACTGAAGTTAGTCGCACTTGCATATAAAATAGGAACAATGACGTCATAAGCTTTAAATGGCGTTTGAGGTCACGTGACAGTGAGTACTATTTATAACATTTTAAAATAATTATATTTAATTTGTTGTGTGTAGTGTGCACAATAAAGAATATTGTATTGTATTGTATTGTATTGTTGTGATTGATTTCGACAAAAGAATAATATTTTAGGTTTTTAAATGTTTTCCTTTATACTTTAAACATAAATTTATTTTAATTTACTGATAGTGTCAACTTCCCTATTTTCTACAAATAAGAAAGAATGTCTTACAGTTGGCTCTTCAGTTGTTGTTGTTGTTGTTGTTGAATATGGACCAGGGTAGGGCTGGCGCGCAGGCTCGACCTGTGGTTGTCCGAAGTAGGCCTTACCCTCGCGGGCCTCCGGGGGAGGGACCGCCACGCTCTGCTGAGCGGAGGCTGCGGGCTGGTAGTAGTCGCTCGTAGGGTAGTATTGGCCACTGGAAAAATACGAGATTCGATAATTTGAACTGTAGTAACATATAACTACAATATGCGCTACAGAATGTGTAGCGTATAGAACTGGCACCGCGAACGCGAACCCGATGTTTGCGGAATGAACTGTTGCCAATTGGCAACTGTTTTCATTCGAGTCTCTTTATTCCTCATTCAGTCAAGACTCAAGGTCATCATCACATACCTACTGAAGAGTACTCATACCTGGTGGAAGAGTTTTTTGTCCGCCTGGCTAAATACCATTCTTGAAGATTCAATCGTTGAATATTTTTTTAATTAAACGTTTTGTGCTTTGTTATTTTTCAGACTTTTGCTTGACTATAGACGCACTGGGGAAGTTTTGTTAACCACCATCAATTATTTATTTTTTATCCACATTATCATACCTATTTATTGTCATATTTATTATCATATTGAGGCATGACCTCAAAGTGTCCTTTAGTCTTTTACACACTAGTGGAACTGAATATACTAACAGAGGCCCAGGCTGTAGGTTGGCAGCAGCAGCAGCCTCCTTCCAGGCCTTCTCGTGCGCCAGGCGGGCCTGCTTCACGTCCTCGGCCTCCTGCACCGGCTGCAGCACCACCTTGGGCAGGTTGTCCTCCTGGTGGAAACCCTCGCTGTCGGCCCAGTAGCGAACCTGCAAGCAAATGTAAACTTTATCATCTTCACAATACGGTTCAGGGTGTTGTCGAGCCTGTAGGTGTAGAGGGCATTGAAATACATACCGACGCTTGAAAAGCAAAAATTACCAAGCGACATGTTGGGCGATATTGAGTTATATACATAACTGAAATCAGCAAAATATTCTGCGTCGATTGATCATACTCTCGTCGTCGCTAGGAAGAGTTTTGTTGTTGCTTGGTAACTTAAAAACATTTTCAGCGATTTTTTACGATGTTTTTTAAATACAATATTTTAAATGCTCTAGTGTAAAGTTACCAACATGTCGCTTGGTAATTTTTGCCTTTCAAGCGTCGATAAATAACTGGTAAAAGCAAAGGAAAGCAAAGCAACAACCCATAATTATTGTCCCCCAGCTGGGCTCGGTCTTTCCTATCATAATGTGAGGTGTACATAAATATAGTCATAGTCCATAGGCCATAGTCTACCACGCTGGCCAAGTGCGGATTGCTACACTTCACACACCTTTGAGAACATGGAGAACTCTCCGGTGTGCAGGTTTCCTCACGATGTTTTCCTTCACCGAAGCAAGTGATAATTAACTTCTAACATAACTGGTACAGCAGCTAAACCGATAAATGTATGTTTTGTTAATAACAAATAATTATTTTCAAGAAGTCATAATTATTCTGGGTTCAAGGATTTTATTTATGGCGAAGCATTAGATTTAACCTCTTTGTTAGTGTGAGATTAAAGCATATAAATGTCGTATTATATTTAATACCCAAATCTAATTTTATTAATTGACGATGAAAGTCACAGAATGTTTACCATTGCACTTTTTTTGTTCACGACCTCTTACAATTTTGTGGTAGTTCAAAAAAAGGAAAATTATCACAACACAGGGAATCCTAGTGTGGGAGCTAGTAGGGGAAGGCCGGGCATAGTGAACAGCCCAGGCAAAGCGAATACCCTCTTTTATTTTAAAATGGCGAGCCCGAACGCGCTACCTTCTTGCTACGAGGTGCTCCCCGCGCCCCTCAATCGTGAACAAACTGAGCTAACGCATAGTCACGCGTCATTTGCGAAAAAAATAACAAAAATTAAAAAGTGAACATTGCTTACGACTTTTCAATGTACGTAACTTTGTAATTACTTATGTTTATATAGTATTACTGTATTGGCTTGATTCTCTCTTCAAAGTGCATTTTTCCTTGCAGAAATACTGCTAGTTTTATAGGGATTCTGTTACTGGATTTCATTTTAGGTTGGGTTAAATTAAACAAGTACCCATTGGGCAAAATGAGCACGGGCAAAGTGGACACTGTAGCCACTTTGACCAACAGTGTTCATTTTGTCCGCAGATTTAAAAATAATCACTTTTCTTGATTCCACTTTACACTTCTCAGATATAGCGTCATTCAAAAATCTTTCACTTATATAACTCCAAAAAATATGTTTAAAAACACTCCCAACTCCTCCCTGATATTCCTGTGGGTAACCGCAAAAGAAAATTTCAAAAGCCTGAAGTACTTACCAGCACAGGAAGAATAGAAAATTTAATTTGTTAAAACAAGTGCCAAATTTTTGAGAAAAATTGAGAAATATTTAGATACCAAAACAAAGAAAAAATGCTGACATTACTAAAAAGACTAAAGCGACCAAAATAACCCTTTTGGTCGTTTTATAAACAACTGAAACTGATTAGCTGTTGCATTATTATTGTTTCCTTTAATTGCATATATTTTCTTTTAAATTCCTTGGTAATCGTTCCTTAATTATCCGTGTGTTCACTTTACCCTATGAGCCTATCCACTTTACCCGGTGGATTGGGCAAAGCGGATAGCGGTACCAAGTTTAATGTGATTAACAATTTTAGGTAAAGTACTGATGTTACATAATTTTTGTTGATTATATTTAAAAGTTCTTTAAATACTGTTCCAAACTCAGTCATTAATTTTTATCTGTCTGTATCGACTCCCTTACTATAACCCGCCAAAGGTTAAGGTGTCCACTTTGCCCGGCCTTCCCCTACACTGAAACTGTGTGTAATGATGGTTGTTGAATAAATCATTTTTAATTTTTTTTTTTCATCTTTGACAAACCTTGATAAGATCATTGCTGCTGCCAGCCTTGAAGACGTAGGAGCCAGTGACGTCACCGGATCTCACTCTCTCCTCCTGCTTAGCGGACTCCGGGGTCTGGTAGCCGTACACGTACGCACCAAGACCGTCCTGGCCGTGGTACTGAGATGCATCGTATACCTGGAACAATAATTATTACATGTTTAACGGCACAAATCTTAAACTAATATTATCAAGAGGAAGGTTTTGATTTTTAACCAATTTCAAAAAAGAAGGAGGTATTCAATTTGACTGTATTTTTTTATGTTTGTTACCGCAGAACTTTCGGTTCACCCAGTCGAAAGTTCTGAGGTAACAAACATTAAAAAAACCGTTTATTCCGACTTGTCCTGTTGAGTAGTCCTGTTGACAGTCTAATTTAATATTTTCTCCTTTTTTGAAGTCGGTTAAATACAGCAAAGAAATCATAAGTTTCTATCGTATTAACTTTCAGCCTTCTAACAAAAAATACTACAAAGACTTCAACGGGATATAAAACATTTAAAGCAACCGATCACTTAAGCCAAATTTTGGTATGAATATATCTACCTGTTTATTGAATTAATTAACCAGTAACACGCCAACAAATAAAACATTAAATACATAATGTGAACAACTTTTAGGCAAAGGCTACTATACTATAGATGAGTACATAAATGACAAAGACGCATGGAAATGACCAGATCTGCAACCAGTTCCGTACAGGCCATACACTTAAATATATATATAACTTACTTACTTTATTACTTATATATATTTAAGTCCATGGTACAGGCTAGTGATACTTTTTTGTAAGAAATATACCAATGTATTTTATTTTTAAAAGATGTTAGGAGGAGTTTCTTTCGGCTTTTCTTCTCCTCCATGACAAAGCACCTTTACGAAAAGCTGGTTCATTAAAAAAATGACGTGCCTATGTGTATCAATGATACCTACATGAATTGAACACATGATTTTGAATTTTGAATTTTTGACTTTGAGATAAAAAAAGCGTACCTACCGTACACAATATCGCGTATATTTTATTTAAATACAAAAAAGAAACAATGATGAGTTGTAACAGGTGTACATTTATTGAGAAAACTTGAAAAACCAGTCGGAATAAAGACTTACCTATGTCATATTGTGGAAATGAATAATTTAATTACTGGTACCTACATCGAAACCTGTACCAATAACTTGAAAAGGCGTATTATTCTAAGCGGTCGCCGTGATGCCGTTTATTTGGTTGTATAATTACGTTTGTATCAGTTAACTACTATTATAATAAGTATAAAATCTTAATTCCCATCCAACTACCGACCGCGCCCGCTGTTGCTTAACTTTGTCGATCACATAGGATCGACGAACGCCGGGCTATGAGCGCTACAATATAGCATAGATAGATAGGTACATTTATTATATTACAGTTGGCATCTTTTTTTAAATCTCTACGGGGGGCAACTGCCCCTCCCTGCCCCCCTTGGCGACGTCCTTGTAGGTATGTTTATAAATTTCGTCATTTAAAATTCAAGGTAATACAAATTACAAAATACCTTTAGATATTTCCAAAATCAAGGTGTCTTTATTTTCGTTTACCTGTGTGTTCCTCATACAGCAAAAAATATTGAATTTTGATGAGTTCTTTGTTGCAAAGCCTTTAAATTAACTGACAGACTAATGCAGCTTATTAACATATTTATTTAGTTTATTTAGCCTCTCTAGACTCGTTTGGCAGACCAGACTTTCATCAGATTCAAACACAAACTTAATCAAAAACTTAATATATAAAAATACATTTTTACAGATCACATACGGACAAAGTCCCTGACAAATTATAGTTGATTATAAAAGTAAAAGGTTTTCCTTGTCTTAGGAATTTTTTTGCATAGGAATAGGTCGTCCAAAAGATCATCTATTTACATATTTTAGTAGTATTAAATTAATTTGTTATTAATAGTAAGTAGGTTAAGATTTTCTGTTCTCTTTGTGACCTGTTGGTATCAGCAAATAATACCAAATGCGAATGAGGAATAACTAACTGCACGGGAATTTCAAATTTTGACAAATATAAAAGCTTTGGTTGGTCCGCTTCTTCTACATTTTATCATAGAAAGAGAAGAAGAAAAGGTAAAAAAAAATCTACTAATTAAGTAAATAGTTGTTTAAACAACTATAGTTACTTACTTCCTTAATTATACTCTTTAATAATTCACCTTTCCGAAACAGTGATAAACGTATTTGACTTTCATAACTATATATTAAATAATAACTTACTATATGAAATAAATAGGCTGAATTAGTATTTAACCGTCGCGTCGCTTTTAAAGGAGAAGGAAGGATTTGTTTGTTTGCATTGAATAGGCTCCGAAACTACTGAACCGATTTGAAAAATTCTTTCACTGTCGGGAAGCTACACTATCCCCGGGTGACATGGGCTATACTTATTATATTTTCAAAAATATTAGGAATCCTTAATAAAACTCCAATAATCTAACCCAAGGTGTAAAAAAATAAGAAAACCGAAGCAAAGCGAGGGCGGTTAATCGTGTCATATTATAGTATTTAAACATACCTCTTCTAAATAGTCATCGGTGTTCTCAATCTCTTGTCCGTTCTTCCAGTAGTGGCCGAGAGTGGGGCCAGCGTCGGCTGAACGAAACCTAGCGTCGTTGTACTTAACCTGTAATAGAATCAACATAATTGTTCTGATAAAAATAAATTCTTTTGTATGTGTAAGATCAATAATATTATTCCAGTCAATGGTTGCCTGGAAGAGATCGCTGTTTTAGTGATAAGACCGCCAATTGTACGTTCATGTTCAAATGTATATTTTCATTTGTAATTTAATTTTTATGTGTACAACAAAGATAATTTGCATTGTATTGTATTATATAAATTATGATAACTATAATTATCTACTATTAATGAACATGATATTATAGCAAATACATATTTAAAAAACGAAAATTGATTTAGGTGCTCAGTTCTGTAAACTTAACAATTACCAAAGGTAGGACAGCGGTACGTGAAGACAGCTGAGGCTCTGTGAAGGGAGGGCTCTTCAAAAACTGCTGAGCTTCTTCAGGAGTCAGGATAGGCTTGAACACGTTGATGGCTGGGTTCGGCAGAGCTGACGACAGCGCCACCTGCAACAATTATATACCAATAGTCATTAGTTTTAACTGGAAACAATCAGATACGTTACTGCGCAATGGATTTTAACGTCATTTCAGAAGATAGTGCATATTGGTAGTCAAGTGTCTCCCTATCACACATCACATAATTTTTATTTGAGAATTAATTAAAATTATTATCATTTAGTCAATTAATGCAATATATAATATAATAAAACAAACATCTGCTTACTAATATTATTTTTTAACTACGAGTATGAACATCATAATCGCAGCACTCATAATGTAAAAGAGTTTAAACTAGGCTTGCAACGAATAGTATATTCGGCAGTATACCGAATACCGAATATTCGGCGAGCCCCCTGACCGAATAGCCGAATATTCGGCAAAAGTATTCGGCAGGATTTTAGCGCTAAAACTTGTACAAATGTGATTGTTTCGCGCTCGTTTGTTCTAATGTACCTACTAGAGATGCGCCGAGAACTCGTTTATTACTCGGTACTCGGCGTATTCGGTCTTTTATTTAGTACTCGTACTCGGCCGAATTACTCGTAAAAGTAAAACCGAATAATACTCGGTATTCGATTACTCGGTAAATCTAGTACTCAGCCCATCTCTAGTACCTACTCACCGCCCGCACGCCCGCAGTTACTCTGCGCGGTATAAAATGCAGTTTCAACAGAAGAGATCTTTTCTTAAGGATTAGGTAGTAATATATCACGTCATGACAATCCGTATACTTGGTGGCAAGCAAGGAAATTTAAATTTCCGTTTTTGATCAAGATTGCAGCAAAATAATTGTCAGCGCCAGGAAGTAGTGTTTATTTAGAGTGCCTTTTCTCTGAATCCCAGCTTCAGCTGGTCTACGAGAAAAAAAGAAGTCAACTACTTCCTAAAAATGCAGAATAATTAGTCTTTCTGCACCATAACCTTCCCTTACTAAATTTTATTTATGAAAATAATTCAAATGCATAGAAAAATTCTTTACTTTTCTAATATAGAAAAAGCGGCCAAGTGCGAGTCGGACTCGCCCATGAAAGGTTCCGTAGCAGCAAGTAACATAATATCCCATCAAAAACATGAATGTAAAGTAAAAGCCAATTACAAAAAAAAGAATTGAGATCTAAATGGGTGCCAAGTTCTGTGTAGAAAAGCCTAAAATTTTAGTCACAAGAACATGTAATTCAAGCTCCACATTTGACTTGGTTAGTTTTTACGTACCTATCTAGGATATAATATTATATTTGTATAATTATCTTTGTTAAGTCTGTTAGGTTGATGACCTATGTTACTTTTCTAAAATTTGGTTTGTTGGTTGCTAACTAATGAAAACTAGCCAATTCAAATGTAAAGCTTGAATTACATGTTGTTGTGACTAAAATTTTAGGCTTTTCTACACAGAACTTGGTACCCATTTAGATCTCAATTCCTTTTTTTGTAATTGGCTTTTACTTTACATTCATGTTTTTGATGGGATATCATTACTTTTTGTACAGAAATTATTTGTAGGTACTTATTCATAACGTTACTGATTAATTTTGTTACCTTATACATGAACTGTAATAGTGCCCTTCAACTAAATCCGTAGTTAGTGCACCGTGGTCCAAAATACCTATTACTTCATTATTTATAAGTAATGATCTTCTACTATTCATGTCCGCTAAATATTGAAATAATAATTAATACTAAATCCCAGTCTGTTATAATAATAATAAATACGATACGATACTAGTAATAATAATAATAATGCCATAATATATTTGGAAACAATACTTCGAATCACTTTAAACTGGTATAATTTCGGAAATAATACAAAATTTAGTGGTGTACATGCCATACAAGATAAGAGAAGAATAATTTTTCACACATTAAAAATGAAACAATGCAATACACTAGAAATAACGGCTACTGACGTCTCACTAATCTGTACGTAAATAATACGTATGTACACTGAACATCTTCCCCCCGTTAGAAGCTTCACAAAGTACTAAAACTGATATGTTTCGATTAAAAAAAATTAAGGGTGGTATTCCACTCCTTATATATATATTCCACATAATGACCACCTGTCATCAATTTTGATTGCTGTTCATAAATTTCAGGCGTTATAAGTAAGTGTTCCTAATAGAATCAATTTTTTGAAAAATTATTATAAAATGATAAAAATTTACTACTTTCAGATTTATTCCTTTGTATTTACCCGACTACCTATCTGCATGCCAAATTTTAACTTTCTAGGTCACCTGGAAGTTGGATATAGTTTTGATCTATAGGTCAGTCAGTGTTAAATTTCTCGATTTTTGGACGTTAATATCTAAATAACCGTTTGAGATGTGTTTATGAAATTTGGAAGACGTATGTATTTCGCAAGTCTCAATAAATGAGCCAAATTTGACAGGTTTATGTTGAATAGTTTTTGAGTTATGAGGTGGTCAAAAGTGGCTCCAAATGGTTCGTGTAATATTACACACGGTGCTGCTCGCCAATTCTGTTAGCTAGAAAATTGGCTTACACGCTACCGCGTGTTTAGATATAAGTTCTTGAAGTTCGTTGTAACTTTGATCGAGGTAAATTGCGGTTTACGATTTATGACGTATAAAAAAAAACTACTTACTAGATCTCGTTCAAACCAATTTTCGTTGGAAGTTTGCATGGTAATATACATCATATATTTTTTTTAGTTTTATCATTCTCTTATTTTAGAAGTTACGGGGGGGGGGGACACACATTTTTCCACTTTGGAAGTGTCTCTCGCGCAAACTATTCAGTTTAGAAAAAAATGATATTAGAAACCTCAATATCATTTTTAAAGACCTATTCATAGATACCCCACATGTATGGGTTTGATGAAAAAAAAATTTTTGAGTTTCAGTTCTAAGTATGGGCAACCCCCAAAATTTATTGTTTTTTTTCTATTTTTGTGTAAAAATCTTAATGCGGTTCACAGAATACATCTACTTACCAAGTTTCAACAGTGTAGTTCTTATAGTTTCGGAGAAAAGTGGCTGTGACATACGGACGGACAGACAGACAGACAGACAGACAGACAGACAGACAGACAGACATGACGAATCTATAAGGGTTCCGTTTTTTGCCATTTGGCTACGGAACCCTAAAAAGATTATATACCTGTTTTATGTACCAATGACTACTTAAATGATTAAGAAAGAAATGAAAAACTACCCTTCTACGACAATAACTCCATACTTCTCCTAAACTTAGAATCCTTAACTTTTCTAATACAGAAGATGATTATGTACCTGTGTTATACACCAATGACTACTTAAATCATTATAAGAGAAATGAAAAGATGAATATTATATACGTAATGAATCGTTTTTTTGTTTCATTTTACCAATTATCTCCCTATTACAAAATATATTACATAAGTATTCGGTATTCGGCCGAATAATATTTACATATTCGGTATTCGGCCGAATATAATAAAAGCAGCCGAATAGGCCGAATACCGAATAGTAACCGAATATTCGTTGCAAGTCTAGTTTAAACACGCAACAACTCGTAAAATTAAAAATTCGTGCCGGACTTGAACGTATATGTAGGTATGTTTTATCGCTTTAGTTAGTATTACTGGCTATAAAATGGATTATTTGAAAAATGTCGTGTGTTTACCTATGCGTAAAAAATCCATCGTTCTGCAAGCACCTACAACTTTTAAATATTTGTACATCAATATAATATTAAATATTAGCACAATTTACAAGAATACCTAGATACTACAATACAACACTACCAAGTATTCATGTAGGAACATGCAATTTTCATTTCTCCACAAACTCTTTTTAGACCATAGTCTTAATTCGTAGATCGTTGTAGTATAATTTGATTGATTCGTAGGTATATCTTTAAAGTTACCATCGTTCCAAAAACTGTTGGTCCAAACGCCGAGCCTAGATGGTCAATCTTAACAAACCGGATTTTACTTAACCGAGTTATTTCACGAGATGTCGTCATTCTATTAATATTAATTCTCATCATGTTTACCTCATGTTTGTACATACGTAGTAGTAATATAATCGTTTGCCAGACATACAAGCATACAACACTATTCACTATTTCTACGAGTATGTATGATTTACACTAATAAGTAGGTTACTTCCTGTCTATATCGTTAACGTTATGCTTCCTTTAATATTTCTTCTATAGTAACAAGAATATTAGAGTCTGAAACGGTTACATCTGGTATTTTTTTATACCCTATAAGTTAATGCTTGACTACAATCCCATCTGATGGTAAGTGGCATATTTTACGTAATAGATCGCAACAGATCTTGGATAGGTTTCAGGCTGCAATAGGTTACTAGAAATTTATGTCATATTCTATTCTGCAATCCTTCGTTCTAGATTAAAAAAACACTCTCGCCTTTAAAATATTTTTTGTTCCCTAGGTAAACAATCTACAATTTTTTATTAGCCATCGGTAAAGACGTTTGAGTCTAGAAACAAATCAATCTATGAAGCAGCAAGGCTATTCTGTTTTGTAACTCGACAGCGGAATCCGCGATGAGTTTCAAAATTGAAGTTCGAGTTCGAGACTCACTTCACTTCGCAAGTGCGTACCAGATGATTATAGAATCACATATCAAGATCTCGGACTCGAACTTCAATTTTGAACCTCATCGCGGATTCCGCAGTCAATTTACAAAACAGAATAGCCTTGCTGGTACTTGACGTCTTAAATCCACAGCGTCTGTCACTCGTATCACGATTCTCGAGTGATTCATGTATCGATTGAGCTACGAGTGTTTCTGATACAATTGATTGCCTTCTCAATGCTATCTCTACATGATCTGGGATGCGCTTCTATAATAAGTATACAATATGAATTCATTTTTAAATAGAACTATATGGGCTAAAATTACCTGAAATAATTATTTTTTTAATAATATAAAGAAGACAATATTTATTGAATAAAAAAAGTATAAATTTATTAAAATAATCTGAAGTTAATACCCTTGTATACGCAATTTTTTGATTCTACCACCGTTTCGGAAATGTCCTTTGTAATCGAAGAAGAGAAACGGCGAAAGAAACTCCTATATAAACTCCTCTTTAAACTTTCAGTAGTTCGTTCTAAAGTGTGTCTACATAAAACTACATCACGAGCTTTAGTTGGTGGTTCTTTTATCTTCTCGACTGGTTTTCGTTTATCTGTCTTCGGTGTTGGGTAGATAATGAGGCAAAATTGGATAAAAAATATGCTAAAGCGGGTTTTGCCCCATCAAGGGACAATTCAACTCGAACTAGTGGGATATAATGTAACCTATGACTTAACTCTTTTGCAGATTGTACGAAACCTTGAATAGTTTTCGGGTGTTGTTTGATTATAAAATACCATATTAATGTTATCATGACATACTGACAACGCCTTGATTGATGATGATGGCCGGAAAAGTCAAAGGTAGGTATTCCATAATTTTGTATTTATCGATAACTAGACGTTACGCCACCTTTTAGTAAGATTTGTTTGAAGAACGGATGTAAAAAATACATGACTGTAAAACATGAAATGCGTGGTTAAAAACTTATGTAGCGTACCTACGTTTCGTTTTCTATGGAGTTTAGTTGGAGAAGAATAGTTCAGATTATGCAAGATCTCTTACATATCTCTCGTTACAGACATCAAAACTATTTTCGACGAATCTTCGCAGAAATTTTATCGACTGGTTAACTGAGAAAAATACAGAACAACTTAAACCATTTAGTCAGGTATTGAAAATAAGTGTCAATCCTTTGAAGAAAATCTACCCACCCATAGCATTTTAATTTTCGTGGATAATAATATCATTTATATCGTGAAATGGTCCAAAAATGTGATGTATTTTTAGGATCGAATAAAGTAACTTCATAAATCACTACTTTAACATAATTAAACAGGAAAAAGGCTTGACAGTCAAAAAACCTGGCTTATTTTTCTTCCACTCTTGTAATCGATCGGGTCGGACGGCTTGCCGGCCATAGGAGGAACAGGCCATAATTTATGAAAAACACCTTTTCTTATTTATCTGACCATCATATATCATCCTCGATCCGAAAGAAACCAAAATTTATTTTCATCGTAAATATAATTAAATAAAATTCTCAAAAGAATGTTTGGTTGGAACGTAATTAACATAATCGATGTTTTCTAAGACATCAATTTATTATCGAATTACATGAGAATACAGTAATTGCCATAGATTATTTTTACTCAATTAATTATGTATTTTAAATTTTACTTTTTTATGTATTTTTAATTTTTGGAATTCGAAACACTAAAGGTATAGGAAGTTAAAGTTAGTATGTTTATGGACAAATAAAATAAATAAATAAAAGAAATAAATAAATAAATGATTTAGCTGGCTGTAAATGTAATATTTAGTGCAGAAACCGCGATGCTGACGGCCACAAGAGCAAGGACGAGTCCGCAACTATCTCACAATACTTAGTTAACGCAAATAGGCGCGTCGTGTTAAACCTCGTTTGACTGAAGGTGACAATTCCGCTATAAGTGCTACTACTATGTAAAGCGTCTATTACACTATCCAATTTGCAATGATCTGTCGGCAGCGAGCCCTACGATCACTGTACATAGGATCACTAGGTCTCTAACGTCGAGTCACTAACGGCTACTTTAATCGCTCTTTATAAAGAATCACCATACAAATTCTGTACTAAGGAGCGATTTAAGTAACCATTAGTGACTCTGAGTTGGGGCGTAACTGCTTCGGCGTTCCCACCCTTCCTATGATGTACCTACGTGAGAAGGAGTCTTCTTCTGAGTTCCAGTCTTAACGAAAAGTGTGAATAGGCTTTTACCAAGTCAGTGCGCGTACCATCCTGGACTTCATCATCACTAACGTGCAGGTTTGCAATGAGATGTAAAAAAACGCGATCTAGCACAAATTCTAGATCTGCCCTAGCTGAACATTGGATAGTGTAAATGCCGCATAAGTTTGTATACTAATATCTATAGAACTCAGTGTTGATGGGTTTTTGTCTTGTGATAAAAATACAAGATACACAACAATGTTATGATTATGAATGATCAATGACAACGTCTCACCTTCTCGGTATTCAATCAATTAGTACGATGCGGACGTAGCGTAGCCATTGACTATTTTATGTTTATCACATTGTATCTCTCTACCTGTTTGTTGTAATGAGATTCCAATAGTTACTAACCTCTAATCTTTATTGAAGGCTATCTTTTCAAGGCTTGAAACTAGTTAAAATAGATTTAGTTCCACGGGATGAGGTCCAACTATTTTGCTTATGGTGCTATATTGCTGCTCTATGGCTTCAATATATGTTTTAACTTAACCTTTGACTTTGATTGTTGTTGTGGTATATTTGAGCAGAAGGTTCTCAAAAAATCTTTCACAAAAATTAGAATTTTTGAACTTTTTGTTTGCACCCCGTCTCCATGTCGATATAGAAGGTACCAGCTATTACCCGCGGCTTCGCCCACGTGTTCTAAAGGAAGTTACATACATGACACATTCCTGGTGCATATACTGTGCATATATTATTATATTACTATTTCTAACTATAAACCGATATCAATCCATAGATCCTTTACGAACTTATAGAAGGACCAAAACATTGTTAAGTATTTTTAGTATGGAGTGATTCAAATACGCATCTTAATGGATCTTCCCATGGGAATGAGATGTTTTACCGCGGTAAAAAGTAGCCTATGTTACTCTCCAGCCTCCTAACTATCTCCACACGAAATCATACCACAATATCGCTCCGTTACGACGTGAAAGAGGGACAAACAAAAAAACACACTCGCATTTATAATATTAGTATAGAATGGATTTAGAAGTTATCTTCTATAAGTATGTAAGTGTATGGGAGGCCATACACGGTCAAGTATACTTGATCAAGTCTGCAGTGTGACTTGACGCACCATCCAGTGTGCATGAAATAGATGTATGGCAGATAGCTATACCGTGGCCATACACGATCAAGTATACTGGATGCCGCGTCAAGTCCGCTTGACAGTTCATCAAGAACACTTGATCGTGTATGGCCTCCATAATGTTAATAATGTTTAGCTAAGCGCAACATGTAGGTATTACAGTGACCGATTCGCGGCGCAGGTTTCACAGAGATTACCATAACGTCACGCTACACGACGACCGCCGACCCTGTGGTATTCTTAATATTTTCCTATTTACATGTGACAATGCTATAAGAACCGGTTGCTGTCAATATTTTAACAAATGATGAACACAAATATACGTACAAAGGACTTAAAGTGTATTTTATTTTCTTTATGCATTTGGTGGTGCGACTTCTTCACCTTTGGGGGATGGATTTTCAAAACATCAAATGGGTATCATGTTTTTATAAATTTATTAAAGTATTAACAATTTTTTTCTGTATTTACCCTCACTTTACGCGTTTCGCGGGTTTTTAGAACATTATTTGTGCACTCCCAGCATTTGCATTGTTTATTGAACCTACTTATTTTAAAAGTTTCACGCTTTGAGATCCTTGTTAAGACTTGTCCATTGTCTGTTAGTTATTTAGTAAATTAATAATTAACACAATGTAAATCAACACAAATCTGATAAAACAAAATTACTTCATAGATCATTGGTTTTTCTCATCTTTATCATAACTAGTACTACAACTTTTTGCCTGCCTTGTAACAATAAATTGCTATTTCTAATCAAATTACACGTATTTTGTGTATCTTGTTTTGGTTTCATAGTTACTCATTAATATAAATAATAATAGAGTCATATGTGACTCATTAATTACGTTGAAAATCAAGGTGTGTTAGTTGATTTTGAGGAAAATTAATTACGCCAAAGTTTTTTATTTGGACAAAAAATATAGAAAAAGGTTTTAGTGTGAATTATTGTATGCCAATATTTTTTTTTCTGAATATTGTTTGACCGCTTTAAGCATTTCCGTAAATATTTTTTTATTTATAACTTAAATTTTATTGTCTGTAGGTACACTACACGCTACTACACGAATCGAGCTAAAATAAAAAAAAGTTACATACGTTAATCGGACATTTTTTGCGGTTTGAAGTGGAAATCCCCACACCTTTTTACAATACAATAGATCCTAATTTTATTTAGTTACCTCTTTGAGTATCATCCAACGCAAACGCCAAGCGGTCAAATTACGTATCATACGTATACGTACCTGTATTACTTAAACTGTACTACACGTTTCCTTCAAGTTTGCCCTTACCTCCCGTCCCGCTCCTCGTACCGCACCTCATTTAGTACGGACAGCAACGCTACCCGCGTGTATTTGATGTCCCGTGCGGCGAGTACGTTATTGAGTTTGTTGTTGATTTTGATGTTACTTCGTTAAATTATTTTTCTATTGGTTTATTTTACGTTCGTTGATTTTTGTCGCTTCAATGACTAAAATAGAAATGTTTTACATGGTGGCAAACGTAATTTGTTATTTAAGTTAGTGAAATTATTTGATTACTTTTTTGTCTACAGTACTGTTAGCTTCGAAATCATAACGGTCAACGAGGGCAAACTTGAAGTAAACGCGTAGTATATGATACTATTATTACGATACTTGCTAGTCATATTGTGTGGTTTTAATCAAAATTAGGATGATGAAGCTCGACCATTTATTGTCAGTCAAAGTAATTTTTAGGGTTCCGTTGTCAAAAGGAAACCCTTATATAATAGTTTCATCATGTCCGTGTTCCGTTTTGACTAGGGAACCATAAAAAGGGGAAAATTCGATGATACTTAGGGCACATATTCTTATTTGTCATAAACAAACTCAAGAGCGAAAATGTCGCCTGCTATATCTAGAAAAATCTATATTTTGAAGTACCTATTTTAAGTAAAAAAAGAGAAGCTACGTAAAGTCATTAACATGACTTTATGTATTCTTATCTGAGATCGATGCATTCATTATAGCCCAGTGCCGATAGCTCTAAAAACGGTAAAAAGTGGAAGAACATTATAGTAGAATGAAACCTATTGCAAAAGGAAGAGAATATAACGAAGATTATAGGAAAAATAAATTACGGGCGATCTGAGGTCGGGAAGGGGGGGGGGAGGGGGGATTTAAGAGAAAAAAATGGTTTATCTCGATTTCCGGAAAAACTACAAGTCCTATTGAAAAAAGTTGAATAGCAAAGTTGTAGGTAATAAAAAGATCTACAACTTTTGTATTTACACTTTTTTACATAACCTCAAAATTTATGTAAAAAATTCAAAAAACCACGTTTTTGGTTTTTTATTTTTATCTTTTACAAAAAATATTTTTTTTTCACGAAATTTGTTGAAAATTTACCTTTGTATGTCCTTAACATACGGTAATTTTTTTGATTCAAAAAAATATTTTTTTCCACCTTATTTTGACCTTAAATCAAAAAAACAACCTTATTTTCAGTCGAAAAATCTCACGTCAAAATATCAGATTTTTTTAAAAAGTCGGTAGTCTTCTTGTTCGTTGGAATCTCTACTTTCTAATGGTATATAAAAACCTATACACTACTTTGGTAAATGTTCTCAGAAAATGCAATGAAACGACTACTATTTTAGCATGTTTTTTGCCATCTCATATGCAATCAATGAAATCCGAAATTTTTTTGCGAAAATCTCTACTTTCTAATGGTATATAATAACCTATACACTAATATGGTAAATGTTCTCAGAAAATGCAATGAAAAGACTACTATTTTCGCATGTTTTTTGCAATCTTATATGCAATCAATGGAATCCGAATTTTTTTTGCGAAAATAGTTGTCGTTTCATTGCATTTTCTGAGAACATTTACCATAGTAGTGTATAAGTTTTTATATAACATTAGAAAGAAGAGATTCCAACGAACAAAAGGATTACCGACATTTTAAAAAAATCTGATATTTTGACGTGAGATTTTTCGACTGAAAATAAGGTTGTTTTTTTGATTTAAGGTCAAAATAAGGTGGAAAAAAATATTTTTTTGAATCAAAAAAATTACAGTATGTTAAGGACATACAACGGTAAGTTTTCACCAAATTTCGTGAAAAAAAAATATTTTTTGTAAAAGATAAAAATAAAAAACCAAAAACGTGGTTTTTTTAATTTTTCACATAAATTTTGAGGTTATGTAAAAAAGTGTAAATACAAAAGTTGTAGATCTTTTTATTACCTACAACTTTGCCATTCAACTTTTTTCAATAGGACTTGTAGTTTTTCTGGAAATCGAGATAAACCATTTTTTTCCCTTAAACCCCCCTCCCCCCCCCCCTT
Organism: Thymelicus sylvestris; assembly: GCA_911387775.1. Classification (NCBI taxonomy): domain Eukaryota; kingdom Metazoa; phylum Arthropoda; class Insecta; order Lepidoptera; family Hesperiidae; genus Thymelicus; species Thymelicus sylvestris. The sequence continues at coordinate 15,913,878 of OU426891.1, read as the reverse complement.
CCCGACCTCAGATCGCCCGTAATTTATTTTTCCTATAATCTTCGTTATATTCTCTTCCTTTTGCAATAGGTTTCATTCTACTATAATTTTTTTTCGTTTCAAAAATTATCGGCACTGGACTATTACCCATTCAACATTACGTGGACGCGTAACTATTTGTTAATCCTAGCGCGCATTCCGTCACCGACCATGCCTTCTGCCTTCTGCAAATTTCATGTTGGATGACCTTGACTGTGACCAGTAATGATCATCTGACATTTAGCTGGCCACATTCGATTTCCACGAAAACTTAAAATATTGACGTAAACGACGTAAAGCGATACTTAGTTAAAACAGGATTTGAAAGTGGATTTAAAAATTGTAATGTTGTCGACTGACCATTGACTGATTGACACTTGATACTACGATGACCAATCGATTGTACAGAAGAGGAAACAAATAAGCATTCAGTTATTAATTTATATCATCAATAGATCATAAATCTCTTTTAAGTTTAAATATGTAATTAATTATTCAAAAGGTTTTCGTAACGGTGCGGTTTCAGGGTAGTAGTAGTATTCGTCAATGTCAAACAATTTATTCATTTAAAAAAAGAGTAAAAGAACACTATTTTTCTTTATGTCAATAAATCCTGTCAACTTTTGATTACTATCTAATATCTATCTATAGTTTGTCCATATATTTATATTTATATATATATTTATATATGTATGTATTTATAAAATTTATATGTATTAGTGTATAATATATAAATTGTATGTATGTAGGTAATTATTGAATAAATTAATATCTATCTTAGATGTTATTTATATAAACAAGTGCACGCTAAATTAATTTTATATCACTTTTCAAGTCCTAGGTGTGCTGGAAGAGATTTCTGTTAGAAATAAGCATTGCCTATGTACAAAATTTCTTTTATAACTTTTTGTAACCAATTATATACGTGTACATGAACAATTAAATAAATAAATAAATAACTCAATCAATATTTTCGGTGTAGAGCATTTTGGGCAAGGAGCAATATGGACAAACTTTCGAATTATGTACCATGTAGGTACCTAAAACAATAGGTACATAAATATCTATACTAATATTATAAAGAGGAAAGATTTAATTATTTCTTTGCATTGAATAAGCTCCGAAACTATTGATTCGATTTGAAAAATTCTTTCACTGTCGGGAAGCTACACTATCCCCGGGTGACACAGGCTATATTATATTTTCAAAGAAATTAGGGATCCTTAATAAAACTGCAATAATGTAACCCAAGGTGTACAAAAATAAGAAAATCGAAGCAAAGCGAGGGCGGTTACTGGTTATGTATAAGCGCACCGGTCTTTCTTAAGACTATCGTGGCCATTATATTTTTAAATTATTATTAATTTTATTTGTACAGGAAATTGACTGTAAAACTGTTACAAGAATTTACAAGATGTCGCATCATTTTGCATTTTCCTTTTATCTATATACTACTGGATAATATACTGACCATGACATTTGTGAGAGCTTAGATATTTACGATTTACAAATATCCGTAATCGGAAGACAAGTAATGAAGAAAGATTGACGGTACCTAATCAATTAGATGTAATAACATGATATTATGTTAATTATAAATTACTAATGAACAAAAGTACACGCATCAGTTAAGAATGATAGCACATATTAGAACATTACCGGTTTTTGCATTATCTGTAGTTGTTTATGTCGTCATTATATCGTAATTTAATAAAGAAGCCGGAACTGAGTTGATTACCTATTATAATTTAGTTATTGAAGGAACTCCATGTATTTTTTGTTGATCATTTCATGAGTCTTTTTACGAGATATTAAGCTACTTTTTGCGGTGCCAATTTTTGTTAATTATAAATTACTGACGAACAAAAGTACACGCATCAGTTAAGAATGATAACACATATTAGAACATTACCGGTTTTTGCATTATCTGTAGTTGTTTATGTCATCATTATACCTATCGTAATTTAATAAAGAAGCCGGAACTGAGTTGATATATTATAATTTAGTTATTGAAGGAACTCCATGTATTTTTTGTTGATCATTTCATGAGTCTTTTTACGAGATATTAAGCTACTTTTTGCGGCGCCAATTTTTAATCAAAGTTTACCGTGTTTTGGGTACAAAAAATTCTTGTTTGTTATTACATAGTTTTCAAAGGTTTTCAAGTATTTTCTGTTACAGAAAATGGGGGAAGAAAACAAAAAACATATAAAATATTAAGTAAAGTTGCAAACAAAGAAAAATATATTTGCGAGGCTTATTAGATGTTAGTCGTGTTATACTTGATTTTCATCACTCTCAAGTTCAATATCTCAGTGCCCATCAAAATATATAAAAACCTGCTTTACAAGAAATAAATTTTATTCCGGCATCTACAATAACAGCTGTCTGGTTTGTAATTAGTTTTTGCGAAGCATATTGTTCAGACTATGGACTGCGTAGCTCCTATTAAGTTGTAGATAGGTTCACTTAATTGTAATATAACTACTATAACTAGTAATTACAGACGGCATCATGATCTTCACGAAGTTATTTTTTGCTGACTTGAACTCTATACTCCATGTCGTAGATATCATGACGAGGTATCCATCATTTATTATGTTGACTAATTCTATTATAAAACAATTAATTAATTGATGTTTTAAAACGGGCATTTTAAGTGGGTATTTTCCCTTTGTAAGCACTATAATTAGATTTATCTTATTGTTAGCATAGAAAATCTTTCGTTAATTTTGTGTGCCAGTCGAGGGATTTCGACTTATGGATTCGGGATTCGAACCTGAAAATAAGTGTGTATATATCGACGCTAGAAAGCAAACACGTAAAACACGCAAACCCACAACTATCAAATCATATCTCATCAGAGCCGAAAAACTTTATGATCTCTCGAATTTTTTTTATTAATTCTCTATTTAGTAGAGAAATTATGAATTTTTCTCTGTTTTAGTAGAGAAGTCATGATTTTTTTTCGAGAAATCAAAAGGTTTATCGACTCTGATTAAAGACTTAAATATATATGTAGTTACATATAGGTTTATGACTCTGATTAACAATTTCATCTTTGCGGGTTGCTACGGGTTTGCTTTCCAGCGTCGATATGTATGATAGATAGAGTTAAAGGTGGCATACAAAAGTAAATTCAGACAATACTGATGACATAATTAATTAGGTTTCGATTGATAGAGTCGCTAATATTATATTGATAGTGGCGTTTACTTACTTTTGGATTACAAATTAAACATGTCATTGAGTTGAGCTTTAGCATACTTATTTATTATGCAAATATTGCAGAATGCAGAATAAGTTGTCCGCCAGTAAAATAACTACTATTAAAATGACAAAACAAACAACAGAATAAACAAAAGAACGTAAAACGCTAAAAGGATGTTTTCTTAAACAGCTCGTTAAGCTCGTCCATTTGGGTATTGAAATGCAGTCGGGCGAACGCGTTAATTTAATGAGATATTTTATCAGATCTTTCTTTGTGAATTTAACGAGCACGCAACGGCCTTTAAGTTACAAGTTCGAAGAAAAGGGCCATACGTTTGTCAAACCAAACACAAGATTTAATTTATGTACCGTTGTAGAATGCATGGACTCTACATATTCAAGGTGCAAGATTCACGGCCGATTCGCCCGTAAATATTACGCGAAGAATAATATTCACGTTCTCTTCGGACGAACCGATATAATGTGGGTCTTGGTGCAATTGGGCTTCTTGGTTGGCAACGCATTAGTGACGCTGCCAGTGTTGGGTACTGGAGTCCCCGGGCAACGGTAAACCACTCAAAACCGTCTTTCCTCGTTACTTTTAACCGACTTCAAAAAAGGAGGAGGTATTCAATTCGACTCTATTTTTTTATCTTTGTTACCTCAGAACATACGATTGGGTTAACCGATTTTGATGATTCTTTTTTTAATCGAAAGCTGGTGTTTTTCATGTGTTCGCACTTTAATTTGAGCTAAATCTGACGAGTAATTTTTGAGTTATTTTGAAGTCGGTTATTTATTGTCAAGAATTATTACATGACAAAACTTTAGTTCGTCTGTACTCGTTATAAAGTACCTATCTCGTATTTATAGAAGAAACAAAACTTCAAATATTTGTGTCAAATGTCATTTAGGAGAGGTTCTTAAGTTTCATAACTATTTACAAAATGAAACTTTTAACATAAAAATTATCGTGAATTGTATTCAGCAGTGTAAAAATTTTCTATTATTTAACTGGCCAAGATTTTTTAGGTAAGTGTATAATTCCATTATTCAGTTGTACGAGTATGTATGTATGTATGTGGGTTGAAGAGATGGATTATTTAATAGTCTAAACTAAACATTCATCAATGGTAATACATGAAATTTAATAAATCTAAGGAATATAAAATACAAATTAAACTTATTTAAGATAACGTGACCTTGTAGTTCTTGGTATTGGTTTATCATTACTCGGAGAGTGGGGTCCTTTAATCGAATCTTCGTGATAAGCGAAGAATACTAGTGAGGAAGTGTCAGAAGACTCATGTAGCCTCAACTATATGAGCGTTTATTGAAAAAATATAGCATTTGTACTATAATTATTATAACTCATCACCAAGTTAATTCGGCTTTTTCTGCAACACTTAGACAAAGTTTGGCTACTACCACGACCGCAAACAGAATATCTACATAATTAAGTAATACATATTACAATTGTCATACATATACAAGCATACATATGCTTCGCTGTGTAATTAAAACATAATATAACCAATTTTATGAAATATTCATACATTACAACTAACAATTACGACTTCATTTTATAAGGCAATTGCTCTAATTGCTCAACCTTTCATTTGCATTCTGGAAGTTTTGAGATTTGGGAAAATCGCGAGCCCTTTATTTACCTTTTATATCTATTAGTCTACGAGTAAGGCCTACTGTCCACAGTATTTCATTTGACGATTGCATGCTAGCTGTATAATGAAACAAAGGCAATAAACAAATGCGACAATGTCGCTCCATGGCCGTGGACAGATTTTTTACTTTATACGCAAGCTGCAAGCTAGCGAGTAGCGACAATTGACGACAGCGTGCGTATGTCGTGCGTCTATGTGGACAGAAGACCTAAGGATTAATTTACCAATGTCCAAATAACTATATAGATATTGATTGATTTCAAACTTAAAAGAATATAGTCTCTACATCGACTAAAGCCTACCTTTATAAAACTTTCCTAAAATATCAAATGTACCTACTAATTCGATCCCTAAAATAAATAACTAACGCCCAAACTCAGAGTCACTAATGGTTACTTTAATCGCTCCTTACTAAAGAATCACCATGCAAATTCTGTACTAAGGAGTGATTAAAACCATTAGTGACTCTGAGTTGGAGCGTAAGTATTTATTGATGATAACATCAATTCATACAACACAGGAAACTCTACTAGATTCTGTTACTCATTTAATTTATCTCAGTCTCATTAATTTTATTATGACGTTACTATTATGTGTTACCTCTGATATAAATGTTTCTCACATTCTCAGAACCCATTTTGATTAAAGTTATCATTATTCAATTCTACCCGTACATAAGTAACCGGTATAATATAATGAAGATTTAAATTTAAGGTAAACAAGAAAAATTTATAAATTTTTATTTACGCTTGTAATTATCATTTTTCGAAGCAAAGCAGAAAATATTTTCGTTCATAAAAAGCTTTTGCGTATATTGCTGAACTACTCGTAATAAGATAAAACAAATAAATGTTTAAACCACAGGTTTAAACTATAGGTATTTAATTTTGTACCTATTTAAGAGAATTTTGTTTCCTTCAGCTACCTGGCTAAGCCGGTCTGGGTCAACTCACAAATGAAAATTAATCTATACTATCTATACTAATATTATAAAGAGGAAAGATTTGATTGTTTGCATTGAATAGGCTCCGAAACTACTGAACCGATTTGAAAAATTCTTTCACTGTTGGGAAGCTACACTCCCAGGGTGACATTAGGCTATATTATATTTTCAAAAAATTAGGGATCCTTAATGAAACTCCAATAATATAAACCCAAGGTGTAAAAAAATAAGAAAACCGAAGCAAAGCGAGGGCGGTTACTCCTTTGAAATAAGCACTATTCTCTCCGGCTAATTGCGTGTCGGGCCACGCGCAATGTAGAGTTCCGTAGTAGTGACGTTGTCAGTTCATCTAGTGAGAACTTAAGCTAATCTAGCTGTTTTCCTTTTAAATTCATCAATAAGTATGCCATGCTATGCCAATTTTTTCACATGTCCCATGTCCAACATCTATAATTTAGCTGGTAGGGGGGACACTTGACTTTTAAATAAAATTAGCACTTTAATGCGTTTCGCAAACGGATCCCTTATTCGAAAAATGGTGTTTAATCTATCTACAAGTCAGCACTTTATATGAATCTGTGTGGAACATATTTTTACGAACTTAACATTAATATCCAATATCCAAAAGAAATCCCAATTCCACCTATGAGGCCTACTGGAAGTTTATTATTAATATTATATAGAAATAGCCGGCAAATGAGCTGACATTCCACCTGATGGTAAGTGGCTATCGTCGCACATGGACATCAGCAACACCAAAGGCATCACACTGATGCGTTGTCGGCCAAGAAAGAAGATTAGGAGCAACTAACAATAAGAGTTAGTACAATATATTTATATTTTAATATATTATATTCTTATATTATATTTTCTTTCCTATGCCTAACTGTATTGTGTACAAAATAAAAAATAATAAAAGCATTTTCCAAATAAAAAAAAATTACCTAATGCACATTATGCATAATTTTACTTTTCTTAAGTATATTTATTAAAAACACTAATATTTAACATACCGCAATGGCAAGGAAGGTCCCGAAACGTAGCATCGTGAATTCTCTCAAACAATAAATTCAAATTACTAGAAGAGGCACTGAACTTGGTCACAATACGAAATACAGTCGAATGATGAGCGCGCTCATCTCCTATATACCGTCGCAGCCTCCAATGACGTCACCACCTGCGCCCAAAACCTGTTTCGACTCATCTTTACGACATCTGACCTCTGTTTGATTTACAATGACGAGTTTACAAGAACATTCTTTAATGTTCTATTAGCACGCAGCAATGGAGTGCAACTTTGTTTTGACTGATTCGGAGTTATTTGTGTTGTCATATGCGATCACGCATAGAGTAAATATGGATAGAGCAACAGGTACTAATAAAATTACTACGTAGTATTCTACGTGCATTCAGCGTAAAAGATTTTTTCAATCCAAATTGGTTTATAAACATTTTTACATGGCAAGCCATGGTTACCATGGCTACCGACCATATTATAAACAGCAAAAGAGAAGCGGCAAGCAACTCCCAAGAAGAATAGGTAATGCGCTGAGAATGCTAAAATTACACACTTACACATAATTCTTGACAAACAATAACCGACTACATAATTAGGGATAACGCAAAAACTACTCGTCAGATCTCGCTCAGTAGGACCATATGACAAGCATCAGCTTTTGATTAAAAAAAGAATCATCAAAATCGGTTCACCCAGTGGAAAGTTCTGAGGTAAGAAACTTAAAAAAATCATTCGAATTGAGAACTTCCTCCTTTTTTGAAGTCGGTTAAAAATATATGTGTCTACTGTAGGTATTTTACTTACCTTATTACCTTATCTTACCTATATATTTTATCAACGCATACATGAATCTATTATGCTGATCTATTTTTTTTCAATCACATTAAGAATGATCTTGACATTAAATTATAGCAATGTTTTTGTCAACAATTCGCTGATTCATAGAATTTCAGTAGAAATACAAATATCCGTATAACTATCGTAGGTATTATAATTATCACTGCGTTATAACCACCTGATTTTTAGGGTTCAGAAGTAAAATCGGACCCCTTATAGTTTCGTCATGTCCGTCTGTCCGTCCGTCTATCGATTCGATTAACAAGTCATAAGGACCTAATAATCCTTGGGATGTAAGTGGTCATCTGTGTGAATATAGTATTGGTACGTTGGGATTGGGCCATTCTTTCGATTAATCATTATTTCGCTCACCCGGTAAAACAAAGGCACATCTACGTTTGTCATATTTTACAGAAACAAATTTCAAAAATTTTATAAAAATGTTTAAAATTACATTATGGGTTCTTTTTACGTCTTTTACAGATTGTATGGGTTTGGTTACTAGTATAGACATTAATACATATTATATATACCTACCACTATATGTATATATTATGCACTTTTAAACACGTATACCGTATGAACTCAATTTCGCATTTTTTGCAGATGTGCCATTATATTACATTACCTACTAGGTGAGCGATTTCATTAGTATTATGCTTGTCCTAAACCAGTTATCTTTCTTTTCTTTCTTCTCTCTTTCTTGGCCGGCAACGCATCAGTGATGCCTTTGGTGTTGCTGATATATGCTGTGTGCTGACGATAGCCACGTACCATCAGGTAGATCATCAGCTCGTGAGCCGGTTATTTCCATAAAAAAAAGGTGCGTGTACTTTTGTACGCGCGTGAGAAGTTATACTTCTTTGACATAATTAAATAAATATTTAACCCTCACCCCTCACCACTAGCAGTGATAAACGCATATTGCACGCTTAACAGATGCGGTGCAAAGTTAGAAAACCCCGGTCAATTAAAATTTAGTTGAAACCGTGAGGTGTGAGACAAAACTGTTAAAAACTTAATTTCTACGAATTTGTTACAACGTACTCGTGTATCTAAATACGCGATAAAAATAAATATGAAGCATGAGTCACAGATCACCCTATATGCACATGTAAATTTAACACATATTCCTAGCAAGACGCCGCATTATTTACCAATAACTTTATTTTTAAACTCACGCTTAACTCCGGATCTTATGAATCACGAATAGATTCATTTTTGCGCAGCGTATTTCTAACATGACATAGGTACATACATACGCTAACAACAGCGAACTTATCTTGTAACATTATTATTAGACAAATAAAATCAATTACTTAATGAAAATTAATGTAAATTATATTATTATTAATTATTTATTTATCAGAAATAAATAAATTGTCGTTTAAAAAGACACGATATAGTTCTGTTAATAAGTTAAGAAATGTTTTATGATTTTGCCTTGTATCTCATAATGTGTTTACAAAATTGTAGTAATTCATTTTCATTTTCTAGGGTGAAGAAAAAATCTTATAAATAAAAACTTTTGAATTCACACCACTCTTCTCAGAGATGTGATGACATACCCTGGGGACTAGGGTGACCCTGTGGTGTGTGGTGGGGTTCGACAAGTCTTTTATCGTATAGAGTATAGACTATAGTGTGTAGATTTTATCCATTTGATTCGGAGAATAAATACTAATCAAGCCCTAATGAGTTGTTGGTCATTGCGATCATGATAATATGCAAATAAATTTTTATTAAAAGCTCCTTGATAATAATAATGTCGTAAATCACTAGTTTAAAGTACCATAGTACGCTCCTTAGAAACAATTTAAAAAGAATATGATTATTCAGAACTAAACGAAAATAACTTGATTGCTGGTAATTACATTATCGATTGAGAAGATCTCACTGTCAATTTTAAAAGGATGTTTTATTAAAATTCCATTATCAAGGAAATAATTAAGAAGGAATGGTGATTATTTTTAGTAAGAATGAATGTCAAGTAAATTTTATAAAGGAAAACAATTAACAGGTAGTTACAATAAAATATACTTAGTTGCAAGGAAATTATTTTCTTTAGGTTTTGTCTGTGCTAATAGGAGTCTTATTTACAGTTTGATTTAGGTAGATATTTAGATAAGTCATGAGAATATCCAGGACCTGTATAGAGAAAGAAAATTTCCTAAAAAAATACACGAAGGGCTTTCCATTCAGTGATATAAATAAAAGGCGGAACTCAACTTGGATCATGGACCTCAATTAAAAACAAGTTCTTTAACAAAATCACCTACTCGTATGACGTGCGAGAACTCTGTACTACTTTAATGATGAAAATATTTTGTATATCCATCACCTCTGGACATTTCAACGAAGAACATGTAAAACCTATTTAAGAAAAAAAAATTTCTTGCCTATTATGAACATACCCAATTAAATTAAAATTTTATTTCAAATTTCTGGTAAAATATGTCCTTATTGGCTCGATCAGCTCGTTGTAAGCCTTAGTAATGACAACGTGAATGGATGATTTCCGTACTGGAACATCAATTACTGTTAATCATCCAACTATATTGTTATGTTATCTGCATGGTGGTAGGGTTTTTACCCGTCTGAATTCCTTATTAGTCTTACTATCCTCCTTTTAGAATCGGCTGTGAAATGTTTTACGTGTTTCGCTTGCAGTAACGGAGAACCAGTAGGTAATTTCTCCTGCTTCCTTAATGGCCATTAATAATAATAATAATAATAACGCTTCACACTCATAGCCCCACACTAGGATTCCTTGTATAGTGGCCCGTGGGTGCCATGGACAACACATGGTCGTCATTGCGCCACACGGGTCGTCATTTGAGATTGCCTTGCAGTCACACTAAAATACAGTAATAATTGTATATTAGGTATGTTGAAAAACAACGGTGCTTCCACTCTGCATAAAAAATATCTTTATTAGGTACAACGATATGATGATACTAAAACATCATTGTTAGGTACACCAAAACTGGACCTTTGTTTGCAATTTTTTAAATTATTTAACAGACGGACATTGTATGCAGTTCAGCGTATAAGTAACTGATGGTACCCATTTAAACTAAGGATAACACTCGAATGCAATATTAATTTTCATTATACTGTCCCGGTGACTAATATGCCAACTGAATCCACAAGGTTATCAGAGACAGCCTACTTTCGTTGGACGGTTCAATAGGTGGGTAAATCATAAGATTGGAATCTGCTCAGGGAACTGCACCTATTTCCCCGTGAAATTTGCAACATGTTGAAGTAAAGTTTTGGAGAAGTTAATTGCTTATTTTATTTGGATTAGGAGATTCCATCGGAATAATCGTTAGGAGACTAAGGATTCGCACTAGACCACCTTGAAATAATATTCTGTCGTTGGAAAACATAGACTTAAATATATCCATGTTGGAAAACTAAGAAATTTGAAGTCTCCGGCGTCGCATAATATTGTCTCAAAATTCTTTGTAAAAAAAGTGATAAAATAAAGTACCTACCTAGAATATAAAACTTGTCTTGACACTTCTTATTCCGAACCTGATCACGGAAGACTTGCTAAAGTAGGTAGGTAGGTACTTCTAGGCTAGGCGTAATAAGAATTTCCACAGAACTTGATTGCGATCTTTTCAAAAATATTTCCCTTGTTTGCTGATCTTGTTGTTGTAATAAAAATAGGTCAGGAAGTCATGAAACGTAAACCTCGTAAGTATCACAAGACCTTTTAAAGTCTTATACAAATAAATGCTAATCGCATGTCATTGCTACGGATTTGTCAAGCAAATACCTACTTAGATTGAATAGGAATAATGACCTCATTACCAAAGATAGGCTTTATTAAAGCTCGCTGGATTATTGAAAATAAATTGATTCCTCTGCATCACACTAATTGTGAGTCAACGAAACAAATCACGTCGTGATTACAAAATCGTGCAAAAACCGGACATGTGAACGCGAGAAAAATGGAGGAACCACATGTTCGAACGACGCGGCGACGTTCGATTCGAAAATTGATGTTAATTTTATTCCATGCCTGGGGTTTTAGTTGTTATTCCGATGCGGTGCCGATGAGTGTTATCAGCTCGCATCACGAAAAGTTCAAGGTTGGGCCACGAAAAGATCAATCGTGTCTTACTGGCCACAGTGGTTGGCCGTATCCCGGTGCGCGGTGTATAGTTACCACTAACTTGTCTGATTAATGCATGGTATGAATGGAATATTGAATGGAAAATCGGAATGCTGTATGGTTTTTAGGGTTCCGTAGTAAAAAGGGATCCACGCTACCCACAGAAACACCCCACAGAACCCCACCCTATAGAAATGTTCCACCCTTACGCAGTCACAGCGTAGCAGGCATAGCGTAGAGCCCCAGTGCTAGAAAGCTTTATTTTAACATGGATGTAATACACATATTTATTAAAATTAGAAAGTCGTAGAATAAAATCTTTAAAAAAATTCAAGGTACCTCCCCTACGAGTAACGTGGGAATGAATTCTACTCATTTTCTACCCCATGAAAATCTCGCTCAAAAATATTATGGGTCTGCAAAGTATTTTTCGATTCAGGGGCCGTGATGGACAAGTGAAAAAAATCAGGATAGTAGCATTTATGATGAATTTAAAAAGAAAACTATCATGGCTAGAGTAGTTTAACTACGATAGTTTAATGAGTAACAGTTGAGGAACTATGGAAATCTACATTGCGCGGGGCCTGACACCACACACTTGGCCGGTTTTAAGAATAATGTAGGCACGGGAGTCTGAAATTTGGTATAGGTAGCCCATGTTTACAGGGAGAAGTGCAGAAAACAAAATTGTATGTGTAACGATTACATTTAGAATTTTAGATATCAAAGAAAATAGAACATTGAAAAATGGTATGGTGAAGTAACCTTTGACATATTATTGAATAACTGCGTTTATTTGTTAATAAAGTTCTGTACAATGGGTGGTGGGCAGTCCGTGCGGGCAACTCACTTCCAGCATCCCAACTCTGCGGCGACGGACCCCATGGAAGACGAGCCGGAGGAACAGCACATCAGCATATCCAATAAAATGGTTTATTTTTAAATATTCTTTGAATCACTAACATTTTTTTATCGAACCATCCATTCGTTCCAACGGACAACCAGTATATATCAACAACATACGAACGGATTATGACTTATGGACAAGGTCAGTTCAGTACCGGTGAAATCATACAGATTGCTAAAATATCTTTCTTTACCTTTGTTTCCTGTTTTCCTATTTCCGGGCGAACCATTCGTAAAATAAACCAAATTATTTATTTCGCTTGTTTTCAGGCCAAGTTACATTCAAAGTAGGTTTAGTTTCCAAGTTCAAAATAAATAGTTAGATAGCCCGATATCTAATCATATACCAATTATCTTTGTAGTAGTATTATGACATTATAGGTAACTTATATCCTCTCTAACTTTAGGTAGAAAGGCTAGTAGAAGATGCAACGATGGGAAGCGCTACGTGCCCGTCGAACACCGCACCGCCCAGGGGAGATTACAAGGACAAAATATTCATGGAGAAACTCAAGTGCTTGGACGACAGTCATTCGGAGAGGAGTGGGTTAGAGACTTTTTGTTATTTTATCAAAATCAAGAGCTTATAGTTATGCGTATTATAAAAATAAATAAATAAAAAAGCCTTTATTCCACCAAATTCATCATAATACATTTTTTACTTAGTTATTAAATAGTTATGTAATACAAATAATTATTAAATTTCATTAATTATTAAATTACGTATTATGCGTATTAGGTACATGTATTTACAATCTATACATTTCGGCCATCAAAGTTGTGTAAAGCGCTGTAACCGATGAAAAGCCTTTCAGCAATCAGATGGTTTTGTGGTCAAACATTAACTTATACTGCAAAAGGTTGGTCCTTCGAGCTTCGGAGCCTCGTTTGTGACAATAAGGTCGCCTACGGATGTCATAATCATTTTGATTAGATCGATAAATAATACTGACGATAGTTGTTTGTAGCATGCGCCGCTACCTACTTTCAGTTTATGTTATTAAGTTCTAGATGACCTACTATGCTAAATGCGATGCTTCGCGCATTAGATCAATTTTGTCCATCGCCACACTTCAACAGGATAATTCTTTGAACTATGTAAATTTTAGTCGTTTAATTTGCATATTAATTTAAATTTGATCTCGTAAAGAAATACCTATTGGTCAGTAGCACTCAAATTCTTTCGAACTTAAAATACATTAAATACGTATGCATTTAATTTTAGACACCTATATTTGCTTTTTTATGATTCAATAATTTCTATAGATAAATGTAAGGATACATGCCGTTAATTTGATTATCAATGAACCCGGATAGTTGTAAAAACTGGCAACTAAGTAGACATTTAATTCATAAAACGAATACCAAAAGAAGCAAGCCACAACAGGTAACGTAAAGGTTATCACGATCGTAGTTTGTTGTTCACGGATAGAAATGATAGGATTTTCACACAATTAGTTTTTGTTCCATGTGCCATAAATGACTATGTCTTTGTAATATTATATTGAATAATAACTTATTAATTTGGTAGGTCTGTGTTTGTGGGAGTGTTTTCGGGCTCTACAAAAAGAGCTCTCCGAAAAAGATCTTTGTCTGTTTGACCTGTCGGGACGGATTTTGTTTTCGTGTCCTGGCACCTAATTAAACCCTACAGTCTTAGGGAGGCCAAACACGATCAAGTGTACTTGATGAAGCGTCAAGCGGACTTGACGAGGCATCCAGTATACTTGAAAAGTGTATGGCCACGGTATAGCTATCTGCCATATATTGTATCATGCACACTGGATGGCGCGTCAAGTCAAACTGCAGACTTGACAAGTATACTTGATCGTGTATGGCCTCCATTACACACACAATCATCTGGCTGCTATTCGGCTAGTGATTTTATTGTAACAATATTGTTCCAACCCTAGTTTAACAGTGGAGGACCTGAACGCGTTGGCAGCGCGCATCGAGTTGCGCACAGCCAACATGGTGAGCGTGGAGCCGGTGTGCGCGGCGTGCCAGCAGCGCATCATCGACTGCTACAACACCACCAGCGCGGCCGCCGACACCGTGCGCTGCTGGGAGGCTATCGGTACAATCGGCCGCAGAAGTAGCTTAACATTATAGTACTTTGTAATACATATAACTGTTTCGACGGCTTCCTAGCAACATCTATGACCAATTCAAGAAATGTAATGTGACAAGCACAGAACATCTAATAATTAGTGTGACAAGTTACTAAAATGTTAAGCTACTTCTGCGGCCGACTGTACACTCGCACCTTATTAGTTACTTACGATATCTGTTAAAGTCCCGACGCCAAGCAGGAAGAATTTCGTACATTGACCTGTAAGTACCTGTCTCTGTCACTCCGGCGTAAATATAATGCGTTTTGCTCGCACAGTGCAATGGCCGCCGTTATATGCGAACGAGACGCATTATATTTACGCCGGAGTGACAGAGACAGGTACTAACAGGTCAATGTACGAATTTCTTCCTGCTTCGTGTTCCGACTTTAGAGGCCCGCCCTATGTTCGCATGGCTATGTGGCTTCGACTCATAAATGGTCAACTACTAAGCAAGTGCAAGGGTCTCTCCTCTTGAGGTGGCCTTTAAGCATACTTCACAACGTATATTTACTGAAGTGCGGATTGGTGGAAGGGTTAGTGCCTAACCCAAGTGTTGAAAGTTTTCATGCCGCCCTTGTTGAGACAAGTTTATAAGTTATATAATTTGACGACCCACGTGACGCAATGGTTACCATGCCGGATCGCCGTTCGAAGGATCCTGGGCTGGGTTCGATTCCCAGCGAAGCGGAAATTTGAATTTATGTTCTTGTCTTTGTGTGTTGTTCATGGTACCCACGACACAGGGAAGCCTGGTGTAGAGCTATGTGTTTGGCGATTAATACTTTTTTTAATATGATCCCCAGGCGAGTTCACGCAGTGCGTGCAAGACGCAGGGGCCGTGCGGCTGCGCGCGCGCACCGAGCGCGACGCGCGGGAGCTGGCGCGGCGCTCGCGGCACGTGGCGCACGCGCGGGAACACGCCCTCAAGGACCTCACGCCCGGCGCCGCGGCCGGCGACTCGCCCACCCTCTGAACTGACATGTTGGCCACAGGTTGCCGAGTGATGGCAAGCAAGTGGTCGCTTGCGGTGACTTGCCGGCCCTTGGGATGGCTCTCCTCACATCAGTACTCCGAACCGTATGCCCCGTTCGAGCCTAAAGTACAGCTTGCATTACAACCGTGTCTTAATTTATCCATTCCTTTGTGGTATTATAGTGAGCGGAAAAACTGAATGTTATAAATGAAGAATGTTGAGAACTGCTATTCTTTTGTATTGTAATGTATTGATAACTCTAATGATTTTTTCAAAATTCGCTATGCTTATACTCGTATAAATTGCTCACCAAAATACTAATCTCTTAAATTTAACTACAACGACGATCCAGTTTAATACTTACTTGAAGTTGTATGTTAGGAAAAATGTATAGATAGACAATTTGATTAATTTGCAATGTTTTTAAGTAGGTATTTTAAGGATTATACTGGCTGTGTTTATTATAATTTTGTTACTCATTTACACGTTCGATTTGCTGTATGTGGAAAGTAAATTTTATTTTATTATTTAATTTGTCGTTCTCATTTCTTGGCCAATTATTTATTAATACTATGCTTGCATTTATCACATGCTTACAAACCATCGCAGGTATACCAAAATTGAAACAACAGTCTTAGATAAAATTAAAATTATACTTATTTATAAATTCATCACATTCATTTAACATAAATATCAATTAAAGGACACTTTCTTCTTAACATCATCAGGGGTGGGTCTAGTCTTGATAGCGACGTATTTATTCAGGGTTTCAGTGTCGGTGTGTGCGGGGTGGGCGGGGGGCGGCGAGCGGGCGCCGGCCGTCAGCTGGCCGATGCGCCGGCGCAGCTCCCGCACCTGCGCCGCGCTCGCGAGCTGCGCCGCGCCCTGAGACAGCACCTCCAAGCGGAGCTTCTCGCACTCGGATCTGTAATAGAATTGCAATGATTATGCTGTGGAGTTTCTTTCGGCATTTTTTCTTCTCCATGTCAAAGCACCTTTGCGAAAGTAAAATAATAAATTAACAAGATTCAAAACAATAGTTGAGGTAGACTGATGGATGATGTTTTCACCTTCACACCTTCACACGTTCACCCATCATCCTGGTAAACTTAAGAACTAGACTTCGAGATATCGTCCTATCAGCTCGTATAAGAGTCGTGTAGTGTACACTGTACATACTTGAAGTGTGAGAGCACGCCGGCCAGCCAGCCCTGCTCGGCGGTCTCGCTCAGCTTGCCGAACCAGCGCGCCAGCTCGCGCCGCTGCCGCTCGCACAGCGCCTCCAGCTGGCTGATGCGCTCCTCGTAGCTGTCTGCAACCATGTTACGGGTTTCGCTGTTAATATTTATTATCTTAATATATATAAATTACGTGTCACGTTGTTTGTCCGCGATGGACTCCTAAACTACTTAACCGATTTTAATCAAATTTGCACACCGTGTGCAGTTTGATCCAACTTGAAAGATAGGATAGCTTACATCTCAAAATAAAAAGCTTTTGACAGAACGAAGTCTGTCCGGGCAGCTAGTATTATTATATAAATTACGTGTCACGATGTTTGTCCGCGATGGACTCCTAAACTACTTAACCGATTTTAATCTTTACGCACAGTGTGCAGTTTGATCCAACTTGAAAGATAGGGTTGCTTACATCTCAAAATAAAATAAAATACTTTTGACAGTACGGCCGCTGTCTTGGCGCGTCTGAACTTCGCGCAGAAAGCTGCGCAGTAACATAATTCGTCAATACTCGATACGCGGTGTATTATGTCTCAGTTATACGTTAGCATGTTAGTGTTGCAATCTCTGTCTTACATGCGCTAAAGTTCGCAAAGCCTATGTTCAGACGCGACAAGATACAGCGGCCTTACTCTACTATTATTTCTTCTCTGGTTAAATTCAAATCGGTAAAAAAAGAATACAAACACGACCTTAGCCCAGTTGGTAGCGACCTGCTGAGCGAGCGGTCCCGGGTTCGATTGCCGGCCGGGGCAGATATGTGACAGATTATTTGTACTCGGGACATGGGTGTGATTGTGATGTGTTATATTATGTCGTCCATGCCACCCGCTACACAGGTAACCTAACTGCGGGGGTATGTGTGTGTTGGCATCTATTTATTTATTTATTTAATTATTTAACTTTGTCGATCACTTAGGATAGACGACGGCAATGAGCGCTGCTATGGCAGGGATATATAGCTAGCAAATCCCTGCAGACTAGGGATGTTAAGGAGCTCCGTAACCCAAACAGAAACTATAAGATATCCGTTATAAAAAAATATCCGTAACCATAACTGAAACCGATATAAAATTTTCGGAAATTTTCGGATAAAAGCGGAATGTAAATGAGATAATATATGGCGCGACAATCTGGCATGGTAACCATTGCGCCACACGGGTTGTCAAAAAAGTGTGTTACGGACAATATTGGGAATGATATATGGTTACCCGTACCCATGAGTTCCCGGTCATAATGGGCTGCATTGCCAGCCTGCAGCTCCCAAACTGTCTGCTTCTCGTGAAGTAGTGCTTCTAACTCAGCTTGTTTATTTGCAAGGTCTCTCCTTAACTGGAATGTTGGTAACCATGATTACTAAAGGTTATAAATCCTATTATTTCTTTTGTGCTAAAGGTCAAAGATTGAAGCTAATTATCTTAACTCTTTTGTTTGTAAAACCTTTACAATGAGGCATGGAGCATACTTTATTATAAAGTTGACAAAGAGACTGCAAATATTGAAATTGCCTTTATAAGTATACAATTACCAAGTAGTCTGTAAATAAAATATTACCCTTGAATTTGTCTGTTTCATCTGTATTAAGTTTTTAGCCATTTCTTGACGCTTGTCTTCGACTTCGGCAAATATTGAGTTGCCCTTTGCAGCTGAAAACAAAAAAATCAACTTAACATATATTTCATTTGGTAAAACTATAGATCTAAGGTACCTGCGTTCGGGGTGGGGAGTGGGGGGGATGGGAGGGGGGGGGTAAAGGGGAGCCCCCCACTACAATTTTTATGTACCGGAAAGGTATAGTTTTCGAGTTATGGTTTTTTTTGTACCATCATAATACATAGGAAAAACCTTGGGTATTTCTTCAGTATCAGTGGAAGGGGGTGGAGTTGGGGGGAAGGGAGGGGTTGGGGTAAGGACCCCCCCCCCTTAAAGGTAATACGTGAGGAAACACATAGTTTTTGAGTTTTTTTTTATTTTTATTTTGAGGCTAAATCTGTGAAAACTGCTTAATATTTATCATAAACTAGTGTAAATTACTGTCAGGTTGTGGAGGAAGAAGCAAAATTTCAACTTCCGTATGGGTAGACAGAAGTAGAAGAAGTGGTGTAGCCACTTCTACTACTATTTTGGAAAAATGATGACACAAATCATTATAATTACAAAATTACATTATATGCACTTTTAGGGTGAATTTAGAGGTTTTTGATACACAAACAGGCTTCCAAACGTCTCCGGCGCTGCGGGAAGTGCAGCCCCTCCGCCCTTGCGTAACAAACTGCAGGCACTCCATGCTCGCCTACGCAGCTTCGGCTTTTTGGTCGCCTTCGGCGACCAGCCTCAGCCGCTTCGGCTCACATGGTGCCTGCAGTTTGTTACAGCGGGCGGGGGCTGCTCTCCCTCCGCGCCTCCGGGGTTCACATTCACTCTAGGGGTAGGGCAGACTAGTACCACGTGGGGTCGGGGTTGACTAAGTCGGTTTTGTAACCATTTTGACTTACATGTGGAATTTTTTTTTAAATCCAAAACAAACACAACGACCAGCCTCAGCCGCTCCGGCTCGCCCGGGTGCCTGTGCTTTGTTACAGCGGGCGGGGACTACTCTCCCTCCGCGCCTCCGGCTTCTAAAAAACACTCTAGGGGTAGGGAAACACGACTGCGTGGAGTAGGGGTAAGCTAAGTAACGTACGAGAAGAAATCAAATCAGTCCAATAACACAGCAGGGATTGTCGAAAATCCAAAAGAAACACAAGAAAGCACATTCACGTAATACGAAAATTAACGGATTAACTGAACACAACATTGACAGTGCAATAAGTTTTGTGTGCTACCTTCCATTTCACTCGTTTTTGACGAAGTACCCTCTAACTGTAGACCAAATTGACAATAATGGTCTTTCATAATACGCAATTTTTGTTAAACTTATTTTTATCGTAATTAATTCAAAACGCATCTCCGGAACCTAAAAATAGTTTTAAACGTTCACACTAAACCCTAGCTACATCTCTCAACTCACACCAATATCAAATTCAGGTACCTTAGATCTATAGCCAACCCTTTCATTTGGTCACAGTGGTCAGAAAAATGGTCAGATTAGGTAAGACACACTAACTTTACTAAAGGCTCTTGCCCTGAAGACACATATATTATTATCTGTGCAATAAATCAGAAACAAAAGATAGTACCATGTGGTTGCAAGTCTTGTGAATCTGCTTGGTGTAGCATAGCCCTAGTTTCAGTGAGATCCGCCAGCGCCACAGCCTCGCGCTCGGCGGCCGCTCTCAACTCCTCCTTGCGGATCTCAGCCGCCGTGCGCATCTCACCGATCTCACTAACGAGCTCCTCAACCTTCAGTCTCCATGACCCAATCTCTGCTCGCGCCTCCTCCAAAGCCAATTTCACTACGTTCACATCAGAATTCGCCGAAACCAACGCTGCACGCACTTCTTCCAATTCAGAATTATCCCGCTCTGGGGACTTTCGAAGTTCACGTTCCTCTTTCAAAAATTTTATTTCAGCCTGCAACTTTTTGATTTCACTCGCGTGGCGTTCAACGGCTTCCGAACGTTCTTCCCGGAGCAATGATATTTCCTCCTGCAGCAGTGACAACCGAGAATTCAGCTCCGTTCTTCGTTTATCCTCTTCAGCTTGGTAAGTCTCTAACTCGACGGTTAAATGACTTTGAACGTCCAGAGCAGTTTGGTAACTTCGTCGAGTTTCGTGCAACTCCTGTTTCGTGGCTTCGTAGCTGCTAGATAATGCTTCAAATTGTTTTCGTAGCAAATAGTACCGCTCGTTCAGCTCCCCACCTGTTAGTTCGTCCGCTTCCGTGAAGTTTGTTTTGTTGCTAATAGTCGAATAATCCATGATTATGAATAGATTGATTGGTTTCGAAATTGCCTACTGCAGTCTGCACATTTAAACGAAACCAATTTTATTTTTTAACAAAGTTTCATAGATTCAAACGGCACCACTCAAAAATTTAAAATTTTAAAATAAACAACTTGTAATGTCAATGTCATCAGTTTGTCAGCAGCGTCTGTCAATACCATGGATGTATTACTCTATCTGGATCTTATACTTTGTAGAAGTACCTACCTGAAGTTTGATGGCGACATATTGGAGTGCCATTCGACTAATCCACAGCCCACAGGCCGGATTGAGGTTGTCCTTCATAATTGTAGGGTGGCCACACATACTTAGAAAGATTGTGTCTTATTTTTATATGGATCTTCAAAATGTTTTCTAAAGGAAATTTTTATTGTAATTATCATTATAATATTGAATTAATACATTTTATTAAAATTTCTTCAAAATGACTGAATTTAAATTATTGCATTAAGAGTACATTGAAAATTAAAGTACACAAGTAAAGCAGTGATAGCCTAGCGGTAGAACGTTGGTCTCCCGAACGAAGGGGCCCGAGTTCAAACCCTGGCACGCACCTCTAATTTTTCAAATATTATGTGCGTATTACAAGTTAATTATCACTTGCTTCGGTGAAGGAAAACATCGTGAGGAAACCTGCACACTGGAGAGTTCTCCATAAAGTTCTCGAAGGTGTGTGAAGTCTACCAATCCGCACTTGGCCAGCGTGGTAGACTATGGCCTAATACCCCTCACATTGTGAGAGGAGACCCCGAGCCCAGCAGTGGGACAATTATGGGTTGTTGCTTTGCTTTGCTTTTATAAAAAATTGCAATCTAATGATATATCCTGGGACTCTAGATAACATGTACACTATACAAAAATGGTCTTTCCTACATGACGTCATCGATCGTCAGGTACCACTACGAAGTCTATGATCAGAGTAATATATCCATGGGCCACGCCGCACCATGGCTGAATCTCTGGTAATACATCTATGCGGTTTAAGGTGAAAAAAAAGCAGTTACTCTATGGCAGTTGTCCCGTTGACACTTGACAGATTTGACATATGACAAAACTGTCAGGAATTAATGACAATATTGACAATTTGATTGTTGATGAAATGAAAAAAGGGTGGTGAAAATATTCAATTTATAGTTTTTTGGCAAAATCTAAGTTTGTAGTGGAAAACTGTTATCAAAATGTCTTCACCGCCACCTACAAAGCCTCCAAGAGGGGTTAAACAAGGGAAGGAAACGGTAACAATCGAATTTTGGTACTCCCACAAATTCCATCAAAAATTTCATAGAAAAGAACAGTCATAGAATAAAATATTATAAATTGCTAATTTTTTCACCCCTAAACAAACTACTTAAGTTCTCCTATGTTCACCCAGTAGCACGACAACCCAATGAAGGTGTGATTTTTTGTATGAAGTTGAATAACCAAGTAAACTTACAGTTAATATTTTAATGATGATCTCCATTTCACTTTAGAGTGGGCTACTAATGTCAGTAATCCGTACTCTATCTGCGAGTGAAACAAATGAGCAGAGGGAGAAAGAGAGAGCTAAACTAGAGAAGGAGTACAAGAAGAGTGATGCACGGCTTGATGAATTGGTAGCAGCTCACTCCCAGGAGATCACTGAAGTTATGCAGGTGAGCTGACATTAATAGTGTAAACTTGATTATCCAGCCCTCAGTTATACAGATTCATAATTATCTGAACCATAAACCGATCAAATAAGTCACATCAAATGACAATTACCACATACTTTAATCCTTTAAGGTTGCAGTATTTTAGTAATTGTCCTGTTTTTTTTATGTTTTTAATAATTAATAACATTACTATAAACTGTCATGTACAAAACCGCTTTTCTTCATACATTCAATTATCCGGATTTTCGAATATCTAAATGCCTAATGACAACAATTAGTCCAGTTAATGGAGTCTCTACTGTATATTCTGAAGTGCTTATTTTCTTTATTCAAAAAAACTTCTGAAGTTCTAAAAGTTTATATGTAATGTTTTTAAGAGTTTAAGCCAAAATGCACTTTACCAGCAGGTGGATTGAGTAGACTAATTTTAACCATCACTGTTACCAGCAAACCTGATTCAGGTTGTGGGAATGTCACGAAACATTTGTCAAGTGAATTGGATTCATGTCCCTGCCATACCTGCATCCTAACATGTTAAGAATGACAGTACACAGGTGTGGCCAACAATTAGTACACTATTAGGTCAGTTTTGGCCATGTTAATGCCATTACATGTGTAACAATAACATTGACTACATTTCGCTCTAATGTACTAAGTAAGGCACATTCTGGTGCAGCCATTAACATTAATGCTGATGTAGCAGGGCCATTATTGACATTTCAGAAATTCAGCTCTGTGCAAGCAGCAATGAGTGCGTGGGGGCAGCACTGCGCCGCCGCGGAGGCGCGTCTGGCCGCGTGCCGCGCGCTGCTGCGACTGCGCCGCGCAGATCTGCGTCGCTTGTGGGCGGATGCGCGTGCGCACCATCATGCGTTGCGTATGCTCACTGATATGTAAGCATTTTTGCAATGCCTGTTTATCAAATGGCCCATCTACTTATTTGTCTATTTTTGTTTGGATTAAAAATAATTGTTAAAAAGTCACACTCATGGTAAGTCAAAATTAAAAGAGTTTAACGAAATTATGTAAATTGATTATTTACCTCTAAGTTATTACAAATATTAAAATCTGCTTTATAAAACTGCTACAATCGCCTTGAAGTGGCGAACAATCTTATAGCTTAGTTGGTAGCGCCCCTGCCTGCGAAGCGAGTGGTCCCGAGTTCGATTCTTGGCTGGGGCAGATAAATATTTGTACTCAGGTCATGGGTGTTATTATGGTGTGTTATAATATACATATGTCCATGCCACCCGCGACACAGGTGAAAACCAACTGCGGGGGTCTGAGTGCGAGTGTGTGTTTAATTGTTAATGTGGGTTATAGTCTCTTGTCTCTATTAAACCTTTATATGATTGACGCAAGTTTATTTAGAAACGAATGCACTGAGTTTCGTGTTTCACAACAGATGTAACTTAGTTATGTGTGTGTCTGTAGCGAACGCGTGGTGGTATCAGAGCGGGAGGCGCGCGAGCTGACGGCGAGCGGGCGCGTGCTGGCGGGCGCGCACGCGCTCAGCGCGGCGCTGCTCACGGCGCGCACGCAGCTGCCGCACGTGCACGCACTGTCCGCTACCACGCACCATCTCGAGGTATGAACTATGGATATGTTGCATGTATCGACGTATTTATTAAACACAGTCTAGCTGCAGATTTTTTTTGTTAGATTTAGGAAGCTGAAAGCAATTGACGAAAAGATCAGATTTGATGATTCGGTTCAGAGGATACAGTTTATTGATAAATAGGCTACTTTTACTTTAAGCTGATTATAGATATGTGGCTAGTAGCAGTAGTAGGACAAAAATGGAATATTCTATTAAAAATAATAAGTTATAATTTTCTCTCATCAAAACCAACCGCGCTCGCAGTTTCTTATTCAATCGATGCCTTATGACGGAATTGACAGACATAATTATGCCTTTGTTCTAAAAGCCCATTAAAATCAGTAACCGTTTCATAAAGCTTTGTATTTTTTTTTAATAATTAACGGCCGGTCTCAATAATGTACTAACAGATGGAAGGCTGTGAAAAGGGCTACCATTAGTATGTTATCTGTCATATTTGTCAATTTTTGCCTCTGAAAAATTGACAAATATGACAGATGACAGCCCTATCCACAGTCTTCCATCTGTTAGTACATTATTGAGACCGGCCGTAAGTAATCTGTTATTTTTTACGTTTTATGTACCCTGTGTGTTGTTAAGGCGAAGAAACTGGAGCTAGTGGAGGTGATAGTCCGTCGACTGAGCGAGGCGGTGTACCGCGACGAGCGCGCGCCGCTCAGCCGCCGCGTGTCCGCGCGGCGACGCACCGCGTTGTTGCTGGCCGGCAAGTCTTGATACTTGCTTTATATTACGATGACATAATTATAGCCCCGTTGGTCATGAGTGTCACCTTGCCCGCGTAGTAGTGTTTGATGACCAGCAGGGACCTCTGTTTATATAAAAACAATTTGAAATATAAATCTTAAGGTCGATGCTTACGTAACGTGGGCGGGACGGGGACGGGACGTGAAGATTTAGAAACATCGTTTCATAGAAAATGTAAACGATAGGCGATAGCGCATTCGCCACGGAGACACGGACGGGACGGGAACGGGGCACGCACGTATATTTATGTCCCGTCCACGTCCTGTCCCTGTCCCGTCCACGTTAAAGTAATCTAATCTAATATATGACAGAATTTGTCCTTGCAGTCAATTGATTGAGCGCTCGCTCAATGCATAGTGGTGCACAGTAAAAAAGCGTTTAAACCTATAATTCCATATCAGTCATCAATAAATGATATATTTAACACAGAGCTGACGAAGAGCGAGGAGGTGACAGACGAGTACCTGCAGGACATCACGCCGGAGTTCGAGGCGGCGCTGTCGGAGGACGACAAGACGTTCGAGACGGCCGTCATGGTGTCGCTGGAGGCGCTCGGCGTGTTGGAGCAGCTGCAGCACGCCACCGAGGTAACGTCACTAGTCACTACTGGATTAACTGCATTTATCAGATCAAATAGGTTCTTACTAGGTCAATGCTTTTTACCACCCTAGACATATTAAGTAACTAGCTGCCTGCCTATCTTATCTTTCAAGTTGGATCAAACTGCACTCGGTGTGCAAATTTGATTAAAATCGGTTAAGTAGTTTAGGATCACGAACAAACAACGTGACACTTAATTTATATGATATTAAGATTATAAATAATAACAAAAAAATAACATAAGCTATTACTAAAACTCGACTATGTATAATTTGGCTTATAAATTATTAGTAGTGGTGTATGTGTGTGATAATCTAATCGAGCCCTTTCATTTAATTCCCAACTGGTAATTTTATTTTTTATTTATGATTATGATTCCTCTAGATTCCGTTATTGAATTTGATTTAAAATTGAATTCAGTGTAAAGTCATATAACCTAAAACCACAGACATGTTTCTAGTTATATATAATGTATGTTATGTAGCTTAATGTTGTATGATAACAGATCAACAAACAAATGTACATGTGCTGAAATCATAATCCATTTTGTGATATCACAAAATTTTTTTCTCCAGAAATTCAAAGTTCAGATTCAGAACGAATTACTGGAAGTGATCGACTGTGTGTCACGTCGTATCATTGACGACGTTGAACTGGATTTGGAAGGGGACCCAGATGCTGAGTGCGACCAGGACGGAGTGATGCCGGATCTAGACGGAGCGACAGAGACGGGACGACCCTTGGCGCGGCTAGTGGCCAGTCTCACCGAAGAGTTCAAAGCGTGCGGTGCTAGGAATAAACGGTAAGTTTGTCCAATAACGATTATCGATTGCTATCTATCGATACTATGTAGAACAAATTAATGTGCTCTCTGGTACACGTAATCCTTTTTACAATTTAGCTATATTGCTTCACTCATTCAGCCTGACCAATCGATTGATTTTACACCAACCACAGTTGTTAGTCACCCCTCACCACAGATAGATTAGATTCTATTTACAATAAAAAATGATGTTCATATAACTAATTGAAACCTAACAAGTCGTAGCAATAGCGTTGTCCATTGATTTAGCAGACTGCACCGCGACCAGGGGAGGTTAACTTGGACATAAGTCCGGTTTACACATATTAAGTAGTTAAGTAAATTTTCAGTAAATTTAAATTAATACGTGTAAACAGACAATTTAGTAACGTTTTAGTTAAAATTTAGTTAACTACTTAATACGTGTAAACCGAACAATACGGACGAAGCGCTTCGTTTTTTTATGGAAACAGCCGGCAAACGAGCTGAAGATCCAGCCGATGGTAAGTTGTCGTCACCCATGGACATCACCGACACCAAAGGCATGATTGATGCGTTGCGGGCAAGAAAGAGATAAGAAAAGAGAGAAAGTGACCCCTTGTGTGTGGTCAGGTTGATCCAGCTGTGGCGCGCGGCGCTGCAGAAGCACAAGATCCCGGACACCTGCCTGCACACCGAGCAGCACTACTGGAGCGCGGTGCAACAAGTCGTAAGACATTTTATACACTCATAGCCCCCCCCCCCCCTCCCACACTAGGATTCCCTGTGTCGTGGGTGCCATGGACAACACACTAGACAAGGACATTCACACCCAGACCGAGAACAGAAACTCAAACTCATCATTCAAACCGCCTTGCTGAGAATCGAACCCTTTGTGCGGCGATCCGGCATGGTAACCATTGCGACACGCGGGTCGTGAAATAAACTTAATGGAACTTTTTTTATATAACGCCCTGCATACCTATATCTGTTGCTGACTGTACCTGTGTACCAGATGCAGCTGCTGCTGACGGAGTACCTGGAGATCGAGAGCGTGACGCTGGCGGCGCAGCGCGCGCGGCTGGCCGACCCGCCGCCCGACCTGCCGCTCGCCGAGTACTTCGCCAAGCGCCGCCCGCAGCGCCGCCGGGAGAAACTGTTCAAGCTCACTGGTACTTTGGGGACATCCGTAAATTACGTCACACGTTAGGGGGCGGGGGGGGGGGGGGGGGGGGGTCGATGTAATGTGACATTGTGTGACAAGAGGTGTGAGGGGGTTCCTAAATTTCGTGACGTCTCATTTCAAATTCGAATAATTGGTATGTATAGGTAAAAGTTTAAAAATGATTAATGGAAGTAAAACATATCGAACGTTCGAACAACGGACTAATTAAATGTAAATTTGGACCACTAAACTATTTTCTATTGCCATTTCTATTTTAGATAAACCCTGTGCTCTAAATACTCATCTATTTCAATAGCTTCTTACTTGGTCCGCTTGTAAACAAACATCTTGTAAACAAACCCCTACTCTGTGTGTCCAGCGGGCGTGGAGGTGGTGTCGGCGGGTGCGGGCGGTGGGGGCGCGGGGGGCGCGTCGCAGCGGCCGCGCGTGTGCCGGCCGCACCCCGCGCTGCTGCACGCGGCGCTGCCCGCGCTGCACGCGCTGTGCGCGCACCTCGAGCGGCCCGGGTGTGTTGTACACACATACACACACACACACACACACACACACACACAGAGAGAGAGAGAGAGAGAGAGACATATACATATATGGGAGAAGGGGTATTCTACGGTGTTGGTTATGAAATGATATTCCTTTTACTTTGCTCCATGATATATTTCTAGTTTTCCTAACGTTCACATCAATACTTCCAAGTACTTCAACACTACGTGATCATCCGTTCTATCTTATTGACAATTCCTTCCTCTCAATATGACATGTCGTTTCTTATATGCCAACCTCTGCATCGGACAAGCGTTGTAGAATAAAGAGGTCCGTCCCTGGACCTTCACTGGAGATTCGTGGCCTCACCGACACATACATATCGACGCTAGAAAGCAAACACGTAGTAACCCAAACTGCCGTCCTAACGAAGAGTGCAATAAGTCGATTTTTTGGGCAAATTGATTTAAGACCTTATGTAGTTACCGATAAGGTCTAAATTAAATTTTCCCAAAAACTCTACTTATTGCACTCTTCGTTTGGACGGCAGTGTGGGTTACTACGTGTTTGCTTTCTAGCGTCGATATGCATATGTGGAGTTGTCTCCTTGGTGAAGGGGGGCCACAAATTACAAGATAGTCGACTGTGCAAATTAGGTTCTTTATTGAGGTACTGTTTTAGTGAGGACGCGAGGCGGCTATGCACGCCGGGGGCAAGGGGACAACTGACGATATTCGATGCGCGTAATGCGCTTGTGTTGTCCCTTACACATACACTATACATACAACTGTACACTGAACACTACAATTCATGATGAATATTTGGAAGTCTAGTCAAAATCTTTTCTGCTACCGTCATATTGTATGGGAATGACAAGTGCGGACAAATAAGCAGGCGACTTTTCCGCACCTAATGTCATTTTCATGGATTTTGAATGTAGTGGATGACGTGTATGTTTACAGATAGGAGCATACCACACCTGCGTCCTAACTCATTAAGGCTGACATTACGCAGGTGTAGGCAACTGTTACAACGCTGACTGGCACATCGACTTTGACGCGTTAAAATTCACCCTAATTTCTGTTGGCTATGATAACGCCACCAAGTATATACGCTACTAGCATTACGAGTATTGTGTGTTTGTACGTGTCAGTGGCGGCGAGTGCTCCCTGCGCGCGTTCATCACGGACTACGTGCGCTGGGGGGAGACGGAGCGCCTGGCGCAGCGCGCGCGCGCCGCCCTCGACGCCGCCGCGCGAGCGCCCTCCGCCTGGCGGGAGCGGGCGCCGGCGCCCAGGTAACAACGACATACGACATACGTGGCTTTTTTAATGAACTGTGTAGTGTTTGTACTGCTATTATGGTTATAGCAGTAATCATGTTATCTCGAGAGCACGGGTAGTGGGGCAACACTGAGTCAGTCACGAGACAGCCGTAGACGCAGACAGACGTGTTCCCCTACCACTGGTGACGTAACGAGCTAATGCAAGTCAACCATATCACTATATCCAAATATTACGGAGCACATAAGTACAACAACTACTACATAATGGCGACGAGGTCAAAAGGTCAGTGCAATAAATATTTTATTTTGTGTTGATAAAGGAAGAGTTGAAGGGAAAATAACACGTCGATGCAAGAAATAATCAACAGACGAATGTTAATATTAGTGCCGAATAGTTAACTCGAGAATTTGTTTAGGTGTGCTGTAACTTTAAATAACGTATTGAGCAAAATCATCATAATTATCGAAGTTCTCTCTCTAATTAGGTATAAAAATTGCCGCCATTACCGCTACCTACACAATTCCCTTTGTTTTCTGAAAAATGGCATTGATTGACATTGTAAAAACAACTGTGCGGTGAGTAAAAAGTGGCATTTTGTGTTATAAGCGTAATTCACGCTACTGAAGTAATAATAACATAAATGACATTTTGGATATAGTGTCACTTATTTAGCTGAAAGTGATAGCGAGGCAGGTTTTGTTTTTAAATAAGAAGTGATATTTAGTGTTTAGCTGTGTCGTTTTAAATATAATACACAGTATCATTGAAGTATTATTACTAGCGTATAGAACGGACACCGCGAGCACAATGTGTGTTCCAATGAATTGACGCCGCGCGGCTTCAATGTCCAATGGATTCGTTCGATTTTGGAAGGAGAACAGGGGCTCAATTTTGAAAATAGAACCTCCCGGCGGGGACACACGTTTTGTTCGAGATGTCTTCTCTATGTATACTTATACCTCAATGCACAGTATCGATCTGTTGGAGGGATTGCTACATAAATGGAGTATTGCGTGTGGTGCCGCGTGTTTGGTTAAGGTTGCGTATGTGTGCCAATGAGAAAAAGTGGCATCATGCGGAACTTTTTCTGAATATATTTTTGAATAACTACTTATTTACTAGCATGTTTTTAGTGCCTAACTAAAAGTAGGTTGGGCGAACTGACGAGAGAGGCTAATTGCAACGATATATTTCAGTTTTCTTCATAGATAGTGATCGCAATGTTGAGTTGAAAACTTTGAATGGCTATACTGAAAAACTACTATTTTGTAAAGCGCCATTTTTTGTTTTAAATGAGCGAATGGTGTCCGGCATCCACTCTTGCATGTGTGTGTTGCACAGCAACACTTAGTACTAAAAAGGAGATAACATTATACAAATTATGAACTTAAATAAAGGAGTAGGGACTTTAAAATATTCAAGAATAAAAGGGTTCCCTAAATTAGTGAAATTTATTTAGGACTAGCTGTTTATTTAGCACTCTTCGGCTTTATAAAGTATAGATTTTACTACCATTATAGATGGCCGCACATGCAAGTTAAGTTTAATTGTTGAGAGTGAGTTTGCTTCTTCACGGCCATAAAACTATAACAGTAAGGGTAATTGTCAATAAAATTAGCTGTTTTTATGACTATTAGTTATATTCTACGCAGGTCCTGGGTTTCATTCAAACGTAGTTTTGCTTTAGTTACAAAGTACATGTGTAGGTATGATAAACTGAAATAATTGCAGTCGTTTTGATATGAATTCTGATAAAAAACGGAACTGAAGTTGTTTGATAAAAATTATGTTCTGTTATGAAAGTATTGCATTGGCAGTATCAAACATACATACATGCCTAGCCGCCTTGGTATACATGCAGCCATGCACTTGTATTTCTTTTGAAAATAATATACATAAACTATCACAAGCTGTTGTAATACGGTTAACGTAATTTAACGTTGCGGCGCCGGGTCCCTATTCCAGCTTGTAAGTTCTTTGTGATTCTTTAGCAGTCTTTCCTTTTGGTATTTGACTATCACGGCTGCACTACACGGCTGAAAATATAATAACATAATGTGGGTAATCATAAATAAAGTCGGTTTGATGGGCGGTAGCGTAAGAAGGAAAGAAACATTTATTCCGTCATAAGAATAGCAACATCGTTAGGGTTCTATGGTGGATGTGTCACTGGCGCGCCGACGATGAGGAGCGCGGGAGCGGGTAATTGACCGTTATGGTCGTGGTCGCTCTGTTAACACATGACGCTTTTGTTGTGGTCAGAAGTGCTTGACATTTGACATACAGCGTTAGAATGCCCTCGTGTATTGTACCAATGTGATTGGTGTAGTGGAGCAAAGGATGGGCGTGTGTGTGTGTTGTGGCTCTTTTCAGAACGGAGTTCTTGGTTGGTTTATAAGGGCATAACGTATCTATATTTTGAATATCATTGCGTATTGGGAGATGATAGGAAGTTCCTATCATCGTTCCTATTAGGAACCATTATACAAGCCACGACACCGAAATTCAAATCTTCGCGATGAGACAAGTTTATTTTTCTAATTTAGTTTTTGTGTTGAATTTTATAGAATCTATTGAGGCAGTGAGGGTCAAAAGCGCTTGCGAGCTAGACGCGTTCTTGTGTTGTTACTGTGATTAAACTAAGTTTTGTCACGGAAATCATATTATATATTTATCATTGAGTTATTCGTGCACAAAAGGAGTAAGTTTTTATTTTTAAATTGAGAACAATAATTGTATTTGTTCGAATGGGTGCAGCAATGTTTAAAATGTTGCTATTTATTATTGTAGCCTGAGGAAAGCGCCCTTTTGAAGACGCACGATTTGATATGCTGTAGTAAATTCATAGCCCTGGGGAAGCCGAGCCTTGGTTTTGACAGAATTCCACAAAAATCGTGAAGGAGAAACTCTCCTGACGTCCAAAAAAATATTTATTAAGCTGGATGTATTTAGTTATAAATCGAGAAGTCCTCTTTAAACAGATTTGCAGATTATACCAATGCTATGACCTTAGTAATTAATAATTTTAATAGATTACAATTAAAGTTTGGTAATCTAATCTAATTAGCTATAATGGCGCTACCAATTATTGATCTACTTAGGTTGATTTCGGGGTCATAAACTCATAATTAAGTACTTACCTGCCTGAAGGATTGTTGACGTGAGTAATTTGATGGACTTGATAGGTCATAAATTTTGGTGCATAATGTACTTATTGCAATAACTATAATATGTGTGTTAGGTAGTACGAACCTACATGAAATTGTAAATCGTGCGTGAGTGTGTGTGTCAGGTAGTACGAACCTACATGAAATTGTAAATCGTGCATAATTGTGTGTGTCAGGTAGTACGAACCTACATGAAATTGTAAATCGTGCATAATTGTGTGTGTCAGGTAGTACGAACCTACATGAAATTGTAAATCGTGCATAATTGTGTGTGTCAGGTAGTACGAACCTACATGAAATTGTAAATCGTGCATAATTGTGTGTGTCAGGTAGTACGAACCTACATGAAATTGTAAATCGTGCATAATTGTGTGTGTCAGGTAGTACGAACCTACATGAAATTGTAAATCGTGCATAAT
Organism: Thymelicus sylvestris; assembly: GCA_911387775.1. Taxonomy (NCBI): domain Eukaryota; kingdom Metazoa; phylum Arthropoda; class Insecta; order Lepidoptera; family Hesperiidae; genus Thymelicus; species Thymelicus sylvestris. The sequence goes on along the minus strand of OU426891.1, from coordinate 15,881,010 downwards.
TGTGTGTGTCAGGTAGTACGAACCTACATGAAATTGTAAATCGTGCATAATTGTGTGTGTCAGGTAGTACGAACCTACATGAAATTGTAAATCGTGCATAATTGTGTGTGTCAGGTAGTACGAACCTACATGAAATTGTAAATCGTGCATAATTGTGTGTGTCAGGTAGTACGAACCTACATGAAATTGTAAATCGTGCATAATTGTGTGTGTCAGGTAGTACGAACCTACATGAAATTGTAAATCGTGCATAATTGTGTGTGTCAGGTAGTACGAACCTACATGAAATCGTAAATCGTAAATGATTGTGTATTAGGCAGCAAATGCCTTACGATACCAATTAACGTACATACCTTTTGTGACACGGAGTACTACATGTGTGTGTATTATTATTGATGCGTGTTTTTCGGTAAGATGTTAAATAATCAAGTCCGAACTGATATATATTTAATTATCGTTTACACATATATAATAATACATGTGTAACACATAAAGATAAACTTTCAGATTAATTTTATTCTTTCACAAAAGGCAACCCTGACATTGCCAGAGAGGATAAGCGACAGTGTTAGAAAGGAAGGCAACTCATTACGCGTTTTGATTAGCACTGTGCGATCAGAATTACACTTTATTGCGTTGGAGCCAGAGTCACTATTTATTTAAATGATTTTTCGGAATTTTTCTTAGTGCACCTTCTATAATTATTTATAAATACTATTATTTATTCTGTGTTTTTAGTTAAATTCAGAGTTAAAAAAAAAAAAATTGTATTCAAGCTAAAGTTACAATGAAAGTAAAATTTAAAAGGCACTCTATCTCGAAGAGTCATAGAAATCTAGAGTAAAATCAACCAATAATAATGAAGTTTAGTTTTGCTTAACATAAACATACGTTACTGTGTTGTGGGCAGTATGAGCCCTCATGAAATTGAAAATCATACGTTACTGTGTTGTGGGCAGTATGAGCCCTCATGAAATTGAAAATCATACGTTACTGTGTTGTGGGCAGTATGAGCCCTCATGAAATTGAAAATCATACGCAACTCAGTTGTCGGCAGTATGAGCCCTCATGAAATTGAAAATCATACTTTACTGAATTGAAGTGAGCTGTCGGCAATATGAGCCCTCATGAAATTGAAATCATACATTACTGAGTTGTCGGCAGTATGAGCCCTCATGAAATTGAGATTGATACATTGACTTGATGGAAGTAGTAACCTCATGAAATTTAGAATCATACATACATTACTTGACTAGACGGCAGTATAGGTCCCATGATTTGAAATCATAGTAACTAAAGTGTGTATGGACCTCTTGAAATTGAAATCATTACTGACTAGACAGCAGTATGGGCCCTCATAACTTTGAAAACCATACAAAATGTAGTTATTTTGTGAACATATTAGTTATTTGGCGTGATGGAGTTGAGATGTAGAATAAAGATAATGAATAGACGAGGTATTTCAATGAATGACTGGTGTGTGAATGATTGGTATCGGCAGTGTCTGATTCATATGTGACACCGTTGGGTCCGTTGGGATCCGTTGGATCCGTCCATTCAGGAAGGACGCCTAAATAAAGGAAATTCCTGTTGCGAGTCTAGCCATGGTTGGCGTGTTATGGTCGTCGGTGGGACCTAGTTTATATTAAGTATATAAGAGGATTGTCTCGCAAGTAAAACTTTAGTCTTTAAAAAACGAAAGCAGGTTGTAAGCTGTACGTAATCTGTTGTTGACAGTAAACCACTTTTAGTAATAATATAAATTTTCATCGAGTTTCTCATATTTCCTATGTTTGTTTTACCAGTAAGTTGTCTATTTAAAGACAGAAATGACGAGGTTTGTTTGAATGTTGGTATGAAACCTAATAACTTGGCGATCTTGATCAAAGAGAGAAGAAAGAGGGAAGTATGAAAAGCTAAGAGGTGATGTAAATAATTATTATTTAATAAAGATAGAAGGAGAACGGGTGTGAATGGGAAAGGTGTAAGACGAAAAAAGTCTCAGGTGTTGTTTCAATGTTTAAAATAATTGCAGTGAAAGTATAATCTACATAAGTAATTCTATACGAAGCATGCATATGACAGTTTGAGTTTGTTGAGGCTAGTGAAGGCACCCAGAAGGCTCAAGTTTACAAACCGTAGCCTGCTTCATACATATAGTGCGTGTTACAAATGTGTTTGTCTAAGTAACTGGAATATTGAATGGTATAGACGTGGAGTGGCCTTTGAAGGCTTGAGTTGCGATCAACTGCAGAGTCGACTGTGGATCGGGCTCCATATTAAATAAAGATTTTAATAAGGAAGGGATGTAGTGTTTGTACTGCTATTATGGTTATAGCAGTAATCATGTTATCTCGAGAGCACGGGTAGTGGGGCAACACTGAGTCAGTCACGAGACAGCCGTAGACGCAGACAGACGTGTTCCCCTACCACTGGTGACGTAACGAGCTAATGCAAGTCAACCATATCACTATATCCAAATATTACGGAGCACGTAAGTACAACAACTACTACAAACTGGTAACACTGAAAATAAATCTCTAGTAGTACGTGTCGTCGGTTTGTAGTTCAAGTATGTCAAGGCGTATGGTAGATGGTTTCCTGAAATCCCCACCCATACGTTCCCACTGGTGGGGATGGCAGATTTCACACAAGACTCTGAACTACCGCTGACGATGAGCAGAAACCATTTTTGTGATTGTTCGTGATTTCAGCTACTATTGGGAATTCTGTCAAGTTTTCTGTATCCCTATTTTTGCTTTGTTTTTGACAAATGGCGTGAAAAATTACCTTTTTCTTTTAGTATTCATTTATTTCATCCATTGTTTTCTACTATACAAATACAAACTTGCTCCTTCTCGCAAAACCGATAATATAAAGCCGCATTGTCCCGTCAGTCCGACCCACCGCGCGGTGTTCGCATGCTGCGTGGAGGCATGGTCGGCCATCGAGGAGTGCGCCATGTCCGCCGCGCGGTGTGGCGCGTGCGGCGGGCTGGCTGCCCTGCGCGCGACGGACGCGGCGCTGGGGGCGCTGGCCGCGCACTGCCGGGGGGCGCACGGCAAGATGGCGCCCGCGCCGCCCGCCCGCGCCGCGCGCTGGCTCGCCGACGATGACATCGTGCGGTTCTTGCAGACGCTGCCCAACTATAGATCGGTGGTGGATGGCGTTGAGCATACTGCGCAGGTATAACTGGTCGTCGTTGCGACTTTAAGACCTCTTATGTGTAAAAAATCAGCTTTTTGAGGAAATCGATAAAAATTGATAAAGTTTTGTTTAGCAAGCACATAGGTGATTTTGAATTTGGTGAATAAATTGCGATGGAAACGTCGTACACACATGAGAGTTTTTGAATTCGATAGAGCTTCAAAATGTAGAATCATTCGACGTAAAAAAGTGATTTTACCAACAGTAGCATATAACACATACGAGGTTTTAAAGTCGCAACGACGTTGTATTGGTTATGCACTCTTACCATAATCTCGTAGACAAATAATGATGTGAACAATTTGCCAGTTCAATGGCATTTTCAAACAACAACACTATTAACATTAATAATGTTGGCTTCATTAATGGCTCACTACTGAGCACCGGGATCTCCTTTTGAGGAGGCCTAGAGCATAATCCGCCATGCTGCTCCAGTGTGGATTGGTGGAGGGATTAGTGGCCAACCCAAATGTCGTAGGTTTCGTAGGTTAACGACTGTTATGATAACGGAGGTTTTCGTGCCGCCCAAGGGCCTCCGACATGGGTAACCACCGTTATCTTACGATAACGACCGGGACTGTACGTCTTTACGTGCCCTCCAAAGCACAGAAGCGCTCATGAAATTTTTCCACTTTGTGTATCACTTAGAATTGACATAAGCCGCCGGGACATGAGCGCTTCAATGTACCGATATGATAGTAGTTAAGAACCTCCCCATGATACTAGTGTGAATGATGGACTGCACAGGAGCTGAAGCAGGCGTACTCGCGCGAGGCGGAGATCCTGGGCAGCAGCCTGGGCGACGGGGAGGTGACGCGGCGCGAGGTGGTGGCCGACCCCGGCACGCTGGTGGACCTGGCGCTCATGTGCGAGAGCATGGTCAGTACCCGGTGCTGTCCGGTGCTGTCGGGGAGACTTTCTTGGCTGGCAAAGAATCAATGATGCTTTTGTTGCTACTTTCCAGTGACCTTGGTTGACAATGATTACCAACAGGTGACCTGAGTATATTTAAAAAACAAGTGAAAAATTATTGTTGGTTAAATTTCTTGTTGTACTATTAATCTAATTAAATTATAAATGTGAAAGTTTGTATGTATGTTTGTTACTCTTTCACGCAAAAACTACTGAACGGATTTTCATGAAATTTTGTGCATGATCTGATAACATAATTACATTATGTATTTATTATCCCGGGAAACGCGGGCAGAACGCTATTTTATTTATTTATTTAACAATTTATGTACACAAATAGAGTATATAACACATAGTAAAGAAATTTAGTACAAAGGTACATACTGCTTATTTCTATTAGAAATCTCTTCCAGCAGACCTAGGAATGGAAAGGTGACGTAGAACCTGATTAGCGTGTACATCACAGAACATCTAATATTAGTTAGAAAGGGCATAGCGCGTAATTTGTATGGGAACCGGTGTCGCCATTCCGATCCCCTCCATTACTAGTATTACTACTACTACTACGAAAATGAACAAATACGCACGAGGGTCGTTATGTGTGCGTGAGGGGCGTGACACTGTAGCTAAGGATTGACTGACGATAAACTTTTATCGGTATTTATTTTCGTAAGGTCGACATTTGTGTAAAATAAAGGTTTACCTTAAATCCATAAAAAATAACATAATTATTGGAAAATAATATAGGATATTGGAAACTCGCTACGTATGTCAGATTTAGATTCATGTGTTCTTCATCATACGTTTTTTATAAATTTTATTATATGTATATACTTACCTACTTATTTTCAAGGCAAGAGTGAATAGGCTTTTGCTAATTTAGTTCGTTTTACCACCCATACTACATCGCCACTTACCATCAGGTGGGATTGTGATCACTTATAAGATATAAAAAATTGGATTAAAAAAAATATATTAAAAAAATAGGATGTAAAATACTTCAATTATCTTTCAAACTATATTTCAATGCATATAATATTAAATTTATCTGGCCACATGTACATTATTTAAGAACGTTGTTTATAATATAACTTCGAAAGAATCTATCGAATATCGATGTCATCTTTTACTACGCCCAACGCTGGAGCTATTACTATGTAATTAATACATTACGCGTTCTATTTGATGTGTTAAAAATGAGGAGCGCATGAAGCCCGCAATGTATATTTTGTGGGAAAAGAATCGTTTGAAGGACATTTTTAAAGATTTAAACTAAAATATCCTAGTTTTTTGCTTATCGATGAAAAGAAACGCTTCCTTTGTTTATTTTAAGCATTTCACTTCTTGCAGGGCAAGTAATTACCGCACATGTAGGCATTTTTATGTAATTTAGTCGCAGTATTTCGCAGTACTTTTCTCCGTTGGAGCTCGCGAGTCACTAAACAGCGCGATCGCGTGTTTTTGAGGATTGTGCTCGTTTGCGCATAATCTTGGCGCGCCTGCCACGCCCACAACTCCTTTCTAACTAATTATTAGGTGTTCTGTGGTGTACATTGTTTGTAAAGCCACTATGTTTATAAACCAGTGTGTGAGTGTGTGTGTGTGTGTGTGTCAGGACTGGCTGGCGACCAACATCCGCACGCTGCCAGCGCTGGTGAGCTCGGCGGCGTTCCGCGTGCCCGCCAAGTTCGGGCAGGACGTTGAAGCCGCCGCCTCCATCTTCGACGAGATCTCGCACAAGTGTCTGCTGTTCTTGCATCTTGAGGTAGGGTTGACTTGATTGATTGACGAGTAAAATTAAACCTTAATTGGATGAGCTTGAGGTTGAAGTTTCTATGAGGCTTATCGCTGGAAAAAAAAATCCCACGGGCTTGGCATGCCTACGTGTGTCGTCAATGCGCGGTGGACCTTAAGATGTATGTTGCACTGTCCTATTAAGTCAAAACGGAACGCTTATATTTTCGTTATGTCTGTATTTTATTTGAAAGAATATATTTATTGTTTAATCTTTAGTCACCACAAAATAATAGGGTACAATTTACATAATATATACATAACTAATAATAATGCTATAAGATCACATATTAATATACCTATTTCCAGAGTTCTAATTCTAGTTCTGGCCTTCTGGGAAGGACCTTTTTGTGACTCTATTTGATTTTTGTATAAAGTGGTAAACTAAGTTACATGTATACAGATGCGCATCGAGTGCTTCCACTACCTGGGCCAGGAGGAGCGCGGCGCGGCGGGGGGCGCGGCGGGCGGCGAGGGGGAGGGCGAGGGGGGCGCGGGCGGGGGGGCGGCGCGGCTCGCGCACGCGCTGCTCGCCTTCCACGAGCAGGCTAGCGCTGTGCTCGCGCCGCATCGACTTGCGGTCAGTCACTTTACACTTTAAACAGATAACACCACGCCACACATCTTAGCCCCTAAGGTTCCCTATGTGGTGGGTGCCATGGTCGCATGGATAACACTCAAAGACATCAACATATCCAGACCGAGAACAGAAATTCAAACGCATCATTCAAAGACGACCATGTAGCCTAGTTGCTAGCGATCCGACATGCAAAGCGGGGCAGATACCTATGTGCCAGATAGATATTTGTACTCGGGTCATGGGTGTTATTGTGATGTGTTATATGTAGATTAGATTGAGTAGATTAGTGGCAGTACTATAGCCAGAACGAAAACCGTGTTGCGCGTCTGATAGGTGCGCGCGCACTTGCGCCTGAATGCTGGACTGGACTGCGGACTCGAACACCTTCGCCGGCGTTGACAGCACTGCCACTGGTCGGTAACCGGTAATGTCCGATCGAGCTACACCCTTAGGAACTGGAATTACACGGGTGATTTTCCACTGACTCGGGAATTTCGCTATTTTAAGGCAGACATTAAAAATGTGTTGCAGTGGTCTCGCAAGCACGACACTGCAATCTTTAAAAATAAACGCTGGTATACCATCTGGCCCTGCCGAAAATTTTGGCTTCAGATTTTTTAACGCCCTTTTAACCTCTGCTATACCTAGACTATCTAAGTGGACGCGGACACTGGATGGCGTGGCTGCCGCCGCTGCCGCTTGCGCGTCCAGCAGTGGAGGCCTTGTGCTATACACCGACTCAAAAAACTTCGCGAATTGCCTAGCACACTCATCGTCTTTTAGATGTTTTCCGTCACTTATGATAGCCTGCCGACTGTTCGAATTTCGTTTGGACCTAATATACTGCCAAAAAGACTTAGGGTCTTTACGAAACTGCTGCTGTATGCGGTTTTTGTGCTGCTCATGTGCAGCTTCTATCGCTTTTTTAACACGCAGCCTACACTCAGAAAATTCTTTGTAATCTTCATCAAGCCCTGTGGATTTGTACTTCTTGTGAAGCCGACCTTTAACCATTAAATCTTTTATAATACAATTTGTATACCATTCCGGGTATACATCTTAATATATATAAATTACGTGTCACGTTGTTTGTCCGCGATGGACTCCTAAAGTACTGAACCGATTTTAATCAAATTTGCACACCGTGTGTAGTTTGATCCAACTTGAAAGATAGGATAGTTGAGATCTCAAAAAAAACCTTTCGACAGAACGAAGTCTGTCCGGGCAGCTAGTATCTCATATTTTTATTTAAATATCCTATTTTTCTAGGCACACATTCATTCAAAACCTCATGTAGCTTGATATAAAAATAATTTAAAATTTCATCTACGTCTTGCATCTCATACATCGGACCCCAATCCGTAGTACTTAACATCGAGTACAGTGCTTGGTAATCGGCTTTATAAAAATTCCAACGCGGTCGAGAGCTGTTGGCAGCCGTCATAGTTGTAAACACATCGGACTCGCTGCCGTCACCAGTCGTGTGGTCGGACGCGGCCAAGCACACGGTCACCGCGAGCGGTGGGTGTTGGGGGTCGACTGGTACTGGAGCAACTTCTGATTCTATTACCTTTACCTCACTGATATAACCTGCACTCAACACCAAATCCAACTGACGCCCCAGGCAATTAGGTACAATATTACTCTGAGTGAATTCGCAAAAAGATATAAAGTATTCAAAATAATTATTTACATTAATAGAACAGGAATACAAATTAAAATCACCGATCACAATTACTTTACCATATTTTGTACATAAGTTTTCTATTATTCTAAACAAAAACATATAGTCATTTTCAGAACTTCCAGGAGGAATATAAACAACAATACACAGAAATAAAAATCTGTTTAACAAGTGAACTGTTGCACAAACTATTTCAAATGCACAGGCGTCCACTGCCACATCTGACACAAGGACTCGACGCAATTTGAACCGGTGTGAGGCGATCAAAAATGTACCACCCTGTTTACGACCGTCAGATCGATCGCAACGCAGTATTTGAAAACTTGGTGGTATAATTTCGGCATCCTGTATCGAATCATTACATCCCGACTCCGTAATAGCAATTAAGTCTGAGTGTAAAGCTTCTATGTTATTTCTGAATATGTCTAATTTTGTTCGGAGACCTCGGACGTTTTGATAAAACAATTCTATAAATTTACTTGATGGTAGTTGTTTTTTCTGTTGATTTCCGAAACCAAATATGTGTCGTCCATGTCACCCGCGACACAGGCAATGACCTACTGCGGGGGTGTGAGTGTGTTAGCGTTTTTATTTATTTATTTATTTATTCATACTAACATCTACAGGTGATCCTAATGCGTTAGTGTAGTGACATTTTTACAAAGAAAACAATTATTAACACTCAAATTATACAATTTCACAATAGAAAATACATATACAATCACAACACAGATAATGTGATCCGGTTCGAAATAGGACCAAATGTTCATTTGTTTTGCTCATCGTCTCTCAATGTTTTTATTTTGCTCATTTACCACACTTTAACTTTATAGAACTCGAATGAAAGAAACAAAATAAACAACTCAGTTTTACTGCTCGACATTTTTTTATTCTCACTTGACCACAGACTATAGATATTAATTTTTTTTCACAAACCATAGATTATTCACACAGAGTAAGTATAGAACAAATGGACTGTAGTGACATAGATTAAACAATACATTTTTTAGACAAATGTCAAATTATAAATTAATAGATACAATCCGAGTCATGCAATCTTAATTATCATGTTATCATAGCGTTGTATTTATTGTATTTATCCCCCCAGTACATAATGAGCGGGCTGGGCGAGATGATGTCGTCGGCGGTGGTGTGGCGCTGGCAGTGGGAGGGCGCGGCGGGCGGCGCGCGGCTGGCCACGCTGCGCCACGCGCTGGCCGCGCTGCACGCGCCGGCGGACGGGCTGCACGCCGCGCACGCGTACATGCAGCTGCTTGCGTGCACGCCAGAGGTGAGTGGCTGTGGTGGGGATGGGAAGGGATGCGCCAGGGGATTAACCCTTAATCAAATTAAGCAATTGCCTAGGGCATCACGTCTGGAGGGGCACCAGAGGAAGGACAAAAAAGCACAAAAAACCCACACACAGGCGTGGATTGCTTAGGGCATCAAGTAGTCTTAATCCGTCACTGGTTAGGACATGTCGCTCACCTATTAATATAATGGCACATCTACGTTTGCCATATTTTACAGAAACGAGTATCAAAGATTTTATAAAAATGTTTAAAATTACTTATGGGTTCTCTTTACGTTTTTTACAGATTGTATGGGTTTGGTTACTAGTATAGACATTAATACATATTTACCACTATGTAGATTATGCATTTTTAAAGACATATACCATATAAACTCAATTTTGCATTTTTTGCAGATGTGCCATTATATTACATACCTACTAGGTGAGCGATGTGGTCGAGACAAATTATTTTAAGCACACACCGTGACCACAAAACATATTGTAACTGGATCGAAATATCGGTATTATAAAATACGAATCGAGAGACTAGAGTACCAGTTGCATTTAAATGTTCAGTGTCCACGATGATATAAGTTTAAAGTCATAACGTAACCTTTAACTTAACGTATTCCAAGGTAGGAATGTTTACCGAAAATAACAACTAACTACTGTATTAACTGCATTGTTTTTCTTATCAATTCTGTTTATTAAATGTTCTAATAATCTGAAACACTGACGCCAAATTTCACTATCACGATTCACATTGTATTTACAGCGCCATCTTGTTTCAAGTGTCCAACTATATTAAATACACTAACAGCGCCATCTAGTTGTAACTCTGCCAACTAAAACACCGCAATGTTACCAGGAGATAATAAGCATGGTCCGCGAGAAGGGCCCGCAGTTCTCGGAGCTGGAGTACCTGAACGCGTTCAAGGTGATCGGCGCGCGGCGCGGGATGGCGCCGGGGGAGATGCGCGCGGCACTGCGCCAGCTGTCCGCCGCGCTGGGTCACGTGGGGGTCACGGTGTGAGGCGTGCACGCTCTTCAACTATTGTAGTCTCACTCGCACTTAGGTCTAAGTCTAAGTATTTTACTAAAGGAAACTGATATCACCTTTTTGTTGATATGACTGCACCCTAATTCACGTAACTTTAAGACGCATCGATTGAGTTGCAGTGACGCTGCAATCAAGTTGCAGTGACGCGGCAATCAAGTTGACGTTGGTTGACGTTGTTCGACAGCGCTCGCGAAAGCTGAGAGAATACCGAAAGTGTTATTTTGATCGGAACGTCACTGCAACTGCACTGCAATCGAACTTCTTAAATTACGTGAATTAGGGTGCTGCTTCATATTTAAATTTATATTTGCTTTATGAATCGTTCGTATCAATAAAGCCGAAAATATTTTAATATGTTAAAATATATCCCGACACATTTAAACTATACTATTTCTATAGAGTAGGTTAGTTATATAATATTGTTACACCATGTACACAGTTTATTTTGAAATTATAATCCATAATATTAAGTTAATTTATTTATAATACATTAATAAATTGATTTTATAATTTTCGTTGTTTTAATTTGCAAGCAAAGCGCATAATTATCATAAACCATTTTTTTTGTAGGAGGGGAATAAAATGTATATCATTTGAAATTGTAACTCAGTTCTTTGGTGTAAACAGTAAAGAAATTAATGTCTTACTGTTTATAGTCTACTCGATAAGTTCAAAATGGTTGAAATTAGAGATACTGCTCTTAAAAATACGTGCGATAGCTCATTCTGTTCGGAATGATGTCTAGAAAAATGTTTCGGAAGCGTTTACCAGCACGTAAAAAATTGCAAAAGTTATTGACAAAATAATGTTGAAAAAAAAAAGTATTTTGTTTTTGGTAATCACTTCGAAACTATTAATATTTAAGAAATTTTAAAACAAGATTCTTAAAGTAGAGAAAATTTCCAAACAATGACTCGCGACTCTCGGAACTCTATCTCCATTATTTATAACTTTAATTTAACGCTGAAAATGGGTCTCCACGCTGCATTTTTAGGTTGCGCGTGCGGCGTCAAAACCGAGTTCGTCACACTCAATAATTTTTTAAGGTATTAATTATTAATTTAAAAAAATAAAAAAAATATGGTGTATTTGAAACACTTCAAAGAATTTGCTCCCGTAGGAAATTTTGCTTAAAGTTAATTTTTCAACAAGTTAGACGATTGTTAATTAACTAAATTTTCTCGAACTTCCATTTTCATTGTACATTAAAAAAAATGTTTAAGTAATTGTCCTATAAATTTTTCGCTTCGTGGAGCCCTTCTTATATACATGCTTAACGAGATCACGTCATAAAAGTTTAAAAAGTTTTAATACTTTGTGTATAATAATTTTATAAGTTGAACAAAAAATGAAAAATCCAAATAATATTATTGAAAATATTTTTTTCTCAATTTATTATTACATAATCGTTTTGGCATTCATAAAAGACATTTAATGACTTGAAAAAAAAAATTCCTTCATTTTTTTATAATTTTTTTTTATAAACAAATAGACTATTTCAATGCTTTCAAGAAAAAATTTCTTAATATCTTATTCTTTACAAAACATTATGATTTTTGAAAAAAAAAATTTTTTCTTAATAATGATATTTAATTGTTTATAATTGTTTTTTAATATTTCTATTGTTTGAATAATTAGTTAATAAATTTTTTTTCTTAAAAATTATAATTAACCATCTTTAATAGAAATGTAAAAAAATATTTTTTTTATCAACAATTTCATTGTTTTTTAACTTAACAATTTTTTATAAACAAATTCTCAACTTTTTTATATATTTTTTCTGAAACACCTAAAAATAAAAAAAACAACGATGTATAACAAAGTACAGATAAAAACATTTTTCAATTTTTTAATTTCGATTCGATAAAAAAACGAAAAAATTGTTTGTTCAACTTATAAAATTATTATACACAAAGTATTAAAACTTTTTAAACTTTTATGACGTGATCTCGTTAAGCATGTATATAAGAAGGGCTCCACGAAGCGAAAAATTTATAGGACAATTACTTAAATATTTTTTTTAATGTACAATGAAAATGGAAGTTCGAGAAAATTTAGTTAATTAACAATCGTCTAACTTGTTGAAAAATTAACTTTAAGCAAAATTTCCTACGGGAGCAAATTCTTTGAAGTGTTTCAAATACACCATATTTTTTTATTTTTTTTTTATTAATAATTAATACCTTAAAAAATTATTGAGTGTGACGAACTCGGTTTTGACGCCGCACGCGCCACCTAAAAATGCAGCGTGGAGACCCATTTTCAGCGTTAAATTAAAGTTATAAATAATGGAGATAGAGTTCCGAGAGTCGCGAGTCATTGTTTGGAAATTTCCTCTACTTTAAGAATCTTGTTTTAAAATTTCTTAAATATTAATAGTTTCGAAGTGATTACCAAAAACAAAATACTTTTTTTTTTCAACTTTATTTTGTCAATAACTTTTGCAATTTTTTACGTGCTGGTAAACGCTTCCGAAACATTTTTCTAGACATCATTCCGAACAGAATGAGCTATCGCACGTATTTTTAAGAGCAGTATCTCTAATTTCAACCATTTTGAACTTATCGAGTAGACTATTATAGAGAAAGCTGAAAACGAGTTAACGATCCATCTGACGTTAAATGATTATCGTCACCCATGGACATCAGCGACATCAAAGGAAAGAAGAAAAAGAAAGAAAGAACTAGCTGTCAAGCTCCCAGCCGGAACACAAGTAATTTGACGGCCGACTCGAGCAAGATGGTGGTTTAATACTTATCCAGGCCCAGGCTGACCCCACGAAGAAACAATAATAGTAATAATGGTATTAATGAGCCATCAAAATCAATATAATATTTCCCAGCCAGGGGAGCTATCACCATCGTCTCTTACGACACCCAACTTCGCAGCGAACTTCCAGGTACCATGTATGTACCTCTACAAAGTCAGTGATCCAAATAGAGTAATATATCCATGACCTCTACAAAATCAGTGATCCAGATAAGGTAATTTATCCATGCCTATAACATTGACATTGCTGAATGCTGTCTGCTGACAAGCATCCACAGCAGTGTTGCCAATGCTACGGCAATTACCGTGATCTACGGCTTTCAGGCCAAAAAATCACAAAATCTACGGCCTACGGCTGGAACCCTATTACCGTAGCAAATTCTACGGCTTTACGCAAATCCTACGATCTTTTGTTTATTTATTGTTTTGCAAACATTTAACGAATGTCAAAACCCGTAAAACAGCGCCACTAGGCTAATTTTGATGTTTATGTAGGCTAATGAAAAGTGTTCCTTGTTTTGTGGGCATCAAATTCACTGCCGATGACCTTTTTTTTTTTAGTCTGAGCGCTGAACCGATGGTATATATTGGCATAATTGGATAGCTTATTATAGTGGCAGCTGAACACGGCCCACAGTTGATCTTTTCCCATATAAACACGGCTTTTTTATTTTATGTACACGGCCTTCCAAAAATTTTCATTGGCAACACTTATCCACAGAGTACTTAATCACTACGTTTTAGCATCTGTCAATGTCAATAAAATTGTCAAATTTTATTTTTAAATTGGTTATTTCTGTGGGTCTAAAAAAATATTTATTATGATTTGGCAGTGGTGGCCTCAGATAAATAAATAGGGTGGCGGCTCTACTTAAAATTTTATGTGATTGTGCATATATCCAGGATTCACAGATTCACAACTGAATAAATTTGGGTACAATACAAGACATATTTGGATAAAAATATTTTCATCAGTAGGTTGACTTGATAGTGTTTGTGTGGTGGTGTTAGTTATCTGACACTAGGTACCGTTTTATTAATTTATATCATTCACCCACATTATACGTAAATATTATGGAAGAATCAGACTTAGCTAAATTACGAAGTAGGTGTCTCACCAGTTTAAGCGGTGCAACTAAAAACATATCCACGTATTTTCCCGAGCCTAATGATAGGAAGGAACAATTTGATAAACTAAGGCAGTTGACTATGGGATATTGCAGAATGGACCAGCTAGAAGATGTTAATAGAAAGACAATCTCTTCATATGAGGTAAGTAGTTATACATTCTTCATAGTGAATATTTATGTTTGTTTGCTTGTAGTCACCTGCAGAGTAAATTAATACTAACAATTTTATTTTCTATATCTAACAAACTTTTATTTATAGAACGCGGAAGAGATTCCAAAGTGGAGGGTTATGAAAAACGAGTATTTGAATACAGTGGCTGCGGCTGCTAAAAAAAAATCAAAGTTTGACAAACATCCCTATATGATAAAATTTGAGGAAGCTATGAAAAATCAAGACAGACTCCTAGGTATAACATTTAAAGTGTATATTAAAGTATCTAAGTAAAGAGGGATATGGAAGGTGGTGGAGGTAGGACAATCTCCCACCACAACCAAAGGTGGGTTAGCTACCTATCATTCATCATCATCATTAGCACCGTGTGATTTTCATACCTAGATTTTCTATAAATAGCATCTTTGGAAACAATAATTCTTGACAAAAAATAAACGACTTCAAAATAACTCAAAAATGACTTGTCAGATTTCACTCTTTAAACAAGTAGTGCTTTCGATTAAAAAAGAATCATCAAATTCAATTCACCCAGTCGAAAGTTCTGAGGTAACAAACATAAAAAAAACAGTCGATTTGAATTCCTCCTCCTTTTTTGAAGTCAGTTAAATATTGATGTTAAAGAGAATTCACTTTGGCCTCTTGCCTCTCACAAACCTGACTGATTAAAAAATCATTTTTGAATGTAGTATCTGCAAAGTACAAACATAACTAGTAGTACTATGGCTCTATAAGTTCCAACTTTTGTATTTGATGCTAAAATTACCTTATTTTTTTGCACAGAGGAATTTCTTCCAGAAGAGGAGGAAAATCAAGAGATGATGGAAGATCTAGCCATTACAGAGACTGTAAACACTTATGTAAGTTTTATATCTAGGTCGTTCACCTCTGAGGTAATGCTTGCCATGAAATGTGAAAATGGTTTCATTTTTTGCTACCAACTTTATTTACTTGATAGTGCTTTTTGATAATTTAACATTATCTTATGTCTCCTGCATGTTAAGCAGTAAATTGATAGGTTTTTTTTGTCAACTTTTTTGGGTTACTTCACATTGATACTGATGAATGTCCTTTTTTGTTTAATTTGTAACAATATGAAGCAGCAACAAAATTTACTTTTGTAGTGTTGGCTTGGCTTGGCTTCAACCCATTAATGGTCCACTGCTGGGACGGGTCTCTCCTCTTGAGGAGGCCTAGAGCATACTCCACCACGCTGCTCCAGTGCGGATTGGTGGAGGGGTTAGTGGCCGACCTGAGTATCGGAAGTTTTCAAACCACCCCACAATTTGTAGTGTTATTACCGTAAATTATCGAACTGCCCAATTACCATAATAATTATTATTTATTATGCCCAGACATTGTGATAATTAATGAAGTTTAAGGCCTTGTCTTAATATTAATGTGACAGATATATATTTGTTCTGGGGTCTTGGGTGGTATACTGCCGTCCTCAAGCTAAAAGGCGGCTAAATGTCATCTGCTAAATTTTTACTTTATTAACAGTTTTGATATTTTTTTGACCTTCAGTAATATTTAAGTTCAAAAAAAATATATATCTTTTGAGTTTGACATAGTATGACAACATTAACAATTGTTTTATAGAGAATCACTAGCACGATTTCAAAATAATCCTGCGTTTTTTGGCTCTACCTCAAAAACTGTTTTTGTCACTTAACCGCCTATTAGTTTGAGGACGGCAGTATAGTGATGACTTATTTGTGTTATCCATACCATGTATGGATGGGTATGGGTATGCAAACGTTTTATCCATGTTAGATGTTGTCCTTGTTTTAACGTCAGTCCACAAAGCGGCATTGTCTCATTTGCATATTGCTTGTATCATTATGCAGTTTGCATGCAATTGGCAAATGAAGCACCATGGACAGTAGGCCTAATGTGACTGGCCCAATTTAACTGGTCATTATTTAAATTAGCATAGCCATGTCTGAATTAATCACTTGGCCAATAAGTAACAGATTATCTATGAATGCGTGCATTTTTAAAAAGGTTATTATTCACAGATTGATCCGGTGACCAAGAGACCAATAACCAATCCAGTGAAAAATAAAATTTGCGGACATTTGTATGATAGTGAAACTGCTTCTAACATCATAAACAATGTAAAGAACAAAGGATGTCCGTGTAAGTCTTCATTTGTTACACACACACACACACCTCTTTATATAAATACGAGTAACCACCCTCGCTTTGCTTCGGTTTTCTTATTTTTTTACACCTTGGATTACATTATTGGAGTTTTAGTAAGGATCCCTAATTTTTTTAAATACAATATAGCCTATGTTCACCGGGGATAGTGTAGCTTTCTAACAGTGAAAGAATTTTTCAAATCGGTTCAGTAGTTTCGGAGCCTATTCAATGCAAACAAAAAATCAAATCTTTCCTCTTTATGTATTAGTATAGATAAGCAATTTTTCATATTAGGTCAGTAATAATTTTAACGTATTTTTAAGAGCTTTGTTTCACGAAAAATGAACGCAATATTTACTCTGCATTCGATTCAGTTTGTACCACACGGCGACGCAAAATGAGTTGTGACTTTAGTATGAAAACAAAAGCAGCTGAGTAATGTTACGCGACTTACAGCTCAAAGAAACACGCTTGTTTGACCTCTACCTTAAGTAGCTGCAACTTCTGTCTATCAATTAATTTTTAAGGCAGGCGCAAACATAGGAACTAGGAAGGTTGAATTTTTATATAAATACCTGTTTTATTCCAGGTTTTGGCTGTGTGAACAAGCAGCGTATGCGAGCTGAGCACTTGGAGTTGGACCAGGACGTTCTGGATAAAATCCAGACTCGGCGAACTAGCGATGTGTTCGACGACGAGGAAGAATAGTAAAGTTGCAAGTAGCTTTACTAGTGTAATATGTTGTGTTTGTATTCAATGATATTTAAAAAATATAGATACGTTATGCCCTTACAAATCAACCAAAAAATCTGTTCCGAAAAGAGCTACAACACACACACGTTTATTCAAATTCAAATCATTTATTGCCAGAATGTATGTAGTTTTATATAGGTGGTACATGTAATAGAAGTCCAATACATTCAACCATGTATGGTATGCAATAGTCAGTTATAAAAAAATATTAAATTACTTTTAAAATTATTAAAATTAACAATTATCTTTTGTTTCACGACACCAATCACATTGGTATAATACACGAAGGCATTTTATCGCTGTATGTCAAATGTCAAGCACTTCTGACAACAACAAAAGCGTGCATATCGTCTTGTATAGACAGAGTGATTAAGTTAGTATTAGTCTACTTTGCAGTCGGAAAGACTAACCATCGTAGAGTCAACTTACCCTGATGACGCTCCGTTTCGGGGCGAAACACGTGTTGGTGCTGGTATGTATGTTGGTATATACGTTTAATTATTGTAGTGCATGTTTCCGTTGTGGGAGGGAGGGAGGTGCCACGCATGTTTTAAAGTATATACCATCATACATGTTGGGCGCGGATTGTTGCAAAGTAGACTAATACTAACTTAATAACAATGGATTTCCGCAAAGTAACGCCTGATACTATTAACTAGACAGAGTGATTACGATCAGAACGGTCAATTGCCTGTTCTTAAGCTCTTCAAAGTCGGCGCGCTAGTGACATATCTACCTCTTTTTACATTATAATATCATTGTAACATTGTGCAGTCTGTGTGTGTAACAGTACTGAGGCATTTTCTTTTATTATTAGTACTACAAGTTATTTTTAAGTAAATGGTTAGATAGCATAAGTAAGAGGGAATTAAGCGACAAATCGAAAAATTAAGTATTAAAAAGTGGAATCAATGAACAAGTTCACATTTTAAAATTTCTAATTAAAGCTAAGCTAATTTTATCTCAATTCCCCTTAGTTTGGCTTATGTCGTTCTGACATAACGCAATCCAGTTTCCAATCTTGCTGCATTATGCAATATTCTGAGACTGACTTTTCAGGCGCATTATTCAGTTAATTTTGATATGTAGTACTTATTGAGTTTTTAATCAATAAACTAGTGTATCTATATCGAAAGTTGTGTTAGTTTTTGAATATGTATTTCTAAAATTCCAAAGACTAAACCCCAGTTTGCTAAAAATATATTCTAGAATGCTGAAGATGAATCATCTTCATCACAAAAAATTCAGATTTAAATGAGAACTGATTACGGTAGTTAGACTAGCGGATTTCAATATATCTTCACATGATAATACATACTAACGAAGTCAAATGTGGAGATTGAATTACATGTTCTTGTGACTAAAATTTTAGGCTTTTCTACACAGAACTTGGCACCTATTTAGATTTCAATTTTTTTTTTTAATAAAATAAAAATAAAAAAGCCTTTTATTTCTTGCATAGGAGTACAAATAAAATGAAAATGAATGAAAAAATTCTATAACTACAAACATAAAAAACCAAAAAAAAATTAAAAATAAAAACTAAATCTGTTGTAGACAATATATTACATAATTTCATTATATAACTAATCAATATATATTTTATAATACATATAAGAAGTTCTTAGTGTTATTCTGCAAGAACCCCTCTTTGGGTGAAGGCCTCCTCCAAAAGGGTTCACTTGCCTCTGTTCTGTGCGACCTGTATCCAGTTTGGGCTACCTTCGCTACCTCATCCTGCCATCTCGTGTGAGGTCTTCCTACTAGTCTCTTTCCTCTTGGGCCCTTCCACCTGGTTATTCTTGTAGTCCCATCTCCATTTCAATTTTTGGGCATGGATTAAAGCGTCTTTGGCTTTTAAGATGTTTCCTTATTTTGGAGTGTCTGATTTTTTGTCTTTTGTTGATGTTAAGCATGCTGCGTTCGAGACCACGCTGACATGTGACGACTTTTTTAAAATTTTATGTGTGTGGGTACTTCCAAGTCTGACAGTTGTATATTAGACACGGAAGAAGGCAAGTAGTTTTTTTTAATTGGCTCTAATTTCACATTTATGTTTTTGATGAGTGTTAAATTTACCACATTCCATTATGACGATTCACAGAAAATTGGCGAGTTATAACAATATTGAAAATGACTAAGCTTATCAACAGAATGGCGTTTAGGAAATAATGTTTTTTAACAATATTGAAAAACTCTTCAATTCCTGTGCCTGAATGTTCTGAAGTAAATTTATATACTGCTTTATATTTCTTTATTATGGAAAGTACGACAGTAGTTGTTACATGACCACTGTTTTTTTCCGTGAATATTCTTTAGAAGTGGTAAGTGATATATTGTCCTTCTGAGTTCATCGTAATAACTTGATCACTAATTCGCTCAAATAAATATGATGTCTCATACAAATAGGATTCGGTAGATGAATTATGAAGAGATTTACCACATACAAACTTATAATACTCAATATTTTTGACAGAATTATCGGGTAATCTAGAAAGTTGAAACTCGGCTTTATTTTGTTCTGGAAAAAATGACCAAATATTTTTTTCTTTGACATGAACACCACTTGACAATTCTTTCAGCTTCTAATCTTAACTATTTTTATATTCCATTATTTTCGATAAATTCGATAGATTTGGATAATTTTTTTTTGCGGTCATTATTTTTTGTTGTTAAGTCAAGCTATTATTTTTAGAATTCGTTTTCTCCAATTTCATTAATTTTTGTTCCATTCGATATGATTGTTGTTTTATTCGGTTATAAAAAGCATATTTTTCTTTTTTTCTAATTTCTACCAAATCAGACATTATAAAGTGTTGGAATTGGTTTCTGGAAATTGCGTAATTACTCGAGTTTGAAAATTTTTTGTCAAATGAGAACGCATGGAACCAAGATCATAAATTGTTATCAGGATCCCGTCTAAATAACATAGATATTGCAAAGGCAATAGCAAAAATTCCACAGTCATCTCCATTTATTTGATATTGCATTTTAGGAAAAATGATCGATTCTGACCTTATCTCTAAATAAGGAAATAAATGCTGCAAAAAAATGTTTTTGATCGTTATGTAATGACGTTATGAATATTATTTAACGAGTCATAAACATATACTTTTTTGGTATCATAAAAAGAACAAATCCAATGCCCATTTCGACTAAACAATATTTGAATGTGTTTTTTTAATTTCGGTACTGGTTCTATTCTTTCAGGTCTTACTAAATATAACGTATCGCGATGAATATAATCCCATCAAAAACATAAATGTAAAGTGAGAGCCAATTAAAAAAAAAAGAATTGAGATCACACGCGAGCTGTAGTTGCGCTCCATGGTCTTGGCAGTACTCCACCAAGGGTGCCAGCTGTATTGACGGACAGTAGTTGTTACATGACCACTGTTTTTTTCCGTGAATATTCTTTATTTGTACATTGTCCTTCTGAGTTCATCATAATAACTTGATCACTAATTCGCTCAAATAAATATGATGTCTCATACAAATAGGATTCGGTAGATGAATTATGGAGAGATTTACCACATACAAACTTATAATACTGTACATTTTTGACAGAATTATCGGGTAATCTAGAAAGGTGAAACTCAGCTTTATTTTTCAATTTCATTAATGTTTTGGATAAAATGACCAAATAATTTTTCTTTGACATAAACACCACTTGACAATTCTTTCAGCTTCTATTCTTTCTTCAATTAAACTATTTTTATATTCCATTATTTACATGACTTTAATACATTGAATTTAGTTTACATTGAATTTGATTTTTATCTATTGCTTCTGTATTTTTTTAATAAAATGTTCTGTCGCTAATTTTTATTTAAATTTATTTTAGTCATTCCGTTTGTATTTCGATAAAAAAAATGGCGGCCATTATTTTTGGAACGAAGTTCACTTGACACCTCTCAAGTTTTTTTTGTTGAGTCAAGCTATTATTTTCAGAATTCGTTTTCTCCAATTTCATTGATTTTGTTCTATTGGATATGATTGTTGTTTTATTCGATTATAAAAAGCATATTTTTCTTTTTTTTCTAATTTATACCAAATCAGACATATTATATGTATAATATGTATATACATATAAATTGTTGGAATTGGTTTCTGGAAAATGCGTAATTTTTTGTTAAATGAGAACGCATAACCAAGATAAATAAATCATGTTATCAGGATCCCGTCTAAATAACAAAGCTACTGCAAAGCCAATAGCAAAAATTCCACAGTCATCTCCATTTATTTGATATTGCATTTCAGGAAAAATGATCAATTCTGAACTTATCTCTAAATAAGGAAATAAATGCTGCAAAAAATTTTTTTATCGTTAATTCGTGATGTAACGACGTTATGAATATTATTTAACGAGTCACAAACATATACTTTTTTGGTATCATAAAAAGAACAAACCCAATGCCCATTGCCCATCTCGACTTAACAATATTTGAATGTGTTTTTTTAATTTCGGTACTGGTTCTATTCTTTCAGGTATTCGTATCGCGATGAATATAATCCCATCAAAAACATAAATGTAAAGTGAAAGCAAATTAAAAAAAAAAAAGAATTGAGATCTAAACGGGTGCCAAGTTCTGTGTACAAAAGCCAAAAATTTTTGTCACTAGAACATGTAATTCAAGCTCCACATTTGACTTGGTTAGTTTTCACGTACCAGGCTATATTATATTTGTATAATTATCTTCGTTAAGTCTGTTAGGTTGATGACCTATGTTACTTTTCTATTTGGTTTGTTGGTTGCTAACTAATGAAAAATTATAATAAAATGATAAAATTTACTACTTTCTGATTTATTCCTTTGTATTCACCCGACTAACTATCTGGATGCCAAATTTTAACTTTCTAGGTCATTTCGAGCTGGGTTAGAGTTTTGATCTATAAGTCAGTCAGTGATAAAAATGACGATTTTTGGACGTTAATATCTAAATACCCGTTTGAGATGTGTTTATGAAATTTGGTACACATATGTATTTCGCAAGTTTCAATAAATGAGCCAAATTTGACAGGTTTATGTTGAATAGTTTTTAGAGTTATGAGGTGGTCAAAAGTAGCTCCAAATGGTTCGTGTAATATTACACACGATGCTGCTCGCCAATTATGTTAGCTTGAAATTGGCTTCACACGCTGCCGCGTGTCTAGATTATCTAATTGAACTTTTCTGAATTTTGTCGTTACTTTCGAAATTAATTACATCTGATTCGCACAGCCTATCCAGTGGATTTATATTGTTTAATACGCTGATCATAAAGCTATGAATCATAAAATTTAGAATAGTTGGTTAATTTCCATATTTTAGGTCCCTACTACTCTTATCAATATGAAAAGTAAAAATTGAAAGCTATGTAATATTTTATTAAATATGTGCACTTACATTAATAATAATTTTAATAATTGTACTCTTGGAGTATTACGTAGTATCACTACTATTTAATATTGCCGTAATTTTGTATTATAGGTACAAGGTAAGTATTGTTGTACTAGGGTAGGTGTATATGTATTAACATAAAAATTTAGGATTGTATAATTATCACAACGGCGCGATAATTTTGTAATCTCACAAATACACAAACTCACCTGAAAAACTGTTCATTCTGATATATGGTCGTTATATTATATATGAATAGTGTAATAATTTATTATTATTTAACTTAACAACCTAATTTCATTTATGAGTAAGTCCTTTATGATATTATCTCATAATCACATGTTATTAAAAACTTCAATACAATCAGCGAGGGTACAAAATTATCGTGACGCTTCTTATTTATTACATTACTTTTTTTATTCGGAACCTATTAAATAGCCCGAAGGGCACATAAGGCAGAAGAGTCTACAGTGTTATGAGTCTATAGCAGAATAACATACAATATTCTATGTGTGTATGGTAAGACATTTCAGAACATATTATGAAGCCAAGCTTAAGCTCAGCTGGGTAATGTTACAATATTATTTTATGCTACACTGATTCTTGATGTACAACCATCAATCACAACATTATGAATACATTATTTCGTTTAGTGGACATAGGAAATCACTGAAAGAAGCATGAGGAAAGCCTATCGCTATATTTAATAATATATGTATAATTCGTTATGTTCGTTATGTTGTTAGTTTATTAAAACTGTCTTATGGAAGAACGAATTAATTATTAAATTTTATAAAAAGTGATTAATGCACATCATATCCAGGGATGATAAACTGTGCATTCAGTTACTTTCACGTTCGAATATCAACCTTAGCGCCTCAAAATAAAGTGCATTATCAAAGCGACATATCAATACTTGTTTTAGAGTTTCGACTGAAATCACTGAAGCTTATTTTCTGTTTACTCTTAGTGTCGCTTAATCAGTTCTTACACAACAATGTATTTACATGAATGTTAAACTGTTACAAAATAAAGAAGAGGAACGATTATTTCATTGAATTAAAATTTATTTAGTGTTCAGACTCTGTAACCTCCTACGTTTTCCTTTCAATCAATATCCCCCGCTGTAATCCTTTTAGAGGCTTTAAATACTTTGAACACTGCATTGAGTTCAACACGTTTTTATTACTGTTTACAATCTTTGTTTTTTCTTAAATGAATATAAAATAATAATATGAGAATCTAAAATAAATGTTCTATATCAAATAGACATTGAAAGTTAAATGCAGGGCATTCACGACTTTTAAGTATGTACATCTTGCAAATGCAAGATGTTTTAAATAAAACTACTTATAATAGTATAAGCAGTTAAAGAGGTTTCCGCCCACCGCGCGTAAGAAAAACGAAGTTGCCAAGACATAATAAATAGTAGTCCACTGCAAGACGCGGGTAGAAGTTAGATCCTACGTACTTCGCACTTATATTAATATCCATATCAGTAACTGTTTCGTGTAAAAATATATTTTCACACATTCATAATGACTCTGAATACTTACAATTAGGTACAATACAATAGTGAAGAAAGCGGAACATCGAGACATGGAATGTAAAGATTCCAGCAAAAATATTTCTATAGAATTAGTTTACGAAGCTGTTTTTATTAATAAAGTATTAAACATATCTAGCGGTTTTCAACTGACGAATGACGTAATGAAAAAATATAAATTATATTACACTAGCTAAACCCGCCACGTTACACTCTGGCTCAAAATTAGTAGCGATAGTTATTATAGGTTGATATTAGAGTTCATATTCGAGTTTAAAAAAATTTGGGGGTTGAATTTTTATAGTATGTAAAGTTTACGTATATTAATTTGTACAAGAATTACCTACTAAGGACCGGTAAATACATAATATTATATTCACTATGCATACGATCAATTAAATGGCTGAATGCGTTCAAAGGCAAAAGACCTATACGAAACAAGAATTTATTTTCTTCTTTAACACTGGCTCTTCCTAAATGTATAATTAGTTCATCAGTTGAAAAACGCTGGTATATTTAATTTCCCTGACGAAAAAGTCAATTCTAAAAGACTTTCCATACTCCCAAGCCGATACCGCGAATACGGAGGGCGCCTTATGCAGCTAATTTAATATGCATAGATAAAATTATGACTAGAGAGAATATGTATAGGAAAGATACATCCTTAGATAGCGTGTGGTATCTCACATAACATAAGAATATGTTTAGTTTTGAAGTTAATGAAATACGAAAACTAACAAACTTTTTAGAATACGCTTTTTGTGAATCAGTAATAAATAAAAGAAAATTATGCAGTTCCTTAAACAATTAAAAACCTATCCAGTCTTACCAATAACTTTATAACACTTTTATAGTTTTCATTACATGATGATTCACATAACTTTCAACAAAATAATAAAATAATAGATACACGCACGCCATCTAAAGACAAAATTAAGCATAATATCTCACTAGCGTCTTATTAAAAGGCCTTAGAAATAGGTACATTATTTAACACATTTTATCGCAATTTCCTTACATCAAACTTCTAACATTTTCTCACTGATTAATAAGTGGAGTACACTTTAAATGCTTTATTGTGGATTAACTCCTTTGACAGGGTTAAAACACTTCGCAATTTTGGTGGAAAAATGCTTTCTATATCCGTTCATCCGGTGGTCTCTTATGGTGGCCGCTCACGGTCAGTCCATCGCGTCAAATGGCGTGATATACAGCCAAAATTTGATTGTGAATGTGAAAAACTGATGGCGTGATATAAAAATATGTATGTCCAATCGCGCCATTTTGACATATCACACCTTTGGTGGTACAAGGGCTCAACTGCACTTTTGTAATTTTACAGGAGAGCCATTTTAAAGTTTTTTTTTTGCATTCCGAGTCGTATTATTCGTCTTTTTATTGCTTCAAAGTGTTTGTTCTTTGCATGAGATACGACCCATTTATTTGTGAATATAGCCATGTACTTTGCAGGTGTAAAATATTTTTTTGTTTAATTTTTGTCATTTTACGATTTTTTGTAAGATGTGCCCTTGTACCACCAAAGGTGCGATATGTCATTTGGAGCCACGCCAAATGGCGCGACCGTGAGTGGCCACCTTTACCTGCCCCTCTATATCAGACTATCAAGAATAGAGCAGGCGATCTATACTCTGGTTTAGACAATAGAAATCAAACAAGCAGAAAGTACTTAAAAAAATATCATAAATTACATAGGTATTACATAACCTATCTTTCACTCGTTGATATATTTCTGTTCATTTAAAATATAAAAATGTTAAACCCAAAAAATACATTCAACATTAAAACAACTCTTACAATATTGGGCTTAATGCCACAATCAGACAATATTTAATACATAATGTAAATATTAAGAATATTCAAATATTATAATATAATATAATGTACTTGATCTAAACTTCATCAAAGTGCATGAAATACTATGACAATAGTATAGTGCTGATGGTGCAATATATTTACATAATGGCAAAAAAACTTTGTCATCAAGAACTATGCTATATAAAACTCTCAACAAAATGTCAAAGAGATACAACTGAGTATGCCGGCATCTGGCATCTACACATACATATAACCAGATGTCTGTATAGAGATAGATATACTATATGTATAAGTGAATTTTCACTGACATCATAAATATTAAATTATGTGGTTTATTTAATTTCATAATATGTAATTACATAATTTATTGGCTATTGCTAGTTCAAGTCATTTAAAGTTTAAGTTCTTTAGATTAGCCAAAATGTTTATTCCAGTTTATAATTAATGACTTTGAATATCTAAATTTATGATCAATTTGACTTAAGACAGTTTACCTCCAGAGACAAATTCTCCTAAAATTACTTTTGACACGCATAACTAAATATTCATTAAGAATTAATTTGGTCTAAATGGCTTAACAAATATATTTTTTCCTGACATAAATTAAACTAGCAATCAGGCTCACTCTTTGCTATGGTCAGATATGGTAGTGACCACACCGTGGATACAATTCTTGAGGTCCTCAGTAAAATCCTTTCTCGACTCTGCAAACTTTATTAGAGACTCCTGAACTTTAGCCTGCTTATAGTCCACTGCGATAAGATGCTTCTTAGCGGTGATATCAAGAAACGCCATCAAATTTTCCGCTACTTCAACTGGCATTTTAGCACAGTTGGTGTCAATTAAAACGGACACGTGCTTACCGATTTCGGACTTTATCAACTGGGCCACAAGACTCTTTTCGTAGTCGACGTCCTTTTCTGTTCTCACGGTGAGCGATTCTATGGAGAGGAGAGTGAGAGCGAGGATAGCTTCGTTCTGCATGACAGAGTGAGACGCCACCATCATGTGCACTAAACTCGATACGCAGCCTTCCACCTGAGGAGCATACAACGAAACTTGTTATTATAGTTTTTAATGCCCCCGCTACATACATCAGTGTCGCAACGGGAATCAAATTTTCGTACCGTAACCCAGTACTATACAGGCAGTCTTACCATTGATTTTGCTTTATATTAATTTTTCTGTCATTTTTGTTTCTTTTATTGATCATTTTATTAATGTTAACCATATTTGTAGTTAACGTGGATCAATGTATCAATTGATCTAGCAGTAATGTCTCCGTATTATCTGAGAAGCACTCAAGCCGTTTGTCCCGGTTGTTATAGTAACATAGCAAGGCTATGTTGGAGGCATTCGGGTGGCACGAAAACTTCCGCCACTTCAGTTGGCCATTAACCCCTGCACCAATCCACACTAGAGCAGCGTGGTGGAGTATGCTCTAGGCCTCTTTAGAAGAGATCTGTGCTATGGGTTGAAGCGAAAGAAAATGAGTTGGAAAATGAGTCCTATACGATCACCCCTACCTGAACCAGCGTGCCCCAGCAATGCCGGCGCGCCTGGCGCACGGTCCAGGCCAGCAGCCGGGGCGCCTCGCCCGCCGCGCCCGCGTGCTCCGCGCCGCCCCACCGCGCCGCCGCCCGCAGCGCCGCCGGGGACTCCGCCACCATGCGCGCCACGCCCTCTGTGTGATTATTATTATAATAATAAACGCTTACACACTCATATGACGACACAAATAACACATCACGATAATACCCACGACCCGAGTACAAATATTTATCCGTCACACAAATATCTGCTGCCGTCCGGGAATCGAACCCGGGACCCTTCGCTTCGCAGGTAGGGCGCTACCAACTAGGCTACAGATCGTCATTATTAATAAAATTATTGTTATAGAAAGCCGGTCTTTATCGCGACATCAGAATACAGCGGGAGAAAAAAAAGCATAGACATGGGCCGGACGGAGCATGGCGTCATAAAATATTTTTGCATTCTATAGTCTGCCACTTAATAGTATTTTTTAAGAAAGAACTGGTTTGCTCCGATCAAGGTTATTTATCCGACAAAAGAGCAGACCAGCTACCTGATGGCAAGTGATCACCGTTACCCAGTCATTAGTCACAACAAAAGCATCACGGTGCATTGTCGGCTAGAGAAAACACTAAAGAGATTTTTCTAAAAACGCCTTCTTCGGCTGAGTACCCACTGGACTGTCAAGATCATCCAAATGAATTTCTGACACCTGTCAAAACATGTCTGACTATTACTTAATCTGTACCCACCTTGCCCATCAACCAGCATTCTTATAGCAGCCAGCAGTTTATAAGCGACATGATGGTCCTCCACGGTCGGCAACGCGTTGAGCAGTACCGGAGCCGCGCGACCGTGCGCCGCAGCCACCCGCTTGTTAGCCACCGGTACCGTCAGGTTGCGGATGGCAGACAACGCCGCGTGTTGGATCTTCGTCACCGTAGCGACATCTAGCGGGTGGACCCCCGTCGGGTCTTTGAGGATGCGGTCCGCGAAACCGTGGTAGAGTTCGAAGATGTCTTTAACGAAAAAAAAAACAATTTAAATATGTATGTACAGTCACCTGCAGAGAAAAGTAACCCATCTTTTACTGTGTGTTTATTAAGAAATGGGTTACTTTTCTTTGCAGGGGACTGTACAAAGCAAAAGAGTTAGGTATGCAGGGAATGACACAAAAACCTTCCATAATTTTGACCAGTTGGTAGCGACCCTGCCTGTGAAGCGAGGGGTCGATTCATTTTGAACATAGCTTAACCAGTAATATGTAAATTAATTGTTATTATGATTATATGATATATAATGAATATTTTGTTATTATGAATATTGATCAAACTCATAAACTCACCAAGAAGCTTATCAAATATTTTGTCGTGCATCATTTGAGTGCAGTAATCGTCTTTTCGCGCGAAGTTGCCGATCGCTAGAATGGCAGTCGTTAGTAAGTTGTAGTTGGGGGAATTTAGCCATTTCACCATCGTTATGTATACATCCCCCACTCCGTTGTTGTAGAGAATATGCATTGCCTCATCTGTAATTAAAAATTCAAACAGAATAACTTACTTAACCCAGATCTTTAATTTTCAAAACACATTTAAGATAATAATTTATCTATCACTGTAAGAGCAAGAAAAAATATATGCTTTTATACTCATACCATTAAATGTTTCCAAAAAGGTGCTTTATTAGTGGCAGAAGACTTCAACCTTAAACTGCCTTCTTTTTTACTGATAGTGAAGTGAATTCATCAGAATAATTTTTAATACTATTCTATTGTGCTGGGATAAATGTAACTAATTTATAATCTTTATAATTTTATTGTAGCAGACATAGTAGGGAACATAAGCAGATTCAAAATCATTGTATCCATAAGTCATTCTACTACCAGACACCAGCTAAAACTTTGTTGTCATTACCCCCAGTCAAAACAATAATGATGAGGTCACAAGCTTGCTTCATGACTGCTTCCACCTCCGTGTCCTCGGCGTTCATGTCTCCTGCTTCATGCCGCTTGAGGAGCTGCTCTAGCCGACAGCAGACCAGGTGTACTCCTCCTTCTTTGGCTAACAGTGTCTTCACTGAGTCTGGAAATAAATTGAGAATTCAAATCAATAACAGAGGAGTTTAGCATCATGGTTTGTTTGGTTTGAGTTTCAGTACGGCGGTTCTAGTGAGCATCTTCTAGAAACAACAACATTATGTTAAAATAACATGCTTGTTTTTTGTTTAACTTGACTTGTTAAATGGTTCTCTAGAAATTAGTAAAATTTATAAGTAATCATTAAAATACATAAAGAGCTAAAAGGATTATTTCCTAATTTCAAAGAGATATTAATAATTTAAATGCATAAATAAGTATGTTACCATGCTCAGCTTGACTGTGTAAGTGTTCTAAACAGAGCTCCGATATTTCAACATTCGTAGTCTCCTGAAGAACATTGAGTACAGCTTTATTCACTTCCTCGTCAAACAACATCTCGGGGTTATTGTCGTTTATGACACTCAGAATCATCAGCGGAGTGAGAATCACATCATCTTCCATATCATTCTTCAGTAACTCTGACACTAATATTTTATATTGTGAATCAATAATCTTCTCTTTTACTAGAGATTCGGAATATTCTTGCCCAGCAATAGCATAATTCAGTAATGTTTTCTCTACTAGTATTTTGATTTCATTCAAACTTGATGAGTTGTTTCCGAGTGTGGCTTCAAGCACTTTACGAAGGACACTCACTCCGTTATTCTCAAGAATAATTTTCCTCGACTCATCACAGTCACAGCAGAGGTTTCCTAAGGATCTACAACACTGTTTCACGAGTTCTATTTTCTCTACTGTGATCTCCTTGTCAAGTATCTTCAGTATGGGTAGGATAATGTCTTTTTGTGCGTATGTTTCTCTTTTAACATCGCACTTGGCGAGTTCCGAGATAGCTTGTACTGTCAGCAGGACGATGACTTCGTCGCTACTATTCAGTAACGCTTTCAGGCACGAAGAAACGTCATACTCATAACTTTTTCCAGCAGAAATAATTTCGTTCAATTTTTTCTTCAAATCGCTTACGTTACTTGTATTTTGGATGACTAGAGTTTCTAATGAGGTAGATTCCTTTGCTGAAGACCCTTTATAAGAAAAACATATTGTTAGTAAGTTAAACTAAGGTATGGATATCATAAAACACAGAATCATTTGATTTTATCACAGATTTAATAGAAATTTACCATCCATATTGCTTGGTTACAATTGGAATGTATTAAATAAGCAGTTTATTATCATTGAAAAACACACGGAAATAAAATCAATAACTTTTTTATTTATTTTGATAAAAACACCGAAAATTCGAACGAAAATACAATCGATGACTTTTTAATTTGACAATTGACAACCGCATCAAAATACTTAAATATGTCAACTGCCAATGCCACAGAACACAAGTGACACCAACACCATAGAGTTTTTCTTTCTTCAATATGGCACTGGCGTAATTAAGCTCAGCCAATGACAACCTTAATAGGCACTTCTTTCATCTTTGCATGAGTCATGGGCGTAGCCAGGGGGGGGGGGGTTTCGGGGGTTCAAACCCCCCCCGAAATGTTAAGGACTGACATTTTTATGTGCTAATAAACCCTTAAAAAACATTTTTCTAGACGTCATTCCGAATCGAATGAGCTATCGCACATATTTTTGGGAGCTTTATTTCTATTAAACACGTTTTTGAACTTTTTCACTACATAGACTAATAATAGATGGCACTACATACGTCGTGAGAAAAAATAAAGTCTCAATTTTCCTTAGGGTTACTGTAATGTACTTTTTGTCGTTGTATTTTCTTGAACCCCCCCCCCCCCCCCCCCCCCGAAACTTGAACCCCCCCCGAAACTAAAACCTGGCTACGCCCATGGCATGAGTGAATGTGATGCTGATGATTGATGATGTCTCAGACTCTCACACAAACAAACCAAAATATTATGATATCATTGTCTGGAACATTTTATGCCTTAGATACACATGCTAGAAACTAAAATTTTAATTTATTTTTTTAAATACATACACAAGATCAAGAACATAATGGTCAGAGCTTGCCCCCTTCCACCCGTACCTCAATTCGAAGACCGCATTCCGTTCCGCATGCTCGTGTGCTTCAAACTAGCATGCGTTATGCGTATCAGCATTGAAGTATTATTACTAGCGTAACTTCAATGCGTATCAGATACATTTTACATTTGTTTTGTCAATGATATTAGTAACACAGTATAAATATTATTACACCTTATATTGTGTTAGTAATTTCCAATATGATACCATAGACCTGTATATTTAAGTCTATGTATGATACACACTGCGCTTTGCGGGTAGTAATTTAACAATAATACATTGAACAGTCAGCAGTAGCATGGTGCAATACGGCCCGTATTGTACCATGCTACTGCTGTAAGTCCAAGTCTTTTCACTGAAGGGAATCCCAGTGTTGGGAATATTTACCATTCATGCATTCTTATTTAATTAAATTGATAATGAAATAAAAACATATTAACTCTAACCCATCTGGGTTCTTCTTCGTTTATCTATCGAAGTCAGGATTGTAATTATAATGTCAGAGGTATTCAGATACAATTTTACAGTAGCTACATCATGTAACTATTGGAAAATTGTAGGCGTTATCGATTATAAAATCGTCGTAAAAATAACCACAAGGTAATAAAAGATCGCACATTATACGAGCAGGTGGGTGGCTGAGGTAGATGTAAGGGACAATAGTTTCCAATGATTCCTTGAATTTTTTTATAAAAAAGGCGTATTTTAGTAATGTTTAGTTCACAAAATGATATTAATGATAGTGTGCCTGGCCATATTTCTAAATTATGAAGTTAATTCAGAAGAAACTTTTCGTTATGAGAAATTGCATAATTTTGGATTAGGCAGACGAGTTATGTAAGTACCTATACCTAATACAGTTTTTTTATTTATCCATAAATTTTATGGAAACGCTTCCGAAACATTTTTCTAGACATAATTCCGAAGAGAATGAGCTGTCGCACGTATTTTTAAGAGCAGTATCTCTATTTTCCACCATTTTGAACTTATTGATTAGACTAATAATAGATAGTTGTTGTGCTTGTGATTGGAGCTAGGTCCTTAAGTAACGCCTTGACCTGCTAAGCACGGATTCTGGGTGTGAATTTCCGCTTAGAATACCTGAATATAACGTACATGAATTATAAGAATTCCACCAAATTATAGTAAGATTTGTACATGCAATTCCATTTAACCGAACAGCCCAAACTACCGCCGAATGAATCCTATGCAATACCACCAAATGAACAACGAGCATCCTGAACACTCTGAACAGCTGTTCAAGAAGAAACCAGCGTTCTACATCAGACCGCCATACCGCAATGTCTACCAGGGTACCAGGCGGAAAGGAGATCGAAGGGTTTACAATGAGAAGTTCAGTCACAAGGCCGAGTCTTCAGCGTTTACTATGTCTGCTAACGCTGTGCTTGATTGTATTGTGAGTTGCTAGTGTACGGTCTTTTAGATAGCTACCTCATAAGTAGGGTAAAATTTATCTGTAGTGTAAATTGTTTTCAGTAGGGATATTACCTAATTTATTGGCCTATAAAACCCATGTTTGTAGTACTCTCAGCTGAATAAAAGACGACTATATCGAATGGTTCCGCCTGCTAGAACTGCTAGAAGTCACTTGGCTCCGTACCGTCCAGAATAGATTAAACCTGACGGTATTAAAGAGTGGTCAGGTATTTTACCTGCATAGCTTGATACACTTACGTTTTGAAACCAACCGTGAAATGATTTGTATAAGTTTGCGTTAATCAAAACAACGGCATAATAAAAAAATCTAATTTCAGATAACTCATATGGCAGTGGAAACGGTATCAAATATTCCAATCATATACCGTGGTGGTGCTGGATACCGGTACTTTATGGTGGTCGTGAAATCTGATCCAGGTGTTGAGATTTCTGGCAGAGTGAGGGCATACTGTAAAAACGTCACCCAGGAACAATAACTCACAATATTATCCTGCATAATCTAAATTTTACTACCTAACAAAAATAACCGACTTCAAAATTACTCAAAAACTACTTGTCAGATCTCGCTCAAATTTATGTGGGACCACACGACAAGCACCTACTTCGTTTAAAAAAGAATCATCAAAATCGGTTCACCCAGTCGAAAGTTACGAGGTAACAAACATAAAAAAATACAGTCGAATTGAGAACCTCCTCCTTTTTTTGAAGTCGGTTAAAAATAAAATAATTACCAGATTGATCAATGTTGAAGATCTTCTGGGACCGAGTCGCAATAAAAATCAATGTCACTAACTGAAGATATGTACATATATATAGTTATTTAGTGCAAAATAATATAAAATTGAATAAGTACTTATATCTCGCGGTTGTTTTAAATTGACTGTCGATATTATTTTGATGTAAATTATATTATAATATTCAAGGTTTAATTACATAGGTAAATTTTATATTAACTTAACGTAAGACATTTAATTTGTATATAATTAATGCAATAATAATATTAGTAAATTATTTATTTTGTACCAGTAAAATTATTGTATTAACTACTGATAAAAGTGTGTTTTATTTAAATTATTGCCGCATAGTCCGCAGCATACCACAAAGACCCTTAGTGCTATAAAGTTCTAATTTGGCATGGATATACTCGTACCTATATATTTTATTAAAATTACAAAATGATGGAATAAAATCTTTAAAAAATTTTTTGGGGTACTTCCCCTACACAGCTGTGGGCGTGGGGTTGAATTTATTTTTCCTCGTTTACCATAATGTATTGTTGAAAATGGATCTGCAAAGATCATTTTTCGATTCAAGGGTCCGTTTGCGAAATATTCGGCTTTAAAGTGCAAATTTTGTTTTTGGTGTCAAGTGTTACCCCCCTGCCAGCTAAATGGTAGGTGTTTCGAAAGTCGTAGTATTTATTCTTGTTGAATTATATAACAGCGTAAACATATCAAATTGTGCATATAGTTACACTATTATCGCTCTCGTTAGTCGTTTATTACATAAGAACATACATGTGCTATATCGGTACCTAACTGTATAGATATACCAACTCAATAAGGTCCGTTACGCATAATTTTCCTAATAGAAATATGTACATTTTCTTCCTATTTCGCCAGTCGTTTTGTTGTTACAGTCTACTGGCAAGAGTTGCAGACAGCTGTTAATAAAATCTTTCACACAAAAGCAAATAAATCAAAATCGGTTCATCCGTTTGAGACCTACGATGTCACGTAGACATCCTTACAGACACACGACAAAATAACACCCTTCGTTTTTACGTTGGGGGTTAAAAATAGACCCATCGCATTGTCAATTTAGCTACGATGCAATAATGTCGGCCGGCTGTTTTTAATTTACCTAATTGAAATTTCATCAGCCTGAGCCAATGTTGCTGATTCTGTGGCCCTTGGCACTATTAAGTATCATCACCTATAAACAAACAAACAAACGCTTACACCCGCAGTAGGTTTTTACCTGTGTTGCGGGTGGCATGGACGACACATAGGTATAACACATCACAATAATACCCATGACCCGAGTACAAATATTTGTCTGTCACATAAACATCTGCCCCGGCCGGGAACCAAACCCGGGACCCTTCGCTTCCCAGGCAGGGTCGCTATCAACTAGACTACAGGTCAAATATCTACATTTTCATAAGTAGCATTAAAATTTGTAGCAAATGGCATTACTCAAATTATTTAGCAATATTGCAGCCACAAGTAAAATATTACTCGTTTAGAAGGACCATTAGAGTAATTTATTCATATTGAAATGGGTTTGTTGTGGGCAACAGATTGAAAACGTCTGTCTTATCTTCGTGCGTGAACGAGGAGATAAATCTGTTAGTAACGAGACGTTTTATTTCTGTGAAACACGGATTGTTTCGCCTCAGTACATTGTGTGGGCATTATGGTAAACGCTTTGTATTTCATTTTCTTTATGTGCGTTCGGATCATCAGTCATCAGACCCCTTCTAACGTCATCAGAGCTGTTCTAGCTCCGTGTTAAATACGGCATTAATAGGGAAACCATAGCTTGCGAACATCGAGCACATCTTGCGAAATGCGAAGTCCTCTTGTTAGTTTTTTTTCTTATTTTGCTAAATGTAAGAAATTGATCGAGTAGGATCACTACCAGTCTTTGACTGTACTGGTGAAGAATATAAGATAGAATAGCAAGATTTCCATGAAATCTTCGTGAACGTGGCATATGCATAATTATGTGAATCTAAGGACTGATATAACAGCAGAGGTCTGAAAAAGGTGGGGTTGTAAGTATAAGATTAACTAAAGGCAATTTATCTAAAACCTGACGACTTGCTACAATAATTACCTATGTTATAAGCGGTCCGATATACCGGGATAACCTCTATCCAATTAAAGCTGCATGGCACTACTAATCATCTCCAGTCGCTGTGAGCTGACCTTAGATAAATTTTACTTTCTTGAATCATAATATTTATTGGAAGATTGTGCAATGCAATGACATTGAAAAATATTGTTTTGTTTAAGTATACATTCGCACAAAGAGAACAATATTAATTATATGCAGTAAGTATAAAATAAAGGGGTGTGGTTTTTTCACAATCAAATTTGGATGGTCCCGATTGTCCTACAGCGTAAAAGAGATTATGCATACCAGTGACCGAGGCTCTCAGGAAGGCAGAAGACAGGGTGGCATGGAAGCAGCTTGTCAGCTCCGCCACCAAGTCTTATCAGAACGGGCACGACCATCAGCAATGAAGAAACCGACGAAGAAGAGATGATTTTGATGAGTGATATAAGAATCACATGCAGCCATATTACGGGAGGCGGGAATACTGTAAGTAATGATATGACGTAGGCCCATTAATTATAACGAACGATTCTTTGAACATGTTTACAGGAATTGCAGGTCGAATGCTTTGAGAGCCAGATATAAAAAATAGCAAAAGATCTAGAGTAGATTTCAATATTTTGATCTAATCAAGAATTTTAATGTTGTTAGAACAGAAAATGATACTTACATTTATTAATTAATACAACTTTGTTAAATAGCAAATACCTATCAAATAAGGTGAAAAACTAAATATTTTTTTAATTGTAATATTTAAAAAAAATGAGTTTGGAAATACGTACATAGATAATACGCTTAGATAAAAGGAAAACTTAACCGAAAATCTTTTTTATATTAAATAAGTATCTAACCAGGAATATTTTGAGAACGAATGCTTGCGATACTAATACCTTAATTATAATTTATTAGGTATTTTCTCTGATGCTGCTCCATTATTGTTATTGCCACTGTAATTATTTCTGGTGACCATCAATCCATCACTGAAGGCCAGTCCTACGCCTGCAATGAGTCCTATTCTCAACTGTTCGTGTTCCATTACGCAACAAGTTTAATGCGAAGTGGGCCGAGAATTATAAACAATTAACAAGATCGGTTCCTGCGGGACTGAGGCGGTTACAACTACTTCGATGCATATACATGGTGCACTATTTTATTTATAAAACAAAAAAATATTCAGTCAGTAAAAAAAATACCTACCTAAGTTTTATGAACGATGTAATTTATACTCAAACGAATTAATAATTGCAGGAGAATCATTATTTTTTTATAATGTTTCGGATAAATTTAATGAGGGCAGTTGAAACATTATTTCTTACGTTGTAACAAACATACATTATAAATTAAGGCATCATCGGCCGGTCAAGAAAGAAAAGAGAAGAAGGATAATTTGCTAATATTCTACAAGTAGAGCAAAAAAATCTGCAAGTTCTTATTTCTTCTATTTAGGCTTAAAACGAGCTTCGATTAATTCCCATACAATAAAATTCACATACGCGGCTCATACTGTGAGAGCCAGAGCTAAACCTTACAAGGAAACTTTTTCATGTTATGATTTAAACGAATAAACGATATTAATGGCAAAATGCCGACACAAAAAATACAGAGGAATTGTGAATATTCTCTATTTTTTAAGACGATTGATAGGTTTATTCTAACTTTAAAAAAATCATGCGCTTAATCTAAATTAACAACACAACAATCACCCTGTATATTACTAGTGTGATCAGCCCATAAAACCAATAATAAGTGAGCGGAGACTTCTTCTGAAACAAACAAACGTATGTAACGTATCCTAACAATGTGTTGTTCACGTTCTCAATAAAATAAATTATAAAAATTATGACATTTAAAAAAATACGTGCTCATTGTGATTGTTTGTGAATCTGTGGAAAAATGTATCTGTGCGGAATGTCGGATTTTTTCCGCAGGCAGCGACCGTATATCGAAAGGGTAAGTTTGAAATATAGAATTTTATCAAACAATTTTTTTTAATTTTAAAAATCTAGATAGTATCTACTATCTGCATAAAACCTACTTATTAAGATTTTTTTTGTATCGATCTCAGGTATTGATAAATAAAATAATAGTAAAAATAACTACAAAACACGCTTGTATAGAAAATCCAACTAAAAAAAATAGAAAATTTTGAATTAAGAATGAATGGTGAATGGTGTCAATGACAAGAAGAGATAATATCTTTAAAAGCATTCCACGCTTTTATTATAATTACACGATTCTTAATTCTTTATTTTCTACGTTTTTTTAGTTAGATTTTCTATAAAAGCGTGTTTTTTTTAGTTTTTTTTTAATTATTTGTTACCAACTAAAGTAGTTATAAAATATAGCACACAACAATTTCTACACCTTTTTAATCTGTGACTGAGATAATTTTTAAGGACATGGGGGTAGGTAAATTATATTTTTTTACCAATCCACTAATTTGTAGGGACTTCCGCTTTATTGTTGTTAATTATGATAATATTATGTTTGTTATTTGAAGTTGTTATCTTTAGTATTTTTTACTAACTACTTTATTTTACTTAATAATGTATTTTAGTATTAGATTGGTGCTACGTTAAAATTGGTGTTTCCGTGTTATTTTAACGGTGGAGTTAATAATTTTAAAGTGTATTGTATTAATAATTATGTATGTGTGTGGAATCGCCGCCTTTCATAGGAGACGTGAACCGCAGATCCAAAGGGTAAGTTTACTTTATATTTTTAAAGAAGCAGTATCACATCAATAAATAAATCTCACTAAATTGACTGGGATTTTCAGGTATTTTAAGCGGCCTGGACTTTTGTAAATGAAATTGTCATCAATAAACACAGCAGAATAATCATATTACCTACCTACTTTTGGTTTGGAGCGTGTAAACAATTATAATTACTAAAATTAAACTAATTAATTTCAGGATTTGGACTGAAATAAAAAGACGTATTGCCGATTCGGAGGCTGGTTTATTACTTATTTAACATTCATGGTGGGCTCATCCGGTGGGCCGAGCACATTCGCTGAGCCCTCACATTTTGTTCTTAGAACTAGTATGGAACTACACTAATGCTGAAACAGCAGTAGGGGAAGAGGGCTATACATAACTACCTACTACAATCTTGGATCATTATTACAGTTTTAGGCATTTAGTAATAAACTAATCTGGTCTTACAAGTGTAAATTTTGAATTTTTCCATGCGATTTGACATAAGTATTTCAAACCAAATTTTGAGAACGCCGCGCAGAGATCTTATGCTCCGTTCATTAATCATTAATACGGAGCTTAACTTCTTATTTTAGTTGTATGTATTGGCCCATGTGTTACTACTTACTAGGTACTAGGTAGATACTGCCAAATAATTCTTGACAAAAAATAACCGACTTCAAAATTAGGAATAACTCAAAAACTACTTGTCAGATCAGATCTCGCTCAAATTTAAGTGGGTTTTCAAGAAAAATAGATATGTTTAGGATGTGTTGGAGTTCTCAGCTCAAGCAGTCAGGATATACGGTAAGTTCCATGTAAGAAACTGACTTAGGATTGCCAGCTGGCAAGACTGAAATATCTGGGACAAAACTTCAAAAAGTCGGTATTTGTCGGGCCATTTTGTACTTTGTTGGGACTTGTCTGGACATCATGTGAAATGTTGGGACAATCCAGACGAATCCCGACCATCTGGCAACCCTAAACTGACTTGACGTGCACTTAAATACACGTTAGTCGGCTGCCGAGCCTTTTCAAGCTCTCTAGTAGTGCGAGATCCGGCAATATAATAATACATATTTAGTACTAATGATTTAAAATCACATTGTACTTGATTATTTTAGCTATCGCAAACACTGTTAATTAAAGTGTTCTACAAAATATAAGCATTTAAAATTTTAGGAAGAATTTTGTTTAAGCGATTTTAGATGTGATTTTATTTTATAAAATTTTTATCTCGAGCTAATTAGTTCCAATTAGAATTAAATTTAGAAGCAGAAAAACGTGCAATAACTATAAACAATTGTCCACCGTATATAACTATAATAAACAAAATGAACGTTATGCTATTTCAGTAGTATCGTTATTTTTTCATTACGCTTCAATTTATACTCAAACTTGCATCAATACCTACTTACATTACTAGCCTAAACTGTAGATAGGTATTTAAGAATCGATGTTTTTATGAGTAAATTTTTATTTTCAAATTAGTTTATTATCCATCGATTGCTGGTCTAGAACTTCGAACAAGAGTTAGGTGCAAATGAGTACATGTATACAAGAGGGGTGTGCGACATCGTTTGTTTGAATACAATGCGAGTTATTTCGATAAAGTCGTCTGGCCCAAGTGTGACGCTGAGTCGCTGTTCAATAAAATAAACGACGCCAAAATTAGATTCGGCGGGAATTATTAATACTAACCGTGTAATTCGGTGTCAACAAACGAATAGCGGATGGCAGTGGAGTCGAATGAACCACCTAATTGTTTCTTACAGGTGCATCATTATTAGGTACAAGATTTTACTTCATTTTGTTTTGGTCAAATCTTGCAAGCTTAATCAGCCTCTTAATTTACTCTGAGTACAGTTTATTTAGTTACTTTGTGACGAAATATTGCTGAAATACATTTTTATTAATTATGTTTATTGTAACCCAGAATTACAAAGTATGCGTGAAGTAAACTATAATATTTTTGAAGTGAAAACTTCTTTAGGCGCGTTGGGTGTTTTTGAGATGCGATGAAACCAATCAGCTCGTCTCACCGTACGTTTCAAGTAAATCTAGGAATTAAACGAGTTCACCGCGATGTCAAATCTTTTAGAAATCATGATTATAGTACCTACTAAGATTGCCAGCTGGCAAAACTGAAATAGGTACTTATCTGGATAAAACTTCTGAATTCGGGATTTGTCGGGATATTTTGTATTTTGTCGGGACTTGTCTGGACATCATGTGAAATTTCGGGACAATCCAGACGAATCCCGACCATCTGGCAACCCTATGTAGTACCTAATAGTATCTAATCAATCTACCTACTTACTTTACAAGTTTCTGCCCGACCTATGGATTTATCAGGTCCATCGTGCAATTTGATGGTTGCTTTTTTGGCACACGAATTCCAATTTAGTTCTATTAAAGTCACTTTATTTTTATTTTTCTTTTTTTTAAATTATGGTAGATAATATTTATAAAAATATTCTCTTGTTTCGTGTTGTTCAAACTATCTGTAATGAAACTGGTTGGAGTTGCGATCGGTAAAACGCCATAATTTTGAAGGTGTTCCAATGGAGCCGCAAAATTGGTATAGACAATACTTTCTCCTTTTGTCTAAGCTCTCTACTGTCAGCTCTCGCACTACGCATCGACTGATCCAATTTTAAATGTCAGATAGATAATTGTGCAATGCGCTGGCCACGGCTCAACACTGTCGTACAGACCTGTCTCCCACTAATTCAGTTCGCGCCTCTTACCCTCCTAGCGTCCCGGTGTAACGCTTTCCGTAGATCGACGCGTGTGTACCGACTACCGCAATTAAAACGTTCTAAAATCAAAATTTTAAATATTACCTCAAACTGTGGAATGGGTTTATAAAAGTGTTCTATTTTTTTAAAATCAAATTAAAAAACAATGGAGCGGAAAAGGTGATACGGCAATTCGATTTAGGAAGCTATTTATGTTAAAAATTAAAGAACGTGTAGTGCATGGTGCTCTCATGTGAAATTATGTTAAATTTTTATTTACAGAAATAGCGTTATAAAGTGGGAGTTAATTTTCACGATCACAGCACACGTGTGACTCATTTGCACAATTTCCAATTTTCTTTACACATTTGTTTGCATTTATTATTTTAAGCTATACTTTTGATTGTTTATTTGGTGTCATCTGCTCAATCACTTGGTATCGGCTAGTTTCACATCATTCCATCTGAACAGGATCTTGCAGAGATAACTAAACTTTTAAACAGTTATCACTTATTGACCAACTTAACACAGTCAACAATCTACTCTAACTTTATTGTCAAACTTTTAACTTATTGGTCGTTATTCCTTTTTAAACGTACAACAAGTCGTACATTATTTTATTAGGCTCATTTGGCGAATCCACTCGCTTACAATATTCCACAGCTTATAAGACAACGCGTACTGTAAACAATATCTTATACTTAATTATTTTGCCAGTTATTAGGTCTATTATATAAATATTAGTTAATGAATATCATATGATAAATATTTTGTATACTACATAGGTACAAATAGTTTACACCTCAGACTTACCTACAAGATTTTTCAGTCTACCGTGATTGATACCGTATATTGATTCATTGTCTTTTTTAAGAGAAAATTTTATATAGTCGGTATGTTTTACATAAACAAGCTCATTACCTAGAAACACTATTAAGATAAAAATCCAAGTCTAATTAATGTTACAATATAAAGATCATATTACTCATGACATCTCTTAATTTGAAATTCTTAACCTTAATTTAAATGTTTATTAATGTAAATTTGAATGTAATGGCTGGTGAGATAACGATTACTCGAGTTTGGATGCTATCAAAAATAAGTATTAATTAACGGTAAAGTTTCGATAATAATTTGATTAGCTTTATTTTTTACTTGCTATTTTTGATAGTATTCATTATCTGTCACTTCAAATGGTTCAAAGTCGTTTATATTGTCTATTTTAAGTAGATATTTTTTAAAGTAATTAATTCAGTTAATCGTATGCCGTATGCGGTATGGCTACATTATAATAATAACGATTGCGAAATAAGCAAAAGCTTGCTTTATAGGAAAAATCGTAAGAGAAGTTTTAAACATTTTTGGAGAAAATGTTGATAGTTTTTTATATTTTTAATTTGGAACTTAATAAATAATATGCTCAGGTAGACCAGGTAGTTACGTACATTATAACTTTAAAAGTATCTGTTCTATTTTTAATTATTGGACGTAATATACAGGGTGCAAAATAAAGACTGTAGTTGGAAGAAAAGTACTTACCCAGAATATTGATGATGGCTTTTACTAAAATGAAACACCTTGATAATCACTCACACTTATATTTCTTCACTCACACTTATATTTCTTATTACAATATTTCGCACTTAGGTATATAATAATAACTATGCACAATAGTATATTTAAAGGAGAGACAACCTCTCGGTTCTAAGGCTCGAATCAAAGTGTCCAAAAAACCAACTAAGTCAATACCACGTGAACTCTTAACTTTTTGAAATGTACTCAACATCCGTTTCCGTTGACATTTATTTTCCGCCATCTTTAACGACAATTGTCGTCGGAAATCAAATCAGGTACTTTCTTGCTGTTAAAATAATAAATTAATTTTGAAAATCATGACATTCGGCCATCCGACAGTGTGTTGCCTCCTGGCACACACTACAAACTTAATTTTTGTATTATACACGATTTAGACAAAAGGTAAAAACAAAAATAGATTATAACTTAATTTACTCACAGAAATTAACATTTGATTAATACACTAGAATTAGAACTCCTTTTATATCTGTATAATAATTAATAATATATTTCACAAAATCATGACATTATAATTGTGATAGGTATATTGTATATAATATAAAAATTACAAAAAAAAAATTGTTGCTTTACAGAGAAAAAAAAATCAAACAATCCATTTAATTATTCTAAACAATTATTTGTTAACAATAAGTTACTGTTACGGTATAACATTGTAATTAATGCATTAGCTATTCAGAATTGCTATCATCAGAGCTGCTTTTATCGGAGTTATGTAGTTCCAAAGCTTTTATGTGAATCCAAGGTCGCATTCTGTCAGCGGCAATGACAGTTTTATATGATTTTCCTTTCTTTGAAAAACCTGGAACGTCCGCTATTCTATAGCGGTCATTCCCTAGAATTTCTGTAACTTTGTATGGACCTACGAATTTAGACAAAAGCTTAGTACTTTTCTTATTGTTATCAAAATTATTTCGAGAAATTTTAACCAAATCACCAACATTATATTTTACTGCAGGAATCCGATTCGCGTCATGTCTTTCTTTCTGTTTGGCTTGTTCTTTTTCTATATTGCTACTTATTTCTTTTCTAACTACTTCTAAATCTACATTACTACGGGCATCTTCGACATTGAGCTTATTTGACAAATTATCCCGTAATTTGATACCAAACATAGCTTCCGTGGCGGCTTTATTCGTAGAGCTATTAACGGTGTTGTTAATGCCCCATTGAATTTTACCCAGACACTTGTCCCAGTCGCGTTCATGGCCAGAAGAGTTTTGAGTCGCTAATGAACTTAAAATGGTCTGATTAAATCTTTCGGCTTGACCGTTAGCTCTGGGACAAGCTACTGCGTTAAGGACATGTTTTATACCATGTGTATTACAGAAGGTCTGAAAAGCCGTTGACGTAAAACTAG
This sequence comes from Thymelicus sylvestris, assembly GCA_911387775.1. NCBI lineage: Eukaryota > Metazoa > Arthropoda > Insecta > Lepidoptera > Hesperiidae > Thymelicus > Thymelicus sylvestris. Next base: position 15,836,427 of record OU426891.1, on the reverse strand, counting down.
TGCCACGATCGGACACAATTCTAGCAGGGACCCCAAAATCATAAAATATTTTCTCCAATACTTTTACAGTGCTCTTTGTTTTGAGATCTTTTACAGCTCTTACGAAGACATATTTGGTAAAAGCGTCGACTACAGTAAGGATATGAGTATTACCATCTTTACTCCTAACAAATGGCCCAAGGTGGTCTATGTGAACTGTATGGAAAGGTATTGGTACTTTCTCTATTGGATATAAGTGACCTGTTTTTTGTTTTGACGTATTATCCTTATTATAGGCACACTCTAAACAAGCAGCGACATACTTTTTTATAAATTTCCTATGCTTCGGGAACCAATATAGTTGCTGAATCCTTTCTAAAGTTTTTGCGAACCCTAAATGCCCTATGTCGTCGTGATTGGCTCGGCATATTTGCCACCGGGCACTTCGCGGCACAACTAAACATAACCTGTCATCTACTTTTCTATACACTGTATGGTCTTTTATAACGAAGTTCTTACGAATTTCTTTACATTCAATATCATCATTGGGCTTTAGAATTTTAAATATACGGGATATATCTGGATCTGCTAACTGCAGCGAAAGAAGCCAGTTTTCGCATTCTATAGTACACACGCTGATGGAAAGACTATTATCTGGCCCCGCAGGCAGTTTAGTGTTCCTGCTTAATGCATCTACATGCGACATTTGGACGCCGGGTCTATATTCAATATCAAATGTGAATTCGCTTATTTGCAGCCACCACCTCGCTATCCGCGGGACCAGATCTCTCTTGGTTAGTGTAGTACGTAGTGCAGCGCAATCGGTATAAACTTTAAAATGAATGCCCAAAAGATACACTCTAAATTTTTTTAACGAACACACTACAGCCAGTGTCTCCAGTTCGTAGGAGTGTAAATGCTTTTCTTCAGGAGTAGTCTGTCGGCTAAAATAAGCAACAGGCTTTAAGACTCTTGAATCTTTTTGCCATTGCATAAGTATACCCCCTACACCTAGTGAACTAGCATCCGTGTGAAGTTCCGTTTCGAGAGTGGGATCATAAAGGGCCAACAAAGGTCTATCGATCAGTCTATTTTTCAAAATTAGGAAAGCCTGATTCTCTGTATCAGTCCACCGCCATGTGGCATCTTTTCTTAACAATGACGTTAAAGGTCGAGCAATTTCCCCATACCCCTTAATAAATTTCCTAAAATAACCAGTTAAACCGAGAAATTGGCGGACTTCGTGGATGTTACATGGTTTTGGAAATTCTTTAACCGCTATAATTTTACCTTCACTAGGCTGAATGCCTTGCGAAGAGATCTCGTATCCCAAATAGCTGACAGTACAATCAAAAAATCTACATTTAGCCAGCTTCAAAGTCAAGCCATATTGCCTAAAAAGCTTTAATACATCTTCTAGACGTTGAAACATCTCATCTACACTCCTCGACGGAATCAGCACGTCATCTAAATAAGCCAAAGCATATTCAAACCGCCTATTCCCGAGTATTTTGTTAACCAGTCTCTGGAATACGGCTGGTGCGTTTGCTAGACCGAAGGGCATTCTCTTGAACTCAAAATGGCCATCGGGAGTGACAAAACCCGTGAGGTGTTGACTCTCTTTAGCCATAGGAATCTGATAATACCCCGAAGCGAGGTCAAGGGTCGTGAAGAGACTATTGCCACTAAGGTTAGATATCTGATCTTCGATAAGTGGAAGCGGGAACCGATCTTTAACAGTTTTATTATTCAAGGCTCGAAAGTCTACGCAAAGTCGCTGTTCTCCCGTTTTCTTTTTAACCATTAAAATCGGACTAGCATAGTCTGACCTCGACTCCTGAATAATATCATTCTGAAGCAAATCACGAATAGTTTCTTGGACTCTTTCACGTTCGTAATGTGACAACCGATAGGGTCGATAGACAATGGGCTTATTATCGGTCAAGTCAATCTTCATCTCTACATCAACTGCACATCCGATTTCGCTAAGATTGGTTGCAAAACAATCTCTGTAGTTTTGCAATAACATATATAATCTATCTAAATTATCATCGCTCAAACCGGGTCCACATTTAATGTCACCTTTATTGAGGGGCTCCATGGTAGAGAGGTCTTTATTTATCCTATTCACATGACTTATTCTACGTTCAGTAAACGGTATGGCTCTAGCTATCAAAACGTTTGGTTGTAACTTGATTACATAAGGCGACAAATTTGTGACAACGACATTGCCCTTGCCGTTAGATATACTATATGCACCCCTACTTAGACAATATTCCCTACCGGTTTTGACAGAGTTATATCCCTCAATAAATACATCTCCCGTAAAATCTATATTAGCGTGGACCGAGACATTACTTGTTTCAGAAATTTCTGTCAGATTAGTAACGTATAATTCTAGTACGCAAAGTTCTTTACATGGAGTCAGACTGTGACTCTTGTAGAAGGTGAGCTTGGAACTATCCTTTAAAACAAAAATAGTTGGCAATTCCGTGAAGTTTTGCCCAATTATCAATGCTGTCTGCATGTGAACATCATCAACAACGAGGACATCGATTTCAGCCTCAATGTCGTCAATGGTCACACAAACACGTGACTTATAATGGGGTACCACGGTTGACTGACCAAAACCTCTAACAACGGGAATATTATCAAAAATCTTAACTAATTTTAACGATTCTGCCTCGGCTTTACGTAAAAGAGTGCATTCGCTGCCAAAATCAATATACGCCTTAAATGTCTGATCGTCGATTACTACAGACTTGAAATACTTAGAATTGCTCTCATTAGAAAAGTTAATCAATAGGGTATCTTTCTTTTCAGTTGTATTTTCTAAATGGTTAGTCTTAGATCTCGAAACAAAAGGCTCCATTGTGCACCCCTCCCTATCGTGTCCGATTCGTTTGCACTGTCGACATTTTATAAGTGGCTTTGGGCATTTGAAATAGGGATGCCCCTTTGATTGACAATTATAACACGTAATTGCGCTATTGTTCAAGGTATTTACATTTGTTACTGAACTACTAGAACTAGGCTTTTGGGTTAACCGCTCACGCAATTTAATATTAGCTGATGGCTGAGGCTTTTGCGATGATAGGAAATTTAATAAATCATCAGGTTCCGAACTATTTAAAGCCTGAGCGCCATTCCTAATTGACCGGTCACTGATACCATATATAATGCAGTCTACAGCTTTTTTTCCGCTAATTTCACAACGATTTAATAACCCTAACTTATCATAAAAATATTCGCGAAGGCTTTCTTCTCCACGTGAAGTCCGACCCAACATCTCTTCCAAAAGACGTCCGTAGTTCTCTTCGCTAGGGAAGGCCCTTTTAAGCTTCACCTGCCATTCGTCCCACGTGAAAACAACTGTCGGTAAGGCCTCGAACCATTTCTTTGCTAACCCGGATAATTTTTGTAGCGAGAAATGAACAACCTGTTTCTCATTCCACCCATATATAACGGCACATTCGTTAACTTTGTTCAACCAGCATTCAATAGTTTGGGATCTATTCGATGGATCAAATTCCGGGATAACATTGTTTAAATTACTGTTATTCCATGAGTTGTTAGGCGGGTCCTTAGATATGTGCTTGAACAGGCTTAGTATATCCTTGGTAGAAAACTTTTTTACAAGCTTACGCATCTTCCGGTGGTTGACTTCATCATCCGAGCTGGAAGTGGAACTCTCCCGCCTGGCCCTCTTCGACCTTGACGAGCGCCTCGGAGGTGTACCAGGTGGAGTACAGGATTCATCACCGGATGCCATCACGCCTCACTGAAACATGTGCAATATCGAGACATAATCCGTTCTTCTTTTGAGCAACTATCTACAATATCGTAAGCAAAGCATATAACAGAACAAACTGACTCTTTAAAAAAAAAAAACAAATAAGTAAATAGTAACTAATTTGTAAAAATAGTTTTGAATGAAATGTTAACTCTTCAATTTCATTGTGGGTTTTATTTTATTTTATGTTTCCTATATGCCAATTAACAAGTAGATTAAACTCTTCTAGTAAGCCTTCATATTCATGCAATATTTTAAACAATAATCCGTCGCTACTCCTGAATCCGAGAAACATACTCGTTCATCAATATATACCAACAGAAAGTATCCCAGTACCATTACGAGCCCGGTAGACAAGCATAGTCTACCAGTCTCCTTGCATTAACCCGGTGATCAACCATAGTTCACCAACTTTCTATCCTAACCCGATGTACAAGCATAGTCCACCGGCCTCCATGAACTAACCCGGTTAACAAACATAGCCAACCAGTTCTCCTACCCTAACCCGATGTACAAACATAGTACGCCGGACTCCTCACACTAAATCAGTGAACAAACATAGTTCATCTATACCTAATTATTTTGGTTTGAGGCATCAATTTCATATTCATAAACATGGTTAGTACATATCCAACAGTTCACTATTCAGTTCCATATCATCTCAAAATGTGTCTATTAATTGCCAACGTTTCTGGAGCATATGGACACTTCAAGAGGAAAACTAAATATTCAAAATGAATACGGTCATATTTCACGAATACTAGTGTAATAGAATTTCTGAAGAAATATCAAATAATGATCCATACGTGTCTTGTGCTATCAGAGAGTAACCCTGACCAAACACTCGACAGGCATGGTTAGGGTGTACATCAATGCACGCTGTTGCACCACCAGGGAGTAGCCCCGGCCATGTGGTCCAGCATAACATTACACGTCACCCACGCAACACATAGTTAAATATTTCTTTATGGCGGCATGGCCGGCATGTATTAAGTAAATAGCAAAATTTTACATTATATTATTTACGCCATTAAATCCAATTGTAGTATCCACATGAATTCCAATCACTTTATTTATTCATCAAATTAAACTCATAATCAACGTTAGCAAATAAAGCCGTAGAGCTTAAATAGTTCGATGTAATATTAAAACAGTTCAGATTAACATACCTTTTTATGGTTCTTGCCACTTCTGAAGTAAAATGAAACACCTTGATAATCACTCACACTTATATTTCTTCACTCACACTTATATTTCTTATTACAATATTTCGCACTTAGGTATATAATAATAACTATGCACAATAGTATATTTAAAGGAGAGACAACCTCTCGGTTCTAAGGCTCGAATCAAAGTGTCCAAAAAACCAACTAAGTCAATACCACGTGAACTCTTAACTTTTTGAAATGTACTCAACATCCGTTTCCGTTGACATTTATTTTCCGCCATCTTTAACGACAATTGTCGTCGGAAATCAAATCAGGTACTTTCTTGCTGTTAAAATAATAAATTAATTTTGAAAATCATGACATTACTGAAAGGAAACATTCCCTTATTTTTTATAATACATATACAGGGTGGCCTGTATATTGATAAGTTTATTTATGGTCCTTTCTATTTCTGACTGGATGATTCGTTGTTTAGACGTAAAGTTAAATAACTATTAGATAAGTATTAAAAATCGTAAATTCAAAATCACGTGTTTTAAAATTAATAAATAAAATCTTTAAATTTTAATTAGATGCCAACCTATGCTGCCTACATTATCAACAAAAAATATTTCATCCTATCTCCTTGCACTGTTCTCAACTTAACCAATATCGATAGATGAACCACTTTGAACGAATCGCTATCTCGCCAATCGCTCTGCAGATCCTAGTACTAGCTCACGACCATCACTCAGTCTCATCTCAAGCCGATACTGTACTAATCTATCAACTTTCCCACAACTAACCGTCATCGTCACCGGGAAGAATGTTTCGCCCGTCGCTCTTCCGCGGGCTAAGCGCTGACGCAGCTGACACCTCCTCGTATGGAATCGACAGGAGCCGGCGCGCGTCGCTCAGCGCCGAGCAACGCCGGAAACTGAGCTTGCTCAGAACCTCCAGCATTCCATTGCCGCTGTCCCCGGTGAGCCACATTTACCATTTGGTACCCTGCCCGAGAAAATGCTGTAATCAGGTACCTATTAGATGATAGTGTGCTAGTAACGCTGGTACAGTCCTGCAGAGAAAAGTAACCCATCTGTGTATTAACTCACAGTAACAGATGGGTTACTTTTCTCTGCAGGTGACTGTACCCATTAATTTTGGCTGTTAATAATCTGTTTCGTGTTGGTTCTTGGTTCTCTTTCATACTAGCGGCTGCTAACGCTTGTTTTGAAACTAGTGACGTACATTTGGCTATATGAGAGTCGAAACACTTTTAAAATAAAAATAGTTTAAAGTATGGCTTATCATTAGTTTATTGGCTTAGTTTGTTCTACATAGCTTTCTTACAATATTTGGGACAACAATGCAAAGTATGTACCTACTTAAACGTTGACACTATTTTACTCAATACGACAAATTGGTTTGAGTACAAACCTGATTTTGAGGGTGTTCATTTAGTTGAAGCATAATAAACCAGTAAAAAAGGTAAACATTTATTCGGTTTTACCTGTTTCGGGTGGTTCGGTAACTTATTTTTTTTATAAATCAATTTTCATAAAACTGCATGTGATTGGGATTATACTGAAACAATACTGTCAATGAATCTAAAATCTTATATTAAAAGCCACTAGTATAAAAGAGCCGTTCTATGTGGACTTCTTCAAAAATTAATGCGTTTTTCAGTATTTTTATCTTTCCTTATCCTGTTTTATGTCTTTGCTTACAAATTAACACCAGTATTTAACAACCAAATAAAAAACATGTATGAAGGCTATTATGTCCAAATGCCCACTAAAGTTTAATAGCCGTGTTTATAAAATATTTTTGTTGCATTTGATAAACAAATTACACAATTTATTTATTGCTAAAATTATAATGTGTATTTTTGTGTGATTTCTGTCATTTTTTGTCCTCTTAAAACGGTTGGTATTATAGAGGGTCATGATTGTTAAAGCAACAGGATTGATCGGTATCAAAAAGTTTCTGTGTAAATTACTTTAATTACCCATTTTTATGTTGCTTTGTGTACTTCTGGGTCAGTCAAGTAGGTCAAATGTTAACTCCACAGGTAACATTATGCTGTAGATACAATGGTTACTATGGTCTACGCCTGTTTTAATTTTGAATCTTTCACGTTTGCTAATGCCAATGTAAGGAGTAGGTTTCTTATATTAAGGTTCATGGAAATAGGTCATAGCCGTTATCAATAGTGTTGGGCTCAGCTATAATCTTCGGCCTCATTTGAAACCTTGTTTTCGCCCTAATTGGATGTATTAGACGGTGCCGTCAACCGTCCAGCAAGCTGCACGGTAGGGCTTCCGATTTTCCCTTTCAACTGCGTCAGTTACCACTCAGTAGACGTTATAGTTAGTGTCAAGAAACAAGATTAGGAAAATATTGTGACCAAGGTCAAAAATGAAGCACGAACTATCAATTTAAACCACTCTAACGCCCCAAATCAGAGACACTAAAGGTTACTTTAATTGCTCCTTAGTAAGGAATCACCATACAAATTCTGTACTAAGTAGCGATTTAAGTAATCGTTAGTGACTCTTAGTTGGGGCGTAAAAGACTGTTACCTATGCAAATCTTGATGTAGTTTTTTCAGGAGTTACGCATTTTTATGAAACAAGGTAGTAAACTATATTAATTTCATGTAAATACTTGCATGAGGAGACAAGCCACCTGAAGATAATTGGTTAGTTACTGTCGCCCATGCATATTAGTTACCGCTAAACCGCCAAAAGCATCTTATGCGTTGTCTTCAAAATATGATGAGGTAGACCGAAGCTTGTACAAAAATCACCGTCGAATTTAGTAGGGCGATAGCTATCCGGTTACAATATTCTACTACTTAAGTACTTAGCAAGTAACGGCCGGTCTCAATAATGTACTAACAGATGGAAGACTGTGGATAGGGCTGTCATCTGTCATATTTGTCAATTTTTCAGAGGCAAAAATTGACAAATATGACAGATAACATACTAATGGTAGCCCTATTCACAGCCTTCCATCTGTTAGTACATTATTGAGACCGGCCGTAAGAGTACTTACAGAAGATTAAACTGGGTGAGGCAGAGGCGACAGAGCCCAGTGATTGACCTATAACAGGAGGGGCGCGACGCCATAACTTTCACGGTGGTGCACGAGGTGAAACTCATACTTAGTGTAATTGATGATAATTGATAATAAGTATGTCATGGACTGATATGCGGGCATTCGTTGGATTCAGAAGGCTCAGGACCGGTCAGAGTGGCGCAAGTTAGGGGAGGCCTATGTCCAGCAGTGGACCTCCAAGAGCCGGTGGATGGATGGATGGATGGATGGATGGATGATGTCATGGACTAATAGATTTATTGAAATGTATTCATCCATATGGTTCTGTCGTTAAGCGAGGGTGTTTTCTATTCTCTTTTATTTTTCAATCTTCAAAATGATCTCTATTTTGGAAATCACTTTCATACAATGAGTAGTCAATTAACATATTAGGTTGCGTTGAATAAAGATGAAGAGAGCTTTTTTAAAGACCGTATGTTGACAACATGCGTTTACAAAAAAATTAAGAGCTTTTAAATAGGTACCTATTTGTTTGTGAACGTTTAAACAACTACGCCGAGTTCGTGATGGTCACAATGAGCGTCAAACGCTCTATGCGGTGCCAACGGACAACGGTGTTTAACCCAAATAATAGCCACAGACTAAACATCTATCGCCAGTTTATGCAAAGCTATAACGAGGCTGCAACGCTATTTTTACTGACCCTTTCATTAAAGTTACTCAGTTTTGCCTTTAACATGAAATAGAATCTTGTGTAAGAATATATATTATTATGAGAATCCTTATTTGAAGCTTTCAGAGACGAGGGTAATTTAGGCTTCAAAGATGTATTTGATGCAGCGAGGGGAAGCAATGAAGCGGGTCGGGATATGTTTAATAATTAATTAAATAATATTCGGTATAGGCCTAGGGCTCGTTTTGTTATGCCATGTTTAGTCTGGCATTCTTGTTTTCTTCTATACTTAGAAGCTCTTGTTTTTACCATCTTCTTATGAACAGCGCCTGTGGCACAATCTTACACGAAAATTATTTCGATACATTTGTTACCTTGGTTTTTAATTGTGTGTGTTACTTATACCCTACCCCGGTATGTTCGGTCCAATGATATTGTCGTTTGGTCTCTTTATTTCGATCGTAGTGATATTAGTATTAATTTGTCAACCAGATTTCAATCCGCAGGACGCCTTAAGACCTCCCTCTAGTAATCCTGAAATCTTTTCTTCGTTCAAAGCTCAGGTTCAAGGCAATAAAGCTTTCGTAACCAAACGTAAGATTTGGCACGTGGGACTCGGAAGCTTCCGTCTCGCGGAAAATGTGACATAATAATATTATGTCATTCACGTGTGATTAACTAACAATTATAAAAAAGTGAGTGTTTTCAATGATTTGCGAGTGAGTTAAAATTGAAAGCGAATCGAGGTAAAGAAATAGTTTTGGGGAGAAATGCAATAAGCATAGCAACAACCTTAACCTAATGCAAATGTTTGCTCGTTAACGTATCGCGAAATAAACTCACAAAACATTGTTTATGTGTTTATGTTTACCTAAATTAAATAACTTACGATTACCGTCAGTACTTACACAAATATTGAATGCGTGAATCATTTGGCATTCGTTTTGAATATGCCAGTGTGTAAATTGCTTATTGAATAAATTCAACTTCAATTTATTATTGCGTACGATGTTATTATTAGTTTATTTTTAATGATCGTAAATTAAAATTAAAAGACCCCCGACAGTTTTATTTACACTAAACATAGCCAAGAACATTCTAGATTAAGTCACCTTTCAGACAAAAAAAAACTAGATCAAAATCGGTTCATCCGTTTGGGAGCTACGATGCCACAGACAGACAGACAGACAGACATACAGATAGACAGATACACAGACACGTCAAACTTATAACACCCCTATTTTTTCGTCGGGGGTTAAAAATAATTAGGCTTAGTCGCCGGCCACACAGAAAAGACGTAAGACGAGGACGCGTCGGAGACGCGGCCCCCTTCGATAAATTTTCATACAAAATGTATAGAAGCGTCGTGTCCGTGTCTCGTCCGCGCCCTGTCTTTTCTGTATGTTTTACGTCGCGACGGCTGCATACATTTTGTATGAAAGTAGATTAAACGGGCGCCGCGACTGCGACGCGTCTGTTCTGTGTGGCCGGCACCTTAGATTAGCGCCCGAGTGGAACCAATTTAAGTGCACTGTGTTTTTTACTTGGGATCCTTTGGACTATGTTACTGCTTGATCGCCATTCCACCTGATGGTAATCAAAATCAATGTAATCATACTAACTTAGTAAAAGTCGATTCATTCTTTTCTTGAAGACTCCCACATCATAGGCGGGCGGGAACCCCGACGCAGGCACTGCCGTCCTCAAACTAAAAGGCGGTTAAGTGACAAAAACAGTTTTTGAGGTAGAGCCAAAAAACGCAGGATTATTTTGAAATCGTGCTAGTGATTCTCTATAAAACAATTGTTAATGTTGTCATACTATGTCAAACTCAAAAGATATATATTTTTTTGAACTTAAATATTACTAAAGGTCAAAAAAATATCATCAAAACTGTTAATAAAGTAAAAATTTACCAGATGGCATTGAGCCGCCTTTTAGCTTGAGGACGGCAGGGCAAGCTACTTACTATTAGTCTACACTACACCGCGGTAAATAAAAACTGCATCCAGCATTATTTTTCTTCGAAGATTCATACGAATGAATAAATCTGAATAAAATTATCGCGCAAAGATTAAGTTTATCTTGTTGTATTTTTGATTGCGTCTTACGTCCCCTGTAGTCACTAGTTTGGTTACGGTTAGGTTATATTTTAGTCTAAACGAAATAAATAAATAAAATGTAAGTACGCTCCCACACTCATACTGTACGAAGCATCCTTGTATGAATATCCTTGTATGAGTGACAATAAAAAATTAAAAAATAAATAATTGCCCGTACGTTACAAAAGTCCAAATAAATGTAATTTTTCACGCACCTCATTTGCAAGAAACCACGTATTTCTGTTAGTAAAGCGAAAATAGTTTGTAGTAATTTTAAACCGTTTGTTTGTCAGATTGCCTATTATTCTTGTTACACACCAAACTGGCCTTGTTAGCGTTATGAAGAAATAATGTTAAAGCAATATAAATATTTCGTAGTTATTTATCATATCAATCTTCACCTATAACTATGAATGTTTGAACATTTGGCAACGAAACAGTTACGTTGACATGTACTTAGCAGTAACATTAGACGTTCTTCTGTATTTTTCTATTCTTTGCGATCTATTATAGTTCCTAAATATAGAGATTCCTACGCACTTTTCTTTGTTGTGCGTCTTGATGTGTGTACGTAGATTTTCACTTTAGTGTCATTTTGATGCGAAACGCGGCCTTGGTTCTTTGATCCGAAAAACATACTAAAAAAATATTTTTAATTATGAAAGATTATGATGTTAATGGCATTTATGGATTTATAGACACAGGCAAAGTGAGACTGCATGAAAACATCGTATAGTATTGGCTTCTTGAAGTTTTCCAAGAGAGCGTCGCAAATATTGTATTTTTTTTTGTTGAATTTTCACATCATCTTCATCGCCCATAAACATCAGCGACATTAAAGCCAATACCGATGTGTTGCCGAACAAGAAAAACCAGAGAGAAAGATAGAACTGACTTCCTAGCCCCCAGCCGGAACACGATGAACTGTTTCATGTTTGGCTGCTGACTCATGCAAGAGGGTAAAGTAGCTAGGCGGGCTTTATCAAAAGCACAGCCAAAAGTAATGTAATGAAGCCTCACCGCTACTACCAACTAGGCTGGCTTCTGTCGCCTGTTACGACACCCTAGTATGCTCGCTTGAGATTGAGATCAGTATTCTAACTTTCTAAGACGCCCCAAATGCCTCAATATAATATGGCTAAAACGGCCTGGGGCCACGTACCTGCTAGCCTCCTGCAATATGTTTAGTTGCATTTAAATATAAAATAAGTGCAAGAATCTTAAATTACAATTTAAAAAACCCCCGACGGTTGTATTTACACTAAACAATGATATTGTATGTATAAAGAGAGGACACTAAACATATAGACTAAGATCACTCTCGATTATGTCACTTTGCAAGTCCGTTTGGGAGCTACGATGCCACAGACAGACATACAGGGTCCCAAGTCTGCTATTTTTACAATGTTCGTCATTCTAACACGACCCCATTGTCATTTTGCTAAAAGTTCGTAATCTGTAAATTCATAATGGTCGATCATTGGCAAAATTTTAGCAGATTACTGCATAGGTCCGTCATTCATTTGCCATTATGTACGAGATTACCCATTAGACGCCATTTCTTTCAATGGAGTGTCAGTGGCTGACCATTGGAAAGTCATAATGACGCCATTAAATTAGTAGATTACCAAACTTGTCAAAATCAACAATTAAGAAATCAATGATAGACTATTCTGACACTATTGAAATAGCAGACTTGGGACCCAGATCCACAGATACGCAGACACTTCAAAGTTATAACACCCCCCTTTTTTCGTAGGGCACAGAATACATAATAGTACGTCATGTCTTAAAAACTTCTTTTGATTAGTGTACGGTAAGCGAAACAATTATTCATCATGCCGCTGACTAAACTGATCGGTGAAAAAATACAGGCAGACATAAGTTACGATGTATTATAAAGTTTACGATAAACCAAAACCACTGTGCGTACGGCGCGGCGGCGTGAGCGTCTCGCCTTATATTTTATAGGCTACAATTTTAACATGGATTCATATATTTATTAGTTCACTAGCTGTTGCCCGCAGCTTCGCATACGGAAATTATGTTTTACCTTATTTGTACCTCTTGCAGAAGGAAATTTCAAAAACGGTGAATTTACATTGAAGTACTTATATTTAGTAATTTATATACTGAAACCCACGATAAAATCACAAAGGATTCCTCCAAGAGCGGGTTTTGAAAAATAAGCAATATTCACATTAATTTGTATTTTTTTCTTTTTTTTTTGCAAAATTTTGGAAAACTGAAAAATACGTATTCCATAAATTTAAGCAAGAAACATTTGATGCAAATTTGAAGCAAATCGGTTGATGTTTTAAAAATATTCCATACAAAATTTCATCCCGTTTCCCGGGGAAACCTTTTAATTTTCCGGGATAAAAAGTATCCTAAAATATGACTCGGAGTATTAGTAACAACTTTACCAATTTTCATCGAAATCCGTTCAAGGGTTTTCATGTGATGCCCGGACAGACAAACAGACAGACAGACAGACAGACAGACAGACAATAATTGTAAAAAAAATATTTTTGTGCTCTAACACGTTACTGAAGTGCCCCCTAGTCAAAATTTTTAAAAAATATTCAATGTACAGTAAATTTGCCCTTTGAGTTTTATTATAGTATAGATTACGATACGGTGGGTGAAGAGTATCTATTATGACACGGGTGTAAGTCAGCGCCCGGATGCAGCAAAGAGCAATTAAAAAAAAAATGCCTTAAATATCTTGTACTCGCTTCACTTAATTTACTTTCTAGAAGTAAAAAAAAATACCGTAATCGTTCTCTTTGCAATCGGTTAAAGGATGGTTGTAGGAAGCAAAAAAAATGTGGACTTTCTTTTTTAAACTTAGAATGGATCGCTAACCAATAATAATAATATCAGGTGGGTCAGTCAAGCATTAACTTATAAGGTATATAAAAAAAAACCAATTACTTATACAGGTAAACAAAATACAAATTTACTTCAAGCACTCTTAACTAATACTAGCTGTTGCCCGCAGCTTCGCATACGGAAATTATGTTTTACCTTATTTGTACCTCTTGCAGAACGAAATTTCAAAAACGGTGAATTTACATTGGAAGTACTTATATTTAGTAATTTATATACTGAAACCCACGATAAAATCACAAAGGATTCCTCCAAGAGCGGGTTTTGAAAAATAAGCAATATTCACATTAATTTGTATTTTTTTCTTTTTTTTTGCAAAATTTTGGAAAACTGAAAAATACGTATTCCATAAATTTAAGCAAGAAACATTTGATGCAAATTTGAAGCAAATCGGTTGATGTTTTAAAAATATTCCATACAAAATTTCATCCCGTTTCCCGGGGAAACCTTTTAATTTTCCGGGATAAAAAGTATCCTAAAATATGACTCGGAGTATTAGTAACAACTTTACCAATTTTCATTGAAATCCGTTCAAGGGTTTTCATGTGATGCCCGGACAGACAAACAGACAGACAGACAGACAGACAGACAATAATTGTAAAAAAAATATTTTTGTGCTCTAACACGTTACTGAAGTGCCCCCTAGTCAAAATTTTTAAAAAATATTCAATGTACAGTAAATTTGCCCTTTGAGTTTTATTATAGTATAGATGATGTACAAAAGCCTGTAACTGATAGATGCAATCATGGATGCAATACACCAATATTACATTAGCTCCGCTCTACTTTATCTATCTTTCCGCCCCATGAAGAAGGTTAAAGATATAAAAATTGTAAAGTTGTAACGTATTTCAAGAACAATTAGGATCTCTCAGAAAATTATGCAAGGTTTCACACGTAATTATTACTAATAAGTAAGCTATTAAAATAGCTGAAATCACTTATGGTAGCTGATAAGATACCATAAGTGATTTCAGCTATTTTTCAGACACTTAACATAGTATGTGCAGTCCTCGCTGTGACTCTTTCATGAATGAACTGCACAGATTAAATCAGAAGGTAAACAAATTGCTTGTCTAAAAATACACGGTAAATGAACCACGCCTCCGCTATTATTTCATAAATGCACGCTCTATTGTTGTAAATTGGTTTTATTTATAACTCAATTGACAGAAGCCTGGTTTACATGAGGTGCACACTACATTTTACCAACTGTAAACAACGTATTTATTATATTTTAAAGTAATTGTATTATGCCGTTTTCAATTTAAAGTGGAAATTGTTTCCTGTCCTACATTTCATATCGCATGAAGGTATTGGGTACGAAAGCCAATATAATACAGAACACAGATTACTGACCATTTGTCTACGATAGATGAAGTGCCTCTATTATTTAGATTTAGAATCTAGAATTGAAGAATAAAGATTTTATTTAAGTTCTATGATTTTAAACAAATAAATTCTGAAGACAACAAAATTTACAAATTAATTGCTTCAGCATTATAACATACAGCTGATTATCCTTAAATTGAAATTGTATTTCTCTAGTTTACTTCTTTATTTGGAGTGTGTGGAGCTCCACTCTTGAATAACAACTTTATAGTTCCTTGCTACTTCTTCTCCCGGGTCCACTCACGGTAGGGCTTTGTTGAAGCAATAGCATAGAGTGACGTTCAAAAAGAGTTTGTATAAAACCTACTCTGAATAAAAATGTGTAATTTAAATGTGTGCTGGGCTCATTGAAGGAGTGAAACTTCAACGGACAAGTGGAAAAACGAATCGCAACGGACAAGTGGAAAAACGAATCGCAACGGACGAGTGGAAAAACGAAAGGCAACGGACAAGTGGAAAAACGAATCACAACGGACAAGTGGCAAAACGAATCGGCTTTTTCGTAACAGAAAAATCAGAATACCCCGTCTATAAAGAAGTTTCACTTCAAAAAGTTTGAGTTCAAAACTTTCCTTGTACCCGTGCCGCCATGTAAGCCTGCCCCATGCGGACTACGCAGCGTCTCCAATCCTCATCATCATGTAATTGCGACCGAGACAAGCAATTGTCTATTTCTGCCGCTGCGACATCAATTGCGCACTGCCTAAGGACCTAATGTTTTTTGGACTATCATTAAAAATTTACGGCCACATAAACCTTAATTATTAAACCTATTTTTAACTAAGTTCAAAAAAGGAGGAGGTATTCAATTCGATTGTATTTTTTTTTTACTTTCTTTTATGTTTGTTACCCCAGAACTTTCGACTGACGAGATCGACTTTGAGATCTGACGAGTAATTTTTGAGTTATCCCTTTTGAAGTCGGTTATTAATTTTTTTGTCAGGAATTATAGCTATTGCACTGTTGTATGCCTTACATTTATAGCTTTACATAACACTAAAAGAAACAAAACACTTTACAAGCCTTTTGTAACTTTGCTTGTTTTTATGAATAAGGTTGTTAGTTTATTTTTATGAACTTTATTATCAAAATTAAAAAAAACTAAAGACTTTTACCGAGATATTTTACAGTTGCTGTACTTGGAATCACTGGTTCGCTTGTGCCATAATAACATTATTATATTCGACGCTATTCATAGTTTTATAAACACCTGATTGTTTTATTACATCAACAAAATAAAAGAGATTTTATCGTCTCTATAAAAACTCGTACGCATTAGTTTATAATAGTATCATGAGTTTGAAACTCAAGTAGATAGTTTTAGTAACTTGGCGTTTCTGGGCGCCTAGTTAGGCAATATTTTGTAGGCGACAGCGAAAATTTATTTATTTATCCTCATACATTAAAGTACAGAAGAGAAAGGTGGACTTAATGTTAAAAACATTCTTCCCGGTCATCCTTCGGGCAATGTGAGCACAACGATATGGTGGTATGGATTAAGTTAAAATAAAAACTAAAATAAAATATAAAACTAAATTCGACAACATTAATAATATCTAAATCGGTGGAAGTGAGAGTGAAATTTTGGGGTAGAAAAGAAAGAAAGAAGAGAAAGAAAATACATTTATTTGCAAAAGATACACTTATGGTTACCTATATACAACTTATACCTATACACAAGGTAAGAATTAAACTATAAGTGGACCCTTTACAAATTGGAGACTGGTCAGCATTGTGCTGGAGTACGGAGACAGCCAGCGCTGATCATATACCTACAGGTATACCTATGTTCTTTATTTGTTGTTTACATTGTTACAGTGTGGAGTCAGTAGGCACACAGGTATTTAAATTCTAGACCATAGTTCGATAAGCCGTAAACAAAAACACATTACATTAAAGACTGCATCCCGTTTAGTTGGGACACCCTCATACGGAAAAACAAAGGCCATGTTAGTAGACTTGGATGTATCGTACCGTAGGATGAATCGTAGATACCGCTTAGATATTTTCTACCAAGGTTTAATATTATGTTTTACCCTGGCAACCGCAATTAGGTGGATATATCGCACCCTTAGAATGAAAGTGACCTAACTCAAAATTCCTGTAATTTCTGTTTTTGCTATAAACTTACCTTAAAATGCGTACCCTAAAACCCTGTGATGAAAAAGAGCTCGAATTATGAGTAAGAAAAGGACAACCTAATAATCAGTCACTTTCATTGATCGCTCTATTCATCGATATATACTTTTTAGAAAACTTTCTTGCTCATTTCCCACAAATTGCAATTTTTGAGTTAGGTCACCCTCATTCTAAGGGTGCGATATACAGGGTGTCCCGTAAGTAGTGGATCAGCGGAAGGTGGCAGATAGCTTGAAAGATGACCTATCATATGTCAAAAAATTACCTCAGTAAAAGTGTCACCGTTTTCGAGATATTGACCATTTTTTAAAATTTAGAAAAATCGGCTCCTTTACCCTACTTTTTCCTGTTGAATCCACAAATGAGCAGATATTTAGATAATTTTTTTTTCCTAGAGCTCTCAGATAGTTGCTTTATAATAATCAGTATGTAATCAGCGGACATATATTTCAACGGACCTCTCTGAATGTGACTTTTTTCCCTTCCATCTGCACTGCATTTATAGCATATCAATAGATTAAGTATAATATACCTGTTGCAGTGCCCTGTGTGTGAAATAAATGTTTTTCTTTCTTTCTTTCTTACTAGTCGACTGGTCTTAGTACTAGTGGTGCATATTTTACTATTGCCATTGTACAAAAAATATTACCATTTGATATTCTACGGTACGATACATTCAACTCTCCTCTAATATACGACAGTAGCGCCACCACTCGGTTCATAACTGAAGGAAAATTTCCTGAAAGCGGTTTGTATCGCCAGCTAGCGGAAACACACGAAACTAAGTTACGAATGCGTTGAGATATTTTTAAACTGGATTGCTGAAACTGAAGTTCAGGAAGGAAGCTAGAGGTGGCGTTGTAATAGTAATGTTACTATTACAACGCCACCTCTAGCTTCCATCCCGAACAACAATAAAATAATTATTAAATTTATAATATTGTTCGCTTTACCTGATTTGCTACGAATACAATGTACCTACTATAAAAAAAAAAGAATGATAAAAATTAAAAGCAATATCGAATTTGATACGAGGGCATGAAAATTGTTTCAATTTATGATGCGCGAGGGTTGGCACTAAAAACGTAATTATGGTAATAATTACATGCAAATTCAAATTCAAATATTTTATTTCAAATTGGTTTGGTTTACAAATACTTTTTGAATGTCATGCAAGCTATGCCACAGAATCGCTATTTAGTATGGGGAGTATTAATACGAGCAACAGAAATCAATAAATATTTCTCTTTATTACCGCGCATCACGCAAACTCTACTAAACAATATCAGTTTTCACAGTTAAATTGCTAAGGTTCTAAATTGTAATCTAGCGCATCTATATAAATATATAAATATAGATACACTGGATTACAATTAGGAACTTTAGTAATTTAACTGTGAAAACAGCATCCGATATTTTTTAGTAGAGTTTGCGTGATGCGCGGTAATAAAAAAATGTTTTTCCCATTAAAAAATCATGAAATCATCTTGTTAGATCGCTTAGAGGGCGGGAAAATTCATAATTTCTCACGTTAAGTTACGGGCAAAAGCTAGTTAGTGGAGTTGCGTCGAATGTTTGGTTATGCGGTTTGGTTATTAAATCTCCCTCGATTCGGCACATTCTCGATCGAGTATTCGGACGAATATTCGTATTCGGTAATATCACTGAAGGGAGCCGGCTATCGTAACGTTTGTACTAAAACATCGTGTCGTACGTCGTCGGCCGCGAATGTTCTCGTTAGCCCCATCTCTCCGAAATCCCGATACGCAGAGCATTCCACGGTTAGCACTCGCGGGCGCGTCCCGTCTTCCGCACTCATCTCATCTCATTCGCGTGTTACGATGCCGGACTCCAGTAATAAAGAGATACAGGTGAGTATTTACTTATATACGTCTTGTGTACTTAATATACATTATTATTATATCAGGTGTACTCAACCTTTTTTAAATTTATACTTGAAATAATAATATTGCGTAGTTAAGTTACGCACTTAACAGAAGAGAAAAGACGCGTAATAATGCGTATGTTGGTTTGTAAAGGATAAACTCAAAAAATTTCTTAAATGGTCTTAAAAATTCTTTCACCTATAGACAGCGATATTATTTGCGAGTGACATGGGCTATATTTTTTAATTCTGTGATCTCTACGCAAATTGTAATAATGTATCAAAAATTTAGGTTTAATGATTTTTTAATTTAATGTGTGCGGACCAAATTGTTCAGGAAAGTTGTTAAAAAGTCCGTTGTATTGATAACTTCGGATTTTGGAGGCGATAGTAAACAGTTGTATTTTGTAAGAAAATTATAATATAATTGCCATAAATGACGACAACATTAGTATTTGGGATTTTTCATTCGGTACTTCTTTGTTAAGTAATTATTAAACAATAAACGTAATTATTTTGTATCTTCCGTGAACAGAACGAATTTAGTTAACTCGTAAGTTTTATATTTACTACGCTGTAAGAAGTTGTATTGCAACATACAAAACAATTCACCGTGTCCACCATAAACATCGCTGCTAAAATTATGCCCAATGTTTATGCGCTATATTCCGATGAAGTAAAGTTAAAGCTTGGATTCATTATATTACGAGTATGTATAAAACACTAAACATTTTCTCTTCTGGAAATTATAATACAAAGATCTACGCTAAAAAAGAATTGGAACTGATTCTTAAAATAAATATAAATAAATAAATAAACGCAAACACACTCATACCCCCACAGTAGGCTATTTTACATGTGTCGAGGGTGGCATGGACACACATATAACACACATATAACACATCACAATCACACCCATGACCCAAGTACGAATATCATATTTATCTGTCACATAAAATATCTGCCCCGGCCGGGATTCGAACCCGGGACCCCTTGCTCGCAGGCAGGGTCGCTACCAACTAGGCTACAGGGTCGTGAAAATTGTTGAAAATGTCAGAATAAATCATGCCGACTTGGAGCTTCCACGGCGTGCGGCGTGCGCTGCGTGAACAGTTTACTGAATTGCTTGATGCAATAGGCTGATAACACACTACGAAAAGAAAGTGTAGGTAATAATGATAATAAAATATGATAATGCTGAACACACCTTATTACATGGCTTTTATCTTATGTTATATTTATTCATTTATAATTACTATTTCTAGAACAATTATAATAATCAAAAACATTATTATTAAGTAATTTATATTAAGTTTTATTTTTTTTGTATGCTGAAATCGAAATGTTCTTCACGTACATTTATGGAGTTTAACTCCTTCAGAATCGATTTTCATATTTAAGCCCGCGGTATGAAATTCGAGGAGTAAAATCAAACTTTCTCCGTTACGTTATGCGACTTATGCGTTATGCTTGTAATCACAGAATTTAGATGGCGTTGTTACTGATCAGTAAAGCTAAATAGCAAACTAAATAGTGTTAAACTCCAGTCGTGCGTCGGAGCTAACACACACTTTTTTTTTGTATTTGTACCATAATAATATGTTGTTTTTCTCTTACTTGTACCGATTTCATTGTTCTCTGTCATTCCTAAGGTTGACTAAGTTACTCCTTGTTACATCAGCTATCTGCCAGTGAGAGTCCCGTCAAAATCGGTCAAGCCATTTCAGCGATTAGCCGGAACAAACAGACAGACAGACAAAAATTGTAAAAAATGTTGTTTGGTATAGTTATGTACCGTGTATAAATCCAAATGCACTTAGTAAAATGCGGTTATTTTAATATTACAAACAGACACTCCAATTTTATTTATTTGTCTCGTACTATGTATTGTTCAGAAAACCTGTTTCTTATCTCGCGTTGATTTGTATAATACGAATTAAGTCCGACTTCTCCTTTATTTCATTAAGGAAATATTAACAATGAAGAAAATCTTTACAAAGTAAGTTACAAAATTCGACACCCTAATTACTGACCTAAAGACTCGTTTATGTAGTTCTATTTTCAGTGGCATTTTCTCCTGAAATAACGTGTTCCGGTTGTCGAATTAGTAACTGGAGACTATGAAAGCACCAGAGTTTTGCTTGATATTAATTAGTAATTTGTTTCAACACATTATCAGTTCATTCCTATTATCTTGTGGAAAACTAGAGAATTTTCCATCAGTTTCCCGAAAGACTGATAAGGCTTTTACAAGTAGCATATTATACGTGCTAGTGTCGTATCGTAATCGTAGTGTACTCGTTTTAATAATATTATTTGGTACAAATAGTTACTTTGTGTCCTAGATTGATTGCTTTAGTTTTGATTACAATCGTTTGATTCAAAGCATCTGATTCCAAGCTTGCGATTGGATTTAAATCAGGGAACTCCTCAAAATTAACATTGTAACTCACGACATTGACGTAAAAAACCCGGCCAAGTGCTCGCGCAATGTAGGGTAGGGTGTCCTTAGGTATAGAATCACCATTGTAAAATGTGAGGTGGTAGCTTAGAATCAGGAGACGGACATAGGATACTTTTTATCCCGGAAAATAGACCTGTTCCTGTGGGTTAAGGTAAAATTTTGTTATATGTAGTTGATAGATTAGTTATTTATACGGATATAAAATAAAGCTCGGGGATGGATATAGGATACTTTTTATCCCGGAAAATAGATCTGTTCCTATGGGATAAGGTAAAATTTTGTTATAAGTATGTAGTTGATAGATTAGTTATTTATACCTACAGATATAAAATAAAGCTCGGGGAGGGACATATAATACTTTTTATCCCGGAAAAAAGACCTGTTCCTGCGGGATAAGGTAACATTTTGTTATTATAGTTGATAGATAGCTATTAGTCATTATTATTAGCGCCTTTTATGACTCCTTTTTTTACCGAAGTCAAAACAGAATTCTTATAGTTTCGTCATACCTTGTGTCTTTTTAGAAATATTCAGTCGTTTGACAGTTGGCGCGATTGACAGAATATGAGAGGGATAGGGTGAGGGAGTGGGAGTGGGAAGAAAAGGGAGAGGGAGAGATTGATAGGCGGTACAAAGTTTGCCGGGTCAGCTTGGGAGCGGGAGCGGGAGCGGGAACGGGAGCGAGAGCGTGAGAGGGAGAGGGAGAGGGAGGAGCACACAGAAACTGTAACGGCTAAGAACGGCTGTACCGATTTTAATGATTTCTGATTTGTTACATTCTTAGGCGATACGATATAAAACACAAAAAATGTTTGTACGGATGTCCTTTATAGACTGAAACCATTCAACCGATGTCCTCCAAATTGGTTTCATTTGAAAGGCAATAATGCGAAAATTGTTCCAGACCACTAGATAAATGCATTAGGCAGTTTAGGCACATTTTCGACTTTTTACATACAAGTTTTTTTTGCGTAGTACCACACGCCGGATATCCACTAGTATATTATATTTGACGAAGTATGAAACAATCAAGGTGTATGAAACGTTAGGGGCCCTACGTGTGTTTATAGTGAGTGACTCACTTTAAATCACAAATTACTCTCTAATTCAGTAGACACATCTTGTTTGTTCTACGTCGTATTTTTAGCTCAATAGTTAAATCGTTTACGGTATAAGGTCAAATGGCAACTGCCTTTGTCTCTCATTGCGATGAATTAAACTGCGTTTAGTGGGGCCTTTACCATAGACTTTAAGATAATAGACCCGTTATAATGTCATATAGATTTATGGAATAGTTTAGAAGACGACATAATAAACACAATGGTGTCGTTGTCTAACGTATGAAATAAAAACAAGCCAACTCTATACACAACAGTTTCGCTATACTGTCAAATTTTTATGACGTCAGACGTGTGCCGTATCCGCCATATTGTATTCCTCTTTACTACGGTGTAAACTGTGACTTATTACTAAGATACTAAGGCAGTATTTACAAAACCCACTTTGACTAAGGTAATGTCAAAGTCATGTCAAAGTGGATATTAGCAGGAACTAAACCGCCATGTTTCGTTTCGTAGGTATGCACGTTTTTTTCGTAGGTATGGCAATTCTACTATAGTTCCCTTTTCTAAGGGACGTTACCCGTGCACCCATTGGCTTCACTCACTGGTGGGTGCACGGGTAATTCGTACTCACCTGACTTACAGTCTGAGGACTGATTTATACGTATGTTATAGGGAATAATAATTGTAACTGAAGAATTACAGCCAGACCTCTTCGGTGGGCAGTAATTTAATGCCAGACGTTAAAAATGTTAAAAACTTTGACGTATGACGCAAAAAAATATATTTTTTTCAAATGACTGCGGTCATAGCTGATTTTTGCCCGCGAGTTTTCTCGCATTTCCGGGATAATATACATATTACACTACACTACAGTGTACCCTATATTTTATTCCAGATCATGAAATGTGTGCTAAATGTCATGAAAATCCGTTCAGTAAGTTTCCATATATCCATTATCACACACTTTCACATTTATAATATTAGCAGGATAGGATAGTAGACTAGTAGTAGTCGTCATTTCATCAACAACAACAAGCCACGCCCGCAGAGCCAACAGCCGTACTAATAGCCTAGTGTAATAACAGTCCATTCCGATGCAAATATTGAAACATCAGCCCCACCGTGTTTGTTTGTCATTACGATGAGTGCAGATTGCGAGGACGGAATGGAAAGTTTAAAACCGGCCAAGTACGTGTCAGCGCGCACAGTGTAGGGTCCCGTAGTTTATTAGTGGGTATCCTGTGAGTCCCTTTACCCCAGTGGTAATATTAAAAAAAGGTTCTGTAATTGTTTTAATTTCTCAATAATTTTGTAGCCTGGATAATATTGACTGTTTTTCTTTAAATTTCCTTAATTATGTAGATACTACTGTTGTGTTATTTTTTATATGTATTTACCCGAAACTTATTTCTTTACATTTACTATTTATTCATCCATACTCATACGGTGGGATCGAAAAAAAGGAAAATCATCCCTAATTTTCTTGGCGAGTTAGTACTGGTTAACCATATTTAAGATTTTATTTTACTGCAGTGTAAGCAACACTGTTGAACTCGGGTCTCCAACAATACATAATACGAAATTAAACAAGAAATGTGTCACCTAATAACTTTGGCGTCTTTGGCACTCGGAAAGTAAATATATTCCAAACGTATCCTTGCGGTTTGCGCCCGGGCGCCCGGCCGCCCGCCTGAAATTGAGTTTGTGACCACATTGAATTTGTTATCTGTTTTCACATTTTCAGAAGTCTCTATTATACCAAATTTTACTTTGTTAACTTCAAAAATAAAGGTATTGCATATTTCTTACGTGACTTCCGCATTTTATAAGTAAAATTGATGTCGTCAAATTGTGTTATAACAGAACGGTAACTTTGATACTTGCCTGCGATTATTCCCTTAGGGAAATTATGGTAGGGAAGTTGAAGATGGCGTAGCTTGACACGAAATAAGAATTTATGAAAACTGTTTTTAACTAATTACCTAACTAATATTATAAATGCGAATATTTTGAGTTTCAAGACTATTTGTCCTTATCTGTTGTGCCCCATCGTACCCAATCAAACGTTCGCGTTCGTGCGTGTTACAATCCAACTTTAAACAAATGATTAAAATTACATGTAGGTAGGCACATTTCATACATCATCTTAACGAAGGAACTACTTACATTGCTTCTTTGGTTAAATACATAAAAAACACATAAATATTTAATACCATAGAGACGAATGTTTTATAGGAGTAGAGAAGAAAAATACTGGCATATTTAGTGTTAAAATTTAATCTGAATTAACATTTTCAAAATTTTAGTTTCGCAAGTGTGTATGTAAGCTAGGGCTGTTCAGCTTTGGAACTCATTGCCGTTGTCCATACGCCGCGCTCAATCTCTAAATATTTTTAAAAGATTAATTAAAGCGTACTTTCTTTCGTTATAACATTGCAGACCACCTGCTATAATATTTATTGCCTTGTTGCTACTTTTATGACACTATGTATTATATCTGTACTCTTTCATTAAGCACTCGTACACCACTACACTGTCTCTATATTAATTTGTCCTCTTCCCTAAGGTTGCCTGGAAGAAATTGCTTCTTTAGCGATAAGGCCGCCTGTTGTACCTACCATTCTAGCTATACCTTTAAGTTATTACTGTATATTGGTGTACATTATAGAGTATTGTTGTTGTTGTTGTTGTCATGTTTGTTTTCGCGAGTATGTTTATAGACATAAATAGCTCCAGAGGTCCTTGGTCTGTACGACGTACGTCCGAGACCTCCCCAATTCCCGGTTTGTAGTGCGTAAATCCAATTTGTCCCAATTGCGTTACCTTGCCCGAGTCCCAAATGCCTTGTTTGGGCTATTATTACATAAAATACCACAGCTACACGATGTACGAATTTCCGTGCGTATTCACTTATTTTTTGTTTGAACAACGAACAAGAAACTAGATATTTAATGTTGAGTGCGTCTTTTTTACCCGACTGCCAGGAAGGGTTGTTTTTTGCGCGTATCTTGTATGTATACATATACATATACAAACATACATAGTTTGTATGTATGCATGTAATAATCTTTATTACCTCATATCTTCCAAACCACCGAACGGATTGACATAATTAAGATAAGTACACAAATGTTCTTAGATAAGTTAAATTAAAAACAAATGTGGTGGCTGTGAGATGCCATTGTTTAAAAGCAAAGCAAAAGCAAAAATAAATCGAATAATGCAGTATGGGTTTCAAATAAAACAACTAACCATAAATATTTTAAAAAGGTATATCATGATAGCTTTTCTGATAGCAGGCGGGTTTTTTTTAATTTTGTATGTAACTAGTAGACAAATTAATGAGGTGAAGATCCACCTGATAGTAAGAGAGAGAAAAAAATCAGGCAAGTGCGTGCCACGCCATGACGCCACGCGCTATGTAGAGATCCGAAGTAGTAAGTTTTCCAACCGTTTAGCCAGCAGGGGGAGGACATTTAACTTTGACCAAAATAGTTATTAATTATTAAAATTATTAATTAATATAATTATTATTATGGCTTTAAAGTGATAACACTGTTAATATATTAATTAATAATTAATAACTATCTATATAATAATTAATATATAAATAGTTATTAATTAATATATTAACACTTTAAAGCCAAATTTCCTACTCCAAAAATAGTCTTAGAAGACCCATAACATTTTCGGAAGATTTCTTATTGACATTGAAATACTCTATTTGAAAATCAACATTGATCAATGTGTTTCTTTTTGAACTCGATCACCAGGAATTGAGCTATTTTTAATGTTATGTTTGGCAATTGGAATCCGTTATTAAAAAGAACTGTCAATAAACTGCTAACGTTATAATAATAATTTTAATTTTATTACTAGTAAAATATTTCCATGTGCGTAAGTGTTATTAATATCCAGAAATAATAATAATATCCGGCATGAGCTAGGGGGCCTTGCTACCACAAATAGCCAATGTTCGTGGTCATTATAACTGACGAACCTGTAGCTTAGATGGTAGCGACCCTGCCTGCGAACTGAGGGGTCCCGGGTTCGATTTCAGGCCGGGGTAGATATTTATAAGACAGATAAATATTTGTTTTCTGGTGCAGGGTGCCATTGTGATGTGTTACATGTGTCGTCCATGCCACTCGCGACACAGGTAATAACCTACTGCGGGTATGAGTGTGTAAGTGTTTAAGGCGCGGTATGACTACGATTTAAAAACGTTGATTTCACTCACACAACCGCATATCTGCGCTAATCTAATGTTACATTTACGTGACGCTGAATAGGGTTCAAAATTGCAAAGCATATTTTTACTAACAATATAACTAGACTGCGAATAAACAAATTTTGAGGGTTTTCCTAAGATAATTCAGAATATACACATTAAATACAATATCTGTCCGGTTAAAGTTTTAATAAATCCATATACCTATTATATTCTCAAAAAAAATATGTTGTTACCGCTGAAAATACAGAGAATTTCGACGCTAAAGCTCTTTTTTGTGTAGCAAATTACGATTTTTTATTGGCAATATTAAACAACTATTTAATATTCTATACAGTTAAAATTTTTCTTTAGACCTTTTTCTATGCTCTGTATTTTTTGCGTGCGATATTTTCATTGGGTTTCCTCGTACTCGAGCATCAAAGAAACGCAGTTTTGTGAATATTGAGATCACACCGCGCCTTAAGCGTTTTGATTGGACACTCATAACATTATATTTTATGTATAAAGCGCGTTACCGACGCGTTGCTGACAAGGAGGTTTAGCAAAGGAAGATCTCCGTTAAACTCGTTGATGAAGAGATGCGGTGTGATGAAATATTTTTAAAATATTAATTATTATATCTTAGGCAGTCTTGTCTCTCAAATAACTCAGTCGCATGTTGCAGCCGTAAAACAGTTTCGACAGTTATATCTCAACATCTGGGTATGAAATTTGGGAAGTGCCCTGACGTCGTGGGGAATAACATGAGTTATTGCAGTCATAAACACGCCGGCGACGGCGGGTCCCTCTATAATAGTTGTCATTTCGAAACCGACCAGTAACCCAGATCCAGCCAAAATAGCTTATGGTTTGTATGACGGAACTTAGCGCTGGGAAAAATAAAAATAACCGGACTTGGTATCGAGGAAGATCCAATGTTTATTGAGCTGTAAGAACTTGGTCATTTGTGACTGTCTGCTGACCAAGTCGTTCCATTTTTAACTGACTTCAAAAAAGGAGGAGGTATTCAATTCGACTGTATTTTTTTATGTTTGTTACCTTAGAACTTCGACTGGGTGAACCGATTTTCATGATTCTTTTTTTAATCGGAAGCTGTTGCTTGTCATGTGCTACGTACTTAAAGAGCTAAATCTGACGAATAGTTTTGAGTTATTTTGAAGTCGGTTATGTTTTTCTTGGTAAAATTCAGATTATGGATCGTAAAGATTATAGGTCGAGAAACATTTGTGTGAATAATTTATAATTTCCTTTTTGGCAGTTGTATGATAAGATGTAAATTGTAATGATAAATGAATTGAGCCTAAATTTAGAGTGTTTAATTGTTAAGACGGGGTTAAGGATGAATAATCTCAGAAAGACAGAAATTATATTTTTTACTTGATCAATGTCTCCTGAAGGAGGAACTTACCTTCCTACTAAAATAATGCGCCTTGACGGATTAAATAAAAGCGTCTCGTCGTTTTCAATTTGGGGTGCGGGTCGCAAAAATAAATTAATTGAAGTGATTAAGAGGGTTGATTTTAAAATAGTACGCTGATGGCGAAAAATGGTGTTTTGAAAGTTTTTCAAATCTCATAACCTGAGGTGCAGTTAAATCCTATTTGACGATATTTAACCGGTATCAGTAGTTGGCAGTCGAGAGAAATTTCCCGGGTTTGATTTCCGGACACGGCAAACATTTGACAGACATATGACAGATAAATCGATAAGCAATAATGTCCAGTGTCCATTTAGTCCATGCTTATTCAATATTCATAACTTCAATTTACGGAGAATTGCCCTGAACACCGATTATGCCAATCGCATGTCAAACACTTGAGCTGTTTGTTCCCGAAAGAGCTATTAATTCTGACGACAGCTTCACGTTGCAGAGGAAATCCAGATCAATTTTAATCTTCGATTTTAGTATGAACATAATTGTACCTAATTAGGGGTAGTTAAGGCTAATGTAACTTACTTACGCCCCAACTCACAGTCACTAACGGTTACTTTAATCGCTTCTTAGTAAAGAATCACCATATAAATTTTGTATTTGTATGTTTATTTTAAGAATATTGTTTGTAAAAAATCGAAATTCCGGATTTCGATTTAGAATGATAGTCTGAAGTAAATAAGTAATGACTACGGCAAACGGGAGCCAGCTTGCTGATGCTTGCTTTGCTTGTACCTAATGGTGGTACGGTGATACCAATGAACTAATATACTATATTCGTTCACTGGGTGATACCTATAATTCTTGACAAAAAATAACCGACTTCAAAATAACTCAAAAATGACTTGTCAGATCACGCTCAAATATAAGTGGGACCACATGACAAGCACCAGCTTTCGATTAAAAATAATCATCAAAATCGGTTCACCCAGTCGAAACTTCTAAGGTAACAAACATAAAAAAATTACAGGCGAATTGAATACCTCCTCCTTTTTTGAAGTCAGTTAAAAATGTATGGACGGTATTGAACTACAGTTAAGCTCTGTATGGTTATTATAAATCACAAGTACTCCTATTTTATCCTAAATACATTAAACATACGTTACGATAACCTTAGATAACTATTTTCCGAATGAATTGAAACTTACCATTCCCGACAAACCTATTGATTGCTCCCGAAATAACCAACACTAACGTTTTGTTTAAGAATATCCCTTACGAAGTTGCTGCGTAGGATTAAAAGCTTACAGACCCGTGGTCACATCGATGTGACTAACGGGATAATTTCCTTATTAAATGCTTTTACTTAATTACTTTTTATAACGTTCATGAAAAACTGTGACGCCTGGCAGCCCGTAATAAAACTGATATTAGATTAGAGGGCTTTATAGCCTTTATCAAGCCAAATATCAAGCGAATAAAACGAGGCCAATCGGCCATGTTTTTTCGACATATCTCTGTTAAACATGTATCTCTACGAAATGAGAATTGTCCCCCAAGTGTCTTGAGACCACTTTAGTAGACTGTTGACACTTTAGTGTTAACCCAGGTGAATAAAGTCAACGGCACTTAATTAAAAATTATTTACAATAATATTAGTGTTGATAATTATTATTTTGATCACGCATCGCCAACTCGTTAGTAAGCGTACTTCCTTTGCCAAAGTCATTATGAGTTTGATAAGTAAAATTAGATCACAGTTCGAATAATGTGCTTCGGATCGGTGAACTCCAATTGAAGGTTACGGTTATTTGTAAACATTTTTAACCGACTTCAAAAAAAAGGAGGACGTTCTCAGAACTTTGCACTGGGTGAACCGATTTTGATGATTCTTTTTTAATCGAAAGCTGGTGGCTGCCATGGGGTTTCATATAAATTTCATTGAGATCTGACAATGGCATCCATGAAAAAACCATATAAGTCTTAAATTTGTATTAAGTGTGTGTGCGACAAATGGACGAATAACTCAATATCACGCCAACCGATTTCGATGATTCTTTTTTTAATCGAAAGCAGGTGCTTGTCATGTAATTCTACATAAATTTGAACCAGATCTGACAAGTAGTTTTTGAGTAACTTTGAAGTCGGTTATTTTTTGTTAGTAAAATTTAGATTATGAATGCACAATTTGATATAGAATAACAATTTTCGTCTTGTTATAATAATAGGTAATTAACACACACACATTTAAGCTATAATGTTCCTTTTGTCACGCATAGCGTTGGTGTCATGATTAGCCAAGATCTCACCTTTTGGTCGTTTACACAAAGGTATGACGGAAATAAAGGATATAGAATGCTGGATCCAACTCTATGTACCTAGAAACCTATTCTACTATGATACAAGATGCTGCAATCTTCTGTTTTAAAGTGATTTGGGGTCACCATTAGGCGGCGTTCTTCTTTGTCCTCAGTAGTGTCATATCTGTGACCGATCCTAATGTTGTATAATTCTGTGTATGGTTTGATTGAGGTCCGTGGGTTGCACTGAACTCTCAACAGCAGTTGATTGACCTTGTCTGCTAAACGATTGTATGAAGTAGTCAGAGTTATTCTTAGATATTGCTTAAATCAAATGTCCAAGCCACACTGAGGATCATAATGCACTTCTATGAAAATGTTTCCTGTATTATTACTGAAATCTTGATAATATAATATGCCCTTTATACTTTGGGTAGTTGTGAAATTCATTTTATGATACCAATTTTTTCCAGACCTTTTACGATGAACGAAATTTGAATCTTAAAGGCCTATTGCAAGGGCGCTTCTGAAACAAAATCCTTTTGATATTCAATTGGTGAGCTCAAAGTATTGTAAGTGAAGAGAAGAAAAGGAAATAATGTTATTTATGGGAATGAATGATTCATAAAGTTTTTTATAGTTTGCTTTGTTATATCTAGCAATTCTAAACAGCATCAAAGACAATTTTTTTTTTGTATTTGGGTTTAGTTTCTAGGCTAATTATTGATTTATTACCATAATTCTCAAGAGTAGTGATACATCTTGTGTCAAATCGTATTTTACTTTAATTTTAGATTCATTCAAAGTCATTCAACACTTCATCTTGAATTTGTTTGGGAGCGAATAATGCTTCTCAAACCAAAGTTTATTGGTTTATTGGTTTACGTAAGATTTCTCACTTTTGTTTGATTTTATATCCTATCCTGTATATCTTATAAGTTAATGCTTGACTACTATCCCACCTGATGTTAAGTGGTGATGTAGTCATGGGTGGTAAAACGCATTAACTTAGTAAAAGCCTATTCACTCTTGCCTTGAAGACACTTACATTATAATCGAGCGGAAACACCGACGCGGGCAATTTATTCCAATCCTTCGCTGTACGTATAATAAATGACGAGGCAAAGCGCGCCGTCCTTACAGGGGGGATGTTCACGACGAAGGGATGGATACCCGCTGTGCGTCGGGACGTTCGATGATAGAACGGGGATGGCGGAATCAAATTATGTAATTCCTGTGCACACTCTCCAAAATGTATTCTGTAGAACACCGAGAGGCTGGCAACTCTGCGCCTGTGCTCGAGGCTCTGAAGATTGGTCTCAAGTCTCAACCAATTTACGGTCACCAATAAGCCTCTTAGCACGCCTCTCCATTGAATCCAATGCTGACAGATGGCATTTGGCAGCACCAGCCCAAATGTGGCAGCAGTACTCCACACAAGGCCGAACCTGTGCTTTATACAATTAAAAGCTGTTGTGGTGTGAAGTACCGCCGCACCTTCGCTAGGACTCCAAGCTTCCTAGCAGCTACTTTAGCTTTGGATTCAATGAACCGCCCAAAGTTAAGGTTCGAGGATATCTCAATGCCCATTAACTGAAGGCGGTCGGTGTAATCCAGGGATACATTGCGGAGAGTAGGAGTCAAGATGAACGGACTCCTTTTAGCGGTGAATAGACACGCTTGTGTTTTGGTGGCGTTGAATCCCACTAGGTTGGCATTGCCCCATTCGGAGACTGCCTGAAGTGTAAGATAGTAAGATAGACGTAGAAGTGTGATATCCTAGATTATATTGGCATGTGACAACCTAGAGAGGAATTACCTAGAGTTCCGGTTTGAAAGCGAAACACCACACGTTGGGACTACAAAGTAATAAAAAGGATGAGGCTCACAATTATTTTGTATATCGTTATTTTATTTATTATTTTTCAATGTTTTTTAAATTCAGAATCACATAATTTATGAAATTAAAACTAGGAATCTCACGGACGTGCTTACTTTTGTTTTATAATTTTACTAGTTGCCCGGACAGACTTCGTTATGTCAAAAGGTTTTTTTTGAGATGACGTAAGGTATCCTATCTTTCAAGTTGGATCAAATTGCACACGGTGTGCAAATTTCATTAAAATCGGTTCAGTAGTTTAGGAGTCCATCGCGGACAAACAACGTGACACGTAATTTATATATATTACTAGCTGCCCGGACAGACTTCGTTCTGTCAAAAGTTTTTTATTTTGAGATGTAAGCTATCCTATCTTTCAAGTTGGATTAAACTGTACACGGTGTGCAAATTTGATGAAAATCGGTTCAGTAGTTTAGGAGTTCATCGCGGACAAACAACGTGACACGTAATTTATATATATTAAGACTAGCTGTTGCCCGCAGCTTCGCATACGGAAATTATGTTTTACCTTATTTGTACCTCTTGCAGAAGGAAATTTCAAAAACGGTGAATTTATATTGAAGAACTTATATTTAGTAATTTATATACTAAAATCCACGATAAAATCACAAAGGTTCCTCCAGGAGCGGGTTTTGAAAAATAAGCAATATTCACATTAATTTGTATTTTTTTCTTTTTTTTTTTTGCAAATTTTTGAAAAACTGAAAAATACATGTTCCATAAATTTAAGCAAGGAACATTTGATGCAAATTTGAAGCAAATTGGTTGATGTTTTAAAAATATTCCATACAAACTTTCATCCCGTTTCCCGGGGAAACCTTTTAATTTTCCGGGATAAAAAGTATCCTAAAATATGACCCGGAGTATTAGTAACAACTTTACCAATTTTCATCGAAATCCGTTCAAGGGTTTTCATGTGATGCCCGGACAGACAGACAGACAGACAGACAATAATTCTAAAAAAAATATTTTTGTGCTCTAACACGTTATTGAAGTGCCCCCTAATCAAAATTTTTAAAAAATATTCAATGTACAGTAAATTTGCCCTTTGAGTTTTATTATAGTATAGATAGAAGATGTTATAATTTCATTTATAATTTACTAGATGTTTGTTACATATAATTCAAATAACATTCTGCCTTTAATTAGTCTTGGATACGAACAGAATACGGAAGCTTCTTCTGAGCTGACAAGAATCATATTTATAATCCACCGATAAACATTCACTGTCTGTCAGAGTGAATATTGCTTTTATTTGTAGCAAAAATATTTACCATCTTCAGTTTTCGTGCGAGATTTCGTAAATAATCCACTTCATATGAGTTATTGGCGATGTAACCATGACCATAGTGAATTATAAATAATTATTATAATTATGTTTAAAAGTGCAGGTTGGAAGATAATAGAACACTGAACACATAAAATGAGACTAGTGTTTGGTGGAATCACCGACAGAGTAGCTACTTATATCTTTGCTTTGTTTATAGGCATTAAGATATATGTAATAAAATATTTATAATCTTTTTTTAAAGTTACTGGAAAACGGGAATGCATTCGCAGAGACGACTGCACTCCTTGGACTTACAGAAATACATTAATCATGTATCATGTATCATTAATCATGACCACATTTAGAACAGTGGTGATGGTCGCATGTTGTTTTAAATGGAGCGATAGGTGTTTTTGTTGGCTTTACTTTGCCGGCATCCTGTATTACCTTTTGATTAAGGAGGCCATAGTCATCAACGGATCCAGAATCCAAAATCGTCTGTCCACCCATGACAAACCTTTTAATTATAACTTTATGGGGGATTGTTGATGATAATTTGCATAAAGGTGCATCATCCATCCATCCATCAGCCTTTTGAGGTCCACTGCTGGACATAGGCCTCCCCTAATCTACGCCACTCAGACCGGTCCTGAGCCTTCTGAATCCAGCGGATACCCGCTGTCTTCTTCAGGTCATCGGTCCACCTGGTCGGGGGGCGTCCTGTGCTCCTTTTACCGAGGCGTGGTCTCCATTCGAGGACCTTTCTTCCCCAACGGTTATCGGTCCTTCGAACTATGTGGCCAGCCCATTGCCACTTCAGCCTGCTAATTCTCTGAGCTATGTCGGTCACCCTCGTTCGTCTACGGATTTCATCATTTCTGATTCGATCGCGTAGAGAAATACCGAGCATAGCTCGTTCCATAGCCCGCTGGGCGACTCTAAGCTTATGCATAAGGCCAATAGTGAAGCACCACGTCTCGGATCCGTATGTCATCACTGGCAACACACACTGCTCGAACACCTTCGACTTCAGGCACTGAGGTAACTTTTTGGACGACAAGATATGACGTAGTTTCCCGAACGCAGCCCATCCGAGTTGGATTCTACGAGTGACTTCTTTCTCGAAGTTGGACTTACCCATTTGGATCACTTGTCCCAGGTAAATGTACTCGTCTACAACTTCGAGAGCAGCGCCGTCAACAACAACCGGTACGGGTGTGACATGGACATTCGACATGATTTTCGTCTTGTCCATGTTCATCTTAAGACCCACCCGTTGTGAGGCGCTGTTCAAGTCCCCGAGCATTGTACCAAGTTCCTCCAGGGATCCTGCCAGGATGACTATATCATCGGCATATCGCAGGTGTGTGATGTGTTCGCCATTTATGTTAATGCCACGTCGTTTCCACTCCATCAGCTTGAACACGTCTTCCAACGCAGCGGTGAACAGTTTTGGGGATATGACGTCCCCTTGCCTGACACCTCTCTGCAGTTGGATGGGGTTCGTTGCTGTGTTGTGTACTCTGACGGTCATGGTGGCTGATGTGTATAAACATTTCAACACCTCGATATACCGGTAGTCGATCCGGCACCGCTGAAGAGAATTTAGTACTGCCCAGGTCTCGATAGAATCAAAGGCTTTCTCATAGTCCACATAGGCAACACATAGCGGCAGATTATACTCCTCGGTCTTCTGTATAATCTGCCGCAGTGTGTGTATGTGGTCCATGGTACTGTAGCCTTTCCGGAATCCTGCTTGTTCGGGAGGCTGGAAGTCGTCAAGCCTGCGTGCAATGCGATTTGTGAGCACTCTCGAAAACAGCTTATAAACGTGGCTCAGAAGTGCAATGGGCCTGTAGTTCTTCAAAAGGGTCTTATCCCCTTTCTTAAAGAACAAAGTCACCACACTTCTGCTCCACGCTTCCGGGGTAGTCCCAGTATTAATGACGGAATCGAACAGATTTCGGAGCGCCACTAGGAGGGGTTTCCCCCCAGCTCTTAACAGCTCGGCTGTGATTCCGTCATCTCCCGGTGCCTTGTTGTTTTTAAGCTGTTTGAGAGCCTCTCTAATCTCATACAGGCTGACGTCCGGGATATCTTCTGTGTAGTGTCGGGTTAGTTTGGCTCGCTTATCGCTCTCCTCGAGGGGAGCTGGAGCTTGAGAGGAGGCATACAACCGTCCGTAGTATCTCTCCGTCTCTCTCAGAACTTCGGGTTTCGATGACACTGTGGTGCCGAGCTCGGTCTTCAACCTCGTAAGCTGACTTTGCCCAATAGACAGATCCCTGGCGAACACTTTGGAGCCTCGGTTTTGCTCAATTGTGTTTTTTACACGATTTGCGTTGTTTTTTCGCAAATCGCGTCGCCTGCACTTAGAGATCTGTTCATTGAGCCGTCTGTACTCCGCCATAGAGGTTGGAGACTGCACACATAGTTCTCTTCGGTCCCTCATTAGACCGAGGGTTTGTTCTGAGAGAACCTGAGATCTACCACTGGGGTGGGTCTTGAAGTACTTCGACCCTACCTCGTGGACAGTTGTTACCATCCTGGTGTTAAACTCGTCCACTGACGTGCATGATTCTAGGCACGCAAAACGGTTTTGTAGTTCGAGCTGAAAGCCCTCGGAACCCTGGATTTGGACAGGTGTTGGGCGAAGCGTAGACTTCATTAGGCGTGACCGTTCCAGCTTGACGTCGATATTTAATGTGCCTCTTACAAGGCGGTGATCGCTTCCGGTTTTGAGCCTGCTGATCACAGAGACATCATTAAATATATGCCGTGTGTCTGCCCGAATAAAGTCTATCTCGCTTTTTATTGAACCATCAGGGCTTATCCAGGTCCACTTGCGATGCGGCTTCTTCTTGAAGAAGGAGTTCATCATGAATAAGTCCTCCTTCTCCATGAAGTTTGCCAGCAAGTGTCCCCGGTGGTTCCGTCGTCCAAATCCGAAGGGTCCCACCTTCATCTCGTTGTCATTTCGCGTGCCTAGTCTTGCGTTAAAGTCCCCCATCACAACTGTGAAATGAGTTTTTGAGGTATGTATGGCTCTACTAATGTCCTCATACATAACCTCGACCTCATCGTCGGGGTGTGTCGAAGTCGGCGCATATACCTGTACGACCTTCAACGAATACCGTTTGGATATTCTGAGTGTAAGGTACGCTACCCTGGCCGACACACTCCCAACTTGCACAATGTTGTTGACGAGGGACTTGTGGACGAGAAACCCGACACCACCTTGGGACAGGTGTTCGCCCTCCCGGTGATAGAACAAGTTTCCGGATTTGAGTATTATCGTGTCCTCCCCCTGTCTTCGGACTTCTGATAAACCCACAATACTCCAGTTTAACTTGTCTATCTCTTCTTCCAGCTCTTTTACCTTGTCGTCGGTCCTCAGTGTCCTGGTGTTGTATGTTGCCAGGTGCAGAAGTCGTCGTTGGGATTGGTAGCCCGATCTCTGCCGGAGATTCTTAGCACCCCCTGCCCCGCCGTTACCATAGCCGCTACCGTAACTAGGAATAGCGGGGCTGCCGGGGACTGGGGGCCGAGGCTTACTTGTGACTTGCATGCGGGGGTTTTAGCCGGTAGTCACCACGCTTGGCTAATGCGTGTTGGTGACCGCAGGTGACCTGACCGGTTTTCGTCACACACAGAAAGATGCTGCTGCCCATCTTCTGGATTAGTCCTATTAGTCGCCTTTTACGACATCCCAGGAAGAACGGGAGCGGTGCTATTCTACTTAAGTGGGCCCGGCACCACACGGGGATAGTGTATAGTGTATAGTGTGTAGTGTATAGTAAAGGTGCATAGTGATTGCATATTCCAACCTGATGCTAGTGAAGGCATACAATAGTATACATACGAGAGACCGATCCGGCTTCCGACATAGGTTAACGACTGCTTTATACCGGTTCGTGCTCTCCAAAACATAAATACGTATTATTTGCCATATCGTTCACTCTGTAATCTGTTATGAAATTCACGTTCACGCCTCAACTTTCATTTTAGTCGGCTGAAATCTTCATTTAGGTAAGTGGGTTCGCAGCAGTAATAGAGTTATGAATCGATATTTCACACAATTTAATTAGGTGTTTCGGCATTGGCGCGGGCCTGACTTCTACGCGTCTATTTCGGTGACTTCCAAGGCATTGTGTTGTGTTGTGGGCCACTTGTTGTTCATGTTTATGTTTACCTATATGTGTTGCATATTGATGCGTGCACAGCCATTGCCAATGCTTAATACTTTCTTGACCTATGTACCTAGAAACTCAGTAGAAAGGACAATTATAAAACTAAGTAGATAGAAGTTGTTTCGTTTTGTCTTGCAAATAGCGGACTAGTTAAAGACTATGTATAGGATTTTGTGGAGTTTATTAGTGACTTGTAGGTTGGATACCTTCAATAATGGAAAATAATATTCGAATGTCCGGAGTCCGGATCCTTTACAGAAGGCAAGAATTTCTTGCTTTGTGTATGGTGGTTGTAATATTTTGAATTTTTTTAAATATTTTTTGAACTATAAATTAAGATAGGTACATTGTAGTAAATGTTCACACATGCTGCTTAACATTGGCATAAGCACCAGAACTGTGTGTACAATGGTATTTACATTACACAAACTGTTTATTTATAATTTAACGAATTAACATTTATCAGAAGAATTTACGTCAATTCGCGAATTAAACCATGGCGACTATGTAATTTATTCCGAAATCCACAAGACTACTGACTCTACCAAAATAAGATCGCATTGCTTAGAAATAGCGGGGTATAACAGATTGAATTCCTTCAATGAATGAATATTAAGAGGTGAATAGGAATTCCACAAGTTAGGCAGTTTTTCATGCTTCTAATTTTTTGCAAATTTTTAGTATTATTAGGAGGCCAAAATGGAAACTACTTAAAAATGTGAAATCTTGTTTTCTCGGAGTCTCTATGTAGATGGGTTAAGTAGCTAATTATTTTAGTCGTGACCACGATCCATACAACTGGATCAAAACATCAATAGAACCACAGGATAGTTCATACATACGTTATCGTATAACAGTACCATGGAATAGATAATAATGGTAATTTCGTCTAGGTAATGTACTGTTTCACACTGATCTAGAGATTCTCAACAGTAGGGAATAATTTAGGTTAAGACATTATTTTCATCCTCAATCCAGATGCACACATTACCAGTCTATACTCACTGAGTATGGTAATGTGTGCATGTGTGAGTATTACTCAGCAAATAAATCATTCATATTGTAATAGTCGCTATTCGAAGGCAACAGTTGACATTCAATTGTTTCATTCGTTAACATTATACATGACATTTAGCGTTCAATTTTTTTTCTCCAGTCGCAGTTGTAGCAAATAAATGTCCGACTGAAAATGTTAGCATGGTTTCATAGCATCTAGGCTATTCGCGCCAAGCTGGCATTTAGATGTCGTTAATAATAATACTGTCTACGGCTCCTATTTTGTACTACTACTTCGGAAATCTGTACTAATATTATAAAGCTGAAGAGTTTGTTTGGTTGAACGCGCTAATCTCAGGAAGTACTGGTTCGAATTGAAAAAATATTTTTGTGTTTGATAGTTAATTTATCGAGGAAGGCTATAGGCTATATAACATCGTATATTTTAGTAGTTAGTTTTTTCCACAAACTAACGCGGGTGAAACCGCGGAGTAAGTATTAGATATGTGGTTGAGTCTATTTTTTTATATAAGTAAAATGTGATAAATAAAGCTATTCAGTGAAACTTCTTTGCTATAATATTGTTTGTTTGTAATAAATAAAAGCTTGTTGTGGTCTACGTATTTAGCCGTGACGGTAAAACAGTGAGTGCTTACCAAATCGTGACTTACCCCATGTGCACAACGTCGATATATCACTTCAAAAAAGTTTTTTTGTAATAGGTAATTTTACTGATATTATTATTTTCTAATTGAAAATATTTTCGTGCCATATATTCTTATTGTTAGTCAGCATTGTTATCTACATACCTATCTATACCTTGCTTACATTTGACTGTAACTAACCCAATCTTTGTCTGAAAGATAAATAATATTGTAAATTAAAAAAAAAAATTAAATAATATTATAATATTTCGATAAATAACTGTGAATTAATAATGCATTTGTATTTTTAAATTACAACTTTATAAACTTTCTAAAGTATATTTATTATTAACGTTATAAGTAAGTAAGGCTATAATAAATAGTATAGTCTACGTGCTAAAGCACTGAGTCTCTGTGCTATGCGGACGGATGGTTTCCATTTTGATATAGGAACCCTTAAAAAGGGTACAAAGATTTTCCGTTAACGTATTAATACCTGTATTTAATACTTAAATTAATTAATAAGAATATAAAAGTTATTTCGTTTTTGTTGCAGAAGTACGTGGTCAGTACGGACCGCAGTGGCGACATCCACGTCCATGTTCAGGTAAGATTACATCCCGACGGTTTTCATAACTTTTACATGCCTGTCCAATATGAATGAACGTAGCCTTTGTACATAGGCAATAGGCATTGTTACAGTGTGAAAAATTGATCAAATTGTAACACTTGTAACCAACCTTTACTTTGTTAAGACCATTTTCAATTATCTAAACCTGGTAATCTCTGGATAAGTGACCGGGTAAAGTAATAACAACTATAAATTTGCAAGGAAAAGAGTAGAAGTGCTTAAGTAAATACTTTTAGATACACAATAACAGTGTCTTCTCTCAAAAATTGCTACCACTTCTGTAAAATGCAGGTAGAAGTGACACTTATTGGAAGAAAGCAAATAGCGCAGTATCAAAGATCCTTGACAAGCAATTGCATTTTAATTGGAATGTTTCATTGATGCATCAGGATCGGAAGAGAACTGTTACGTGACTTCCACCGCAGACAGAACTATAGAATAGTCATTAACCAATTGAACTACTTTCTTATGTAGTTCAACTCTTCTTCTAGAATCAAGCATATAATTTGCTTTGATGTGTTTTGGTTGCAATGTCTGAGAACCAGTAATAAGCGGTTTCAAAGCTTACTTCTTGCTTGACAACGCTTCTCCTTCTTTTTTATGCTGAATAAGTTAGAATATCTTCTTCTTCACATAAAAACAAATGGTGTTGAAGAGCGTTTAATCAGGCCAAGAGTATGTTGCATATTTATAACTCTCTAGCCATTGAATTAAATTGAACCAGAAGTCGTATGTTTTCCTGATACAGTATTAGATTTATTTTAGTTTGCACTGCACATAGTAGATATAACTGTACTACTCAGTTAATCCTGTACTGCCATGATACGAGAGTTCTTTAACCTGACTACCACCCTTAAGGAATCGAATGTAGAATGATTGGCAGTGTCAGAGCCAATGATAAGGCTACTTCCCATGTGGTAAACTTCCCACTTGGTAAAAACATACATTATATAAGATTCCCTTTTTATCGTCAATCAGTGACTTCCTTGGCTGGTACCAGCACTTACCTATAGTTGATTTTGTTCAGATGCCATTAATGAAAAAAATTTAACCATAACAATAAAACATTTGAAATAATTTTGTTACACGCTAATCTCAGGGAGAAGTACCAAGGCATGGGCAGGTAAATAACTTTCAAATGTCTATGTATATTTTATTTCTTTGATTCAAAACAGGAGATAATAAGAAAGTCGAAATATGATAATTTCGTAACATTCAAAAATCTTACGCGAGTCCTTCCAAATATGTTTAATTTATATGATTAAAACAGGGCAAACTTGGAAGAATCTATTTGTGCTATAAGCGATAAAATACATTTATAATACATATTACTATGCGTAGTAGTGAAAGCAACAAGGAAGATTGAGGAGTGTGTCGGAAAGCTTTCAGGAGATTTGACTTGAAAAGGGATGGTTGGGTTCTAGTATAATAGGTAGGTATAAGGTGAGCTGAATATAGAGCAAGGGCAAAGAGAGAGACAGAGCAAGGATCAGACAGAGACGGAACGAGGATGATATTGAAGGCAATATTCAGCGCGGCGATGGTGTTCAGGAATACGTTGCGTTGCGACCCGTATTACGTCACGAAAACTGGGAGACACAGCGGAAATTGCATTTGTTCGGGTTTGTCAGATATAATACTACACGAATATTCTATGGGAGACATGGTAAACTTTTTTGATAGAATTTGTGTGGATTTACGTGCAGAAGAAATGTCGTTCCTTTTCTTATTTACAAGTTATATAGGTAGTTTTTTCAAGCTTTATGCTTTGTAATCGTGCTTCCGTAGTTACAAAACCCGATCACGTAGGTACCGTCCAATTCACCAATGGAGCGGATAAATCGATGTCCAATGGATCTTAAATTTCTTGGCAATTCCTAAATATAAGTCTTTTAAACTGGTAAATAATAAAGAAATTGAATTAAAAAAATGAAATAGAAATGGAAGTTAACTAGCTTAGATGCAGGTGATAAATGCCGTCACATTCCCTAGTAACCTATATGAATAACTCCGATAAACTAGTTTACGTCAAGTGATTCTC
The DNA here is from genome assembly GCA_911387775.1 of Thymelicus sylvestris. Classification (NCBI taxonomy): domain Eukaryota; kingdom Metazoa; phylum Arthropoda; class Insecta; order Lepidoptera; family Hesperiidae; genus Thymelicus; species Thymelicus sylvestris. The sequence goes on along the minus strand of OU426891.1, from coordinate 15,794,258 downwards.
TTCCTGTAACAATAGCTTCAGACTTGCGAACCCGTTCTAGATAGTTGTGCTATCAGTGACTGCTCTTGTCCTATAGTGACTAATATAATGGCTCCTAATGGAATGCGCATAGTTTCAATAGACAACGGATAAGGACCATTATTGTCTACATTTTGTACGTATGTCACAACCTATAGCGTTGAAACTCCCTCGAATCATGGAGCATTGAAACTATTGAAAGGTACAAGGAGGGCCATCTCATATGAGGGGAAAGTTGAAAAAGTGTCCAGCTGTTTACTGAAAATAGAGGTTCCAATAATGGCCATTTCAGAATGGCGCTAGTGTGTGAAAAATAGATATATGAACATGGCTGTTGTAGACGGAGTGAAGTTTGCTGAGTTATGCCACCCGTAATGAATGGCGCTAGTGTCTGATAAATAGATATTTGAACATACGTTTTCTAGACCGCACCGCAGCGCCACCCATAATAGGGATGTTGACACTATCAGTAAATTAAAATAAATTTATGTTTAAAATATCAAGGAAAACATTTAAACAACTAAAATATTACTCTTTTGTCGAAATCAATCACAATAAATTAAATATAATTATTTTAAAATGTTAAAAATAGTACTCATTGTCACGTGACCACAAACGTCATTTTGAGCTTATGTATGACGTCATTGTTCTTATTTTATATGCAAGTGCAACTAACTTCAGTCGACAGATAGTATTGAATATCGGCTAGTGACATCACGTGACGTTTTTGGTGGGAAATTTGAAAATGATTTTTATTTATCAATTTTTGTCTTTAAATTGAAGATGAATATTATTTTTATAATATTTTTTTCATGAATCTTAAGATTTCTATCTATAAAATCAAACTGAATCCTAAAATTAGTCAACATCCCTATTGGACGCGTTTTTACGGACACTTTTCATACACAGAGATGTCCTTCTACTCAAATCTCAATCCTCCATGCGAATACAAAATATAATTATACCTACCTACATAGTATGAACGATGTGAGTTAATTATGGACATCTACCGTATAAAACATTGATTTTTAAGGTAACTTAAGAAATGTAAGTACTTAAGTATTACTTTAATGCTAAGTGAATCTCGTGACGATCGAAAAATAAAATGGTAGGATTTATTTATTTATGTGTATTAATAAAAATAATTTTATTTAACTACTTTTCCAGGGAGACTTGACTCAACAAGACAAAAGATGCGTCTTCATCACAGTCCACGACCTTGGGACAAATCGTAAGTTTAAAAAATTTAAATTAAAAATGGTCCAACTTGGTTGTATTGTTGTCATAATCTCGAAATTTTGTGAAAAGCTTAGCCATATTGGCTATGTTTGTGATCATATTTTAAAAAAAACTGTAACTTGTTCGTAGTTTCATCGTGACAAAGGATATAACCGAATTGTGTATGGGCGGCCTGTGCCCTAATAAAAATATTAATGACCTTATGATGAACGTTTCTCGTATTATGCATAAATATTGGCAATCGAAATAAAAAAAATTGGATAGTTTATTGGAAAAACATGGGTGGCTTGATTTTTTTACGGGCAGCTTAATAACGGACGTTATAATAAGGACGAATTTTTTATTCGTAGCGTACCGTATAGTATGGAATATCGTTGAAAAGGTCCCTTAAAAATATTATGGGTCTTTAAAGACCATTTTTGGATTCAGGGGTCCATCTGCGAAATATTTGGATTTAAATTTAGGTTAGAATCAGTTGTCTCGCACCCTGCCGGCTAATCGGTTGGAGGTGGAAAAGTGAAAAAATCTGAAAAATTGATTGTATGATGAATTTACAAGGAAAGTTATCGCAGCTATGTAAGCATAAGTGCTTGTTCATACTGACTCGCGGGCGCGGTCGCGGGCGCGGTCGCGAAATTTCAAACATATGAACTACTATGAGAGTGTTCACATACAAAACGCACGTGCGGTGTAAGTAGCGGGCACGCTAGCGACAACCGCGCGCGGCCCGCTAGCGGCAATATCAAACGCATGAGAATGTATGAGTGTGTTCACACTGAAAAGGCGGAACGCGCGATTATGTCAGGTAAGTTCAACCATTTTGAAGTTGTCGCTAGAAACGATAGCACATGAATTCATTATGTCCCCAGATTAAAGGGTTGTTCTACCATCTAAGATCATGTCCTTCAATACAGAAGAGTTTATTAGTAATATTCAGGCTAGAACTGATTTGATTTGAACTCAGATTTGGCAGAGTAAACACAGGCATCATATGAACAGAAACATTCTTAATAAACTATGTAAGGAAATTGCTGAATTGTTTCCTGATATGGAGGGTGATTACCTAAATGGAACTTTAGGTATGAATTTTCGGTTAAAAAAAGATCGTCGTCCATGTTTTCAACCTCTGACAACATGTCACAATCGCGCAAACGCCTGGCGGCCAGTGTGAACACGAATCCGCCACCGCGCCCGCGACCGCGCCCGCGCCCGCGCCCGCGAGTTCAGTATGAACACTCACTAAGTAGTTAATGAGTAATAGTCGGTAAACTTACTACTTCGGAACCCTAAATTGTGCGTAGCCTGACACGCATTTGCCCGATTTTTTTTGTTCCAGATACTTCGCTTGTCGACTTCGTGAATTGTCCCGCAATGGCCGAGATCAAAGAGCGCTCCTGCTTCATCCACGTCGATGTGCCCGGGCATGAGGAGAACTCGCCGGATTTGCCAGAGTCGTAAGTGGATTTACCCGGTGACCTAGTGTCCGGGGTGTCCGTTATTGCAGCAGCACGAAACTAATCAGCTTTGTAGATAAATGTGGATTATTAAAGAAATTGATGCTGACAAAAATACTTTCTTTGCAGCTATCCCTTCCCTTCTCTCCAGACTTTGGGAGAAGATTTGGTCACGGTTCTGGACTTCCTCCATGTCCGCTATGCGGTTGGTCTGGGCGAGGGAGCGGGAGCAAATGTTCTCGCCCGCTGTGGCTTGGCACACCCGCGTCGTCTTCTTGGCCTCATCCTCGTCAACTGCACTGGATCTACCTCCTCCGTAGCTGACGCCTTCCGCACCAGATTCTCCAGGTGGAGGGGCACTGACATCACCCAGTCTGAGGAAGACTTCCTCATCTACCACAAGTTCGGACACGTGAGTTTACTGCCAGAGCTCCTTGACTATCGCTATCAGGTATTCTTTTTGTCCTGTTTTGTTACTAACAACCACTAATTTGGGGAAATCATTTCTGCTGAACTGGCTTCCGAGGTTTGTGTTGCGTCTGATCTCTTGCATTTTCCCTTGATTTTTATTGACTTGAAAATTTTTGCGTCTTTGGGAAATTTGTTTACTTCCCGTTTTTCACGGACCTACAAACTACTTTTCGTAGGTCCGTGCCGTTTTCGAAGTTTGAAACATGTGATAGTATAATATAAACAATATAAATGTTTTAACTACATTCCACTTTTTAGATCTGCATTATCGTTTAAGTGTTTAACCATCGTGTCACGTTCCTCAGTTTTTACTGAAGCCTTAGTAGGAATGACTTCAGACGAACATTTCAGTGAGGAATTTGTTCCTTACTTTTAGTCCAGTAAAACCGATTGAAGGGTTAAAGTTTCGTCAATGTCAATATTTAAAATAGTTGTATAATATTATGTTAATACTTACTACCTTACCTATCATCTATTTAAGAAATAATAATATATACATCTACTAATTTACACTTAGGTGTAAATTATGCCTACAGAATACTTTATAATACCGGAATTCATATATCTATTAATGGTAGCCTTGGCCTTTATGGTGACATGTAATATTTTCCATCGGTTTGTAAATTTCATCCAAATATTATAAATGTATTGCTTTTTGTGATCTTTTAATTCTGTGCCTCCTGTGATAAGTGATCTAAGTCGAGTTGTACCCTTTTTCTGATTTTAACATAGAAATGTATAAGAAAAAATTACGATTTTTTTGGTCTAACTCACATTCTTCTATCTGCTATAGTTTTGGAGATAATTTGGTGCAAACTGATATAAGTGCACACTGTTTTGGCAAAAAAACCGTGAATATAGATATATCTAAAGTTGTAACCCCTATAAATAATTGCTCTACAGATATTTTTTGTGCTTTGTGCTATAACTGCGATTCATACTCATTTTCACATTTTATTTTTCAATATATTTATCGTGAATATTGATTTATTTAGAGTTATATCACTATAAACCGATACTGATTGGGGTACAATTCTATATGATTCTATATAGAATTAAAATCAGTTATATATCAGTTTACACAAAGACAATTTATAGGTGCAACATAATTTAACTCTACTTGTATAATTTACCACGTAATATTAGCACACATTTGAAATAAAACAGGTACAACTTGTGAGTTTTGGATGAATTACTTTAATATTATAATATTTACTACACAAAACTAAATTTACGGTGACAGTAAATGTTTTTATCTACAAAAGAAGGTACTCATGTTACACCTAGCTCACTTAGTTTATGAACTACATTTTTTTTAAACTTGTTTTCGTCCTCCTGTAAAGTGTCGATTTTTCACTCGTATCACTTATCACAGGAGGCACAGAATTTTAAACAGATTTTGTGTTGTCTATGAAGCATTTTCCTTGGACGTAGTTAGTTCTTTAATCATAGTTGTTTTCTATATAGGTGTAATATCAATCCCTATTCCGTATACAATTTTTAAGTAGTAAAATTATCCATCTTCTTAGAAAATAGTTATTATTTTACTAACATACTAACATTTTATAATAATAACCTTTTTGTTTGAGTAGATGTAGTTATCTGCTTAGAGTACTTTTTTGTCGGTTACAAAATGTGATTTTGTGCCTGATTTTAATTTCATTTTTATTTGGCTTATGCATTTTGATTGTTTTTGTTTTTATTTAACCTCATGCCTGTTCTTCTTGTTTAATGATTCCCATACTGTGTGCTCATTTAACGTGTTCATTCTCTTCCTACTTATATCCTTTTAACATATGAATTGTAAGAACAATTAATAACATCCCTTCTTATAGTTCGTTTAAGTACCTAATAGTAGTTAGTAATGCATCTAACATCAGGTTTATAATTTCATGATCAATTTACGGTAACTGTAATTATTTACCTGAGTATACCAGCTGTAATATGTAAAATATGTATGCTGTAATATAGTAGGTATCTACTTATCTACGCTATAATGCATTAGTTATCTAATGTATTATATGTTATCTAATGTAGTTGTGGAAGTAGGTAGTATTTTTATTATAATTCTGTATAATGCTTTTATTGTTACATTTGTACATTAATATACGTAAAGGATTTCGCTATAAATGCGTGAGTCAAGATAGTTTTCATTTTATAAAGACCTAATATTAAAATTTCCGGCAATTGGGTAATTTTAAATTCAGCAGATGGCCATTAAAGATAAATAGGTACTTCCCACGATTTCCTAAGTAGTATCTAGACACGCGGAGCGTGTCAAGTCAATTTCTTAGCTAACAGAATTGACGAGCAGCACCGTGTGTAATATTACACGAACCATTTGGAGCCACTTTTGACCACCTCATAACTCAAAAACTATTTAACATAAACCTGTCAAATTTGGCTCATTTATTAAGACTTGCGAAATACATACGTCTTCCAAATTTCATAAACACATCTCAAACGGTTATTTAGATATTGACGTCCAAAAATCGAGAAATTTAACACTGACTGACCTATAGATCAAAACTATATCCAACTTCTAGGTGACCTAGAAAGTTAAAATTTGGCATGCAGATAGGTAGTCGGGTGAATACAAAGGAATAAATCTGAAAGTAGTAAATTTTTATCAATTTATGATAATTTTTCAAAAAATTGATTCTATTAGGAACCCTTACTTAAAATGCCTGAAATTTAAGAGTAGCAATCAAAATTGATGACATCTGGTCATTATGTGGATTCCAAGGTGAATATATAACGAAACATATCAGTTTTAGTACTTTCTGAAGCTTTCAACGGGAGGAAGATGTTCAGTGTCCCAAGTGCCTGTGAGAAGTGCACAGCACATATACATTTACGTGAAGATTAGTGGTTCGTCAGGAGACGTTATTTCCAGTGTATTACGTCGTTTTATTTTTAATGTGTGGAAAATTATTTTTCTCTAATCTACAAGATTACACCACAAAATTTTGTATTATTTCCGTAATTATACCAGTTTAAAGTAATTAGAAGTATTGTTTCAAAATTTATTGTTGCACGATGTCATCCATAAACAACTTATCTGTAAACTAATAGTATAAAGAGGAAAGATTTGATTGTTTGTTTGCATTGAATAGGCTCTGAAACTACTAAACCGATTTGAAAAATTCCTTCACTGTTGGAAAGCTACACTATCCCCGGGTGACATAGGCTATATTATATTTTCAATAAATTAGGGATCCTTAATAAAACTCCAATAACGTAACCCAAGGTGTAAAAAAATAAGAAAACCAAAGCAAAGCGAGGGCGGTCACTCGTAACTAATAAGAGTATAGTCGACTTTCGTATTTATTACGATATTATAATTGGGATTTAGTATTAATTATTATTTCAATATTTAGCGGACATCAATAGTGGAAAATCATTACTTATAAATAATGAAATAATAGGTACCGTATTTCGGACCACGGCGCACTAACTACAGATTTAGTTGAAGAGCACTATAACAGTTCATGTATTAAAAATTAATCAGTAACGTTATGAATAAGTACTTACTAATAATTTCTATACAAAAAGTAATGATATCCCATCAAAAACATAAATGTAAAGTGAGAGTCAATTTCAAAAAAAAAAAGAATTGAGATCTAAATGGGTGCCAATTTCTGTGTAGAAAAGCCTAAAATTTTAGTCACAAGAACATGTAATTCAAGCTTTACATTTGACTTGGCTAGTTTTCTTTAGTTAGCAACCAACAAACCAAATTAGAGAAGAGTGGCATAAGCCATCAACCTAACAGATTTGACGAAGCTAATTACATAGATATAATATAGCCTAGGTAGGTACGTGAAAACTAACCAAGTCAAATGTGGAGCTTGAATTACATGTTCTTGTGACTAAAATTTTAGGCTTTTCTACACAGAAATTGGCACCCATTTAGATCTCAATTCTTTTTTTTTTTGAAATTGACTCTCACTTTACATTTATGTTTTTGATGGGATCACTTATTTCTTGATCCACACATAGATAATATTTTTCATGAAAAATTACAGCCACTAAGATTTATTTATTTATTTTTATTTATTCATACTTACATCTAACAAGATAAGATATACGTATATCTACAAACCATCCCAACAAAACCAAAAATATTGCAGGTCTACCAACTTCTTCTGATTGATTTTAATGTTTCTTTTGGAATAAGTTAATGAATAATGTATTAAATATAATATGCGAGTATTAAAAAAATAAATAAATAAAAAAGAGAGCAACGACGCTGATGAACGATTTACGTATCGTTTGATTTCCAGCAAATCTCAGGCGATGCGTGCGAGGCGAGCGAGCGCGAGCGAATGCTGAGCGAGTATCGCTCGCGGCTGCGCGGCAACCTCAACACTCACAACATCAAGCAGTACGTCCGGGCGTTTATTCAGTAAGCAAAAACTAAATTTAAGGGCGAGGCCAAACGAGCGTAATAATTTGAGTTTTGAGAGGCGAAAAATGAGTCTCCTGCAATCGGTTTCATACTAAAGTCCAACGGCGACGCAAAATGTTGACGTTAAGTATGAAACCGACTCATTTTACAGAACTCACAGCTCAAAAAATACGCTTGTTTGGCCTCACCCTAAGTGACATAATGTACTTTTAAGTATTCAACTCTTTAGTGGGTAACTGTAGGTCACGGCCGAGGATTTTTTTGTAGTTGAGAAGGCCGAAAACGTCTTCCATTGAGATTTGGCGGAGGCATAGGTCAAATATAATTAACGTTTTTATTTAAAGTCCTGCTTCGAACTCTGATTTTAAATATTATCAGCGTATTTTGTTTGTATGCGCGAATTTTGAAACTACAGTGTTGCCGACCTACATATGGCATAGAATGGTAAACTAAGTGGTACATAGTTCAACTCCGCAGGTAAAGTAGGAGCGACCTGCCTGTAGCAATAAAAAATAAACGTTTGCACACTTATACCCCTGCATTACGATTCCCTTGGTCGAGGTTGGCATCGACAACAGAAATAACACATCACTATAACACCCATGATCCGAATATTTATCATATAAATATCCGCTCCGGCCAAGAATCGAACCGGAACCCCTCGCTTCTCAGGCTCGAGGTGTAACTGTGAGCGATCTCCAGCTACCCAGTTAGGAAACATAACAAAGATAATACGAACTGAGCAATGATCCTATATAAGCAATTAAGAGTGAGGCCAAACGAGCGTATTTTTTGAACTATGCGTCGCGTGAAATGAGTTGGTTTCGTACTAAAGTCTTAACTAATTTTTCGTCACCGTGTGCTACAAACAGGATTTAGCATGAAAGCGAAAAAAATACGCAAATTTGGCCTCATCCAGCTCACCCTTAGAAAAGTATGACGTTTTGAGTGCGCTGACCCTGTCCTTACGCAATGATTGATATACCTAAGTCAATGCCTGATAAAACCCTGTGTTGTTCGCAGCCGTAAGGACCTGGTGCTGCGCGGCTGCCAGCCCGACATCCTGCTGATCACGGGCAATCTGAGCCCGTACTCCTCGGTGGTGGAGAAGATGTACAAGGAGCTGGACAAGGACAAGGTCACCATCCTCAAGGTGGAGCGTGTGGGAGACGTGCTCGCGGAAGCTGTGAGTTTTTATTTTTATTTTTTTTAAGGAGCTCTTGGCGTTGCGCTACCGTGTACCTACGTCGATCGACTGACAACTTTAAAAATAAATCATTCATTCAACCAAACCTGGAATAGTGCGAGCGTCCACACTCTACAGTCTACTCCACAATCTGTTACCAACTAGGTATTAGCCAAGTGCGTTAGTCGTAATTTTTTTGAATATCTAATTTTATGTTGAAACTAGCTGACCGGGCAAACGTTGTTCTGCCAAAAATTTAGGGGTAGGGGGATGAAAAATACATTTTGTCCGATTCTCCACCCTAGCCGATATGCACGCAAAGATTCACGAAAATCGGTCGAGCCGTTTCGGAGGAGTTCAACTTCAAAAAAGTGTGACACGAGAATTTTATATATTAGATTATATTATACATATATATATATATATATATTTTCTTTCATTTCTTTACATGTTATATTTAAAAATACTTCACCAACGTACGAGTCTCATGATAAAGTATTTTTAAACATGTATGTAAATATTTTATATAAATAAAATAATTAGACCTCGTAAACGTATACGAACTCTCGGTCAAATACGAATTATTAAAAGTAAGTATTTAAATATATTATTGTTTTATTTTTTATGAGGTACCTACTTAACATAACATTAAAAACATACTACAAGTAATCCTTAAATACCTAATGAAATGCGTAAACACAAGTTGGTAATTTGCAATTTAATTATTATTACCTTTTGAGAGTTTTACCACATACATAGGGATGTTGACCAATTTTAGGAGATATATTTTATACAATAATGAAAATATTCAATTAAAAAAAGAAAAAAACTCCATGTGTCCCCCCCCCCCTCCCCCCTGCTGGCTAAACGGTTGGAGTTGGACATGTGAAAAAATTCTCAAAAATAGATTATATGATGAATTTGCAAGGAAAACTATCACGGCTATGTTAGCATAAAGTAGAATTAATGAGTAATAGTCGATAAACTTACTACTTCGGAACCCTACATTGCGCGTGGCCTGACACGCATTTGCTCGGTTTTTACAAGGTAATTTACGCATTATGAATAAATTCATATTAAAAATTAACTTTAAAAATGTTTGACATAATTTGACCCGTATTGTTATTGAACTTGAAAATTGACTTGAGTGAGATAATGCCTACGCGACCTTGAGTATAATATTAATTCCGTCAATCGCGCAACTCAATAAGTAGGCAGGCATACTTGGCCAAGTGTGCAATCTCCGCTGTTGCATCGGAAAGTAAAAGTGGAGGGAGCCATTCGTATCGCTGCATTAAGGCAGTGCGTTGACCCTTTCTGCACTATCAAAACATATGGGCACACAGTAAAAAATAAATAAAAAAGTGTAGTCAAACCATCTAACGCCAAGCGGTGACAACTGACAGTTTATAATTAAGGCGCGAAACTGTCGCGCATCGCAGTAAAGTTTAAACATCGATCGCGCGAACAACTCAACAATGTTTATCTTGCTGTACATAATCGTCACCACGGTGATGGTCGGAGTGATGGTTGGACTCTATCAGAAAAATACCAACGCCTTGTGCAAGTCTAAGCGAAGACTCGACGGGAAGACTGTCATTATCACAGGTGGGACTTCAGGCATGGGTTTAAGAATCGCTGTTGACTTTGCTGATCGCGGCGCGCGGGTCATCGTAGCCTGTCCCTTCGTCGACGAGGGAGTCGAAGGAAGAAAAATCATAATCGACAAAACCGGCAACGAGAATATAGTGTTCAAGTTGTTAGACCTCTCTTCGCTAGACTCCGTTCGGAAGTTTGCTGCAGACATCATAAGAACGGAGAGCCGATTGGATATCCTGATCAACAATGCGGGGGTCGGCAGCGTGGACGACTGCATCACGGGTGATGGAATGAGCTTTATCATGCAGGTGAATTACTTCGGGCATTTTCTCCTCACGCTGTTACTACTCCCGATGTTGAAGAATTCTGGAAAGGCCTCGGAGCCTAGCCGAGTCGTGAACACCTCGTCCGTTCTGCACAACATCGGAAAACTGGACATCGATAAGATAAATAGCGTGGACTATTACTATCCAGTGCAAGTGTACGGGAACAGCAAGCTATGCCTGGTTCTTTTCGCTCATGAACTGTCCAAGAAACTGAAGGGAAGCAACATAGTGATTAATTCCGTGGATCCAGGAGTGGTGGGTACTACAATCTTCAACTGCTGTGGAAGATTTCTTGGTGCCCTAATCACCTTTCTGTCCAGTAATCTTTTTAAGACTCCATGGCAAGGAGCTCAGACGGCTATCCATGTCGCATTGGACAAGAAAGCCGGAGAAGTGAGTGGACAGTTCTTCAAAAATTGTAAGTTGACTCGAGCGAGGCGAGCGGCTTATAATGAGAAGCTATCTGCCAAGCTTTGGGAGGAGTCTCTAAAGCTGGTCAAATTGAGCAACGAAGATATAGAGCGGTTTCTCATGAGCTGAAAGATGAGATATTCTTATTGTTAGTGACATAATTTAGGCAGGGCATTGTTTGTTGAGTGTAATAGTAAAATATCTATTATCTAGAGCGAGTTCATGTGAACATTAAATATATGATTTACTGGCAAATTGCTGTTCCATGACGACTGTTGTGTTTAATTAATGTCTTTAAAAATGATCATGTCAAAATATTACAAATTATTGATTTCTTGTAAGGTATATCAGTGGGTTTTAAATTCATATTTAATTCTGATTATTTGCATGCGCGTAATTAGTTATTTAAATAATGGAATTGGTAATTGGTTTGTTTGGAGTGTTTTATTTATTAAAATATAAGAGATATAAGTAAAACTATGGTGAATATATTGTTTCATTTCCGCTTAACATGTATAGGTACGTATTATTGATTAATTTATTATGTACTTACTTGCTAATATTGCTACAACATTTATTATAAAATGTATTAACTTTGAATGTTAACATACAGTTTGCAGGAGATAAAACATATTATATAGGTAGTTACATATTTTTATTTTGTTAATGTACGAGAAGGTTCGCTGAATTTTCCGTGGTACCTACCACATTCATTTTAATAACTTATTGAATTTTACGTTCATAATTCGATAATTCATTGATAAAAAATTAAAAATATATTATATTGTCAATAAAAAATATTTCAACACCCAGTTAGCTACCTACCTAACCTAATCTAACTGCAAAAAATATGAAGCTAATGTCTTCAATAATATTTTTTTTGGCCAGTAGGTATCGTAGTCCATCGTCAGTTTAACTCAATAACATCATATTTGTTGACGTTACATGAGCAGGTTCTGTATCCAAAGTCTAGCTCTAGATTAATCGGTTATGTGGAAGTTATTAAAAAGTATAGTTATATATAAAGACTAAAATGAGTTGAACTGATTGATCTGATGTATTTTATGTAGGTAAATTAAACCATGAAACAATGGTACGGGGCAAAGCTTGTATTGATTAAAACATAAGTTTTTAAGCTTTATTTTCAAGCAAACTAAATATCGAACTGAATCGATATCAAAGAATGCGCGAATTATAAAAAAGACAATACTTCACTCCGGGTGTTCAGTCGGCCGCAGAAGTAGCTTAACATTATAGTACTTTGTAATAGTAGTAACTGTTTCGACGGTTTCCTAGCAACATCTATGACAAATTCAAGAAATGTAATGTGACAAGATACTAAAATGTTAAGCTACTCTGCGGCCGACTGGTCAAGGCAAGAAGTAGCGGGTGGTGGGGCCATGCCTCACCTCAGACCCCGACTGCATTCGCACGCCTACTTTAGAACTTATACTGTTAAAACAGTGTCCCGCGATTGATAAAAGGCTTTATCTTCTTTGGTTAAAACGTAATAATTTTACTTAATGTTTCAGCCAGCTAAAGTGGCGCAATCGCTGCTGCTCTTCTGTCAAGGGCAAGGTCAGCTGACGTCGTTGCCGCCTCCGGGAATAGAACGTCGTATGTCGCGAGCGATGTCCATGGAAGAGTACGACAAGCCCAACATTCGCCGTCTCTCTCTCACACCGAGCACGGAGTCTCCTCCGCCGAGGAAACTCTAGGCCATGGCCCTGGCCGGTTCCCCCCTCGCTGAGGAATCGGTCTGATCCCCCACCGGGATTGATATGTGCTTGTTCTTGTCGTTTCACTTGGATTACACTTGGCAAGATACAAGAAAAAATTGTTAAGAACTTCATGCAGAATTGAAATCTGTTAACTTTTATGCAGTTTTCTGCTCGTTCTACATCTTAGATTTAGGAGGTAGTTTCTTTTAGTCTCCTATGCTTGGAATATTTACCAGGAAAGTAGGCAAGAGTTTAAGTGTATTGTTCGAAATAAGATTTATAATGTTTTGTTTTTATATATTTTTTATTATTTGGATTAATGAAGTTTTGAGAGTTTCTTTCAATAATATTCATCTAAAACTATTGTAGTGTAGTGTAGTGTTTTGACAGGAATTTTTCCATAGCTTTAACCCAATAATGGTCATAAGTGAAGGGGTTTTCTCGTGCATCATCTTAGTATCAATTTATTTAGTCAAGTCGAACATCGAAACTCCGGCGCTTCTGGCTGTTGCTAGTCCAACCTTAGTTCAGGCATGAAGTCTCAGTCAAAATCCAAGGTAATAGCTAAACCAACTAACGAATTTAGTCATACCAAAGGCTAGTCAAAATTCGACCTTAAATCAATTTATTTTCTATTTTGTTATTTTCTTCAATAACTGTAATGTTAACACATTTTATAGTTTTTATACATTAAATTTAGCTCACGGCACTTCTTCTTCATGTAAACCTTAATTGTACCAAATGCCAGCTTCCAACTTGCGTGTATTATTGTTAAAAAACGTTATCCCTTCTCCTATTAATTTATAGATGCTAGGAGAGCCTGTCTTAGTCATTCAAATACGGAAACAATGGAATCGGGATTTGACCAGACGAATCTCTTATGATAGGCAGGTACTAATTAATTGTGAAATTCTTAGGAATATTAAATTGTCAATCCAAACTAAATAATCGAAATGAAATTCGTCAGTTACGCAATTTGTTTTTGAAATTAGCATATTGCTATATATATATATATAGCATATTGCATATTATTAGACCTAAGGACTAGACAAAGCCAGGAGCGCCAGAGTTTGGACGATGACTTACCAACCAGTAGCGTAGCGTGGGGGGGTGGTGGCCGGGGGGCCCTGGCCCCGGGCGGCACATGAAGAGGGGGCGGCAAGCCACTCGATTTTTAAAGAAGAAAAAAAATATACATTAAAATTAATTTTATTTAAATTTTAATGTAAATTGTGCTATGAAAAAAACAAGAAAAGTGCATTTTTAATGAATATTTTAAATAATATGGGGCCGGCAAAGGTCACTGGCGGGGGTGGGCGGTAAATTTTCGGTCGGCCCCGGGCGGCGAAAGCCCACGCTACGCCACTGTTACCAACCTACACAATTGCTACCTTTGAGAGCCTAAAGTTATACCTTCGTTACCGATGATACCTTCACAGCACGGTTATGGGATGGTAATGGTACGATAAGTGGGGAAATTCTTTTCCTTTTTATTTATATTTATAACCGCATGACTTTAGTGGACTTTGTACTCATTCTCGTATTTTATTAATTTGATATAATCAAATATTATTTTATTTGTAGGGTATGGGTATTAACAATTAGATAAGCATTATTTATAATTATGTACAAGTACGGTCACGCATCGAGCGACACATAATGAAAATTGATTACGAATTGTTACGTCTAAATCCACAGCTCCATGTTGTAACTCGGTTTCATTATTATATTTTTAAATGGAATTATAATACAGAAATGAAGTTTAGTATTTCATAGATGTACCTAGTTCACTACGTATTTCATACCTACTTCCTTGCGTACAGAATGTTTGGCTTGGCTTGGCTTCAACCCATTAATAGCCCACTACTGGGCACGGGTCTCTCCTCTTGAGGAGGCCTAGAGCATACTCCACCACGCTGCTCCAGTGCGGATTGGTGGAGGGGTTAGTGGCCAACCCGAGTGTCAGAAGTTTTCAAACCGCCCGAGGGCCTCCGACATGGCTTAACGACTGTTATCTTATGATAACAACCGGGACCGACGGCTTTACGTGCCCTCCGAAGCACGGAAACGCTCAAGAAATTTTTGCCACTAGCGGTCACCCATCCAACTACCGACCGCGCCCGCTGTTGCTTAACTTTGTCGATCACATAGGAATTAGGATCGACGCAAGCCGCCGGGCTATGAGCGCTTCAGAATGTTTAAGAAATATTATCTACTTTTACAGATTTTTAAGATTGATTTTAGGAAGTTATTCATAATTTTTTAAAGTGAAAACTACGTTTGCATGAGCCCCTTAATTTATTAGTAGGTATTTGTCTTGTAGGCATAGATATTTAGGTAAGTACATTTATTATATTATTTAGAAGTTAATAAAGATACCATAACAATATAATTTTTAAACTTTATACTAGAACTATGTAAGTTTTTATGGACCCGTGTACAAGTTTAAACCTGTTTAAATTTTAAATAGAAATATTTTATGAAAACAATATTGTTTTACACACATGACCAATAACTTGAAAATTTATATTTTAGAACATAATATTTACAATATTCTCAGAATTCTTTATTAAAATTCTATTAAAAAATAAATTGAAATCCCTTTGATTTATATAATATTATGTAATATTAAATGAATACCTATGTAACCAAAGAAGTAATAAATAGTTTAAAAGGTAAAAAAACCTTTAAAATACTTTATTTAAATTCAAATTATTACCTATATGATAATTATATTAAATTATTGTAGTATGTAGTTATGGCAATTTGTTAAGATATTGATATTGTGCAAAAAATTAATAGGCGTAGCCTGCACTAATTTACCAAAAATATTTTTTAAAAAAAGCAAAGCAAATTAGATTATAAACAAAATGAATTTAGTGGCCGATGTCTTGTCTTAAACTTTTTTGTGCTCTGAAGGGCACGTTAGGCAGTTGCATCTTACTCTTTGCATTAGGCAGCTGTAGAGCCTGAATGTATTTTTCAGTAGGACTTTTGGCTATTCATTAGTAGATATTAGAACTTAGATGTGGCAAATATATTTATAAGTGTTACTATTTTCGGTGTATGCATGTTTTTGGAGTAAATTAGACGATTCAAATTGTTCGTAAAACATTTTTAAATGTCAACGTATGAGAATTATCCTATCATGGTTATTTATCTCTTGGTTATGTTATGGTGAGAGTGATGTATCTACCTAATAATTAACTAACTATTATGTAATTAGGAAACATATTTTAGTTACAGGACAGTCTTTATAAATTTGTGTATCATTTTGTACACGAGAACATTTTGATGTTTATCTTTATAGATTAATATTTTGATAGATCGCATGGAACGTGTATGTCAAAGTGTATTTAGCTGATGTTTATAGCAATAAATGTTATTATCTTCTCTTGTGTATTTTTTGCAATGCTAGTCAAGGAATCAACGCTATGCAACGAACGCTACTTTGCAGCGCGTTCAGTATGTCGAGGACGAACCACCTGTGTCACAATCATTATTTATTTATTTATTTAATCATCTATAGGTACTAAAATATAAAGAGTTATTATTATTATTATAAAGAGGAAAGATTTGATTTTTTGTTTGCATTGAATAGGCTCCGAAACTACTGAACCGATTTGAAAAATTCTTCCACTGTTGGAAAGCTACACATTCACAGTCATTTATAAAGTAATGCACAGTGTACACCACAACAATGAAGAGACTTTTGTTGAATGCGGGTATAATTAAAATAGAATACATGTCGGGTAATCTATGGTGTCGCTAGACGCCATCTATAGGTAGGCATATGTGATGACCCGTGTGGCGCAATTCAAATTCAAAATTATTTATTCATGTAGGTATCATTGATTTGATACACTTATGCACGTCATTTTTTTAATGAACCAATGGTTGGTTACCATGCCGGATCGCCGTGCCATGGTGTGCCGCGCCGTGCCGTGCCCCAGATTTCCAGCGAGGCGGAAATTTAAATGAGTTTGAATTTCTGTTCTCGGTCTGGGTGTGTTGTGCTTGTCTCTGTGTGTTTTCCATTGCACCCACGATGGCCACGATACAGCCTGTATCATACAGGGAATCCTAGTGTGGGGCTATGAGTGTGTAGCGTAGAGCCGTAGCTAGATGACTAAAGGCTCTGGTGCAAAAAAGAACGGGGGCCCTAAATAAACACATTTACATCAGCTCATAACGTCCACTGCATGGCACAGCAAAACTACTTACGCTTCCCGCCCACCTCAGACTTTTTGTAGAGCAGATAATCGGGCCGATTTTTCCTCCCATATTATTTCTGACCGACTTTTTGTAGGACGTGTGCGTTGCACTATTGCTATCAGTACGTTCTATTTTTTTCCTACAAAAAATCGGTCACCGATTATCGGTCGTGGGCGAATAGCCTCACTATGTAGTTTGTCGGATAAATGTGAATAGGTACATTACTGAACTTAATCTACGTATGATTAGTTTGTATGTTAATTGTTACATTGCTCAGTTGCACTGTACAAATTACATTAATTATTGTAACATTGTAACAAATTACCTACAGCTAGCAAAAACGTTAGAATGTGGAATAAAAAGTTACATCATGCACGCCATGAACGGTCACATAATTGGAAGGTTCATTCCCACTAGTTCTACTCGTTAGTTCCAGTGTTTCCCCGTGGTCAGTTTCGGAGGAGTTCAACTTCTAACACCGTGACACGAGAATTTTATATATTAGGCCCTTATCCCACTGGTGTTATGCGAGCGTTAGTGTTTCTTCAACGTCTGCGTAGCGACAACGTCGCGTTGACGTGACGTCAACGTTGAGTGGCAACCGTTCGCACTTCGACTTCGCAACGTCAACTTCGCGTCAACGCAACGTTAACGTTACGTTTATTGACAAGAAGTACAATCATGTAAAAAGAGTACAAAAAGGTACAAAAAAGGGTACAAAAAAGGTGTAAAAAGAGTTCTCCTTCAGGGCCGGCGATGCATTGGCGATTCCTCTGGTATTGCTCATGTCCATAGGCGACGGTGACCACTTACCATCAGGTGGCCCGTCTGCTTTTTCGTCAGCCCCTCAGGCTATAAAAAAAAATCATGCCGTCCGTCTCTTTTGGTGACACTGAAGCTCTGAGATTTGTGTATAAATATTGTATGTCATTTTGAATCACTTTTAAAAGTTCGCCAAATGTAGTTTCCGACATTCGCAAATATTTTATAAAATTCGGATTCATTATTTTTAATACTATTAGTGCACAGTACGAAATATTCACTTTCTTGTAATTGATTGGAACATATAGATGGATTTTCCCAAAACTGACGATGATAATTTTTTCTTTTACGTAATTTTCGTCAAAGCAGCAAAGCCAACAGTAGTGTTTCCTCGTCGGACTCCTTTTCGTCTCTGATTGTACGCCTGAAATCGCAGCATGTGCGCGACGTTGACGTTGCGTTCAGCGGATGCGCAACGTTAACGTCTGACCCTTTTCATATATAGGTCACAGAAACTTGAAATGGGTGTCAAACTTTAGTTCTACTTTCATTTATTACGATCTAAGTGAAAACGATGTACTAGCGTAAATAGTTTCAAAAATAACAAGGTTCAAAAGAACCTCCAGCCAGCGGGACACTTTTTTCTATGATGCTATAGGAACATAAAATTTACATGTAATCTTTTCCCTTTGTTTAGTTCCACTCGATTATCGGTTTTAAAGGCAGAAGACTTTTAAAATAAGATAAATAGAAATTTTATCTTTTACCTTTTAAAAATTAAAATATCTTTTAACTATTTTAATTTTTTAACCGACTTCAAAAAAAGGAGGAGGTTCTCAATTCGACTGTATTTTTTTTTTTTTTTTTATGTTTGTTACCTCAGAACTTTGGACTGGGCGAACCGATTTTGATGATTCTATTTTTAATCGAAAGCTGATGGCTGTCATGTGGTCCCACATAAATTTTATTGAGATCTGACAATGGCATCCATGAGAAAACTACATAAGTCGTAAATTTGTGTTAAGATGTGCGCGATAAATTGACGAATAACTCAATATCACGTCAACCGATTTCGATGATTCTTTTTTTAATAGAAAGCTGGTGCTTGTCATGTGGTCCCACATAAATTTAAACGAGATCTGACTAGTAGTTTTTGAGAATTTGAAGTCGGTTATTTTTTGTTAGTAAAATTTTTATTATCTTTTAACTATTAAAAGATAAAATAGAAGCCTTTAAAACCGATAATCGAGTGGAACTTGTAGTAGTTGTTGTACTTACGTGCTCCGTAATATTTGGATATAGTGATATGGTTGACTTGCATTAGCTCGTTACGTCACCAGTGGTAAGGAAACACGTCCGCGTGCGTCTACGGCTGTCTCGTGACTGACCCAGTGTTGCCCCACTACCCGTGCTCTCGAGATAACATGATTACTGCTATAACTATAATAGCAGTACAAACACTACATCCCTTCCTTATTAAAATCTTTATTTAATCTGGAGTCCGATCCACAGTTGACTCTGCAGTTGATCGCAACTCAAGCCCTCAAAGGCCACTCCACGTCTACACCATTCAATATTCCAGTTACTTAGACAAACTCATTTGTAACACGCACTATATGTATGAAGCAGGCTACCGTTTGTAAACTGTAGCCTTCTGGGTGCCTTCACTAACCTCAACAAACTCAAACTGTCATATGCATGCTTCGTATAGAATTACTTATGTAGATTATACTTTCACTGTAAATTATTTTAAACACTGAAACAACACCTGATACCTCTTCCATCGTCTTACACCTTTCCCATTCTCACCCATTCTCCTTCTATCTTTATTAAATAATAATTATTTACATCACCTCTTAGCTTTTCATACTTCCCTCTTTCTTCTCTCTTTGATTAAGATCGCCAAGTTATTAGGTTGCATACCAACATTCAAACAAACCTCATCATTTCTGTCTTTAATAGACAACTTACTGGTAAAACAAACACAGGAAATATGAGAAACTCGATGAAAATTTATATTATTACTAAAAGTGGTTTACTGTCAACAACAATTTACGTACAGCTTACAACCTGCTTTCGTTTTTAAAGACTAAAGTTTTACTTGCGAGACAATCTATATATATAAAATTGAAAAGCGACACACCGCTGATTAAACAAAAAATCTCAGAAACTGCCGAACCGATTAAGATGAAATTTGGCAGGGAGATAGTTTATGCTAAGGAGACGTCCACTAAGAACGGATTTTTGGAAATTCATCCCCTAAGGGGTACAAATAAGGGTTAGAAGACACTTTCATACAAACCAACTTTCTTAGTTTTAGATTTATAAATTTGAAAATTTTAGGTTTATAGTAATAAACAAAAGTTAACTTTAATATATTTTTTTGGAAAATCATCCCTTAAAGGGTTAATTTACTGAATTGAACTTAGTAGGCAACTTCGTCATTTTTGAAGTTAAAAACATGAAAATTTACATATTAGCTCCAGACTAAAAACAAAATTTGTAAGAATTATGTTTTTTTGAAAAATCATCCCCTAAAGGGTTCATTAAGAGTGCGAAAGTTAGTATGGCAACTTCGTCAGTTTTGAAGTACGAAGGGCGAAAATTTGTATATAAGCTTATAGTTAGACTCGAAAAATAACTGTATCACTGTTTTCTCGAAATTCATCCCCTAAAAATAGGGGTTAGTATTCAACTACATACAAATCAACTTCGCCAATTTTAGAGTTATAAATATGAAATTTTTTATGTAAGTTTATAATAATAAACAAAAGTTAACTTTAACAATTTTTTTTGGAAAATCATCCCTTAAAGGGTTAATTTAGTGGATTTAATTTAGTATGCAACTTCGTCATTTTTAAAGTAAGAAGGGTGAAATTTTGTACATAAGTACATAAGCTTATAGTTAGACACAAAAAATAACTGTACCACTGTTTTCTCGAAATTCATCCCCTAAAAATAGGGGTTGGAAGCCATTTACGTATAAATCAACTTCGTCAGTTTTAGACTTATAAATATGAAAATTTTTATGTAAGTTTATAGTTGTGAACAAAAGTTAATTTTAACACGGTTTTTTGGAAAATCATCCCTTAAAGGGTTAATTTAGAGGATTTCATTTAGTACGCAACTTCGTCATTTTTAAAGTTAAAAACATGAAAATTTATATATTATTAGCTCCAGATTAGAAACAAAATTTGGAAGTACATATTACGTTTTTTTGGACAGTCATCCCCTAAAGGGTTAAATAAGAGTGTGCAATTTAGTATGCCAACTTCGTCAGTTTTGAAGTAAGAAGGGTGAAATTTTGTATATAAGCTTATAGTTAGACACAAAAAATAACTGTACCACTGTTTTCTCGAAATTCATCCCCTAAAAATAGGGGTTGGTAGTCAACTACATACAAATCAACTTCGCCAGTTTTAGAGTTATAAAATATATGCATTTTTTAATGTGAGTTTATAGTAATAAACAAAAGTTATTATAATGATGATAGGGATAATTTTCCGAAGAATTTTTTTTCGGAAAATTATCCCTTAAAGAGTTAATTTAGGGGAATAAACTTAGTAAGCAACTTCGTCATTTTTTAAGTTAAAAATGGACAGGGAGCAGGAGAGGGAGAAGGAGCGGAAGAGGGAGATAGAGAGGGACAGGGAGCGGGAGAGGGAGTGGGAGCGGGACAGAAATCGGGAGAGGGTGCGGGTGCGGGCGGGAGAGGGACTGGGAGCGATAGAGGAAGAGGGAGAGGGATATGAAGTGGGAGAAGGACCTCGAGCGGGAAAGGGATATGTGGTGGGAGAAGGACCTCGAGCAGGAAAGGGAGAGGGAGTGGGACAGGAAGAGGGAGAGCGAGGGGAAGTGAGACAGGGAGCGGGAGAGAAAAAGGAACAGGGAGTGGGAGAGGGAGAGGGAGAGGGAGAGGGAGAGGGAGAGGGAGAGGGAGAGGGAGAGGGAGAGGGAGAGGGAGAGGGAGAGGGAGAGGGAGAGGGAGAGGGAGAGGGAGAGGGAGAGGGAGAGGGAGAGGGAGAGGGAGAGGGAGAGGGAGAGGGAGAGGGAGAGGGAGAGGGAGAGGGAGAGGGAGAGGGAGAGGGAGAGGGAGAGGGAGAGGGAGAGGGAGAGGGAGAGGGAGAGGGAGAGGGAGAGGGAGAGGGAGAGGGAGAGGGAGAGGGAGAGGGAGAGGGAGAGGGAGAGGGAGAGGGAGAGGGAGAGGGAGAGGGAGAGGGAGAGGGAGAGGGAGAGGGAGAGGGAGAGGGAGAGGGAGAGGGAGAGGGAGAGGGAGAGGGAGAGGGAGAGGGAGAGGGAGAGGGAGAGGGAGAGGGAGAGGGAGAGGGAGAGGGAGAGGGAGAGGGAGAGGGAGAGGGAGAGGGAGAGGGAGAGGGAGAGGGAGAGGGAGAGGGAGAGGGAGAGGGAGAGGGAGAGGGAGAGGGAGAGGGAGAGGGAGAGGGAGAGGGAGAGGGAGAGGGAGAGGGAGAGGGAGAGGGAGAGGGAGAGGGAGAGGGAGAGGGAGAGGGAGAGGGAGAGGGAGAGGGAGAGGGAGAGGGAGAGGGAGAGGGAGAGGGAGAGGGAGAGGGAGAGGGAGAGGGAAAAGAAAAAAAATATATTAATGTTGTTTACTATTCCAAACCCGCTCCCGGAGGAATGATCTGCGATTGTATCGTAAGTTTCAGTATGTAAATTCCTAAATATAAGTACTTCAATATAAATGAACCTGTTTTTAAATTTTCTTTTGTAAGGGAAACTAAATAATATGATAAGCATAATTTCCGCATGCGAAGCTGCGGGCAACAGCTAGTCCTCTTATATACGTAATATAAACTAGGTCCCACCGACGACCATAACACGCCAACCATGGCTAGACTCGCAACAGGAATTTCCTTTATTTAGGCGTCCTTCCTGAATGGGCCCAACTGACCCAACGGTGTCACATATGAATCAGACACTGCAGATACCAATCATTCACACACCAGTCATTCATTGAAATACCTCGTCTATTCATTATCTTTATTCTACATCTCAACTTCATCACGCCAAATAACTAATATGTTCACAAAATCACTACATTTTGTATGGTTTTCAAAGTTATGAGGGCCCATACTGCCGTCTAGTCAGTAATGATTTCAATTTCAAGAGGTCCATACACACTTTAATTACTATGATTTCAAATCATGGGACCTATACTGCCGTCTAGTCAAGTAATGTATCTATGATTCTAAATTTCATGAGGTCACTACTTCCATCAAGTCAATGTATCAATCTCAATTTCATGAGGGTTCATATTGCCGACAGCTCAGTAATGTATGATTTTCAATTTCATGAGGGCTCATACTGCCGACAACACACTTGCAACTCAGTAATGTATGATTTTCAATTTAATGAGGGCTCATACTGCCAACAGCTTACTTCAATTCAGTAAAGTATGATTTTCAATTTCATGAGGGCTCATACTGCCGACCACTGAGTTGCGTATGATTTTCAATTTCATGAGGGCTCATACTGCCTACAACACAGAAACGTATGATTTTCAATTTCATGAGGGCTCATACTGCCCACAACACACTTGCAACTCAGTAATGTATGATTTTCAATTTAATGAGGGCTCATACTGCCAACAGCTTACTTCAATTCAGTAAAGTATGATTTTCAATTTCATGAGGGCTCATACTGCCGACCACTGAGTTGCGTATGATTTTCAATTTCATGAGGGCTCATACTGCCCACAACACAGTAACGTATGATTTTCAATTTCATGAGGGCTCATACTGCCCACAACACAGTAACGTATGATTTTCAATTTCATGAGGGCTCATACTGCCCACAACACAGTAACGTATGATTTTCAATTTCATGAGGGCTCATACTGCCCACAACACAGTAAAGTATGTTTATGTTAAGCAAAACTAAACTTCATTATTATTGGTTGATTTTACTCTGATTTCTATGACTCTTCGAGATAGAGTGCCTTTTAAATTTTACTTTCATTGTAACTTTAGCTTGAATACAATTTTTTCTTTAACTCTGAATTTAACTAAAAACACAGAAGAAATAATAGTATTTATAAATAATTCTAGAAGGTGCAGTAAGAAAAATTCCGAAAAATCATTTAAATAAATAGTGACTCTGGCTCCAACGCAATAAAGTGTAAATCTGATCGCACAGTGCTAATCAAAACGCGTAATGAGTTGCCTTCCTTTCTAACACTGTCGCTTATCCTCTCTGGCAATGTCAGGGTTGCCTTTTTTGAAAGAATAAAATTAATCTGAAAGTTTATTTTTATGTGTTACACATGTATTATTATATATGTGTAAACGATAATTAAATATATATCAGTTCGGACTTGATTATTTAACATCTTACTGAAGAACACGCATCAATAGGTATATAGACAAACACCAATTTTTTTTTTTCTATATGTGATAGATTACGAACGTGTGACTGCTATTATGAATTTTCTGAATTAGTAGGACATGTCGAACGTGGCATGTACCTACTTGTAACGTTATGGTAAAACGCGGAGTGAGCCAGGCCTGATAAAACTTCAACTCGGACTATAGCTTAAACATTCACTAAACTTTATCTTTATCTTTACCCTTTTCACTTGAACTCAACATTACCTTGACCTCACTTTTTTTTTTTTTTTTTTTACGAACTTTTCTAGGTATTGTGACGGGTCATCCTATTGAAATGAAATTCCAAGTGGTTTACAAAATTTAGCTGTAAATCGATACAAAACAACAATCAGTTTGCCTGCAAAACTGTTTAAAGAGGACTTCTCGATTTATAACTAAATACATCCAGCTTAATAAATATTTTTTGGACGTCAGGAGAGTTTCTCCTTCACGATTTTTGTGGAATTCTGTCAAAACCAAGGCTCGGCTTCTCCAGGGCTATGAATTTACTACAGTATATCAAATCGTGCGTCTTCAAAAGGGCGCTTTCCTCAGGCTACAATAATAAATAGCAACATTTTAAACATTGCTGCACCCATTCGAACAAATACAATTATTGTTCTCAATTTAAAAATAAAAACTTACTCCTTTTGTGCACGAATAACTCAATAATAAATATATAATATGATTTCCGTGACAAAACTTAGTTTAATCACAGTAACAACACAAGAACGCGTCTAGCTCGTAAGCGCTTTTGGCCCTAACTGCCTCACTAGATTCTATAAAATTCAACACAAAAACTAAATTAGAAAAATAAAATTGTCTCATCGCGAAGATTTGAACTTTGGTATCGTGGCTTGTATAATGGTTCCTAATAGGAACGATGATAGGAACTTCCTATCATCTCCCAATACGCAATGATATTCAAAATATAGATACGTTATGCCCTTATAAACCAACCAAGAACTCCGTTCTGAAAAGAGCCACAACACACACACACCCATCCTTTGCTCCACTACACCAATCACATTGGTACAATACACGAGAGCATTCTAACGCTGTATGTCAAATGTCAAGCACTTCTGACCACAACAAAAGCGTCATGTGTTAACAGAGCGACCACGACCATAACGGTCAATTACCCGCTCCCGCGCTCCTCATCGTCGGCGCGCCAGTGACACATCCACCATAGAACCCTAACGATGTTGCTATTCTTATGACGGAATAAATGTTTCTTTCCTTCTTACGCTACCGCCCATCAAACCGACTTTATTTATGATTACCCACATTATGTTATTATATTTTCAGCCGTGTAGTGCAGCCGTGATAGTCAAATACCAAAAGGAAAGACTGCTAAAGAATCACAAAGAACTTACAAGCTGAAATAGGGACCCGGCGCCGCAACGTTAAATTACGTTAACCGTATTACAACAGCTTGTGATAGTTTATGTATATTATTTTCAAAAGAAATACAAGTGCATGGCTGCATGTATACCAAGGCGGCTAGGCATGTATGTATGTTTGATACTGCCAATGCAATACTTTCATAACAGAACATAATTTTCATCAAACAACTTCAGTTCCGTTTTTTATCAGAATTCATATCAAAACGACTGCAATTATTTCAGTTTATCATACCTACACATGTACTTTGTAACTAAAGCAAAACTACGTTTGAATGAAACCCAGGACCTGCGTAGAATATAACTAATAGTCATAACAA
Organism: Thymelicus sylvestris; assembly: GCA_911387775.1. NCBI lineage: Eukaryota > Metazoa > Arthropoda > Insecta > Lepidoptera > Hesperiidae > Thymelicus > Thymelicus sylvestris. Next base: position 15,768,339 of record OU426891.1, on the reverse strand, counting down.
CAGCTAATTTTATTGACAATTACCCTTACTGTTATAGTTTTATGGCCGTGAAGAAGCAAACTCACTCTCAACAATTAAACTTAACTTGCATGTGCGGCCATCTATAATGGTAGTAAAATCTATTCTATACTTTATAAAGCCGAAGAGTGCTAAATAAACAGCTAGACCTAAATAAATTTCACTAATTTAGGGAACCCTTTTATTCTTGAATATTTTAAAGTCCCTACTCCTTTATTTAAGTTCATAATTTGTATAATGTTATCTCCTTTTTAGTACTAAGTGTTGTTGTGCAACACACACACGCAAAAATGGTGTCCATTCGCACATTTAAAACAAAAAATGGCGCTTTACAAAATAGTAGTTTTCCAGTATAGCCATTCAAAGTTTTCAACTCAACATTGCGATCACTATCTATGAAGAAAACTGAAATATATCGTTGCAATTAGCCTTTCTCGTCAGTTCGCCCAACCTACTTTTAGTTAGGCACTAAAAACATGCTAGTAAATTAGTAGTTATTCAAAAAAATATATTCAGAAAAAGTTCCGCATGATGCCACTTTTTTCTCATTGGCACACATACGCAACTTTAACCAAACACGCGGCACCACACGCAATACTCCATTTATGTAGCAATCCCTCCAACAGATCGATACTGTGCATTGAGGTATAAGTATACATAGAGAAGACATCTCGAACAAAACGTGTGTCCCCGCCGGGAGGTTCTATTTTCAAAATTGAGCCCCTGTTCTCCTTTCAAAATCGAACGAATCCATTGGACATTGAAGCCGCGCGGCGTCAATTCATTGGAACACACATTGTATTCGCGGTGTCCGTTCTATACGCTAGTAATAATACTTCAATGATACTGTGTATTATATTTAAAACGACACAGCTAAACACTAAATATCACTTCTTATTTCAAAACAAAACCTGTCTCGCTATCACTTTCAGCTAAATAAGTGACACTATATCCAAAATGTAATTTATGTTATTATTACTTCAGTAGCGTGAATTACGCTTATAACACAAAATGCCACTTTTTACTCACCGCACAGTTGTTTTTACAATGTCAATCAATGCCATTTTTCAGAAAACAAAGGGAATTGTGTAGGTAGCGGTAGGCAATTTTTATACCTAATTAGAGAGAGAACTTCGATAATTATGATGATTTTGCTCAATACGTTATTTAAAGTTACAGCACACATAAACAAATTCTCGAGTTAACTATTCGGCACTAATATTAACATTCGTCTGTTGATTATTTCTTGCATCGACGTGTTATTTTCCCTTCGACTCTTCCTTTATCAACACAAAATAAAATATTTATTACACTGACCTTTTGACCTCGTCGCCATTATGTAGTAGTTGTTGTACTTACGTGCTCCGTAATATTTGGATATAGTGATATGGTTGACTTGCATTAGCTCGTTACGTCACCAGTGGTAGGGAAACACGTCCGCGTGCGTCTACGGCTGTCTCGTGAGTTGACTGACCCAGTGTTGCCCCACTACCCGTGCTCTCGAGATAACATGATTACTGCTATAACTTTAATAGCAGTACAAACACTACAGAACTAAACAAAGGGAAAAGATTGATGTAAATTTTAGGTACTTTAATTTTATTGGCTGGAGGTTGAATTAAAACCAACGCCCTTCTTTCATTTTGACGGAGCAAAATCTAATTTTGACTGCATTTGATAGAACTAATTTGGAACTAAATCCTGGTCATACTCATATCGTTATAGGATAGGGGGTCCCGCTGAGGTGTGCGTGTGGAGTGAGGGTTGTTTTTTAAAAGTTACTCAGATTTTTTCAAAATCAAGGAGGGATTTAGGAAAAAATTGTGAAAACATCGTGGTGAAGATAAAAAAATTGTGAAACGTATGGTAAAAAAGTTGTGGTCGATTAAGGGTCAACGCACATTTATTCGGCGCCATTCGCGTTTCGCTGAATGATTTTGTTTACACTTATTCGGCTCGGCTTCTATCAGCCGCGTACGGCGTCGTAAGAATGCGAACGACTGCTTACGGCGTCGTAAGAATGCGAACGGCTGCGTACGGCGCTGAATACGCTGCGAAGTCCGTCCGAAGACGTTAGTAGGTATAATCTATACGGGAACTATGAAGGTCGCAACCTGTCGACAAGGCCAAGGAGTCAAAAATCTTCCATGTACTTACCTACAGCGCGGCGCCGTTCCGCCGCGTTCGACGTCGTACGCGGCGTACGCGGCCGAAAGATAAAACACATTTGTCGTCGTTTTCTACTTGTTTACCGCGAAAGCGGAATCGGCGCCGAAAAGCCGAAAGGATGCGTACGCGTCTCCATACAAAATCGTTGTTTACTATGGACAAAAGCCGAATGGAGCCGAATAAATGTGTTTTGACCCTAACTGGAACACTCAATCCGCTCGTTCATTCCCACTAGTTCTACTGCTTAGTTCTACCGTAGAACTAGTGGGAACAAAAACCGTATCTACATTTTGTTCCCACTAGTTCTACTGGTTAGTTCTATCGTAGAACTAGATCATTCCCACTAGTTCTACTGGTTAGTTCTATCGTAGAACTAGTGGGAACAAAATGTAGATACGGTTTTTGTTCCCACTAGTTCTACGGTAGAACTAGTGGGAAAAAATTTTCCACTAGTTCTACGATAGAACTAAGCAGTAGAACTAGTGGGAATGAACGGTCAAATCAGTCAAACAATAGATGATGATGATGGAGGATAATGTTGATGATGAAGAAAGATGAGGACGAATGGTGATTATGATTTTATTTATTTATTTATTTTAAGGTCCACCAACACAGGATTACAGGATACACAATTCTTTCACTATATCTAGTTAACTTAATTCTAAAATTCGTGTTGCCGCAATTATAGGTGAACACAACATGCATTGAATTAGATCATTATTATAATTATTATGATGATGGTGAATGATGATAACTGGTGATGATGATGGACGGTGATGATAATGATGTCGATGATGATGACTAATGATGATTATGATGGTTATGATGACTGGTGATGATGATGAATGGTGATGATATGACTGGTGATGATGATGACTTGTGATGATGAATGATGATAATGAGTGGTGGTAATGATGATGAATAGTGGTGATGAATGGTGATGTTGATAATGATGACTGGTGATGATGATGAAGAATGATGATGAATGGTGATGATGATAACTGGTGATGATGATGGAAGATGATGATAATGATGACTGATGATGAAGAAGAATGATGATGATAATGACGAATGATTATTAGGCTAGTAATGATGATGAATGGTGATGATGATGACTGATGGTGGTGGTGGTGATGATGATGATGATGATGATTGCTAACGAATGGTGATGATGATGATGGACGGTGATGATGGTGAATGGTGATGATGATGAATAGTGATGATGATTATTATGATGATGATGAAGGTATTAATTCAATGATATTATACATATAGGTAAGGGTAAGGTGTAAGTAATGTGATTGACATTTCATGACAAACAGGAAAATTTTGTTATTTAATAAACCACCAAGAAACAACTTACAAATAGTTTCAATCAGTGTTAATAAACTTCATAATGTCACAAATAAAACCTATTTAAAAATTATATGACGTATTAGAATTTTTGTGTTCAACAGTAGGTACTTTACTAAATTACGAGCTGATCTGAACAACGGGAAAAAAAATTCCCGTTGGCCAGTAACCATCAATCTGACCACTGGGAAACACCCGATTTAAAACCAACGCCCTTCGTTCATTTTGACGGAACAAAATCTAATTTTGACTGCATTTGATAGAACAAATTTGGAACTAAATCCTGGACATACTCATATCGTTTTAGGGGATAGGGGGTCCCGCTGAGTGTAGGCACACCCACTGCGGACCCACGATACCCCTGGCGATACCCCTGGTGGTATCGTGGGTCTTTTAAAATCAAACGATACCCCTGTTCGAAATGACCGTAGTGTTGCGGTGTGTAAATAAAATCACAGCGCTCTTTTTTTTAAATAATTACTTTTTAACAAAAAATGAAACCAACGAAAAAAAAAACTGAAAAGCGAAAAATAAAATAAACCATTTAGTATTATAAATTAAGATCCTAAATTAACTGTAAATAAATAATTTAGAGACCGTGCCAAACAAACAACCAAAATTTATTAAATAAAGTTAATTTTATGAGGGCAGCGGCATGCGATGCACACGGCAGCAGCAGCGCGGCGCACATCTTTTCACCGTTTGTTTTTTCATTAGTTTGGCACCGCCTCAAAATTATTTATTTACAGTTAATTTAGGATCTTAATTTATAATACTAAATGGTTTTTTTTATTTTTCGCTTTTCAGTTTTTTCGTGATGACCATCACTTGGTATCTGAGCTGGGGTCGGCATCACGGCATCCAGCGCTGGCCCAATTTTTATATAATATTGTTAAGAATACGAATAAAAATGCTAAATACTTGCTTTTGTAATTTCAATTCCTAAAGGTCCTTCTATCTGAGTGATCATCGCCAAATGAAATCTACTTACTTAATGATAGCTATTGCTTTATTAAAATGAATAATCATACTAGTAACCATTATCTAATATAGCGAAATGTTTGAGAAAAACGTAAATTAGCACTTAACGGTTTTCGAAATTTCTAATTTTAGTGGTCCTTCATTACCATATTGCTGGTGAATGCCGAGAATTATAAATATTTTTTTATATGTAATTAAAAGTACTAAAATCATACTGTAAATTAAGCTCAATTACATCATGGCACAACAGATTTGATAGCGATACTGAGTTCCATAGTCACTTGGGCAATCTCCTTTAACTGGAAGAGACTATAATTTGATTTTTTTGAAGTGAAAACTTCTTTAGTACGGGGGTGATTTGCGAAACTGTCCAGTAAGAAGAGACAGACACATAAATTCTAAAGTGAGCTAGGAAGCATTGTACAGGGATAGGGGTAGGGGTGGGGAGGGGGAGGGGAGGAGAGGGGGATGGGAGGGGTAGGGGAAGGGGAGGGGAGGAAGCATTGTACAGGGGTAGGGGAAGGGGAGGGGGAGGGGAGGAGAGGGGGATGGGAGGGGAAGGGGAGGGGGAGGGGAGGAGAGGGGGATGGGAGGGGAAGGGGAGGGGACGAAGCATTGTACAGGGGAAGGGGAGGGGGAGCATTTCATATTTTAGTTACCATAAGCCTCTTGTAGGTATCATTTATCGAAAATGTAAGCTCTGAGTCTGAATAAATATATGTGATATAGCATACCAATAAAATGTAAAATAATTTTTTAACTTTGCATCACTATGTTCATTACTAAAACCTACAATTATCACCTTCCCGAAATTTTAAATTCGTCTCATTATCTTGAAAACAAAATTTTTGAAGGTTTCACTTCTACTACGTGTGAATTGTACACATTTTAATTTTTTTGTAAATATAAAATTCAAGAGATGATAAAGCTCTTATTAGTGTCGCAACACTATTTGTTGGGGGTATCGTTTGATTTTAAAAGACCCACGATACCACCAGGGCCCTGTTTAATAAACGTTACAAATTGTAAATTGTAATTGTATTTTACAGGTTACAAATCTACAAGTTTCTGTTTAATAAAGAATACAACTTACAAGTTTACCATGGTGGAAAATGTACAAAATTGTAAAATTGTACCTACAATTTTACATATTTCTGTTTAATAAACATTTTCTCTTTACAGGTGACAATTAACATATTTGTAAGGAAAACTGTTTTATTGAACAATAATTGTAATTACAAGTTTACATATTTTGTAAAATTGTAGTACAATTCCGACAGGTGAACTTGTCTTGTGTCAGAATTTTACAGTTTAGTGCCTCAACCTAATAAGTAAAGAAATTTAATTGTAATACACAAAAAAATGGTTCTAACAAGTAGTAGTAGTGGTAGTGATAGTAGTGATGATGAATATAATTATTCGTATAAGTGAACGGCGACGGCGAGTTTTTCGTAAAATAATTAACTTTACATTTGATATGACAGATTTCACCTTCAACGAAAAATTTCGAGTCAGCAAAACTACCGTGGAATATTTGAGGGGTATTAGGCCATACTCTACCACGTTGGCCAAGTCCGGATTGGTAGACTTTACACTCCTTTGAGAACTTTATGGAGAACTCTCCGGTGTGCAGGTTTCCTCACGATGTTTTGAACTCGGGTGCCTTCGTTCGGGAGACCAACGTTCTAACCGCTAGGCAGTGATACTGCTACAGTTACGTTAAGTTTACTAAAGTACCTACCTACTATTTTTGCCGAAGCGAAGCGAGGGCAATTGCTAGTTATAAATAAAATCCTAATTTTGTTATTATGTTCCATGAGTTTCGTTAAAAATCAAACAAATAGAAAAGCAGTCTGTAAACTAATTGGTAAAACCAAATTCTGAATATTTTAAAATTTTTGACATCTACTACCGTAAATTTCTTCAAAAAAAAATTACATTTTATGTAATTTGTAACTTACAACTCAGACTTACAACTACAAATTTGTAGATACAATATTTTATCGAAATCTACAGGCGTTTTCTACACTTGTAAACGTTTATTAAACAGCATTTACAATTCTAATATTTGTAAGATTTTTATATGTAAAATTCTTACATAATTGTAAGGTTTATTAAACAGCAATTGTCATACAACTTAACAAATATGTCACTTATTTACAAAATTGTCGAATTGTAACGTTTATTAAACAGGCCCCAGGAGTATCGCCAGGGGTATCGTGGGTCCGTAGTGGGCACACCTAGTTCTACCGTAGAACTAGTGGGAACAAAAACCGTATCTACATTTTGTTCCCACCGTTCATTCCCACTAGTTCTACTGCTTAGTTCTATCGTAGAACTAGTGGGAATTTTTTTTCTCACTAGTTCTACGGTAGAACTCTACCGTAGAACTAGTGGGAACAAAAACCGTATCTACATTTTGTTCCCACTAGTTCTACGATAGAACTAACCAGTAGAACTAGTGGGAACGATCTAGTTCTACGATAGAACTAACCAGTAGAACTAGTGGGAATGAACCGTTCTACTGTCAAAAGAATTAAATTTTTTGAAATAAATCCACTCAAAAGGGTGGTGCCAATGGATCATCAGCTAATTCTAATATAATTCTTGACAAAAAAATGGTTGTCTGTAAAGTCAGTTTACGGACGGTAGTTTAACGTGACAACGTCATGACAAAGCTCCGCTCCGCCCCGCTCCGCCCCGCCCCGCCCCGTTCCGCTCCACTCAACTACGATCGCCTACGGCTCGCCTACGGAATCGGCTATGATACGCCGATCGTGCCTCTCTATCTGGATCGTGGAACTAATGAGAAAAAAAAATCCCACTCGTCCGACGATCGGAATAACAATTTATTACAATTAGTGGGAACAAAGCCGTAGATATACAGGTTCATTCCCACTAGTTCTACTGGTTAGTTCTATCGTACGTTCATTCCCACTAGTTCTACTGCTTAGTTCTATCGTAGAACTAGTGAGAATTTTTTTTCTCACTAGTTCTACCGTAGAACTAGTGGGAACAAAAACCGTATCTACGTTTTGTTCCCACTAGTTCTACTGCTTAGTAGTTCTACGATAGAACTAACCAGTAGAACTAGTGGGAATGAACCTGTATATCTACCGCTTTGTTCCCACTAATTCTACTCGTTATTCCGATCGTCAGATGAGTGGGATTTTTTTTCTCATTAGTTCAACTGTCAAAATCATTATATTTTGACGAGATAACGTCTATTATAACGATGAGCGCCGGGCGCATCTATGAAAAAATGTAGCGTTCCGCGAGCGAGAGAGTGGAAAAAGCGAGAGAGAGGCACTATCGGCTACGATCGGCGTATCGTAGCCGATGCCGTAGGCGAGCCGTAGGCGATCGTAGTTGAGTGGAGCGAGGCGGGGGGGGGGCGGAGCGGGGCGGGGCGGGGCGGATCGGAGCGGAGCGGAGCTTTGTCATGACGTTGTCACGTTCGAGTAGAATTAGTGGGAACAAAGCGGTAGATATACAGGCTCATTCCCACTAGTTCTACTGGTTAGTTCTATCGTAGAACTAGGCTAACCAGTAGAACTAGTGGGAACAAAACGTAGATACGGTTTTTGTTCGTTCATTCCCACTAGTTCTACTGGTTAGTTCTATCGTAGAACTAGGCTAACCAGTAGAACTAGTGGGAACAAAACGTAGATACGGTTTTTGTTCGTTCATTCCCACTAGTTCTACTGCTTAGTTCTATCGTGGAACTAGTGGGATTTTTTTTCTCCGCTCCGCCCCGCCCCGCTCCGCTCCACTCAACTACGATCGCCTACGGCTCGCCTACGGCATCGGCTACGATACGCCGATCGTATAGTGCCTCTCTCTCGCTTTTGCCGCTCTCTCGCTCGCGGAATGCTACATTTTTTCATAGATGCGCCCGGCGCTCATCGTTTTAATAGACGTTATCACGTCAAAATATAATGATTTTGACAGTTGAATTAATGAGAAAAAAAATTCCACTTGTCCGACAATCGGAATAACGAGTAGAATTAGTGGGAACAAAGCCTATCGTAGAACTAGATCGTTCCCACTAGTTCTACTGGTTAGTTCTATCGTAGAACTAGTGGGAACAAAATGTAGATACGGTTTTTGTTCCCACTAGTTCTACGGTAGAACTAGTGAGAAAAAAAATTCTCACTAGTTCTACGATAGAACTAAGCAGTAGAACTAGTGGGAATGAACGGTTCCCACTAGTTCTACGATAGAACTAACCAGTAGAACTAGTGAGAATGAACGGCGGTACCTACCGAAGTTGTCATATGAACCTATTTTTTTATATAGCCGGGACAACTGAAATAAAACAAAATTTACCAATCGGGACATTTAATAAACGACAACAAACACTGTATACTTTTTGTATAGTTTAAACAACACTGACACATAACAGACAATTACACTTAGAATAAGCACTGCAACGCCCCCGCGCGCTGTACACGACATCAAAAAAATATATAAAAAAAGTCAAAAGTTTCTTCGTCCAGTATTTGCTTACTAAAATTTTGTATACAAGGCAAAAGTCGAGAAAAAAATCGCAAGTTTGCTCGACGAAGAAACGAGGAGATACATCTCTGGCAGAGGGCCCTCGTCGGCCGAAGCGGACATTTTCGAACCTTTAAATAATTTCGCAGGTCTGCAATAATCAACATTAGAAACATGCGGCCGCGGTTTTGTGGCGTCCGCTTCGAGGACGCGTGCCCCATCCCGTGGGTTATCCAACATGTCGCATTCAGTCCTAGCAAAAATCACTAATTTAATGAAGCACAAGTTAATGACCGTCAAAAAAATGTATAAAAAAAAACGCAAGAAAAAATATCAAAATATAGATCGATTATTCTACAAATTATACAACTTGAGCTCCATTAAACTGACTGATATGGCAGACATGGCAATAAAAGCTAGTCGGTAAATGAAGATATTCGGTGAATATCAATGTGCGCTTACAGCTTACATCTTACACAGCCTTTATAAAAACGGTTACAACGAGCGGCGTGCGTTGTAGTGACGTCACGTTGCTACTGGTCCAGTGACGTCATAGCTCGTCGTCGCAGCCCGGCTGCATGTCCGACGTCTCGATGGCAACCTCGTCGTAGTCCCGCTCGAGCGCCGCCAGGTCCTCTCTCGCCTCCGAGAACTCTCCTTCCTCCATCCCTTCGCCAACGTACCTACGATACACGGGAGATGTTTCATTGTCAGATGGTTGTACCTATTTGCGAAATACCTTATTCCAAAAAGGCCCTCTTGAACTGCCACAGCCCTGACCACTGGTCCTTTTATGAATAGATCCAATATCCACTAACCCCCGAATACACTAGAAATTGGCAAAATTTTAAAAGGCTAATGATGATCAGAATCAAAGCAGATTTGACGCAACAAAGATCCAGCCAAGGCAAAAGCTAACTATTACAAAATTTCTCAAGGAATGATATAAATAGGAACTAACCAGTGAACAAACGCCCTCTTGGAGTACATGAGATCAAACTTGTGGTCCAGCTTGCCCCACGCCTCCGCGATGGCCGTCGTATTGCTGAGCATGGAGGCGGCGCGCTTCACCTGCGCGAGATCACCGCCTGCCACCACCGACGGTGGCTGGTAGTTGATGCCCACCTGTGGGGATGACAACACTTAAAGCTGGCCATGTACGATCAAGTTTACTTGTCAAGTTTGCAGTTTGATTTGATGCGGCATCCAGTTTGCATGAGATAGCTATATAGCCAGATAGCCATACACCGTCAAGTTTACCCCGGATACCGCATCAAGTCCGCTGCAAACTTTACAAGTATACTTGATAGGGTATGGCCATCATTAGACTGATTGCCACTGCAGTAGAAGTAGACGTGTTGTTAGTTGAGGGTTGAAATGAAATGCGTCCCTGACTACAAACATGACAATGTCCAATTGAAACCAATTCATATAAATAACCAAAAACTGTTGTTATCATAAGATAACAGTCGTTAAGCCATGTCGGAGGCCCTCGGGTGGCATGAAATCTTCCAACAGTCGGGTTGGCCACTAACCCCTCCACCAATCCGTACTGGAGCAGCGTGGTGGAGTATGCTCTAAGCCTCCTCAAGAGGAGAGATCCGTGTCCAGTGTGGGCCATTAATGGGTTGAAGCCAACCAAAAATGTGAATTTATAATTTTGTAGGTATCAATTTTTCTTTTAGTGAAGATTTTTGTGGCGTGAAATAGCCAAAGAATAAAAATGTACATTGGTTGGTATGTATCTTGGCAGCGTCCAAGGAAAAATGTAAATTATGGTTTTTGCGGTTATAAATTACTGACGAAACGTAACCGCATAGTTATTACTCATTTCGTAACATAAATCCTCGGTTAAATAGATAAGTGACATAAATTTAAAAAAAACTTTACAGTACAGCCATTTTTTTTTTTTTTCTGAAAATTTTAATTATATTAGGGTTATATTATTTTATCATTTTTAAGGTATTTATATAAAGTTTAAAATGGCTTATCTATTATGGGTAATTATTAATACTACACTACTGAATTGTGGAGTAAGGCAGGGAGGGCTGACGTCGCCGAGGCTTTTCAACCTCTACGTCAACCAGCTGATAGAGAGGCTCAGTAGGGCGGGTGTCGGATGCTCGATTGATGGAGTTTGTATTAACAACATCAGTTATGCTGATGACATGGTCCTGCTGAGTCCCTCAGTCAGTGGCCTCCGAAAACTTTTGAGAATTTGTGAGGAGTATGCCGGGGTACATGGACTCTGTTATAACGCGAAAAAGAGCGAGATCCTTGTTTTCAGGGGGAAAAACAAACCTTTGAACTTTAAACCCATTTTTACGCTGTGTGGATCCCCCCTGGAACAGGTGACTGAGTTTAGGTACCTCGGACACATAGTTGACGAGCGTCTCGAGGACGACGGGGACGTAGAGAGAGAGCGGCGGGCGATGTCGGTCCGAGGCAATATGTTGGCCCGCAGATTTGCACGATGTAATAAGCAGGTAAAGTTGTCGCTCTTTAGAGCATATTGTCAGACTTTTTACACGTGCAGTCTGTGGGTGGACTATAAGCAGCGGACCCTCAGAGCCCTTCGCGTGCAGTACAACAATGTGCTGAGGGCGGTTCTGGGTAAGCCGCGCTACTGTAGTGCGTCCGCCATGTTTGCAGAGGCTCAGATGGACGATTTTTACGCAGTCATCCGCAAGCGTGTGGCGTCGATGATGAGACGGGCGGCGGAGAGCATTAACACCCTCCTCAGCACATTGGCGTACAAATTAGACAGCCCTCTCTGGGCCTACTGGAATGGTGTACACATACTTGCCAATAGACGTTTGTGTACATAATATATAATTTTTTAGTTTTCTTTGTTTAATTTTAATACTAACGTAGGCTAAGTTTGTTTTAATACTAACCCATGTGCTGTTTTTAGATATGTAACTAACATAGTGTTAAGAACAATGTAGACTAACCCAAAATATGGACTCTTGGTCTGAAATAAAGTATTTATTATTTATTATTATTATTAATCAAAGAAAAAGGCAATTCTAGCAAGAAATGTCATTTTCTTTATAAAAAAAAACAAGTACTGCGTCAAGGATTTTATGACACAAAACAAATTATCTATACTAATATATAAAGAGGAAAGATTTGATTTTTTGTTTGCATTGAATAGGCTCCGAAATTACTGAACCGATTTGAAAAATTCTTTCACTGTTAGAAAGCTACACTATCCCCGATGAACATAGTATTTAAAAAAAATTAGGGATCCTTACTAAAACTCCAATAATGTAACCCAAGATGTAAAAAAATAAGAAAACCGAAGCAAAGCGAGGGCGGTTACTCGTTGAGAAATATAGTTAAATTGTTTAATTTAACTGATCAAAAAGGACAAAATAGTGATAGACCACTAAATACCAAAACGACACTTGGGACATCTAGTGTACATATGTCTTTTATCCATAAAGAATGTTGACAGTAGACTCGTCTTAACTCTCGTTTTCCAGAAATTTTGGAATACGTCACTTTTCTATTTAACCGACGAAATGTTCGTCTCAAATTAGTATAGCCATATTTGACGACTCATAACCAAGTAGCAATCCTTTTTGAGCGAAGTAGCTAAAATGCACGATGCCTATGAAGCAAAATGCTAAATGCTGCTCCTAGTCTCAACTCCAAGTGCTCCAATCAATGTCTAAAATGTCTAAGGTGTTAATGTCTACGAAGCAAAATATGACCCTGTATAGGTATATGATTCCCGGCTTGAGCAATCTTTTATGCGACAAATTACGTCGTGGGCATTTACGTATTATGTATGTGTATTGCGCATACCACACGCGACACGAAATCCCATTCCATAGAGCAACAGTGTGTACACATTATTCGAACCCACCTTGAATCCCGTCGGACACCAGTCTACGAATCTGATCCCAGCCCTGCCCTTCATGGCGGCGATGGCAGCGTTCACGTCCTTGGGCACGACGTCCCCGCGGTACAGCAGACAGCACGCCATGTACTTGCCGTCGCGCGGGTCGCACTTCACCATCTGGTTCTGCGGCTCGAACAGCTCCGCCGTGATCTCCGACACCGACATGCCCTCGTGGTACGCCTGGGGAGAGGTGCGGCGGTAAATGCGGAGTGGATGCAATGGATGGATAATAAGCGGTAATTACCAGATTGATAACTAAAGTGTTTTTCGAGGAACTAGGTAGTCGACAGTCATTTCATCCGTCAAAAGCGTGTTGAAGACTTCTTTCTAGAGAATTTGTTCCCATGAATAAAAATATCTAAGTTTAATTATTTTTATTTTAGTGCGATCTTCTTGACATAAATAGATACTTTAACTTATGGCTATGCAAACGAAAAGTCTTACCTTATCAGCAGATACGACAGGTGCATAGGCAGCCAGAGGGAAGTGTATCCTGGGGTACGGAACCAAGTTGGTCTGGAATTCCGTCAGATCCACGTTCAGAGCGCCGTCGAACCGAAGAGACGCCGTTATTGATGAGACCACCTGGATATACGATTTGGATGCAATTGGAGCCATGGATGTCATGGAAGGGACAAAATTGTTAGGGCTTTTGTTAAGTTAACCATCAAATTAGACAGGATTGCGTGCAGTTTTCAGTTTGAAAGTGCTACATTTTTAAGGGACATAAAAGTGAGCTTAGTTTCCTTGGTTGAGGCTTCTGATCTTTTTATTGTAAATAAATTAGTTTTAAAAAACTATATGAAATTATTACAAATTTTCAAGCTGATTTCGTGTTGAAATTGGTGAAAATTACGATTCCGAATTAAGATTCCGTTACATACATGTACATAGAAATCAAGCTAATATAAGTTAATAAAATTACACTTCTTAACAAAGACAGGATTTCCCGACCTGAGATATAAGCCTGTTGAGGTTGGCGTACGAGGGTCGCTCAATGGACAGCCGCCGCCGACAGATGTCGTAGATAGCCTCGTTGTCCACCATGAAGGCGCAGTCCGAGTGGCCGATGGTGGCGTGCGTCGTCAGCACCGCGTTGTATGGCTCCACCACTGCTGTTGACACCTGGAATTGCAAAAGTCAACTAACAATAATTTCATTTTAGCAGACGCCATCAATGCCATTCTTACAATTCTTTTTTGATTAGGGCTGAAAAGAATTGAAACCAAGTTCCAAAGACCATTTTGTCACCCAAAAAACAGACAAAACTGTAAATTTGTTTTAAACAAGGAAAATATCTAAATGAAATATGTTATTTCTAAACAATAGCTGTAATATCTGAAAAAGGCCATAAACTCAGAACATAAAAATATTATACCTGTGGAGCTGGATAGATGGCGAATTCTAATTTGCTCTTTTTGCCAAATTCGTCAGATAGCTTCTCCATTAGCAGTGATGTGAAGCCAGAGCCTGTGCCGCCGCCAAACGAATGGAACACAAAGAAGCCCTGAGAAGTAGACAAATAATGTTACTAAACTAAATTTGTACAAGGCAAAGTTGAAGATAGTCAAAAACTTTGTAAGGTAAATTGTGTTTCGTAGTCGAGCAATGTAGGGTATGCTCGCGATTGAATGGGTGATTTACTATTTTTTTCACGTTATTTTAATAGGTTCATGTTTGCCTTATATAGTTTTCAAAGGGTGCTTAATTTGTCAGTCCGTAGCCACCAGCAAAGTGTACAATGGCCTGAAACCCCAAGAGTAAATATTGTAGAGTTTCCAGAACCCAGAAGTGCGATATAGCTACGGGCTTTGATGATGAACTTTCATTCTTTTTCTTAATTTTTTTTTATGCTTATGTACATGGGCGACGATAGCCACTTACTATTAGATGAATCATCAGCTCATTTGCCAGCTATTTCCATTAAAACCTACTTGTAGTCCAGTGCACTGATCAGCCAGCTTCCTGATGCGTTCCATTACGGGGCCGAGCACCTCGCGGCCGGTGGAGTAGTGGCCGCGCGCGTAGTTGTTGGCCGCATCCTCTTTACCGGTGATCAGCTGCTCGGGGTGGTAGAGTTGACGGTACTCGCCGGAGCGGACCTCGTCTGTGAGGAATTTGTTTTGGGATGATTCGGGAAAAAAAGATTTGGGAAAAGATGGTTGCGCAAAAGATGATTTGGGTAAAGATGGTTAGGGAAAAGATGGTTAGGGAAAAGATGGTTCGGGAAAAGATGATCAAAGAAAAGATTTCCTTGAATGGACATCGCGATAAACACGGAGTTTTAAATTGTCGGAAGATTAAAAATTTTGAGCTTTAAGCTCATAAAACAAAGTAATTAACAAAGTCAACGTTTTATACACGTATATTTTGTGTATATAATATTTCTAAGGCAGTGAGAAAATATATTATCTAATCAAATCTGCATCAAATTCTGTTGCGTTGTTGAAAACGAAAAATCATGGCTCACGTACCATTTTTAATCAAATTAGTGTAATTAGTAGTATGTCATGTATTTTGTCGGTATTTTTAAAAATAGACAGTTTAGGGATCATCACCTTTACAAATGAACGTGGGCCCCAAAAATATTATTGTTACAACATATATGTGGCAAAGTTATTTTTCTTATATTGCCACTTACATGGTATATCAATAACGTAAAATATGTATTGTCTGAATCGTTGCGGAATCGAACCCGGGACACTTGCTTGACATAATTGTCTGACCAATCTGGGTTACGGAGTCAAATGGGTTTAAAAGAAGGAATTATTGGAATATTATATTGAATTTAGGTATACTTCCAATAAGATTCGATGTTTATTCAAAAAATCCCTTTCATGGTAATATAACATTTCTAAATGGACTTATTATATTAATACAAAAATCTACAGATAAATGGGAATATGATTATTATCATACAATAGGAACATAATTCCAACATCAAGGGTTTCTTTATTACTCCTGTAAAATTATAATTACCGAAAATACAAATCGTCTACATAAATATCCTAAAAGAAAATTTGGGTCCTGCTTTCCAAAACCCTCACTCACCAATAACAGTCTCCTCCAGATCAACCATCACAACCCGTGGCACCATTTTCCCTCGATCTGCTTCGGAGAAGAACGTGTTGAAGCAGGAGTCAGTAGCATTAAGATCAGCTTCGGAACCTGGTAAAGTACCATCCGGCTTGATGCCATGCTCTAGGCAGTACAGCTGCCAACAGGCCACTCCCATCTGCACACCCGCCTGACCCACGTGCACCGAGATGCACTCCCTCTGAAGAAAGACCAGATAGTACTAGATTAGGTTAAGAAACTTATATCAAAATCGCCTCATTCATATAGTAGAAACAGTCGGCCGCAGAAGTAGCTTAACGTTTTAGTACCTTGTCACATTACATTTCTTGAATTTGTCATAGATGTTGCTAGGAAACCGTCGAAACAGTTACTATTACAAAGTACTATAATGTTAAGCTACTTCTGCGGCCGACCGTACCTATAGATTATAAGACCTACAGTATTTCAAGAAAGTTCAATTCCTCATCACCAATCTCAAAGTGTCATCTTTGAAGTAAAAACAAAATCCAAATCGGAACATAAAAATACAAAACCGAATGAAGAGCTTTTTCCTATTAATGAAGTCGGATAAAAATACAATAGGAGTATCGGTGATACTAGAATTGTATTTGATATTACTTGTTGCAAATCTATGTGATCGGGCATAGCAGCAACAATAAATTAGGAGATGTCAGAACAGATCAAATTGTAATCAAAACTAATAAAACTAGCTCTACACGGCTCTACATAACTAACTACAGAAGGGACCTGACAAGTTGAAGCCAACCTGATCATCGAAGTCCTAGAAGTCACAATTAATACAAATATCCTATTCTAAAATCTAAAGTAATGAACAACATCGCCAATAACTAGAAAACTACAACAAGCTATACTGAAAGCAGTGACTGAAAACTTACAAGGTAAAAAGATAAAAAGTATATTTTAATACTTACCATATTGTTACTAGTAATTTTGATGAAAACGGCGTAAAAATAAATATAAAAAAACTTTTAAATCAAAACAGTTTTACAAAAATTTTGGTTGGAACTGAAATTTTGAAGAAAAATGCTAATCTGCGACCGTCCGATAGGCCGCTCGGTTCTATTGTTCCTTGTCATTCCATTTTTGAATATAACTACTTTTAATTTTAATTTCGTTCCAGCCAGGGTTTAAATAGTTTAAAATATATTCAATAAAGTAGGTTTCACAATTTCATATAATGGCATAATTATTTTGGCAACGAACAGTTTTTGTGTAAAATTAATGTATTTTTTCTCCTTACATTATGCCCTTGTTCTTAATCTCTTTGCTTGTTTAATAAAAATGTGATGTTAATAAGGATGAGAATGTTTTCGAAAAAAATTACAAAACTTAATCATACCCATAGAAATCCAGAAAAATGTACTTCATTGACTTAGTAAATCTTCAGAGCATAATTCTTTAAAAACTATAGCATTTACTGTATGGCGAATTCGTCGAGGGTGAGTAACAAGTGGGGGAAAGTTTAGGGGTGGACCCTGTGCTTTGAACTATTAGAGGACAATGGCGAAACGATGGGGCCCCGTGGCGGACCCTACACCATACCCCAGAGATGCTGGTACAGTGCGTAAGTTAATTTGCATTTTTGTGTTTATTCATCTCTTTAGGGCAGTCGGTTGATGCTGCGTAAGGGTGGTAATAAATTGAATTCAAGTAAAGGCAACGAAAGTTAGCTTCGCTTTTTCTATAAAGTCTTCATTTTCCGTTTACAAGTACATTTTAATATGCAAAGTTCTTTGCGGGATAAATGTCCTGTTCAGGTCATTGGATGGTAAATAATTACCGTCGTCTGTGGACATTCGAACCACCAAGTAAGTTAGAGCTATGAGTTAGAGTGTCGGTAGAGAAGGGATACACCCGTTTCTAAGACTATGACGTCATTCTAGGAAGAGTTCCTATTACTTCTATCAGTGTTTTTAACTACGAGGCTCAGAATTCTTCAGTCTTATGTACCATTAATCACTGTAATCAATGTGCACATCAAGTACATTTTCAATTGTGATTACTGATTAAGTAAAAATAAGTAATAATAACTGATTAGGTAAAAATAAGTTTAAAAATTAAATAAAGCTTTGTTTGACAAAAACCCGTCCAATAAATCTAATCCTTTCTCTTAACACGTAATTCGCGTTGTCACGGACAAAGTCATTGTGGTCCTCTTGTGGTCCATGTAAACAATATTCAAATCCACACATGCCCTTGTGTTTTGAATATTTAATTGCGTGACATTGTCACGGCGGTTCGTTCGAAAGCAACGTGACAATTGATTCGACACGTTTGTTCAGTGACAGACAAACACTTGTAATGGAACCAATTTAATGCTTCACACTTTGGTAGATTTACAATTTTTATTCTAGAAGTCGACGGTACAATAGTTACTTATATACCTAGTACAGTCACCTGCAGAGAAAATTAACCCATCTGTTTATAACAGTTTTAAACAGATGGATTACTTTTCTCTGCAGGTGACTGTACTATTCTCGGAGTAGATTATAGTAGACTGGAATTGATGTGCATGTGTTGCGGTGACCACTTATCATCAATTTTATTGTCTGTTTCTCTTATTGTTTTCAGTCTCGTTATCTATATGAAGGATTCTTTTTCCGTGAAATCCTTAATCCTAGATAAAAGAGAATTATTAATTTGAAAGACAATATTCTGTGCTATGATATATTCTACACTCAAAGCTTGTGCATCCATTAGCGATCAAGATTTCGACAAATAACCGTCGACACGACGCGACGCGGCGACGGGCAGAGCGGCTGGGGGTAGATGTCAAAGCCGATACCAGCGGGATTCGATCTTATCTGTGCTATTATCGTTAATGTATTTAGATCGATCGATAGAAGGCTGTAAGTGACAATTAAAAATATATAAAAACTAGCTCCCGGACAGACTTCGTTCTGTCAAAAGTTTTTATTTTATTTTAAAATGCAAATTTCATTCAAATTGGTTCAGTAGTTTAGGAGTCCATCGCGGACAAACAACGTGACACGTAATTTATATTATATTAAGATATTAAGTATTTGGAGGTAAATACTATTTTAAGGCAGATTGCTTAATTACTGAAGTAAAAATAGTTAAGAAAACATTAAAACTTAGTTTTATTAGACCGGTCATAATTTTTACGTTTTTTTAAGTAGTGTCCTACCTATATTCAACAGTGAGTTTTTAAATGATGGTATGAATCAGTTTATTAAAGACGATTAATTTTGTTTACTTTGAACTTAATTAAGTTTAATATTTTTGTTTCAGTAAAAAAAATCCATCGTAAAATTAAGATAAGACAGACGTGTATAATAACAATTAGGTAACTATGTAAAAAATTTTTTAATAAAAACAGGCCGACAGTATTGTTTTTCTCGAAATTACGTTCTACAGCAAATTTTTACTGGCCATTTGTTATTTATGATCATAAAATAAATTATAAATAACTAGTTTTGACAGTAGTTAAAAAAATTACCATTTATTTATGAATATCACAATTACATAAGTACTCTGTGGAATATCATAGGTAGCAACTACAGATAACATATACTTCGTAAGTAAAGTACCTACGTGCAAGTCCACTTTCCATACATCCTACATTTAGATCTCTACAAATCTAAACTATTGTTTTTACATACCTAAATTATTAATGAGCTCAACCTTTAATCTCTATTGTTAATATGATGATGAATTAGAAAACAAAATTATTTTAGCAAAACAGCTTGTCTGACTCATCAACGCCCAGCCCAAACCCTCGCACTAGAAAGCTAAAATTAATTCCTAATTAATTAATTTCCTGTATAATCTAAACAAATGTACCTAATTCTTCGAAATTACTGCGGGAAAGAGAACGAATTGAGTGTATATTTACAGAAATAGTTTGACTTTTGTCGCTAGTCCATGACTATTTTTTTACGTAAATAGCGGAAAAACGGGTAGACATCATTAAAACCTTCAGTCTTAGGATATTTGGGATTCCCACGGGATTGGGAATAAAGAGGATTTATATTTTTGTTTTTAAGTTGTCAATTTATCTGGGTGCAGTTGCTAGGAAAAAAATATTACCATTAACATCGTAAAGACATGGTTATTTCAAAATATAAATAGGTAGGTGTACTAATACTACAACGTGTTATCAACATGTCAATCGCTCATAGAATCAAATAGATTCAAAGGACAAAAAGAGAAAATCCGAATCATTCGGCCCAGTGACGTCATACAACGACAATGCCTCGAGGTGTGGCCACAATAAAAAATCCAATTGGACCCACGGAGGCAGAATAATGAGTGCTTTTTACCGGCTAATCCGGATCAGATATAGCAACCCTAATGCGATGCACGTTTGATATTCATGATCATCAAACCCCCACAGACGTGAGACGATGGTGTGGTGAGTACAGTATTGTACTTCTTCACTGAATACTGTTTTAAATTCCTGAGTTCAAATTAGGCCTGTTTAATCCTACTATTATAAATGTGAAAGTTTGAACTCTTTCACACAAAAACGACTCAACCTATTTTCATGACATTTTACACATAGGTAGACCATGATCTGAAATAATTTATATAGGGCATTTATTATCCCGGAAAACGCGAGCAAAGCGCTAGTGCCAAATACGTATAAATAAAACAATTATACAAATAGCAATTCATTCAATTTTATTGCGGGGAAATAATAATAAAATCAAACGGTGGCGACTGGTGACTGGCGACGTCGATCGTACTAGAGGCAGTAATTAAATCTTAGAGGAGGGTGCGCACAATGAGCGTTACCAGGTGCCGCGGGAGTACACTCGGAGAGATCAATGTTTCACGTTTTTTATTTTGTTGAATATTATGTGGAATGTTCATACATTTCTCGAAGGTTGGTAACATTGTTAGAGATGACTACCCTAATTTTTCATCTGTATTGCTCGCTTTTTACGTGACTGGTATGTACGTTATAGTCTGTGATCACTGATCTGTAAGTGTGCATTACGTCTTCGTTTAAAATAATAAAACTTACTTATATCGAGAAATTACTTATTATTTGAAAATAACGTCATTATTGACTAGTGAATGCCCGGCGTGTTCCACTACGCTTAAAACTTTTGCGATGAGAATGACACATCAGTGTTTTAGTTTCGACGTTGACGTTGATGCGCGATCTTTACATAATATCTTCAAATTGTTGTATGGTAGTAACCCATCTGATTATAAATATACGAACAGCAACGTTTTCGTTGCCTGTTGCGTTGTAAATAGATGGGTTACTTTTCTCTGCAGGTGATTGTACATATACATACATATAGAGAGATTATTTTTATGTGCACCTGGATTTAGGGCCCAAGAAATTTGTTCATAACAGCTTTGATTGACGTTTAAAAATTTTATGGGTCTTTGCTTTAAGTTTTAACTAAATTATCAGCCTCAATTTGCTTCGTCAAGAAAAAAAACATATTTTTTTACACTTGCAAGTTGCAATACTTTTTTTTTGCTATGTAGAAGAGGGTTATGATTTCAGCTTGTACTTATGTATGTTTCTTTGTACATCCGTTCCCGTAGGTAGTAAACTACTTATCATAATTTGACAAAATAATTATCACCAGAAGCGTCTTACTCGTCTTTTACTTATAGGCCTATAGCCGACGCAATTATATACAAAAAATCGTGAGCTATTTTCGCACTTATTTTATTCAGTTACAACTACATCATTCTCCTCGCCTGTACCCCACTTAGAAGCAGCACCACTCTTTCCGCCATAAAACACGATTTTGGGTGAAAATCTATTTTTTTCGATAAAAACTTGCATGAAAGAAATGCATTGTTCGGTGCAACGACAGATGGAGGGTTAGTGATAAGGGTAAACGGTTTGACACCGAGCGATCGGTCATACTGCATACTGCATACGGATTTGGGTGTTTCGGTCGAATAATAGTTAGCGCTATTCAATGTTGACGAATTCCGAGTATTTATATTTGTGTTTAGTGTCCAGTTATGACTATGATTGACCGGAGCGATGGTGTATGCTGTGGGCATCTGTTTGTTAGTCTTATTTGTTCTTAAGGTTATTTGTTTAAGGATATAGATTACTATTTATTACTTTCTGATATTTCAATGCCGTGAAATTCAAATAATCCGCTACGCAGATTGATTCTACATATAATCGTTTTTTTACCTCGAATACAATAATTAATAATTAGGTACACTTAAATAATAATTTCATTCTTTATTAGTTAATTAATTGGCACGTTCGACATGCGTGACAGTATAATTTTAGAAGCATCAGGACAATCTAATGAACTAACCGAGTGTTCAAAGTGAAATGAAATGATTTGGCCGATTTGGGGTAGGTACTTATGTAGGGCTCACCAGTCTTATAGCTAATGGACACTAACTTTAGAACGCTTCGTTGTTACTAAATCAGCTATACTCAACGTACGGCCCGCTAGGCTTTTGTATAATAGTTGGCCCATCTGGGGTTACTTTATATTATTATAATCGCGAAAACCAAATAAATCAATACCATTTTTTTATTTCTTTGTTTTGCGTCCCGCGACAGAATGACCACGTGTTTGTGGCCCATATGAAAAAAGGTAATCTACCACTGGACTAAATAGTCACTGCAATATTTATGCCCCAACTCAGAGTCACTAACGGTTACTTAAATCGCTCCTTAGTACAGAATTTGTATGGTGATTCTTTACCAAGGAGCTATTAAAGTAACTGTTAGTGACTCTGAGTTGGGGCGTTACGTATAGATAGATATCTGTTTACAGAATATATCTAATATGTAGTATACTACTCAATGTGTCGTTTTTGGCTAGCTAATATGCGCATGTGTTTAGCCAATTAACAAAGCGATTGCCATGTGATAACCATGAAATTCTCCTTGTGTGGAGTAAATTTGTCACGCGTAGGAGGTTTGAGGGAAGTAAGTAAGTATTTTGTTTGTATTAACATGGGGAAAAGGTAGCCACAATCTACAATGTCACCATAGTACTTAAATGGATTTGTCCATGCATTTTGTTGTTTGGATTACAATTATTTATGCTGATGAGTTATTCTATTCTGTTCTGATATTCAATAATGTTTAAATTGAAATTTGATAGTTTTGCATTTCATTATTAAAATAAGGAGTTAATCTCCCCGGGATTCATAGCGAATATAGTGATACGGAAAAATATACTGCATAATTAAAGACTTATATTTCAATTCTATATCTAATAGGAAACTTCGTGTTTTTACTCCTTACAATTTTTAGATTAGCTAGGTATCTATATTTTTATTACTATCATAAAATTATATATGTTTTTCATTTAAAATTAATTTAAATTAATATCCACCAAATTTTCGAGGAAATTAAACACTTGCAGGATTAAATTTAACAACTCTGAAGCTTGATGTATCGTCATCATTATAATAGTAGCAAAAAAATTATTCATAAAGTTACATGAATTATGTACATAAGATTAAGTAATCATTTTAATTATAGAGTACCATGAAATAGGTATTAAAAGATTTATGGGAGAAATCAATTTATGGTATCTAGGTAGGTAGTATTTAAAGTAGGTATAGTCTAAGGATAGATACGACTCACCACGGCTTATATGAATAAATAGATTAAGCTTAGCTGACTTAAGTATATCCTTATATATTACTAGCTGCCCGAACAGACTTCGTTCTGTCATATTTTTTTTGAGATGTAAGCTATCCTATCTTTCAAGTTGGGTCAAACTGCACACGGTGTGCAAATTTGATTAAAATCGGTTAAGTAGTTTAGGAGTCCATCGCGGACAAACAACGTGACACGTAATTTATATTATATTAAGATAAGTAAATTAATAGAAGTGAAGGTCGTGAAATTACTGCATTGGTAAATTGGTCACGCGTAGGAGTTCCAATATTATGGGGACTCTACATCAATGTGTATTTATTTACGTTTGACGTTCATTTTACGCTTGTTATACTGCCATTAAGTTATTGTAGGTTGCATGAGTCAGCCGCCAAACGACTCGTCGTGTACCGGCTGGGGGCTTGAGAGCTATTCTTTCTTTCTTTTCTTCGCCCTTTTTTGGCCGGCAATGCATCAGAGATGCCTTTGGTGTTGCTGATATTCATGGGCGTTGATAGCCACTTACCGTCAGGTGGATCGTCAGCTCGTTTGCCGCCTATTTCATAAAAAAAGGTTTATTTCAATAAATATTTTACATTATTTATGATTTATTTATTTAACCTTTATTGACCACAATAAAAATATTACGGTACAAATGGCGAGCTTAATGCATAATGCATTAATGCTTAATGTATTCTCTACCATTTAACCATTGATTTTGTCATTTATATAAATTTTAAAGGAATTAGTATCGTACATGTTCACATCGTACAGTTCACAATGTAGAGCTAGAGTTAGACATTTATGCGATACAAAAAATTTACGAAATTAACTGTTTAATACTTAGTATAAAAGAGGTACCGATATCACAAATAATCATTATAAACAACGGCATAAGACAACGCGCGTGCTGTGGTGTGAACACGTGACTGACACGCGACCCTTAACACGCTCACTGCAACAGGCTTATTACCACTCTATTACTTCGACATTATTAGGTAATCTTAAGTGGAGTGAAATCGGTACAAACACTTTATTAATCGGTAGTAGCAGTCGTCATATTCAGATCATAACGTTTGTCCTTTTTAAAAGCAAATAATTTTACATACATAATTTGCTTTTCTGATCTTCCTCTACAGCATTTTCCGTTAATTTGTCTGCTCAATTTAGTGTTATTACTGTCATTTAGAAAAATCAAAAATCCCAAATGATTTTCCTAATGAAAAACTGAACTGAAATGAAATGATCATACAACACGACCAGTAAGTTACTTTTGAGTACAAAGAATCGGTGAGAATATTAAGTATTATAATATTTATGATCTTGTTAATGACACTTGAATATAATAATCCATTTTTTAATGGCGATTGAGCAGTTCTGTTGTGTTTGGGTGTGGCCAAATAGTGAAGAATATATTAAGTGGAATAATAGTTCTGTTATACAATACGTTTATACAGATTTCGTCATGTGATTTTTGCCAACCACTTTGAATTTTTGAATTTATTAATAAAAAATGCGATGTAAGCACTTTTAATAAAATGAAGGTTCAAGTATTTGTATAAAGAGCAAATTGTAAATATACTGCATCATACATTTTTAAATCTTTATAAAATATTTTACTTGTTTAAAATACTGAAAAAAGCTAATAATTTTGATAGTATTTTTTGTAATTTAGGTGGCAATTTTGTTAAGTTGACTATCATTAATTATTCTTATATGAATAAATTTATTGGTTTAAATATTCAACAGCTTTATCATTTATGTTTTTGTAATTCATCACGTAATACGAGGTACAAAAAACTTTTTATTGAAAACATAACTGGCAAGAAAGTTATGAAACTAATTTGTACTAAAATAAAAAATAATCATATTAAAATAGCGAGAATCGTGGGAAATGTGTCGATGTCACTTTTTCTGGTTATTATGTCCTTGTGTGTAGGGACGATGACACTTGAGACTTGATTAGCGACTTAGTTGAAATGACACGCTCGGCCTCAAGTGGGATAATATCAACAATTACACAATATTTAAAAAGCCATTATCATTTGCAGGGTTAGTAGCTTTGTACGTGTTGAGGATGGTGTGAATTTTTATCATGTTATTGTAGTAATATTAATATTTTAATATTGTAAGTGGGATTTTTATCAGTGATGATACTTATTATTATGTTCTATGATCATTGTATAATTCTCTATTCTTTGACGACCATGAGAAATGTTTGTGGGAACTTTTTAACACGTAACTAGGGCTTACTATCCGGATATTCGGATATTCGAATTATCCGGATATCCGCCGAATTTAATATCCGGATATTGGGCTTTTTACTATCCGGATAATCCGGATAATAATTAATTTTATTATTTTATACGATTCTTCAATTGAAATATGGTTAAAGCACCGAAATATATCATTTTAAACTGTATTACTGTAGAATAGATACAATATTCGCATAAAATACGACTTAATGTCAAATAAGAAACGCCAACCCGATATTTCTTCACAATAAATGCAAGTGTAAAAATGTTCGCAATTTCAATAATAGTAACACAGAAAAGACGCCGTAATCAATGCATAATATGTAGGTAGGTAATAAAGGCAACGTCTGGTCTGGGTGGTTGAGCACTCGCTCACGGTGCTCCTTCGAGGAGAAACCTGGTTCTGGCGAATCTACATGCCGTGCCAAGCTTACTATAAAGCACAGCACTGCTCAAAACCTGAGCAGAAGTCGAGCAGTTGTATAGCAATTGACTACAGAAATCGAACAGCGTTGGGAACTGCTGGAGGGAGAAATAAAAGGCAAAGCCACTATCACTTTATAATTGATACTTTACTTCTGTGTCGCATCCTTATTACTGAGGGTCGTGCCCTTGATGAAAGTCCTTCACTGCTCTTATCAACTCCCTTCACTTTTCCTGGTGACCAACCTTCTCAGGACGATTGCATTGCAACAGTAAACCAAAACACACAAGGATTTCCTGATAATATCTTCGTAAGTCTAGTCTATTGAAGTTACGTTGCCACGTTGAGCCAATATTGGTAATCTTGACAGACCGTGGTATGCAACGCTTCCTGATCGAACATAACATCTCAAAAGCATCTATTTTCTTTCACTCTTTTGCTCTATGCGAACATGATTCCCTGGCATATAAAATATCAAGAAAACGAATGTCTTGAGCTGGTATTGGTGACATTAGAGGTCTTTAGATCTTGCCATATTTCATTAATTTGCTTATAGCATTTTTAGCCATGTTTCTCGCTTTTGACTCGATTTCCTTCCCACATCCTCTTTGATTGGATATTAAGTACACCTTCGAGGTATACAAACTCGTAGACGAATTCAACGTACGCAATACGCAAGTTCTCTACTCCTAGAGAGCTGATCAGTTGTGTCGATAAGCATTATTTCGGTTTTCTTCTTGTCGAGAGTGAGTCCGATAAGTTCACTCTTTCGCTCTGCTCTGCGGAAAAGGTGAGCAAGGTCCATCCCCTTTGACGCAAAAACATTGGTATCATCTGTGAGTCAGGTTATTGATCGTTATGCTACGACAAAGGCTTTTAGCATGGTATACTCCCCATAAATACTGAAAGGAATGAGTGACAGAGTACGAAGTAAAAAATTCTGTTCTAGTTGTCAACATTACTGACAACTGGACTTTTTAAGGACACATCCGTGCATAGTTGTGTTCCCGGAACAAGGATTCCTTCTTGAGGGTTCGCCTTGACAGTATACACGTGACAGTATACAGTTTACCTAGAAGTCGAGTTGACCAGACGACCAAAAATGGAGATCTTATTGACCCGGCTAACTATAGGCCTATAGCGATAACTTCCCTGCTTCAGAAATAACACGCAGATCTCAAGATATGTGGAAGATCATAAGGTGATCAATGATCGACAATACGGTTTTGGCCACGGTCGTTTAGCTGGTGATCCTCTAGTTTATCAAAAGTGCTGATGGGCTCAGGCTCTTGATCGCAATGGGGAAGCTCTGGCAGTCAACCTAGATATCGCTAAGGCATGAAGATCGGGTCTGGCACAGGAGCCTTCTCACGAAGTTACCATCTCTGAGAAGTTATGTAGTTGGGTAGCCAGTTTTCTATCTGAGCGACACATCAAGGTAATTGTAGACGGTTGTTGCTCAGATAATTATGAAACCTATAAATACCGGCGTTCCTAAGGGACTGTGAAGACACAAGTTTGCGCGTTTACCGCTAAGAAAACCCCATTGTTCATAACGCCTCAATTCCAGGGTACCGCGCTCATCGTGAGTAAACGTTTTGGGATTCTGGGAGTTGACGTCTCGAGTGATGTGCATTATCGGCGTCATTCAGAAGGCAAGCCAAGCTAATCTCCCAAGAAGCTTTCTGTCCTGAACCGGGCTTAGCAGTACTTCACTGCGAGGCACCTAAACAAGCTCAGATCAGGCCTCACATATAGTACTGTTCTCACCTCTGGGCAAGGGTGGACTATACCAGCTTAATCCATTCGACGCTATACAGAAACACGCGGTCCGAGTTGTCAACGAACCACGAGTCACTCACAGGTTAAAACACCCGAGTGTCAGAATAAATATCGATTCTCTCTGGGTGTTCTACCGACTTTACAACGGTGAGTGCTCCGAGGAATAGTTTGACTTGATGCCTACTTCAGCTTTTCATCATTGCACCACTCGCCGAAGTTTCATCCACACCGATTGGACTCGTGAAGAACTTCTATTGTCCGATTCTCACGATCTTATTTGCCATGCACGTGCAAACTGTGGAATGAGCTTCCTTCTGAGGTATTCCCGGAGCGCTATGACATGGGGTTTATTTATTTATTTTAAACAACTTTAGAACCTTACAACTATGTAAAAGGTACAAAGGCTGACATAATGCTAAAAGCATTCTCTACCATTCAACCTTCGGAAATTAAGAGAAACGTCGGGGTTCTTCAAAAAAGGTGCAAAAAGATTTTTCCTTCAAGGCCGGCGATGCATTGGTGATTCCTCTGGTATTGGTCATGTCCATAGGCGAAGCTGACCACTTACTATCAGTTGGCCCGTCTGCTTTTTCATCGGCCGAAAAAAAACAGTGATACTAGAAGAGATACAAGATCAGAAATATTCGTATGCGTTAGGTTTCAGATAAATACAGTACCAGCTCGACGTGGTGAAAAAGTATGAAGAAACCTAATAACATTGCTCATGAGTTCATGACCAAATGGTGAAACAGTTTCACCCTGAGTTTCACTGAAACTCATCAAGCTTATAGCAGCGCGCTGATACATCTAACGAAGTTTTGAATTTAATTTTGAATGAGTCTTTGTAATAAAAACATTGATTTAATTCATAAATTATTTGAATTTAGCCTTCTTAAAGTGTTATTATAATTATTCTTATTATCCGGATATATTCGGATATATCCGGATAGTATTCAGAAATTATCCGAAATATCCGGATACTAAAATAAGCGGATAATTGCATGCCCTACACGTAACATTTACTTACATCTCATAGCCGTTTTTCTATATTATTCTCTAACCAACAGAGCATTCTAATTTCGTAAAAAATGAGAACTGATCACAATTTACTCTGACAAAATGCTTACAAATACGTAATGTTATTTCATACCGATATTTCAACCCAGAAGCTTTGAACGTGGTCACGATGAAATGGAATTTGGCCATCATTGCGGCGACGTACGTCCTAATTATTGCTACCACTTATGGCACTTATACCTACTACATACATATGTGTGATGATAACTTATTTCATTGGTCTTGAAACAACAAAGTAATTTCACAATGATCATTGATAAGTGGTAGCCAACCGCTACCAATCCAATAATATTTTACAACCATAAAATGATGTATCAATGACATCTGGTGGTGAAAATAGCACCCGCGACACGCGTTAGTCACGTGACCGGAGACGCGAAGCAACCAAACTATTGCAAGTCGCCACGCTTCGGTCACGTGACCAACTTGTTGCACTAACAACTGCCTAAACGCCTACTTGTGTTGTGATTATCTTGTTTTGTATTTCAATTTAGATATTGGATATTTGCCTCAAATAGGCACGTGGCACAGATGGTGTTAAGTAGACTTTAGTAACTTAACCAAACTCTAATTTAATCTTTTTTGCATCGGTTATGAATTTCTTGTGAGTTTTAAGATTTTTTATGATGTGAATATACCTTATACGAATTAGATATTAAGATTTGCTTTACGGACGCATTCATGCATAATTTATTAAATTATTTTTAATCATTAAACGACCTACGGTCGTCCAGATAAAATTAACAGAAAGATAAACAAAACGAATTGCTACGAAATTGACTGGTAGTTTCGCCCAAAGTGCCCAACTCCACTAAAAGGCCGTATACTGGCACATCGACCTTAATAAGTCTTCTATAACGTAGCTTGTTTTTATTAACAAGAGGGCAGATCTTTAATTTATAGAGGATCTTATTTTCCAGCAATGGGCGTCTAACCTATCTAAGCGGTTTGACTCTAAACAACTTAGCAAATATTTTAAACTATGAATTAAATTTATAACTACAGATGCGCTCTTACCATCAATGACGTCACGTTATTATCTTTACAAACAAACACACAAAGGTGCAGTTGGTTTTCAATCAGCCTCAAGAGCTGAGGGTATTGACGGACAAGTATACCAAATGTTACAATAGATATAAAACTCTATAACTATTTATCTACTGTAAACCTTACTGCAACGACATAAAAGCTATGAAATTGATGAAAATATTTATAGTCTTATGTGGATTGGATAAGGTTGAAATTGGTAACAGGAGAATTGCATTTAGTCAGTTGTGTGGATTTTAAGTGTTTTCGGTCGAAAGGAGAATAAACACTGTAGCAGTTATTGTTTTGATACCAGTATGATGTTGTTAGTCAGTGGCCCCATAGATAGACTCGTGGCTCAGCTACGAGGCAAATAGTGCAAAGTAAAAGTGATTTGCAATATTTCTTTAATAAGTTCTCCTTAAGAAAAAGTTAATTATCACTTGCTTCGGTGAGGAAAACATCGTGAGGAAACCTGCACATCTGAGAGTTTTCCATTATGTTCTTAAAGGGGTTTGAAGTCTACCAATCCACACTTGGCCAGTGTGCTGGACTATGGCCTGTACCCCTCAATGTGGAGACCCCGAGCCCAGCAATGGGACAATTATGGGTTGTTGCTTTACTTTTAAGTTCTTCTTCAGGGTCGGCGTTGCATTGGCGGTTCCTCTGATGGACATGAGTCCATAGGCAACGGTGACCAAATGACCATTACCATCAGGTGGTCTATCTGCTTTTTGGTCTGTCTTTGGGAAAAAATCATGATAATTTACAAAACGTACGCTTTATTTACACTTAAGTACATACATTTCACCAACATACTAACTCCCGAGTGCTCCCGACACAACTCTAGGCAACTTTATTGTAACAATAAGAACCGACCCCTATAAATAAATATCTGTCAGTGTCATAAATTATTTACAATACATATTTGCCCAACGTCAAATACTAATATTCTGTTGATGCGGTTATGTCTGATACGAATGGGAATCGAAGCCGGGATTAGGTATTTGCTAACGCCCCAACTCAGAGTCACTAACGGTTACTTAAATTGTTCCCAAGTACATACAGAATGGGGATTCTGTATGTACTTGGGAACGATTCAAGTACTAAGTATGTATGGGGATACAAATTCTGCAATAAGGAGTGATTTAAGTAACCGTTAGAGACACTGAGTTGGGGCGTAAGTAAGCTAGGTCTAGCTAAACTAGCTAGCTAGTTATTAGGTCTAGTACTTATAAAACTTGGACATACAATAATACTTATCATGTTTCTAGAACTTATGACAAGTCTATTAAGTAATAACTACTATTCATTAGTGTTAGATTTGTGATTTTTAGATTACTTAAATAACTAATTTAAACCTTATGAAAATGTTAAAATAAAAGCAAATACAGCAACGTCACATGTTTGCGGTTGAGCCAACTCATCTCTCGGTATTAGGAGAAACGATTTAATTTTGTGAGGGTTCATCGTATAAATAATTAATTTTATTTTAATGCGTTGCCCCTGCACTGCACTCTACTATTCGCCAAATCCATTCACATAAATAAAAAATTTAATTTATCATTAAAAGAACTAGCTTTTATCAAGTTTATATTAAACGGCAAATCTATTGTCGGAGGCTATATTGTATTTAAATATACATTTCCCAAGTACTTACTTAGGAAATGTTACTGTTTTATAATAGTGTATGTGACGTTAAAATAAAACACTACAATGTACTTATCTCGTGTATTCATTAGTGTCTATGTTTTAATTGTAGCGTGGAGCCAATAAAAAGTTACTCATTTCCTCGACCATCAAAGCGTCGGTGATAAGGTTACCGATGGCAATGAGCGCCTGTGAATTTTTATGTAAAACAAAAAGAAGAAAGAAGATACTACCAGGTTACTGATCTACTACTTTGTCGGGTATACCTATACAAACATAAAACATGAACACATTTGTACCTTATAACGAGAACGACACTGCCCAAACGATAATTAAAAAGCCTGATGCACCCTTAGCAACTCCATTAAAAAACGAATCAAATATTAGCTTAACAAAACAAACTTAGCTGCGGGCAGTGATGAATTTAAAACAGGAGAACAAACATACGGACGGACTGACACAATTAGCCCGAGGCTAGTTGTCGTGCATCAAACATGTGGTTGTATTTGATTTGATGGTCCTGTTTGCTTTGAAGAGCTTGAAGAGCCAATAGTATCAAATTCGAGGGCCACAGATAGCTAAATTAACGAATACGAATAAGTGTTGATGGGTTAATGTTAATAGGACTTAAACTTAATTGAATTATACTCGTATTATAGGTAAAAAGCACAAAACTAACTTTGAGTTGCATAAAATATTTACTTTCTTTCTTTAAATATTTAAAAGTGGTAAAAGAAGATAGAACAAAAGTAGTAGAAAGCGTGAAAAGTAGTGATAAAATAATTCACAAAGTTAGAATTTAAAAAAATCTTCACCGAATTAATTTACCACGTTACAGTATCCCGAACACCGAAATTCTTGTTAGCAAAATCAATATTTAGTAATGAATAATAGTAAGGACTTCTGAGGGGAACAAATGGATTTATCCCAATACCCCGTAGGATTAGCGGTTAGCTGCATTGTCAGGGAAATAAATGACGTAGATTCGTGGGGAGATACCGCTAAGTATGACGTTTAGTATTCCTTTACTAATTGTGGGGATTTTGGGTCACGAAACGACATTTGGCGTGGCAAAATTTCCACTTGCGATTAACGTGATGTTAAGAATTAGATAAACCCTTAGGAAGGATGTCTAGGATGATTATAATATTAAGACAAAGCTGTGTGCCACATTTCTGGTCGAAATTTAGTTATCAGCTTTCGAAAGTTTATCCCAGTTTAGACCAAGATTCTTATCCATTAAAGACGTTTTGTTTCGATGAAATTGGGATTTTGCTTGTCAACTTACTCGTTTGTCTTGAGTTCTGTGTCTTGTGTAAGTAAGTAGACAAGGTTTTTATTTTTAATATCTTACAATTCTCTTTTATGTTGTTATCGAAATTTCAGCAGAACAAGTCAAATCCATCCATCCATCCATCAGCCTTTGTGGGTCCACTGCTGGACATAGGCCTCCCCTAACTTCCGCCACTCTGACCGGTCCTGAGCCTTCTGAATCCAGCGGATACCCGCTGTCTTCTTCAGGTCGTCGGTCCACCTGGTCGGGGGGCGTCCTGTGCTCCTTTTACCGAGGCGTGGTCTCCATTCGAGGACCTTTCTTCCCCAACGGTTATCGGTCCTTCGAACTATGTGGCCAGCCCATTGCCACTTCAGCCTGCTAATTCTCTGAGCTATGTCGGTCACCCTCGTTCGTCTACGGATTTCATCATTTCTGATTCGATCGCGTAGAGAAATACCGAGCATAGCTCGTTCCATAGCCCGCTGGGCGACTCTAAGCTTATGCATAAGGCCAATAGTGAAGCACCACGTCTCGGATCCGTATGTCATCACTGGCAACACACACTGCTCGAACACCTTCGACTTCAGGCACTGAGGTAACTTTTTGGACGACAAGATATGACGTAGTTTCCCGAACGCAGCCCATCCGAGTTGGATTCTACGAGTGACTTCTTTCTCGAAGTTGGACTTACCCATTTGGATCACTTGTCCCAGGTAAATGTACTCGTCTACAACTTCGAGAGCAGCGCCGTCAACAACAACCGGTACGGGTGTGACATGGACATTCGACATGATTTTCGTCTTGTCCATGTTCATCTTAAGACCCACCCGTTGTGAGGCGCTGTTCAAGTCCCCGAGCATTGTACCAAGTTCTTCCAGGGATCCCGCCAGGATGACTATATCATCGGCATATCGCAGGTGTGTGATGTATTCGCCATTGATGTTGATGCCACGTCGTTTCCACTCCATCAGCTTGAACACGTCCTCCAACGCAGCGGTGAACAGTTTTGGGGATATGACATCCCCTTGTCTGACACCTCTCTGCAGTTGGATGGGGTTCGTTGCTGTGTCTTGTACTCTGACGGACATGGTGGCAGATGAGTATAAACACTTCAACACCTCGATATACCGGTAGTCGATCCGGCACCGTTGGAGAGAATTTAGTACCGCCCAGGTCTCGATAGAATCAAAGGCTTTCTCATAGTCCACATAGGCAACACATAACGGCAGATTATACTCCTCGGTCTTTTGTATAATCTGCCGCAGTGTGTGTATATGGTCTATGGTGCTGTAGCCTTTTCGGAATCCTGCTTGTTCGGGAGGCTGGAAGTCGTCAAGCCTGCGTGCAATGCGATTTGTGAGCACCCTCGAAAACAGCTTATAAACGTGGCTCAGAAGTGCAATGGGCCTGTAGTTCTTCAAAAGGGCTTTATCCCCCTTCTTGAAGAACAGCGTCACCACACTTCTGCTCCACGCTTCCGGGGTAGTTCCAGTATTAATGACGGAATCGAACAGTTTCTGGAGCGCCACTAGAAGGGGTTTACCTCCAGCTCTTAGTAGCTCGGTTGTGATTCCGTCATCTCCCGGTGCCTTGTTGTTTTTAAGCTGTTTGAGAGCCTCTCTAATCTCATACAGGCTGACGTCCGGGATATCCTCTGTGTAGTGTCGGGTCAGTTTAGCTCGCTTGTCGCTCTCCTCGCGAGGAGGTGGAGCTTGAGAGGAGGTATACAACCGTCCGTAGTATCTCTCAGTTTCTCTCAGAACTTCCGGTTTCGACGAAACCACGGTGCCGGACTCGGTCTTCAACCTCGTAAGCTGAGTTTGCCCAATAGACAGATCCCTGGCGAACACTTTGGAGCCCTGGTTTCGCTCAATTGTGTTTTTTACACGATTTGCGTTGTGTTTTCGCAAATCACGTCGCCTGCACTTGGAGATCTGTTCATTGAGCCGTCGGTATTCGCTCATAGAGGTTGGAGACTGCACACATAGTTCTCGTCGATCCCTCATAAGACCGAGAGTTTGTTCTGAGAGAACCTGAGATCTACCACTAGGGTGGGTCTTGAAATACTTCGACCCTACCTCGTGGACAGTTGTTACCATCCTGGTGTTAAACTCGTCCACTGACGTGCACGATTCTAGGCACGCAAAACGATTTTGCAGCTCAAGTTGAAAGTTTTCAGATCCCTGGATTTGGACGGATGTTGGGCGAATTGTAGCCTTCATCAGGCGTGACCGTTCCAGCTTCAGGTCGATATTTAATGTGCCTCTTACAAGTCGGTGATCGCTTCCGGTTTTGAACCTGCTGATCACAGAGACATCATTAAATATGTGCCGTTTGTCTGCCAGAATGAAGTCTATCTCGCTTTTCGTGGAACCATCAGGACTTATCCAAGTCCACTTGCGTTGTGGCTTCTTTCTGAAGAAGGAGTTCATCATGAAGAGATCTTCCTTCTCCAAAAAGTTGGCCAGCAAGTGTCCTCGGTGGTTCCGTCGTCCAATTCCGTAGGGACCCACTTTCGTCTCGGCGCCGCTCTGCGTGCCCAGTCGCGCGTTGAAGTCCCCCATCACAACATTGAAGTGAGCTTTAGAGGTATGTATGGCTCTACTTATGTCCTCATACATAACCTCAACCTCATCGTCGGGATGTGTCGAAGTCGGCGCATATACCTGTACAACCTTCAACGAATACCGTTTGGATATTCTGAGTGTAAGGTACGCTACCCTAGCCGACACGCTCCCAACTTGCACAATTTTATTTCGATATTATATTTGTTTGTTTTGTATAATATCACATAAACGAATAACAAGTAATAATAGGGCCCAATTCAATATTCTTCAATCTTCAATACTGGCATAATGTATCTTCTTTGTTTCTTTTAAAATAAAAACTAATTTTAAATTAAACATGATTTTTATGAACTGTGGTAGTTATATAGTGGAAACTATTAATATAAATATTTTAAATGTTATTTGAACGAAAAAGTTTGTTCAGCAACAGAAATCAAAAAAAATATTGTATTTTGATTTGTGTTCTAAATATCAGTATTTATAGACGAACACCATTACATTTACAATTACTATAAAAATCCTAAGTTAAGAAATAGGGGTGGCGTTATAACACCAGTATTCAATTCGTCATGTCAATAGAACAATACTTCCATCATTCGTGTTCACATTTCTGACGTGTCCAAATTCATGGAAGCAAATACAGATACCAACAAAATAGGCCGTAACGAATTTCCAAAGCAAACATTTAATGTAACACGACCCAACGGGTGCCCTTTCTTCTTAACTGCCGTTTATTCAGATACCTTTAATACGTGTGAATAAAGTTCCAAATCGTATGTTCTAGTTATAGGAACTCTTGTAATGGGTGCAGATTTCGAACAATGCGCTTGCGCAGGGGTGCGTATAACCATTCACAACTTTTCGCTCTTTAACGAGCATTGTTCCAATTTGATTTATATTCATGGTGCTTGTATTATTATGAACGGTAAATCAAGTGTAAGTTCTGTTATTCTGAACTGTATACTGGAAAAGCAGATGAATTAATTTGAGATCCTGTTGGTCTTTATTTACGCGTCGTTTGTTTTGTTTCTCTCTTCCTTATTCATTTTAGTAAGATCTGACTCTTCCTCTACCTTATTTTACTTTTATAGTTTTACTCTAAATAATGATCAGAATTTCATGGTCTTTTGAAATTTTATAAATGGTGTTATTTTCTTCTTCATTATAATCGGCTTGAAGCCTTTGATGGACTGACATTCGTTTTTAATAGTCAAGTCATAGTCATAGCAGTAAAAGTATAGTATAAGTATCGTAAGGAGCGTATTAAGAAGTTTTTAATAGATGGTATGAATCAAACAAAGACTCAATTAAAGTACAACTTGCAAAAATAAAATAATATTTTATTGTTATTTCATATTTATGACTAGAAACACATTTTACATAAATCTTTGATACCACTAAGCTGTCAGCACAATTTTGAAAATTCTTATTGTCGCCCTTAATCCTAAACTAATTATTGTACCAAATTGGTAAATAAAAATATAGTTCAATTTGGTATAGTTATTACAAAATACGACTAGAACATTAAAATATATCAAATTTGAGCATTTACAATTTGTTGATTTCTATAATATTCTCTATATCTTTGGTCATTGTAGTAAATATTACTTTGAGCATAATTTGCTTCATTATTAAAATTATATCTATCGTTAAAGTTACAATTAATA
This sequence comes from Thymelicus sylvestris, assembly GCA_911387775.1. Lineage (NCBI taxonomy): Eukaryota > Metazoa > Arthropoda > Insecta > Lepidoptera > Hesperiidae > Thymelicus > Thymelicus sylvestris. Next base: position 15,731,009 of record OU426891.1, on the reverse strand, counting down.
CTTGTATAATTTGCAGGATATTCTTCCGGCTTTGGTTGTCTGCGACTTTTAGCAGCAGTCTCAAAAGCATTTTTGAATAAGTCGTAGTTCTTCTGATTAAAATAGCCTTCAGTGACGTTAGGCATCCCTGGTTCATAATTATTGTTATAATTGTTACAAATTTCATAAGGCCTTTGATTGTAATAATTTTGCTGATATAAATCATCTCCATAACTCGAAGGATTTGTAAAAAATCCACTTCCCGTTGTAGATGTTATGCAATTTCCTCCTTTATTGTTAACAGACACTGTTACGTTTCCAACGTTGATTAGAACGCCTTCTGACGTTTGAAGAAAGTTGCATCCATTAGGAAATGGTTTACTGAATCCTTGAAAGTTTCTATAACTCCCGTCGGTATTACACTCATCAGTCTTGTTTGGTATAAGGAATATTTCACGGAAAGCGTCCTTATTTATTTTTTCTCCTGTTAAGGAGTAGTTTTGCAGTTTTTCATAGTTCACACTAAATCCTTCAGGGGGTACTTGATCAGAGTTAATATTATCTAAAGATTCTAAAGTTTGACTTAGAGCAAAAATATAATTGTGAGCAAATCTCAATGTCTCTATTTTCGTCAACTTCGTATCTTCGGGGAATGTAGGTAATACACATCTCAGCCTATCTAGTGCTTCATTTAACATGTGCATTCTATTCCTTTCTCTGTCATTTGCTTTCATTCTTCTGTTTCTTTTAATTTTCAAAATCTGCGTTGGACTTTTGCATCTCGTTACCCTGTTTTTGCCATTAGCGTATTTTCTTTTCGGTTTGTTTGGATCTTTAGGCTTCTTTTCTTTTGTTTTTATTGGTGTAGATGTTTTATCTGTGTATACTAGGTTATCCTGGAAACTTTTGATGTCTTCCACTGATTGTTGGAATGGATATTCAAAGCCGTCAGTGAACAACTTTCTTCGTACATTACTTTCTTTGGTCGGTGTGAGAGATATTCCTAGATCGGATGTGTTGTGTTTAAAGGGAGTACTATGCGTTGATGAAGGCGTGGCCAAGGAATCTGCGTAGGATCTATCAATGCCGGAGTCCGTACTGCAGATGCTGTCGTTGAAATCGCAGTAGTCGTCGAAGTCGGTGGTGAACATGTTGGACCTGGAAATAAAGAAAATGAATATGAAATATATGACACAAATTTCATGTAACATGTGCTGTAGTGTAGTCGATTTGCACAATAATTCTGTAATCACATAGAACAAAGTCAGAACTGCTTTCCCGTTGGAATTACAGTTATAATAATTACTTGAATCAGTATGAATAGTTGGAGTTAACATCTAAAATTTTATTTTAGTTGAACATGAGTACTATTATTTCTTCTGTGGTTAAACTAAACAATGCTTATTCATCATCATCCATCATCATTATCATGATAAACATTATGGACAACCAGAGTAATTAAGGTCTGTTTTATATCGGTTTTTGAATTTGCTATAGAGTATAGACCAATTTACACGTCAAGCGTGACCGTGCTCGCGCGAGTTGCTCGCGTGACGCGATACGAAAAGTCAGTTGAACTTTATCACTTTCCGCTTCCGGTGCGTGATTTCCGGTGGGGTGTTTGAAAGTTAATTCCTTGACTTATCCCAAAACATTTTGTTGTGAATTTTTACCTACTTCTGAATTTAATTTAACTGTGTTAATTTTATTGGTGTTAAACTTTTAGCTTTATATATTTATGTATTTTTATTTATGTCGATGTTAATTAACAATTTTTATGGGTGGGATATTCAAATACCACTTAATTTATAAGCTAAAATTTATCTTTTAAATCGGAGGCTAAGTAACTATTAAGAATTAAATAATGCATATAAATTATGCATTTACTGCTATTTATTACCAAAAACAGCATTTACTAAAAGTTATTATATATCAATATAATACATATTATTATTATTAATAATAAATGTTATGTTATTATATATCAATATAAACAAAGAATGAGTGCTCGCTAATAGGAATAATATACATTTCCAATTGATATTTATTTCATTACCGTAAAACGTTTTACAAGTATATCTTATTGACCAATGACCATTGTCCTATTAATATATTATTATATGCAAATATACGTATGAAAGTTTGTTTGGATGTTTGTTCCTCAATCACGCCACAACTACTAAACCGATTTGGCTGAAATTTGGAATGGAGATAGCCTATGTCTTGGATTAGCACATAGGATACTTTTAATCCCGGAAAAGTTCAGGGTTCCTGCAGGATTTGTAAAAAACCGATCTCTACCGCGCGCGAAGTCGCGGGCAAAAGCTAGTTAAGAATTTCTTTTGACTGTAGCTATTGTAAATACAAAATTGTGATTTAAACAAACCGTACAGAAGTGGTCACGGTCTACTGCGTTAACGGGGGTGGTGACCACCTGTGCCGTCGGCACGCGACGCGCACGTGACCATTTGTTTGACATTAAATATTTAGGACGTAGAATAATGAATACCATGAAATAAACAAATTACATATTAACTAGCTGCCCGGACAGACTTCGTTCTGTCAAAAGTTTTTTTTGAGATGTAAGCTATCCTATCTTTCAAGTTGGATCAAACTGCACACGGTGTGTAAATTTCATTAAAATCGGTTTAGTAGTTTAGGAGTCCATCGCGGACAAACAACGTGACACGTAATTTATATATTATACTAGCTGCCCGGACAGACTTCGTTCTGTCAAAAGTTTTTTTTTATTATTATTTTGAGATGTAAGCTTTCCTATCTTTCAAGTTGGATCAAACTGCACACGGTGTGCAAATTTTATTAAAATCGGTTAAGTAGTTTAGGAGTCCATCGCGGACAAACAACGTGACACGTAATTTATATATATTAAGACTAGCTGCCCGGACAGACTTCGTTCTGTCAAAAAATTTGCATTAAAATAATATTGCAACTATAAATTGAGATATAAGCTATCCTATCTTTCAAGTTGGATCAAACTGCACACGGTGTGCAAATTTGATTAAAATCGGTTAAGTAGTTTAGGAGTCCATCGCGGACAAACAACGTGACACGTAATTTATATATATTAAGATTAAGATTGTTCAAATTACTCTGTGATCGATGCAGAGAATACTTCTAAATTAATGTACAGTAGCTCGAGCACGAATATTTGCGAGAAAGTATTCGTATTTGTCAAATTTGTATGACATTTTAGTACCATTTACGCACGATAGGGGTGCTTTTGAAAAAATGCCATACAAATTGCTTACGTTAACCATACGAATACTTTCTCGCAAATATTCGTGCTCGAGCTACAGGTGGTTTGTTATGCGGATTTGAAAATCATTCCAATCCATTCGTTCGTATCATAAGTTGTCAGGTTTATACGTGTCAAGTATTTAGTTAAGTAGATAACTAAATTTTAACTAAATTTTTAAGCAGCAACTAAACAAGCAGACGGGTCACCTGATGGTAAGTGTTCACCGCTGCCTATGGACATTAATAACACCGGGGGTGTCACGAACGCGTCACCGGCCAAGAAGGAAACGATAGACCCGCTTCTTGAAGGACCCCATGTCATAGCTTAGAGGGAACACTGATGCAGGAAGTTCGTTCCAAAGTTTACACGTGCGAGGTAGAAAATTACGTGAGAACCGAACTGTGGACGAATGCCAGGTATCCAGGTGATGTTAATGGAGCCTGTTACAGTATGATGTGCGGTGACGAAAATCAACCACAGGTATTAAACCAAATAGTTCTTCAGAATATTCCCCATTGTTTAGACGGGAGTATACGGTAGAATACGCAGAGAGAGCCTACATCTCTCCTCAACTTAAGCGATTCTACTCCGTATGTAAGCTTGGGATCGTCGACAAGACGAATGGGTTGCCGTTAAATTCGATTGAACGGATCCACTTGGCCAGCTGGGGCTCCAGCCCAAAGGTGGGAGTGTTTCTCAAAGAGAGCTGCTTACGAGATTTGCAGCCAATAACTATGTAGATGTTGTTGCTAAAGTAGATGTGTTGGAAAATAGTTACTAGTTATTTGGAAAATAGTTACATTAGGTAATTAATAATGGATGCCCGTTAACTAAGTTAAAAAGGCACAAATTAAATGGATAATTAGGTAAGCGTCGCCCCACAGAATGGCAGAATGGCGGCACCCACACGACACGTGATTTACACGTGCTGTTGTTTGTGCTAATACATGAAACATAGACTGCATAAACATGTAAAGTAGGTTTTTTCACATTTGTGTTAGTGTGTAAATAAAATCATACAGTGTCATAATATAATCTAAATTTAACAAAAAATATATATTTCAAAGAAACTGCCGGATAAACTTTCTTTTAGCCGATACCCCGATTGATCTGATTTTGGTATAGCCATGTATTTCAGCCATTAAGAAAATCAAGAAATTATGCGAATTTCGTATTTTTCTCCCAAACCACTGGCTCTACAAGAAAATTGTATCAAGAAAAGTGTAGGTCTATCTAAACTTTAAATTTATGTGGAAACCTACCCCCGTGAAAACCAAAAAAGTGAGGTACCCACTATTATAGCATTAGCTATTCAATAACCAAGGTAAAAAATCTTAGATTTGTAACAGTTCCGTTCACATGTTATTGAGGTTATTGCGGCCTGCGATGCGTTATTTATAGCAGTAATATTGTACAAAACTCAACTTGAATAAAATTACTTTTATTACGTTTCACAGCACAAAATGAAGAGTCCTCAAAAGTGATTTATGTACATAACTTGACTGCTACTTTGATAAGCCAGGTACATGTAAAGTATGAAGAGACTGCGTATGAATCTTGAAGTCTCTTCTCTATGCCTAATTGAGCATATTGTTCAAATAAGTATATTCCTTTACGAATATCCGTAGAATATAATATACACACCACTGTCTTGTCGAAACTTGTCGAAAGTTATGGTATCTTAGGTGCTACGCAGTGCTACGGAAATACTCCGTAGCATTATAAGTCGTAGCCATAACTGAATTACAAAGTAAAGGTTAATAATTAATTTTGAATTTTAGATTGAGATAGTGGCTTAGGTACTTATTATAATATTTGTTCATTTATTCACTAGATATATAATGTACGGTCTATGTATGTAAGAATGAGGAATTAAGGTCATAATGAAAACAACAATAAAACAACTTACTTCTATCAAATCTGCAGTAAAATCATTCAACACCTAATAGCCACAAAGATTCACAAGTATAAAATGTGACACTAAAAAATAAACACATCACTAAATATAAACTAATTGTCTATGACTAGTAAAAGTTATTAAAAAAAGAGTTAAAAACCCATGACTAGTTGCATGACGCGGTTGCCCATGCGTCTATGTCGCGCGTACTGTGGGCTGCAACCCCATGCACTCTGTTTTATGGGGTCCGATGGGATGGGCACTGGGTGCACTGGCCACGCCCAGTGCTTCACTGTAGTACCAGTTAAGTGGTCTGGTAACTAACTGTTGGTTAAGTTTAAATGCTGTACAGAAAAAAACTAAATAGGTACATAAATATTGTCGAAATATCGGCAACTAGTATAATTCGTACTGTTCGTAGGGTTTAAATCAAATAGGTATTTCATGTCAGGGTAAAGAATAAGTTAAAAAACCAGGAAAGTTCGTGTCAGGCCACGCGCAATGTAGGGTTCCGAAGTAGTAGGTGGATCGTCAGCTCGTTTGCCGGCTATTTCCATAAAGAAATTGTAAGTTTAAGTACTTATGCTAACATAACCGTGATAGTTTTCCTTGAAAATTCATCATAACTATTTTTGAGAATTTTTCAATTATTCAACTCCAACCGGTTAGCTTAGATGACCCATAATATTTTTGAAAGACCAATTCAACGATACCCACTATAGGGTACGCGATGAATAAAAAATTCATCCTCACGTTACGTGTGGAGAAGGTATCGTGAAAAAAATTGATTTCGTCTCATGTCATTTTCAAAGTTGTATCAAATCATAAACAAATTTAACTCATAACATTTAGTTACAATTTTTTTCAAGACAAATAATTTTACGAATAATTATAACTAATCAGAAAATATAAACTAATCAGTCACTCTATTTTTTTGCTTCACTTTGTTTGCAAGAGGTTTAAAGTTTAGAAATGCAAAATCATTATTTAAATACATAGGTATTATATTCTATCACCATTTCGGAAAGGTACCTTGTCATGGAGAAGAAACGGCGAAAGAAACTCAGTGTAAGTAAACAATTATAAAAATAAATAGAAGACAAAATAGCAGATGTCACAGCTATTACGATCTTTACAAGAACGGTTACGATTCGTAGCGCAAAAATACTACGACAATGGCACCTTGGTTCGCTTGAATTTGTTTAATGGGTTAATAGTGCGTAAAATGTATCGTTTTTTATTGCCAACCCTTTGTCGATATCGACAAGCAATAAATTATATAAATATTTGATCAGACACGCATTCGGAGTCGTATGGGGTAAGGTAATTTGGTATGATTTCTGTAGGTACCTATTTTTTTTATGGAAATAGTCGGCAAAAAAGTTCCTTTGCCGACTATTTCCATATAAAAATCGTCAGCTGACCACCTGATGGTAAGTAGCTATGAACATTGAACATCAGCCCATGAAAATCAGCAACACCAAAAGCATCTCTGATGCGTTGCCGGCTATGAAAAAGAGAAGAAAAAGAAAGAAACAAAAATTATAGTTTGCCTTTGTTGGACAGTTTTAAAGAGTATTGGCCTTTGAAGCCGTCGATCCTGGCTGTGTTGGCCACTTGACCCTCCACCTTCGCACTGAGTAGTATGACGGTTTTTTATGTAAGTATGCTCTAGATCTGTAGATAAGAGCGAAGCTTTAATCAGTTCAACACGATGTGATCGAAGTTTCCGGCTGATTGGCTAACAAAATAAACGTGCTGTAATGTACGGAACTTTTATTTATTAACAGACTCCGAGCTAAATGCTTATAACTCCGTCACGCCCGTAATAAAGGGTTGAAATGGTTATCACTTATTAAAAATGATTGCAGTTATTTTTTATTCAGGCATTGGAGTACGAAAGCTTAATTTCAAGTCCATCTTTAAGAATAAGCCAACTATTGTCAACTGAAGAGGCTATGTTACAGTCTTACTTGGTTTACTAATTACAAATCTATCCTGTTCCTAATTCTCTGGGATTCGTATCAGCCCCTTTAGTCAACCAAGTTTTGGTGTATTTTGATTTCTTTACCTCCCTGGCTAGCTACCACCTTTCCAGTGCTAATAATGCTGTTCCTCACTTATTTTTAAGCCAGCGCGGCATGTTATTTGCATGCCGACTTATTTGTCAGATGGCTCATCATTTCTGTCAGTTATTACACTAAAAAAACCTACACCCTGAAATGTTTAACGTCTTGGTTGGCTTCAACCCATTAATGGCCCACTACTGGGCACGGGTCTCTCCTCTTGAGGAGGCCTAGAGCATACTCCACCACGCTGCTCCAGTGCGGATTGGTGGAGGGGTTAGTGGCCAACCCGAGTGTCGGAAGTTTTCAAACCGCCCGAGGGCCTCCGACATGGCTTAACGACTGTTATCTTATGATAACAACCGGGACCGACGGCTTTACGTGCCCTCCGAAGCACGGAAACGCTCAAGAAATTTTTGCCACTAGCGGTCACCCATCCAACTACCGACCGCGCCCGCTGTTGCTTAACTTTGTCGATCACATAGGATCGACGCAAGCCGCCGGGCTATGAGCGCTTCGATCTTCGAACGTCTTGGTTAATCGATGGATAATACACACCACGATGTAGCGCGGTGACGGGCTACGCCTAATGTCTGACACGCACTTGACCCGTTCTTTTTATTTCTAACCGAATTGCTTCATCCCAGCAGCATCATCATCAGCGGATTTACAAACAAATCAGTTTAAGTTTTTTTCAAAGTGGCAAAACTACGACTTGGGGATGTTTACTCTATGGACGTTGTATAAAAATGTACATAAAATGTTTTGTAATATCAAAATCATAAATCAACTAGGCACTTTTAACTAAACTCAGAGCAAACAAAACAGGTGTGAGGCCTGACGACGCGTCACGTAACCCCTTTCAATCTCTCTTATAACTGCAGTTTAAAATAATAAATGGAGCCGGGGTGCGCAGTTTAGTTACTTTGGCGTCGCCACGCTCGAGAGCCCATGAATGCATTAAAATGGACCAGTACGCAGTCGAAGGGTTAGATCTGTCTGTAGTGATTTTGACATCGATTGGGAACTTTGTGTCGATCGTGTAACTGGTGTATACTTTTGTTGTCGATAAATTTTATCGATATATTATTATTGAGTAAATTTTAAAATGTTATTAGTAGTAGATTACAGGTAGTTAAACAAGTTGTATACATTTGTTGTCGATATATTATTATTGAGTAAATTTTAAAATGTTATTAGTAGTAGATTACAGATAGTCAAACAAGTTCCGCAAAAACAAAAGCATTCTTATGACGAAAGGGTATTGCAAATTAGATAATTAATTATTTTAAGGACAAGACTGCTTGGACATGAGTTCTATAAGTAGATTGTAGTAGGTAATAAGAGCTATCTGTAATTGTGAGTAGGAAAAAAATATATAAACGTGTACTTATGTACGAGCGTGAGAAGTTATACTTATTTGGCATCATTAAATAAATATTTAACACTAGCTGTCTTGGCGAACTTCGTATCGCCTAATATATGAATGTACTTTGTTGTTACTTTTAACTTTTATAGTTTTGGTAGGTTTAACAAATCAGAGACCATTAAATTACCTCTCCCCCTGCCCTGCTCTCCCCCTTAACGATTGTGGTTTGCTTAGCAAGTAGGATACGATTACTTACCATTCATATTATTCATAATTTAAATATGAAATATCCCATCTAAATTAATTTAAAATCGATAAACGAGTTTATCGACATCTGAGCTCCTCACTATCCAACCCCCCATCACAACGCGCCCCTTACGGACCCAACACGGACCCGCCACCAAGCATAATTCTGCGGACTTATTATTTGCTTGTTTCAAGCTTATCATATCATTTAAGATCGTGATTTTACGACTGAATACATAATCTGGGATTTAAGTAACATTTTTATTTTATTTCATACTTAAATTAAATTAATTAGTAGGTTTAATGGGTTATAATGACTTGAGTATGATGTCATATTATTAAAATTCCAGTTGATGAAAAAACTTTTTTTTGTAGCATCAAAAATAGAATATTCTGGTATTCAATTATAGGGAAGAACTTTTTTTCTGTGTGATTCATTGACCGTTAACTAATATTTATGTAAATTATTGACGTCAGTGTTGTAATTTATACAACAATCTTAACTAACTTAAAAATAAAAAAATAAAATGTTTTTGTGGAGTAGGTACTGTTTGTGTGTCAATTAAAGGAAAAACAATTTCGGCACTTCTTACGAAGTACATCATGCGAAGACATCCCTCATTAAACACTCAGAACGAAACATAGAAGACTTATTTAAAAACATTAAATCCTTTAACAAATAAAAACATGTTTATATCCAAAAATATTTACCTATCCTCATACATTGCAGCGCTAATCTCTTAAATATTAAAACATTTATGGAGCTAAGTTTCGTCGTAATCCGTTGACGGGTGGAACTTGTATAACCAAGTCATTGTGGGTCGGAGTTTTAAAATGTTAAAAAGCTTTGTTGTTAAGGGTTGAAAAGGGTTGTAAATAATGACGGAGCAACTCCATACAGAGCTAAACGGTTGCCCATAAGGGGCGTTTTTTTCATCTTTAAACGAAGAATTGATGGTGATTTTTTAATAATAATAAAGTTTTGTTGCGGAGTTTAGCGTGTTTATCTCCTAGGACTAGTATCGATTCGAGCATAGTCGCATAGTCTGCATACGCTACTATCCACGCTATTCCAGTGCGGATTGGTAGAATTTACTGGACAACCCAAATTACGGATGTTTGTACCATCAAAGGCTTCCGACGCAGATTAAAGGCTACTTTTTTGCTTCTCAATGGCGGTCGCTTAACTATTTGCTGACCGCGCTTGCCGTTACCACAGGCTGTCGGGTTAAGAGTTATCTTCTTTGTATGAATTATTTTTTTTTGCTAAAATTTAGGTATTTTTTATCTGTATACTGGTAGGCTGTTCCCTACTTTGTAACCTTGTTTACATGTTTGACAAGAAAAAAATATGTTAACCCTATAATTGCGACGTGAGCGATTCTCTAGTCTAAAGGAAAAAAAGTGAAATAAATATTTGAAATCTACTCAATAATCTGCAGAAAACAATTTGCTAATATATTATGAAAACATACATAATATATTAGGTAAATTTTACTTAGAAGAAAGATTTTATACTCAATTATAATTATCGTCTACCGCTAAGATGTATTACAATTCTTAACTCTAATTCAGTGCATAAACAGCGCACTTTATCAATCATATCACCCTCTGTGCATTAAATGAAATGACGTTATCATGACACACAATATAGGAATACCTATTTTAGATATTGTCCATAAAAAATAAACGAAATATAGAGCAATGTTTGAAAGAGCCGATAGTGAGTTCCACTTGTTTAGAAAATTGTTTATTTAACGCAATAATTAAAGTTGTACATGGTGTATTTGCACACTGGAACGTGAGACAAATACCCTTGACGTCAGGTGTTGACAGATAGTGGCTTTATTATTATTTTTTTGCAATAATATTGGGTCCAAAGTGCTTTATTGGTAGTGACAGTCGTGTACTGATGCCACTGTCCAGTAATATTTAGACACAGTCAATGGTAATGTAAATATTAGCTTTTGACTTATACTACGATAAAGCAATTTTAAACGATAGAATAACAAATAAAATAGGTTGTAATCAAAACTGTTTTATTGCAATGCTATACTGATAAATTCTTGCTAAGTAAATTCAGGGAATAGAGTTAGGGAGAAGCTGGAATGTATTGTATCGAAATTAAACTGAATGAAACATTTCTTTAATTGTTTGTAAATTTAAATAACAAAAGGTACCAAAATAGCTTTGGTTTTAATGTTACAAATCCAATGAAAGAAAAGTTTCATTGTTTAGCGCTACGTCGTCGCGTCGGCAGCGCTTTGGACACCTTATTGATTATTGCGAAAGTATACCGTTTAGACTACTCACAGCATGTAAAGCGAAAATATCTGAAGTAGCAAAAGCACGTTTGCTATTTCGGATTTCCATATCTATACAAAATTGACAACAAGTTAAGGTTGTTTAAACGTTATCTGCTGTGATCATCATCCAGTGCCCATTGCTGAAAAGTTGATTAAAACGTTCTGTCCGTTTTATTTAATGAAAAAATTGTGTTTTATTCATTCATATGACCCTGTAGCCCTGTAGTTGGTAGCAACCCTGCCTGCGAAGCGAGGGGTCTCGGGTTCGATTCCCGGTCGGAGCAGATATTTATGTGATAGATAAATATTTGTATTCGGATCATGGGTGTTATTGTGATGTGTTAGATATATGTGTCGTCCATGCCACCTGCGACACAACTAAAAACCTACTGCGGAAGTATGAGTGTGTTAACGTTTAACGTTTATACATTCGATTGTTAATTATTATGACTAAATAACTTAATTATAATATTTTAATTTTTCTATGAGTAGTATACACAGTAATTGTGATAATTTTGATGAGTGGTAATTAAATTTAGCGCGCGAGCGTAGCAGTGAGAGACCAATTAAGTCACGAGTATAATATCACACTTTACAGCACAGTGTGACAGAAATCGGCACTTCAAAGTCTAGCATTTTCGTGACCTACCTAAGTATTGACTACTTAGGAATTATCCTGCTTGTGAAGATGCGTGACTTGTCTATAACGCGATGAAGTTAGTGCCCGAGCGTGGCGTAGAGAGCATGGCGATAGCGATGGAGGTATGACAAACTTGTAGAATTGATGTTTTGCTCTTATACTCACCTATGTAATCATCGCCTTGTATCACCTTGCGATATACATAATATTATGTACTTACCTAAGGTTAGTATGTAAAGTAGAGAAAACTAGTAAGTTCATGACTACATAACACTTCTAATTGTAAGTAGCTAAAATAAATCTCACAACCGTGTTCATGTAAAAGAAAAGTCAACCAATCAAAAAAAGGTTAAGATATCGTTGACATAATTTTATTACGAACGTTAATTTCGAACAAAAAATATTTTGTTGTTATTTCTGATCATTATAAAAATAAGTAAAATACTTGATGTAAAAATAAATTTACTAATCATGTAATTCTGACTGGATCCCATTTGACGGCGCTATAACTTTACAATCGCAGTGCGTGCGTAGCGCATTTGCGCGGGCGCATCTATGTACCTAAAATATGCCTACTGTCCTGACACTATCGCAGTTAATATTAAACATACGTACGAACATTCAAAACTATAAGTACTAAACAAATAGCAAAATAAAACAAACATTAAAAATCGCATATATTTGCACAATTGGCTCACTTCGGTCAGATATCACCTATAATAGCCGCTCAAAAATAATTCCTGGCCACAGTAAAATTGATAATCTAGCTAATCCTTATTTACACTGAAGGTGGGTGAAGTGGGTGAATCGATAAGCCTGCTGGTAGACCAAACCAGGCATTTCTATTGGTAATTTTTCGTTCATATCTCTTGTTGCGACGCAAATTTCGATGACGTATTAAATGGGGCTTGTTTTATCATATTTTTGGATTATATTAATATTTCTTTGTTATAGGATGTATGATTTTTTTAGTAAAGTTCGAGCCCGACGATAAAAACCACGTGTTAAAATTGTTGCGCTGCTGTTTTACACGATCACATGAAGCTACTCGTAGCGCCGCTTGCGGTTTGATTGCGAACTACATTTTGGGGATAATTTTTATTATTGTAAAGTTAGGACGCTGCAGCGCTGAAAGGGTTGAGTGCATGCTCAGTTTTTTTTTTTATTAGGTATTCGTGGATTCGTGGCTTATTAAATAATTCATGGTAAATTCATATCATAATTTAAAGTTTATACCTAATCACTTTCTAAAGCATAACTTAACCTACCATTATTATTTTACTAGGCAGCTATTGCCCGCGGCTTTGTCCGCGATAGAGATCGATTTTTTACTAATTCTGCGGGAACCCTGAACTTTTCCGGGATAAAAGTAGCCTATGTGTTAATCCAGGGTATAGGCTATCTTCATTGAAATTTCAGTCAAATCGGTTAAGTAGTTGTGGCGTGATTGAGGAACAAACATCCAAACATCTTTACAAACTTTCACATATTTTATAATATTAATAGATAGTGAATTTATTTATAGTTTAAAGATTCGTACCTATCTGCAGTCTTACATTTAACTCTATACGTACCTACATTACACATTGAATAGTTCGCTAATTATGTTTAAACGCGCTAATATTGTCGGCATCGCGTCCGATAAAACTTCAAATCTCGTTGTAAAAAAGTTTTTTCCCCGAACCTCGATTTTTAATCTGAGCCTCGAACACCCATAAAAAAGTTGTAGCATCAGAATTAGCTTGGAATCTTGGATCCGGCTTAAAGATTACACAAAAGAGAATCTTACGGTTGGATTGGAACAAAGTAACAAAAAATCTATAATGTAACTTATTACTTAGGATTAAGCTAGATAGCAGTACTTAGTAGGTACGTTTACAATAATATATTAAGTATTATGTAGTAACATTTTGTAAAATTTTCGGATATAATGCGCATTTACACAGAGTCAGTCATAGAGAAAAAAAAATTGGAGAATATCGCACGTTTTGAGGCGAGAAGTCGTACCTACATACGAGTACCTACGCTATAATATTATATTAGCTATGTCCACAGCGCACTTGGCCTAGCTCAATCGTCACAAAATTATGACGCTTAAGCCGTACCTAATTTAATATACCTAAATAAATACACAATAATATTATAAATGTTGTAAAATGTTAAGTGCAAGAAAAGAAGAATAAAACATTCATAACATGAATTATAATAATGGCGCCCTCTACGACTCAAAAACTAAGAATAAGATAAATCCGAGAAAACCCGGACGGTGGCATTATTGGACTCCTATACCTATCCTGTTTTCTATTTTCGTAGACAGTAGAAGAGCAGGATGGCTGATCTCGAAATACCTACGATTCTTTCTTTCAGATTTAAACCACAGATCTAAACGGAGAAACGTAACCGTCCAGTATACAAAGACGAGGCGATTATCGAGTATTATCGACCTTAAATATCATTATAGCATTAAACATTTATTTAAGTTTACATGATCATAACAATTTTTGACAGTGTATCTTCGTGGCAAGAAACTCTCTTCATGTAATGTTACCAATAGGCACTGTTATATTGTATTCTGTGGTAATGTGCATTGTGCACTTTTCTAATCTTTACTGATAGCCCAAAAAAGGTACATAACACAAAATGTTCTTCACATTTTTTGCTAAGTGCCTTTTTTACTTTATTTTAATAGGTACCTAACTACCCTTAAACGTTGTTAATTTGTGTCACTTTACCTAGATACCTACCTGTTATAAAACATTTTACCATAATAATATTAATATTATTACGAAAGGAACCAACAGTCCTTAATATGAAATTCATCTCTCACTTTTGTAATAGGTAGGTACCTACCTATAGTACTTATTAAAAGTACCTACCTATAATATTTCTTCTGTGCCTATAGTCGAATTTCATAATTCGACGGACCATTTTGACAGAGTGTAGCTATCTATTGCAGAAAATTAATGGTAAAAAGTGTCGATATTTTAGAGTCGACACTTGATTCACCAAAAAATTGAGCGTTGAATGCGTTGAAATAACGTTTTATTTGGGCGTGGAATGGAAAACCTTTAGTTACGTTTTTAAATTATTGATATAATTTCATGCCAGCTGAAATCAATAAAGATAAATTAAACAAAAACAAAATATAATTTAATCAAAATTCAGTCACATTTTACTAAGAAAATGCATTATTATAGAGTTCATTTAATTTTCAAAGTCAAGCATATTATCGATAAGAATATTTTCTTAATATCGACAAGAGCAGCAATGCCTATGACCTGGCAACACTTATGCATTTGAGATGTCAAAGTGGTCCGTCGAATTATGGATTCGACTTTAATAAATGTAGGTACATTTGAGTCGGAGAGTCAAAATAATACGAGTCTCTCTTTTATAGTTGGTTCGTCTATCTTTGTTGACTATTAACAAAAAAATAATTGTGGCTGTTCCCTTTATGTCTACAGAAATTAGGTAAGTAGGTACAAAAAGTAAAATGCAAAATTACCATAGTTATGTGACTTTTAAGTGACAATGATATGACAACATTTTGACTTTACTATCAGGTGTCAATGTCATTATTATTATTTTGTCATGTCAATCATGATCATGAATCATGATTCATGTCCAGTGCTGCCAATGCTACGGTAATAGGGTCTTGGACTGTTTTGTCGAAAGTGTATAAGCGTGTTGATTAGATAATAGAATGTCTGTAAAATATGTTTTCCCGCAAAAATTAATCGGTTTTTATGGAAATAAAAGCAAAAATATTTCACACTTTTGGATTTCGCGCTAAAACGCTACTGTCCTGTCATTGATGTGCATGACGTCACTTTCCACTGTCATACACACTGCTTGTAGCAGAACCCACAGACTACTAAGAAGAACTGTGATAGACTGACAGTGGAAGATGACGTCACGCGTCGTGACTGGCGTTTGTGGTCACGTGATTTTGACGTACAAAATAAATATTTTAAAAGCTTAAAATAAAATAAAATCCTAATTATTTATTACTAATTCATATTAATTATGTATTTTAGGCCCATAAACTAGCTTTAGACGAAATATCACATCATTTTAACAATACAGTCCAAGACCCTATTACCGTGTTCTACGGCTTTCAGGCCAAAAAATCACAAAATCTACGGCTTACGGGCTACGGCTCGAACCCTATTGCCGTAGCAAATTAGCAAATTCTACGGCTTTTCGCAAATTTTCAAAAAGTCAAAAGTCAAAGTGAAAATACCACGGTCTTTGTTTTATTTATTGTTTTGCAAACATTTAACGAATGTTAAAATCCTTAAAACAGCGCCACTAGGCTTATGTTGATGTTAATGTAGGCTAATGAAAAGTATTCCTCGTTTTGTGGGCATCAAATTCACTGCCGATGACCTTTTTTTTTTTTTAGTTCGAGCGCTGAACTGATGGTATATAATGGCGTAATGAGGGTTTTCTGAAACGGTCTACGTCAGATGGCAGCACTTTGGCGTCAGGTCTAATGAACTATCAAAATACATACGCGAATTACAATTTTGTATGTATTTTTTGGTTTGTTTATTCTTAATATCATTACTTTAACCCCGGTCACTCACATGCACGCAAATGTTTGATATTTTTACGAATGTTTGCACATATGTGAAGGGCGGTCAGGCAAATGGGTTCGCATATGAGAATACAAGTCCATTTCCGCTTCCTCCTACACTTTGTTCACGAATGTTCAATCTTGCTGTTGTTATTATGTTGTTGTTATTCAAATCCATTTTCAATACAGAAAATAAATGGTAGTACGATTAGACGCCACGAACCACGAAAAATTAAGACTTAAGTCAACTTTTTAGTCGTGTACGCAACTGGTCGCGCGAATGTGTGGGAGACTACACGAAGGTTCGAGGTTCGCGCGCTTTGATGTGCGACAGAAAACCGACACAGCTTGGAAAACCCCGAATGCCTAGAAAACTTCGCATAATCATTCGCGAAGGTCGTCCCACACTTGCGGGTTCGCGTATTCGCACGAATGTGAGTGACCGGCATAAGAATATTGTTTCTTAAAATGTCACAGTGTTGTGCAGTGTGTTACGTATGCCTAAAAAGATTAATATATAATACCTACATACCACATATATACATAGAAGATCCATCGAGAAATAATTAATTAATAAAGCAGACATCACCGCATCCATCACTTGTATAGTCAAGATATCACATGACGGTTCGCGGAAACGAGCCTGGGAACCTAAACACAGCTTTTGGATCATTCCGGTACAAACATCGACCGTAATCACCCTAGTTTTAAGTATTTTAAAAATGTAATTTCTAATATTGAAATTAAAAGTATTAATAATTAAATTACTAGTTTTCGTTCGCACCCTGCTGCACCTATTCATAACTATGTGCCTATCATGGGCGTAGCCAGGTTTTAGTTTCGGGGGGGGGTTCAAGTTCGGGGGGGGGGGGGGGGGGGGGGTCAAGAAGATACAACGACTAAAAGTACATAAAATAACCCTAAAGAAAATTGAGACTTTATTTTTTCTCACGACGCAGCGACGCCGCGACGTGTGTAGTGCGATCAGTTGCCATTAGTTTAGTCAAAAAGGGCAAAAACGTGTTTAATAGATATAAAGCTCTTAAAAATATATGTGCGATAGCTCATTCGATTCGGAATGACGTCTAGAAAAATGTTTTTTAAGGGTTTATTAGCTCATAAAAATGTCAATCCTTAACTTTTCGGGGGGGGTTTGAACCCCCGAAACCCCCCCCCCTGGCTACGCCCATGTGCCTATGTGTGCAAATAAAACAGGTGGGCATAAGTTCCCGACTGCAGATAAAACCCGATTGAAACAGTGGCTTGTAGCCATTCAAAGATAAATTCCAACGAAAAATAGCCCGTGTGACAGTGGTCGGATCGGGGCGCGAGAGGTACCAAAAGATTGGGCTTGGTGAGCGCTACACATAACTGAAATAAAATTTGATGTAAAAAGTGTTTTGAGAAAGTAATTTTGAAAAGAGTGGTTTTTACAGTTTTTGGCAAATTTTTTTGAAATTTACGAAATATTTTTTACGGAACTAATAGAAATGGGTGCGCCAAGGAATTTTTAATCTTCCAATATCACGCATTGGTCGGTCGACGTGAAATTTGAAAAGAAACTATTGCAAAAACGTATGTTAATATGAGAAAAAAGTAGTTTATAGAAAATTTTGAGAAATTTAAAGGTAAATCAAAAGCTATTTGGACAGTTGAAGAGAGCACTTCAAGCCGAATCTTTTGATATGTAACACTACTATATATGGTTAACTATTGGGAACTACGAAATGTAAATCTATTAATTTAAAATTGTGTGCCGTCACACTTTAGGTGGTTTTCGGTACTAAGTACTAAGTAGACAATGTATGCGGAAGGAAGAAAGCTACTTTTTCTGTGTTCCAGTGGTTGAATAAATAAATAACTGCAATTTAATAGATAAAGAACGAAATCAAATTGTGTAAACAAAATCTAGTACCTACCTTTCAATGAGCTTTTCTTTAGTACCAGTGACTTTGGCGCCCCTTTTTTGAGCTCAATCTTCAGTTCGGGGACTTTTTTCTGGCCGTAATCCATAATAAAATCAATAACACTTCCAAACACAACAGAATTTCATTAATTTATATTTAGTACCTACGACTCTGTGCTATCTGACAGCTGTTTAGACCTGCCGCCAATGTAGCGCCGCCTGGTGGCAGAAAAAGTATCGAAAACCCTCATTGGATTGCTACGGCCCACACTTGATCCTTTCCCATATAAACACGGCTTTTTTAACTAATGTACACGGCCTTCCAATTTTCATTGGCAACACTGTTCATGAATGTCAGAATGACATCTTCAGTAATCCGTTCACAAATCTTAGAGACTAAATTGACGTTTCATGGGTGACCAGTTTCGGATGCAAATTAAATAGTGATGACCATAAACCGAAAAGTAAATCGGAAAAATTTTCACAGCTTTTAAGGAAGGACGACTATTTGTGTGATTATTGATTGAGTCCCTAAAACTAGTATAAAAACAAGTTTAAGCAACCATTATCATTCATATATCCATAATATATTTGACCTTACTTACTAAATTTATAAGTTATTTTGCTTACAAAAACGAGTATTTGGCTATGGTTACATTCGGTATACAGCTAATTTTATACTATTTTGCCAAATACTAAATATCTTGGTAGATATGAGTGTCGCTACTAATATGTCACTATTCTTTCGACATAGTTTACGATTCAAAAAACCGGAAAAGTAGATCGCACAAATTTAGCTGGTATCATTATTTCGAACTTTGACATTAGTGGTTGTCATTTTAGTCTCTAAGATTTGTGAACAAGGTTATAATCTTAGAATCTTTTACAATAATAATTAAAATACATAAAACTTTTATTTAAAATTAAGTATGTAGACAATTAATGACTGTACTATGTATATTCTATTCAAATTAATTTTTGCTTGGAGACTATCATTTCTAGTTTGTAACTCTATACAGTTAAGTGTTTTGTAATCAGCAGTAAAAATTAAGTGCAAAGTACAAATAGAACTGGTCTAAAACAAATTAATTATTTAAATTATATAAATTTATATTATAGATGTAAATAAGTTCATCGCAAACAGAGCGTCCTTTAATTCACACGTTCACAGTATCGTAGTTATCAGATGGTTATCAGCTGTTAAAATCATCGGTCTTTTATCAAATAATAAATGATTCTTAATCAGCCTTTGAACCTTATGTTTCATTTAACTAGTTTAGTCGGAAAAGTAGATCGTTCTAATTGTTTGAATTTTGTGAGATTAATCAGTGAAATGGTAAGTAAACAAGTTTACATTTAAAAGATTGCTTTGGAATAGTTTAAACAGTTGTTAGTTAATTGTTATCTTGTTATCAAACATTAAAAAGAAGGTTACAGGTGTTGTTACATTCATAATAACATACTACTGATTTTTTAAATTGGTATCGGAAACCCATATACCATAAGTAGTAGTGTCATGATAGCACTAAAAAGTTTTAAGCCATGGTATCCAATTTATTTTAATGTATCAAACCTTTTTTAAGATAAAATATTATAAAATTTGCCCGTTTTTTTAATTCCGCTTTAGTTTTTAACCAACTTCAAAAAAAGGAGGAGGTTCTCAATTCGACTGTATATTTTTTTTTATGTTCGGTACCTCAGAACTTTGGACTGGGCGAACCGATTTCGATGATTCTTTTTTTAATCGAAAGCTGGTGGCTGTCATGTGGTCCCACATAAATTTTATTGCGATCTGACAATGGCATCCATGATAAAACCATATAAGTCTTAAATTTGTATTATGTATGTGCGCGACAAATGGACGAATAACTCAATATCACGCCAACCGATTTCGATGATTCTTTTTTTAATCGAAAGCAGGTGCTTGTCATGTAATTCCACATAAATTTGAACGAGATCCGACAAGTAGTTTTTGAGTAACTTTGAAGTCGGTTATTTTTTGTTAGTAAAATTTAGATTTACTTATGAATTTGATGAATTAAAATTTTAGAAATATAAGGTTTTTTAATTTATTATATTTAAAATCCTTAGAGGCTTATATCTAATGGTATTTTATATATAAGATTGGTCATAATACAGTGTGACAGGAATTTCAATTTTTTTTTCAATAAATTACTTTTTTTCTGGTTCCAGAAGGGTCCTGTGGTGACAGTAAAACAAGGAAAACTGAGAGGTTCTGTTGAGAAACTTTATAATGAGGCTCCTTATTACAGCTTCAAGGGCATTCCTTATGCTCAGCCACCTATTGGAGATCTCCGATTTAAGGTCAGCACACATCTTTATTACTAGGCATAGAACAAAACAGTTTAGAACTATTCTTTAATCTGTCTGTTATCTGATTTTCTTTTATGTTTAGGAGCTATCAACAATATTTTGTAGAACTTTATTACAATAGCGATGCATTTCTGACCAAGAAATAAGAGAGACAAAGAAAGAATTTTGAATAATAATATGTTTTGAATAATAATATATTGAATTTCAGGCACCATTACCACCAAAGCCTTGGAGTGGAGTATATGATGCAACAAAACACGGATCATCTTGTCCTCAAGTTGAATTGCACTCATTGAAAGTCCAAGACGGTGATGAAAACTGCTTATTCCTCAATGTTTATACCAGGTCTCTGCAACCAGATTCAAAGTTACCAGTGATGGTCTACATTCATGGTGGAGCGTTCATGAATGGATCTGGTGACTCTTTTATGTATGGACCAAAGTTTCTGCTGGAACATGATGTTATCTTAGTCACTTTGAACTACAGGTTGGAAATTCTGGGGTTCTTGTGTTTGGACACTCCGGAAGCACCAGGAAATGCTGGGATGAAGGATCAAGTTGCAGCATTCCGATGGGTGCAGAGTAATATAGCCCAGTTTGGAGGTGACCCTGACAATGTCACAATCTTTGGTGAAAGTGTTGGGGGAGCTAGTGTAACTTATCACATGTTTTCGCCAATGTCCAAAGGATTATTCCATAAGGTGATCGCTCAAAGTGGAGTCTGTACAGCAGATTGGGCAATTGGATTAGGTTCAAAAGAACGAGCATTCAGAGCGGGTAAATTGCTAGGATCAGATACAGATAATCCACAGGAGCTAGTAAAGTTTTTCAAAAGTCTTCCAGCATCAAAACTTGTAGCTCTCACAACTAAGACTCTAACTGACGATGAGAAACACAGAGGATTGACTATACATTTCGCTCCAGTTGTCGAAAAGAAGTTTAGCAATACTGAAGCATTCTTAGATGAAGAACCCTTAAAACTGCTCATGGAAGGAAAGATAGTAAACAATGTTCCACTAATCGCCGGATATAATTCTGCAGAGGGTTTAATGATAAGTAAGTTTCTAGTAAAGAAACTTGATTTCTATAATAAAAATCCATCATATTACGTGCCCAGGGAAATAGCTATGGCTGTATCTGAAGAAAAACTGAAAGAGCTTGGTCAAAGGATAAAAGACTTTTATATTGGAAACAAAGATTTTTCACCAAATGACATAAATGAATTTTCAGACCTGCTGACTGATGCATTCTTCTCGTATAGCACACAAAGGTTTTTAAACTTTGTTTCAATGTTGTCAAAGTCGGTTTTCTGCTATAGATTTAACCTTGACACTGAATTGAATTTATTTAAACAATTACTTGGCTACACGTCATACAAGGGAGCTTCTCATGTTGATGAATTATTCTACATATTTAGTAATGACATGAATGCTACTGCCTATGAAGAACAAGAGAATTTGAGGAAAATTGTTCAGGATGTAACAAAATTGTGGACTAACTTTGCTAAGACTGGGTAAGTTATTGATGCTATTTCATAGAAATAGTCTTAAGTTTTAGCCCTGACGGCAGACGAAAAAAATATAGTTTCGCCATGTCCGTCCGTCCGTCCGTCCGACCGTCCGATCGTCAGCAGCATAGCACATAGACCCTTAAGGCTACGTCCGCACAGACAAGTGGCTTGCTTAGCGCCTAGAGCCTAGCTAGTCACGAAGCGAGTAGAGTAGTAAAACAAACGCTCTAGAGTTTTCGCGACTGGCCACACTGCGCGCTTGGTGCCTAAATAGTTGCTTAGCGTGTATCGAAGTAAACAAACGTGTTGGTTTTCTGTCACTAGGCGCTAGGCATTTTTGAAGTAAAAATGGATGACATATTAATTGCATCGGTGTTTAAAAGAGAACCTTTGTGGAATCCAGCAAATGAGCTGCATAAAAATGCAGTTATCTTAAAGAAACTATGGGAAGAGGTAGCATTCGAAGTAGAAAAAGATGGTAGGTGCTAAAAATAATATTTATTTATGATGTGAGAAAGTGTCAATGAGAAGTTAATGCTGTGAATGTATATTATGGCGTTGGATTATATTTTCAGGCAAAGAGTTGTTCTGCCAGGTAATCGATCCAATTCCGTTGAAATAATTCAATAAAATATCTCTAGTTTGTAATGCATTGTTTGAAAATCTATATTGAGTCCTGGTGGATATTGGTGCACTAGTAAAGGAATCCATGTCCTGTTGACACATAGATTGATCTTCCGTCATAACAAAGTTGTGTAGAATGCATACAGCTTTCGTAATTGAAATAGCAGTAGTGACCTTCGTTTCAATAGCTTTCTGCAAAATCCTCCATTTTGCTGCCATTATACCAAAACAGCACTCTACACTTCTGCGAGCTCTTGAGAGTCTGTAGTTGTATATAGTTTTGGTGTTCTCAATATTTCTTAATGGAAAAGGCCTCATCAAATAACTCATTAGTGGATAACCACCATCTCCAACTAATACAAATGGTATTTTAATATTTGTGTTAGGAATTTCTTTCTCCGATGGAATATTGAGGCCATTAGTTTCTAACATGTAAAACAAAGATGAACTTCTAAAATTTCCAGCATCACATTGACGCCCCTCTGCTCCTATATCTACTAAAATAATTTTACAATCCGCATCAACTACAGCTTGTAGTAAAATTGAAAAATATTGCTTGTAATTATAGTACAAAGATCCACTGTTACATGGACACCGTACCCTTATATGTTTCCCATCAATCGCACCAATACAATTGGGGAAATTCCACTTGTTATAGTACCTATCAGCAATTTCATACCATTTCTCAGTCGTTGGAATTGGCATGTATTCGTCTTTCAGTGTACTCCACAAAATGTTGCATGTCTCGCTTACAATCTCAGAAACTGTAGTGCGACCTACGCGGAAATGAAAAGCAAGAGACCTATAGGATTCTCCAGTAGCCAAATATCTGAAAAAAAAATGTAAGTCCTTTTAATACTTGAACAATTTAATAATTGCTGGTTTTTGTTTCAGTCAAAACAGTAAAAACAAGATGGAAAAATCTGAGAGCATATTTTTTTAAAGAATGTGGAAAAATTGATAAACCAAAGAGTGGAGATAGTGCTGATAAAATATGTAAAAGTACGTGGCAGTATTATGATCAATTATTGTTTTTAAAAAGTAAGAAGAACCAGTGCGAGAGCTCCGGTAGAGATTCAAATTTAAGTACAGAAAATAATGATAATTATTTTATGACAATCGACACAACATTAGAGGAGCTGCAGAATCCAGGTTCTGTGCAGACTAATTCTACTTTAGAAACAACAAGTGATACTCTAGAATCTCAAAGTTATAGTCGAATACCACAAAGAAAGAAAATTCGTTTGAACAGAACCGAAAACAATGATCAACTTTTAGAAATAGAAAAAAAGAAGCTTGAGATTCTCGAGAGAGAAAGTATCAAAGAAAAAAACGCTGATTTACTGTTTTTTGAGAGTCTTTTGCCTTTTATGGAAAATATTCCATTAAGGTGTAAACTAAGGTTAAGATCGAAGATTCAAGACTTAATTTTGGCAGAAATTGAAACTGTAGAAAATAATATTCAACAATCGGTACCAGTGATGCATATTCCTGTACCGAATACAAATACACAACAATCAGTACAATATGAATTGCATGTCCAGAATTCATCTGAACAAAATGTACCCATGCAAATTCGTCTTTAATTAATTACATAAAAAATTACAAATAATTAAACGAAATGTTTTTTAAGGTTTTTGATTATTAAATAAAAATAATATGTATTTAGAGTTTCATTTACCTCAATGTAATAACTAGTCGTTCTTCGGCTGATATGCTTTTTCTAAGATGAGTATCCATATGAGTTAATTTTCCTTTAACTTTACTGAGAAGAAGTTCAAATGTTTCTCTGGTCATACGCAAATATTCGTAAAATTTTTCTTCAAAATTACGCAATTGTTTATATAGAACATTAAATTCCCCATGACTCGACCGTAACTTATTTATGTCATGAACCCAACATGATGCATAAGGCCTTGAAATATTATATTTTAAAAATGAATTTTCTGTAAGTAGCAATTTATTTGAGAGTGACATTTCGTCAACGTGCCGACAAACAAAATGACCAATGCACCTAGCGACCCACCACGCAAATCACCTCTCAGTGCGGCCACCGTGTATCCTAGCAAATAACCAGAATGCAAACCACTAGTATCTAGGCGCTAAGCAAGCAGCCTGTCTGTGCGGACGTAACCTTAGTGCTAGAAAGCTGTAATTTGGCATGAAAAAAAAACATGTATTTTAGGAATCTCCTACATCTATAGTGGGCATATTTTTTTCTCGTCTATCCCATAGTGTAGGGTATCATTGAAAGAGTTTTTCGAACAAAGTGCTTTGTCTTGGGATATCAATAATACCAAGGCATCAACAATGCGTTGTCGACTTAATAAAAGTCTTATTCACTTTTTTTCTTGCAGACATTCAAATCATCATATCATAGGAAAAAACTACTAAATAAAAATTACTTATATTTAAACACCTTTTAATTTTTCAGCAACCCAACCCCAGATGACAGTCTTGGTTTAAACTGGGTGCCTTATTCTACTGCAGGGAAAGAATACTTAAGCATGGATGAACAGTTCACCATAAGGAAATATGCTGATAAGGAGAGGGTTGAGTTTTGGAACAAATTGTATGCAGAGCCGGGGAGACCACATATGGCTAAAAGCAATTTGTGATATCTGTAATATAATTATAAAAATATCATGTCACGGTGTTGGTGGTCGCACTCCTCCGAAACGGCTCGACCGATTTTTATATTTTTTTTTGTGTACCATATTTGGTAGATATGAGAATAGGTTGTAAAGTATATTTCATATCGCTAGGTGATTAGGGTGTCTCTATCCAGAATTTTTTTGCCAATTCAGCTGGCAAACAATCCAGAAATTGTTTGCCAGCTACTTTTTAGGGTTCCGAAGGAAAATCAGAAACCGTATAGTTTCTTCATGTCCGTCCGTCCGTCCGTATTGTTGAAAAATCGTTGAAAAGGTCTATGGGTCTGCTAAAACCGTTTTTCTATTCAGAGGCCCGTTTTTTGCTTAGAGTCAAGTGAGTGTAATTGGCTAAACGGTTGCAGTTGGACAAGTGAAAAAATTCTCAAAAATAGGTTATATGATGAATTTACAAGGAAAACTATCACGGCTAGGTTAGCTTATGTAGTTAATGAGTAATAGCACAGAAGAAATAATAGTACTTATGTAATAGTCGATAGACTTACACCTTCGGAACCCTACATTGCGCGTGGCCTGACTGAATGGTGTTGTGTTGGTTATGATTCTTAATAAAATTAAGGTTAATAAAAATGATTCATATCTGTGATTCGAAAAGATTGTTAAAATAATGTATGGTTTGATTTTTGGCCAGGAATATAAATTTTTCAAAAAACTAATGAACATCTTTAGACCGTGCCTACCTACTAAATTGTAATGTACTTTGATTTTATACTTACTTGATACGTACTTGAATTTAATCTTATATTACCTATTTTTATCTGTTAAACGGCATCTTTACATAGCGATCTGGTTCTGTTATATTGATACTGTGTATGTATGTATGTAAAATGTAGGTTGTTGTAAGTATAACACATATTTATAATCATATCTTTTAATGATGAGAATACATAGTCCAATTGATATAAAACACGAAAATGTAAGGCTTGACACAAATTGTGCAGGTACAATATTTTTTCTTGTATAAAATAATGTGAATTTAATAGTTTTGTTTGAAACCATTATACATTATACTTTTGAAAGTATAATATGGTGGGGAATAATCCCTAATAGTAATAGTTTACCTATAAAATACATTTTAATACAAAGACTAGTCGTTTTTTGTAGTTTCATTGCGAACTTAAATTATGTTAAAAAAAAAACATTGAAGAAAAAATTTACTTAATTGAATAAATTTATAGTAGCATTTTTTTATTTGTATGCTATATTTACATGTAAATTATGCATTGAATCCGACAATGGTTCTTCAATAGCTGCTGAAGGCTGCGGATTGTATTTAAATTATTATTACAGAGGAGTCCTGTTAGGTTTAAATCTCGGAATTTATTGTAATAAGTAATAAAGACTGTAATATTTTAAGGAGAAACCTATGTATTGTGTATGTATTAAGATGAAGCTTTGTATTAAGATGAAATATATTCAAAGTAATTGGATTCTAAGGTTTAGCCCTTTTCAATGCTAATGCATACTAATGGTACATATTTGGCTGTAATTTTGAACGAATTTAAAGCAAGTATTATTAAATTTAATAGATGATTAGTAGCTATCAATTATCTGGTAGTAGCTACAGCTCATTATTCAAACGCCTCTCATTCAGTGTGAATAAAAGGTTGAACTTTGTAGTCTATGTATTGTCACAGGTAAAATATTATCGATAGCGTTGATAGGTAATGGTAGGGGGCAAGGTGATATAATTAGGCAAAGTTTAGATTAATATGTTGTTATTTTACTTAATAAAAACTTTCATTTTTTTTACAAAATTTTAATTTTGGAACCTAACGTTGATGGGCAGATGAGAGACCCTTATTTATCGATGTTTTTTTATTGTTTGACTCTGTTTTCATTAACGTATCTACCGTACCGATGGTTGTCCTGATAGTTGACGCTGTTTTCATTTTATTAATCATTTATTGATTTACAGCCGAAATTAATAAGCGATCCTAATCTATTTTTAGCGATCTAAGATTGAAAACGCAATCCTTTTTTTGTGTAAACTGTGCTTATAACCAATCCATGATCAATGTGAATCATTGCAATCTGAAAACACGTTCAATCTTTGGGAGGACGGATCAGAGATTAAAGATTGACCTCTGTTCGTAAATGACAGTTTGGGTGTGTTATTAACCAATCTTTCCACTTGTGGATATTGATCCCAATCCCACGCCGGCGGAGTGTTTATTACCCTGCTATGGTACCCTGTAATTAGTCCTACACATGGACAATATTATGATCATTTTTTTAATGGGCAGTTGATGTTGGCTCTAGCCGACTTTAAAGCTTCATGCAGACAGAAATCGTTCGGCTTGTTAGCTCAGCGGTG
This sequence comes from Thymelicus sylvestris, assembly GCA_911387775.1. Lineage (NCBI taxonomy): Eukaryota > Metazoa > Arthropoda > Insecta > Lepidoptera > Hesperiidae > Thymelicus > Thymelicus sylvestris. The sequence continues at coordinate 15,703,306 of OU426891.1, read as the reverse complement.
AGTGCGCCTTTTTTATATGGATTATTGGTATTGTATACATGTGTAGTACATACCTACATTCATTCAGTATTATCGACTCGCTCAGCGTCTCTCAAACATTTCAGAAGGTAATTTTTTGCCTCAAAATATTTTTTATACCTGTTTTCCCCGTTTACGAGTCGCATCTCGCATCATCACAGGATGTAAATTCATCGTTTTCATTTGAAGCACAAGTGTAGTTCCAAATGAGAAAAATAAAACGGTGAATAAATTGTTGATCCATTTCTGCACGAATGGAAATGGTTTTTTTAGTACGCGTTATTGTTGTGCATGTTGGCATTTATTACTTCTACGTTATTTCGCACGAAGCTATAGGTATGTAGTATACTCAGTAAGCTAAGGGTAGGTTTACTCGCAAACTACACATTCCTTTATTTCTTTAGTTCTGTATGCAATTTTACTGCACGTCTTATCGTAAGCCATCACCTTATGACCTACAACGAACTGCGTCTATAATTTTATAATAAGTATTTTGCTGATTACGGAAATTTTTCTATATCTTAATATATATAAATTACGTGTCACGTTGTTTGTCCGCGATGGACTCCTAAACTACTGAACCGATTTTAATCAAATTTGCACACCGTGTGCAGTTTGATGCAACTTGAAAGATAGGATAGCTTAAATCTCAAAATAAAAGAAAACTTTTGACAGAACGAAGTCTGTCCGGGCAGCTAGTACTTATAGTAGGTATATCTACATAAGTAATATTTGGGTGTGCCGAAGTGTTTACATGTGGCTGGTTTTCTATCGGGAGATGAGTTGGGAATTAGGATGAATCCTGGACTCCTGGTAAAAATAGGCACTCGAGCTTCAGAAGGCACGCAGACTTATTTCAAGTAATTTTTTTATTAAGTAACCGACAAACAAGCTGACGATCCACCTGATTGTAAGTCGCCACGCTTGTCCATGAAGTACCTACGAAAGAAAGAAAAAACTGGGCCCCCAAGCTTCAGCCGGAACATGTAAAAGATAATTTATCTCTATTTACTCGATATTAATATACCTAATCACATATCATTCACTAATTAGTCACATTGGGATCAATGACTGTGCCATTGAGGAAAACGCACGGAAATAAATAAGACGTTTCGAAGAATTTACTGTCACTTCACTACAGTGAGTCGAAGTGGGACAAACAAAACAAACATGATAGTCCAACACTCGTGTGTGTTGTGGGTGATATGTGTGATGATGAACATGATAAGTGATGTTACAGGGCACAAACATGGACATCACGGCAGTCGAGGATGTGGCGGTCAATTTGTGGTAAGTTTTTAATCGAGCTCAAATAATTCTTGACAAAACATAACCGACTTCAAAATTAGGGGTAACTCAAAAACGCTCAAAGTGGGACCACACGACAAGCACCAGCTTTCGATTAAAAAAAGAATCATAAAAATCTATTCACCCAGTCGAAAATTCTGACATAACAAACATAAAAAAATGCAGTCGAATTGTATACCTCCTCGTCCTCCTCCTTTTTGTAGTCGGTTAAATTCAGTTTTTTATTTTTCTCACTTTTTTGTTGGTTTCTTTATTTTTTAAGTTTTCTCCTTTAAAGTTGGTATAACGTTTTCTTAATTTTTTCTTATACCTAGGTATGGGTAGGCTACTATAGTGTTTTTATGTTAGTGACATAAAAAGAAAAACATTAATTGCAAACGTGCTTCAAATATGTATGAGTTGAGTCTGAAACCTTCTATACACAGCTTCTATAGCAGCTAGTGCATATACCTATACCGTACCTATAGGTACTTACTCCGTTTTTATTGAGTCGTAAACAAAGTCTGAAAAATGAATAAACATGTATCTAATGCCAAAACTAATTTCTGTTTACGTACCCCTACCATTAACCTTATTTTTTAAAATTATTTAAATTTAAACTTAAAAAAAGTAGTGCTTTGTTTACCAAATATTTGTTTGTTGTTTGTTTAGGTACCTACTAGTTTGTCTTATCTATAAAATTAATAGGTACATGATGAGCCTTTGAAGGTGGAAAACGATACCCCTTATCTTTTGTTTAGATACAAACTTAAGATATGTGTTTTTCGACAATAACAAGTTTCAATACAGCCTCATTTTTAAATTTTTATTGCTATTATTTTGAGTTTATGTAAAGTGTTATAAATGAGGTATGTATGCAATATTTCGCACCCTTAGAATGAAAGTGACCTAACTCAAAATTTCTATAATTTCTGTTTTTGCTATAAACTTACCTTAAAATGCGTACCCTAAAACCCTGTAATGAAAAAGAGCTCGAATTATGAGTAAGAAAAGGACAGCCTAATAATCGGTCACTTTCATTGATCGCTCTATTCATCGATATATATACTTTTTTAAAAACTTTCTTGCTCATTTCCCACAAATTGCAATTTTTGAGTTAGGTCACTCTCATTCTAAGGGTGCGATTTGCAGAACGAAACTCTACATCGAAGGCTGTATGTTTTAACAAAAGCTAATTTTCTATTTATAATGTAGTAGGTATCTAATCGATAAACGGAAATACCTACAAATACTTTATTTTCAGGAAAATCCGATCATCACTGTTAACGAAGGACAATTAAAAGGGGCTTTGAAGACTCTTATCAATGGTGAACAGTACTACAGCTTCAAAGGTATTCCTTATGCCCAGCCTCCTATTGGTAATTTGAGATTTACGGTAAGTGAAATATTTATGCAAATATTCTTAAAATTATAGGTAAACTTATGTGGCCTCCATTTATAATAAAAAAATATTAACAATTTACAGGCCCCTCGACCACCTATGCCTTGGCAGGGCGTTCGTGATGCCATTGAACACGGCCCAGTATGTCCACAATATGACGATGGGTTCGAAAAATTTGTAGAAGGAAGTGAAGACTGCCTTTTCATTAACGTTTATTCAAAGAACTTGTCTCCTAATGCCAAAACACCTGTCATGGTTTTCATCCACGGTGGTTCGAACAGATATGGATCTGGCAACTATGAATTGTATCCACCAGAGTTCCTGTTACAACATGACATAGTATATGTAACGTTCAATTACAGACTGGAAGTATTGGGATTTATTGGTTTAGATACACCTGAAGTTCCTGGAAATGCTGCTTTGAAGGACCAAGTTGCAGCACTTCGCTGGGTTCAGAAGAATATAGCTAAGTTTGGGGGCGATCCTAATCGCGTGACTATTTTCGGCGAAAGTTCTGGTGCGGGGTCGGTAACATTCCATCTATTATCACCAATGTCCAGAGGACTGTTTCATGGGGCGATAGCACAAAGTGGAGTTTGCATCGATGACTGGGGTTTACAAGAAAATCCTAGAGAAAGAGCTTTTAGGCTGGGAAAGTCGCTAGGAAAGGATACAAAAAATACTGATGAGCTTCTGCAATTCCTCCGACAAGTGAAGCCACTAGACCTTGCTAATGTTACCTACCAAACTATGACAGAAGACGAAAAGCGTCGAGGACTACCAGAGCATTTCGTGCCAGTAGTAGAAAAGAAATTCCCTAACCAAGAAGCATTTATAACAGAAAGAGCCATTGACATCCTTACCAAAGGAAAAGTGAACAAAGTTCCGCTTATAGTCGGATACAATTCAGCAGAAGGTATCATTTTGATAAATTACCAAATACAGAGACTGGACGTTAACAACAAAAATCCTTCGAACTACGTTCCGAGAATGCTGGTTGAGAAGGTGTCTCGTGAAAAGTTGATAGAATTTGGAGAAAGAGTGAAAAAATTCTACGTTGGGGACAGAGATATAACGAAAGACGATGCAGTAGCTATCAGTAACTTGCAAACTGACCTTCATTTTGCTTACCAATCCCATAGATTCACAAACTTGTACACAGATTTGAACGTGCCAGTGTACATGTATAGGTTCAATTACGATACTGATTTAAATGTTGTGAAAGCGATAGCGGGATACCCAAATTTACCTGGAGCGTCTCATGCCGATGACCTGTTCTATTTCTTCCTACAAGATCTGAACAGAAAGGCGTATAATGAACAGAAAAAATTGAGAGACATTGTATTCAGTGTAACCAAGATTTGGGCTGATTTCGCTAAACATGGGTAAGAACTTTAATTTCTTTATCAGTGTTATTTCATAGACCATAGGTACAGTGTAAAAACGTACTTATAACTAATTGTGATTCACGAGAAAATATCAGCTTTTTGCCTTATATATCTATTATCTAGCGTCTATCAATATACTAATTTCAATGTAACGCTTGATTATCGGTTTCTACTATCAGTTAATTTTGTTTTTACGAAATGTTCATTGTTAGTTCAATAAATACCTAATGTAACTACTTAGTAATAAAACAAATCACCTCGTCAAATATGTAGTTAACTAAGTAGGTACTTACCTACGTATTATCGCGGTACACATGGGTATTATCTTTGATTCAACAGTTTATTTATGAAAATTTCATATCTAATCATTAATAACAAATATCAAATTACCAAATCGATCGAAAGACATTTTCCTCATGAGGTCAGATGATAAAATTCACATTAAGTCTAGTTACTCAAGTCACTTAAGTCTAGTTTACTAACAAAGCTAAATTGCATATTTTCCTTATGAGCAACGATTTTCCTGTTGCTGGGTTTTCCATAACAATGACTATGTTGTCTGGGTGCAAATACTGACATACTGAACTATTGGTACAGTCACCTGCAGGGAAAAGTAACCCATCTGTTTACAACGCAACAGGAAACGTTGCTGTTCGTATATTTATAAACAGTTGGGTTACTTTTCTCTGCAGGTGACTGTACTACATCACCACCATGGAGGATAGATCACCACTTGTGACTAGACTGACACGTGCGTGATACACCGACTTTAAATTAGGTGGTTTTCAATTCAGTTTCTTTTGTTTTTAAGGGTTCCGTACGAAAACAACCCTTATAGAATTACTCGTGTCTGGTCCTCTTTCACAGTCAATTTAACATTATAACGGGGTCGTTGAGGTAATTTTTTTTGCATGTTTTATTATATTTCTTAATTTTGTCTACAAATTCTCCAAAGTAACTATGGATCTATCTCCCATCGTTGTTATGATGGTAAATCCATTCATGTCAATCATCAACAGGAACTTCAACTGATTTAACATAAATTTGTTTTTTTTTTCAAAATTTTATCGAATTCTAACTCGAAAAAAACAATTTTAGTCAACTTTTTCAAAATAAAATTTCATTACAGGAAAACCTTTAAGAAGTCTATTGTTTATTAAACGGCAAAAAATTAAAATAACGGTAAATAGATAAATAATCAACGTACGGAACCCTCTTCACGCGAGTATAACTCGCACTTTCCCGGTTTTTTACCTCAGCTCCATCATTTATCTACCAATTTGGAAAATTATTCTTTTATTTCAAAGAACATACTCCTAGATTGGTCCCATATTTATTAAAATTGAGATCTGATTGTTTTTCAGACGTCCAACACCAAATACTAAGGGAGGGGTAAATTGGACCCCTTACACGAAAGCTGGGAAAGAGTACCTTGAGCTACAAGAAGAGGCTTGCATGGGACATTACGCGGACAGAGAGAGAATGGAATTCTGGAATCAGCTGTTCAAGGAGGCTGGACTTCCTCATATTCATTAAGTTGTTGGCCAGGGAGTCTCCACTTCAATTTTGCCATATTTACCAATAATTAATTTGTATTTATGTTTAAGCTTTGATATTTAATCACGATACTGCGTCATTTTCAATCTCAATTAATCAATTTATTTATTACATGGGGTAATAAATAAAATGAATACAGGAGTGGGTGGTTGTTGAAGATCAAAGAAAATTATAAATAATATCTAATTATCTTTTGCGTTATTATTAAAGAAAACAACACAAATATTGATGATATAAGGGGTATTGTAGCACCTGGCTTAAACCCATTAATTGCCCACTACTGAGCATGGGTGTATTCTCTTAAGAAGGCTTTAAGCATACTCCAACACGCTGATCCAGTGCGGATTGGTAGAGGGTTAGAGGCCAATCCAAGTGTAAGTAGTTTTCCAGCCACGGTAAGGCCTCCGACAAGGCTTAACGACTGGCATCTTCTGATCCGGATCTGACGGCTTGAAGTGCCGTAAACTACGTACCTACCATACATTTATGGTCGACAACGATGATGATAATTATGTTCTATGCATGTTAGTTTTTGAATTGAATAAGAATTGAATTTTACCTCGGAATGACAATGGTTTGACGTTACATGCATAATATAATATTACTTACCATCCTCCCTATACATACAACATCATTGCTTACCATACTATTATTTTGTCTTGGTGCCTGGTGGACGTGGTTACGTTACAAATCGTACTACTAAAATATTATTATTTATTTTTGCCAGGCGCTTCATGTTTCAGCCCGTCGCGTTTTACTATAATATTTTTAAGCGGTCTGTGTTGTCCTTCAATAGGCATGACGACAGATTTTGAAATACTGTTCTATATTGTTGGGAAATATGTTATAATTACAACGTATATCATATTTCCGCAAAAAATAAGGTTTAGTATAAAATAAATACATTTCAATTTATAAGTTTAAAATTCGCACCAAAACGCTTCAAAGTGTCAGGGCGTGGTAGTGACGTCAGTCCTCAGGAAAACAAAAGACAATTATCCCGTCATTATTAGTATGGTGATATTCATTTGTTTTAAGGCGTTTGACGTAATTGGCTATTAGACAATTTTTGGAAAAATATTTAAAAATTTTCGTAGTTTTATTTTATACCTCTTACAATATTTATTTTTGTCATAAAAGTGTTATTTAGTAGGAAAAAAAAACTTTTAATCCATTAATTTTAAATTCGCGCGAAAATAGTCCGCCATCTGTCACTTGCTGGCTGTGACGTCACATTTCAATTAACAAAAGTTTACGCTCTAACTCTGAAGATATTTTAAGTGAAAAACTTACACCTTTTTCACTGGAATTGTGAAAATGACAAGCTACAAGACGTGTGCAGTGCCTATGTGTAGAAGTACTACAATTAAACCTGACAAATTGTTTATACCTACACGTTTCTAAATGCCCTCAACGTCGAAAGCAGTGGTTACAATTATTAGCACGTCGAGACCCAGAGTTAACATCAGCTGTTATATCAGCAATATTCTTTTGTGAGGACCACTTTGATGTAAGTATTTAGAAGAAATCAACTTAGCCTCTGATTTTCTAAAAAAACAAATTAAACATAACCTAATATTGTTCATAAACATAACCTATAAGTAATTTAATATCATTAGTAATATGGTGTCGTTAAGGGGATGTTGAGGAAAAACTTACAAAAAAATCCCCCTGTGACCACTTAGCAAAACTGACCAATTTTACTTTATTAATTTCAGTACTTAAAAGGAGGTTTTTGCATTCCGAAACTCGGTAGAGCAAAAGTCAGGAAAAGAAATTTGCGACCATAAATGAATCAACTTGAGGCAAATTCGCACTGTCAGCTTTTGTATAGCCTGACTCCATTTTACAAAACCTCTCAAAAGCAGAAATCAAAATATATCTTATTATTTTCTCAGTAAATTGCACAGTGCACACGATATAGTAGTACACAACGCTTTATTTTTTGAATTGTGACGTCATAACATGCTCAATCATGGCCGCCCGCGTTTCGGTTCTCGTATCCACAGGTAAAAAAACTCAAATTTATTTTTCGAAAGTAAAAATATTTACAATTTATTTTCATGCAAGAAACGTATTGTATAATTATTATTAACCATTATGCAACCATATTTAACACATTTCATATTTTACCGTGATAACTGTCAAATAGCCAATTTGCGCTAATTGAGACTGACTGGCGTTTTAGCTAAGATGGCGGCTTGCCGTATTTTGTAGTTTTATTTTATCAAAAATATTGTGAAAATCGCTAATAATAATACGATAAATGCGTGTTTTGTAATCCATTAATAGGGTTTCATTAAATGAATTCATAGTTTTAGTGATTCTTACTTACTGTCATCATGCCAATTAGTATCATTTTCACCGCTAATAAAAACCCGAACTTTTTATATCGAGTGTTGCGTGTCAACGAATTATCGTAGCTACTCACGTTACGGTTGGCAATTTCAGGCCTAAAGGTCTTGCCATAGCCACCCAAACTTGTGGCAAGGCAACTGGTAGTTGTTTCGCTATTACACGCGCTACGCGCTGGCTCACGGAAAGTCAATTCACTAGTTAGTATCTATTGTTGTGCATTTGTAATAACCAAGTGTCTGTGCTATGTCACTTGTTGACCTGTCTGGCGTAATGGTTTCCATGTTGGATCACTGTGCCCAGCGAATCCTGGGTTCGATTTCCAGCGAGGTGGAAATTGAATGATGAGTTTGAATTTATGATCTCGGTCAGGGTGTGTCTTGATCTTTATGGGCGGATTTATTTTTGATGTCGCCCTAGGCCCCATAAGATATGCCGCCCTTTTTGCTCTATGAGGAGGTGATTATCGAAATTAAATAAGCAATTTTTAAAATTTTTAATTATAATACAGGGTGTCCCAGAACGTGACGATAAGCCAGCAACTACTTAATACAAATTTAAGACTTATATGGTTTTATGATGGATACCTTTGTCAGATCTCAATGAAATTTATTATGGGACCACATGACAGCCACCAGCTTTCAATTTAAAAAAGAATCATTAAAATCGGTTCGCCCAGTTCTGAGGTAACAAACATAAAAAAATACAGTCGAATTGAGAACCTCCTCCTTTTTTTGAAGTCGGTTAAAAAATACGAAATATCATTAGTTCATATTTCGACCGCGCGGTCGAGCGGTGCGGTGTACGTGTGTTAAACGGATTTAATAGACCCCAATGCGAAATGAGATCCGCTTCGTCACCTACCGCGGCGGTGCGCGGTGCCGTGTGTTAATCGCCTAAAATTTAAAAAGTCAAGTGAACACCAGCCTGAAATAACCGTCCGAACGACATCTGCAGCTCGAGCATGAATATTTGCGAGAAAGTATTCGTATGGTTAACGTAAGCAATTTGTCAAATTTGTATGGCATTTTAGTACCATTTACGCACGATAGGGGCGCTTTTGAAAAAATGCCATACAAATTGCTTACGTTAACCATACGAATACTTTCTCGCAAATATTCGTGCTCGAGCTACTGATGGGAAATTATAAAGTTTGCTTCACATATTAGGCTAAGAGCGCCATCTGTTAAAAACACGGGAATCACAGTTAAGTACGTGTCAAGTAGCGACACCTAGTGAGTAAAAAACATACACGTTAAGCGAACGCTCGGCCGAGCCAAGGCCGGTGTCAGGTTTTATTTTCGTTACGGAATTTCTTGGTTCGATCGCCGCACTCAAAGCCCGCGATAAAAGCTATGCAATAGCTTAAAATAATTCTGGCATTTTACCGCTCCTAAGTTTTTGAGTTTCTGAAATATTTGCCGCCCCCAAAATCATGGCGCCCCTAGGCCCGGGCCTCACGGACCTAGGCCTAAAACATGCACTGGCTGCTGTCCATGTCACCAACGACACAGGGAATCGTAGTGTGGGGCTATGAGCGTATAGCTTTCTAGCCTTATAATTTAACATCCCTACTCACTCACTTACTGTGGCTCCAAAATTTTCCCTTTTCCTGCTTGAAATCAGTGCTGAAAAGAAGCCATTCCGACATTATCGATGACAGTAAAAGAAATGCGTCCAAGGCACGGACGTAAAGTCCAAGGATTGAAAAACATTCCAAAAGAACCAGGACATTTTTATAAAGTCGAAAAATGTGAGTGTAAATTGAATGGGTAATACATTTTTTTGACATAAAGGTTGGTTATTTTTTCAAAGACCTCGTATGATATACTTAATAAGGACGTTACTTTGCGGAAATTCATTGTTATGGTCTACTTAGCAACAATCCGCGGATAACCTCCTTAACCTCGTATGATAATAATATCGTGAAATAACAAATAAATCTAATTGTTAGTAAAACTTTTTATCTTCACGGTAGCATAATATACCTATACCAGAACCATAAATAAAATGTGAAAATAAATAAATAGAAAAGTCAAATAATGCTATGGGTGACGACCTGACGACCATTTACCATCGGCTGGATCGTCAGCTAGTTTGACCACTGGTTACTCGTACATAAAGAAAAAATTTGATTGTGTGCCCGTTTGGTTCTTTTTTTTATATAAATAGCCAGCAAACGAGCTGACAATCCACCTGATGGTAAGTGGCTATCGTCGCCCATGGACATCGGTAACACCAGAGACATCATTGATGCGTTGCCAAGAAAGAGAGAAGAAAAAGAAAGAAAGAACTGAATTTCAAGCCCCCAGCCGGAACACGACGAGTTGTTTGGCGGCTGACTCATGCTCAAGGGTGGTAGTTATCCAGGCGAACCCCATGCAGAAATAATAATAGTAATAATGGTATTAATTAATAATTAAAATCAATATAATCCCTCCAGGGACCCTACCACCAGCGGGCCGGATTTAGTCGTCTCTTACGACACCCATTCGGCGTGGGATTGGGGTTAGTATTCTAAGCCGCCCCAATACGGCTAATGTCTTCGATATCAATAAAATTTTAAAATTTTATATTTGAAGATTGACGTTGAAGTTTCAATTAATTTCGAATTAAATTAAGTAAATAGGTAGTTAGTTTATGTCATGCATAATTTTAAATATCCAAAAGTAGGTAACTGAATTTAATTAAGTTGGTAGATACTTTTTCAACCTAGGTATGGTAAGAATTAATTAATACTTAATTAATTACTTTATGATTATAAATTCATGTCCCTAATTCACTGACTTTCCTAATTTATTCCCATCATCTTGATGTTTAATAAACAATATTATTTAAAAAATTTCACCATTTGATAAAAAACAAGAAAATTAAAAATGTTATGAGGTAAGCATTTAACGAAAATATTGTTGGATCAGCCATGTCGATCAGATAATTGGCTGAGATCCGAACTCTAAACCTTAAAATCCATTACAGTTTTTAGGACAATTAAATTTCAATCAAGAAGATGTTTTAATTCCTCATCACTTAATTTAACCAATTCCACTGAATGCTTCCAAAGTAACTTAGCCTTCTTGTCATCATAAGCTAAACTTCTCGCTCGGGTTATTTCGCAGTTCTTGAAAAATTGGCCATTGACATCACCAGCTTCGTCTTCTAGAACTGCATAGAGCGTCGTCTGAACACCTTCCCATTGGTTCTTGAAGAACAAAGTGATCAGGATCTGTGCAACAGTCCCAACAAAGTTGCCCACGCTGTTGTAGATACCCGTCGCGACAATCCCTGGATCAACACAGTTCACAACAACATTTGAATCCCTCAATCTCTTACTCAGCTCCCGAGCAAAGAGCACGAAACTGAACTTACTGTTGTTATAAATGAAAACTTTGAACCAGTAGTAACCTGTTTTGTTATATTTTGTGACGTCACTTAAAGCCAATCTGTGCAGTATCGACGACAGGCAAACGATTCTGCTTTTTTCTGTTAGACTTCCCGTCTTCTTTAGTAATGGCAGAAGAAGCAGCGTAAGAAGAAAGTGGCCGTAATAGTTGACTTGCATTATAAAGTTCATACCATCTGCAGTTTCAAAATCACTAGGGATTCCTACACCAGCGTTGTTGACCAGAACATCCAATCGATTTTCAGTTTTGATAATATCAGCTGCGAAGTCACGTACTGATTGCAGAGACGATAAATCGAGGAACTTGAATATGACATTTTTGTTACCAGTTTTTCTTTCAATTTCCTTTCTGGCGCTTGTTCCCTCTTCTTCAAATGGGCACGCAATTATGACCCTAGCGCCTCGTCTCGCAAAGTCGATAGCCGCTTGCAAGCCCAAGCCACAAGTACCTCCTGTGATGAGAACCGTTTTGCCATCGAGTCGTTTCTTTGAATTACAAAATTTATTCCTACTTTTTCCATACACGTGTATGAAATACACGGAAATAATTAGAGCTGCTATGATAGTGTACATAACGTTAAGAAAGACGCCCTTCGACTGTGATTATAATATTTATGTAGGAATAATTATGTATTATGTGTCTGCTTCTCTAAATCCAGTATGCAAATGTAACGTTGGTTCAACATTTTTTTTATATTAGGTATATAACAAACAATAACAATGTAGCTACTAAATTACTAATTAACTAGACGAACGATGCGGAGGGTCGGTCAAGGCTTGCTTCAATCTACACTTTAAACAGGTATTTATGGTAGGTATTCATATCTTTAGGTACATACTATTAATGAAAAGTAGTAATTGTTATTCATATCATAATATTTTACCACACTTTTTACGATCTGTTTACACCACAGAGTAGCTCAGTAGGTATGTGGTCTGTGAGCTACACAGGGGAAAATAATTCTCATACAGTGCGCCCAACTTATCTGTGACCTGACGGAGGGCGCTGTCGGACGCATTGGACCAATCACTCGACGCAATTCGAGACGTAGTAAATGTCAAATGATGAGCACAAAGAACTTATGAATGGGTCGGCATTAGTTCCAATTTTCGCCATTTCACAGATAAGTTGGGTGCTGGGTACTGTACAACTAAGTTTTCGGTGTTATTGGTAGCTATTGACGATTAAATCGATACTTAACGAATTGTCGTTATTGATCGTACAATAGGCGAACACTGCATATACATTTTCTTATATATTTCATCTTATCTTTAAAAACCTGTGTTATCTTTAACAACCAACCTATATAATGTAGGTATAATAAAACAAAAATTAAAAACACTTAGGTATAATAATTTATTTCTCTAAAATATAAATTTATAAACGTGGTATAAATTAATATACTAGTTTAGCAGCATTATATTCATCATTGTGACTTAGAAATACTTGTTTAATTAACATTATCACACTATATAAATATGGTCACCGTTTATTTGTACATGATAATTATGATAATAATTAATAATACAACTTAGAGTACGTATTACCTTGGTAAATTACATATTAATAAAAAAATACTATACTTTAGTAGATACATACCTACTTGCACTCGAGAAAATGTTTAGATAGGGTTTTGATAATTGTCACACCTTTTTTATTTACGAACCGATTGAAATAATAAGTGTTATTTGGTTACTTACATGATCGTAAACCACATCCATATCGGTTAAACCGTTTTTGAGATAAGTGAAAACAAACTCATATTTGAACAGTAATATCTTTAAAAATAAAATAAATAGATGTAAGTAATCTAGAGATAGAAAAGTTTTATTGAACTTTATAAGAATGAAAATCTTGGAAGGTTCCGCTTTGACTACGGAACCCTAAAAATGGTGTTTGATTAGTCTGTATATACTATAAATAATTAAATTGTAATTAATCAGTACAACATATTTTTATTTCGAGTCGATTAAACAATAATGGTTTTCGTTTTGAATTTAATCCACTTATACCTAATAAACAATTTCATTTAAGTAAATAATGACAACAGTAAACATAAAAAATCTAAAAATTCCTAACTAAAAGTAAATATTTATGAACAATAAAGGTTATAAGGTTATTCAATGACATCATAGCATACCTACTTAACTCTTTCATGGATTTACTTTGTGCCTTCATTATAATAGATAGAAAACGAAAAATAAAATCCGTTAAAAATACATTTTTGCTTTATAGATATTTATAATGCGAGGTATTGTGTATAATATTGTTCATGAAGATAAACCAGGTACTGAAGGTTAATTACCGAATTATTGATATGTTTAGATTACGTATTAAAATTTTCCCTGAAGTGCATATATAAATAATAGTCATTTTAATACGCAAATATTTTTATAATTATATAAAAAACTTTTTCATACGAGTCCGTTTCTAAATTTACCGATTTTTTTAACTTTATTTTCAAGAGATATAATTTTATTTTAAAAACCATAATATTTCAAGCTACGTAATTTATTATCTGCACCAAATAATCACAGAAGTACCAACCTTAACTACTCACCTACTATAGATCTATAATATTTTTTATATAATTTAATCTGAATGTTACTATAAAAATAACCGATTTCAAAGAAACGGCCTTTACAGAAGCACACCTACTTATTATTTTTTTCCTTCCAAAATAGGTATAACTTGCTTTAAGAAATTAAAATATAATTTGATTTTTCCACTCATTCTAATTGAAAAAAAAAACTAAATACCTACGTTTAAATACTATTTTTGTTCATCTTTACACATATTTCTGTACAAAATTATTAAAACACTATTTATAATCATAAATACGTATGTATTTACCTACTACCATTTTAAAATTTAATTAATATTAGGTACCTACATTACTTTTTTTTTTAATTTCCATGAGAGTTATCCATATGAGTCTTATTTAAAGTGTGATGCAGTAAATAACTTTTTTATAATTATAATTAATAGGTTTATTACATTTTTTCGTACACTTTCGGTTAATTATATTATATTATAGTTATTAAAATTATACGTCGCCATAAAATTTAAATAAAATTACAAAAAGAGATTTTTCATTTAAATTGTACAGGTGTCTAAAAAAAGGCTTTTACTAAATGTTAAAAAGTAGGTACTTAATAATCAGTGCCGGTTTCAGGACTTAAAATTATAATTATGGAATATTGCCATCGATTTTTTGATGATTTTTTGACATTGACACCAATTTTTTGACCCAGATTTATTGACCGGTTTTCGTAATTATTTATTTGATTAACCTTTTCCGGTCACGTATTCAATAAAGATTTTGCTCTTCCTTGTAATGATAAATAATTATGTACAATATCTAAGGCAAGTAAAGCAAAGCAATTTGAACCGTATCACGTGGTGTATAAGGGCTCTGCATAAAGTCTGGTGGGACCGGATATGTTGCTGGCGGCCACCGTCGGCGCCTCTCTTGATAACAGAAGGGCTGAACGTGTACGACGTTTAGCTGAAACATTTACAAACAAGCTATAGTTTAATCAATAACTATACATTTTAAAATAAAAAAACCCCTGACAGTTTTATTTACACTGAACATAGCTAAGAACATTCGCGATTAAGGCACCTTTAAAACAAAACAAAACTATATCAAAAACGGTTCATCCGATTGGGAGCATCGATGCCGCTCAGGTGCCTTTAGACATACAGATCCACAGAAACACAGACACGTCGAACTTAAAGCGAGGGTTCTTGTTGTTTGCATCGGTGGTTAAAACATCGCTACTTCGTCTATGCTGCCATACTCACCATTAGAATATATGCCTGCACTGCGCCGTACAATAGAGGCCATGCTAATTCTAATTTGTAAAGCTGTGACTCAATGGGAAAAATTCCCGTTGGGTAACAGTTACACATATCACTAAGTCCTTCGACATCACTAAGTACTTCGACTGTAAAAAATGTTTCTAAACTCACCATTAGAATGCATGCAGCAGAGTACAATAGTCGCAACAAGTGCTGCTATCGGCAGCACTCCAGCCAGTGCTAGCAGCGCGTGCTGCGCGGGAGTGTGCTTGGTGCGAGACACGCCGCAGCTGGTGATGTTGTGGACGTTGTGCGCCTCCAGGATCTGTTGGAACTCCAGCCCGAGGGACCTGATGGTCGCTTTCATCGCTTTAGGGGTTAACGCCTCGCCTGTTTCCATTTTGCGGAATTGGAAACATGGTCTGAAAAGATATTATGTGCTAGTGTTACTTTTAAGGAAGGCATTTGTTATTGTTCGCGCTTTATGGCGAGTTATAAAGAAACTTTCAACTTAATCGGGCATTATATTCCTAATTTTTGTAACCAACTTCTGTCATATAGTTGTCCCAACTAGCAATCAAACAATAGACTTTTGTTCGGATATAGAAGTCCATGAGGAGTCATTACTTACGATGATACAAGGTACTTAATTTACAGTAAATTTTCTACAAAAGTTAACAAGTCTTACCCGGCATTATCATAAAATGCTGCGTGCGGCGCGTCGTGTAGTTGTAGCCGTAACTTCTTGGACGCCAGTACTTCGGCGATGCGTTCTTTGACAGCGGCGATGCGCGCGCGCCCGCCCGGCAACACCAGCCTAAGAAGATCTCGTTCACGGACCACTACAACCTGGTAAATACTTGGCAAATTAACACAAAAACCGAACTTTCCCGATCAGACATACTGATTATTAGGGAAACTTAAAGAAGCGTTGGTTCACACTGTGCTACACTGATACTTAATGAGTTTTTCCCCATTGTGTCACAACTCACAATATAACATTATGACCAGAATGTTATATTAATAGATGCATTAAAGATAAGGTCAGATAAAATACTTATGGCGACGAGTGATAGAAATCAGTCTGTAAGAGTACAGACAACATAGAACCACCTCGTCTTGTATTTACATCAAAGAAGTAGGTACGAAGGGTATTGTGTATGTGTCAAAAAATTACCTCCACCAATATGTCACTGAAGCGTCCTGCCTTTTCAGAATTATTTGCACGCACTACCAATCTGAAAAATAAAATTATGCCTTCAGAGTTACAGAAGTAGTATAGAAATTTTAATACAGTTAAAATCACTTGCCTTTGCCATTTTATTTCCCAATGTGGTAAAATAAATAAATAAAATACATACCTGAAAATTCCATCAGCATAATGAATTAGATTCTTCATAATCGTCAACTCGCCGGTAACATTGTTTAATACAATCACATCTGTTATATTGTTAAGCGATTTACTCTTGATTGGCGACTCAAAACTCATGTTAACTATCTTGTAATCTATGGGCAGAGCATCAGGATCCTTGTCTATGGCTTTTACGGTCGCTATGGTAGTATCTACGGGGACATTTAATCGAACTCCCACGGTAAGGTTTGCGCTATCGAATTCTGGTAAATGATCGTCTACGTCCAGTATTTTTATTAGCACTTGTATCTCTGATGGATCCTGTAATAGACAATTTGGTTGACGTTTTAGAAGATTATTGCTTTTCAAATGAAACCATTTTAGGGCATATCAGTTGGATAGTTTCAAAGTCTGTGAAGGACATCCGTAAAAACATTTTTTGTGTTTTATATTAGTATATAGATTAGAATATTGATGTACTTACCAATCTGTTATACACCCTACTCAGCTTTGGGTTGGTACCATATTTGAAGCACTTAACAGTTATCAACTGTTTAGATAGCACCTCACGGTCTAACCTTGCTGCGGCTATAATAAGAGCCTTGCTGTCGTTTGTACGTTCTAGCTTCACAAGGGCGAATTCATTTCCAGCTAAAAAAGTGGGAAGTGATTATTTACAATGCTATTGATGGTCAGAATTTACAACATATGTGTTTCTGGTCTTTGGGATTGAGGAATTCGGTTCACCATTTCTTATTTTAAATAGTCAACTAGGAAAACAAGTTTTCTAATGGGAAATAACAGCCTTCTATGGGCATCCATCAAATAAACGTTGGACAAGACAGGATATAAACCTGATACTTTAAAAATCAAACCCAATGATATTTGTCAAACCTACCAGTTATCGTATAGTCTATAGCAGCATTATCTCCTTCATCTTCGTCTATCGCTTCCAATTTTCCAATGACTGTCCCGATTGGTACTTCTTCTTTTGTGGTCATTAGAACTGGCGGATCATCCTGAGGAAACAGAGAAGATTAAGCTCGAAGATATCATGATAAAATGTACCTTAACTAAGGTACACATACAAGCACCTCCATCACGTTACAGATCTGAATTGGTAACTACCAATTCCAATTGTAAGCACGTAAAGGCACGTATATTAACTATCGAATGAACACACGCAACTACTGGTTAATTTCGGGAACTTAGATGTAGGTACCCATGGGAATGTAAACGCTTTTTATTCAACTTGTAGCGCAGTTCAGAACAAAAAACATTTTCGAGTTACAAAATATAATTACCAAGCTCCTTCCAAAGTGTGGCTTGTGGTCGTCTATATCGGCGACGCGCACAGTCACTATCCTAGAGCTCTGCTGTGGCGGCTTCCCACCGTCCGTGACCAGCAGCACCAGTGTGTACGCGGCCTTACGTTCCCGGTCCAGGGACTGGCGCGTTGTTATTATGCCAGTGTTTGGGTCTGGGAACAATATTTGAAATATAAGTCCTAGTATTAATGCAAAAGTGAGTTCCTTTTATGCCAGAACCACTAATTTGATCCATTTTAATTGATATTTCATTCGTATTGTCACAAGCACAGAGAGGGATATGAGGAACTTTTATCCAGAAAAGTTAAATTTTATACCGTAAAATGGTAGCTATCTTTGCTACCCCAAGTTTGTTTTTTGTTTTATTACATGACTCACCGATAGCAAACACCTTGGCATCAGTGTTGCTTTGCTGTATTGAGTATTGCAACTGTCCGGACGGCTGCGTGGGGTCGTCCGGGTCACTGGCTACCACCTGGTACACCGTTGTACCGATTGTTGCATTCTGAAAATATTCATCGTAATAAATTAGTAATAATAAACTTACACACTCATACACTCGTTCTAGGATTCTGTATGCGTGTGGCATGGATAACACAATAAGACATCTATGAAATCGAACACAGGACCGCACTTAAGAATGCTTAACCAGCAGGGTCAGTAAGGTCACTACCAACAAAGTTACAAGTTGATAATTTTTTAACAAAATTTTCCAAGTCAATTTGTTAACCAATACTTGTATTTCAAGAGAATGTCTTACTTCGCTAATAGTCAAGCTCTCGCCATCAGAAGGTCTGATAAATCTGGGAACCCCGTCATTAGCGCTGACATCTCCAATGTATAAAGATAAAGACGCATCTCCACTATGACCGCCGCCGTCCGTAGCCCCCACTAGCAGGCGGTAGGGGTCGGTTCGACCCCGGCCAGTTAGGTCACGCCGGGTCGTTATCTCGCCTGTTAGGGGGTCGATTGTGAACAGACCTGGAAATTTTAATAGGATATACTTAAGTTAATTATTGAGTGTATTTATTATGCAACAAGGACCTATTACAACCTATATAGCAATGATGTTTCAGATATTTTGTTTGTTTGTCGGTGTAGAGTAGTTTGTGTAGAGCTTTTTTAATAGATTACGTATCATGGAGTTAACGTAATCTTAATATTTCATCTTTACATTTTTTCTATCCATCTTCTTATTTTATTCTTATTATTCTTGGCCATTTTATTAGATGATGTGTAACAATTGTAAGATTTTACGTTGGATGGCTCCTTTGCTGGTTCGTCGGCAATTTTTTAACCCCAACGTTAAAAGAAAGATGCTATAAGTTAGACAAGTGTGTGTGTCTGTGTAATCGTAGCTGGACCAATTTTGATGGATTTATGCACGCCTTCAATGAGGCTGTGCTTTATTTTTGTTTTAAAGCTGATAGGATAGAGATGGTTGTTATACTAGTTAACTAACATAACAAGAGTTTAACATAACAAGAAAATTAACAGACTTACCACTAGCTTCTCCTTCGTCTAGGAATTCATATTTGATCTCTCCACCCAGTCCCTCATCAGGATCAGTTGCTGTCATTTTAATAACGCTGATGCCGATCGGGACATTCTCTGGTACCACCGCTAAAATAACATTTATAGTAATTAATACAAATATTTTATATAAACTGAGAATAAAAGTAAAAATTGGAGTCATAACGTTTCATATAACTAAAGGATGATTATTTTTAAATGAAATAGAATTTAGTCACTTTTACACATTAAAAAAGGCAACAAGTTCATGTCATGAGCGGTTACCGGAAGAAGAAGTTACGAGAAACTCATAAGGAAATTATTCAGTGTGTTTATGAATAAAAATCAAATTCATATTATATTATTATGCAAGCAGTGACGGTATGTGAAATAATTATTTAACATCTTCTTTTTTACATTACAATATCATTGGTTTACATTTCCATTCTCTTTACATTGACACTACTTAATCTTTGTATTAAAATTTTGTATAATATCATCTTAAATATATCAGCTACGGCTATTTCAGATTTTACCATGAAGACAATCCAAGATAATAATTAAAATATCGGCTTACCAGTATAAACGTTTTTCTCGAACGTCGGCGCGTTGTCATCGACGTCTAGAACATCAACCAGAATGGTGGCATGAGACTTCAGTCTGTCAGCTCCCCCTTTAGGTGTATCGAAGGCTTCTATCTCCAACCGGAGAACTGATTGACGCTCGCGGTCCAGAGTTTTGTTTGGAGCTACCTGGATATGACAGCATTGTTAAATGTTTTGCATTGTTGACTGCGTCTTTTATTTAGTTCCCCTATAGGTCAACAGTTAGGTTCAATTTATTACCGAACCCTGTGGGTAATAGTAGATACTATTATGTGCATCTTGTTGAGGTAAAATTTGAGCTAACTTCATGCTTATCCATTTTAGCAATGGAAATGTAGTGTACCTACCTTAGTTTAGCACAATGGCCTACATTTTATACGAATACAAAAGATTGTTCTTGGTTTGTTTAAAGAACTGTGAGGCGTACATAATCATTGATTATTAAATTGATTTCTTTCATTGTAACCCTCTCTTTACATACAATAGTAATTCATTACAATTATGATATACTAGCTTTTACCCGCGACTTCGTCTGCGTGGACTTGAGAATTAAATGAAAGTAATTAAAAAACATCCCAGGAAATGCGAGTTTTTTGGCACCGAGAGGTTTGTACAAATTTACAGCACCGAACAATAACAGCGATAGTAAATGGTTCAGTAACAAACTTAACTTTGCCGCTTTAAAACTATCGTTCCCATGCATGGACATAGCGATCAATTAACCAAATACATACAAATAAGTTGAAGTTTTTTTGGAATGATACCTCCACGCATTCCTGAGAAAATAGGGTCGACGGACAGACAGACAGACGGACGACAAAGTGATCCTATAAAGGTTATGTTTTTTTTTCTTTTGAGGAACAAAACCCTAAAACAATAAATAACCTGTAAACTCAACTTCCAAACTAAATTATACCCTTGACCTGATGAAGAAGCAGATCCATCTCCGAGCTGATCCCGATGAACATGCACCCTGTTCTTTGATGCGGGATATGAAATAATTATCTGTGCCAAATTTCATCTAAATCCATTTACCCGATTTAGAGAAGACAAAAATAGCTTATTATACCCCTCAGAAATATTAGTGGGATTTTATATACGTACACCATCAAATCTTGAATTGGTCAATGTTGTGCTGGTTTTGCTATGTCAACGTGACCATCAACAAATATTTTTAAAACTGTTATTCCCACCCATTCTGGAGTTACATAGTCTGTCTCTAAGATATACCACCAGACCCAACCCAACCCAGACCCTAATACAATATGGCCTATGTTTGGGCCTTACCGTCTGTTATTTCGTAGCAGCTACCACACAACATTTACCATAACAATGTACTATTTTTTTATACCATCAAAAATTAGAGATTTCAAGGAAAAAAATCCCACCGACTTTTTTAAAAAACTCGAAAATTTTAAAATTTTCGATTGAAAATTAGGATGCTTTTTCGATGTTAAGTCAAAATAAGTTGAAAGAGAAATATTTTAAATCAAAAAAATTATAGTGTGTTTGGAACATAAAAAGTTAAGTTTTCGCCAAATTTCGTGAATCTTTCTTTTGTAAAAGATAAAAATAAAATACCAAAACTTGCCAACTTGTTTATTTGAATTTTTCACATAAATTTTGAGATTATATGAAAAAAGTGTAAATCCAAAAGTTGTATATCTTTATATTATCCACAACTTTTTTCCATAGGACTTGTAGTTTGGCCGGACATTGAGATAAACAGTTTTTCACCATTAAAAACTGACCCCTCCCCCCCACCACTTCCCGACCTCAGATCGCCCGTAAATTATTTTTTCTTTCATTTTTGTTATATTCTCCTTCCTTTTTCAATGGGTTTCATCCTACTATTATTTTTTCACTTACCATTTTCAAAGGCTTACAATTTTCAGCTCTGGTCAACTTAGATATTTGATTGAGATATTGAGATAAATAAAGACAACTGAAAAAAAAAGTTTTACTTCAGCTACACCTCCCCGAAATTAAACCAGGACATTGTAGGAGTTAGAGAATATAAATGACAGTTTAATTCAGACTACTGGAATACTGGACTATTATTCATAGACGTCGACAAATTTTTCCACGTAAGTATAAACAGCAAAACCTAAAGTAATCGAATTCTTCTTCCATTTTAATTACGTAGTGTTTTATTGGTACTACTTCTTCCTTCTTTTCGACTTATTATGTGTTTTCGTCTGACCAAGTAATGTCTGTAAGACGGTCCCCATGCTGCTCACCAGATCACGCAAACTGCCTCCGCCGCCGCGCAGCGGTCTCTGTCTGTCTCAATGATCGGATCAGGTGGTTTAGCAGGTACCTGAGGTGTACCATGTCAGGTTTCTCGGTCAATGTTTGATCGCGCCGACCACGGGCTACATGAGTCGCCCAGGGACATCTCGCCCCTCCGTATTTGACTGCCTGGGAGCTAAACGCTTCTGCGGGAAGAGTCAAAAGAGCCCCCCGACTATCTGGGGAGTTACGCAACCGCGGCACCAGCTAGATTTACTGTAATGAAAGGATCCCCTACCCGACAGCAGGGCCCGCCTCTCAATCGGGAGACTCTAGTTCTCCTGAGTTTATTCCTGAATGACTTTGGGATTTTCAAGTGTCCAAGAACCTGGCCCAAATACCAGACGTATATTTTATACCTATAAAACTGATTCGCCATTTGTGGATTTAACAGCGTGCCTGCATTACCATAACATTAGTTTATTTTTACTACTATTTATATAGCTCGGTACATATTAATTCTAAGCTCTGCTAAATCATAAATAACTCACTCTAAACTTGACAGAATGGAAATTTAATCATCTTTATAATTTATAATTCTTTCATTCTTATTTTCTTTCTTGGATAACAACCAATGGGTGATATGCCTTTAGTCTGATCACGGACGATTCGTCATCCATGGAGGATGATGACAATTTAGCATCTCGTCTGTTTTTACCACCAGTAGGTGACACCAGTAGACGATTATTCGCAAATATTTTAATTTCTTACTCATTGTGATTTGTATTTTTATTATTATCTACTTTCTGTGCCTATTCCTACATCACAATAAGAAAATCTAAATTGTAATGCTTTGTCAAAATTTAAAATTTTTATTAATCTATAGAAAAAACAATATTTGATAATAAAATTTTCCTAAATTGTGTCATATTATTATCACTAACTCTGACCCACACCATCATACAACGAACTGAATATAGGAATCTGATAGCACAATCTAACAATGTTATGTGTTATTAACTGAGTAGGGTAACCAATTTCTTAAAACCCCAATGTTTTAAATATTGTAAATATGTAGGTATATTTATACATTAATTTCAATAAAATATTTGTTGCCTCGTTCTCAGACCTTAAATTTTTTAATTATGGCTTCTAGTTACCTAAACTGACATCTATTGTTGATTAGCAGAACTAATTCACTGCAAAATCATAAATTAAAAAAAAATGTTACGTACATTGATTTTTTTGAAGAAATAACGTATATTTCCGATACTAAAAAATCTTTTATATCCCTCTATCGGGCACTTTCAGTATTTGCTGATGTTATGAGGCGTATCAAAAAGTCCTATTTATTGATATCTCGGCTTGTAAGCGATGTATCACAATAAAACGTACACCAGATTTTAAGCTAGACCACCAGTAATACAACTGTGAAAACCGCACTCAATTTCATCCAGTGGTTTTGGCGTGATGCGGTGTCAAACATACAGACAGACAAGATTTTTAAAAATGACAGATTCGCAATCTATTGCTCCTATATAGTCCCCTGAGACCAAATTTTCTTAAATATCTTCAATGTACAGACATTATCGAGTTACAGTTTTATAATATATATAGTTAATATAGATTATGATATATTGCGGCCAATTACCATATTTAAATGCATTAAAGTTAAGAGTTATAAAATCATATTTCACCATTATTACCTTTATAACTCCAGTTACATTGTCTATAGTAAATAATTCAGCATTCTCCCCACGTAAAACATATCGCACATCGGAAAATCCATTGGCTTGGTCTTCTTCAGTCAACACCGCATCTGCATCCGTTGCTTTAACTACGAGTACTGTTTCTGGGTGTTTTACCGATTCTAACACGCTCACTTTGAAAAGCTGAAAAACAAATAGACATTTGTAATATGACTTTAGTTGTTATGCAAAATACAGATGGATTTGATGAACCTAATTTGCCTCCTGATTTTGACGCTTAGAACCAAAATTTTAATTCACCATGCATTACGTATGCAACAATAAAATTATTAATACCCCGTAATATTTAAGCGGTAAACTAATAACTGAACTTACCTCCTTATCAAACACTGGTGGATTATCATTTAAATTCTGAACTTCTATTATAATCTTAGCAGTACTGTGTTTACTTCCATCACTGCTGGTAGCCTGAACCGTTAACGTAAGATTTGGTGTGGTCAGTTCTTCATAATCCAAGTGTTTTGTTAGCACGACTTGACCGCTTAAGGGGTCAACTTGAAGCAGACCAGTTTCTGAATGTATCACTTTGAAATTGGTTACCACATGACCAGAGACAGGATCTTCAGCCATGAGTATAAGAACAGTACTTCCGATTGGCTGTTCTTCTTTTATTTTGTGGTAAATTACAGGATTAGAACTTGACCACCCGGGATTTACAAACTGAGGATTTTTATCCGCATATGGTTGAATATAAATTGTATGTTCAGTGACCGCAAATTGTTTGTCTTTATTTAATTCTGCATTTACATCACTAACTTTGATGCTAAGAATAACTCTTGATGCTTGACTGTAGTCTAAAGTACCATTAACAATTATTTCCCCTGTATCTTCATCAATACGGAATATGTTCTTGTAATTATATGGAGCATTAGGTTTCAGCTGAACTCCGGCTTTTGACAAAGCTTTAATAGGTTCAATTATACTGTATTTTAATTTAGAATTCATATCTGTATCATAAGCATTTATTTTAGTTACAATGTCGCCAATTTTCGTTCTTTCTGATATGTAGGTTGTGGATTCGGTGATGTTAAATTTAGGTGGTTTGTCATTAACATCTAATATAGTGACAAATACTGTAGTTGTTGCTGTTTCTGGAATGGGCATGCCGCTATCAACGGCTGATACTATGATTTCATATCGATCGGTGTTAACATCCCGGTCAAGATTCGCGTCGTTAGAAACGGTTATTAGTCCTGTTCTGCAAAAAAGATAAGCAATCAATTTACCTTTTTATTGTAAACTTATTTCGAAAGTGCCTAAACTATGTATAATAGAAAATTAGTTGACCGTGCAAACGTTGTTCTGCCATATAAATTATATCTATCAAAGTTTTTTTTTATTTTTCTTCAAAAACCAAAAGCTAAAAAAGGGGCCTTATAGTTACGAGTATTTACTCGTAGTTTAATTACTTCCTACATAATGAATTTACTTACTTCTCATTAATCACAAAGTTATCCTTAGATCCTGATACTATGTGGTACGTTAACAAATCATCTAATCCATCAGGGTCATTTGCTACAACCATGGTGATATTTTGACCTGGTTTCGCATCCTCTCTTATACTTGTTTTATAGTTCATGGGATTCAAATCGAAGGTGAAATCTTCATTACTATCAGGGTTACGTTGTGTTACTGTATACTTGTAGTGGTGATAGTTTCCTTTGAATGTTGGTCGTTGATTACCAGGAACTCCCACTCGAATATAGACTCGTGTTTCATTTGTTAAGGGTGGTTTACCTGTAATAAAGTTAACGTTGCAAAACTTTCCACTGATACTTGTTCTAGATATCGCTAATTGTTTTTTTTTGTATGTTTGACTTACCGTAATCTGTTGCTCGGACGACTAACTCATACTGTCCCCGTGGTGTGTCCATCGTTTCTACTTTGTTTAGAATACTGATCTCGCCTGTATCTTCATCAATAGCAAAAACTTGACCTTTGTGTGCGATGCTATTATCTGACTCTAGAGTGTATCGGACTCTGCCTCCACCTTGGCTAGGTCCATCGCCGTCTGTTGCCTGTAAAATGTTTAAAATATTAATTCAGTCCCTTCTATCCCATGGATTTTTTAAAGTTGTACGATCAAAATTTTATAAAATGATTACGTATCTTACCCTGACAACAAGTTGTGGTTCAAAACTAGTAGCTCCATCTCTGATAGTCCGACTATATTCAGAAGCTTCAAATACCGGTGCGTTATCATTAGCATCTAATACATCGATGAAAATACTAGTAGTAGATGCTTTTCCTCCACCATCTTTGGCAATTAGCGTCAAGCTATAGCTCTTTTGCGTTTCATAATCTAATAACTGAGCCACGTATAGACCACCATTATTTTTATCTGTTCTAAACATGTTGGAGCCAAAACCTGTCAAGGAATACTCTATTTCACTGAAAATTCCGTAATCTTTATCAGTTGCTTGCACGTCAGCTATTTTGTATCCTATAGGTGAATTTTCTATAACATTGAATTTGTAACTAGATTCATCAAAAATGGGTGCGTTATCATTCACGTCTAGTAGTTTGATATTAACTCTTGCAGATGATAATGCTGTATCACCAACGGACGTTACTATATCAAAGCTAAACATCCTATCGTCTTCATTATCCACGTCATAGTCGAGTTTCGTGGAGTCTTTTACTTTTATGCTAATGGGAGTTCTTCCTTCGCCATGATCAGTGCTTATCGAGAATACGCCTTCGGAATTATATACGTCTTGCAGTTTTAAGTCGTATCTGCTATTTTGTCCTATGTCGTTATCTTCGACATATATCGAGAGTCCAGGAATAGGGCTGCCATTTTCAATATTTTCAGGTATTGATATATCAAATACGTCTCTATTGAATTGTGGTACATGATCATCAACATCTGTAACGATTATTGTGATTGGCGTGACGGTAAAATCTGATGGCACTTCATTATTAATTAGTTCTGTAGCCTAAAAAATAATACAATTTAAAAAAAAATATAACTTATTATGTAGAGAAAAAATACACCTTATTAGTGGTGCCTTAATAGTGGTCTTCTGCTAGTCAAAAAACCTTAAAATTAACATTTACTATAAATTCTTTAAAAATTTATGATTAATTAGAGCATATAGTAAATCTAAAAGTGATACATAATCCACCAGATATTCTTTTCACATATTATGTAATATCACTTTACCTTAATAAAAAAGCTGTAGACACCTCCATTTTGCATGACAACGTCGCTCTCTCTGTCTATAGGCAAGTCAGTCGTGACTAGAGTAGCTTTGCCAAGAGGTCTTTCAGGTAACAGCTTGAAGTATTGCTGAGAATCACCCTCAAGGGTCAGTAATACTGGTCGGGAGTTCGCCGTATCACCGTCTTTAGCTATGATGTCCATAATACTGGTGCCCTAAAAATGTCCAAACAACAATTTTAATTTTGTCGTGTTAGTATTTCAGTTTATTTCCGTAAAGACCGTGAAGTAACCCTTGAAGTAACAATTGTGATATTAATAAGAATTTATAGAATTTGTTGGATTAAGATTATACTATCTTTTGCTTCTGTTCGCTTCGATTGCGTTTAATTGAAAAGCGAAGATGCCATTTTCTGGATCCTGCAGAAATTTTCTAAAATTTCTTGATAAAAATACTCTATTTGTTTTTCTTACTTCTCTGTGTTTTTTAACTACATATGTATCTAAAATTTCAGGTCAATCATGTTAATGTAAGATGCGAAGGCATAACAAACAAAGAATTAAACTAGCATCTATATTATTTAATAAACATTCGTACTAACTGGAGGTGTGTTCTCTGGGACGGTGGTAGAATACGGTGCATTGAGAAACGCCGGTGGTTGGTCCTGCACGTCTTGTATTGCGACAGAGACGCTCGCGAGGGCTCGTAGCGGCCGGTCAGAGGCATCCATTGCCTCTAAGCTGATCACGTAGGCAGAGCGGCTCTCGTAGTCTAACGGTTTCGCTAGGAAGATTCGAACTTCGTACTTGTTTTGATCGATCTGTAATTTAGTACTTTTATGATTTGGAAGGAAATAGTCTCAAGATAAGCTGAAATATTTTTGTAAGTTGTAAGATATGACAAGGCTCATTAATTCATTTTACTAAAAAGAGGTCCCAATAACGAAACGAATCTGTATCTTTTCGGAACGGTCAAACTATTTTCTTCTATTGTATCTAATTACACGATTGTGTAAAGATGACGGCTGATAGGGAAGTGTGGAAGAGGAAAACATATTGCGCCGACCCCAAATAAAATTGGGAAATGGGCAGGCTGATGATGATGATTAAAATATTGATATTATACTTACCATTTCAGTGAGAACCCTAAAAGTTGAACATGCTTCGGCATCTGTCCCTTTCTCTTTAGTACACGACACTCGAATGTTTGCATTTATGCCTTCGTCACGATCCGTTACTATAATCTTTGGTGTGACCTGAAATAGTATAAACAATTAGTTGGGTTAGATAATACCTCGTACAATCGATTTCATTGTGCAAAAAATGCCAACTTAGTAAAGATAAAGTAAAAAATATTGAGATTGCATAAATAATGTGCCCGTTATTTTTACATAACGAGATTTGCAGCATCATAAGACTGCATAAATTTACTTTGAATTTATTTAAAATTGCTGATGCAGATTCCAAAGAGCATTATTGCGTTCAAGATTACGATGCGATGCATTTAAATTATTTTAAATGATCTTGTAAATGTTGAGACGTAATAATAAAAAACGCTTTCGATTATACATATTAATGAAATGATACGAGTATGTTTTAGTTACAATATGAAGATCGAGAAATGTGAATGCATTAAAAATAAAATCCTTCGTTTGTAAGAGAGACACCGAGATTCGTAGTTTCGTATCGATCTCATGTTTCTCACTTCTTAGCCACTTTCAATGTACTCATCTCTGAGAAACGCAATATGAGTACTTTTAATGTAACCCAAGAGTTTCTGGTAACATTTAGTGCTAATATAAGTAATATAACTTGAAGGACTAAAGAACAAGCAGCCTCTTAACCTAATGGTAAGTAGTCAAAGTTACCTATGAACACGATCAAACAGTTATTTAATACACCATTTTTGAAGAACGCCATATCCCGGGGTCCCATCCCAATCTGCAGTTTACATTTACGTGGAAAAAAGCATCATGAAAATTGGACCGTGGAGATTCTTCAGTCCAATTCTTCCGTCTATTCTACTAGATAGTAAGCAGTGATCTACTCTTCATCCTTGCCTTGAAGGCGATTTCAATGCTAGTTTCCTGTTGTGCTAATGTACCTAAGTTTTGTTGCATACCTCAATCTCGCTATCCACAGTAGTAGCTTCACTGATATTGACAATATAAGGCCGATTGTGGAAGACAGGTGGGTTATCGTTGATATCCGTCACTGGTATTACTCGGCGCAATGACACTGTGTTCGGCTCAGCATTAGCCATGCCCTCGTCTGGAAGAAATATAATTATGACAATAGGAGGAAAAAATAGGAACAAGAGAAAAGAAAAGAAAATAACAGAATACCGACAGTGCATCCGAAACACGTAAAACGGCGCGTAAAATTACCCTATCACCATAAAAAATGGCATCTGCTTATTGGAAATATGTCGTCCTTTAGAATAAGTGCTGTCCATGGGCGATGATGATCTCTATCTTCTAGTAGCTCTCCTGCTCATCTCTCTCAACTAATTGGGTACCCAATCAGATCATACATACCCGTTATACTTATGATGACCTCTAACGACTCCTGTTCTTCTCGATCAAGTGTTTTGGCGAGCGTCACTACTCCAGTGACTGGATCCACGCTGAAATATTGACCAGATATGGAATACCTTAGTTGGCCATTCTCTGGGTCAATACCTGGAAGGATTATCATCGCTGTAACATCTATGTTGTTGTTGTAGTCATTGTAAAAACAAACTTTGCATAAATTTGATTTCATTTAATTCAAAACAGGAGGATTCGAAAGCAGATTGAATGCATAATTATGTTTGATAATAATTAATTAGTGAGATTAAGTTCAGTCTCTTTTATGATACCTAAAATCCTAACTTTCTTTAAATAATATATTTATTTATTCTTTATTGAACCTTACACGAGTAATGGAACAGAAGGTGGACTTAATGCTAAAAGCATTCTCTGCCAGTCAACAATAATATGAGTATTGCGTATCTCTATTATCACGTAAGAGGTTTTGTAGCATTCTTTGATACTGCCAGAATTGTCCAAAATTACTCTAGAAATTAGGGTCAAACCTTTGAGTTGATACACAGGTGTGCCAACAGGCGTATCTTCGGGCATGCTGAATTGTGACATGTCTCCGCTTCCCGGGACGAAGTGAGGTGCCCGGTTGATGACCTGACTGGCACATAGCTGCAGCAGTTGTAGTATCAGGAGGATTATCAAAGGATTGGCTTCACTCAACACTGTTGGGATCTTCCGCCGTTGAAATATAATTTCAGCCATCTGAAATATAAAGCAAAAGTTTGCACCCTCATTTTTTATTCATATAAATAAATAACAGAAATAAAAATGATCGAAAGCATTACAAGGTCACTTGTATCAAAACTAGTAACACACGTCGCCCAACTTCTACATACATCATGTTAATAATAAATTCACACATCAATTACTCGTATCTTATTCTCAGTTCAAATCCTGAGTCGCGAAATCGTATCAGTCTCATTATAGCCCACACGTTACCAACGTCCAATGTTGCAACTGTCTCGTTTCTCAAGAGCCAACGGTTGCGGTCAGCTGAGAGAAGAAACAATTGGTTGGCCTAAACGTAACGTTATATTGATGTGGTTTCGAGCTCGGTGTGTATAACAATCGTTTTACCAAACGGGGTCATTCGGGTCATTTTGACGTGACTCAGAGTCATAGATGCGTGAAATACTTTCAACGGTGTTTCTTGAATGATATTATCTGTTACTTATTAGAAAATACAACCGTTGAGTACATTTTTGTATATCGTAATATAAGTATTATATGACTGTAAGAAATACACATTTTTTTTCGAAATCAAAGTTGATACGCTAATTGTAAGTTGTTACATTGTGTGTGATACAGATTATCTATTCTATGCCAAAAATCCGAGTTTCATGTTGTGACGACCCGTGTGGCGCTTATGGTTACGTCCTAGGTTCGATTCCCAGCGAAGCAAAAATTTGAATGATGCGTTTGAATTTCTGTTCTCGGCCTGAGTGTGAAGTGTTCCATCTTTGTGTGTTGTCCATGGCGTAGCGTTATTATTAGCATTTACCACATAAGTGATCATGGACATATTTTTGCCGCGTTGACAGTCAAGAGGGAAGCGGAGACCGGACGGGACCCGCATTACCTACTGCCTCTCTACTACATACTTCAAATAAGCACTTATTCCTAAATCTGCTCAATCTTAATCTTTGGCTTGTTTTTTTTATAGTGGCCTATTAGGGCGGCCTAGGATACTGACATCAATTCCATGTCGGAAAACCAGGGTGTCGTAATAGGCGACAGAAGTCGGCCGGCTTGGTGGAAGGGTTTCGTATCTCTTTCTTGGCCGGCAACGCATCAGTGATGCCTTTGGTGTTGCTGATGTTCATGGGCGGCGATAGCCACTTACCATCAGGTGGATTGTCAGCTCGTTTGCCAGCTATTTCTATAAAAAAATAATTAATTAAGGTTCAATAATAGGAAACACCTAATATAAAAACAAAAAGGTGTTATCCAAGGCCAGATAATAATTATTACAGAAATAAACTTCCTTTTATTGTGAGCGTTGTGAAGGGGTTGTAATAAAACAGGTGGCTCTTGTATTTACAATTTACCAAGTTTCCGGTTTTGTCATAGACCGGGGGTTGTCACTTGTCAGCAGTTATTGTGTAAGTTTATTTTATAACTTAAATAATTATGTAAATACTATCAGTTTTGTCTTTAAAAGAAGCTCTGTTATCTTGCGAGTTGTGTTCATTTTGCGTTTTGTACATTATGCTCCGAAGGGCTAATATCTTTGTTATAAACAAAGTGCAGTCTTCACACATTATGTCACTGTCAACTCTGCAGTATTCCGCGCAGAGACTGCAAAATATTGCAGATCGCGCAGTTTGCATCACGTGGGAACAGAGGAACGTGTCGCTTCCTACTTCAGTTTTCATTATCGTGATGCGTGATTATCGCTGTATTACTATTACCTTACATTGGGTAATACGGCCATAACGCACTATTAAGATAATTACATAAATTGTCAGCAATTATACTTGCGAGCATAACAAACTCTGTGTGTACCGCTTCGCTGGATGTTGGATTATCTCTGAATTAATGTAGCTTAATTTTATTATATTTAAAAGTTTACAGTTACAATAACGTGAAGAAAGTAAGACACAATAATTCCATGACTTAATTATATTAAGGAACCAGAAGGATAAAGTCGTAATTTTTTTTTTAGTTTATCTCATTTTATCATTTTTTTAAACCCTTCAATTCTCCATGATTATTCTATTATTTTTTGTATGTAGGTATTACAATACATTTATTTCGTAGATGAAAAAATATAGTAACGTAGAAAAGCGAAAAATGTAGGAATTAGTTGTAGGTATAGTTAGTACATAACACATTAATTTAATGGCATTGTCACTGTATGAGGCCAGGGGTCCCAAACTCTGTCCAGGTGTGGAATACATTTATGATAGAAAAATATAAAATTTTAAAATGTTTCAATTTACAAAGATGTCATTACATTTACTTTAGCAACGGTTGTCAATTCGATTCAGCTGATGAAAGAGTATGATAACTATTCCAATATTTCAATAACGTGTTTATCAATATTTCCAAGAGAACAGAAGGTCTTGGAAAGTGTAGCACTTGGTAGGTAGGTACCATTTAAAAACACTGAAGTCGAATTATTTAATTATCAAAAGCATCTTACAAAGCAAGTCGGGAAGTCAGAAGACCTTTAGAATTTTAATTTTTAAGGAAGATTAAAAAAAACAATATCCCATTCATTAAAAGTCAATTATTTTTATGGTTGTAAATAGAAAAACAATTAGTAATTATGGAAATAGCCGACAACGATCTGGCGATCCCTCAGATGGTCTATATCGTCGCCAATGGACATCAGCGACATCAAAGGCATTACTGATGCATTGCCATGATATAAAGATATAAATATATGCTACCTTACAAGAGGTTGGGGCTTGGTGTCTTGTAACACAGGTATTTAATACCTAGCTCAAGCACCAGCTCCCACAAACATCGTTTGTAAAATCTTCTTGTCTGTATGAACCACTTTGTATTTTTGCTGTTTGTGGTGAGAAATAAAGTTTATTATTATTATTATTATTGCCGGCCAAGAGAGGAAAGAAGAAAAAAAAGAAAAAACTGCTCTCAAGCCAAAACACGTAAGAAACCTTTGTCTTAAATTCTTAAAACAACGTCGTTGAAACAGATTCAAACCGTACGAAGTTGTTTATTGATCATTGTGATTGTCGGTGGATGTCGGTGCGAGTCAGTAACCGAATACAATAACACTCGTGGGAATATGTTAATTAGATGTTCTCGTCTTTATGTGTGTTCACACTTTTCTAGTAAGGTTTCTAGTAATCAACGTTGAAGGTTCAATGATATTCCGACTACATTTTGAGGTTTTATAGAAAACTTCTCCCCTAGTTGTTGCAATTTCTGCAGATTTCTTTGAGGGATAAGTAATCAATTCTGTGTACAATGTTTCCATTGAAGCATGGAAGTGGTCCTGTTAGATAAATTAGCTGGCTTATCCAAATCTTGGGTTGCCTATCCAACTCAGTTCTGTAGTTCTTCAGTGGCATACAAGTGATACAAGTTAAGATTAAATTAGGTTATGTTAGGTTAGGATAAGTATGTCCCACAGTTTTCGGTTTACTCAATGCTTTGGTCTAATTCGTCTAATGTAAGCTGACTCCAATGTGACACGCACCTATTTGCACGGAACAATAAAAGGTCTGTCTGTACTATCGACACAGATAGATAGGTACGTACAGACATACCTACTAATTGAAGTGAACCATTTTGTAAAGATAAAAATGAAAGAGATGGTTGAGTGCCAGTTTATTTTGGGAATGATTTCCGGATTGATTGTTGCTAAATAATTCTTGACTACTTGTTTCGAGTTTACAACAAAAAAACGTTGTAAAAACTTTTATTCAAGTTACTTATTATAGTTATGATAGGTACCTACCTCCCATCATCTATTATAAAATATGCTCATAGGTAAGAAACAGAAAAAATAAACATAATATATCCAGTGACGGATTAAGACTACTTGATGCCCTAAGCAATCCACGCCTGTGGGCCCCCCCTATCCGTATGTCGACGTGGTTTTTTGTGCTTTTTGTGCTTCTTCTGGTGCCCCCCCAGACGTGATGCCCTAGGCAATTGCTTAATTTGATTAAGGGTTAATCCGTCACTGAATATATCTAATACGGAAGTAGGGGAGTAGTACTTATAAGGATCCACTGAATCTTATCCCGTAGTACGAAAAATGTCTTTACTCACATTAAAAAAATAATAATTGGGTAAACATCAAAATTTAATACTTGACTTAATAGGTACGACTACGAATACAATTTTGATATATCGAAGATCATAACTAAAAATTCCGTGTTTATGACTCAATTCAAGCACTCCACGCATCCCTTAACATTAAGCACAGATAAAAATACCTACGTCCTTGATGACTAACGTTACATGAAGAAAGTTCCGCAAATTCCGCATGTCAATACAACTTTGGAACTGTTACGCACAGTTATTCCCAAATACGCACCTTGTTTTCAAATGTCCTCCAACACGAAAATCACGTGCCACAAATTACAAACATGCCCACATTATTTAATCCAAACACGCACTAATTAATAACAATTTAATTTAATTTTTCGTATAAACAAAACATTTTTATGTCCAAGTCACTACCTACACCGCTAAGTTTGAAACGTACTGTCAAAAACTTGCAGCACCGGTC
The DNA here is from genome assembly GCA_911387775.1 of Thymelicus sylvestris. Lineage (NCBI taxonomy): Eukaryota > Metazoa > Arthropoda > Insecta > Lepidoptera > Hesperiidae > Thymelicus > Thymelicus sylvestris. The sequence continues at coordinate 15,668,337 of OU426891.1, read as the reverse complement.
TCGAGACTGGATTTGTATTACATGTATCTCCTTCACTCTTCTTACCAACTAGACATCCGCCAGTAATAGCAAGTAAGAAAGAGATGACGCTATTCTATTGCTTACGTCGTATGTATCTGCAGATAATGCCTTTTTGCACGGGTAAAAGTAACGGGGTTTTTCTTGAGATGCGCGAGTCGAGACAGAAAATGCAGAGCCAGATATGATGGAGCGAGACAAATATAGCTGAGTCTTTTAAAAGGGCGAATGAAATAGTTGCACTACATTAAGGTCATGGGAATAAAAAAACTTCAACAAATTATAATGATTTATTTTGTTCGCAGTCTAAAATAAATTTTCAAAAGCTCTAAAGATAATAATTAAAGCTCCAAAAGCACCGTTATAAATGTAATTAGATGATGATATTATAAAAGTTTATGTAAAGTTCGAAGTAAAGTTGTTTCAATAGACGTAGATACCTAATAATCGGAGCGGAATGAACTAAATTATGGCAGAAAAAGTTAGCATAAAAATTAATAACAATTGTCATATCTATAAATGTGGTTATATGGTTATAAATCGATGTTATTTATCGTATTTAGTAATATTTTTTTGTAACGATACATAACGATAGAACTTACATACTTCCTCATAGCCCAATTCCCTGTGTTGTTGTGACCACAAATTCAAACTCTTCGTTCAAATTTAGCCTCGCTGGGAATCGAACCTAAGACCCTTAGCACGGTGATCTGGAATGGTGAATGGTCATGTCACTCATAATTTGATGTGCAGATTGATGAATATGCTATTCACTTTATAAAGGTGTCAATTCATAGGAATGAAACAAATTGAACTTAATAACAATTTTATTTACCAACGTCGTGTATTGTAATTGAATGGAATGAAAAAACACACCTGAAATTAAAATGAAACTGAAACTGAAATAAAACAAAACTGTATTTTGACATACAGTGTGCAAGTACCGGTGGGAATTGGGATACGTACAAAAGTCAATATAAGATAACAGCACACGTTTGTCAATCATTTTATGTAATTAATTTTGTTCATATATAACAAAATGTCATTCTATAGATAATAAAATATAGAAACTTTTGATAATATTTATTCTGCAGTCCTGTCATCACCTTGATGACTTCTATCGTGGGTTCTATGGATTTCCACATACGGTACATAAGTAGATTTACGGATATTAGCAATGGACTTTTCTAATTTCCGTCTATACTTTTCTGAATTTTCCCTTAATAAAGCACTTAAGTTTTTATGTAAATTTCTATAATGACCATTTATTTGTGGAACGTATGTTTGTGTAACTTCTTCGTAATCTTCTGTTGAGTCTGATGTTGTGCTAGACGTATCAGAATTTTTTAGTTTTGTAATAAGTGTTCTTTTTTCAATAGGATTCTCCTCATGTTTAATTGGCTCACTAAAGTTTATCATTTCTGTTACTTCTTGTTTTTCATCTGTCTTGCGTAGATTTAAATATTGGTCAGGAATTTTAGCATCTTCTGGGCTAAATTTTATCACATCTGGGGCGGCTGTTCTTGGTACCTCAGAGCTAATATCAGACATACTATAAATTGGTACAATAGGAGTTACAATTGGTAAAGTAGGAGGTTGTGTACTCCTTTCTTCTATAGGGATTATTCCCGAACTTCCAATATGGTAATCTTCGACGTGAGAAGAGTTTAGAATGGGATAATCATCGATGATTGATCTAAAAGTGCTTGATGTAGAAGATATTGAAGGCTCAGTTTGAGTGCTACTGATATTTTTTTCTGTATAATTTTCCTTTTTTTCGATTTCCTTTTTCAATGAAAAAACATTGACATGGACTATCATTTTAGGAATTGTAGTAGATTCAGAATCGTGAAGTCTAGGCATATCACGAGCTCTTGATGAATTAGTTTTAATATTTTTTACTTTACTAGAAAATCTTGGTCTATTTTTCATATATGTTCGTCGCACTGGAAAAGACGATTTTCGTCTAAACTGAAACCTTGGTCGAGATGTGGTAAAATAAATTTTATCTATTTCAGTAGAAGAGGGTGCAGACGAGCTATAAGTATCAATAGACTTGGTTGATTGTATCGGGTAAAGATTAACAAAAACTCCAAATGGTTTAACCACATTGGCATCATTTAACTCCGATTTGTTGGGTGAACCTAAATCAGATAGTTTTTCCTTACTTATGTCAAACTGATTACAAACACGACCGAAACAATTCTTCTTGTTGTTCGAAATCGGTCTAAATATCGGGACGTTTGGAATAATTTCGTTTGCAAAATGCAGCATTGGTACTGGTGCAAATCTCATTCCCTCAGCTAGTAAATTTATTTCTCCTGGATGATCAGGCTTGAAAGTAAATAAAGGGTCTGATTTGTGGTTAGATTTAAATTCATGTTTATTAGAACTCTGAATTAATAAATCATTTTCATCTGACTCCTTGTGGTCTTCCTTAAATGGCTCAACATAGATTCCAGAAAAAGCTATTCGTGTTTGAGTTTGCGTTCTTAGATCTCCAAATTTGGCATTTATGGTTCTTTCCAAATATCTTATTATCTCATTGAGATTTTTTAGTCTTTGTGCATTTCGGTAACTTTCAACCCAGCTTCTTGAGGCATGTGTTTTACTGTGGGGCTTACTGAAAGGCGCAGGAATGGGATTTTTATATTCATATAAAAATGGCCGCGGACTAGTCCTTCTTATTGGACGATAATGTTCTGTTGTTAATTTAATATTTCGTATGTTTGGAAAATTTCTCTTCTTTTGAGGAGTCTCAAATATTTCTGTGGATGGGTCTGCGTAACTATTTTCTTGCATAGCATTTACAAGAAGGGGCATTCTTTCATAATAGTCTTGATCAAATCCAAAATAGCTGCGATCTAATCTATCGGCAATTGGATGGTCATTTACTGCAAATGTTTTATTTCTTTTAAAATTTCTTCTATTTTGTACTATATTTGTTTCTACAACAATCATATATTCGCAGATCAGTAGAACTATCTGAAACAGGAAGAAAATATTTGTTTGAGTTTTCAACTAATAATAATAATAAACGCTAACACACTCATACCCCCACAGTAGGTTGTGACCTGTGTAGCTGGTGGCAACGACGACACATATAGCACATCACAATCACACCCATGACCCGAGTACAAATATTTATCTGTCACATAAATATCTGCACCAGCCAGGAATCGAACCCGGGACCCCTCGCTTCGCAGGCAGGGTCGCTACCAACTAGGCTACAGGGTCGTCAAAATTATAACTCAAAACTAATTATAGGTATTTTTATGTGAATAGTTCAGAATCTTTCGGAAGAAACACATAACAGGCGGAAACTGGTCACCATTTTTTATGGAAATCAGTTACTAACAATAATAGTGGCTAACCAAGAAGATAGTGATCCACATTATTGGCTTTCCAATACTGCAACCAAAACATAAGTTCTTTTTTATGGAAATAGCCGGCAAACGAGCTGACGATATACCTGATGGAAAGTAGATATCGTTGTCCATGAACATCAGCAACACCAAAGGCATCTCGGATACTTTGCTGGCCATGAAAGGGAGAATAAAAAAAAGAAAGAATTAGTTCTCAAGCCCCCAGCCGGAATACGCCGAGTCGTTTGGCGGCTGACTCATGCTCACTTGTGGTAGCTATCCAGGCGAACTCCATGGAGAAATAATAATAAATAATATTTTAATAAAAATAATAACAAGGTTAATTCCTATACGAACATTTAAATATGGGTTACAGAAATTAAATGTAATTTAATATAATTGTGTTATAGTATATTTAATTAAGTAAATAAAAGCAAGTAACTAATTCTAATCAAATATGTAGTTCATATCGTTATCAAAATCATGTATTTCTTCATGTTTCCAATCATTTCTCTGCATCTCCAAATATGTGGATCTGCCTTGAGGCAACATAGATTTTCTTACAGTAGTATTTTCTTCGCTTTTAACCATTTCCCACACATAGGTGTCTTCCAAGACTTTGGTATTATTTTCAACTTCTTTTATCGTTGTTTCATTATTTAGTATCATAATTGCTTCTTCTATATGTTTTAGAGAAGATTCTTTCGAAATATTTTCGTCAAGCATTTTATCACTTTTTTCTTTTGACGAGAAATTGTTTATACGATTTTTTTTGTAATCTGTAGACTCTATCCTTTTTATCTCCGTAGTATTCTTAGTGGTGGTCGCTATTGTTCGTCTATTAGGTTTAGTGGTTGAGGTGATATTTATTTTATAATTTAATCTTGAGGTGGTTGGATTTATTGTTGTATTTGTACTTTGATTTATAATTGGAGCGAAACGATATTTATAGGGTAAAAAAAGAGAGTCTTTTTTATCTTTTGAGACTAAGTTCCCCATTTTTCGCATTGATCCAATATTATTATATAATTTTTGACTGACTCTTACACCTTTAAAAGGATATGATTTATCCTTCATAGAAATATTTATCTGCTTTCCCGTAATTATATTATTGTTTTCGGCTTGATCATGCGTGTCAAATCTCTTAATATTATTATTATTAAACATTTTAGTTGTTTCAGTCGTGTCTGCATAGTCATCATCATCATCACTAAAATCAGATTCAGGAAATGTTGAAAGTGGTGATCGCAATTCCGATGAAACATCATACGATCCCTTTTGTAGGATATAATCTGCTACTGTAGTAACAGTATCAGTTGATGATTTCGTGTTGGTATTATCAATATTTTTAGATAAAATATTATTATCCGAAGATTTCAAGTAGCTGTTGGTGGTACTGAAAGCTTCATTAGATTCGAAGTTTATATCAACTTCAGTATATTTTTTGAAGTTAGGTTTTATTAAATTCATAATCGCATTTACAGTATGGTCCCTTCGTATATCGATACCTTTTATAGGGGAGTCAATGGTATATTTATGTCTATTCAGAAAAGTTTTGTATGATGGAGCTTTGGTCAATTTTGCTTCAAAATTTTCAGTTATCATCTTGTGCACACTTTTAGCTGTAGACTTTTCAATTATAGGTTTTATTGGTTTTGTTTGGATTAGCGTACTATTTTTACCACCAAATAATTCTTTGGAATTAGGTCCTGAAAAAAATGACAATAATTGTTGGATACTATTCAGAAGTTTGTACATTACTCCACTGAGCTTCTGAAAGCATTTACAATTCCTTTGTTTTTCTTCCAGTGTCGTATTAAGAGAGATTTTTTGCTTCTTTACCGTTTTAAGCTTTGGTTTGTGCTTTCGAGAAGGTGTAGTATATGGTTCTTCAGTGTGACCATAATCATTCCTCATAGGCTGTGTTGTTCCTAAATAATTTTTCTCACTTATCATCTTATCGACGTAATTTAATATTCTCTGATAATCCCTTATTTTTCTTATTTTTGTAAAATATTCTATATTTCTCGTAGGATTCTTGAAATACACTATTGGTGAAGTTTTATATTCAATAGCATAGAGTCGAGACGGTGGTGTTTTCATCCAGTTTCTTGTATCAGCAAATATATTTTTTGTTATAGTTGTTTCTGTTGTAATATCTTTTTCATATGGTGCATATCGACTAGTAGGTTCGTCTATTATTTTTTCCATGTAACTATTTTGATTGAGTGCTTTTATTAGTATTGGAAGTAATTTCAGCGTAGTCTTGTCAATATCGATCTTTTCTTTGTTAAGTATTTCTAGTAAGTTTGAATCGTTTGCACTATTATTCATGAGACCAAGCCAGTCAGTTTTATAATTGCTTCTTCTTGCTTTTGCTATGACGTTGTATTCGTAAATCAGGAGGACTGTCTGGAAAGAAAAAAATATATAATTTAAATTAGGTACTTCAATGGTTCTCAGTGGTTGAAAAATGCTTTATCCGTTCATTCAACATTACAACTTTTTAACCGCTAACTTTTTGGAACGGATTTTCTTCAGATTTGAGGAGATAACTTTACCATGTTGAGTTGGGGCTGTGTGGATTGTAGGAGAAGTAAGATTATTGTAAGTTTCTATGAAATTCGAAGTCTTTCGACAAAGTTAAACGATCATAAACTTAAGCTTAATATGCCTTTTTAAAACTGAGCTCAAAATTATTGACAAGTGATTACTCACCAAATTAGTGACTGCAATACATTTATTTCATTGTAATTCTTTAGTTGATTATCACAAGCTATTGGTTTATTGTAACTTTATAAGCAAACAAGAGCATTACTAGTTTATTAATATTAGATAATATGATAATAATATTGTTAATAAAATATACACTTACCATAAAACATGAAACAAAAATAGCAACAGACATGAAAAAGAAAGGAACAAACACTGTGAATCACAAGATACGTAACTATTAGCAATGATAGCCATAATATAACGTAATCATATTGAAAGTATCATTTCTTGGTAATGGTAACTAAATGGAGAAATCAAGTGGTTGAACTTATCGACTTATATTAAGAGAATTAATTCAAAAACAAGTGTTAAGAGAAAATTAAACGTTTTAATAAATCTTTGCGCAAATATAACTCGAAGGCTTGATGGAGCTCAATTATGTCAAGATAAATAAGGTAAAACAAAACAGCTTAGAACAATTTTCTCCTCTGTTTGTCAATCGATTTGATTTTATTTCTTTGTAGCTATTGATGAGCGTTAGTATCGTCTTAAGATCAACGTCAGTCAGGTCTATTACTGGTTGAAGATATTAATCTAATGATACGTGATTCGTCTTCTGGCATCTCTTTGAAGCGGGGTCTCCGGGTTAGTATAAAATTCTTGGTTACACCCGAGCCATTGTACTCGGATCTCCAGAGCCATTGTTATCTGTTGTGCATCTTAGTTATTTGAACGATGCATTGATCAAGATTGCGATTACTAAACACTATTTAGTACTACATATTGTCACGCATACAAACAAAAGTTCTCCATAGAACATAGAATGTATAGAATAATTTTCAAAACCATTCATTCGCTTATCGGACATAAAATCATAGATTTTATTAAGCTGCAATATTGGATATCAAATTAAAGGGTTTAGTAATTTCAAAAAACATTAAATTTTCGCAGTTTTTAAATTTAAATTTTGTTAAATACCACCGACTTTTCTAATTATTACATTTATAACTCTATGGAACTGCGCTCACGCATGTCACATTATTTTAAAGTTACGCTTGTCGTGGACTATAATTGCCACGATTATTTCCTACTTGTTTAGACGTCGTTTTAACGCTTCGACGTATTTTGTGGGAATTTCTCTTTTCAAATGAAACAAGAGCTATGTACGATGACGTTATGTCACGCTATCATCATGCAAAATCGACCAATTTTTGAAGACCCATCAATTTGTGTTGTATTGGGCAGCAGAGTTATGCGATCTATTCATGATCTAAGGAGAATATGGGTACTCGTATCTATCCAAATATCCACTCGTATCTATCCTCAAAAGAAAATAACTGATTGTGAGTATATTTAAATAACCTCTAGTAAATTGGTTAATTTATATTTATATACCTGGGTTTTTAGATATTACAATGATCCTGTACGGCTGATGTGCATAATGCAAACTACATAAGTATAAAATCAATAAAATGCATTTTGTAAATACATATAATATTAAAGATTACGACTGATGTGGATGCATTCACCGCATTAAAATGTCAATTTGTTCACCTAATTAACTAATCAGTATTTATTATTTAAATGAATGCATTCAGGATATAAGAATATAGGAACCGAAGAGTGTTATGTATTAGTAAAAGTTTTGTTATAATTACATAAATTTAAGTACCTACTGGTGTATGTACGTTTAAAATATTTGATTTTAGTATTATTCATCTATAATTCTATACTAATAATACTAATTTTATAAAGAGGAAAGACTTGATTGTTTGTTTGCATTGAACAGGCTCCGAAACTACACAACCGATTTGAAAAATTTCTTTCACTGTTGGGAAGCTGTACTATCCCCAGGTGACATAGGCTATATTATATTTTCAAAAAAATTAGGGATTTTTAATAAAACTCCAATAAACCCGAGGTGTTATGAGGATTACACCCGAGGTGTAAAAAAATAAGAAAACCGAAGCAAAGCGAGGGCTCGTCAATAATAATCTAAAATCTACATAGCGTGCATCTACTAACGCCCCAACTAAGAGTCGCTAATGGTTACTTAAATCGCTCCTTAGTACAGAGTTTGTATGTTGATTCTTTACTAAGGAGCGATTTAAGTAACCGTTAGTGACTCTGAAATGGGGCGTTAAACATACATTAGGGAATTAGAATACATTTTGGGGATATTTATCATTCGTCATGTTATTACGAACACAATAAGTTTGCAACTACGAGTACAATTGAAACATACTTACAACTACAACGGTAACCGTGAGGGCAGTTGAAATGGCGGCACAAACGCATCCTTGTCTAATCTGCCTCTTCTTTGACAATTTCAAGAACTCCTCTGTCCTCGCGTCGATAGTCCTGTACAATCCAAACTGGCTGATGCGAGAACTGACCGACCCGTCACTAGACATGTTCACATCACTATTTCCAATTGAAGAATGCCTTGTTTACTGCACGCGGCCGCGCGCAAAAATGTGAATTCTTTCCGATTGTTCGGTGCGATGTTTTCTTCTTAGAGATTGTTGTATGTAGGGTAGGGATGGGAACTTTCATTTACTCGATATTTATAAATTTTATAAACAGGCTCTTCGAATGGCGTTCACGCCTTAGCAAAAGGAGTAAACCATGCCGCTTGCCTAGTTGAAGTTGGCTGAAAGGGCTGAAAGTTGGTTAACTACTTACCTTAGTTTCAGTCAGTGGTGCAAATTTAAGGATACCTATATCAAGTGTGTATATCGAGCAATAGATTTCAATAATTTACAATTTTTTCAAGGGAAACAACCGGGCGTTTATGTGAAACCGACAGGGTTGAGTGTGAATTTTACCCACAATTTTTTCCTTCTAAAGTCTCCTAGCGTACTTATCTATACGATATCGTACAGATAAAGACCATACAGATTTCCTCTGATTATATTAATATGAGTTAGCTCTTAGCTAATGGTTGCGATATCTAACACAATGAACAAAATCAGTTGCTACATCATTTACTTGTCTTCTTTAGTTGGATATCAACCTCTTTCATTCTGAGACCATATAGCCTGTTATGTAAAGTAGTTAAAATTATTTAGCTAAAGTTAGTTAAAATAAATTCAAAATCATTTTTTCATGAAGGTAACACTGATACACGCACGTTATTTTTTTGAAATCTCCCACCATTTCGGAAAGGTGCTTTGAAGAAATGGCGAAAGAAACGAGGAATTAGTAATCGATATTTCCATCAACATCCCACCACTAGAAACCATCAGAGCGTGGCCAGCGCGGCCGGGCACCATCCCGCATTGAACGAGTGAAACGCCTATTATGTATGTTTATCACAACTTTGCATATTAACTTTATAGCTTTATGAATACACATGGTATAGTTAACGTGTGTTTCCGCATAGCGTTGGCTCCAGATTAATTATTAGCCCTACAGGCATAAATCCTAGAAATTCTAGTCAAGACTAGAACGACATCAAGTTCTTCAAAATGGGTGTTAAGTGAGTTTTCCTTCGGGGTCGGCGTTGCATTGGCGACTCCTCTCATGTTGCTCATATCCATAATCGATGGTCACCCCTAATTATCATCATGGTATCATATAAATCTATCAACGGTATAACTTTATCGCCCGAATCTACGGTTTTCACTCGGGTTATGTTATGAGACATGAGTGCATAATATACTATTAGATTAAAATAGTTAAACACTGTGTCAATAACTTAAATCGTTAATACTGTTTCAGCTGAATAGACAGGTTTAGTGGCATATCAAGCTGTGATCAGCATTCCGCTAGTCAAGAAATTTTCATTGGATTCTCCACACAAGAAGTCGGTGCAATACGCACCTACCTATAACTTCAAGTGACCAATTCTTCCCAGCTAGTGGGGCTAGAAGGTTGCAATAATCTAATTCTAAGGTATTAAGGTTTTATATTACCTGTCTGAATAGACAAAGATGAGAGCTATGAGATAAAATTATTCAGGTAGCTAGCGGGTATCTCACCTAGAGTCAGTTTTCGTTGCTATATGTTACACAGATGTTAGGCATCTATAGTTATACAGATATTTGGACTCAGACATAGCGTAACTGACTTCAACTGGCAATTATTCTATAAAAAATACACCAGGCTTTCCAAAATCAAACTGAAATCATTTATAAATGTCAAATTATTTATTTTGTCCCAAAATATTCGTTGATTCGTTGAATTCGTTCTGCCATTAATTCATTCAAAGCTAATATCCCAAATCATGCACTATACAAATAGCAAATTCTATTTCAGTAATTATAAGTTGTCGATAAGTGAATAATAGGCTGCTAGTGAGGCAGTTATTAATATCATTTCCAGTCACCAACCGACCGTAAAAATACTTCATCTATGTATATCGACCGATTTCATCTATCTATATCTACTGTAATAAAGAAAGTGAATACTTATTTACTAATAATAAGAAAATTGGATTTGATTTATAGCTAGACTACAAAGCTACTTTTCTTGAATTGGCTGGGGCTTGAGGGCCAGTACTTTTTCTCTTTCTTCTCTCTTCTTTTCTCTCTTCTCTCTCTGGCGTCTTAGTGTTGCTTTTCTTTAGTATAAAATTAAATGTTGAATACGCAACAATATCTTTTAGTTGTAATTTTGCTTTTTTTTTTACCTTTATCCGATGTAACTCTAAAAATAAAATACATATTCTCTTAGATCTCAAAATCTGATATCAAACTTTTCATTTATTATATTTTACCAATTTTAATCAAAAATTTTGTATAAATGTGGAAGAAATTAAAATTTTAACATTTTTATCTTGTACATGAAATAAATTATTGAAAGTAAATAAATAAATTAAGTAATAATTAGCAGAAATAAAAGCACACGTAAATTTAGTTAACAATATACAAGTTAAACGAGTCTATCCAATTATGACGTGGTTAATTACGCAGTGGATTGTACCTATACATAGACGTGTTTAAATTTTGCAATTTCCGATAAGTATGACAAAGTATTGACATTGATGTATGGCCATATATCAAATGACTTTCACGCGGTAGTCACTGAATAAATTCTTAACTTGTGTTGCGTTGAAGAAATAAATTATATTATCACCCTGTTATTATTTTCACCCTGCATTTATCACCTTTTTTTTAACGTGTGGAAAGACCTTCGTCTAATCCATCCGGCCACGGGAAGCCGGACAGGTATGTGGGACTTGAACCCACTAAAACCACACGGTGTGGATGCCTACCGCGTTGGTGCTGGGACTGTGTGCTATTCTCGCTCCACTGCCCCGGCATTTATCACCTTGTTATTAAAATACCAAGGTGAAAGTCATCTCCAATATGAATAGACCATGATGAAATTTACTTAAGCCGAAGTGAAGCTGGGTGTTGATTTGAAGGGACAATGTAAATATTTTCTTGATCACCACAAGTATGAAACCGAAAAACTATAAGAGTACTTTGATTAAGTATTTTTTGAATACTTATATTTTTGAATAATTTGTCTAATGATGATTGTATTATCATACACGATACAATATCAAATAAAAATTAAAAATATTATTTCTTAATTTTTTATTTATAAAATATATTTTTACAATCTTAAAACATATAGGTAGTTAGTTTAAGGCAGTGTCGTTTTCAATATTATTGAGTATTACAATATTAAACTTATTTAATAGTTATTACTACAGGTGTGGTAACTTCAAAGTATACGATACAATTTGATTTTATCAATAACATGTAATTGCATTATTGAACTAAAGTTATATTGTAGATCCGAAAAAATAATGTCAAAATGTTGGTAAAATCATTGAGTGAATTAATTCCGTAGACTAGAAACTCATCATGCAAATATACATTTTAAAACGTAATTAAAAATAAAAACAGAAAATTTTGTACTAATTATCCTTAAATTGCCAATTACACTTTGCAAGCTGTTTTTAACCTTTGCCCTGTACAACTTTATTTTGATCCTTTCCTTAGTTCATCATATAGACATTAAAGTCAAGTTCGTCATTCTTTTAAGTCACTTCGCAGCTTGATTTAGATTTCATGGCGATCAAATATAAGAATCTCCAAAGAGGCTCTTTCTAGCTATTCAATTCATAAAGCTTGCTTCGTGTATAACAAGCAATAGAATTACATTGCATTACAAGTTCGTAGTCTAAAATTGACATGTTTCATTTGTCGTTGCTTTATTAATTTTTCTTTATTTAATTGTCTTAACAATAGTTTTTTATTCAGTTATCACAATGGATTTTACACAAGCAGAAAAATGTCTACATTAGCAAAGGACTGTTTGTAAAACTACCAGACCGCAGTCCATATCCTTGTATTTAAAATTTTAGTGCAAGCACCATAAAATATTCGTTACAAAGTATTTTTAGTGACATAATTTTAAAACAATAACAAAAACACTCCTTAAAGTACATTGTACTTGTTTGGTATATCACAATTATATTTATGGCATCATTATGTACCTCACAGTACTGTTAGAATTACTTAAAACACGAATGCTACTGAAGGTTTGTCGTAGTAGTAACCTTCGTCAGGTACGAAGGGAGGTCGTGTAGTTGAAGGAACATACGTGGGGTATGTTGGTCGCTTCGTCGTGATGAAAACTGGCGCCGGTGTCGTTGAAGAGATGTATATTGGTGGTCTTGTAGGAACATAAGGCGGTCTTGTTGGGTATGGCAAGGGGTTAGAGGGCTTGGGGTAGTCGTAACCAGTAGTGCCTTGGGTTGGTGGTGGGGTGGGGCGAGTTGGTGGTGGAGTTGGAGGTGGCGGGGGACGAGTTGGTGGTGGAGTTGGAGGTGGCGGGGGACGAGTTGGTGGTGGAGTTGGAGGTGGCGGGGGGCGAGTTGGTGGTGGCGTTCTCCTAGTTGTGGGGGGTAAGTAAGTAGGTGGTTGTGGTGGTGGGGTCCTTCTTGTAGTAGGGGGTAGGTAGGTTGGGGGTTGCGGTGGTGGTGTTCTTCTCGTTGTAGGGGGTAGGTAAGTGGGTGGTTGAGGTGGCGGCGTTCTTCGTGTTGTGGGGGGTAAGTAAGTTGGGGGTTGTGGTGGAGGCGTTCTTCTGGTTGTAGGGGGTAGATAAGTTGGTGGTTGAGGTGGTGGTGTTCTTCTCGTTGTAGGGGGTAGGTATGTTGGGGGTTGTGGTGGAGGCGTTCTTCGTGTTGTGGGGGGCAAGTAAGTAGGTGGTTGAGGTGGTGGCGTTCTTCTTGTTGTCGGGGGTAAGTAAGTGGGTGGTTGTGGTGGGAGTGTTCTTCCAGTTGTAGGACTAGTGTATGGCGGTGGGGTAGGTCTGGTGGGATACGTGAACTTTACTGATGGCGTAGGATAAGTATATCCAGTTGTTCTTGTTTCTGGTATTATTGTATAATAAGTGGGTGGTCTAGTAGTTGGTGGTGGTGGAGGTCTTCTTGTGGTTGGTGGTGGAGGTGGAGGGGGAGGTCTCGTGGGTGGTGGAGGAGGGGGAGGCGGTGGTCTGGTCGGTGGTGGTGGGGGAGGAGGTGGCGGTCTGGTCGGTGGTGGTGGAGGGGGAGGTGGTGGTCGGGTTGGTGGTGGTGGAGGAGGAGGCGGTGGTCTTCTGGTAGTAGGTGGTGGAGGTGGTAGATAGGTAGGTTTAGGGGTTGTTAGTGGCGGGCGCGTAGGCAGAGGAAATGGCACGGTTGGTTTTGGGTAATCGTATCCAGTTGTTAGTGGTCTTCGGGTGGTTGGTGGAGGCGGTGGCCTTGTCGGTGGTGGAGGAGGTGGAGGGGGTGGTCGTGTCGGTGGTGGTGGAGGGGGAGGGGGTGGCCTAGTTGGTGGTGGAGGAGGAGGGGGAGGCCTTGTAGTTGGCGGTGGGAATGGGATGCGAGGGGTATTGTAGTAGTATGTTGTAGGGGAAGGCGGTGGAGGTCTAGTAGGTGGTGGTGGTGGAGGCCTAGTAGGTGGTGGTGGTGGAGGCCTGGTTGGTGGTGGTGGAGGCGGAGGGGGAGGTCTTGTTGGTGGAGGTGGAGGGGGAGGTGGCGGTCTGGTCGGTGGTGGAGGAGGGGGAGGCGGTGGTCTTCTAGTAGTAGGTGGCGGAGGCGGTAGATATGTAGGTTTAGGGGTTGTTAGTGGCGGGCGCGTAGGCAGAGGGAATGGCACGGTTGGTTTTGGGTAATCGTATCCAGTTGTTGGTGGTCTTCGGGTGGTTGGTGGAGGTGGTGGTCGTGTCGGTGGTGGTGGAGGGGGAGGGGGTGGCCTAGTTGGTGGTGGAGGAGGAGGAGGGGGCGGCCTAGTTGGTGGTGGAGGAGGGGGAGGGGGAGGCCTTGTAGTTGGCGGTGGGAATGGGATGCGAGGCGTATTGTAGTAGTATGTTGTAGGGGGAGGCGGAGGTGGTCTTGTTGGTGGGGGAGGCGGGGGTGGTGGTGGTCTAGTTGGGGGTGGTGGCGGAGGTGGCGGTGGTCTAGTTGGGGGTGGGGGCGGAGGTGGTGGGGGCCTGGTTGGTGGTGGTAGCGGAGGTGGCGGAAGTCTGGTCTGTGGAGGCGGGAATGGTATTTTAGGTTTATCATAGAAGTATCCTTCATCTGTAGGAGGTGGTGGTGTTCTCGGTGGCGGTGGTGGTGTTCTTGGTGGTGGCGGTGGTGGTGGTGGGGTTCTCGGTGGAGGCGGTGGTGGAGGAGGTGTCCTCGGTGGCGGCGGCGGGAACGGGACCTTCGGCTTCGGATAGAAGTACCCATCTTCATTTAGATCAGCATCGATGGGCGCGCCGAAGACGGCATAGTTTTGGTTCGCGTAGCTTGGGATCGCACGCGCCGGACGGTCAGCTGTGCAGGTGTGGTACACCGCCAGCAGGACCACCGCGATGTGCAGTGATAGCCTCTGGAAATGGAGAAATAAAGCGGTTTTATTGTCTGTGACATTTTGGGGCTCGATGGTTTTGTCAATCGTGATTGACGAAATTAAGCTATTTAGCTGGAGGACTGATAACCACTACTGGCAACTGTTAAGTCTGCTTCTGGGAAGCATGTTGACCTTGTACCTTGGATTTCCATACAGGATGCATATCGGAAGTAACTATAAAATTAAGGTATTTATTTACACTTGCGTGAGCCTTGCGATATGTACCGTGAGGCGTCCGCATGAGACGTGATAAAAAATTAGCTTCTGATGCAAAATTTTATATTCAATGTCAACATTAGAACAACATGAAAGCTGATAAATAAATGATAGCCAAGTTTCTGGTCATATTGACAGGATAGGACAAGAGAAAAAATCAAGGTTCGGAGTTCAAAGTAGGGAGGTATGAATTCTAAACACTATGATTTGTATGCAGTCACCTGCAGAGAAAAGTAACCCATCTTTTACTGTGTGTGAGATGGGTTACTTTTCTTTGCAGGGGACTGTACTCTTGAATGGAAGCAATAATTTACTTCATACAACACATAGCCTTCATATTATACGCGATGCACTACATTATGTATTTAATTGATTAAGTATAAAATATTAAGCTTACATACATAAATAATATTGGTATGCTACCACATTAATTCTCAAATCTCGTAGTATTTTCTATCGCCAACGCATTTCGATCACTTGTTTACAGAATTTTGCAAATAGCAAAAACAATTATTACCTCCAACAGTAAATAACATTGTGAAATGTTTTCTTAAGATGAACTTGATAGAGATGTATTTAGATAGAATTGAAAAATATTTATCATTTCCAACTGAGATGTCAAGGATAACATTAACAGTGTTGCAAAGTATGCGTAGTTTAAATCAAGTCAAACAAATATCACGTAGAAATTCCTTTTGTATCTTTATATACGTTCCGCCGCTGGTTTTTTTTGCTGGACGTAAGATATTTTTTCCACAGTCTCTATATAAATCTAGATGTATCTAATTCTATAACAAATTAAGTTAAACGCATTATACACCCACTAATAGTACGTTTTAATGACGTATATCCATATTATCTATTATTTCTGTAGAACGACATAGGTGGCAGCACTGCACGAAGGTAAAATTAGGTATAAAAGTAAATGACTTTAAAGTTATACACAATTATTACAACTATCAACGAAAGACAAGTGTAACGATCTGTTAGAAACACAGGTTACAAAATAATTTTGTTAATAAAGTTATAATATGACTAATGAATGATATCTTATAAGAAATTTTAATAAGAAACATTGGCATTAAATACCAAATCAAAATTTAAAAGAACTAGGCACGTGATCTTTAACCTACGTTAAATTAAAAAGCTAGCGCATGTATGTTATAGTCCCCGTGAACTAAGATGCCCAATTTGTCGTTTGCAATCACAGTGACACTAGAGATGTACAAAAAAATCGGTTCACGAAAGAAACCAATTTTTGTAACAAATCGATTCAAAATTGTAAGAAGACCTTCTAATCGATTCGATAATTAAATTGTAAACTAAAAACCGTAACATTTAGATACCTCCCAACTACCTCAATTGAGCTACATATCTCGTACCACGTATTCTCAATATTATGTATTTACGACTCCAATAAAATATTCTTTTGTTTCTTCCTAACAACTCATGCTGCTAGATATGCATGGAAATATCCGAGCCGGCAAACAAGCTGACGATCCACCTGATGGTAAGTGGCTGTCGTCGCTCATGAACATCAGCAACACCAAAAGCATCACTGGTGCGTTGCCGGCTAAGAAAGAGAAGAAAAAGAAAGAAAGATAGATCATGATAGAATGAACTCTTCCGCTCAGTTTCATAATAATATTTTGAGGTAATATTATGAGCGTCAGGGAAAAAACTACAGTGAATAAATTCTTGTTTATTTTGTAACACACATTCATGTATACATAATTATTATTTTATCGAAAAAAAAGAATACCGCAAAAAGCTAAGCTACATAATAACATATAATATATTATCTGCAGTTTACTGCCCATGGATGGCGAAGTGCCCATAGATAATGGAAAATGTCCTTTGTTAGCATCCAATTCGTCGTGGTATTCTTGGGTAACTAATTTTAAATTCAAATGCAAGTAAATCATTTTTATCAAAGTAATTAAATTAATGAATTTTCATTTTTAAATTCCGATTATAGTAATGTATCGATTATGATTGGTTTTAGAAACGGTTTCAGGCCGTCACATCACTTTGCGTCAGTTTTGTTTTAGGCCTCTTCATCTATCATTGTTTCGACGTCAAATATTTTTAATAAATTTTGCATAAATTATGATGTGATGGGATTTTTACTAGATTATAACGTTTACTATGATTTATAATCAACGCCAATGAAAGTGAGTAAGGATTTTTAACAAATTTTGGTAAAATCCTTCGTCCGTAAGTATTCAACGATTCATGTCAAGTAAATGATTATTCCATTTCGCTCGAAGACGCCCATACAATGTTAGTTCATATTAATAAATGGCAGCTATCATTATGGGCATCTTAGATAATTTTGACTATAAAAGGTCTAAGTCAAAACAGACAGACAGACGAAAATACTACCTTTGTTTCACGCTATTTAACATTTGATAATAGTTTAAACCTCATTGTTAAACGTCAAAAGGTTAACTGACAAGTATTCATGAAGTTATAATCAATCAATTATTTTATTTTAACAGAGGTCATTATTTGATTTGCGAATTCACGTCATTTTTATTTGTTTTGCAAATTTATGTCACTTTAATTTGTTTTTAGCGTGTCGCTTCTATTACTTAATTATTCTATGGCTGAAACCCTCACAGTTGACCCTAAGGTCAGCTTCTTGTCGCGCAGGTCACTTGAGATCTATCACCGAGATAGTATCTACATCATGTCGACAACATACGTGATTTGGCGGCAAAACGGCGATGTTTTTAAATGTAAACTGGACATGACATTTTAGCCTGTATAAAGTTGCGTGTGAGCAACGATCTTGCGAATGATTAGCTTTCCGTATTGCATTGATTTATTGCAGATTGGTAAATAACTACGTACACATAGTATTAATAGGGTTTAGATAGTAACTAGTACCTAGTAGTCCATCTAAGGTTAATAAAATATAAAACATCTTTCTGATAATCAAGTATTCTTGGGGCTGATGATATAACCCCGAGGCTGCGGTTACTTTAAATACGAATTTAAAAGTCAGGTGATAGCAGTTAGCACGTCATAGAAACATAATCTAAATTTTACTAACAAAAAATAACCACTTCAAAATTACTCAAAAACTACTTGTCAGATCTCGCTTCAAATTATGTGGGACCACATGACAAGCACCTGCTTTCGTTTAAAAAAAGAATCATCAAAATCGATTCACCCAGTCGAAAGTTATGAGGTAACAAACATAAAAAATACAGTTGAATTGAGAGACTCCTCCTTTTTTTGAAGTCGGTTAAAAATATCTATTTTTACCAACGAAATAACTACCTACTTAAAATAGGGATAAAATTGCTGTTTTTTTTTTTAGTTTACACAGAAGTTAATCAATCTTTGCAATAAGCATGACAGCTTTGTGTTACGAAGTTTTAAAATACATATTCTTAAAATCGTGTATCACGGTCCGTGTCGCAGAGGTCAACGTTTTGTTTGCCCGCCGCTGTTGACCTAATTGATGTAAGCAGGTAATACCTACATTACTTGTTAAATATTTACTAAAAATCTTGAATATCAAAACATATTCAACGACACCTGGATTGCAACCGATTGACCAAATGACAAATATTTCATTCTTACTTTTCAGTTTTCTGTAAAAAAAATGTGTCATATTTTTCATTTAATTAGGTAAGGACCCACCTAGGAAAATTATTTTTCTTATTAATACTCTGTGCTGTTTGACGCCTTAAAATATTAAACACATTTTTTTATTTATTTTTCAGTAGGAAATAAGCATGTAGTACCTGAAGTAGAAAAGTAGCGATACGTATAATCTAAATTTTACTAACAAAAAATAACCGACTTCAAAGTTACTCAAAAACTACTTGTCAGATCTCGTTCAAATTCATGTGAGATTACATGACAGGCACCTGCTTTCGATTAAAAAAAGAATCATCAAAATCGGTTCGCCCAGTCCAAAGTTCTGAGGTAACAAATATAAAAAAAATACAGTCGAATTGAGAACCTCCTCCTTTTTTTGAAGTCTGTTAAAAAGTCAAGTTAAAGTAGCACGCGGAGAAATTATTTCAGCGCCTTGAGTGAGTATGCGAGCAATTGTACATATCCAAGACCATCATGCCCGCTGCCTTTCGATGAACAATTTAAGTACAATACATGAACAATATAATACAATTGGTATTATATCACTAACATGACCTGTATGTAATAATAAGTATAAAATAACAATATAACTCAATAACAATATTTGTGAAAGTCTCACGCAAAAACTACTGAATGCATTTTCATGTTTAGCACACAGATATACCATGATAGCGCAAGGAAAACGCGGGAAAACCCGCGATCAGAGCGTTAGTAGACAAATGACCAGACACTGATGGTACGTGGTAACACCAAAGATATCACCAATACGTTGCTGGTCAAAAAGGAAGCGTAGCACAGTCATTAGCACAGAACTAAGTTTTTAACATTAAGTAATGTGATCTAAAAGCGATGTAATGAGTTAGGCTAACTTACATAGTTTCAAATATGCGGTTTCAATTCTATTGCGAATTTCAAAAGAGGCGAACAAATTAAATTGAATAAAATAATCGTAAAAAATCCAGAGACAATATTTGTTTTTCCAACTTTTTCTAACATCAATTGCTCAAAAATTCTATTGATTGCGTATTGCAAGTGGTAGATAAGTTTAAACATTACATAACACAACAGCAATGATTATATTAGCGTAGCACACATCCTGCGCGTTAGATAATTTTACTAGTTGTTGGCCCGCGGGACGCATAATTTGCAGAAGCTCAAGGTTTTCTTGGCTGGCTGGTAGAATGTAGGTCGGTGTATAGTGCAAGGGAAAGACGAGAAGAGGTTATAAATGATCATTATTGGTTTTAGTTCCAGTTATGAATGAAGTAATGATTTCAGATTAGAAATAATTAAAAAACAAAAGAATAATACGGATTTAGTAAGACAAAGTCGACAGACTCGACGAAAAAACGACTCAAATCTATCAACTGATGATATAATTATCATTGTTATGCATTTATTTGCAATATCAATGGTACAAACACAAATTTTACTAGTAATTTGCTTTCAAATAGGTATTTTACATTTTTTTTGATATTTTTATCTATATCCGGTTATGTTATGTAAAATTTAAGTGATGAAATAGGATATGATATAACAGTTAACTAATATGTTAATAAAGTCCCAGTAAGTAAATTATAGTTAAAGTAATTCAGGTGTTACCCGCGTAATGCCCTTAAATTAAAACTCGTGTAATGATATGGCTTAAGTGATCTTTAGCAAATCGACACGACAGACTATGTTTTTGGAAAACAGGATGCATTTAAAACAATAAAATTTAGCACATCACCAACAGTGACCTATAGAAATAACTAAGCATCTTACTTTCTAGCAAATTATTGATGAAACATCTTGAAAAACAAAGTTTTTTAATAAAGAACAAATTATGTGACTGTGAGTGAAGAAATGATAAAAGTTGTGGAGAAAAGCCTTGACTGGATACCACGCTTTGATGGAAGTGGTAGATATTATAGCAAAATGTAGGTACACTACCAGCTACGAATTTAGTTAAAATTTTTAAGGGACAGTTTTATAGAATATGCAGTAATTTATAGGGCACAGGATAAGACCGCTGAAACTTGATAACTTTCAGAAATGCATTACCAAGTTTCCCGAATAATATGACAGATTTTGTTTGGGATCTCGCAAGAAGGAGTATTGTCCCCTATTAGCTGAGCTATTAGTGGCAATCTTCTAGATGTTTTCTTCTATCTTGGAGTTGAAATGACAATGTGCTTGGTCCAGTTATTTATTTTGTTTGAGATTACCTTCCATTAGGTTACAATAGTAACTGTCAATAAGAAACAATAATGTTCTAAAGTGGCAAAAGCAAAACGTTAGCAGTAAATACTAAGCTTTAGGCAAAGAGTCTAGTATTCATTTGAATGTGTAGATTATGTAAGCGGCGTACGTGGGGTTATAAGCGTCGTCATTTTGACTTTGTTATTGACTTCACAAGTACGTTTAGAAATATTGAAGAAGTAATTTTATAATTTTGAAAAACTCAATAGTTTGAGGTAAGCAAGAGAAATAACCATTCCTAAAAATAAACAGTAAATTGTATTTCCAAATGAAAAATCGCGTTCGGGACACCGATATTTACATGTTTATTATTGTTATGAAGCTGGGAGCTATAACCTATAATTAGAAGTCCACGTAATTACAAAACTCAGACATATTATCATACTTATATAAACGCTCATAAGTGGTCATAGTACATCCTCATATACTCGTCTGTGCACTTTACATAAACATTTCGACGCCTTTTCTCTGAACCTGACCTCCTTACATACACTACAATGGCAGATTTACATTTTAAGAAAAGATATTATTCCAAATTGGAAAACATTTAAGAAGTAAGGAAAATTTGTTCCACTGTCGATCGGTTTCTGTTCTTATTTCTAAATTCTATTTTGTAATATTGGAGCGAAGTAAACATTTTGTCTCGTGTAATTTACAGCATGTTTTAATAAATATTTCAAAATCTGAAACGGAAACAGTTCTTCAACACTTAACAAAGAACGTTTTATGGAGGCCACACATGATCAAGTGTACATACTTGATCGAGCGTCAAGCGGACTTGACGAGCCATCCAGTATACTTGATCGTGTATGGCCACGGTATAGCTATCTGGCCTTATGGCCAGATATTTATATATCGCACACTGGATGGCGCGTTAAGTCAAACTGCAGACTTGATTAAGTAGGGGAAGGTGGGGTAAGACGGGGTAGCGAGGTAAGATGGGGACCCTACCAAAACAGATAATACAGTGTCACTAGAAAATTTATTTCAACGCCATCTAATTGTATTTAGCAGTACTTGTCAGTGTCACAAAAAGTTTGATCGGAGAAGTGCACGTTCAACTTGGTAAGTATGTTTTTTTTATTTTAAGTGGTTTTATCTAATTATTGACGCATATAAAGTGCGTGACTGCTCATAATATATGATATGTAAGATGTGTGACATAATTTTTTATTGATGTTTGTTTATTGTACTATTCTAAACTCATTAATTCGTTCCGGCTTGTTTTGATTAATAAACCTCAAAAAATTTAATACAATTTATAAGTCCAGTTTGGGAAAGATGGGGTACCTACTTGCGGGCAAGACGGGGTTTGTACCCCATCTTACCCGCTGGTTTGTTCTTGTTGGATTTCGATTTTATTTAAAAATATCGTTATTAGTTGGGTTAGTTGGGTAATGGGTTAGGCCGAAACAGTTAATGCCATATCCACGAGTGGCTGAAAAAAGACCAAGATAAGTTCGAAGAAGAGGAAAAGCAACTATTATCACTGCTTCTCCATATAAAACAGAATTAGAAGAAAGACAAAACAGTAAGAACTCGACAATAAAGGTAACAAACAAAAAGAAAATGAAAAAAACAAACAAGAGATCTAAAAAATAATATTTAAAAAATAAACAAAAAAACACGCTTTTATGGAAAATCCAACTAAAAAAAATAGAAAATTAATTTGGATTAAGAATCGTGTAATTGTAAAAAAAGCGTGGTCTCTATAAAAAAGGTTTCAATAAAAGCGTGTTTTTTAGTTTTTATAAACTATTATTTATTTTTTAATTTTTAGTTTGATTTTTTGAAATGAAATTTAGATTTTTTTTTCTTTAAATATTGAATTGTCATCGATCCTCGATAAGTCTACGAAGTTTGAAAGAAACCTGACCGTTTAAAGCTAATATAAAGCGTGTAATTAGGTTTTTTTTCTTTCTTTTCTTTAAATATTGAATTGTCATCGGTCCTCAATAAATCCACGAAGTTTGAAAGAAATCTGACCGTTTGAAGTAGGTCAAAATCAGGTCTAAAGAGAAGTTACAAACAAACAAATACATACAGGTGAAGCTAATATAAAGCGTGTAAAAACCAAGAAAGCTGACGATGGAGCTCAGACATCAGATAACGAAGATACAGAATGTCTGTACTGCCACGGCTTGTATTCCGAGTCTAGTGAAGGATGGATCACTTGCCAGACTGGCGGTAAGTGGGCTCATTGTGGCTGTGCAGGAGTGGAAGGTAACGATGACGAAGCTGTCTATATTTGCCCGATTTGTGAAGAGAACGAAGCTTAAATATTCTATACCCCATCTTACCCACGGGGGTACCCCGTCTTGCCCTATAGGTGGGGTAAGATGGGGAGATTTAGTTATTTTGTTAAAGTTGATATTTCTATGAGAAGACTTACTTTTTTTTGTTTTGACTTATTATAATTAATGGAAGAAAGACTGATTATTTTCTTAATAAAAGTTCCTACATTGTGCAATTAAAAAATGAGGGTTTTATTTACGAAATACGTTAAGGTCCCCATCTTACCCCACCTTCCCCTACACTTGATCGTGTATGTCCTCCATTAGAGCATTCTGAGTGTGGGTTTCCTAAAAAATCTGGTGAATGTTTAAATTTGGACCTCTGTGCCAGAAATCGATGTTTGCACACTAGACTAACAGCTAAACATAATATTATAAATAAAGGGATACATCCTAACGGTAGACGAGATGCTGTTTATGATTATAATAAATCTAGACGATAATTAACGTTTGGAGGCAAAATCGATGTCAGTTCAACTAGGTTGAACTCAAACTACACCGTCGACGTAACTAATCATGGCATAAACCAATCTGTGTAATTGACGTATGACTCTGACATTTGGGATCTCGTATCGTAGATATTGCAAACCATTGCAAACAATAGGTAATCCATCAGAAGCTCAGCGATGGTTGGCACTGTCACCAATTAGATGTTGATCTAAGAAGCATTTGACACAGAAACATATGTCGTTAATGTGCGTAATTACATGACTAAACATGATGCTTTATGAAAAGCTGACCATCCAGAACTGATGAGGTAACCATTAAAAATTGTAAAATGTATAAGAAAATAATATTATGTGACGTTGATTGGAAATATTACCAACTATTCAGGGACACTGTCAAATTTAGAAATTTAGAGATAGTTGCAACTAGAGCGGATCGAATAAACAATAGAGCAAGATCCCAGGGCCGCCAGACGTCACGTATTTTCTGACGGACGAAATGTGGACGATTGAGTAGGGTTAGTATGTACTATGAGCGTATGCCTACCTGCTAGCTTGGTCAAACGGCCAATTTCCAGGTATCAGGTGATCAAGGTACATAAAAACACCAAAAACTTGAAGTAAATTCTCATGGCTGATATTCACGTATGTTCTAGAAAATAGAGTTAAAAATAGGTCGTCAATGCTCCCAGACACTTTCCGTCGGCCATATTGCTTTGCAGACGCTTTAAAGCTCTCAAAATAATAAGGTATCAACAATAATCGACTCCTGTAGAATTCGAAGAGCAATCAAATTGCGCGGTGTAAAAGTGTCTGTTTTGGTGTAGGCGCACATAACTAATTATTTTGGGAGATTTAAAGCGTCTACAAAGCAATATGACCAACGGAAAGTGTCTGGGAGCATTGACGACTTACTTTTAACTATATTATCTAGAACATCGTGAAAATCAGCCATGAGAATTCACGTGAATTTTATAATGTTTTTATGTACCTTGATCACCTGATACCTGGAAATTGGCCGTTTGACCAAGCTAGCAGGTAGTACATACGCACATAGTACATACTAACCCTACTCAATCGTCCACATTTCGTCCGTCAGAAAATACGTGACGTCTGGTGGCCCTGGGATCTTGGACCACAAGAATTTAGAGAGGTCACAAAATCGCCTATCATCAAATATGGAATACCAATTAGAATATAACGAAGCATAGATTTATATACGAAAGTGATAGAAATGATTTATAAATAACAAACATGAAAGATTCTACGAGTACATGCATTGTTGAACGTAGAGGATTATTGATTTTTGCTACTAAAATCTGACATTCTTGACCGATGGCGCAAGGTTTCTTATTTGGGGTGTCGCCATATGCCCTATAAGGACGCTTGCATAAGTTATTGTGTACTGATGAGCTGAGCCCGTTTCGAATTGATTAATTAAGTATCAACGGCAGTTTGGTTAAATTTTAAGATGTTGTGCAATGATGATGATGAAGTTAAAAGTCACATTTAATGCAGAAATATTCACTTTTGTATATTAGCATATTTTCCGATACACTGAACCATCAATGTGAAAATTTAACTCGACGGAGCATCTGATAGTAAGTGGTAAAGATATTAGGTACGTATCTAGCCTCAGAGACACCAAAGCGTTGATGCCAGTAAGGATGCGAAGAATCCAACAATCCAATATTTGTAGAAGTTTTTTGGGATCATTCCCACTAGTTCTACTGCTTAGTTCTATCGTAGAACTAGTGGGAATTTTGTTTCTCACTAGTTCTACCGTAGAACTAGTGGGAACAAAATCCGTATCTACGTTTTGTTCCCACTAGTTCTACGATAGAACTAACCAGTAGAACTAGTGGGAACAAAAACTGTCTAACCAGTAGAACTAGTGGGAATGATCTTTCTACGATAGAACTAAGCAGTAGAACTAGTGGGAATGAAGGGAACTAGTGGGAATGAAGGAGTTCTACGATAGAACTAACCAGTAGAACTAGTGGGAATGAACCCCAATAGTTCTACGATAGAACTAACCAGTAGAACTAGTGGGAATGAACCTGTATATCTACCGCTTTGTTCCCACTAATTTTACTCGAACGTGACAACGTCATGACAAAGCTCTGCTCCGCTCCGCTCCACTCCACTCCAATCCGCTCCGCCCCACACCGCCCCGCCCCGCCCCGCCCCGCTCCGCTCCGCCCCGCCCCGCTCAGCTCCGCTCCGCCCCGCTCCGCTCCGCTCCGCCCCGCTCCGCTCCGCTCCGCCCCGCTCCGCTCCACTCAACTACGATCGCCTACGGCATCGGCTACGACACGCCGATCGTAGCCGATAGTGCCTCTCTCTTGCTTTTGCCGCTCTCTCGCTCGCGGAACGCTACATTTTTTCATAGATGCGCCCGGCGCTCATCGTTTTAATAGACGTTATCACGTCAAAATATAATGATTTTGACAGTAGAACTAATGAGAAAAAAAAAACCCACGCGTCCGACGATCGGAATAACGAGTAGAATAATTAGTGGGAACAAAGCGGTAGAGTAGCCGATGCCGTAGGCGAGCCGTAGGCGATCGTAGTTGAGTGGAGCGGGGCGGAGCGGAGCGGGGCGGGGCAGAGCGGAGCGGGGCGGAGCTTTGTCATGACGTTGTCACGTTCGAGTAGAATTAGTGGGAACAAAGCGGTAGATATACAGGTTCATTCCCACTAGTTCTACTGGTTAGTTCTGTCGTAGAACTCCTTCATTCCCACTAGTTCTACTGGTTAGTTCTGTCGTAGAACTCCTTCATTCCCACTAGTTCCCTTCATTCCCACTAGTTCTACTGCTTAGTTCTATCGTAGAAAGATCATTCCCACTAGTTCTACTGGTTAGACAGTTTTTGTTCCCACTAGTTCTACTGGTTAGTTCTATCGTAGAACTAGTGGGAACAAAACGTAGATACGGATTTTGTTCCCACTAGTTCTACGGTAGAACTAGTGAGAAAAAAAATTCCCACTAGTTCTACGATAGAACTAAGCAGTAGAACTAGTGGGAATGATCCGTTTTTTGTAGCCACCCAAATACTATAAGATTATGATGGCTTATGAAATTTCTGCAAATTGATATTCATTCATTCAAAATATTTTCTTGGACGTATGAATGAAGCTAATGGGTAAAACATTATGAGGTTCAGAATCGAGTATATAGTTTTGTGTTGGTAATTAAAAGCAACTACATATTTCGTGCCACTAAAGCCAAGCTTCTGCCTACACCCAACGGGGTTGAGATCACGTTTGACGGTCAGTTCTCAAACTTAAGACACTTTCGAGAACTTTATGGAAAACTTTCGGGTAATCACTGAAGCATTTATAATTTCTAAAATTAAATATTTATACTGGATATAATCAGTTTCGTCAAAAAAAGTGACCAAAATCTAATCACCTAGGGTATTACCACAGAAGAAATAATAGTACTATATTATTTGAAGATTTTATGCTGTGTGTATATTAAGGCTTACAAATCAAATTAGAAGGCTGATATAATGTCTGGTTCATCTTAGTAATATTTCATACAAAATTAAATGTCTACTACAACATGCTAATGTACAATATTTTAATGATTATGACTAATTATGTACATAAACTCAAGCATCTGATGAAAATTTTGATCAGAAGCAATAAATTGTTGCGTTTTAATTGTTGCTAATGAAATTTGTGGTTCTCACTCAGGTGAGGTGTCCAGATTTTTTAATGATAAATAACGACTAGACAACATATTTTAGCATGTGTGTATAACGCCCTAAAAACAGATTTGAATTACCACAATCCTTAGATTGATCCCGTGGGAAGATGTAAGTTTTAAATGAAACTCGCATGTTTCCTTAATATTGTAAACGCATTAAGCAAGAAAATAGGTATTTTGTTTTAAAATTAACAAAATGTTGGTTTTATAACTTGCAGATCACAGTAACGCTATTTAGTTATTGCTTTTGCACAGTGACCGCAGGTGGCAAAAAATTATAGAGTGCTTCCGTGAGAGCCTTTGCTTTGCCTTCGGAGGGCACATAAAGGTGTCGGTTCTGGTTGTTATCTTGGGTTGGCCACTAATCCAACAATCCACACTAGAGCAGCGTGGCTATTATTGGGTTATTTAATTTGACTTTTTGTCAACAGAACTTTATGTAATTGACATTGACTAACGAATGTCAAAGCAAAGCAAAAGCAAACTAACAACCCATAATAATTGTCCCACTGCTGGGCTCGGGGTTTCCTCTCATAATGTGAGGGGTACAGGCCATAGTCTACCACGCTGGCCAATTGCGGATTGGTGGGCAATGTCAACTCAACGTTATGTAATGTAATTCTATTTTTTAGAATAATATCTAATAAGTTAAGTAACTGAGGGTGTGTTCGTAAAATTTAGAAATGTTAGTACAAGTACTATACGATAACCTTTTCTCAGGGGCTTAGTAACCGATATTTGTATAGCGACTTCATTTTGTAACTTGTTTGACAAAGATACGCTTAGAGGTCGCTGGTACCTAGTTTGCTAATTTAGCTCCTCGAGATGAATATTTAGAGCCTTATTAATACTAAGAACAGTTAATTTGGCACTTATTTGCACATACATAAGATCAACTTTATGATTCTGTAGTTGAGACAACCCTACCTGAATACTTCCGGGGTCGGCTCCCGTGGTAATTAATCACATTACGATATTTGAATATTTGTAATTAGATGTTTAATTATCGTAATGGCTGAATAATTTTATGCACATGGAATTTCGCTTATTTACCCTTCCAAATATATTTCCAGTGGCCTCTACATGGAATGAAATAATTGGGCTTTAGACGTCATTAAAAATTTTTGAAAAGTACTTAATACATGCAACAATTTTTAAAACTTTTTAAAAATTACAATTTTCAAATAACTTTATTTAACTCCCGACGAAAAAAGATAGGTGTTATAAGTTTGACGTGTCTGTGTATCTGTCTATCTGTATGTCTGTCTGTGACTCTGTGGTATCGTAGCTCCCAAACGGATGAACCGTATTTGATCTAGTTTTTTTTTGTCTGAAAGGTGACAAGCGAGAATGTTCTTAACTATGTTTAGTGTAAACTGTCGGGGGTTTTTTAAATTTTAATTTAAGATTATGTATTAAATAAAGTATTGAAAATAGATTATCAATTTACCTTTTACCAATTACCTTTAGATATCTTAGAGATATTATGTGAGAAATCGACCGTGTTTTAGTGCTCATGGACTTCAACCACGGTAAAGAAATTTAATATAATTATATGACCGTGCTTAAACTCTAAAATCTTTTGTAAACACTAGAGGTCATAGTGCAGAGATGTGCACATCTGAGGTTTACCGTGTGAATTACACCGCTGGTACTTAAGTAATGACTAATGACTTATGACAAATGTCAGCAATTACTACTGAATACTGTACCCTCTTTACTTTATAACGCATAAATGATGCAATAAAAAGCACTTCAGTCCAATACTAATAAAGCTACTAAATGTTATACAAATAAAACTGTTTTTTGCTTGATAAGGATTTATGGAAGATCCGTATTATTCTTCCGCGACAGACACTCGAGCGACCTTTGACGGAATCTATTTGTTTTTAATTTGTACATGGAGAAACATCGATGTGAAAGATTAAAATGTATATGTCATTCTGACCCTTACTACGTTACGATTAAGAACGAAAGTACCTTGAAAGCTTTTAATAGGTCGCAGTTGAACGATGAACACCGCGGCAGTAGGCGGTGACATTGAAATAACTTAATAACTTTGCATTAATTATTTTAGTTTGATTTTAGGCGTTATTTTGGAGGTGTTAAAGTCGACAGCTGTGTCGAAAATATTCTAAATATTCAGCTAAATTCATCACGAATTTTTAACGGAAATCCTGGTATACGAGAGCAATTTAAGAACAATAGAATACAAGTTTATCAAATTCCATACGTTAAGCAAGATGTGGTTATTGTAACTTGACCTTCGACCCATAAGAGTTTCATTACAAGACGGATCTCGTTTTAAAATTGACTTGGGAGAAACAGTAAACGCTAACACACTCATACCCCCGCAGTAAGTTTTTTACATGACGTGTCGCGGGTGGCATGGACGACACATATTATGTATAACACATCATAATAACACCTATGACCCGAGTACAAATATTTGTCTGTCACATAAATATCTGCCCCGGCCGGGAATCGAACCCGGGACCCCTCGCTTCGCAGGCAGGATCGCTACCAACTAGGCTACAGGGTTGTCATTATGTTTCAGTGCGGAGGGTTTTAGGGGTCAACAAAACCGTTGGAAGTTCTTTGCTTCTCACCTTACCTTTTTACAAGTGTCTTATCATGGTCCTGCGAAGCATGAAAGCGCTAAACAATGTTTGCTAGAAGCGGTCACAAAAATAAACTTCCTTAACGTGACATAACCGTTCATTTACAATAATTGACATAAAGCTTGATTGGGTTAAAGTGCTTTACTCCTGATTGGGTAAAATTAATTAAGTAGATTGAGCTTCACGAACAAATAATAAATTTAATGACATAAAAGTTATTTATTGTTATTTTAGTTAAATTAATGAATACAAAAAATGGTTCTTCATTGGTCACTAAAGTACAACGTTCACCAAAATACCACGTTCATAAATATTACTTATTTCTTATTTAATTATTCTTTAAGTTTTATGTTAACTAAATTACACGTTACGAAGTACTTATTGGAAAATAAACAAAGAGAAATAATTAACTTTTCAATTCATGATACCAATAAATTCTTCTTGCGGCTATTGTATTGGGTAAGGTGAAGCGAATTTATAATCAACGGAGTAATAAATAATTCTTTATAGTCGCTAGTAGGTATAGAAAATTTGTAAAAACATACAACTGTAAAATTCATATTGAAACAACAAATATATTTGTAAACTTTTGCTTTTAAAATGTTAACAAATAGACGAGACATTATGATGGTAAATTGACTGGTGTGCACGATTTTAGACAGCTTTTAATCTACTTATAGTTTGTTTCTGTGCTGATTGACCGATTTGTTTTTGTATTATTTCTCGTATTCTACTTTGTATTTTTATTGCTTTGGCATATAAATAATGGATACATTTACCTATATCAAACAGTTTGATTACAATAGATAATACAGAATTACTAATAGTCCAAGATCCCAGAGCCACCAGACGTCACGTATTTTCTGACGGACGAAATGTGGACGATTGAGTAGTGTTAGTAGAATTCGAGGAGCAATCAAATTGCGCGGTTAAAAATGTCTGTTTTGGTGTAGGCGCGAACATAATTATTATTTTGGGAGATTTAAAGCGTCTACAAAGCAATATGGCCGACGGAAAGTGTCTGGGAGCATTGACGACTTATTTTTAACTATATTATCTAGAACATACGTGAAAATCAGCCATGAGAATTTACGTGAAGTTTGTAATGTTTTTATGTACCTTGATCACCTGATACCTGGAAATTGGCCGTTTGACCAAGTTAGCAGGTAGGCATACGACCGTAGTATACACTAACACTACTCAATCGTCCACGTTTCGTCCGTCAGAAAATACGTGACGTCTGGTGGCCCTGGGACCTTGCTCTAACAATAACATCTCGGTTCATTGGTTTCATTTTTTATTCTTTAATTTATTGTCTAATGTTGCCAATATGATTTGGGTTCAAGGTTATTGGCATTTGTTAATAGTAAAATGCTTACGTTATATCTGATGGCTAAAATTGCGCTTCCAATTATAATATTCGATTTTTATATACGTTTGTATGATTGACGACTGTTATTTAATTAAAGTATTGAATTTTGAGTTAAATCTAAATCTAGGTTTAATTAAAAATTTTAAACATATATTAACAACATATAATTTTACAATATACAAACAAAATAATGCAGTGATATATAAAGAAGAATGGTCATTTTTCACTTGATAATGTATAGAAATGAATTATATCTTAAAAATCAGGTAAATTGTAATTAATTACGCTTTATCACAATATCAAAAGAAAGGCTGGAATTTTTGTGAAGTGAAAACTTCTTTAGCATCGTAGTGATTTGAAAGTTGATGAAACGAAAACAGGACAGTAAAAAGTGTATTGTTTTAAATTAACTATAACAATTTCGTTTTAATGAAGGAACCCTAAAATGAACGTTTTAGACCACAGCTAGGGTAAATATTCCTATTTTAGACTGAAGTTCGAGCATTAATAAAAAGTTCCAGCACATCAATTATTTCTTTATTACCTATTCGATAACGGCAAATCCTAACCTAAAAAGTAACTTTAATATTTTTTGGACTTCGTAGCCTTTAAATCGTAAAAATTTCTATATGACAATATTTTCTAAACTTACGGGTACTTTTTCTACTAAACGTTACAATAATCGTACAATTATACAAAAACTTTCATTATCAAGGGAAGTGACCATTGTTCTTTAACGAAAAAGAGAAAAGCTTTTAAGGGCTACAAAATTTTATTTTGTTTGTTTTCAGTTGTATAATGATAATGAAATTAATATACCTAATTACTTTGCAAGTCGGTAAAATTATATAACAGGCGGCACGGTAGACGCACTTATCTCTCTGGGTGATCCTATCAACGTCAAAATGAGGTAGTGACGTCCTTAAAAATGTTGTTCGTACAACTCCATGGCGCATTTCTTGAAAATTTTTGTACGTGTCAATATATTGAGAAATTGGCCCATCTTCGTGGAACCAGATTGGTCATTCAACAGCCAAGGTCCACCAGGCTTGCAACTGTTGCATAACGCCATCCACAATGTAAGGATTGCGTAACTGCTTGCCCTATCGTGAAAGATTAGCGGTAAAAGATATTTTTAAGTCATTACTCGCGAAGACAAATGCATATTTAAAATGCGAATAAATTTTTATACGCTTGCGTACGCCGGTTTTTCAGTAATCCAAAGAAAAAATTACGAAAGACTAAACATTATTGATACAGTCATTTTAATCGGCAATGTATTTCCATCGCAGAGTGCTCTAGAGAAATGACCTAGTGTAATATTTGAAACTACACAATTTCAACAGTAAATTCGACTAATTATTGTCTCTCTTCGTCTTCGGCTCTCATCGTCGCAAAAATTTTCTCGCTTACAACGTGATCCATCTCGATGAAACACGACCATATTATAAATGAATCATTACTTTCTGACCTCTGCCAACATTTTTGCTGATCAAAATTTGCAACAACAACTTTGCATCTTATTTATACATAACGCATGAAGTTGAAGGTCAAATGAATTGTATTCTATCAACCTTAGTCAAATAACTATATTATACTATATACAAACTGATATAATAAGAAGTAGGAATAATTAATAATAATTTTAATTATTTACAAATAATTATTATCCTCGCATCGTTGCCTGCGCTGCAATGTAACGTTGCAAAATAGGATTTCACTTACCATACGTAATGCGTAAAGGTATTGAAATAATATAAATGATTTAATTACAAATAAAAAAATATAAATCAAAACCTACTTATTTAATTAACCGTTATTATTCTAATGTAATACTAACATAATATTTTCTTTGTAGCGGTTAAAATTATATCATTAAGAGTTTCAAATGGCAGCAGTGGGATTCAAATGTGTTTTTTTATTGCAACTAGCTAACAGCAGACGACCATATGATAACTGGTCACCAATGCCTACTGCCCATGTCCATCAGTAATATAAACAATAATAGTTGAAAAAAACTAAAAAAACATGCTATTATAGAAAATCCACCTAAAATAGAAAATAAATTTTAATAAATTTGAATTAAGAATAGTGTAATTGTAAAAAAGCGTGGTGTGCTTTATAAGATATTATCAAAATGATAATCCTTCTACTCATTGATACCATGGACCTCCTTTTTTTACAATTAGAAAGCGTGGTTTTTAGTTTGTTTTAAACAATTATTAATTTTTCAATTTTAAGTTTGATTTTTTGAAATGAAACTTAAGTGCTTCGCGTTTTTTCTTTCTATTTTTTGAAATATTGAATCGTCATCGGTCCTTGACAAGTATGCAAAATTTCAATTTAATCCGACGTTTCGAAGGAGATCAAAATCATGTTCAAAGTTTCCGTTACGTATCTAACGTGTGAAGCTAATAAAAGCGTGTTAAAAAATAATAAAGGAGGTAAGGAAAGAACTGGCTCTCAAGGCCTCTGTTGGAATACGAAGATTAATAAAATCGAGTAATAAATTAATTTTATATAAAGTAAATTTTTACCTCATTAGTTTTTATTTTGACCTTAAAGATTTTGTTATTACAAGGCATATTGATTTTAGCATAATTATAGTTTTAACATGTATTTTTTAGTCTTTTCAATCACACCAAAACTGTGTCATTGGCAAACATGACCGCTAATGGATTAGTTAAATCTTCTTAAGTGTTTATGGAGAATTAACTAAAAACACAAGTGTTGATTAAGTGATCTGTCAAGTTGTAAAAATATACCGAGTTATTACAAAACGGACAAAGATTATGATTTAACGAACTGTCATACTAAAGATAAATACGGTAAGAAAATTTTGTCAACATCATGTCTCATTTTTACTGGATTCTTAAGCTGAGATAAATCATTAAGCTGAGATAGTTCATTATATCTAGTATCAAATCTATACTAATATTATAAAGCTGAAGAGTTTGTTTTTTGGTCTTTCTGGTTGGTTTTTCTTTTTTTAATCGAAAGCAGGTGCTTGTCATGTGGTCTCACATAGATTTGAGCGAGATCTGACAAGCAGTTTTTGAGTAATTTTGAAGTCGGTTATTTTTTGTTAGTAAAATTTAGATTAAATAATACCGATATTTCAACCCAGTTACACAATAACTACGATCCATACATATGGGTCGAAATAAAGGTACAGATTATAAAATACGAATCAATTTAAAATTTTAAGTGTCCGCGATTAATAGGTTTAAAATCATAATCTATATTAATATTATAAAGAGGAAAGATTTGACTGTTTCTTTGCATTGAATAGGCTCCGAAACTACTGAAAAGATTTGAAAAATTCTTTCACTGTTGGGAAGCTACACTATCCCCGGGTGACATAGGCTATATTATATTTTCAAAAAAATTAGGGATACTTTATAAAACTCCAATAATGTAACCCAAGGTCTAAAAAAATAAGAAAACCGAAGCAAAGCGAGGGCGGTTACTCGTATGTTATAAATACATAATACGACATACCAATTCAAGAATATACCTACATATAAAATGAAAATATTTATATGTACAATTTTATATGTATGTAGAGTAGACAAT
The DNA here is from genome assembly GCA_911387775.1 of Thymelicus sylvestris. Taxonomy (NCBI): domain Eukaryota; kingdom Metazoa; phylum Arthropoda; class Insecta; order Lepidoptera; family Hesperiidae; genus Thymelicus; species Thymelicus sylvestris. Next base: position 15,633,306 of record OU426891.1, on the reverse strand, counting down.
ATGCAATCTTATCGGTAATATCGAATTGAGGTTATGAAAAAAAACAGGATGATGGCTAACTTGTGAAATGTATTAAAATGGATGAACGATCGGAATACTGTAATGTTTAAAATATAATAAGATGAAGAAAACATGTATGAATTCAATGGAAATATACCTACTATGTCATGCATATCTTGGAAATTCCAGATAACCCAAAGTGGAAATCTACAAAGATACGACGTCTCGTATCGTATGACGTATCAAAATAATACTATCCAACGAATTTACTGATAAACCGATACAGACGAAAGATGTATTGTATAAGATATAAGAAGATACAATATGTTATAGATATTAAAATAGACAAATATTAAATTAACAAAATGAGCAGTAGCATACAAAACTAATTTGTTAAGTTTCCTTTACACGGAAGCGTAGCGAATTTATAATGTATCGTATCTAAAGGTAAGAATTTATTTTGTACACGTATAGATCTTTACCCAAGGTTATAATTATCATCTTTTACCCGTACACACAGTATTGCAATTTTTATTTATAATAAATAATAACAATAAATAAACGCTAACACACTCACACCCCCGCAGTAGGTTTTTACCTGTGTCGTGGGTGGCATGAACGACACATATAACACATCACAATAACACCCTGCACCCGAGTACAAATATTTATCTGTCACATAAATATCTGCCCCGGCCAGGAATCGAACCCGGGACCCCTCGCTTCGCAGGCAGGATCGCTACCAACTAGACTACAGGGTCGTTAATTAGTATAAAATATTGAATTCTATTTAGTTTTTACTTTGGTAGTCTATAAGACATCAACGCGTTTAAGTATACGTATGTACGTATTTTAACGATGTTTTAATAAGGAATGGGATGTTTTACAATCAAATGAAGGAAATATTCAAATTAAATACTGTAGTTAAATAAATTAAACACTCTAGTTGTCAAGCATGGAGTGTAAGTATTGTTAATTTATTTATTAAATTCTCTGAAGATTATTGTTTAGATCTAAATTCAATTGTTCTTTTTCGGGCAGCAATTTAATGAGTACCTAAATAGTTACGAAACCTTTTCTTAATTTTTTAAAATACCTTTAGATACCATTGATAACAACATTGAAGGAAAACACTTTTTGTTATAAATATAATCATAGGTTATTGCCGCTTATGCTTTGAAAAAACAACAATTTTTTTTTAAACAATTTTTTATTTCTCTTGTAAAGATGTTTACGAGAAACAGCCGCTAGAAATTTACTCAGATGTCAAATCAATAGTTATACAACACTGTGGTTTAGCGGCTATCCTACTTGCAACACAGAGTATGTTCATGCACAAAATTCTAACGTTTTCTTACAACTTAGATTCCTAGTAGACCTAGACAAGTCTAGATAGAATGAGCAATTTAAATTATTGTTTTCAGTATTTATTGTTACGCTATTTTAATATAATGATCACGGGCATAATTACTATCATTATTTATCTAATACCTAAATTCTTGTATATCTATATATATTAAATGAGCTGAGTTTAAGAAACCGTTCCAACGATTTTCATGAAATTTAGTACACAGTTTCTGGTTTCAGCAAGAAATCAATCTACCTAGGATACGTTTTTAGAAAATGTCGTTTTATCTGTGTTTTCAGGCAATGAAAAACTGCTACAATAGACTCTTCCTGACATCTATTGGCGAGTAGCAACACTAAAGCTACTTCAGTAGATGGCGTTGTTAAACAACACTAACTATTTGCAAAAAACGCGATTTACCAAAGAAAAAATACCCAGCTACCGTCATCCGGGTAATTTTGTAGAATATGTTACGTAAAATTATTGTTTGGTTTTAAAAACTTGTGTTTGTTTTCTATTCCTTCGTCAAGCCTTTTTATTGATATGGATGAATTCTTTTCCTCAAATAAAAAAAAAATCATTTCATAAAAAAAACAAATTGAATCCGTATTATAATAATGTCAACATGTCAACCTTGAAATTATACGTGTTAACACACTCGTTGATTACATCTCCAAGTTAAAAGATATGATTAGGTAAGCATTTTTTTTATTTTGTTTTTATGGAAATAGCCGGCAAACGAGCTGACGACCCACCTGATGGTAAATGGCTATCGTCGCCCATGGACATCAGTGACACTAAAGGCATCACTTATGCGTTGCCGGCCAAGAAAGAGAGAAGTAAAAGAATTTACTAATGAATTATATTCACCCATTACATTGCAAGTGTAAGTATAATTGTAGTTAAGCATTAATTTATTAAAAGTAAAACAAATTCATTATTATAATAGCTTACATACTTAATTGCTTGCTTTAATCGGTAATAATTTCTTTATAATTGTGTAATGTTATGGACTTAATAATAAATTATGTAATTAATGTAGCAATAATTGTAGCCTTTTTAAAATTCCTCGTTATTAAGTTATTACATTTTACATCCGGACAGATGTCATGATATGCATTCTTGTAATCACGTTTTCTACATCACGTGTGCGATTATAATTACAATGTAACCTTATGATTGTGTCAATCGTAAGATTTTAATAAATATGAGAAAGAATTGACACAGAGTAAGGTAAGGTATAAGTAAATCAATATGTTTTTGAGTATTTACGTATTTATATGCAAATTGTTTACAAAAAAATTATAATTGTTTTTATTTCCCACTTGTATAAGATATGGCAAGAGTTGCAATAGACAACATATAAAAACTTTTTACTTATAACTACTTGAGAAACAAAAAATATACATTTTCTCCAAAAGTATTTCAGAAAAAAATTGTATTATTGCAATGCCCCAAAGTACGTCACATTGTACCCCATCTTATTCTTCAGATAAGCGTGTTGCCGTATTGAATATTTAAAAGTTTATTTAAAATTAAATGTATTCACATTTATTGGACAAACTATACGATGGAAGATATTATGTATTATTATTTAACAGGATTCATTATACTTGTTCTTTGTATAAATGATGTCATAAAATTTAACAAAATCAGAAGTTGTGAATCTGTTCTTATTATTAAGTTCGTATTAAGTCACCTGCAATAAATATTTATTATTCGAAGCATTGAGATCATATGACCGAGTAGGTCCTTTTATTGATGCTTCAATCAGACACCGCCATTTACATTTAAATGAAGTGAACGCATCTGATTCCTCATTAATTTCTGTGTTTAGAATGATAACATGCTAGGCGGTGATTTTATGAAGATAATTGTTAACTCTTGTAACGTCAGATGAATATAATTAAATGTTAGTATTCCTACATCGAGATTACTGTAATTGTAAGTATAACTTGAATAACTATTGTTTTAATATTTTATAATTAACCGTGCCCGCGGCAGTCGCGAAAATCATATCCTATTGGAATTCCGTGATAAAAATGTATTGCTTTATAACCTCCTTCATCTGAGTCCCACCAAAATGGGTTCAGCCGTTCCAGATATTAGCCCGGACAAAAAAAAAGACAGAGGGACAGACACACACTTCAGTTTTATTCGTAATTCATTCGTTATATACAATAGCTGTCAAACCCTCTTGTATTAGGTATCCAATTTGCATGATCAATACAATGTAAAGTAGCCCGAATGAATCGTATCTATATTGTTAATGTACTGTCGCGTTGATGGGTGACATGATACATGATATACGGCCTCTGTGAGCGACTGTACGGTAACAAAGGTATAAAACAAAAGTATCTAACGTCCCATCTTGTATCTGAGTTGCGTACGTATTGCCTGGGATGTGGTACAAGTATACAGAATATTTTCCGGGAATAAACTTCGGTAGTATAAAATTAGAACTTAACGAAGTTTTAACAATAAAACAAATGACCCACCATTTTGCAACCATCTTTAATGCCTAATATGGATTTTTTTATATTTAGTCGTACGAAATTGTCCCAAGTATCTGACTATCTCAACTTAATATAACATTAACATCTTCAATATGAATAAAAACGTTCGTTTAACAAAACGACAGGAGAAAACCTAGTTAAAGATTTCCATATATTTAAAAAAAAAAATTTAAATTATTGAGTAACGTGAGCAATTTTAACAATTTTTATTGACTTAAGGTCATAAACCATTTTATTGTGACCTAATTTCTACGTGACAATTTTAATCTACGCTTTCCGCTTGTTTTTACACCACAGGCGAATTGCAGCGCCTATGTGCGACATTCCAGTCAAATCTGTTACTATTGTGCATTTGTCTTGTTTTCCTAACATTTTCGTTACGAGAAAAATGCTATTATTCAACAAGTATTCTACACTGTCGGGTATTGTTTATTGTTCTCCTTAACGATTTTGTAGCCTGTTGTCTGTGGTTTAAGGATCTATAGATCTCTGATATTTATGGCTTGTAGATCAGTGTGCATCGGTCGTAATTTTAACAAGTAAATGCCAAGCTTGCAACTATGTATTTTATGTTGTCATATACTTTACATTGTTATAAAGTAAAGGCTATGTTATGAATTGTCGAAAAGAATTGAGAATTGAAGGTGTCGCTCATATTGTGTTAGTAACTAGGTACAATATTTCACCAAAGGTTTTTGTAGTAAATGGACGAAAAAAAAAACAGTGTTGTATTCTAGTTATTTAAAGCTAACTGTTTGATAATAGTTTTTCTTAAATCTTCTCCAAGGCAGTTTCTTTTTTTTTGTTGTGTATAAATAATTTTGTTTAATATTTAACAGTTGTAACGATTATTTTCAGGATGGTATTTAATTGTATTTCTAAAACGAAATGATAACCACTTCTATCAAATAAGCAAAAAGGCGTTTTGTGTTACGTAATGAGATTAAACCCTTAAAAGGTTACTTGCAGATCATATTACCGTAATTAAAAACCGATCGTTTAAGTGGTCATCTTGCGGCCATTTTGATTTTGATTTGCGATTTGGCCATTTGATTTAAATATCAATCACTTGTCAACACCAAGGTACGGTTGCGTAAATGAATTTAAAGTATTTACTTCATAATAACACATGATTAGGAAATAAACTCGAGGACTTACAGAAACGATTATCTGTAGATAATCACCGCCATGTACGTATATGTATATGCTCGTCATAAGAAGATATATTGGTGATAAGCTATGATTTCTTTCTGTTAATTTAGGAAGCTTACTATACGTATTTTGCATTATGGATGTAGTGTTTGTCTGTCCGTGTGTGTGTCTATGGCATCGTGCTTCTAAACGAATAGATCGATTTTGATGCTGGTTTTGCTTTTTGTTTATTGTCTGAGATATTTTTAGCTATGTTTGGTTAAGTTAATTACAGCTATTAAATCATTAAAAATTGTAAACCCAATATTTTTATATTCTTGCAATCAATCAATTTGCAATCAATGTTCCATGCAGTTTGAAGATTTATGATATTTACTAAAGTTACATTCAATATTGAAATACTGACATTTCAATCGAGATGATTGCATACGTTTCAGCTTATTGTGTGGAGATTTGAAGGTGATTAAGGGCTGGCATATTCAAATTGCTGAATGCAGTTTTAAATAAATACATCGTGCATTTAACAAGCCAAATCCTACTAATACGAGTATTATAAATGATAAAGTTTATTTGTAAGGAATGAGAATGTATGAATGTTTGTTACACTTCACTCAAAAACTACAGAACGTATTTTTATATTTAGCACACACGTAGATCACAATCTGAAATAACATGCATCGTGAGTACCCGTTGCATTCCACATTCTAACATTATATATAGCTGGTAGACTAAAAAAATTACGTGCATAAGTGTATCAGTGATACCTGCATGAATAAAAGATTATTTCATTTCATTATACCCGTTTGAAAGTATTCCGATTCAATCAAAATAGGAAGTTACATTCTTATCATTAACTAGTGGTTACCCGGCGTGTTCCACTACGCTAAAAAATTCTGATGACAATGACATGTCAGTGTTTTTATGTTGCCGTTGATGTTGATGCGCATACTTATCTTTAAATTGTTGTATGGAAACAGTGGAAATCGACTTAAACAATGGATCAAATGTGCCTAATGCATTGTTTTAGCGGTCTCAAACTAACATCGGATTATTGCCTTTCAAATGAACCCATTTTCGGGCTTGTCAGATGGTTTCAAAGTCTATCCGTAAAGGACTTCCGCGCAAACATTTTTTGTGTTTTATTATAGTATAGATATAGATATAGACGATACACGTGGACTTTTTCTCGTATTATTAGGTCTTATTTTAATAGATCCAGTATATAGATACATAAAAGACGGTCAGAGTGGTGACCGTTACCAGTGGCCTTGGAAGCGCTTCGCGACATTATGTAATCAGCATATCTGATTTGCTGTTTAAAGTAAAATTTTATTTTAATATTTCTTATTTATATCGCGAGTAGCTGTGCCCTGCGGTTTCAACCGCGTTAATTTGTGGAAAAACTAACTAATAAAATATGATGTTATATAGCCTGTAGCCTTCCTCAATAAATGGACTATCAAACACAATAATAATTGTTCAATTCGAACCAGTGGTTCCAGAGATTAGCGCGTTCAACCAAACAAAAAATAAATTTAACTCTTCCTAATCTTTAAATTATGATTAGGTATTAGTAATTAGCCTAGTAAGTAAAATTTAGTTCCAGTTTGTATTTTTTGATACATTATTTCTTGTTCTTCGCGATAATTACACTGCCTTGTCCAAAGCACAGGTTTTTAAATTATTTCAACCACAGCCCCTTTTGAGAGTCAACAATCAAAGCCAAAGTAAACAATTTCAAGCTTATGTCCCCCTCATTTAAAACTTGCAGACTTTATTTGGGTCAGTCCCACTAGTCCCATTGAGTTGTTCCGTGACGGCACAACTAGGATTGAGAGACTAATATTTTTATTATTTTGGAAAATTGTTAGGCAGCTTCAATAATAGAATACTTTGCATATTTTGATTACATCAGCTCAACGCCTCCAAATGTTTTTATGGCTTCTACCGCCCTCTTTAAGGTGTTTGGCGCCCACCAGGGGCGTTATCACCCACTTTGAAAGTTATCTCGGTCTCAAGCAAGCACATGTTTAATATTTACTTAAATTTGTATAATTGTTGTTTTGTATAATTATATTGTTTGTAATATACAGATATTATATGTAATTAAATGTACGTGTAGTCTTTGTAAATTTCACAGAAATACAAAGAGTATTTTCTCTATATTTTAGTTTGGCAAAAATAAAATTTTCATTTCCTTTATAAAGATAAGCTAAGAACCTACGTAGTCAATGTATCTGCGTGACATTCACTCGCATCTTTTTCTTACCGCACACATCCTATATCCTTATTCATCGCAGCGGTATGTCAGAACCAGTTCAATAAATATTAATGAAGGACACTATTCTTATTAACCATGGCAACTCGCCAAAGCTTACAAGTTATGTCATTGTTACTTGCCAAATATTGGTTACTACTCAAACTGCCCACAACTTCAGATTTTGGATTGGCTATTTAATTTTTTTTTCAGGACTGTAATTTGCATTTCATTTATTTTAGAGTATTGAGGCAATTGGTTTGTCTCAAACTGAACTGCAGTTTAAAAAATCTTTCTCAGTGTTCTCAGTGCTCCCACACATTTTAAAACGAAACTGAATTGATAACACCTCCTGTTTTGAAGTCGATAAACTTATTTCTAAGTGCTAAAAGAAACGGAAAATTTATTCATAATTAGTGGATACCGGGCGTATGCTGCTACGGAAAAAAATTGAGTGGAGAAAGTGGAAAATCCAAAATGTGCCTAATGCATTGTTTTAGTGGTCTCATACCATATTGGCATTATTGCCTTTTAAATCTATCGATATGATTTTGGGCATATCGTTTGGATGGTTTCAAAGTCTATAAGGACATCCGAATAAACATTTTTTGCGTTTTATATTTATAGATTTACGTTGCTATGGTAATCGATGAAACAGCGTATCATCGACTAATTAAACTAGTTATAATAAAATAATAAAAATAAAACTCATGTTATTATCAACCTAAAGTTCTAATTAGTAGGTTTGAAGATCTGTAATACATATGACGACCCTGTAGCCTAGTTGGTAGCGACCCTGCCTGCAAAGCGAGGAGTCCCGGGTTCGATTCCCGGCTTGAGGAGGTCATGTTATTGTGATTGTGATGTGTTAACAGTGTCGTCCATGCCACCCTCGACACAGGTAAAAACATACTGCGGGGATGTTATGAATGTGTAAGCGTTTATTTAAGAGTTTAAATTATCCTGGCAGAGACATCAAACTCTTACAAGGTAGTGATATACTCGTAACCTAGAAATAATAATGAATTAACATTGATTGTAAGCCGTTTTTGTGATGAGAGAATATATTAATAAATTATTACTAATAAATAATCAATACGTTTATTATTACAACGATACGCCGTATGTTCAAAATGTTAACATCAATGAAAAGGAGAGCGTGTTCAGTGATATTTATATTTTGGTCCTAGTTTTTATATTATTTTGATTTTTAAATTATTTGGACTTTATTAAACACTTACCTATTTTACCATAAACTTTATTATTGCTAATATAGTTGCTGTCATATACTCGTATCCTTTACAATCGCAATCTGTGGTTTGCCGCCGTAATAAATTCTAAAGATAGAGAAAGATATACGCTCAGTGTGTTTTCTGTAGGTATATTGTTCAATAGTTCAAGACCTATCTCGTGTATAGTGAATTATCATAATATGCCTTTATCCTTACATAAATACTGAATACTGTAAGTATATTTTATGTATTGATGATTAAAACGATTTCATGTTTATATGAAAACATATTTTATTTTCTACCGACTTCAAAAAAGGTTCTGTATTCGACACGCATTATATGTACTTTCACGTTAACATTTTTCCAGTGGTTTAATTTTTTTAAAGTTTTTTAAAGTCTTTCTGTATATCTGCGCCAGGCAAGAAACGAATCCGCACTCTATCAACTACCATCCTGTCGCAAGGTGATTAGTCTATCTAAGCTACTTACATCACTTCGTATTTAAACTATTTTGATATTTCACGATATGGTAGACACAAAGCACTTGACAAAAAGTTCATTGAAATCATTAAAACATTGATAGGTTAGCTTGCGAAGCTCAGTTTAAGTTACTTCATCCTAAACTTCACCTTTATAAAAACGATATTGCAATCATTAATGATACCTTAACATGAAGAATGAAGAGGGTCATGTGGCGAGAGAATTTGAGTAATCTGAAATTAATATGTATTACTTCACCAGTTTATCTCCGCAGCTGGAGTGTAAATTGCCGAATTTACTAATATATTTTATTTTTATCAATTATATTGTCGGAATATATAGTCAAATACCAAATTAATGTAAATGACACCTACGAATAATCTAAATAGATAATATAATTTATTATAAGAAAGGCAGGGTCCTAACCCATTATTACAGTTAGTAGGTAAATGTAACTAATTATATTTTCTGTTAATAATTTTATAAGGATGAATTTTAATAATTATCTGTTTACCAATTCCTATGGTTTTTTATGGAAATAGCCGGCAAGGCTGGGCCGGATTTAGTCGCCTCTTACGACACCCATCCGGCGTGGGATTGGTGTTCAGTTCAGTTTCAATAGTATCAGTTTGTACATAGCAATATGACCAAAATGCATTACAATACCTACCTCGTCGTAAAATATTTAGGCAAAGTCAAAAATGCATTTTAAATTTGTTAGTTAGGTAAATAACTTGCTATAGATGTTTGAATATGAAGAGGACAAATAAGTGGAATTATCTGTTGGCACATGTTCAGCTTTGCCTAGAGACATGACAACATTAGAGAGGTACTACGTCAATTGTTGAATGTTTGTAACCATGCGTAGTAAATCAAACATCTCGTACACATAGATCGGACTCTCCTGGTCACAAGAATCAAGTCTTTGTAAACATAATATAAAAAAAATAAGGAAATTGCTCCTGCTACATCTACGGTAACGTTAATGTTAATGGCTGCAATGGAATTCCCTATTAACGCGTTAACCTGTAAATATAGCTAATATAAAAGAGAGTGAAATTTAACGCGTTAAAGTCCACGATTTTCGGAAAAACTGCCAGTCGGATTATCGCTTAACGTGTAATGGCATTAACACGGCCACGCCCCTTTTAACGCGCTAACAGTTGGCCACACCTGCGTAATGTATTTCTCAACGCGTTATATAACGCGTAAGGATGCACTTGCACTTATTGAAGCGGAGGCGATCGATTAAATTTGAGTTGGAGACTACATTATTTCTCCTTCACTCTTTTTACCATAACAGATCACGTAAAATATTTTACAGTCGGTTTAAAAATAATATTATACAAGTAATAATTTTAAAAACTAAATTTATATTGTCAATGTTGATACTAAGGAATAAAATTGGGAATGTGCTGTTAACCATTAAGGAGTTTCGTTGACTGGAGCCAACCCTGGATGTAGTATCAGGTCAAGCTTGTCACAAAAATGCATTGTCATCAGAACTAAAGCAATGTATAAAATTTCAACTCCTAAGGATAAGTGGAAGTGGGTGTAATTAGGCTTGCAGGATTTGACCCAAACAAACAAAATAATGAACAGGGCAAGCTAAATAAAACCGTCTAACAAGTTTCCAGCCAGTAAATAGACTAATAAGATAGAACTTATAATGGGAACTTACAGCAAAAAACCAAAGGGTTAATAAGAAGTAAGGTTGTAAAAGTTTTGTTTTATGAATGAATCAGAAATAAAGAATGTATCCCATAAATAAACAGGAGTATCTTCACAATAATATTCTCTGTATCGCAAGTGGCATGGACAACATTAACACATCAGGGTCACTATAAACTGGACTTTGGGGTCGTCAAATCAATGATTCTAAATTAGTTTTAATGATTCGGTAGTTTTGGGTATTTAATTTAGCTACTCACATTAAATAATCAGATAAATAACAACAACGAAAACACGAAATATAAATTACCGCAACCATAAAATATTAAATGTTGGACATTTTTCAAATTTAATAAATTTTTATTGTCTTATAAAGGTTATTTATTATTAGATAAAAACTGGTTATGCTTCCTTATAATTGTTAACATTACAATTGTAATATTATTCTTAACTGATCTATCGTGAATATGACCCTTAATTACGATGACAATTATTTAACCGACTTCAAAAAAGGAGGAAGTATTCAATTCAACTGTATTTTTTTATGTTTGTTGCCTCAGAACTTTCGACTGGGTGAACCGATTTTGATGATTCTTTTTTAATCGAAAGCTGGTGCTTGTCATGTAGTCCCACTTTTTGAGCAAGATCTGACGAGTAATTTTTGAGTTATTTTGAAGTCGGTTAGTTTTTTCTTGGTAAAATTCAGATTATGACCGTATTAGTACGTAGGTACATAGTAGTAGTAGGTAATAACTTACTAATATTATAAATGTGAAAGTTTGTGAGGATAGATGTTTGTTACTCTTTAACGCAGAAACTACTGAATAATTTTTTACAAAAAGTGCCAGTTAGTTCCTAAAAACATACTCGTAAAGAATGAACCTTTGATTAATTTTAAGTCCACAACTAGAGAAAAATACCAATAAGTATTTTAAACTTTAATAAAGCACTAAGTTTAAGCTCAACTTAATTTATAAGCATTAAAATATTTTTCATTAAATAATTACTATCCCGATAATGCTAATTTCTTAAAAAAATCCACTTATGCAAAATTTGATCTTAAAACTAAGTTTCATATATAACTTATTTGTCATTATAGTGCCCGCGTAGCGCAACTTAATTATCGTATTTCTACCAATAGTCAATTAACCTTGCATATAAAATTAAGTGTGACCTAAACTGAGCGACTAAAGTTAGTAAAACTTAAACGTAGAATATATCGCACAAAGCTCACCATGTTTCCTTCGAGCTAGCACACACACTGCATCTTATCACGGCACTGACACAGCGCTTCGAAGCGAAGCGAGATTCGCGTTTGAGCGGCGGCGGCCGACTCGACTATAATATATAGCCTCCTTGCACAAATATTGAGGCATCTGAAAATATACCGTGCCATCGATCCTCAAGAAATTATTATTATAGTTGCTAATGGCGTTAAAAAAGGCTTCGAATTTTCAATTTAGATATTTTTAACCGACTTCAAAAAAAGGAGGAGGTTCTCAATTCGAATGTATTTTTTTAAATGTTTGTTACCTCAGAACTTTCGACTGGGTGAACCGATTTTGATGATTCTTTTTTTAATCGAAAGCTGGTGCTTGTCATGTGGTCCCACATACATTTGAATGAGATCTGACAAGTAGTTTTGAGTAACTTTGAAGTCTTTTATTTTTTGTTAGTAAAATTTAGATTATTGACGAACTGGTGATCATTTTCAAAACCAACTTAGACAATGAGGTTTTATATGTGTAGTATTTTCTTTACGTTAGTAGTAGCCCAGCTATGAAAATGAAAAATGTTTTTTTCATGACTTAAGTCCGGTTTACACGTATTAAGTAGTTAACTTTTTTTGAACTGTCGTCAACCGCATCGAGTGGACGTGTTTGTTGCAATTTACTTTAAATACGACTCAATTTAAATAATCTACTTTGACCCAAATTACCCTGACAATACAGTGCAAATTCAAATCCTTGAAAAAATACGGAGAGATCTGCGCGTACGCTGCATGCGATAACGGCAACAACTTGTGGCATCCAAAGCCGTGCGTACATTGCATAAGCGGAGCGATAAGAGGAGGAAAATCATTGATTTTGGTAAGTTAAAATATTTAATTACACAAGCTCGCCAAATAAATTCCTATTCCACAACGATGATAACCGAGAGTGGTAGTAGCAGCTCTCAGCCTGATTTATCACAACTCGAAATAGCTAAAGAATGGGACCAAAATAAAGTTACTTTACGAAAAAGAAAAACACCAGAAGAAGAGCTTGCAATCCAATTTAATAAATTTAAAAAAGAAATCCTCGAGATCCTTAAAGATTCCGGTAAAAATCAGAACGACAGCATAAATGTTATAAGCGACAACATTTCTACTATAAAGGAACAATTACTTGATATAAAGTCTACAACAGATAAATTAGTTACAGAAAATAATCATTTGAAATCCCAAATAATAACCTTGAATGATACAGTTAAAGCAAATGAGGGAAAAATAGAAATACTCCAAAATAAAATGATGGCATTACAATCCATCTCACCTAAAACAACAGCTGCGGTAACCATGAGTTCTATGACTGTAGAAAAACATCACGATTTAATTATAGAACTGCTAGAACGCACCGAACGAAGCAAAAATGTTGTTATGACAGGCATTCCGGAACAGTCTTCAGATAAAACAGAAGAGAGGCGAGAAATGGAACGATCTAAGATTGATGAAATATTAAAATTAATTTATCCTGACTGTCCTAAACCTGAAAAAATTTTTCGTCTTGGAAAATTCAATGAAAATAAAACTCGTCCACTTAAAGTTTGTTTTAACTCACAAACAATCGCAAAAATTATACTTCGTAACAAAGATAAACTGAAGCAAGAGACAGTCCGAATCTATTCAGATCAAACATTACAACAACGTGAGTTCTTGGTACATCTTAAAAATGAATTAAAAGAACGTCAAAAAGCAGGAGAAGAGAACCTCATCATAAAATATGTAAAAGGAATTCCAAAGATTATTAAGCAACAACCAAAAAACTAAGGGATAAAGAGAAAACGAAGACTGAAGAAGGTAGTTACCAAGTGATAAATAGTTATGAAGATATAATTATAACAAAAAACTCGTTTAGTATATTATATGCCAATGTCCGTAGTATTGTTAAACCTGGGAAACTTGACGAATTCAAATGTGTGATAGACTCATTCCAGACAAACTTACAAGTTATAATAATGACTGAAACTTGGATAAAAGACGAAGATGAAGCCCAAAGAATTAATTTACCAAACTACACGCACTATTATAACTTCAGAGCGGCAACAAGGGGAGGCGGAGTATCTATATTCGTGCATAATAACTTAAAACATGAATTATTAGAAGGAAAATGTGAAGACGGCAATCATTATCTATGGATACACCTGAACAAACTCTGTTTAGATATTGGAGCCATATACAGACAACCAGCAGCAAGTGTCACTACTTTTCTCCAAACCTATGCAAACTATTTATCTCAAAGAAGAAGAGCGATTATTTTTGGAGACTTCAATCTTAATTTATTAAGTAACGAAAAATACACACAAGAATATACTACAATTGTAAAAGAAAATGGCTTTAAAATTTTAAATAAAATAAGTAAAGAGTACTGTACGCGTGAAACAAAAACGTCTAAAACCATCCTAGACCATGTTTGTGATAATCTTCAAGACAAACTATACCATATGACAATTATAGAAAGCGCTATGTCAGACCACAAACAAATATATCTTGAGCTGAATAAAATAAAACCTAGTGGACCCAAAAGAATAAAATATGACACTATTGACTACAATAAACTATATACAACGATTGAAAAAACTTTACCATTTGATTTTGATGTAGAATATGAAACATTAGAAAATACTTTACTGCAAGCTATTTCTATAAATAAAATTAAGAAAACTAAACTGTTAAACCCGCCGAGAAGTGATTGGATTAATAAGAGTTTAATAGAATCCATAAATAAAAGAAATGTATTATGGTATAATTTGAAACAGTCGCCTAATGAAAATGAGCTAAAAGAGAATTTTTTACAACAAAAACGGACAGTTCACGAAAGTATACAAACAACAAAGAATCAGTATTACTTTAATATTTTTAATCGATGTAAAAACAATCCCTTAAAAATGTGGCAGCTAATAAATCAATTATCTACTAATAAAATTAAAAATTCATATAAACCTCTAAAACTTATAACTAGCTTAGGTACATTTACAGACACTAAAGACATATGTGAGTGCTTTAATACTTTTTTTGCCAATATAGGGGCTGAATTGGCCAATAATATTCCTATACAGTATCATAAGAACCAAACTTACACATTAACTAACACTCAACCATTTCATAATGTTAAACTGACTCAACTTAAAGCTGCGACTGAAGATGAAGTTTTAAAAATTATTAACAACTTAGATATTAACACTAGCTCCGGCATAGATGGAATAAGTACCAAAGCTATTAAGTGCGTAAAAAATTTAATAACTAGTAAGCTCACTCAGTGCATTAACCGCTGTTTAATTGAAGGTCGTTTTCCAGATTCTCTAAAAGTAGCCAAAGTAAGTCCAATCTTTAAGACGGGAATAAAAACAGACCCTGGAAATTATCGGCCGATATCTGTTTTACCAGTCTTGTCAAAAGTTTTTGAAAAGGTACTACATAACAGACTCAGTGAATATTTCAAAGAAATAAATTTTTTATCCAATAAACAATACGGCTTCCGATCTGAATCTAATACACTTGGAGCCACTATTGACTTAGTGACAAATATTAAACAGAATATTGACAATAAAAATATCACACTGGGAATATTTATAGACCTCAAAAAAGCATTCGACACAGTAAGTCACGACATACTCTTAATGAAATTAAAAAACTTAGGTATAACAGGTCCAGCTTATAAAATGTATGAATCGTACCTTTCTAACAGATACCAAATCGTTAAAATTAATGATCATCAAAGTTTGCCTCAGCTGATAACTTACGGTGTTCCACAAGGCTCGATTTTGGGACCATTGCTATTTTTAGCCTATATTAATAATATTCATGAGATTGGCTTAAAAGGAGACATAACTCTCTATGCCGATGACACCAGTCTATTCTATTCTGGCCATTCAATTGACACAATAATAGAAGAAGCTCAACATGATTTAGATAATTTACATATATGGCTGCAGTGTAACTTGCTCACTATAAATATATCTAAAACTCATTTTATGATATTTACTGCTAAAAATAAGAAAATTGGGTCTTTCCGTCCTCTAACAATAAATGGTAAAGAAATTAAGAGAGTCAATAAAGAAAAATATCTTGGCTTGATTATAGACAGTCAGTTAACCTGGAGGCCGCATATTGAACATATCCGATCCAAACTAACGTCCTTATCTGGTGCACTTCGTGGCATGGTGCGATGTCTCCCAAGACAGGTTAAATATACCATCTATAATTCCTTAATTAAAACACATTTAGAATATCTCGTTGAAGTTTGGGGTTCTGCGGCTAAAACAAACCTGAAAATGCTACAAATATCCCAAAACAAAATTATTAAAACATTATTTAGATACAATTATTTAACACCAACTACTAAAATTTTCAAAGAAACTAACCTTATGAGTGTGTCCCAAATATATAAATATAATACATGCATACTGGTGAAGAAAATTTTATCTAAAAATATACACTCTAAAATAATATTTACAAAAAAATTACAAGTCTCAAAACGATCATCCAGAAGAGCAAATAATATTATCTTGTCATCTCCGAGAAGTAATTACGGAAAGAAAAATATAATGTACGAAGGAGCTAAACTTTATAATGAACTACCGAAAAATATTAAGGAAGCTAAAACATTTATCACTTTTAAAAAACTGTTAAAAGCACATATCTTACAAAAATTCTCAACACTATGAAATAATTACTTTAAAATTTAAGTATAAAATAAAAACAATAAAAGTAAATATTTTTATTAGATAGATAAATATATATATACATATACTTAAATACTTACCTTTTCAATATGGTATACACAAACTTTCATACATCATGCATACATACATTCACACAATATACCTACATAAAAATGTATACAGCTCAGCTAAAAAGAAAAAGAAAAATTATAAATAACGATAATAAATAAATTAATTTTAGTCTACTCAAACATACTATTACTCACTATGGTGTTAGTCTTAGTAAACATTTTTTGCTTTACGCGCATTGTGTTATACTTGAACTGCTTAGAGTGTTTGTTTACTACCCTCAAGTAGACTACAATTTAACAATTTAGCTATTTGTATTTAAAAATAATAGTACTTAGATAATAGATTATTGTCAATATATTCAATATCTTATAGCTTATCGTATTTGTAATGTAGATCTTAAGTTTTGTAATACGTGTCTGGCCTGCGTGTTGATGACACTTTATAATATTTAATTAACAAAATTTTGTATTTTCTCAGTAAGCGAATTTGTAATTCTTTTGAGAAAATAAATTTCTTTAACCGTAAGTAGATAATTAATTTTAAGTAAATTAATACGTGTAAACAGACAATTTAGTAACTTTTTAGTTAAAATTTAGTTATCAACTTAACTACTTAATACGTGTAAAGCGAACATTAGGCACGTTCTGTCCACTTTAACGCACGTCGTATGCACGCTGTCGTCGATTGTCGCTTGCTTGCAGCTGTCTCGCAGCATGCTTGCATCTTGCGTAGTAAAACGACAATATCCGTCCACGGAACGGCACTGTCTCGTTTGCATTTGTTTTGTAATATGCAAATGCGGCGATGCCGTTCCGTGGACAGATATTTTAATTTTTAAACGACAAAAAAAGGAGGAGGTTCTCAATTCGACACGTATATTTCTTTTTTTTAATTTATGATCAAGCAGCAATCGGCACAGGGTGGTCCAATTTCGATGATAATTTTTTTAATGGATGGGGTGGGGTCATGTTCTTAACGCATGTCAACTCTTTCTGCGTTGAACCCGTATTTATTTAAAAAGGCCCTATTGAAGAGTGAGCAGTGATAGCCTAGCGGTAGAACGTTGGTCTCCCGAACGAAGGGGCCCGAGTTCAAACCCTGGCACGCACCTCTAATTTTTCAAATATTATGTGCGTATTACAAGTTAATTATCACTTGCTTCGGTGAAGGAAAACATCGCGAGGAAACCTGCACACCGGAGAGTTCTCCATAAAGTTCTCGAAGGTGTGTGAAGTCTACCAATCCGCACTTGGCCAGCGTGGTAGACTATGGCCTAATACCCCTCACATTGTGAGAGGAGACCCCGAGCCCAGCAGTGGGACAATTATGGGTTGTTGCTTTGCTTTGCTATTGAAGAACCTTTAAAAATACATACATGATTGAGATTTGAACACGTCATCCTGGGTTGAAGCTTCAACGAGTAGTGAAGAAAATTGCCTACTTTGAGCTGACCCGTTTTCAATTATATGCCGGCCTTATTTGGTCAATTAATGTTATTGTTATATTCATGAAAAAAAAACATTTTACAGTGGCTCCAACAAGAGGCTTTACCCTTGTTAATATTGTGGACTGTGTAATTCGGCCTGTTGTCCATGGCCATTCATTTGACGATTGTATGCAAGCTTCATAGTGGAACATAAGCAACTAATAAATAGGCGAACGTGACGATGCCGCGATGAAGCTTCGTGAACAAATGAACTTTTACTACCCAAAATGCAAGTAAGCGACAATTTTACTGTCGATAACATGCGTATGATTGCTTCAACGTGGACAGAAGGCCTTACTTTGTACGCTACTTTATTTTTACGCCCCGCTACTTTAGTACGGGTTACCTCTTATATTTTTCAAATATGTACGTGTCATTGATACAATATTCATATCCTCGATGAATAACAACACCTAATAAAGCCGACGAAAACTGTAACACACCTAATTGAAAGATTTTTATAAATCTTTTCAGTAACAATCTCCTGTGATATCGTACGATGTGATACGAAGGTCAACGATGTAGCAGTATATAGAACATAGATTCGATATCTAATAAGGAAGTGTAAGGAAATTGTAACTGTGAGAAAGAGGGGTCATCAAGTTCTTTTAAATATTGTGTCAAGATTAATTCGATATCCGCGAAGGGATTTGAATACAATGCCCTGAGATCCTTGTTGACGTTTCATGTTATAAAATTTACATATTACAAGTTTACTAGACGTCTTAGCAAGTATTATTATTTCTTCTGTGGTCTGAGGCACGAAATGCATGTCCCGTTACAACCCTCAACTATTTTCTTTCAGTAGTTTCATCGTTAGCGCCTGGCCTTAATAATTTCTACTAGTTTGAATCCATGCAAACCAAAACTAAGGAAAGTTAGTTCATAGTTAACGATTCACGTGGCGTAATGGTTAGCATGCCGGACCGGCGGTCTAAGTGATACCTTTGGTGTCACTGATGTTCATGGGCGACGATAGCCACTTACCATCAGGTGGATCGTCAGCTCGTTTGCCGGTTATTTCCATAAAAAAGTTGCCTCATCTGATCGCTTCTCAGCTATTTACACAAAAATGTCTACCAAACAGTACTTGACTATCTACGCCTACGCCCTTAATATTTTCAAAGGCAGAAGATAATATTATAGTTATGTTATGGCTTAGGCAAATGATTTTTGCCGTTAAATAGATGCTTTCAATTCAAGGTCAAGTAAGGTCAACACCGAATTCCAACTGTCATTGACCTACATCTCGTGCTAAACGATGATTAAATTAGGCGCACCAACAAAATATAAACTGTCAATAGTATCCACTTTGAACTGTCAATATTTTGGACATTCAGGAGCTTATTCTCAATCATTTTTATCAGTTTTAGTGCAGTGGGAAATGACAGGGATATAATAGCCTATCCTGAGGTGTGATTATTATATTGTTATTATTATTATTGTTTTTAATGCATTTTGCCCTTTAAAGTTGTATTTTTATTAAAAATATAATCCGGGCCACAAAATAAACAATAAGTCCTTGTAAGCTTTATAAAATTTATAAAATTAATTTTAGAAATTATCCTATTATTTTTGGGTTATTTTTTGTGTTATTGTGAAATTATTTTACCTATGTACCTACTGTTGATTTTTATTTATTGTAAATTTATGTTTTTAGGCGTTAATGGATGCGAAGGAATTAAAAATGTTTACTATTATAGTCCCCGCGAACTAAGATGCCCAATTTGTCGTTTATCATCACAGTGACACTAGAGATGTACAAAAAAATCGGTTCACGAAAGAAACCAATTTTTGCAACAAATCGATTCAAAATTGTAAGACCTTCTAATCGATTCGATAATTAAATTGTAAACTAAAAACCATAACATTTAGGTACCTCCCAACTACCTCGATTGAGCTACATATCTAGTACCACGTATTCTCAATATTATGTATTTACGACTCCAATAAAATATTCTTTTGTTTCTTCCTAACAACTCATGCTGCATATATGCATGGAAATAGCCGAGCCGGCAAACAACCTGACGATCCACCTGATGGTAAATGGCTGTCATCGCCCATGAACATCAGCAAAACCAAAAGCATCACTGATGCGTTGCCGGCTAAGAAAGAGTAGAAAAAGAAAGAAAGATTGATCATGATAGAAAGAACTCATCCGCTCAGTTTCATAATAATATTTTGAATAATATTATGAGCGTCAGGGAAAAAACTACAGTGAAAAAATTGTTGTTTATTTCGTAACACACATTCATGTATAAATAATTATTATTTTGTTGAAAAAAAAGAATAGCGCAAAAAGCTTAGCTACATAATTACATATAATATATTATCTGCAGTTTACTGTCCATGGATGGCGAAGTGCCCATACATAATGGAAAATGTCTTTTGTTAGCATCCAATTCGTCGTGGTATTCTTAGGTACCTAATTTTAAATTCAAATGCAAGTAAATCATTTTTAACAAAGTAATTAAATTAATCAATTTTCATTTTTAAATTCCGATTATAGTAATGCATCGATTATGATTGGTTTTTGAGACGGTTTCAGGCCGTCACATCACTTTGCGTCAGTTTTGTTTTAGGCCTCTCCATCTATCATTGTTTCGACGTCAAATATTTTTAATAAATTTTGCATAAATTATGATGTGATGGGATTTTTACTAGATTATAACGTTTACTATGATTTATAATCAACGCCAATGCAAATGAGTAAGGATTTTTAACAAATTTTGAAAAAATTCTTTGTCCCTAAGTGTTCAACTATTCATGTCAAGTAAATTAATATTCCATTTCGCTCAAAGACGCCCATACAATGTTAGTTCATATTAATAAATGGCAGCTATCATTATGGGCATCTTAGATAATTTTGACTATAGATAACAATATTGTGAACTACACCACAATTTACACCGTGAACAATTGTACCTATTATTACTTTTATAAAGATTGCTATAATGATAGTAATAATAGCGGGGCTCAGAGATAAATGTTTTTTCTCTACAATCGACCAAGATTTTATGAGTCTTTGTTAAGTTACTGTGAAATATGAACGATACGGAATCGTAAAAAAATATTTTCTCGATTCTATTGTTTTTCTGTGAAAAGGAGTTTATATCTGACTTTTTAACAATTTGTGATTTAATAAAAACCAAATACTGATACGGTAGATTTCAAAAGCTTAGTTAGGTCATTTTAATTTTGAAATATTAGCTTCAATTTGTCCAAATGGCGTCCAATTCGCGGCAATTTGGTTCACACGTACGACAGAGATGCGACAAAATGTCTCACACACGACGTTGGCGGGCACAATATATGAAATGACATGCTACAATCTGTGAGACGTCGCGTCCTGTCATTCCTACGTCATTGTAATTGTCGCATACAAAAACTTTAGAAACATACATTGGATGAAGAATTTAGACCAATCACAGGCCTGATTGAAGTTAACGACTCGTAGCCACCCCACGGTGTCGGTGTTTTATTTCGACCAACGATAGGACGCAGTTATTCATCTAGTTTCATGTGATCCGTCTTCAGGTAACTCGTCAAAGCTTGCCGTCCGGATGCTTATTATGTTTAAAGTTCTTGGCTTCAGACACCTTACTCACACGCGCAACATTTGTTGTGCCTTTGTCGCAATGCAGTCGCTGATATCAACATTCAACACTACACGTGTCAAAACTGACAGGCGTTAAAGTACAATATATCAAGAATACGATAGAAAACAGTGCTTTAATGTCAAAGTTGTAAAGGTTACAGGTTGAAGTTTTAATTTCAATGAATTGTGACAAATGATTTCTTAATCTTGTATTAAACGGTCAATCATCTGTCGAACGAACCGAATGTCAGTCGCTGAATACTATCATAAAGATCATACGAGTTGGAGATACGGAAACATGTGAGCATTATCTGTAATGTGAACAAAGTCAAATATCTCATTAAGGTCACGAAATTAAATGTTGGTTTTAAACGCTAGATGGAATGTTGTCATAGTCGTATAAAATAAAGTTGTTGTTCATTTTTTATATAGTTTCATAATATAATACTATCAGAACATCGAGATTATTAGTTTCTACCGTTCAGTGACGGATTAAGACTACTTGATGCCCTAAGTAATCTACGCCTGTGGGCCCCCCTATCCGTATGTCGACGTGGTTTTTTGTGCTTTTTGTGCTTCTTCTGGTACCCCCCCAGACGTGATGCCCTAGGCAATTGCTTAATTTGATTAAGGGTTAATCCGTCACTGGTTCTGTCCCTTCAGCTAACAAAAATATTTTATTATTTCAGTCTGTATAATTATTATCTTCTTTTTCATAAATTGGCTAAAGCTACATCGACATGTCTGATAAGTTTATAAATCATCGAAATGACAAAACATTTTGAATGAATATGATTTCAATTAAGTTTAGTAATAATACTATCATAATTCACAAATTAAAAATATTAATTTTAATAATTCTTGACAAAAAATAACCGACTTCAAACTTAGGGATAACTCAAAAACTACTCATCAGATCTCGCTCAAAAAGTGAAACCACATGACAAGCACCTGCTTTCGATTAAAAAAAGAATCATCAAAATCGGTTCACCCAGTCGAAAGTTCTGAGGTAACAAACATAAAAAATACAGTCGAAACCTCCTCCTTTTTTGAAGTCGGTTAAAAACATACCACAGATCTATGGAATCTTAATATTAACTAACTCGAAACACAAGGCTAACACATCGGTAATTTAGTAATCATATTAATGAATAATTTATTATAAAAAACATAAAATGAATGAAAATGATTACCTGATGATCTGAATGGAATTCATTTATAATATTTAGTCTTTGATGTACATATTAACGCCTCAACTCAGAGTCAGTAACGGTTACTTTAATCGCTTCTTAGTAAAGAATCACCAAACTAATTCCGTACTAAGGAGCGCTTTAAGTAACCGTTGGTGACTCTGAGTTGGGGCGTATTTTTATAAAAAAATTAATAAATCGATGTATTTATTGGTTCCAAAACTTTCCATTAATTTTAAGAGGAAGATCAAAACTAATGAAACTGGTAAAAAATATAGACGAATGAAGCTTTAAATGCCAAAAATATAGTACTTACTTCCCATCCATCCAATTTGCATCTAGTTATCATTATGTTACTTTAATCGCTTCTTAGTAAAGAATCACCAAACTAATTCCGTACTAAGGAGCGCTTTAAGTAACCGTTGGTGACTCTGAGTTGGGGCGTATTTTTATAAAAAAAATAATAAATCGATGTATTTATTGGTTCCAAAACTTTCCATTAATTTTAAGAGGAAGATCAAAACTAATGAAACTGGTAAAAAATATAGACGAATGAAGCTTTAAATGCCAAAAATATAGTACTTACTTCCCATCCATCCAATTTGCATCTAGTTATCATTATGTTTGTCGGGATGCTTTGCTAGAATAAATAGGGTGAAGTCAGCATTAACTAGGAACCATCTTAAGCAACCAGAATACTTCAAGTCAATAATTTTTTCAGTTATATCATATCAGAGGCATAATTCTGCACTGCATATCTATAGATAACTGAAATTCTTACGGTTTACGTATAAGTGATGGATGAATAAATAAAAGAAAGATATGCAAAATATAACTTAGTATTAAAAATAAAAATTCTCGGTTTTTAACAATAACTGCCCACCCTCTATATTCTTTTGGTTTGACTTATGATAATATCTGAAATCCTTTTTAATAACTAGCATCTATTTATATAATTTTATATATTTATTTGAAATGAATTATATAAGTGGAATTTCAGTTTACCCTAATTATGTACGTCGATGAACCACTGATATTAGTCTAAAGTTTAATCGATAAAGTTCAGCAATGTCAGGTAATGTCAGGGTTACAGTGATTAATTGGGAATTATTATTAACTATACTTAATCGACAGTCGTTCCGCAATATATTTTCTTAAATAACATTTAATTTTACAAGTGTATTTAAATTTTGTTTATAACTTAACTGCCTAACTCCATATCGGATCTTATCATTCATTAAAGTAGTTGAAAATTGTAATGAAAAAAATATATTTACTAAATAATTATGAATGCCCAAAGAGCGAAAATGTCAAAGAACGAAAACGCTTACCAAAAACACTGTTCAGAATGTGTTGTGTTGAGTTTGAGTTTAATTTATTTCAATACAATTTTCACTCATGTCTTTGGGTAATTTTCAGGCTTTTTCATTCGGGTCACAAATCAAAAGATTATTTATGCCAATTTAAAGTATTGTTTCGTGAGTACTTCTCCAAGCGAAACGATTGGGGTTACTAGTAACCCCAATCGTTTCGTAAAATAATATTATTAAAGTAAAATAATATTTATTACACTAGTGTAATAAATATTATTTTAAAATAAAAATAGCCTTATTGATTTTACTTGACATTCCATTTGTACGAATATTTTATTAGCAAGTGTCAATATGTATCCATGAGTTGTTTCGATTATGATTAATAGGATAGATACATAATAAAGATAAGAGTAATAATCTGCTAAACAGTAGTTAGTAAAATTTATGATTTAATACAGTCATAATTAATTTTAATAATTTACATAAACTAAATTCTTTACACACTGTAATAATTTATTTTGTACTTAAAAGGTTTTTTATTTTGTCGCAAGTATCAGTCCTGATAGTGTAAATTAATTATAAGCACAGAATACATAATATGTAGTACATAATAGTAATAGCAATTTCGCTGCATTCGTTGCCATATTGCTCGCTCACTCGCACTTGGGTCTTTGTAGGTCTTAATGCGAGTGAGCGCGCAATATGTCAACGTGTGCGGTGATATACTGTGTATATTAAGTATACTGTAAGATATACATAATTATGTTATACTATAGTCGTTACACAGCAAGCTGAAAACCCGCGCATGCTATGCAAAGCTTGAGTTAACGAATAAAAATGCGCCTAACGATTAATTGATAGCCTAACGATTAATTGAGCAGTGATAGCCTAGCGGTAGAACGTTGGTCTCCCGAACGAAGGGGCCCGAGTTCAAACCCTGGCACGCACCTCTAATTTTCAAATATTATGTGCGTATTACAAGTTAATTATCACTTGCTTCGGTGAAGGAAAACATCGTGAGGAAACCTGCACACCGGAGAGTTCTCTATAAAAGTTCTCGAAGGTGTGTGAAGTCTACCAATCCGCACTTGGCCAGCGTGGTAGACTATGGCCCCTCACATTGTGAGAGGAGACCCCGAGCCCAGCAGTGGGACAATTATGGGTTGTTGCTTTGCTTTTGCTTTGCTTTAACGATTAATTATAAACTTGACATAGTAATATCATAATCAACATTTTAATCAATTAATAAAATTAATTTAATAAATTGTCCATGGCAGATATTCGTATTACGTTACTAAAATGTATTGTCAATATGGAAATAGAACAAGGCTGATTTCTACTGGACGGTACGCAAAATTCGTATGACAATATTATGTAAATTAATCCAATATTGTCTGCAGATCGGGCTGTTATAACATATTGACATTTTATAACATGTTATAACATATTGTTTAAAACATTCGGAATACAACCATATCTTGAGCCCAATCCAAATGCAAACATAATAAAAATTTCAAAATAAATATGGCAATCTCATCCTATTGTACAACGTACCTAGTTACCTACACATGTCAGTTATGCATAATTTATATTTGCACTTGAGTAATATTGACAAGTGATACATATTTTCTTGTGGGGTTTTCTCACTAAGCGGTTCTTACATCACGCTTACAGTTTGCATCCTAGATATTTCATGCAAAATACTTCAACCCAATAACAGCTTCTGAACACGGATCTCTTTTTGAGGAGATGTAGAGCATACTCCACACTGCTCCAATGCGGATTCGGGGAGAGGTTAGCAGCCAAGTCATGTGTCGTAAGTTTCAATGGCACACAAGCCTCCGATATAGCTCAACAACTCAATAACAATGGGGACCGACGAGCTTACGTGCCCTACGAAGCATGGAAGTACAAATAAATAAGAATACATTACAATTAAATAAAATAAAATAATAAAATAAGAAATATAGCGGTTACCTATCCAACTATTGACCGAAGCGATATGGTTTATTAACACGGTTTTATTATGTCAACCTCTTTTAAAATCAGAGTTATTATGTTGTATTTTCATTAAATTTTACAAGTGTATAGCTA
The DNA here is from genome assembly GCA_911387775.1 of Thymelicus sylvestris. NCBI lineage: Eukaryota > Metazoa > Arthropoda > Insecta > Lepidoptera > Hesperiidae > Thymelicus > Thymelicus sylvestris. Next base: position 15,606,975 of record OU426891.1, on the reverse strand, counting down.
ACTCTTTTGCTCATGGTACAATTACAAATCACTAACCCTAACATTTTTATACTCGTAGATTTAAGACTTGCCTCTGTATGAAAACACTAGATTTAATTTGTAATGTTTAGATACAAAATAAAATAAAATAAAATAAGGCGTACCTTCACTTCAGAATCACAATTTGCAAGTAATCTTTGCCCTCTTAGAATTGTAGGTACTCAGGAGGGGTTAAGGCCGTAGTCCATCACGCCGAACTTTACCTTTCAATATTATTATACTCAATTCTTGGTCACTGATCTCTGTATGCTGCAACTGAAATGTAACCTGCAGGTTGCTGTAGATTAGAGCCTTCGCACACGGCGTATGTTTGGAGCGCATCAGCGGAATCTGCGCGTTTTCTGCACGTTTTCTGCGCTGCAAATGACGAAGCGGACGAGGCGTTTCCTCGTTCGATCACTTTTATCTTTTACAACTAATCCATACTAATATTATAAATGTGAAAGTGCGTTTGTTTGTTTGTTTGTTTGTCCGTCTTTCACGTCGCAACGAAGCTGTTTTATGGTATGGTTTTTGTGTGCGGCGATAGTGAGGAGGGTGGAGAGTAACGTAGGCTACTTTTTACTGCGGTAAAACATCCCCATGGGAAGATCAATATTTTGTTAGTTGCTAGATATTTAGTTCCGGATGCTGTTAATAGGTGGCGTTAGTAAAATTCATTTGCAAGTTCAGAATCACACTATCAAAATGATACATGTAAATTAGTTAAGTCATAGGCAACTAAATCTAACTAAGTAAAAGTAAATAGGATTTGTAAAAAATCCATCTCTACCGCGGGCGAAGCTGCGGGCAAAAGCTAGTATCTAATACTTATCTTAGTACTAATGAGGCACGACGGTAATAAAGGAAAATAATTCCGACCAACCAATATTGAATTATTTCAAGATGTTACCTGAAAAGATTTTAATTACTAGATACTTATAAAATAAGTTATTAGCTGTATTTTTTTAAATAGATAATACTACACGGCATTTGTCTAGACTCCCTATCTTAAGTATTTGTCGCTGTGTCGTGAGTTTAGACTGACCCCTAGTGAAAGGATGCCACAATAATTTTGTGAACTTTATAGAATAGTTACCTATTACCTAACTTCTGTCAATCAGTACCCAACCGTTGCATTATTAAAATCGGTATATCTTACATCTTATGGTTAAAAATTATACCTTATAGACACACACTGGCAGCATTAAGTCATAATTATTTGAGATTAGTCTGTGATATTTACCGGAACGTTCTAATCATTGAATTTTATTACTTATCAACGTTTATTCTTTGTAACAATTTTATAATTATTTATAACTTATCGGAGATAAATGAAATATTCAAAATGGTCCAGAGCCGTAAAAATATTTCTCAGTTTGAAATCGTTATTTGAAAAGAAGTCAAATAAAATATAACTGTAAAAACATCAGGCGATCATAAAAGTCAGAAAAATCATAATGAAAAAGGCCTCATCAATGATACATGCATAAATTAATATAGATTAAATATTCTAACTAATATTCCGTTATTTGTAAGTATTTTAAGTCAAAGTCAACAACTTTGAACTACATACGCAAATAACGAGCTAATTAACTTTGAATAGAGTCATTTAAGACACCACGAAGACCGTATTGTAGCTAATTTATTTATTTATTTTAATTTAATTACTCTAATTACATAAATTAAAGACAACTCGTTCATAAATCTTGCTCACAGAATCTCAAACATACTGACGTACTTCCGTCAATTCATCTGCAACAAGTCACACTCAGGGTTTGTGCGAGGAATAGGGCTAGGGCGCACGCTATCACCGATGCTTAGAAGAAATAAGAGTTTGACTTACCATGTTATGTCCCTTTATAACCACAAGAATAAAATCATTCTTCATGAATATCTGTTTCTCTTAATGGTTAGCTGCTAGAGAATGCATTAGCATTTAGCTCTACAAATGTGCCGTAATTTAGTGGCCAATAAAGTCTATTTAATGAAACAAATAACTTAACTACTTCATTTCCGTTTTACCGTTCCATAGTAGATCGCATGTAGTTAAATTGTATTCCCAAAAATAGAAGATTTAATGATGAATCAAATAAAAATAAAAACAATGTTTATAAAGTGTATTTCAAGATGTGTATGTAGATACCTACTTAATTTTGGCGGATTATAATGATGTCAACTATTTCGCCCTCAGAGTATTTTTTTTTCATATTAGGTACCTATGCACTGCAGGTTAGTAAATCGGGTCTGAGCGTGTTATTGTTATAGTATAACTACGTTTTCACCGCTTACCAAACTCCTACCTACCATATAAATATTAATTAATTAGATACAATTTTTATTTCTCACAGAAAGTACCTAAATAATGAGTATTTACCTAATTACTTCAGCTCATAATTACTCCAGAGTATAATTTTTTGTTTAATCATTTGTTGGTGTAATCAAATATTGCAACATTACCTATTTGAGATATTCATCTACGTAATATTAGTAATTTTTTATTATTTATTATTTTTTTCATCGAGCATAAGTCTCATTAAAAACACACATATTGCACACATTAATATGTACATTAAAATATTCAGCCACTAATTTTATTCAAATGATTCTACCAGATAACACATTTTGACATGAATTATTCTCAGAACCGACCGTATTAGTATGTAATATTAAAAATATTCCCTTCATTAGGCTTACAAGTGTCGTCATAAGAGACCTTCAAATTGCAAAGAACATCTTGTTTAACGTATTTAACCTCCACTCACAGCTTGACATAGTAAAATTATAACAGCAAAGTACCAATGAAATGTTAAATATGAAAAATAAATCAGTTCGTAGTTTTTTTTTAAATCTGAAAAGTGAACTAAGGAAGAGAAATTGGGAATTTCTGTATTAAAATAGTGTCTAGTCACTGCTCATAATACGAATATATGCAATTGTTCTTAATAATTGCATAGTATATGCTAATGTAATTTTTTTAGGTTAATCGCTATAATTAAGTTACACCGTTGCCAAATAAGGAATCAATGCTTTTATAAAAACAGCCGATAAATTAACAAACCTTCATTCCTTTCTTTATTCTCTATACCTTTTTGGTCGGCAACGCATTGGTGATGCGTTTAGTGATGTATAAAAAAAACTTGAGAGGTGTCAAGGGACACCCGGATGGAACGAAGTTCCTTGCAGTCAGTACTAGGATAGCAAAAACATGCAGCAAGTGTGCACTCGCTTGCATGTTTTTGCTATCCTAGTACTCTGGCTTGCACCAGTTTTCGATTAAAAAAATAATCCTCAAAATCTGTCCACCCTGTCAAAAGTTCTGAGGTAGCAAACATAAAAAAATAAAGTCGATTTGAATATTTCCTCCTTTTTTGAAGTCGGGTAAAAACATAACAATTGTAACAGGCTTAAATAACAGGCTAGTTATTATTCAATTTTAGAATAAACACGTTTGTGATGACATGATACCTAACACAGAATAAAATAAGAAGCTAATACAAATTAAATTTTAATGTCATGTAAATCACAGAAGTGTCATGTCATTTTAATTTGTTGCGTTTATAGTTTCGAAACGCGTGGCGTCGGGGTTATTGATCGATGTCTAATTATAAAAAGACAACAAATCGATCAAAAATAAAATTGTTTGATTGCTATGTTATGTTATTATGTTTGTATGCTATGATTGATTCAGTAACGGCTTGTTCACTGAAGATATTTATGATACAATCATTACAATCATCGCTGCATCGTTATTTCAAGGTGTTAACTTTATTACTGACATGAAACTCAAATCGCCGTTTAGTAATAAGTTCAAGGCATTTCAAGGTCATAAAACTATAAACTCTATGTATGAGTTGAAATACCTAGTCTTGCCATAAATACCTACTGAAACAAAGAAAAAAAAATTTTTTTCTATTTCAAATAACATTTATTACTTTTACAGTGTGTTAGTTTAATACATAAATATTAAACGATTTAAAAATAAAAAGCTTATTCGAAATGGTCTCCATTGGCAGCAATACAATCCTTTAAACGTTGAGGCCAGTTATCAATTGAAGCACGCACTCTTTCCATGGGAAAATTCTTCACTGCCAATCGTATGGATTGTTTTAGGGACTCCAAATTATCATGGCGTTTAGAGCAAGCCGTACTCTCTAAAACTGACCATAAATCATAATCTAGCGGATTAAGATCGGGACTAGACGACGGCCATTCTTCAGCTCTGATAAAGTCCAAAACGTTCGTTTCCAACCAAGACTGCGTAGACCGAGCTTTATGACCCGGCGCCGAGTCTCGCTGGAAGGACCATTCTTGGTTATTGAACATGGTTTTGTTAAGGGGCTTCACTACCTTCTCAAGAATGGTATCTTGATACACTTGTGCCGATGTTTTGATACCTTTTTCACAAAAGTATGGCTCAGTCACTCCTTCATAGCTAATACCCCACCAAACCATCACTGAAGTCGGATAGTGCCCACGTTGCACTCTGTCGACTAATTGGGAAGCTTCCTTAGAACTTTGAGCATAAATACGGTCATTTTGTTTGTTAAAATGTTGCTCAATTGTAAAAATTTTCTCATCCGTAAACAACATTTTTCTGTGACCTCCCTTGGCGTACCGCTTCAGTAGTTGTTTCGATTTTACCACCCTATTCTTTTTTAAATTATCAGTTAAGAAATGACCAGTACGTCTCTTATAAGCTGCAAGTCCTAAGTCATCTTTTAAAATACGCGACATGGTTCTAGGTGCTATCTTCATCTCCCGAGATAAAATCTTTTGCTTTCGGACAGGATTTCTTCGAATTCTTTCCCTTACTGCTTTGACCACCTTTTTCATACGAACACTACGTGGACGGCCCATTGAAGTATTATTACTAGCGTATAGAACAGACACCGCGAACACAATGTATGTTCCAATGAATTGAAGCCGCGCGGCTTCAATCATCAATGGATTCGTTCGATTTTGAAAGGAGAACAGGGGCTCAATTTTGAAAATAGAACCTCCCGGCGGGAACATACGTTTTGTTTGAGATGTCTTCTCTTGTACCTCAATGGGACGGCCAGATCTTTTTCTGTCACAAACAGAGGAGGTCTCATTCTACCTATTAATAGCCCGGTACACAAACATTTTACTAATACAAAGCGTATGGAGAGTTTTAAAAATTGCATTTGGCTCCATACCTACTTTGTGTAATGCAATCACAGCGATTCGGTTCTCTTTATCACCCCACTCCATTTTAATATCGCAAAATATTGTACAATGTATTGGCGCCAAAATGAGAAAACTCAATGAACAATCATATAAAAATGATAGATTCCAAATTCAAATGTAATATTTTGTTTATTTTTAATTGTAACAGTATTTATGGCCAGACTAAGTATATATTTCTGTTGAAATCGATTAGGAACTAAAATGGAAATAAATCTAGAGTTTTATTATTTGTTAGTAATAATATTTATACTGTGGTGATACCTTTGGTGTCGCTGATGTTCATGGGCGACGATAGCCACTTACCATCAGGTGGATCGTCAGCTCGTTTATAGCCTAGTTACATAAAGTGTAGTTACTGCTGTCTGCTACTCTTCGATTGTGAGAAACAACCAAAACTTAGTAGGTATAGCACAGTTTATTTTTTTTTATGTGAAAAATAATGAAAAATATTGCAAAATATATGTATTAATTACACAATTTTATATTAATTATAATTTGATTTCTGTTGTGTTGATGAAACAATTTCGTTTTATTATATAATCCTAAAGAGGACACCGCAATTCCTACTAAACGAACGTCATAATATTTACTATATACCAACAACTATGTGAACGAAGTGTTCAAATAAATACAAAAACGAAAAATTTTGATCCTCGAAACACCAATTAATTGTCTTCGGAATCATCAAAATTGTTTCCTCTTTAGAACAATACAAAGAAACAAACATACATAACAATTAACGTAAAACCTTTGCGTTGAGAAATTGAATAGATAAACAAGATAATAAAGTGCCCATTACACTATTTTACACTTTGCTCTATATTTCTAATGTCGTAACAAACACCTGTGCTAGAATAATAACAAAACTAGATTATTGAAATACCAAAACACCTTCCCAAAACGATTGTTTCTTATGGTGAGACACACGTCATTAACGATTGTTTACATACGACGATCAGACGACGACACAATCTTACGACATTAAACAATATAAAAAACTAGATTATAGCAATATTACTAGAACGTCATGACGTGACAGCGTCGTTAGTCAAAAAATTCGTATTGACATTAGTAGACTTTGGAGTGACTGCGAAATAGGAAACTGGATTTATTGAACACTTTGTAATAATCTAATTAATTGGCTCAGTAACTAGTGAAAATGTCATGGCCTAGTAATTTTAAAGATCATTAATTTGTAATTTTTATATCCCATATAGTCAACGAATGAAATACAGCAAATATAAATAACGAAGCTGCAGTTATTATGCCATTTCATGTTATGTAGTCGTGTATTAATAATAAAATATATTAAAATACTTTTATGTTAAATGTGTATGAAAATAAATTTTAATTTTATCTCAATGAAGGAAAACGTCGCCAGGAAAATTGTACATTAATTTGTCTATCACTTAAATATATTATCTTTCCTGTTAAAAATAAGTTGGTAGCATACAATTTATCTAGTATATATATAGCAATTATATGTACATATAGTAGTCTTTTCTCGTATTCATAATCGTATCGTCTTATATAAAGTGTACCAGTTCACAGATTTGTTTAATTTCAGGGCCACCCAGTGCCATAAACTGGTGAATAATAGTTGGAATTCAGAGCGCATCCATTCTTTACAAAGTTCTCGTAATATATTCGGATTATGATCAACTGTAGGACGTTGAATAATCTATTTTAGAGAGATAAAAAGAAAAATGTATGTTTCCATATGTGGATTTGTAATTACGTAACGTTTTATTCAGAGAGTGGACCATCACGTATATTAACAATTTTAGTTCAAGAACATAAGTACAATAACCATCAAAGATTCCGGGATTTTACGTTCTAAACTGAATCTATCAATACGTATGTACATTTAATTACGATACGCAATTTGCACAATCAATATTATTTCTAATTGCATTTATCCTGATTGACGGCACAATCGTACTTTATTATCAATTACATGAAGACTAAGTTATTTGCGATGCTGAAAATGTTTATAAAATATTCTCAAATATTTTATTCGACTTCAAATAAGCAATAAGTTCTCAGTTCGGTTCTTTTCATATTTGTGACTTTAAGGGCTTGTTTCACGATCTTCAAGTAAGTCTGAAGTAAGCTATTCGTTGGTTAAGTTGACATTTCGTGTATGTAAAATGACACTTTAACGTCACTTTAACCGGCAAATAGCTTATTCAGGACTTTACTTGGAGATTGTGAAACAAGCCCTATAACTCCGTCATTTATCAAATGATTTAGAAGATTATTTCCATGACAGTACGCCCATTTATTATTTTAATTTGTAAAGAAAAGTTTAGTTGAGCGGTCGCTTTGCTCCCATGCCCTTAGATATGTAATTCGCCCCTACCCGTAATGTAGAAGTGTTTTGGTTTTCGTCATCTACGGGATATCTTTGGATAGGTCTTTCAAAAATAATTGTGGGTTTGTGAAGACAATTTTTTAATTTAGAAATCTTGTTTTTCGAAATTAATTCAGAGTCAATTTTACGATGTTTCAATCAACTTAAAACTACGGAACCCTATTATGCCTGTGGCCTGACGCGCACTTGGCGTTTCATAAGGTAGGTATGCCGTACAATTTCCTAACACTTAACATTTACAACTAGGTACAACTATCAAAAATCTAAAATTTTGTACAATTCGTTATTTCATCATTTATCTCAAGATCTTATCAACAGATCTTCGCCATTTATAGATGGCATTTGCTGGTATATCTATCTATACATATAATAACACTATTACTGATCATTGTCTTTGTATGAATAATGGCTGAGAATAAATACATATCTATTATTGGGGGTATTTAATAACGCAATAGGTCCCATAATCAAGTTTAAGATTAATAATTGTTAGTTTGTTTCTTCCTTTGTTGCCGTAAATCTCAGAAGTGGCTTAACTGATTTATTGAATTTCAATTTGGTTCACAAATAAAAAATATACCTTTACCTTACCTTTTTCAATTTAAGGAATCTTATCCATACCTTTTAGTTTTACAGATATTTTTACATAATCATAGTAATAAATTGGCGTTTCATAAATTTTGGTAATTAATAAGTTGGCTAGAATTTAATTAAATTCTAAAATTGCATATAAATTCTGACGTTTAAATTGGATCAAATTGAAAAAAAAACAACTTTGTATACCATGAAAATACGTTTGAAAAATAAACGGACGAAAACCAATATAGAAAATCCCTTTGAATGCAACTAACAATGCCCATGATCTGGAATAACATAATATTGTCTCGGAAGACGTGGACAAAACCGCAGGCAGAGCGTTTATTTCATAAACAAAGAAAAAAACATAATTACCACTGTAATAAAACAGTCAAGAGAATAAATTAAATAGTAAACTGGTAATGAAACGAGATTAACATTTACTATGTAAAAATTCAGGAAACGATTAGGCCAAGTATTTGGATGCCCCACCGATCGTCTTGAATGCCGCCGTTTAAAAAACTTGTGTAACCACAACCTTGCATCGACCACATATGGTATTGTGATACAAATTAATTTTACCTCTTAATATCCATCGACTGCAAAGATGTACATTGAAACCTTGCAATATGTAATACTAAGGCGTTAATCACTGAGTTTCAGGGATCTATTAATAAACTCACTGATTAAACCGCACTGGCTTTGCTCATACTTAAATTTATTCAAGTAAAAATAATGGTCCTGAATCAACCTTAATCTTACCGTTTAGATGATTTTTAATGTTTTCGTATTACAGATTCAAGTTGATAGATAGAAGGAAATATATATTTAGCAAGTAAGTTAAGAATTCTAGTACCGTACATAATGGATTTAACGGAGTTGTAGAGTACTTTCAGCAAAAGGTCGGACCTGACTTTATTGACCAATCAGTTGTTCAGTAGGGAATATGAGGTTGCCTTTAGAGCTTAGACTGAAGGATAGTCTTATTATACAACTACGCAACAAAATATCTTTTAATGTACAAGGATTATGTAAGGTTAATACAATTAAATACAGATAGAATTTTAAAATCCATAAAATTATACATGATATGTGATAATCTTAAATTTATAAAAACAACTAGCTTTTGCCCGCAGCTTCGCCCGCGGTAGAGATTGATTCTTTACAAATCCTACTTACTTTTACTTAGTTAGATTTAGTTGCCTATGAGTTAAGTAAACATGTATCATTTGATAGCGTGATTCAGAACTTGCAAATGAATTTTATTCACGCCATCTATTAACAACATCCGGAACTAAATATCTAGCAACTAACAAAATATCGATCTTCCCACGGGGATGTTTTACCGCGGTAAAAAGTAGCCTACGTTACTCTCCACCCTCCTCACTATCTTCACACACAAACCATACCATATAACAGCTTCGTTGCGTCGTGAAAGACGGACAAACAAACACACGTTCACAATTATAATATTATATAGTATGGATTCCTTATGCAGAAATGCTAAAAGCTAACTGTAAAACGGAAAATAAATTGTTTAATTAAGCAAACAGTGTTAATTGCTATTGTTATTGGGAAAAATGAAGGTTACTCCTATTATTAGCTGTGTTTAACGTAGGCTAGTCCAAAATAAAATTCACATATCTTTCTGTCCGTCTCCTTGCACATAAATTTCTTTTATACTTTTTTTGAAATCAGTTTTGTAACCCACGAGTTAGAATTTTCTAAGGCCCTCTGACATAGCCTAGCGAAACACATGATGTAGAGTTGATAATTTGAAAAATTTCAGATGTGGAAAGATAAGAATTATGATCTAACTGCAGACACCACTGTTATGTTACAATGACAACCTCGATTTTTAATCATAATAAGTGCCTAAAAATTATTGTTCATCTACTATACAATCATGTCCGGAATTTTTCAACTAGCTTTAACATTGGCACAAGGTTCGCTATGTTTCTAATAACATAACAATTGAGATATACTTATGAAGGATTATTCTTTAAATCCAACCAAACTCATCTTATTCTTTCTCTCGTCTTGTAGTGTACCTTGCTGAACAAAATTTGAAATAAGATGCTACAACTCCTCTTGCAGATCACTTTATTCTATACTATATTATATTGAGTATTTATTTGACAAGTATAATAAGACCAGAAATCAAGAAGGTTCTCTTTTTTAATTCGTTGCTTTTTCCGGCAGCTGGAAAATATAAATATTTTTCTCGCTGATCAATTTTAAATCTTTCATCGCTCAGTTCATTTACTTGTTTACTATACTATACACTATACTTTCGGCAAAATATCAAATCTTTCTCGCTGACCGCTTCATACATTCTGTTATCTACCTTGTCGGAAGCGGCAAGGTCGCTGTCGGATAGTAAAGGTGTATCGTATCATCTGCAGCATTCCACATGTTGTAGATCCGTGTTCGGCGAGTTTTGGCGTCTTGTGATCCAGCATGAATGTGTTAATTGTAATGCAGTAGGGGGATTTACGTACCGTTTTTGTAAATATAACACGGATAGCGGATTTACACATTATGTTTATGAATTAATTGTTCAATTAAGACAAATGAGATGTGATTTTCCGAGTTTTTTTACTCAGTGTCATCACTTTAATAATATTAAAACTTCCTTGAAACCTGCCTATACCCACCCTCTTGTTTGAGCCAGCCGCTAAACGAACCTCTGAGAGCTCATTTGCTCGTTGATCGGTTATTCAAACACTACCGCACAGATTTTCATGGTCTGGAATAACATTAGATACTTTTATCTCGATAAAAGCGCTCAAAGCCGCTGGTTTAACATACAACTCATGACTGTAGTATTATAGACTGTATGTTATGTGACTGTAATTTATTTATTTAAAGTAATATTAGGTATAGAGTGTAGTGTTACAGTGTACCCTTAAACTTTTAACAGACATTGAACCGTATTTACACCTGCGGTTCGTTTACTGTGATATGTCAATTCGCAGCGTGTGGCAATTAATTGATATTATAAACAAATTCAAGAACGCATCTCAATGCCCCGGCGTTACGCAAGCCTTCGCATATTTATGTTTTCCACGAAGGAGATTTTTTACATTCTTCACTGACATTCTATTAATTCCTTTGAATAACTTTATCAGTTTAAAAAAATATGTTAATAGTAACCGGATTTTGATTCTTGAGGAAACAATCGCATTCGATAAGCTTATGAAAAGTTTTATTTTCAATAATATCGAACCATTATAGGTAAGTTTTCCTTGAAAGAGACTGCGTAACCCACTCAATCAACTTTGATCGTGAACCCTGCTGATGAACGGATAATGGTGCTTGGTTCCATCTGTTGAAATAGGTATATAAATGCTCTTTAATAAGCACATACCTAAATTAATTATTATGATTCCTTTTCTGAAAGAAGAAAGGTAGCTATTTATTATTTAATGTCTTTTCTGCAAGTTAGAATTATTTATTAAATAAAACAGTTCAATAATATGCATAGCATGCATGTAGCAAATGCAGAACCGAGAGCGTGGGCGAATGCATGGCATGCGATCAGTGGCGTAGCTAGACCTAAGGAGGCCCCATATCAATATTTTTGTAGGGCCCCCTCGACGTTAGCTGTTAAATATAAAAGGAGTGCCAACTGTAGCGGTCGTAGTCCGCTGGCGAGTTGTTTTTTGGGAGTGTTAGTGGGGGCCCCTATATGCTGGGGGCCCCGTATAATTGATACGGCTGATACGGCGCGGCGGCGGTAGCTACGCCCCTGCATGCGATGCATAGATAACTATAGTGTAATTGTCACCAAGCTCACCTATAACCTTGAATGGAAACTCGTAAGTATTTCATTAAATCAAATTATTCATATCAGTGGGATTAATTGCGAAATAGGTCAAACGATGTTAGAACAAATCGGGCATTTATTCTCAAAACATTCGAAATGAGTAATTACGAGTACAATCGTTAAATTGCGTAAATAAGTCGCATGAGGTGGTACTATAAAGTCTGTAAAAAAGAATGTTTCCTCAGTGGGATTATTCACCTATGATGTAACGTTAGAGATTTTACATTGAGCATTATGCTAACCGCCTCCCTGACTGACGAACGTAATATACCTAATGTTTCAGATACGATTTTAAACTATCACCAATTTACTGAGCGAAGTGCGCCCGGCTTCTACGACAACACGGTCAGTTACTAGTGGTTCCCATTGATATAACAAGTTGTATCTATCCAAATATTTTAGATTTGGCACTGTAATGCTCGAATCTGTATCAACGATACCTACAGATATATTACATGAAATTCCTCCCGATAAGGGAGCACTTTAAGAAGTTGGCAATTAGTGTATCGTATAATAAGTAGGTTGTATTATTTTATTTATTTAACACTTTATTGTTTGTATGCCATAAAATAATATATAAGAGCACAAGAAAAGAATACAAAACAATAGGTTGTAGATACATTAAATGTTATTTTATATCGATTTCAAGAACTTTAATATTAGGGTGAACAAATAAAATTAAGCAATGATTTATCTGGAGAGGTATATGGCTTCTATTTTACTCTATTACACCTATTCTCGTTGAGAGTAACACACTCTAAGAAATTACAGTTAGGTAAATCATAAGACGATTACGGTATCCGTCTCAGCTGTGGTCAGTTGACTAATTTGGTAGTGACTAAGTAGAGCTCGGTAGAGAACTGACGATTATTTAAAGAAAGCTGATCGATCGATAAATCCATATATCGAAAGTTCTGAGAATAGACCCGCGATTTGAAGTAGATGTCATCACTAGGATTTAAGATCGCACAAACATTCGAACAAGGCGAGAATTTTGTTGCGACTACCAAAAGGTCAGTGGCTACGACCTTTCCGGAAGCAAGGTCATTCGAATACTTACCTTACTTATGGCTGGTGCTCACCGTATTGAGTGGGATGGTAATGGTGCATCCACATCTTTACTTTTTATTGAGCGACATTTTGTAATGATCACATCCTGTAGCAATTGCGACTGCTTGTTACCTTTGTCGAATTTTCCGGAACGCGTCCACAATACCATCAACAAATTAATATTAACAAAGAGCAATATGTGAGGATTAAAAACTCACATTAATAATTTTAAATTAAAATTAAAAAAAAACCTCGACAGTTTTATTTACACAAAACATAACTAAGATCACTCTCGATTAAGTCACCTTTCAGACAAAAAAAAATAGATCAAAATCGGTTCAACCATTTAGGAGCTACGATGCCACAGACAGACATACAGATACACAGTAACATAGACATGTCAAACTTATATCACCCTTCTTTTTACGTCGGGGATTAAAAGAGATTAAAAAGAACGTTACATTATGTTAGTTATCCGAGCGTGATGGCTCAGTCTCATTTAATACCCATAAAATAATATTCTAAGCGCGCCTAAACATGAAAAAAAACTTCAAAAAACACACTATCTTCGTAGTCTCTTTCCGGATTGATAATATTGTAATTGGACTCTGCTTATATTTTATCGTACTTCTCAAGTTAAAAATGCGACGTTTAGAATTCGTGACCAAACCATTAAAAAATATTTAAAACTTTGTCTTTGTATTTTTTTACACGAGAATTCCTTATTATTTCAGAGATTGAGTGATTAAAGTATTATAATGATTGATACTAATGATGAATACACTAAAATAAATTAAAATAATTAATTAGGCTACCGCACCGCGCCACACAGGGTAGATAATGATAATATTAATTAATAATTTCGAACGTGTTTATCTATAACATTTTATATAGACACAAATAAATAACAGGTCGAATCTTCATCTGTTGACCTTTAACAAGAAACAAATTTACATTTATTTTACAGTGCGTATAAATCAGAGCGATTTTAAAAAAAACTTATCCTAACAAAAACTTGCCGAAACAAAAAAAAGTTTAAGTTTAACGTTTAAGAATATCATTAAGAATCTCACTTCACATTGAAATAATCATCAATAACAAATCACCGAAAGAATTTCGGAAATTCATCAATAAATGCCTGAGAAATAGCTGCGAGGGCCTCATAAAATATAAACTGTTCATTTGACTAGAAATCATACACCGTGATGTCTTTATTTTATTAAAATCAAACGCTAAAACCCAACTTATTACTCTGTGGTGTTACTAGCTGCGTGGGAAAGGTAGTCCAGTCAAATTAGCTCAAAAATTAATGATAAGCTTACAATAATTCGCATACAGCTGCAAATTGGTACATAATATTTGGAACATCCTGTGAAAAGTTCCCATCGCTCTGACCTCTGAAAAAAAATTAAGATCAAAGTTGTCAAAAATGTATTTTTTGCACTTTTCAGTCAAACATTGTTTTTTTTATGGAAGTAGCCAACAGATGACCGGACGATCCACCTGATGGTAATTAAGTGGCTATCGTCGCCCATGGACATCAGCAACACCAAAGGCATCACTGATGCGTTGCCGGTCAAGAAAAAGAGAAGAAAAAAAAGAAAGATCTGATTTTTAAGCCCCCAGCTGCAACACGACCAATGACGATTAGTTTGGCGGCTGACTCGAGCCTCCTCCGAGGGGCCCGAGGGGCCCTGCCACATTTAGTCGCTTCTTTCGAACCCCATCCAGCGTGGGATGCAGGTTAGTATTCTAACTTCTAAGCCCCCTAAAAATCACCCCAAAGAATCACTATTCTCTTCCTATTTACGAAAGATAGCGATTCAAAAGTTGAGGAAATTCTCTTCTCCATATAAGTACACCGCGCTATAGAACCAATCTATAATATCAGCTGTTTAAAAAAAACTGTTGCTGTTGAAAAGACCGATATGTAATTTAAGGCGTACATACTTATCTATTTATACTTAATGCAGTTAATATAATACTAGTGGGTATGTATCTACTGAATTCATGAATGAATTGAGCTCCTTACATAGTTTTGAAATTATACGTTCCTAAGTTGGATAAATACGAGATAGCTATGATGTTTTATTAGGCGCAAACGCGCAATGGCTTTTCAATGACAAAACCATTAAAAGTGATTAACAAAAAGAAAAAAGAAAAAGTGCTACTCTATATTTTATTAAGTTTATAAATATTGGAATAATTAATTTTTTTCTTGCTTGGCAACGCATCGGTGATGCCCTAGACAGCAAATTTATAGTAATATTTTAAAATAACTTTTTAAAACAAGCTTTTGAAAATGTTTTGAAATTTATATTTTTGCTATTTGCCGCTGAGGAAATCTCTCCTCTGAAGCCAACCCTGAGCGAAGTATCAGGTCATCATTACCACAAAAATGCATTGACATCGGAACAAGATCAATTTGTGAAATTTCAAGTCTCTGCTGAACAGGATCAGTTCTAATCCAGTTTGCAAGATTTGACCTAAACATGCCAAGTGCTGACAATCAAACAAATAAAGCAAGCTCGTAAAAAGATGAACTTCTTACTCATTTCAAAGAGATTGCAGTTTATTCGCTTCCAGGAGAAATTTCAATATTAAAAGTTATACCTATACTTTTAATTTTTACACTTTAATAAGATGTTCTACCAAAGTACTATTATTTCTTCTGTGGTTCTACCAAATAACACTGACCTTGATATTGGCCAGAAAACGGAGTATAAAAGTATCCACTTTAAAAAGTTAAAACTTTTCAGCTGTGCCATTGGTTTCATATTTAACATTATTAAACCTACTAATACTTGGAGCGTATCACCACTCTACTCAAAAGCAGATTGAAACAGTCGATTATTATAACACATAAATAAAATAAATTCAAATGACATAATAATAATTTAATTGTTATTATCACAAACAACGCTGGACATTTTGTTACTTTTTATTTATTTTTTAAATATGTTTTTAAAATCAACATCAATAACGCACACAATTGCAGCTGAATAACGAACCCTAATTCAATATATTTTTCAAATGAAATGATCTCGAAATTCCCGGAAAATTCCCAGCTCTGGCCCGGTTTCGAAATTTCAGTCC
This sequence comes from Thymelicus sylvestris, assembly GCA_911387775.1. Lineage (NCBI taxonomy): Eukaryota > Metazoa > Arthropoda > Insecta > Lepidoptera > Hesperiidae > Thymelicus > Thymelicus sylvestris. The sequence goes on along the minus strand of OU426891.1, from coordinate 15,590,821 downwards.
CATTCTGGAGCTGGTACCGTTACTACATGCCCTACTATACGTACTAGTGCACTATGGTTTCTAAGTAGGTACAAGTATGTCGCTAAAAAAGTCGACCTCTTCTAAGCTCTACCAAACTAAAATAAATTCCACTTTGCACGGAAGACAGACAGTCGTTGCAAATTCCCTAGGGAAGCCGGCAGCCAGTAGACACTTCAAAATGATTTAGTAATTTATTATAAGTACCATTATTTCTTCTGTGGTAATAATCTCAATCATTAGAGAATTAAGTCACTGTCCCAGGGGACTCAGTGCGTCTGTGTATTGCAATTAGTTTAGCAATAAATTATTTGGTACGTGTGGAATTTATAACGAACCCTTCGTGTGTGAATGCGGGGTTGATAGTGTAAGGATATAATCAACTTTATCATGATGTTTTCAAATGTGAATATTCGAAGTATGTTTTTCAAGAAGCCTTAGGCTTCAGTTTATGCATTTTTCAGATTTCTTTTAGCTCTGGAGTCGTAATTAAATTTCTTATTATGGAAGTATAAGGTGCTATGTTCAGAAATGCACTATTATTCAACACAAAAGGTTCTATTAAATTGCCCATGGGCCTCCCTGGACTAAACGCTGGATACAGGATAAAGCACCAAGAGCGAAGAGACTGGCTTGGACTATAGAAGAGAGACCGAACAATTTCATCTACTACTTTTAGTGACATAATATATTTAAAAATACCAATGTAACATGCCAATCACGTCGATATGCCTTCGAGAAGTGATCGCTGGAACATAACTGTCACGGTATCGTTATGAGTGTCACGTTTCGCGCGTGACGATAATGGTAAGGTATTGCCACATAGGTCTACGTCTCGTGCGTTGATCAATGAAGATGTCGATACGATAGTATATTAGCAATATAGCAAGCCTTAAAAATAATAAGTACCTTTTTAGCGCTTTTATAGTTTCTCTTTATGGTTTTTCAAAAATGTTTTTGCAAACGAATAGTTTTTTATGTCTTTTACAATTTGTGTTTGTATTATAAATGTTCAATTATTTGCTTCGTTCGATGGCAGTCGTTAAGATATATCGAAGGGTGGCCTAAACTTCCGACACTTAGGTTGGCCACTTACCCAGCGTTTTAGAGTTATTTATGAACTTTTCAGTTATGAGGGAGACTATACCTGTAGAATAATTAATAGGGTGAAGCCATTGTTTAGAAGTGAAAAGATTAAGATTATTGCGTGGTACAATTTAATAAATATAATTTGGCTTAAAACTGTAGTATAGTACTATAAAAATTTAAATACATTTCTTGAAAGGTTACAAATTATAAAATTGCATGACAAATTGTTTTATTTAAAAAAAATATCAGAGGTGTATTCGTAGATCTGAAGAATAAACATAGTTACATCAGGTTTATCACAAAGCACAAGTCAAGGTTTGACTAATCTAAAACTTACTACTATATTAAGGCAAGCAATAAAAATAAACTTACTGACAAATATGGTAACTATACAGAATATTATCACAGTCTCTGAACTATAGAGTGGCCAAAACCGACATCTAGACAAGTCAATCACTGGGGGCGCGGGGGAGGTTTGTTCTAAAACCTCTAACAGCTTTATGGGAAGAGCGTTGAGGATAAGCGCAAAATAAAATTATAAGCTCATTTTTATTTATATAGATTATTTGTTTTGTAACTACCCTGTCGATATGACGCAATGTCTAGACTTTTTCGGCCTTTTATAGTCATTAAGACGTTCTTTTGCAAGTTCTTACACTGTGATATTATCAAACAGAAGACAAAAGTCACAGACTACGCTGGAGAAAAAGGCAGAGATATAATTGTGCAGTATAAAGTATACAATACATTGTATAAAGCAACCATAATACAGTTAAAAATTCATTAACGATTTCAGTTTTGAAACACACAATAAATCTCTTTGGGTGCAAAGCCTCGGATATATCACTCCTAAAGTATTTCTAATTACCACCAGTAGCCGCTGTGTCCATAGTAACCGTACGGCCAGCCGTATCCATATCCGTAACCGTAGCTAGGCCAACCCCAGTATCCGTAGTGAGGGTAGTAACCGTAGCCGTACCCTCCCCAACCACCGTAATGACCACCCCAATGTGATGCTGCAGTCTGTAAGTCTTCTTTTTCTCCTGCTACTAAGTCTTCTTTTTCTGCCTTTTCCGCAGGTGCCGCAAAAGCTACTGCTAGAAGAATAGCCACGAAGACGAAGACGAGCTATAACAAAAAGGATATTGTAAACAAAACTTACAACAAAAATATCTCTAGAACAAACAAATCTATTGAAAGACATTAAATATTCGTGTAAATAAAATAAAATAACGAAATAACACCCATGACCTGAGTACAAATTTTTATCTGTCACATAAATATCTGCCCTGGCCGGGAGACGAACCCGGGACCCCTCGCTTCACAGGCAGGGTCACTACCAACTAGGCTACAGGGTCGTCAAAAATGTGCTAAACTGCAAAGACAGTCGGTTACATGATACTAGAGTACCATCCATCAGACACAAACAAGTAACTCACATTACATTTTTAACTGACTTCAAAAAAGGAGGAGTTATTCAATTCGACTGTATTTTTTTATGTTTGTTACCTTAGAACTTTCTACTGGGCGAACCGATTTTAATGATTCTTTTTTAATCGAAAGTATGGTCCCACTTAAAGAGCTAGATCTGACGAGTAGTTTTTGAGTTATTTTGAAGTCGGTTATTTTTTGTAAGTAAAATTTAGATTATTATTAATTTCACACGAACTCCTAACACTGATTTTCGTAACACATTTGAACTTGCAATGTGGCTGGCTGCATGGTAGCTTTGACTGCCGGTCCTGCAGGCCACACTGATGCTAATTCCTTTCTTATCCATTTCTTAGTAGTACAAGCACAACAATATTTTCCACATAGACACATGAACAATAATCTAAATTTTACTAACAAAAAATAACCGACTTCAAAGTCTCAAAAACTACATAGTTGTCAGATCTCGTTCAAATTGAGACCACATGACAAGCGCCTGCTTTCGATTAAAAAAATAATCATCGAAATCGGTTGGCGTGATATTGAGTTATTCGTCAATTTGTCCCGCACATCTTAACACAAATCGTCATAGTCGTAGAACAAAGTCGGATCTAACAAATATCAAACTTTACAGGGCAGCCATTTGAAATAATTATGTTAGTTTTTTTGGCATAACTTTTTAAATTCTAAACCTGTAATTATGAAAATTGGTATACATGTAAAAAATAGGATTTGTTATAAAACTGAAAAAAAATAACAGCTTATAATTATATAGTTTTCTAGAAAAATCACATGCTTCATTTTTCTTCGGAGTCAACACAGTCATATAGTATTATCCGACATTGTTCTTCGGAAAGTTGCTGCTCAAAAAATGACGGAAGTTTATTTCCGACCATGTTCTATCGACTTATTAAGTAATATTTTGGCGGATGTGTTATCTGTCATATTCTATTTTGACCGCAAATAGGTAGGATGGCCGGTTTTAGTAAACAGGAAGGTTGACATCGATATGTAGGGTATCTTAAATAAAACACATGCAATAATTTAGTTGTACCGACGCTTTTTTTATTAAATATGAGAAACATTAAGTTTTTACTAAAGTATTACATCAACAGCATTATTTTTGTACTATGCTGACTAAACACAATTTTGACCACATTACTTCGTTTTTGGTAAATTACAAATCTAAAACCTAAACATTTATTACCATTTATATCGACGACCCTTGTGGCGCAATAGATACCATGCCGAATCGCCGCACCACGGGTCCTGGGTTCGATTCCCAGCGAGGCGGAAATTTTGAATTTCTGTTCTCGGTCTGGGTGTGAATGTCTTTGTCTAGTGTGTTGTCCATGGCACCCACGACACAGGGTATCCTAGTGTGGGGCTATGAGTGTGAAGCGTTATTTATTTATTATATTAATATCAAAGAAACAGTATCACAATCATTATAAATAGATATATTTAGAGTAGCTAACAACATCTATTTTTTTAATTACAACTTCAGAGATCAAAATTAACAAGTAATCCAAAACTATAAAGCGATGCTTTTGCACAATATAATTCAATCAGACTCATTATTATCAGAAACATTACGTCCATCTGCTGTATTTGAATAATTATTGAGTTAAGGCCATTCTTTGTATAACTTGAACATCCGAGCGATGCTCAAGTCACCATCTAAATACAGTTTTTTGGATGCTGCTCTATTATAATATGACTCTACCGGCACAAATGAATTGACGTGGGCACATACCGACTTTATCATTTCTTTAAAAGTGCTTCCGCCATATTTATCCTAAGCTGTCGGAACTAGCCTTTCACTAATCGAATATGTTCTTAAAAACATGGTTTTACAAATCTCTATTTTTGATGAGTCATATGGCAAAAAATACTTGTAAGTGAACTGACGGTTATGCTTTAAATCTCTTTGAAGACTCTTTTATACTTCTTTTTTGTAGTATAATATGCAATATGCATCCATTGTTTCTCACGATCACCTAAATGCCAAAACTTTTTAAATGCATCCTGCCTTTCTTTGAGAGTCAACATAGTGTAACATTTATATCTACACATGCATGGAAGTTTACATATTTCGCCGGGACAGTAGCGCCTTTTTGGGGGGAGTATTCCTTTCCAGTATTCGTCAAGCGCTTTCTCTGAACTTCTTCCCAATAATCATAATTTCGGACATGTTTTTTACCTCTACATCGCATAAGAGACGCTGGAGATGACTGGCATGAAGACACAACTGTTTTGATTGATGGACAAATACAGTCTGCATCATTGTAAGTGGGATAAAAAAAATCATTACACAATACATCACCATGGGTTTTAGTTGTGGATGGAGATGTTTGTCTGTTGTTGCCTACAGCCGGGATAATCGGTTGAGGGAGCTTCGAAAGATCTGATATCAAATTAGAGGTATTTAAAGGGGTTAAAGCTGAGCTCATATATAAGGACATAATACAATTCTAATATTCTAATGGGAGTAAATGTGGTGAGGATGCACTTTAATACATGGCCATTAAAATATCTTCTCTACTAACACAAGTACATGAAAGCAGGTTTGGGTTAAAATTTTAATTTGTTGATTTTATGACTACTTGTTTCGTGTATATCGTCCGAAAAGACGTCTTGATAAATGACTTTCATTATATTTTCTATTATGTTGTGTGCTCCTGGGGGTAACGGCGAATGGCATTCTGAAAATATATCAGTATAATGTGTAAAAATATAAATATTATTAATATAGCAGGTCAACGCCTACAAAAACCATTCACAAGACGATTCAAAGACGATTCACCACAAAAAGATTTTAAAATATAAAACTAATAAAATTTACTTCTTTTTATTAATACAGGTTAATTATTACTCAGATCAGATTATTGTTTTAAAGAAAAAAAATAACAATGTGTACAATTAATCGTTGTTTTCCAATAGAAAAAAAGCGGAAGTGAATTTAGTTCCAAGAAAAGTGTGGGATGGTGAGATACGACCTTAAAATAATGAAAAAAGTCCACTGAATATCGTCGGTTGTGATCACGCGTCACTATCATGTCCATAGAAAAAAGTTTTATAGTTACATACCACTTGAAAATTCAAATCTTGTTAAATGTGACACAAACTCAACAGAATAATTGTATTTTCAGATAGCAAGTATTCTTTTTAGGTAAATTAAATTTTGAATTGGTTTATAATTTTCCACAGAAAAACGACGGATAGTCACAACCCACGCTTTAATTATTTACTTTGCAAAAATTTATACAAATACAAAATGTTTATAATTGCCAAATGATAATACATAATTAATTAACTTACCTGGAGTCCCTGGTATGAAGTCCTCCTCGTCATTGCCCTTTTTGTGAATAATATCGTAATTTGTGCATTTTTACTTCATTCTTCAACAAGTTTTAACATAAGTTTTGATCTTCCTGTTTCATTGTGGCACACCTTTTAATATGGTGTATAAAAACTAGTTACATAATAATCAATAAACAGCTAAACAAAGATAAACTAGTGCAATTGTTTAAAAAATATATAATTAGGTGCTACGCGTGGACGAGTTCGGCGAATAGTGGCGGTTGTAGAGATACGGCGGTAACGAGAGAGGCGGTGGCAGTTTACCGCGCGTCGAACAACGACGAATATACTCAAACGTCATTTTACTATGAGCGCATTTCAAATCCGTCGTTATACCGACTGATTAATTTGAAAACTAAAATACATAGAATTTTTTTTGTAACGCAGTAAAAATATTTAGACAATGTAGTATCCAAATATGGTAAAAAGTGAATTTCGCATTTTTGTCAAATCCGTCTTTATTCTACGACTATGACGAAATATACGACTTTGTGGTTTTCTCATGGATGCCATTGTCAGATCTCAATAAAATTTATGTGGGACCACATGACAGCCACCAGCTTTCGATTAAAAAAAATCATCAAAATCGGTTCGCCCAGTCCAAAGTTCTGAGGTAACAAACATAAAAAAAAATACAGTTGAATTGAGAACCTCCTCCTTTTTTGAAGTCGGTTAAAAATGTTACGGCCAAGATTATAACAGCAGTCCCAAAAAAATCAAATTTTATCCTCTATGTCTCCTACTTGTTTTGCGTAATTAGCGCCTTGTTGCGCGATAATAACTTCATCATTTTCGAAATGCAACTGCCCATTGTAATTATAGGCATAAAATAAAATAGACTGAAACTGATAACTGATTTCACTACTGAACTAATGAAATGAAACGAATATAATAGAAAACAAACAAAACCATGTCACTGAAGTATTCAAAATCTTTCACGCGTTTAACCATCCAAAAACAATAGCGTTTGTTCATTCAATACCTTAAGAGGATCTACGCTTCTACGCTGAATTTCATAATTCCCAAGAGGAGTTTAAAAAAATATTTTATTTTATAAAAAATGCGCGTAAAAGGGCAGCAATTGTTGTTTTTTCATATAAATATAAAAAATGCAATCATCTCTTTTAGCTGTCACAAGGAATACAATTTTTTCGATCATAAAAAGTTTTTCTTCTTGTTATTTGATAAAAAATATTTATGGGTGAATGAAGTGAACATGCACAAACTTTAGCAGTGTGACGTCACCACAGATTAAGAAAGTAAGAAAAAAAAAATGTTTCGTCGTAAAATATAATTAACTTTGCTATTTTAATTATATCTATTAGCGTGACGTATTTAGTGTGTTCAAATAGTGCAACTTTTATTTTTGGAACGAAGTTCCTTATCGCGCGTTGCGAAAGGGGGCTAGGCGGAAAATTTGGTAACGACACTTTTTGACAGGTAACGACACTTTTTGCCGGTAACGACACTTTTTGCCGTCGTAGTTTTTTTTACATACAAAGCAAGCCAGAGTACTAGGATAGCAAAATTTTCGTGAGAAATTTAATACCTTAGATTTGGTTTGGCACACTTGCTGCATGTTTATGCTATCCTAGTACTGACTGCAAGGAACTTCGTTCCATCCGGGTGTCCCTTGACACCTCTCAAGTTTTTTTTAGTTTTTAACGACAAAGAGTTTTGCTTCTGCAAAAGTTCCTTCGCGTGTGAAATATTTACATAATCCATTTTGTCAGCTTTGGTACAGCTTAGAAAATAACTTTACATACAACATTTTTACATAAACTAGCAATGAAGGAAATTTAGACTGTATTGATGAGATAATATTTTATCTCATTATCAATCTTTAAAATATAAATGCACTTTATTTTTACACCATAGTAACACACCTCTTTTTAACATCTCATGGCATTGTTGACTGACTAAAGATTTTATCCAAGTTAATTACCTATCTGTTGAAATTAAAGTATTTAATACCAATGTAACGAAGTAAATTTAAATTTAAAATAATAAGTTATATTATGAACAGTCAAACCGGTTAATTTTTAGTTCCAGTGTATCTTTAATTCTGTTTTCGTTTAATTATACTTATCCTTACTTAACCCGTCCATATGTACCTAAGTTGTAAGTTTTTACACGATATATTTTAAGTTCAAGCCCACGTAAGAAAACATCGTATTCAAAGTTACACTGGCATTCAAAGGGTTTGATTGTAGAATACTATTGTGATTGTAACTATACAATAATAGTATATAGGTACTGACCTAATAACAGATTTTAAGCATCTTTTCAGTTGAATCTCCAATGAGTAATCTATTTTTTTCTAATTAACGTTGATGAATGTTGTTGATGAATAACACTAATAAAAAAATCGTCCATAAGTTTATTGACACCAGTCAATCACTAATTGATAATTAATGTGTCAGAAAGATAAAACCCGCATAGTGTCGCATGTTCTATTCATGGGAGTAAGTCACTTATTTCCCACATGCATTCGCTAAGCAAAGCACTGTAACGTAATTAATATTTAACAAATCTACATAATTTCTTTTGAACTAACGCGATTGTGTTTAGACACTGAGGTTTTTAATTCCTTCAAAAACACTTTTTTTTTCAGATTCAGACCTCTGGAATTATTTAAAAAATTTCACACTTTTATGAAAATGTTTAATTTGCGTTGGCTTGTCTCAACTTGCATGCGACTTTTATAGTTTAGAGATGAGTTAAGATTTGTAGTTTAGTTAAAATGAAATTAATGAAGGATTTCTTAAACAAAATAACATGCATCTTTTTAAATCGATTTTCAAAAAAAAAAAAAATAACTGAAATAAATACAGAATTTTAATTTAGTAGTAATAAGCTTCATTGATATTTAATTTAAAATAACATATCTTTTCACGATTGTTTTTAAGCAAGCCTATTTATCTTAAGTTATAAAATATTAATATTAATATTACGCAATGAGTAAATAGTGGTACTTACTTTTTTGCAAGCCATGTTGGTTTGGCGACGTATGCGACACTGGTGGGTATGATGGTAAGTCACCATTTATATGGTGGTCGCGTCCTAGAGCCACGAATGACTGATCGCCTTCCTATATGCCATTGACCTACAGTTTTGGGGATTAAACACTATAATGGGAGATATGCAGGATATAATTAAAGGTTTCCGTGAATAGTTAAACATAGAAAATAGTTTACAAGTAGTGAACAACTTAAAGGAACGTTTTGTATTCACCATTTCTTCCGTCGTCATTAAGTCTGAAGACTTGGATGTTCAGCCAATATTGACTAGTTACCATCGTGTGGTCCGTCTGCTCTTTTATCGGATATTGTATCGCATAGAGATCCTGTAGGTCTGTGAATCATAGGTTTCCGGGTTAGGTTCCCAGCCCGGTGACAGATAAATGTGTTTTCAGGCATGAGAGTGACGTCTTTTTTGTGTTGTCCAGCTTACTCGGGACACAGGAAATGTAAGGAGGATCCATCTTTAGTCTCTGCGTGGTTTTAACTCATCAATGGCATACTACTGCAGAGCTGTCTTTGCCTCTTCAGGAGGCCTAGAGCATACTCCACCACGCTGATTTAGTACGGATTGGTGGAGTGGTTAGTGGCCAACCCACGCGTCAGAAGTTTTCATGCCACCCGCAGGCCTTCGACATGGCTTAAGTTAACCATTGTTACCTTGCGATAATAAACGGGACCGACAGTAAAGTGTCCTCCGAAGCACAAAAGCGCTCAAGAAATTTTTGCCACCAGGGACACATAGTAGAGCCTTTACTGAACTAAATAACTTGTTGTTACTACTGACCCGAACCCACTTTGCTGAACGTGAAACATTTTTTCATTCATTTACTTGTGATGAAGTAAAAAGTATTATTTATCAGTGATTAATAATCACAATCAAACAATCACAATCAATACTGTGTCACTCAAGAATAATGTAATTTTCTATTGGTGAAAAAAAAAATGTTTCTGAATTTATCCATTAGAAAAAATGACAAAAAATAACTCTTTCCTCTTGATAATATTAGTATAGATCAGATATAACATGTTTTCTAAGTCAAGGATGGCTATCACACCTTTTTACGGACGACATGTCATGGCGTTGCCTATGTAATATTCATATGATGTCTAATCCACGCTTAATTAAGGGATAGGGATAAAACATTGACATAGTAACTTGGAGTGTGTCTAGATGACAAAGGTATGAGTTAGAGCTCATATTCTTACTATGGCGTAACTGTTAAGACACGATGATAAGCCATGCCAAAAACTTCTAACCTTTTTATCCAAGACTTATTTTTATGTATAATAGTCATACTTATTCATGTAGGTTTCTTGTTGTATGTTGTATATAGTATTATTTAACTTTATGTTATTGGATAGCAGGGTATTTTTTATAAAAATTTCGTGTAAACCTAAATAAATTCTTGAAAATATTTTTATAACGTCATGTCATATAATTGAGAAGCAATACTCTTTAAATTTTAGTAACATCCTTTTGAATGCTGTTGATTCAATAGTACATTGGGTTTTGATTTATCATTCGCTAATTACTTCCATCTATATATATAAAAATGGATGTTGCTAAGCGCTAATCTCGAGAACGGCTCGACCGATTCGGCTAAATTTTTTTTTGTATGTTCCTTGGAGTCCACGGAAGGTTTTTATAATATTAAAAAAAAAAAAAAAAAAAATAATTGCGCGGACAATACTAAAACAATACTTTTCTTTTCACATAAAAAACATTACCGGGAGTAATGGCTAACCGCTATATCGTCGCCGATCAACTGCAGATAAAAGAAGATCAACAGTTGTAAAAGGAAATCAACAAAATATCGAAATTGATAATCGTTGCATTGTTCCTTATTCACCAATCCTATCAAAGACTTTCAAGGCGCATATCGTGATATGGCTGTGATTGGAGTTAGTGCTGAGATTTCTGTTGATGAAGTTAACCAATACCAAATGTGCCGTTACGTTAGTATTAATGAAGCAATTTTGGGTATTTTTCTCTTCCCATTCATGAAAGATACCCCACTGTAGTTCATTAAGCAGTCAACTTAGAAATTGCCCAAAGAGTATATTTCACTGCACAGAACGTACTACAACGACTTATTTAACCACTATATACAACCTTGACCAGTTTTTTTGGTATGTGTCAGAATGATGATTTTGCCCGAACACTTCTACTTAGCAGCGTTAGCAGCTGTTAGAAAATGATTTAAACCTCAAATGATGCTGTAATTTCTTTTAAACCTCAGCAAATACGAACATTGAATCAGAATGAATGTTCCGCTGTTGAACCAACAACAAAAATTTGTAAATGATGGAACTGGAGGAATTTACTATTTGGATGCTCCAGGTGGTACATCTTCATCTAGCAACTCATTGACCTTGGTAATGGCAAAATCCCTGTTAATGATTCGACTGGCTGCATTATATTTTTGTCAGTTTACTGAAAAAACAATCGAGCTCATACAAAACGTGTTCCCAAACGTCTCTCAAAATTACAAAGATCATTTGTGGCTGAGCGTTCGTGCTATATTAGCTGCATGCAAAATTACGGATGTAGCTGAAATAAACTTCAAAATTTAAAATGAAATTGCCGGTGAATTAAAGACATACAAATTTCACATACACTATATATATGTGAATGATGTATGTGCATGTGAACTGTATGTGAACTGATGATCGTTAAATTTTCCGGGATTGACACCTTATAATCTTCAATGCAAAGTAGGATCGGTAGTCATAATGTTAAGAAATAGTAAATATTAACTTATTTTTGTAAGTAATCGTCGTTTATTGTTGAGGTTTAGGTACTGTTAACTTTTGACAGAACGAAGTCTGTCGGGGCAGCTAGTATTTTTATAATAATAGACTAGGAAACAAAGTCCCGAATTTTCTGGAAGTTAAAAAAAAACTCATTAAAACTATGAGAAAAATCATGAAGCAAACTACTTTAAAACTTAATTCCAATCCTAATGAAACGAAAATAGTTAACCTCCAAATGAAATCAATTGTGTCCACCTCATTAAAATTAAATTATTTTCCTATTGTTTGTCCACAAATATACGATGAGAATAATGAAATCCAATGTTATTGTAGATTTTATTTGTCATTGAGTTTACAATACAAGAATAAGCAGCCTTGTTTCAGTAAGGCTGAAGCGCTCATGGACCATTGGTATTTCAGAAGTTTAAGTGATTGACCGTGTTAGCAGACTTTCTTCTCTCTTTCTTGATGGCAATGTATCAGTGGATTTTTAAGGCTACCTGCGGTTATTATTAGATTAGAATTGTCCTTACGTAATTATTGAATGGCCACTTATTTTGAGTTTTGACTTGACTCTCACTTTGGCTTCTAATCACCGAACAGTATTTGGTTAGATGGTGTCGTACTATACTACACCATTGCATATTGAGTATATTAAAGCGTAAGCTCTTAGGCATCAAATCCCAAAAGAGTCCTTTCTTTAAGGTTATAAAATCCTTATTAAATACCGAGAAGTTCGCTATACAGAAGTAATTAACATAACAGAAACAACACATCAATAAAATGGTTTTGATTATTTTGTTTGGAAGATAAAATCCTTCAAAACAAACAATGAACGATAATAACACCTGCAGCCCAATTGTAATGGAGGAAGAAACGTTATTAGTACAGACGCTGGGACGTTGCAGATTAATACAATAGTTGTCGTGTCCACTTAAGTTGAACCTTTGTCTATAGTCATAACAGGAGGTGAGTAGATTCTTATAAATAGACATGAATTTAGGAGTATTCATCTTTTAAAATTCTTCTTAATTTGAGTAAAAAATTAAATGATAAAAATAATATTGTTAATAGGTTGTAGATGTTAAAATTGTAATATTGCCCAACGGATTTTATCATCTACAATTCCTCATGTATTGAGATTTTGATAAAATAAAAATAGCTTTTTAATGTAGCTTTAATAACATTAAGAACTGCACAATAATAACATAGATTGGGTGGTTTTATTTAAAACTAATAATATATTACTGTATTTTAAGGACTGTAATAAAGAACGTACTGAATAAAATTTATGTTAAAAAATTACTTTAGTTATCTGCAGTAATATAATAATGCATAAAAAATATGGATGTATATTACTATTAGAAATCGCTCCCGCATCCGCTTCTCTCATCACGTAGGTAACGAAGTACAACGGATGTTCAATTGTAGCCATTTTGAGTCTCCTCACACCTTCCTTCCGCCAGATGATTCTTATCGTTATTTTCTGTCATTGAAAAATATTTTGTCATAATTGAAAAACAAACAAATAATCATCTCCTAATTTGAAAAAAGGGTGCGTGTACTTTTGTACGCGCGTGAGAAGTTATACTTCTTTGGCATTAACTATAGTATTGATTATATTATATATTATGAATAATAATATTTTGCGAACTTCGTATCGCGTAATAAGCCGTGAATGTACTTTGTTCTTACTTTTAACTTTTATAGTTTTGGTAACTTTTAACAAATCAGAGACCATTAAATTCCCTCCACTCCCTCCCCTCCCTCCCCCTCCCTTCCCCTCCCCTCTACCTCCCCCTCCCACTCCCTCTCTCCCTCCCCTCCCCCTCCCCTCCCTCTCCCCCTCCCCTTATTTGTCTTATTGTTAATATTTTAAGTTAAGAATGAGGAATAAAAACAAAAAGAAAACATCAATGAAAACAGCATCGTAGCTGCGAAACTTATGAATTTAAAGTATTCTTTGAACTCATTGATGTTTTTATTTGATTCTAACGTCACACTTGTCACGTAGCCGAAAGAACGCGGTGACACGAGATGAATAACTAATGGCATGAAGAGGATTTTTGTGCACCTTAAAACTTGAAACGTGAGAATTTATGAATGGCTGTTTTTATTGTAAAAGAAAACAGCTACAACTTAGCCAGTTACAAACTCACGCGCTAGACACTACATCTGTATTGTACTGTAGTTATTATAATACATATTGTACTATTTGCTGACGATACATCATTAATATTTAAATGTGAAAGGAATAAAGTAAATTTTGACGACGTAAATAGTGCTCTTTCGCATGTGTCGCGTTGGTTCACTATCAATAATTTGCTTTTAAATGCAAAAAAAACTAAATGTATAGAGTTTGTACTACCTAATGTTAAAAAAGTTAACAAATCTCTCAGACTGAATAATGAAATATTGCACATGGAGGAATCCACGGTCTTTTTAGGGGTGACCTTAGATAGTAAACTTCAGTGGGGCCCACATATAACAAATCTCGCGACTAAACTCGGTAGGGCTGCTTACGCTGTTAGGAAAATAAGGCAGTTTACTGACGTCGAAACTGCTAGGATGGTTTATTTTGCATATTTTCACAGTATTATGTCATATGCCATCTTGCTGTGGGGCAAAGCAGCCAGTATAGAACAAATTTTCATACTACAAAAAAGAGCTATTAGGGCTATTTATAAACTTAGATCTCGTGAAACTTTGCGTGACAAGTTCAAAGAAATAGGTATACTTACAGTAGCCTCACAATATATCTATAGTAACGTGGTTTTTATACGGAATAATATAAGCGCGTATAAACAAAATTTTGATATCACTAATCGCCAAACAAGAAAAATGCACCAGTTAGTAACGCCATCTTACCGTCTTTCTAAAGTGAAGCGATCTTTTATGGGCCGTGGTGTACAGTTCTATAATAAAATCCCAAAGTTAATACGTGATTTGCCAGTGGAATTATTTAAGAAACATGTAAAATCTCAACTTTTAGGGAAAGGCTACTATACTGTAGATGAGTACATAAATGACAAAGACGCATGGAAATGACCAGATCTGCAACCAGTTCCGTACAGGCTAGTGATACTTCTTTGTAAGAAATATACCAATGTATTTTATTTTTAAAAGATGTGCTGAGGAGTTTCTTTCGGCTTTTCTTCTCCTCCATGACAAAGCACCTTTCCGAAAAGCTGGTAAATTAAAAAAATGACGTGCATAAGTGTATCAATGATACCTACATGAATAAATGATTTTGAATTTGAATTTGAATTTGAATTTGAATTTGAATACAACATAGCTTGGCTTCAAGCTATAAACGGTCTACTATTGACCATGAGCTAAAATGCTCTTTAAAGCTTATTCACATAGGAGAGGCTAAGGAATCCATTTTATATCCCGATAATTTTTATAAGAAATTCTGCTTTACCCAAAATAATCGAGAGGATCTCTTAAAAGTTGTAGTTAATTAATGATTCATCCAATTAAGAGTTAATAAAAAACTGTTCTTACCTTTTCAATTAATTAATTACCGCATCAAATCGTCAATACAATCGTCATATTAGGTTTTTTGTAGTTGATGCTGCAGAATACTGTCAGTAATTTAAATGTGTGGAAACAGGAGTTTATTTGATTTATTGAATGTCTACTTTTTAGCGATACACTCGGAAATCGGTTCCGAATTCGCGATACAGTATCCTGCACACACATATGCCGCGATTGCTTTGCGACGGTCCTGATTGCGAATCCATCTTATCTTAATCTTAATATATATAAATTACGTGTCACGTTGTTTGTCCGCGATGGACTCCTAAACTACTAAACCGATTTTAATCAAATTTGCACACCGTGTGCAGTTTGATCCAACTTGAAAGATATGATAGCTTACAATGTTCCTTAAGGCACACGGAAGGTTTTAATTTAAAAAAACTTTTGACAGAACGAAGTCTGTCTGGGCAGCTAGTACTTATATAGTTTTTAATCTTCGAGAATCATTAGTCAGTACTTTTTTTTAGTAAAATCGTAACTTTTCTTTGTATTTTTTATGTTTGTTAGGTACCTCAGAACTTTTGACTGGGTGAACCGATTTTGATAATTATTTTTTTTATCGAAAACTGGTACATGTCATGTGGTTCCACTTAAATTTGAGCTAGATCTCATGAGTGGTTTTTGAGCTATTTTGAAGTCGGTTATTTTTTTCTTGGTAAAATCCAGATAATGTTTTCTAAAAATTATAGATAAGCATGACGTCAACATTACGAAAACATCAGTAAAAATCAACAATGTTGTAAGTTGATCATCGAGACCTATTTGCTCACCATTACAATACGTTACGTGTACCGCGCGCCATGGGTTTAATTCCATGGTTCGAGCCAGTCAAGTGTGACCGTGGACCCACTGACAGACTTATTACGTCATCCACGTCACCAACTGAAATACCGTAAGACTGGAGTAAACTCCAAGAAAATGAAATAAAATAAAATTGAGTGTAATGAATGAAAATTTAATCTAATGATACAGTTTGCATACTTAATATATTTTATCTTTTGTTTACTATAGGTCCATATTGGTTTTATCGCTCATCAATTTTGGGGCACCTCACAAATCTTCGACCGTACGCTTGCTTGACAGCACGATCCTCCCCACCCTACCTACATGGCTATGCTAGAGTTAGCGGGAAATGGGTCTGGACAAAAATAAAAATCACTCATACCGAGTGTGTAAGCGTACATCTTATAATCTTAATATATATAAATTACGTGTCACGTTGTTTGTCCGCGATGGATTCCTAAACTACTTAACCGATTTTAATCAAATTTGCACACCGTGTGTAGTTTGGTCCAACTTGAAAGATAGAATAGCTTACATCTCAAAATAAATAAAAAAACTTTTGACAGAACGAAGTCTGTACGGGCAGCAAGTATATATATAAATTACGTGTCACGTTGTTTGTCCACGATGGACTCCTAAACTACTTAACCGATTTTAATCAAATTTGCACACCGTGTGCAGTTTGATCCAACATGAAAGATAGGATAGCTTACATCTCAAAAAAAAACTTTTGACAGAACGAAGTCTGTCCGGGCAGCTAGTATTATGTAAAAATCATCTCTGCCTCAACCAGGATATGAATACCTGTAAACCAAGACAACCAACCCAGCAGTTCGCATTTCAACAAGGCTGCAAGGTCATCATATTCGCATAGTGCACCGAGTACTGAGGTACTTTTAGTATAATTATACTACCTGCTTAACATTGGAGACACTCGGTATTATCTTGTAATTTGTGTGACAATACCGGCGACTCACGTGGGAATCGTTTATAAACAATCAAATCCCGTACTTCCATATAATTACACAGCAGGTAGTAGGCACCAATGATTTCCCTTTAATTATACAGAATTATAAGGTGGTATATACTATATACTTAGCTTGTACATAATATATTTTATGAGTTTACAGTACAATATAAAAACATTTTATTGCACACCAAATTATAGAATGTAGGTACGTAATAAAATAAAATATTCAATGCATAGTAAATAATTTAGGCTATTTTAATGCTAAGCGATCGAGATAACTCAAATTGGAAATTTACCAAATTTGATGATATACTCGTACATAAGTAAATTGAGGGACAGAAATACTCTTCTAACTCTACAACTAAAGTTTAAAGTATGATGTTTGTCAATGGAACCGATACCTACTAAATGAGAGAAAAAAGCAAAGAGGAAAAAATTTAACGGTGAAAAGATACATAGGTACTTACCGGAAATAATAATTTATTAAGATATCTAATAATAAGAAGTGACGGAAAATAAAAAAAACTTGAGAGGTGTCAAGGGACACCCGGATGGAACGAAGTTCCTTGCAGTCAGTACTAGGATAGCAAAAACATGCAGCAAGTGTGCCAAAACAAATCTAAGGTATTAAATTTCTCATGAAATTTCTCACGAAATTTAATACCTTAGATTTGTTTTGGCACACTCGCTTGCATGTTTTTGCTATCCTAATACTGACTGCAAGGAACTTCGTTCCATCCGGGTGTCCCTTGACACCTCTCAAGTTTTTTTTTATTTTCCGTCACTTCTTATTATTAGATATCTTAGTAATCTGGCTTGCTTTCTATTTAAAAAAACTACGACGGCAAAAAGTGTCGTTACCGGCAAAAAGTGTCGTTACCAAATTTTCCGCCTAGCCCCCTTTCGCAACGCGCGATAAGGAACTTCGTTCCAAAAAAAGAATTATGACCGAGTTATAATTATGTAACGACACAGTATAATGCGCTTTAGCTTGCCTTTTAAAGCCTTAAAGGAGTACAGAGACTCGGCAATGGAAACTGGATACAGAATTCCACAGATGAGCTGAGAAAGTGGAAAAAGAAAAATATTTTTATAAACATTACAGAAGAAGCTAAGTACAAATATAACACAATATAAAATTCTTTATTGTAGAACAAAAAATAATAACATCTTGTTGTAGGTACCTACAACACGGAGTTTTGTATTGTAGATATTTTCATTTGTTTAATATAAATTAATTCACAATTGTACAATAAACTTAAGTGCGACACTTCAAAAGCTAGAAAATACTTCTTTGTCTATCACAGCAACTCCCACTCAAACTACAATACATAACATGTAAACCACGAAAATAAGCCGCTCAATGTTTTGTTTAATTATAATATAATACCCGTAGCGCTCTTTTTAAGAAATTTAATAAGCGCCATCTATTACTTAAAACATGAATAGAACATTGTATTATCACAGCCATTGTTCGATAGGTGCAAAGTCAACGTTTGGTGAACCACCACGGCTAGATGGCGCTGTTTTCGTAAAATATGCTGCGACGTTTCCACTTACGCTGCCATAGGGTATTCCACCTGAAATATATACAAATACAATTTTAACAATTAAAATAACTGTAACAATATAAAAAATGCCGGCTCCGGCCCGTTTAGGCCTCCAGATTCACCACCGTCACCATTGAAAACCATAATCCCTACTAGAAGCATCACTGAAGGTCGCTCAAGAAACCACGCTGAAGCTTGTTAACCAATTGTGCGATATTGTTACCAAAGCACGTGAAGCCCTGGTTGCTTTTAATTCTAGTTGAATTAAAACGCATTGTACAAAGTCAGAGGTTGGTGTCCACTAAAAAGACCTAATGACATTTGCTCCTCCAATAATCTATAAGCTACAGTAGTTACAGCTGAAGTTGGCTTAGACTCGAGGAAAAATTTATGAAGGTGAGGTTTAATACAAAATCTCCCAATGCACATCCACAGATACCTAAATTGTATAGCAAATAGGCTTTTGTTCTAACTTTATTATAGTACGATTAAGCGCCCTCGCTTTGCTTCGGTTTTCTTATTGTTTTACACCTTGGGTTACATTATTAGAGTTTTATTAAGGATCCCTATTTTTTTTGAAAATGACATAATTTAACCTATTACACTCGGGTTCAGTGTAGCTTCCCAACAGTGAAATATTTTTTTAAATCGGTTCAGTAGTTTCGAAGCCTATTCAATGCAAACAAACAATCAAATCTTTCCTCTTTATAATATTAGTATATTATTATTAGTATATCTAGTATTAGGAATAGCAAAGTATGCTTACCATGAGAAATCCCTGGTGGAGGGTCAGGGTAGTGGCCTGCACTGTCTGGGTGCGCCAGGACTGTCGCCACGAGCGCCATCAGGGCCCATATCAGGAATGTAACCTGGAAATTTAAATGAACATTCATCAGTTTAACTTACAAGTAGACTGTTGTCCATTTCCTTTGTGTGTTACAGAAATTCAAACTCTCATTCACACTCGAATCGAACCTAGGACCGGTCCGGCATGGTAACCATTACGCCTCGCGCGTCATCTTGATCTCAATCTCGTCTCGAAAAGTATCTAAATAATTACGATAGAGATAAATCTTAAAACCTTCATAAATTACATGCCCTCCCTAGTGACTATGTTCAAATAACATAATTTTTTCCAAAAGATA
This sequence comes from Thymelicus sylvestris, assembly GCA_911387775.1. Lineage (NCBI taxonomy): Eukaryota > Metazoa > Arthropoda > Insecta > Lepidoptera > Hesperiidae > Thymelicus > Thymelicus sylvestris. The sequence continues at coordinate 15,571,152 of OU426891.1, read as the reverse complement.
ACATCAGCTGTGATAAGGTGAAACGGACCCAGTTTTCATTTTTTTACGTACCTACGTACTTACGTAAAAACAATGCATAATTTTTATATTGTCATACTATATTTATATACTTTTCTATATTGTCATACATCAACACAAATACGTCCGAAGTATTATACAAGATCATTAATTGTTAGATGTATGATATCAATGTTAGCGGAATGCATTTGATTGATAGCGGGAATGATATCATGTCACATCTGTGATGCGAGGTCAAGATTGTACCAGGGCCGCATGACTTTCGTAAAGACAATGACAATCTGTTGCCACTTAGAGTAATATATCAGTGATAATGTAGGTCGGACAAGGGCGTAGTAGTATAACTGACATGATTTCAAAGCTTGTGGAATATAATTTTAAATTCACATATAATATTATTTGCGTTTCTTCGTCACTACGTCTACACGACCTACAAATGATAGTACCACTAATACACGAAGAAATCACAAATAAAAATATACAGTAGGATTTTGACTTGAAGAGATTACAGTTGGAAAGCGTTGTTAACCGCAAAACATTTAGGTAGAAATTGAGAAATAGATATTTCTTTAAAACGGCTATAAATTAGATTGTGTTAGTAGTTAAAAAAATATCGGATGAATAGCCTAAACAAAACAGTTCTTTATATGGACATTTTCTTTGGTGGAGTCCACGCCAAGAAGTAAGGTGGGGACACAATTTATTGGATATTTATGCTGATAACTAGGAAACAATAATTTCCTATTGTAATGATATAATGACATTAATATTTAGTGTAACATAAATATCTTCCCTGGACAGGAGGTAGAACCCGAGACCCTTCGCTTCACAGGTAGGGTCAATATCACTATCAATAGGCTACGGAGTTGATACGATATGTTTCTTTATTTGTTTTGTTCCATTCATTCCATTACATTCCACAGTCTACCACGCTGGCCGAGTGCGGTTTGGTAGACTTCACACACCTTTGAGAACTTTATGGAGAACTCTCCGGTGCGCAGGTTTCCTCATGATGTTTTTTCTTCACCGAAGCAAGTGATAATTAACTTATGAAGTACTTATCATTTATTGTCGAATTAAGATTAAGCATTATTAAGAAAAATTAGGAATTTTATAGAAATAACCCTTGAATGGTAATGTATATTCTTACCAATAAGATTCGTGGTAACTTTAGAAGCATAAAATAATAATTCTTGACTCTACACAAGTGTAACGCGTTAAAGTCTTTTAAAGGCAATAATCGTAAAGATGTTAATTTTATTATTCAATTTCGCAAAGATATTTTCAACATCTTTTAATTATGTAGGAACCTAAATAAGTGAATGTTAAAATTAATGACGTCAATGTAAATCTATACAAGTTTTGTAAATAAACATTCGGTTGCGGTAAATATCCTTGAACATTTAGTTGTATGTTTAATTGAATGGGAAGTACTGGAAACCTCAAAATCAAATTACCTAGTAATTATATCTCAAACCAGTATTGATTATAATGATTAAATAGTAACACTCTCTGTCACAATTTATACAAATTGGGGTGATAATCGAGTGCAAAAAAATTATTGATTAATATGATTTTCTTATTATCATAGTATTTATTATATTGTATTACCTATTCGTTATCGATTTTAATGGCCATATTTGGTTTGTATTTTTTTTTAAATCACCAAGTCCTTGTTATACGATTTTGTAATTATCACGATTGATTTTAATTAAATATATTTATTTCAGATATCTTAAAATTTTATTTTAACATGTATTTTAAATTCTTGTTTGAATTTAAATTGTATTTTGAACAATTTTTATGGTAACCGATCAAGCAAAATTCAACTTAAAATTCTAAGTAATAAGCGTTGTTATCACAAATAAACAAAAGGTAAACGCACCTGTCGCTGACAAAGCATAGTGTTGATAACAGCCGCTAGAGTGCGCCGCGCGCGACACACTCGCTATTTATATTGAGAGATGCGGCCGCCAGCCGAGATGGGTTATTCTGCAACACATGGACATTGAACACACATCTTCGAGATACTGACAGTATAATACAAAAAAAATATTCTTAGTATAAATAATTCTGAATATAAATATATTGAATATAAATTATTCCAAATATACTTTATATACTTTTCTTTTATATTTTAGAATATTGTTTTTTTTTATAATAACTACCCTAAGAAATTGGAGCATCTGGTGAAATGAAGGCAAATTATAAGTACTTTGTAAGGCCTTGATCGAATAATGAAGAATGCAACACAGAAGTACTCTTCTGTGTTGCATTCTTTCATTTCTCTTTGCTCGTTGCATTTCTCTTCTCTTCTTACTAGAAGAGAAGAGAAAATAGACAAAGAGATCCTAGGTTCGATTCCCAGCGAGGTCAAAATTACAATGGAGAGTTTATATTTCTATTATTTATGTTTATTATTTGTGGGCTCCTGCGTCTATTCAAGTACTGTGAACCAGTTGTTGATCTGTAGGAGCGGTCACTTACTTGAATTGAAGGAAAACTTAATCCTTCTTTATTTTCTATAAATCTTACGCCCCAACTCAGAGTCACGGCAGGTTACTTTAATCGTTCCTCAGTATCACCATACATATTCTGTACTAAGGAGCGATTTAAGTAACCGTTAGTGACTCTGAGTTGGGGCGTTAACGACTATTATAGCACAATAACAACTGTGCCCATTGAGGCACGGATCCCCTCATTTTCTATATAAACGTTCATTCATTGCATGTCATTGCATTATATAACTTAACGTCTAGGTTAAATTGCCTTACTATTTATCAATATTGAAAATAAATAAATAATAAAAATAATCGCTGACACACTAATACACCTGCAGTAGATACCTGTGTCGCGGGTGGCATGGACTACACATATACAGATTATTACCTGTGGGCTGGTAGCATGGATGACACATCTATTGGGCTCGGCCCAATGAAACGACGATATCCAACAGCTATTTTATTATACTTTTCTACAAGATAATCTTAACACTAAAATTAGGTTCTAATATTACTAACTTCCAGAGAGACATAACTTTTGCAACCGACTGTTCAGCCCAAATGTTGAAAGACGAATGGTTCGCGTTCGGTGCTCTTTGCTATAACATAACATAATCTATACTGACTGACATCAATACATCAATACGCCTGACGGAGACTGATGACAGTAGGCTGCACAATTCAATTACCATACTGATATTCACAATAGTTACATACAAAGATAATTATATAATAGCACGCTAACACATCACAATAACACCCATAACCCGAGTACAAATATCGTATTTATCTGTCACGTAAATATCTGCCCTGGCCGGGAATCGAACCCCCTTTGCAGGCAGGGTCGCTACCAACTAGGCTGCAGGGCAGGCATAAAACGAATAATTCATTATAATTTTTAAAATATTAATAGAATCACCCAATTTTATATATGAGACATGTGAATATTCTTAAATTAAGCGATAAATGTATTGTGAGAATAGAAAGCAAACAAACGCAGCGTTTTTTCCTCTTTGCGTACATAATCCAAACTTTCCCTAATATAAGCTTTTGTGAAATCCTGAAAGGAGGTGGCCAACATCTGTATGGGCATTTGCCCCATTTGTGAAGTATAATGTACACATATTATTTTTACCTTACATTAAAGCTTACAATGTCTACTTTGATAATTTTATCAATAAAAATCTCTAGAACTCGGGATTCTCCTTTTACGAGCAGTTTTAGCTTTTGTAGTTTGACATTCTGCAAAACATATGTAATCGTAAAAAAGTGTTTTAAAGAGCGATTTTTGTATTAAATAAATACTATTTATCTTTTGGATAATTAATTAATATATATCTTTTACTTTAATTATGACTTTATGACCTTATTCCTACAAAAAGAAATACCAGCAGTACTAAATAAAATATACGTATTAACTTGTCACCTACCTATCTGTAAATATTCACAAGCAAACGTAATATAAATAAAACTGCATATTGATATTATTAAGTGTTTCATTATATACATTTAGGTACACATATGTAAAAATTAAGGAATAAAATATAACAATAGTACCAAATAAGGCAAATAAGGTGATGCATTCAATTTTTTTTCAAATTCAAAATCATTTATTCGTTTAGGTATCATTGATACACTTATGCACGTAATTTTTTAATCAACCAGCTTTTCGCAAAGGTGTTTTGTCATGGAGGACAAGAAAAGCTGTAAAAAATCTCCTCAACACAATATCTTTTAAAAATAAAAATACATTGATATATTTATTACAAAAAAATATAACGCTTGTACAGAACTGGTTGCAGAGCTGGTCATTTCCATGCGTCTTTATCATTTATGTACTCATCTACAGTATAGTAAGTAGCCTTTGCCTAAAAGTTGAAAGAAAACACGTTAGGAGCCTATTATAAAATAGAACTTATTTTCTAAACGTATTGCAAAAAAACAGGAATATTGTACATTGCCGCGTGAACCTAGGTTCACGCAGTAGTCGTAGTAAGCACTACTTAATAGTAAAGAAAAATTCTATACCTGTACTGCAGTGATCCATTCTACCAATATGGATTGCAGGTTTCTTGCTAAGGAAGATATGGAGTGACGTGCCATGCGCTCAATATCAACCGCGCAATTAATGCACCTCATGGCAAAAAATCAATTACAATTAATATTTTGCAGAAATGAAACTGAAAAATATTATTTTGGCAAATGACAATATAGTAGACATTCGCACTTCTGTCAGCCAATTGTCAACCTCCAGTGATGCCGGTCACTCACATTCGCGCGAATACGCGAACCCACAAGTGTGGGACGACCTTCGCGAATGATTATGCGAAGTTTTGGAGGCATTCGGGGTTTTCCAAGCTGTGTCGGTTTTTTGTCGCACATCAAAGCGCGCGAACCTCGAACCTTCGTGCGACCAGTTGCGCACACGACTAAAAAGGTGATGTATCTCCTAATTTTTCGTGGTTCGTGGCGTCTAATCGTACTACCATTTATTTTCTGTATTGAAAATGGATTTGAATGACCACAACATAATAACAACAGCAAGATTTAACATTCGTGAACAAAGTGTAGGAGAAAGCGGAAATGGGTTTGTATACTTATATGCGAACCCATTTGCCTGACCGCCCTTCACATATGTGCAAACATTCGTAAAAATGTCAAACATTTGCGCGCATGTGAGTGACCGGGGTGATAGCAATGGAGGTAGTAAAAGTATATTTGTATACAATACAACTTATTATTATTGTTAATTTATTATAACTACTCACGGCGGAGTTCAGAAGAAAATTAAAATTCTAGTTATGTTATAATAAATGGAAAATATGTCTCTTCAGAGGACTAAAACCTTGTACAAAAAAAACGTATTTTAACCATTTCCGGGGTAAATATTGGCCACCTCCTTTGTTATTTTAATATCACTCACAAATAAACCTCCGCTGAGGACGCCCTCCGATCAGGTGGACCGATGACCTGAAGAAGACAGCGGGTATCCGTTGGAATCCGGAGCTCAGGACCGGTCTGAGTGGCGTAGATTAGGGGAGGCCTATGTCCAGCAGTGGACCTCTAAAGGCTGATGGATGGATGGACAGATGGATGGACAAATAAACCATAGTCAGAAATTAAGCTAAGAAATGCTTTGTAATTTGCTCATAACCCTTTGCACTACGCAAATACGTATCCTTGATTACGTTGGGCAGAGAGTAATCAAATTATAATTTCATTGGAAAACTAACTGATAGTTTTAATTTTTTTTATATAGAAAGTTCAGACATACAAGAAGAAGAGTGAAGTATTCACCATCGCTCATGAATAACAAATCCCTAACCCTAATAACGTAGAAGGAAAATCTCTCTACACTAAAAGTAACAACAGAAAAGAAAACTGTTGTAAACGCGCGTGTAACTGCTCCATGTGTTTCGTACCTAAATCTGGAACCTTGGCAACTTAATGCCAATCGTAGATAATAAAGAATTAACTGTATGTTTGAACGGGTTTTATTGTGATCAGTGGCCTTCGCGATAAGGAAGTTATTATATGTATTAAGACAAGTATATCACTTCACTCACTCATACGTATAAACTGCACATAGTCATGTAAACCTCGGTATAGTTTTAATGTGTGTATTGTATTTGCTCTTGTTATTATGTAGCTTACATATTTGATATTGAACTTGTCTGCGAAGCCTGGGATACTGGGTTTGTTTCCCAGCCTCGGTAGAAGTTTATAATATTGTTACGATATATAAATGTTTGTTCTTGGGTTTCATTATTAATTTTATTTATTTATTTAATCTTTATTGACCACAAAAACACGGTACAATTGGCGAGCTTAATACTTAAATGCATTCTCTACCATGCTACTCTGCATGGCTGAATTGAATATGTTTTCTTTCTTTTTCTTTCTCATTCGTATTTTCAATAGAAATCACGACTTAGCGAGGCTTCAGTGTGTATAATTTTTTTTATTTTTTATTTGGTATCTATGTTGTGTAACTACCCAATTTTATGTGCTTTATATTCCAATAAGCACATATAATTAGGTAGTACGTGCACATTTGGGCACAATTAGGTATGTCATCCACAACAGTCATTGCTTGACCAGCATAGTTTTCAATGTATGTTCCAATAATTATTATGAAAAATATGTTTAAGAATTCAAGTGAATGGTTAAGCCATTTATCACTTCAATGATTTATTAAAAATAGAAATAAATATTTCAATTCACAGGTTGTAACAATAATATTTAGTGGGGGCAAGTGCATTTTTAACGTAGACGATCTCCAGTTCAGTTTTTTTTGGAACGAAGTTCCTTATCGCACGTTGCGAAAGGGGGCTAGGCGGAAAATTTGGTAACGACACTTTTTGCCGTCGTAGTTTTTTTTACATAGAAAGCAAGCCAGAGTACTAGGATAGCAAAAACATGCAAGCGAGTGTGCCAAAACAAATCTAAGGTATTAAATTTCGTGAGAAATTGCCAAAACAAATCTAAGGTTGCGAGGTTACAGATCCTCGACAAGTAAATAGTAGGTAGACTTAGACTCTCAGGGCGGGGTAGGCAATTATATAGAGGCACAATTCCAATTTTTTAATGTATTGTATTGTAAAAGCAATGGTTATTAAATTATTTACATAAATACGCACTGATACGGCTATAAAACAATAAAAGTATTAAAAATAAAATAACGTATTTACATGATTCCCGAAGGGGACCCAGCTGACAGATGATTTTTTTCTTTGAAAACCCAAAATGTCAATATTTAAAAATTTATAAAAAGTAAAATGCATCTGCCAGCCAAGGAGTATTGAACGAGGTATTAGTACACCTCGTTACAAGGTATTAAATTTCATGAGAAATTTAATTTAATTTGCCAAAACAAATCTAAGGTATTAAATTTCTCATGAAATTTAATACCTTAGATTTAATTTTGGCATACTTGCTGCATGTTTTTGCTATCCTAGTAATGACTGCAAGGAACTTCGTTCCATCCGGGTGTCCCTTGACACCTCTCAAGTTTTTTTTACATGATAACACCACGTTAGTAAAATATGTCGCAGCTTTCTATAATCGGCAACACGTCTATGGTTTTACGGACGCTTATTGACGCTGAGTACCTACTTGTTATGTAAAGGAAAAAATAAAAAGGCGTTATATATTCAAGAGATATCTGTGACGTATTAAACTACTTAACTCATTAGCGCATTGATTCTGTAATCTCGAAAGTTAATCTCACAACTGACGCGGTGAGGTCCTTGTAGTACGTATTATTTATATAATCGATTATACATATCCACACTATTGTTATAAATTTCAATGTGTGTTTGTATTTCATTCACGTCAAAACAGAGTATCGGGCTGACGGGTTTTTTGTGGAGATAGGTGGTTACTTACCTCCTGCTGGAGAGCTGGAGAATAACGAAGGCTACATTTTACCGCAGAAAATATCTCATTCTCACAATTATCTATACTAATATTATAAAGAGGAAAGATTTGATTGTTTGCATTGAATAGGCTCCGAAACTACTAAACCGATTTAAAAAATTCTTTCACTGTCGGGAAGCTGAACTATCCGCGAGTGACATAGGCTATATTATATTTTCAAAAAAATTAGGGATCTTTAATAAAACTCCAATAAGGTTTTTTACCCCAGGTGTAAAAAAATAAGAAAACCGAAGCAACGCGAGGGCGGTTACTCTTCATAATATAAAGTTACATCTAAATATTATTACAATTACTTTCGATCAAGTCTGAACGAAATAAATATCATAAAATAATATAGTTTGAATATTAATATTAATATACTTAATATACTTAATATCTAGATACTTACATAAAATAATTGTTGTTCGTTTGTCTCGCTAAAACTCGAGAATAGCTGGACCGATTTGGCTAATTTTGATCTTGAAATATTTGTGGAACTTCAGGGAAGGTTTAAACATATTATTAACTTTCTAATGTAACCTTAGCAACACATAGAGTGAGAGGGAAAGGGAGAGTGAGAAGGAAAGGAAGAGGGAGGGGAGGGCAAGGGAGGGGAATTCAAGTTAGTTCTTAAAACAGTTAAAAAGTTAATGGTCTTCCTCTTTGGTAAACGACTAAAGAGGTTAACAAAAAAATTCAGGGAGATTACGTAACCTATAAAAATGTCTAGGATCTTTTCCGTCGATCCCCAGTTAAGATTAAGTCGAACTTGAATTTTTTCCGACAGTTTGCTTCTTATAATATTCCAATAACTTCCGTAATTCTTTACACAATTATTTACAAAGGCGCACAAAAACACATAAATGGCAAAGTTTAAAGAGCAACGATAAATACACAATATTTCCTTGACTTGTATTTTCTAATCAAGGGTTTCAAAACCTTGTTTTCTGGGAACAGTTGCGACACAAAAATCGGCAGCCGACTTTGAGCGACGGATTGTTCTAGAAAGAGACTAATATTAAACTAAATATTTGCTGAACTGAATGGGTTCCATACAACATGCTGCGAAACTTGTTTCTTTACAAGCTAGCGAGCTAATCGTTAGGTACCTACATTCATTACAGATATATTTGAAAGAATTGGGCCGCTCTTATACACTTTAATGTACAGCATACTTATAGGACAAGCATTTTACAAAAGTATGATGCTTGTGCATAAGACTCTATCATATCAATACAGATTTTTTGATATAACTTTTCGGAAGATGTTCCAATAGTCGATCTTATCGCTAAATAGTGATTTCTTCAGGGGGTAGTAAAGAGCACAGTGACATCTAACAAGCAGAACAAATCGCTATTGCATTTTCCGAAAACCAGGATGTAATACAAAGTGGAGATATTATCTATGTATTTGTTTGGGAATGACAATTACAGGCCATATTGTGTCCGATTAAATTCAACTATATCAAAATTTTAACAATATTCATAATTCATTTTTGTAATAGACTTGTATTTTTTTATGTGCTGAGGAATTTCTTTACTGCGTTTCCTTATATATATATATATATATAATGATCTATATATAATCCCTATGATAAAGCACCTTGGTGAAACCTGGAAGAGTAAAAAATGAAGTGATGTATAAATAATTTCGAATTTTGAATTTTTTAAATTTATGTTTTTTAAAATTGTGGGTAATTTTAAAAAACATTAAATGATACGGATCTACAATCGAGAGCGCATCGAATTCACTTCACAACGCCATCTGGTGACGGCGCGGCGGTGTCAAAGCTCATCGATAATTGCCATCACTCTGATGTAATACGAATAATTTGCTACGAAATTTTATGCAGGAATGACCTCTTGTTTACATAGAATGAATCACAACGGTTTGTTTATATTATTATGTGTGTATGTCTGTGTTATAGTTACAGATAATATTTGTAAATTTCGGGTTATTTTAGCTATCAGTCCAAGCATGGTTAGCTGACATGGGAATCTTACATGATTCATAAATGACACATAAATCAATACACTCCAAGAAATGTAAGAAACGACTGAAGCCAGCCCCCCCGATCGATATTATTAAGTCGTTAATACTATTACTGATATAGAAGCTTGTCTGACGATATCATACTTATCGGATCCTCAGCTGCGATAGAGACTTTTCGTGTTCCAACTGGGCACTTGAAAGCAATTCTTTCTTTCTTCTCCCTTCCCTTTTGGCGGGCTATGCCGGTGATGCCTTTTTTGTCGAGAAGATATTGTCGAGATATCCAGTTTACCAATATTACTTACAGATGACAGATGAAAAGAGCAGTTGCTTTTGCTGGCTATTTACACAAAAGATTCGTCAAACAAACTCAACCAAACCAAATATACCAAATTATTTTTGTAACGTTAAATAAGTTAATGCTTGACAAAAATGCCACGTGATGGTACCTAGCAATGAAGTAATAATAATTAATTATAAGAAAACTTTTGATAAGCAACATTTTGTATACATGTAAGCCACGGAAGTAGTATCGAAACTTCGTTACAACCGGTATATTTAAATAACCACAGCAAAGATTACTTAACTCTGTCAGACAACCAAGCCAAGACGCTAAGGTATGAGCGACAAATGACTGAATACTTTCATAACAAAAACTAACTAAACTAGGTCGCAAGTTCTTTGTTGTTCTAAACTACTGGCGAAACATTCTGTATCATACTGATACTTTGTAGAATTACATAAAGTGTTTAACAGAAACCAGTAATAAGCTTTCTCAACAATTGTACTTACATGGGATTAAACAAGGGACTTGTGCAACCAAATGGCTGAATAAATGAAATAGTTGTGGAAAACAATTTCGTATCGAGTTTAGTCTAGTCTTTGGTCAGTATTTCGCACAATCGATTGAGTGGGGATAAATGCAGAAGGAACTGGCTTAGGGCCAGCGCCCACTGACAGCACGCACGGGCACGGGGATCATTCGGCATGCCTACATGCAAGCGCATACTCACGGCAACTATATCGCGGTATCCTTAGGCATGCCATGGCGTCCTTAAGCATGTCACGGCGTCCTCAGGCACGCCACGACGTCCTTAGGCATGCCGAAGCATACCCTCGCGTCATAATGCTCGTGGGTAAAATCCCATGCCATGCCATGCGTGAGTGGGCGCCGGCCCTTATTTGGACTAGGGAGTGCCCATTGCGTTCACTGTGGTTACTTGTTTTCTATTACAATAATACTGATTGTACTGACTGTATTGAAAAGGAGAAATGATCAATGTTTATTATACTGATTGAAGATACTTCTAAACATTAGAATTATTCCCGATATTTTAAATTAATAAGAATTATTAAAAAAAATATTATGTACGAATCTGAATTATTATTTTAAATTGTTACCATTTCTGACATTTTATCAGTGTACGACAACGTATTAGGTAGCATGTAAAGTACAAAAAAAATGATATAGCCACAATATTCCAATCAAAAATTCGTACAATCAGGAGACACAATAGTGTCTAGGCACAATTAAGTACACACACACACACACTCAAAATAATTTCACTCGACGCTATAGTCTCTTTTCTCGAAACCTAGTGTGACGTCACGAAACAAGCCTTCACGAAATTTTTAACTCCATATTTTTAATTATTTGCGAAACTTCAACATATTATCATAATGTTCATTCAAAAGAAGTAGGAAAAATTACTCTGAACAAATGTTTTGCAAAATTAATACAGAAATATTATTCCAGATTCTGTATTAAGATGTATCAAAAGAAGAAAGAAATCAACGAAGAATAGTCAAGAAAAGAAAGTGTACAGGGGCGGTAAAATACACATTCGTAAACCGGTTAAGAATTGCACTGGTTCGAGAGGTACGTACAGGTGCCCCACATTACATCAACGACAATTGTCCAATTCCAATCGACTGGCAAACAAATTACATAAAGTAATGTTCCCTCAATTCGTTGCACAAACTATTACCACTGAATTGTCGTCGTTGCGCCAAAAGAGATAAAGGCTTCCATTTTCGTCAATTAGAACACCTTGAATAATAAAATTATTCTCGGAGAGACCCAATTAAATAATAATTATTGAAGTTACGCCAATCTATATTGATTTTAAAAGCTATTATGCAGATACTTGCCATAGATCCGCCTGTAATAATTTTTGAGAAAGCAGTTAGTAACTCAGGCAGTTATGAAAAAAAAACTTGAGAGGTGTCAAGGAACACCCGGATGGAGCGAAGTTCCTTGCAGTCAGTACTAGGATAGCAAAAACATGCAGCAAGTGTGCCAAAACAAATCTAAGGTATTACATTTCTCATCGGCTTTGTTTTCCTAGTAGCAGACACTTTTTGCCGTCGTAGTTTTTTTTACATAGAAAGCAAGCCAGAGTACTAGGATAGCAAAAACCAGATTTGTTTTGGCACACTCGCTTGCATGTTTTTGCTATCCTAGTACTCTGGCTTGCTTTCTATGTAAAAAAAAACTACGACGGCAAAAAGTGTCGTGTACAAACTGTTCGTTACAAATTTTCCGCCTAGCCCCCTTTCGCAACGCGTGATAAGGAACTGCGTTCCAATAATTCGAGTAGATAATGTAGGAGGTGGATGGATGATGATGGATAAAACACATGGGGCAGCCACGCTTCTGTATGATCCTAATTCTCCATAACCTTTAAGAAGATGGGATGCTGATAAATTCAGCGGGCCCAGGACCGGTTGGATTGGTGTAAATTACGGGTGGCCTACGTCCAGCAGTGGACTTCAAAAGGCTGGAAAATAAATACATTTTTAAAAATTCAGTCAGTGTTTTGGAAGAATTTGAAAATTACATATTTCAAGGGTGCACTATAAAATGTAAATAACATTTTGTTAACCATTTAAACCAAACGAAGCGTAAATAAAGTTTTTTTTGTATGATGACAGAGCTGAAGATTGCAAGATTCCTACGAAATAAATGTTGAAAATTAGATTATTTCAAAGGTTTTTTCTCAGTTTATTTGATTTATTGTTATTCCTTTGTCCAATGACGTCTAGTTTATAACTATTAGAGCATAGATTATTCACTATAATAGAAATTATTTTATCATCGTCCATTATCTGCTTACTAATAAATCAAATATTGTAAGTAGAAATAAGACTTACTTATACGTTCCGAAGTAGTAAGTTTATCGACTATTACTCATTAACTACTTATGCTAACATAGCATAGTTTTCCTTGTAAATTCATCATATAAACTATTTTTGAGAATTTTTTCACTTGTCCAACTCCAATCGTTTAGGCAGCAGATGGCGGGGATACTTCTGTGGGACACTTCTTGATTCTAACTGAGCACTTTAAAGTCCAAATATTTCGCATATGGATTCTTAATTCCAAAAATGGTACTAAAAGACCATAATATTTTAGAAGACCTTTTCAATGATACCCCACACTATACCTAGGGTACGCGATGAATAAAAAATTCATCATCAGGTTACCTGTAGAAGAAGATCCCTGAAAAAAAAGTGTTTCAATATTTTATTCTACGATTATAGAGTTTTAATATATGTAAGTAGATCCATGCCAAGTGACAGATTTCTGGGTCTCGGCGCTTTGCTTCGGAGAGACGGACCGGACGGACGGACGGATGGACGGATATAACGAAACTATAAAGGTTCCGATTTTATATCGGAACCCTAAAAAAGTCAGCCGTAAAGTGATCTAGTCTCATATAAACCAGCTCGCTGCAGCAAAATTCCAAAAAATCCATGACTTAAAGCTGCCTTTAAGTACTGAAATTTACAATCATAAATATGAGTATAATAGCAGCAAGAGATTGTTTAGTTTATATATCCAATCTATGACTCCTATTGGTCGGCAGGTGTAACTGCAAGAAGTTACGGATTTATTTCCAATGATGGAAGATGCCCATTATAACCTTGAGTTTATCGAAGCAAAAGCCGATGTAACATAAAAAATATTTCACAAAAAAATTTAAACTCATAGCCACCGCAGTTCTGTCGTGACCAAGATCCATGCAACTGTGTCAGGCATATAAAATATAGTATATCGTGAGTACCCGTACATTTAGATGTTCACAGTCCACGATGAGTTTACTTTAAATTCGTATATACTTTCACGTACATATAAAATCATAATTATAGCATTTAGATAATTAACTTTAAGAACGAAGTAGACATATTTTTTAAGTTGTTTCAATCAATACTAAATCTGTAAGTTCGATGCCCTAATGACTGTGAGGTACAGTTTCTCGAAAGGTCCAACCTAGATATTAACGTTGTTGTAAATTTTAGTTATTTCGAATGCGTGCGAGCTGGGATTAGAAGGAACCGGTTTCAATCTAGATTCATTGAAAATGCAACAACAGTTTGTAACGAAAGTTGATCTAGCGCAAATACTCATAGGTACTTCATACTTACTTTCACACTAGCCGACGTCCGGATTTCATCTTTGTTCTTAACACCATAGTTTAAGATATCGTTCCGGTAATCATTAAACTTGTGTACACTTTTTGCTCAATTTCTCCCTCGCGGAGCGTCTTATGTACAAGTCATGAGCGGACGAGATTATTTTGAGGTAATTTTACATTTTGATAACAAAATCTGTCTGTCTGTTAAAATGGATGGATTTTGTATCTCAATATTTTTTAGTAAGTAGATTACAGATTTGTAACGTAAAATAGAAAACAGATCAAAAACACCAAATAATAATTTTAAGATTTATAGCTTAATAATTTATTATTTTCGTATAAACAATATTCAAATCCGTACAAACTTAAAAACGTGGATGTTCATAAATCTATGGAAAAGCCCATGGAAAAAAGCAGAAAGAATTAAATACGCTTTTTATTCTTATCAATAATAATAAAGGATTAATAAAGATGAGTACTCAATAAATGTCAGGCTTTTCTGTAGAGTCCCCAAAGCCATAACAATTTATAATCTTAACTACAAAAACAGGCCAAGGTTTATGTGTCATCCTTCGTTTGTGTTTTTCATGTTTGTAGCTTCAGTGCTTCGTCATATCTTCTGATATAGGAATCCATGAGGAATTGAGGGAACTCATCAAATGTTATAGACATAGTTATATAAGAAGATTTAGACATATGGTTTTCGAAGACTTGTTGTCCTTTGAAGTCGGTTAATTTTTCGATAAAATTTTGATTATTCCTAAATTTATTTTTGGATTAACTTTTGTTAATTTAGGAGCTGTTGAGCAAAATTTTATCCTTTTACAACAATCCTTAGGAGCTGTTGAGTAAAATTTGATCCTTCTACAACAATCCATTTAGATTTAGAATTAGTATTTGTTTTTATAAAAATAAAAAAACGTGCTGCTTGCAATACAATTTAATAGTTCACTAGTTTCTTCCGCTTAGATCTTGTAGCTTAAATACGCAAAACCAAGTAAAGAGACGGTCGAGCAATCGGGCCGCGACGACGATCCGAGGAAATAAAACACTACGTCCGCCCTCCGGCGCGGTTAGTCGACCGTCGTCACGCGCGCGCGATGTCACCATGCACGTCACAGTGGCCACCCTCCTGGCATTGCAGTGCACCCTGTGTCACGCTATCAGGGTCCCCATTGCGTGGAATGATGAAAGTAGTGAAGTGAATAATCCTAACCAGTTTGCATACGAACAATTTGCACCCCAAAATGTTGCAAGTAGCAATCAGAAGCCGATCCCGACAGAGTATTTCCAGTATACTGCTCAAAAACCAAAATTTGCTGCTGACATCGCCAAATTGCACGGGGTGCAATCACCGGAACAACACTACGAAGCATATCCAATCAAGCCGCACACTGGAGTCCCAAAGCCTGAATTAGGAAAACATCGTTTACCAAATAATGAAAAAAATGTCTTTCACCAACATCTTGAATTACCGAAGAAAAATGAAGCCATTCGGATTGTGTCCCCGTCGAGTACAAGCTTTGAAGTGTTTCATCCATATAAACTAGAGGAACCCGCGTTAAAGGAGCTTTACCGAGACCCCGTTATGCAAAAAATTAGAAAAGATTTAGAAAATAACAAAAACAGATTACAAAAATATGAAATAGAAGCTGGTCAGCCTGATGTTCATACAAGTGAATATTTAGAAAGTCCCGAAGAAACAGATCGAAAAAAAGTACCTCATAAAAACGTGCCTGCACCGTATGAAATACACCGTCCTCAACGTCGGCCAGTGTACTATAGACCACCTTTTGTTTATAACCAAAGAGAACAAGTCCTTAATCAGAAACTGAGACATCCATGGCATCAAAATCATATCAAGGTCAAGCCGGCACACTATCGTCCCGTGAAAAACCACTTACAACGGTTAAGACAACAACACGCTTTAAAATATGATGATGATCAAAATGAGTATCCACAATTACCAATTCTTGAAAATCATAACGAGGCACCAGAAGGTTATGATATTTATGAAAAAGGGAAAGCTAAATTTGTGGAATTACGAAATAACTTTGATGAGTTTTCCAACGCTGCTGTTCAAAAAAATAGGCCTGCAGAAAATCAAAGGTTGGAGTTAAATGATGATGATGAAAATGAAGAAGACACAAATACGGATGATGAAGAGGATGAATTTGTTCCAGTTAAAAATTATGCGCAAGTACGAAAAACTGAAACAACTAAACATTTACCCAAAGAGGCTGCGTATCATGATGCTGACACATTAGAAGAAATTCAAAATGCTCCTCGTCTAAGAGAAGCAATAAAGAGTAGTAAAGCACAAACAGTGTATTCTGAAGAAGGTTATGAAGATTCCGCTTATGATCACGCTGGTGAACAAAAACATGCCTCTGATCATGAAGAACATAAAGGTTCCCTTAAAGAAAAGGAAGAAAGCAATGGAAAATTCAAAGCACCGACGCTCAGTAATAAATTTGAAGATGAAAAAGGATTTGAATACCGTAATCAAGTATTAGATGGCAAAAAATGGAAGGATACAAAAGAAAATACTGACAAGGAAACAGATTTAGAAGAATATTCAGAAAACGAACAAGAAGACCTGAATGAAAAAAATACTTATAATTCAAAATATCATGAAAATGATGAAGATGAAGATGTAAATAGAACAAGTTCTGAATCTGCAGAAGACGAGGTTAAAAGAATTAAACGAGAACCAACGAATTTTAGCAATACTAGTGTAGAAAACTCATCAAATAATTCAAAACACAATAATTTTGAAAATGAAGAAGATAAAGATATATTTAAAATTGTAGTTCCAGAAATAAAAATAAACGCAACGGAACAAAAATCAACAATAAAGGTTAAAGAAAATGTAGAAGACATTCACCATAAATATCCATATTATTATAATAAATTCAAAGGAATAAATAAAGATTCTCCTCTTCGTTACGCAGAAAATCTCAAATTTATACCTAAAAAATCAGAAGGAGGTACTGAGTTTTATGATTCACGAGCAAAACTACAATGTCCTGAAGTGGAAGATAACATTGATCCAATACCTGAAAAGTTAAAAAAAGATGGCCATCCAGATGACGATGTAGAAGACGAGTATGATGATACCGAGGACAGTAAAGAAAAAATAGAAAAGCCTGAGTCTAGGGAGCTGCATAAAACGCCTAGACTTAATGGCTTGGGCGACAAAATCGATTGTTTTAAAGCAAAATATTTTGGTGAAAATCCCTTAGACAGTCCGTTTTTCAAAGAAGAAATAATATCTAACCCAGAACCAGTGACTATTCCGAGTATAGATATCTATAGACTTAAACAAGAAAAACAAAAATCTTCTCAAAAAATTAAACTGAAATATAATCCTAACCTCAAACACAGTAATCAAAACCAAATACCGACAGTATTAAAAACTAAAATAACTGCTAATCCATCAATTTCAGTGACTTCAGATGATATACTCAAACCTCACGTTTATACGAAAAGTGATGAAAGTACCACTAATCATATTGTGCAACAAAAACATGACAAAAAATATTTAAAAAATGTTAACACACGGAAAAGACGTGCAGCACCTTTTGTTTATGAACCTTACAAAATAATCAGAGATAGTCAAATTCAGGATTCAAAAAAAACTACTACGACTAACAATATAAGCCCTCTAATAAAACAGTTACAATCGAGTAGGGTGGTTGATAAAGTTACAACAGCGAACACAGGAAAGGATCAAATTGTTAAAAGAAGTGCTGGTATACGAGCGTATAAAGATATTGGCAAAACTGAAAGAGACAAAAATAATGAATCAAAGGGTTCTCAACCTCTCTACGGTGCAAGTTTTGTAGATGTAAGCGTTGATAATCGACGTGGTGAACCAAGATATGAATTACGAACCGTCAGTCATAAGAACCAAGATTCAATAGCAGAAAATGAAAGATCTACGACAGCGCAATCAAAAACTTTAGATGAACAAGAAGACAAGTCGCAAAACAAAAGAAAAACTAATCGAAGAAGAAGACCAACAACAACAACGACACGGCCATACTTTGATGTATCCAAATTTCTTCCACAAGGAGAAACACATAAAAATGATGCAGTTAAAAGTAAAATTGAAATGCCATCTAATCAACCAATTATATCTCAGTCAGACAAGTCTCAGGAAAATAACGATGACACTACTGAATATGCACGTAGTTCTTCAACAACAGCAAAACCCCCATCAAGGCGAAAAGTTATTGATACTCCAACTAAAATTAAGACAGACGCGGAGGATGATTTATCATTAACAGAATTACCAAAATTGCGTTTAGTAACTAGATTCCAAAATTCTTATCAAACAGAAAATCCTGTAACATCAAAATATACGGACATTCCAACCCATAGCCATGAAGACATTGAAAAGATTAAAGGACCTAAGTATCGGGCGAAAAAGAAGAAAATTTCGAAAAGTACTTTAGTTACTGATACCAATAGTTATGGTGAAGATGATGATGATGATGACGATCGGAGCAAAGAAGGTGAGGTCGATGCACTTATTGGCGTTAAACATGACATTGAAGAATATTTACCAACATATGAAATCGATACCAGCAAAAAAGATTCATCTAGTGACAGTCAGTCTGACAGTGAAGAGGTTGACGAAGAGGATGACGAAGAAGATGATCATAGCTTTGATGATGAAGACGATGAAAATAACGAAGAAAATGATGATGAAGACGATGACGAAGATGAAGACGTTGACGATGATGAAGAAGATGAAATTGAAGAAGATTCAAAAACAGAAATAACTACAGCATTACCAACCAAGAGAACTTTAATTAAGACTACGGAAGCTCCTTTAACAACAACAGAAGCCCACAGTGCAAAATTAAAAATTGAACCAGTTGTTTTTATGAAGAAGCTTGATGTTCACAAAGAACTACCAGTTAATAGATCTTCACCACATGTTACTGAATTTAAACAAGATATTAAGGAAGTTGAAATAATCAAAGAAATACCTTCAAGAAAAAAAAAGATACCTCAGAAGAATATTGAAGCCTTAGAATTATACAAAGATGAAAACCTAGCAAAAGACATAAATAGATTGGGAGGTGTTGAAGTATTCAAAGAAGATTTAGACCTTGTAAATGGCCCGAAACACGGTGGAAATTACAGAAGTGCTGAAGTTTTAACTACAGACAACACCCCGCACTCATCATCTCTCAGAAATCCTAAAGAAACGTCTTCCATAGATGACGTAATCGCATCGCCAAGTAAAACTTCTAGGATTATAGAAACTAAAGATGACCCATATTCGAGAAGAAGAAGTGATATTCAGCGGGCAAGAAATAACCGAAATAGAAGTGCCAGGCTTATTGAATTAAGTGATGCTGCCGAAAAAACTACATCCAGACCGATGCATGGCGGAAATTTTAGATCAATACATGATATGCGGCGAAGAGGAGGTACTAGAAATGCAAAATTAGTTGAATTAATCGATCTACCCAATAGAGATAACCATTCTACTAATAAACATGAAAGCAACTCCAGATCTTATGGATCTAGGGGTGGAGGTAGACACCAAATGCACGGAGGCAATTATAGAAGCGCGAAACTGACTAAAGCAGATGACGATACCTATAAGCAAACTGAAAAAGTTCCTAAAAAAGAATCCTCGACTGATGTAAGGCAAAACTCAGCTGTATTGCTAAATAGCTTTGCAAGAGCTGTTTCTGTTTTGACCACTCCTACGCCGTATATATTGGATCCTAGTAAACGAATGTACTATTATGTTGAAGCCTAAGCCTATTATTCCGTGTTCAGTGTATTTAAGATTAATAGGTTTTTAGGAAAGATAAAGTGCCACAAAATTTGTTATTATTGTTGATGTCGTGTGACAGAAAATCAATGCTTTATAGTATAAAATTAAAGTGACAAAGCTATATTGTTATTATTTTTAATGTAATTATTAATATTATAATATTTCAAAACTACTGTGATAAATAAATGTTTTTATGTAATTATATTATATTTATTAACATTCAATAACAACAGCTCAACATTTAAATACAAAACCCCATGTAAACTGAAGTTATTCTGTAAGATTTCAATATCAAAAATGCGTGTTCATCTAAACAAATATTATAAAGAGGAAAGATTTGATTGTTTGCATTGAATAAGCTCTGAAACTACTGAACCGATTTGAAAAATTCTTTCACTGTTAAGACATATCCCAGGGTAGCATAGGCTTTATTATATTTCCAAAAAAAAAATAGGGATTCTTAATAAAACTCCAATAATGTAACCCAACCCATAAATTGACGATATTTTGTTTTCAAGTATTCATGGTCAACTTTCTATTGACTTAAGATTTCTATTTTATTTCACTGGCAAGTCTTTTATTGCTTACGTTCTAAGAACATTTTTAAATTAATAACATTAGATAAGTATGAATTAGTGATTTAAAATAAATAAAATAATTTACATTGCAATTTCGATTTGGCATTGTTACGTTACATAATTATATGTATAAAAATTAAATATCTTACACAATAACTTAATAGCTAGCAAATACTTATTCAAAAATAACTTAAAATTAGTACAGACCTTAACTAACTTATGCTATGACTTAAGAAACTATTACATTTATTTATGTTTCTTACGTCCAGTGTTGGAAGGCTTAGTATTTTGTCCATTAGGGTGATTCATAGGTTTCCACTCTGATTCAATCGGTGGTACATAAGCTGCTATGCTGTCTTCTCGATCAATAGACTCGTCTTCTTTTCCTTCTTCATCAAAGAAATCTATTATTGGATGATAATTATAATTAACCCTTTTTCCGCTTGTAGTATTATTTTCTCTTTTGGCGTGTTCAACAGGTTTAAATGTTGTAGACATTAGTTCAGTAGTAACTGCATGCAGTTTAGAAGAAATAGTTGGTCTAACAATACTCGGAATCAATTTTGGAACATCTGGTTCTTCTAAATCATCATTAAAATCTTCCATTGTTTCTAAAGTATCACTCGATAATGCTCCTACAGCTGAAGTACCAGAGGACACTAAATCATCGGGAACCCCTGATATTTTCTTTCTAATTGGTCTTCGACTTGGTCTAAGTGGACCTCGTTTAAACGATTCTGTCATTTTATATTTATTTGTATCTTTCGAGAAGGCAAATGAAACAGGTGCAGATGGTGTTGGAGGTTCTAAGTAGCTGGGTAAAGTAACTTCATCAAAAGAGTTGAGACTTGGTTGAATTCGTGATTGTAAGGGTCTTTTTACGTTCCTTATAGAACTAGCTTGATTAAAAGAGTCTGTAAAATAGGTATTACCATATGAGTCCATGGGTTTCGAATGAGGTAGGTTTTCAAATTCATCGTTGTCATTTAATTTTGAACTTGAGAATGATCCTGGAATGACGTTCGGGTTGTTATCAGCAAATGGTGTGAAGGTTTCTAAGGGTTTGCTAAACGTAAAAGGTGGTGTTTTTGCAACATTTGGTCTCTGGACCGTAGACTGCACAGCTTCATATGCATGGTTTCCATGCTCTGAAGACAAATCTTCGCCTGGAAATTGTTCGGAAGATGTTTCGTGTATCCTATGGCCAAGAGGTGGGAAAGACACGCTATACCCTTCAATGTGACATGAGCAGCAAGTAGGAACCTGGAACAATATTTAGTATTTTTTACAAAATTTGTAATTAGTGATATTATTATAAAGCGTCTTTACGTATTCATCTATACTAAGATTATAAAGATGAAAGTTTTGATTTTTTGTTTGTTTGTTTGTAATGGATAGGTAAATTCAAAAACTACTGGACCGATTTGAAAAAATTTTTCACTAATAGAAAGCGCTTTTCATTCTGAGAAACAGGCTATATTTTATTTAAAAGATTGGGAGTTCTATATGAAAACCGAAGCAAAGCGAGGACGGTTACTAGTGTCACAATAAGTATCAAGAATTATACCTTGAATATATCCATATGCAATCCATTTTGTTGATCCCATGTGAGAAGTCGGTGATAATTGTATACTTGGACACACTTTGACTTAAAGTTGTCCGTCAAATAAGTACAGGATTCCTTTGGCTTCCTGCGAAAATAAATAAGGGATATTTATTAGATCGGAGATGTTTTTTTAATTACAATTAGACTTTTAAAGATAGTCTTTGAAGTGTTATGTGTGAATTATTTTTTCAAAATTCAAAGTGATGAGAATGAACAGAAATGAATAGGAGTGATAAAAAGGAATGGGAATCGGTAGGTATTGGCGTTCAAACCTAGTTTTAAAATACAGAAGTAGGTACGAAATAAGAACTTTGATAATAAGGAATTGAATCATTAACTTACAAGCACTTCTCGAGCCGCAGTGTCTGGGTATGCTCGCCGGTGTTGACAATGTACTTCCATTGGCCTGAGGTAGCTCTTGCACGTTGAGGCCGTGCATACTTTACTGTACTAGGACACATGAACCCAGCTTCACCTGCGCTTGCAAAGTCCCTGTTTGCTGTGTCGCCTCGCCTGAAGAACATACTTGTTGGTTAGAATTCCATAGGATACTTTTAGATATTTTTAAGATTTTGATATACATAGTTACAGAGTTTTGAGAGGAGTTTATCTGTAAACATTATGTGTTATTTGCCCACTTGTGTGTTTTGCGTCACTTATTATACCTGCCATATGAAAAAAGGGATTTTTAAGAATTACATAAGCCGTTGGTCGCTGGTTTGTCTATCTAAATGTTATAACATATATTATATATGTTACCGGATATCTGGAAAATTCAGCAGTCTATACAATACCTAGGCAATCTATAGAATATCTAAAACGTTCAGGTAACGCTTTGAATATTATTTATTTCATACTTCACCCAGGCATTCTATACTATACTCCATGCGTAGTTGGTAATGTGTGTAAAAGACAAAAACAAGCAAGTGGGAGAGGGGCGAGACGGCGTCTTTTCCTTCTATACAACGCTAGAACGCAGCGATAGGAAACTGCTCGCGTATATATTGTAAGGCTGTTTTTAAATTTATTGTTACAATGCATACACGAATTTTGCGTATTGATCGTGTATATTTTGTATCGTCGTCGTTCCAAACTATACTACACTTCGGGATCTCTGCCTTTTCACCGAATATTGTTTGGCAGATTATCACTTGCCAACTAACGTTTCGCAGAATTTTATTTCGCCGAATAATCATTTGCCAACTTATCACATAATGTTGTTTTATTTCCCAACCTAACAGTTGCCAACTGTACGTTTGGTCTGCCTTTTATAATGACACTTTTCAAAAGGCCAACTCATTCATTTAGTTGTATATTGTTTACCAAATGATGTATTAAGTAAAGTAAAATTAAAAATCATTATATTTACAAAGTTGCATTATATGCACTTTTAGGGAGAATTTAGGGGTTTTTGATATCTACACAAACAGGCTTCCAAACGTCTCCGGCGCTGCGGGAAGTGCAGCCCCTCCGCCCTTGCGTAACAAACTGCAGGCACTCCTGCAGTTTGTTACAGCGGGCGGGGGCTGCTCTCCCTCCGCGCCTCCGGGGTTCACATTCACTCTAGGGGTAGGGCAGACTAGTACCACGTGGGGTCGGGGTTGACTAAGTCGGTTCTGTCACCAATTTTGAAAAATTATCCTCCTTCCACTCCCCCCTCCGTCACGGAGGTCCCGATACACACACGATTAGTCCGTATGCGTAATGGCGCTGTACATTATGGAACAAGATATACTTCTACGTCTTCTACGAAGTATACGCGATTATTTGCGTACTGCTCGTGTATGGATTGGAAGAACTTAGTAAAAAAGTTAGTTCCAATCTATACGTGGTTAGTTTCATATCCCTGCGTTCTGGCCTTGAACAGAATGGCAAAACGCGGCGAGACGTGAGGGCAGGCATTTTATTATAATATAGTGAGATAAACAAACAAAACGTGCACAATGCACATGTATCATCATCACCATGCGTTATACAAGACTGATGTTGCTATCCGGCACTGAGCCGATTTCTGCGGCACATGCTGCCGGCAAGATATCCGCAAAATATGTCGCCATGGCTTCATACCGCGCGGGATGATGGCGGCATAGTGTGTAGGAGCCATTAGACTGCATCTCCCCTTACCATCAAGTGGGATTTCGGTCAAGCATTAATTTAAAATGTATAAAAATTTCATTTCATTTCATTTTCATTTCATATAAGTAAATTCTTAATTCCAACCTACAACCAAGTTGACTACACATACCCAAATCTATTAATTTTATTCATTGCCGGTGGACCTGCAGGTATTCTGTACAGTAGATGGGAAACGTATACATTACCTAGGTAAAGTATGTAATGGTGCATAATATTAATATCATTTAACACATTGCCAAAACGACCCAGGTATTATACACATTACCTAGGGATTGTGCTGAATACCTGCATTATACAGATAAAGCAAAAAAAGCAAAGCAACAACCCATAATTGTCCCACTGCTGGGCTCGGGGTCTCCTCTCACAATGTGAGGGGTACAGGCCATAGTCTACCACGCTGACCAAGTGCGGATTGGTAGACTTCACACACCTTTGAGAACTTTATGGAGAACTCTCCGGTGTGCAGGTTTCCTCACGTTGTTTTCCTGATATATAGATATCCGGTAACATATATATATATTACAACTGTCAGTGGCTAAAGAGTCTTTGTTGTGTATCTTTCAGAGCATGATTTCTCAGAATTTATATTAGTATATTAATTGGTGAAGGGAAAACCTTTCTACCCCTTTTTAAGAATAATGTAAGCATGTACGAATTTGATATTTAATGTAGTTAAGGTTTCATAAAGAAGACGTACAAAAAGCTTAATTAATGCATAGTACTCGTATATGTTACAATTACATTTTGTCAAAGGAAACAGAACATGGAAAAATGTCATTGTGAAGTTAACCTTTGATACATTGAATTACGGTCGAATTTCGACTGAAGAGCAGGCCTCTAGAAAATATAACAATCTGTATTTCTGCGGTTCCGCTCTGTTCACAAGCGTACACCACAAAGACTTCTAGTCTTGCATTCATCAGGAAGCAAAGAAATGAAAAATAACAATTGAATTATGCAACTATGAATTACAATAACTTTGTCACAGAGACTTCTAACTGTATTATGGTTGATAACAACTAATAACTTCATATTATCACTTTTAGATAACTTTAGCGAATATTTTACGACATATACCTATGTATTACTTTTTATTCAAGTGGTGTAACTAAAAAAGGTAATTGACGTTGCACCTCTATTATAGATTGGGTACATTAGTATAATGTCTCATTACATAATAGTGGATCTATTAGAATCTATATATTTATATCTTTAGAATTGAAAAGACCTGAGGCGCATTTCACTACACTACTTTAGAGTGGTTTGCAATAAAGTTTGGAGACCAAATTGTGAAAAAAGTGTAAAAAGTTTTTGGATAGTTCAAAACTTTCAGACTAAGCTCTGGACCGACTTGGAACCCTGTTAGTGACTTTTCAATTCTGTCAAGCACGTGTCATAAAATCGATATAGCGATGAAATTTATTTACTTTTAATCGATATCTATGAAGCGTGGCACTGTATAAGTTATGAAGTGCAAGTAACAAAGACGAAGTTTTTCACTGTTTAAAGAGTTGAAGCACGTAGCATTACATTGCCGCAAGAGTGGCTATCGGTATTTGAATTGCTAATGGTTGCAACCAAAAAGCATTCGTTGCAACATTCAAAGTTATTTTCAATATCATTATTTTAATTTTATTTTTAATTCCAAATTACAACAACGATAAGATTTAGGTCACGCGCACGCGTTATGTAATGTTCTGTAGCGTTCAATGACTTTTACATTTGGGGTTATCAATAAAATGTCGGCTCCACCTTTGTTATATAACGTACTTTAACGCTAAACAGCTTTTTAATTGACACCTGATTTACAGCTGATTGCTTTATCTGTAGGTACTTTACTGCGATTAATTAGCTTTTTAATTTTTTGTATTTCCTTAATTTATCTTCAGTTATCTAGGTACGATACAAAAATTTAACTTTCGTAAGTTTGTAGTTGCCTAATTAGAAACTTGGACCTTGAACTTTAGACTAGACTATTATTAGGCGTCGTTGCTACTTTTATTGTAATTGTAACCGGTGTTCTGCTAATTAAAACATTGCGTATCGTACGGATTAAGATGAAACTTGGCAAACAGATAGTTCATGTTCAGTAATAGCCCAGTGCCGATAGCTCTAAAAACGGTAAAAAGTGGAAGAAAATTATAGTAGAATGAAACCTATTGCAAAAGGAAGAGAATATAACGAAGATTATAGGAAAAATAAATTACGGGCGATCTGAGGTCGGGAAGGGGGGGGGGGAGGGGGGGTTTAAGGGAAAAAAATGGTTTATCTCGATTTCCAGAAAAACTACAAGTCCTATTGAAAAAAGTTGAATGGCAAAGTTGTAGGTAATAAAAAGATCTACAACTTTTTTATTTACACTTTTTTACATAACCTCAAAATTTATGTGAAAAATTCAAAAAACCACGTTTTTGGTTTTTTATTTTTATCTTTTACAAAAAATATTTTTTTTTCACGAAATTTGGTGAAAACTTACCTTTGTATGTCCTTAACATACTGTAATTTTTTTGATTCAAAAAAATATTTTTTTCCACCTTATTTTGACCTTAAATCAAAAAAACAACCTTATTTTCAGTCGAAAAATCTCACGTCAAAATATCTGATTTTTTTTAAAAGTCGGTAGTCCTCTTGTTCGTTGGAATCTATACTTTATAATGGTATATAAAAACTTATACACTACTATGGTAAATGTTCTCAGAAAATGCAATGAAACGACAACTATTTTCGCAAAAAAAATTCGGATTCCATTGATTGCATATAAGATTGCAAAAAACATGCGAAAATAGTAGTCTTTTCATTGCATTTTCTGAGAATATTTACCATATTAGTGTATAGGTTTTTATATACCATTAGAAAGTAGAGATTTTCGCAAAAAAATTTCGGATTTCATTGATTGCATATGAGATGGCAAAAAACATGCGAAAATAGTAGTCGTTTCATTGCATTTTCTGAGAACATTTACCATAGTAGTGTATAGGTTTTTATATACCATTAGAAAGTAGAGATTTCAACAAACAAGAGGACTACCGACTTTTAAAAAAAATCAGATATTTTGACGTGAGATTTTTCGACTGAAAATAAGGTTGTTTTTTTGATTTAAGGTCAAAATAAGGTAGAAAAAAATATTTTTTTGAATCAAAAAAATTACAGTATGTTAAGGACATACAAAGGTAAGTTTTCACCAAATTTCGTGAAAAAAAAATATTTTTTGTAAAAGATAAAAATAAAAAACCAAAAACGTGGTTTTTTGAATTTTTCACATAAATTTTGAGGTTATGTAAAAAAGTGTAAATACAAAAGTTGCAGATCTTTTTATTACCTACAACTTTGCCATTCAACTTTTTTCAATAGGACTTGTAGTTTTTCCGGAAATCGAGATAAACCATTTTTTTCCCTTAAACCCCCCCTCCCCCCCCTTCCCGACCTCAGATCGCCCGTAATTTATTTTTCCTATAATCTTCGTTATATTCTCTTCCTTTTGTAATAGGTTTCATTCTACTATAATTTTTTTTCGTTTCAAAAATTATCGGCACTGGACTATAATAGGTATATCCCGGTTGTAATTTTAAGATTTGAAGTGAAAACTTCTTTAGGCGCGTTGGGTATTTTTGTGATGGGATAAAACCAATCAGCTCGCGACACTGTAATCATTTTTATCGACATCTACCTGTAACGCCATCTCTGAGAGGAGTACAGAACTATCGTTACTTAATTTACAGCTCGTATTAATATTAGGATTGTAGTTTGCATATACTTGACGAGGCGTTGGCAGCCATTTAATGAAGAAAAACACTTCATTTAAAAGTATTTCCTGCGCAATAAAATATTTTCTAACGATTCAAAAAATACACACGTAATTGTGCAGGTTTTCACTTCTGTCGGTAGTCCCAGAGTGCATTTCTTTCTTGATAAATTTGGCATTATTTTACCGCATAATTATTATGATAGTTTCGTGACAACATATCTGATTGTCACCACGAACCTCCCATGATTATATTCTCCTGGGATCACTTGGACGTATTTTATTTCAACCACTGACTGTTCCGCAGGCGAAGAGATCAGAATCCATTCATCCATCCATCAGCCTTTTGAGGTCCACTGCTGGACATAGGCCTCCCCTTATCTATGTTGTAATTGATGTTTTCCTTTACCTGTTAGATACCAGGTAATGTTCAGCAGTATACTTCGCCTCCTGGGCAGCTGTGATGCCGTCCACGGCGCCCTCTCCTGGGTCCTTGAAGTCCGCTAGTAGAGCCCCCGCCGCGGCTTTGTTACGTCTAATCGATGAGACGATAGCTTCCCTGGAAAATAAAATCTGTTGGTAGTAAAAGGTATTATTTTTAAACGATTTTATTTACCTTACATTGTATCATATTCGGGTCTAATCTTGCAAGCTTAACTAGAACTACTTACTTCCTTTCGTATTACGAAGATGAAATTTTGTACATTGTTATGGTTCCGATGACTTTAGCGTGTCTGTTTATGATTTTAGTGTGCTAACTCTTGGCCACATCTGCGTAATATAATGCTGCCTCGGTACTGCAGCGCATCGGGTATGTTCGCCGAGGCTCGCATTGACAGCTTTCATGCGATTATGCGCAAACGCGTAGCCTCGGTGATGCAGCGGGTGCGGGACAGCACCAATGGTCTCCTTAATACCATACTAGACAAACCAGAATGCCCAGTGGTAAGACATTGGAATGGATGTCATATGTCGAGAGCTCATATATTTAATATATTTAATAATGTTTTTGTGTGCATTTTAATTTTTAATTGGGTATTTATTGACATTGTTTTTTTAATATTGACATTTTATTCTATTTTAATTTTAATTTCGTTCTTGTTTTGAAATTTTAAATGATGAATTGTAATTTTTAATTGATTATTTATTGGCAGTAATTTTATCTTAATTTTAATATTGACATGAATTCTATTTTAATTTTAATTTAAAATTATTTCAGTTATTGTATTAATTATGACGTCATTATGTTATTGTAAATTATGTTATGAATTATGTTATTGTATTAATTATGATATGATTGATATTGACTGAGGTTGTTTAACGTAATTATAATTTAATTTATTTTATATGGAATTGTGTTCTGAAATAAATAAATAATTCTTAACGCGAATACTTACTCGTAAGGACGCAAGTATGGCAGGAACATTCAGTTCATTTCGTATTTAATTTAATATTGCAATTTAGGAGTCTCTCAGAATCACTAACGGTTACTTTAATCGAGAATCACCATACAAAATCTGTACCAAGGAGCGATTTAAAAATTGGTTAGTGACTCTGAGTTGGGGCGTCAGGGTTGTTTTATAGTGGTCACCAGGACTTCTCTAGAAAGTCACCAGCTTTTTTCCTTCTTCATTATTTTCTTAGGTATACAACATTTTTAAATCATGAGTCATGACCAACACGATCAACCTGAAGTTAAGTTGTTGTCGTGTATGAACATCGGAAACACCAAAAAACATCCAAAAAGCCGGCCAAATAAGAAGCGGGGAACTCAAAACAATTTAATTCTCCCATCTCTTTTCCAGCATCGAAAGTTCCTATGCACGGTGGATATCGATTTCGTCGTCAACATCCCTCCCATGCGGATGACGTGTTTCGCTTCGTCATTTGTTATGCGTACTGCGAAGGGTTGGAATGAATTACCCGCGTCGCTTTTCCGATTGAATATAATGTGTGTCTTCAAGTCTTCTATTACTAAGTTAGTGCGTCTTACCCAAGACTACATCGCCATTTACCATCAGGTGGGATTTTATTCAAGCATTATAACTTATAGAAAAAATCGTCTATTTACTTATGTTAGTAGACTTAAGACACCTTTTCGCCACTGCGACCAAAATATGTAGGGTAAAAAATGGTTAAATTATAAAATTATTATTTTTTTTACGTTTTTCGGTACCACTGTTGAAGAGCGGTTTTCTGCTTACTTAACCGGTAACTTATCGACCGTACCTTTTGTATTAGGAACGTCAATTATTATCGGTCGTATATAAGAGAAACGTAAGGTATATTTATAAGAGATATCTACTATTTAATTGCAACCTTATAATTTTCGGGCAAAATTAGTGAGCCTTAATTAAAATATTCAAATAATAGAGAGTTTATCCTCGACTCCGATACAGGACTGTTGACCCTGATAAGGAAATGATAATGCCGATGAAAGTTTTACTGCTGTGCCAGAATGCAAAAATATCCGCCATAAATATCTTTATTTAATAATATTTGTATCAAAAACTTGCTTTTTAACCGACGAAAAAAAAAGGAGGAGGTTCTCAATTCGACACGTATTTTTTTTTTTTTATGTATGATCACGCAGAAATCGGCACAGGGTGGTCCGATTTGGATGATTCTTTTTTTATTAAATAGGGTATGTCCTGAAGTTGGTTCCATATTTTTTTGAAAATTTTATTCCCACCCTAAAGGTACGAAAATAGGGAATGATTGATTATTCACCCGTTTTTTACCCGGAATTTTTACATGTTAACCCCAATAACTTTGTACTGGATGATCCGATTTCGATGATTCTTTTTTTATTGAATAGTGTATACCTTGAGGTTACTCTTGTTTAAGTTTCGAAACAAAATTTTACCCCTATAGGTACGAAAATAGGGGATGATTGATATTTCATCTACTACATTTTTACCTGGTAACTGAATCTATAATTCATAAAATCAATAATTTATTATTAATTATAAGTAAGTAATCAATAATTTATTATTAATTATAAGTAACTAAAAATTAAAAAATAATTACTTTTTAACAAAAAATAAAACCAACGAAAAAAAAACTGAAAAGCAAAAAATAAAATAAACCATTTTGTATTATAAATTAAGATCCGAAATTAACAGTAAATAAATAATTTTGAGGCGGTGCCAAACCAATGAAAAAACAAACGGCGAAAAGATGTGCGCCGCGCTGCTGCTGCCGTGTGCATCGCATGCCGCTGCCCCCATAATATTATGAATTTTATGTAATTAATTTTGGTTGTTTGTTTGGCACGGTCTCAAAATTATTTATTTACTGTTAATTTCGGATCTTAATTTATAATACTAAATGGTTTATTTTATTTTTTGCTTTTCAGTTTTTTTTTCGTTGGTTTTATTTTTTGTTAAAAAGTAATTATTTACTTGTCATTATTGGTTTTGAAAGACTTAGCTTTGTGATCCTGGCTGCAGAATGAGGAGTTTCAGTAGATTTTTATAAGACAGATCAACGTTTGTTCTCTTGTCTTGCGATGTCACATTAGTGTGTGTATTTGTTACTTGCAACTCCTGTATTCATTCCAATTCTAGTTCCACGATTTATGGTGTTCAATAATAATTAATATTCTTTATTGTACACCAAGGTGAAAAAAATAACCGTTTATTTATTTATTGTCATTATTTCACATTTATATTTTAAAAGTTTTGACAAACTTTAAATATTATTATTTATGTGGCGAAGCAATATTTAATAAACATCAAAAAACAAACTGACAGACCTCTGCCTCAACTTATCGATTTGCTATACTAATAAAAATTTTATTACTATTAAAAACAGATCTTTTTATCCAACAATATTTGAATTAGAAACCACTTTTTACCGGTTGCCAAAACGGCTAAATAAACCGAGGAATTAAATACTAATTTGGCATGACATACATTTTACCGACATTGTTTCGATGAAACCAAAACCGAGGTTAGGTATTGCGTAAGTAGAGCATCAAGAATAAGAGGAAAGTAAGAGTAAGACAAATAACGGGGCGGTTGAGGACAGCGAAAGTGGTAGCGTACTCGTATTTACTAGGCAATGACCTGATGTTCTTAGCTGAGCCTAATGATATAAACGTTATCGCGTTGGTTTACACGAGGAACTTGATTTTAAATACTGAACAGGTTTATTGAATCTGTGTTTATTTTCATGTCTCTGTTGGTTTGTAGCATGTTCTCTGCACCTTGCTTATTATGCACATCAAAAACGAAAATTACCAAAGCACATTATTTTCTCACTATCCATACTAATATTATAAATGTGAAAGTGTGTTTGTTTGTTTGTTTGTCCGTCTTTCACGTCGCAACAAAGCTGTTATATGGTATAGTTTTTGTGTGTGGATATAGTGAGGAGGGTGGAGAGTAACGTAGGCTACTTTTTACCGCGATAAAACATCCCCATGGGAAGATCGATATTTTGTTAGTTGCTAGATATTTAGTTCCGGGTTTTGTTAATAGATGCCATTAGTAAAATTCATTTGCAAGTTCTGAATCACGCTATCAAATGATATATGTTTACATATGTCATGGGCAACTAAATCTAACTAAGTAAAAGTAAGTAGGATTTGTAAAATATCGATCTCTACCGCGGGCGAAGCTGCGGGCGAAAGCTAGTTTCTTAATAGATTAGAACTGTATTACTTACATACCGATATTGAAAAACAACTATCTGAGAGTAACTTCGCAAAAAAAATCAAAATATCTGCTGATTTATTGACTCAGCAATGAAAATAAGGGTAAAGGAGCAGAATTTAAGAAATACATATTATACAAAGGTCAGAATGTCGAAAACGGTGAAACTTTTACAAAGGTCAATTTTTGACATAATGTTAGCTCAACCTGCAAGCTTTAAGCAATCTTCGCTTTCAATTTGTCGTACTCCTTTTTGAACACTCTGTTTATTCATCTAAGTATCATTTATGTGCTGAGGTTATACCCGCCTCAGAAGCGGTCTGCGGTGGTGTCTGCGGCACCACACTGGTAGCACGATTACTATTGAAAATATTAAAAAAATTACATGTTCTTATCGACGGCGGATTCCATCTACCCATTATCATTAATAGATCGGATTGTTTTAGAGCCATTTATTTGCTTTACGATTACTTGGTTAATACATTTTACTATTTTGACTTGTACGAGTACATTATAAAATTCCCTCGCTTTTATCGCTCGATCTTTTTATTATTTAGGATTATATTATCAGACTCAGGATTTTTCTCCAGATAAAACCGCAACACCTTCTAGGCTTCTGTAACCACATCCAACTACAGAAGAAAGGTCCTAATTTTGCTCTCTTTTATCGCATACGAGAACAGAAGAAATATGGTTAAGAATCCTCTCATGTACACTTACGTTGGGTAGTCCTCTGCATGTAAACACAGCGTGTTGGTAAACAGTTCACATTTGGCTTGTTCTCCTGGTGAAGGAAGCTTCCTCACTGGGAGTGGTCGACGGCGGCTGATAGGGTTCACGGGACTGAGTGTTGGCTCTGCTGTAGTGCGACGATTAGATGACGGTGGCTTCGGTGGATAGGTGCCTCGACGGATGAGATTACCTAGAAGTCGATAAGGTTATATTTTAATCGGAATATTTTTGTCTTCATTGGCTAATTTGTTGACTGACTAACATTGATTTTATTTTATTTACATCTAAGCGTCTATAGAATATTTCTAAAAATATTGATGAGTTATCTTTACTTTTGTCGATATTTAAGGTTATAAGCTGCATTTAAAGTCGTATTATGTCAATGAAAATGAACAATATCGATGTAAAATTTGTCCATGAAAATCAAAATTAGCAGTCATCTTAAAAGAAAGATGTTGAAATATGAAGTTACCTTTTCTGTCAATATATCTATTTAGAGACCGCAACTTCTCTGCAACCGGTAAATCTTGAGCCAGTGTTTGATTGGTAGCATCAGCTGTTAGGTCCAAGGTGCTGTTATCAGCTGCCTTAGTGCTCTCGAATCTGCTCCTCTTCGATGTTGAAACTGCAGCTTCTGTACTCGTGGTTATTACGGTCTTTGTGAGGTTTCTCTGGAATTGTTGTTTAAGTCATGTCAATATTGTTCTCCTTTACATTTGAGTTTAAAACGTACGAGTTGAAGGAAAAATTTAAAGTATAAACAATGAATACCATGCTATACTAAAACATAAACTTTAAAACTCCATCGTAGTAAAAGTAATTCTAGTGGAATTTATGATTTTACCACAGATTTCAATACCGTTTTATTATTGTATACAAGTCTCACTGTAAACCTTTGACAATAACATTCAAAAGAAACTAAGGAAGCAAAACAAAGATAATAAACGTACGCAATATCTTAGAAGTACATTTTCACTTCAATATTGCCATCGTTTTGCGGTAGATTCTCATCAGTTTATTAGCGGTTGACAGATTTAACGTTTACAGTTTTATTATATTCAGCGAGTAAATTTATCGTGTTGAAAGTGTCCTTGGTTAGTAGTTTAGAATAAAGAATGTTAAAATTTAGAGAAATTAAATTCACTTACTCAAAGATTTTCGATATTTAATGAAGAAATTAGAGGTAAACTAATTGCACATTCTGCAATAATAGCAATAGAAAATTATTAATAAGGCGTACAGGGTCGAACTTTCTTACAACTCACAAAAAAAATGCTGAGAGCTGTACCTACTTGTAATTACAAAAGAAGAGTTAAATCTGTGTTTAATACAATTAATGTTAATGTGTTATGAAAAATGTGCATAGATTTATTAAGTGTTAAGTGTTTTATTTACAATACTTCAAAT
Organism: Thymelicus sylvestris; assembly: GCA_911387775.1. NCBI lineage: Eukaryota > Metazoa > Arthropoda > Insecta > Lepidoptera > Hesperiidae > Thymelicus > Thymelicus sylvestris. The sequence goes on along the minus strand of OU426891.1, from coordinate 15,536,143 downwards.
GAGAAGCTCGGCACTCACATAATATCATCTAACACTCTTAAAGAATTAGATGTATTTTTTTTGTCTCCATTCTTGCAATTAGTCCCATCAAAAGTCATATTATTTGTATAAGCACCAGAACTGTGTTAAATAATATTATTTTTAGTTCATTACATTACTTACATTGTCTCCGGCATCATTCTTAACTACAACCTCATTGAGTTTTTCTTGAGTATTGCTCTGTGTAGTGGTGTCTGTAATTCTATTATCTTGTGCGGTTTTCCTATCAACTAGTGTATTTAGTTTCGTAAACGCTGGTATATTTCTTTGTGGTCTAATTCTGACGTTACGATTTCTCTGTTGTATCGGTCTTTGAGTGACTTGTGGTGCATTTGTTGTCTGTACTGTTTTGTTTTCATCTCCTGTTTCAAATGGTTCATCATCGAGTGTGGTGTCATCGGCGTCTGTAAACGATCGTCTTAGAAACTGTGCTTGTGGTAGGGTTGATTTTACTTCTCTGGGCTCTTTTCCAGACCTGACAGCACGCCGGATCAAATTCGCCATGTCTAATAGTATAGGCAGCATAAGATCTGACGAAATGTTGTTGTTGTTACCAAACATGGATCTCACCTGAAACGATATAAAACCTGAGTTAGCAGTTGTTTTCAAATTTTTAAGTAATTATTAATTAATGAAATCAAATATTTTGAAAGTCAATCATATTATAAATATTAGATCTTTATAGATTCTTTCAATTATAATTTAAGCAATTTTTCTGCAGACACAACAAATGCTTATATGCAGATACTATGAATGGAATTAATTAAATTAATTCTTGTAGCCTTTTTGATAAACAATTTGTTTACTAATTAATAAAGCTTCAACTTGATTATCACAGGCTTTAAGCATAAAACTTGTTTGTGTGTCATGGTCAAGAACGTCGTCTGGACAAATTGTATTATCTAACGCCATTTGTACCATCTGAATGAGTTAAATGTGCATTTGTTTCGCGGTCATGAGAAACTCCTCTCAATAGTGAGACAACTTTCATTATTTTGGTTCACTACATTGTACATTGTAATTTTCAGAAAGGTCAAGAGATTTAAAGATATTTTTGTTATGGATTTCGTTTTGTGTTTAGATAATAATAGCAGGTGCTCTGTATTTTTTGGTTATCTACTGTTAATTAAGTAACTTTGGAATTATTCAGGTTCGACACAATCAGGTAATTTATCTTAATTGTCATCATAATTCATAATAAATAAATAAATAAATATCATGTACATTCCTATGTACTGTTTTGTTAATTGTTAAACTGTGCGAATTATTAAACCTACAGAGTTAAATTACATTTATTGCTGGTTTTAATTATTAACCTTTTATTGCATTTCAGCAGTAAGTAATATTAAATTTCAATCTTATTTAGTTAAAATATCTTTGACAAACAGGAGTTAATTAAATGTGATTTTCATATATATTTATATATTTTTGTGGCTAATGTACATTTTTCGTAGAAAAACTTTAATAATTTGGTTTTCAATTTCAGATCGTACAGGAGTCCTGTGATAGAAATTTTTCTTCTTTATTATTCATGCCCTAATATTCACGAAAAATAAGTCTAAATTCGGAGATTATATATACTAATGTTATAACTATATATTAAATAAATTCCTCGACAATTTTATTTATACTAAACATAGTTAAGAACCACCTCGACTACGTCAGGTTTCAAACAAAAAAACCGCATCATAATCGGTCCATTCGTTTCGGAACTACGATGCCACATACTTCTTACCACACACAGAGCCGTTAAAATTACAACACTCCTCGTTGAGGCTCCATCAAGAAAAGTTTAATGCTACATAAAATGAGAATGTTACCGAAGAAGCACCGTGCTAATCGCAAATTAGTTACTGCAAAATACGACGCATATCAAATCATCTATTTCCTGTGTATCTGACCATGCATGGTCACGCTAGCTACCGTCGTGTGTGTAATTGATAAGCAATTAACATATTTTTCTCAATAACTTGCTTGTTAACTCAGTCCTACCGAATAAATAATAAAATTGGTAACTACCATGAGAAGGCCCATCGAATCCAACTTGTATCCAACTCTCGTCGTTGAAATAATAAAGCTTATTTATTTCATGTAACAAGACAAAAGGTTTTAAGTGTGCGAAGTAGTGAGTGTTAAGATTTTTTTCTTTCTCTCTCTTCTTTCTTGGTAGACAACATGGGCGATAATGGCCACATACCATCAGATAGATCGTCAGCTCGTTTAACGACCAGTTTACGTAAAAAGCGGCAGCAAAAGAGCATTGATAGCCTAGCGGTTAGAACGTTGGTCTCCCGAACGAAGGGGCCCGAGTTCAAATCCTGGCACGCACCTCTAATTTTTAACTATTATGTGCGTATTAGAAGTTAATTATCACTTGCTTCGGTGAAGGAAAACATTGTGAGGAAACCTAAACACCGGAGAGGTCTCCATAAAGTTCTTAAAGGTGTGTGAAGTCTACCAATCCGCAATTGGCCAGCGTGGTAGACTATGGCCTAATACTCCTCACATTGTGAGAGGAGACCCCGAGCCCAGCAGTGGGACAATTATGGGTTGTTGCTTTACATAAAAAGCATGTGTCTATAAACTGTATATAGTGTTCTATGTGTGAGTGAGAAGTGAGTGTCTATGGACTCTACGACTACGGGTACGACTGATAATGTTCAATATTAATGCGGTAGTTAGAGACATAGCTCGCCGCCATTCAAGTATATCAACGCCGGATGCCTCGCGTTTACAGTTGCCTCGAAATTACTCATCATTGCACTTGGTAGCTAACTTAAGAAGTATGAATGTGGTTTGGTTCTGAGACATGTAGTTATATGAAGTAGTGTTGCGTTTAATTAGATCATTTTGGTTCGCGAAATAAACTAATGAACACTCACAACAGCACAAGGGTTCCCTGCTGCGTCGTGGGTAGCGTGAACAACACAAATCAGAATATTTAATGCCGAAAATTTTAATTTTCGTTTGCACTCAGAGTTACCGTAGTAACCAGTAAGTAACCGAGTTCAAAAATCATGTTCTCCAAGCTTCCTAGATTAAAAACAAAGTTATTAACACACGTAGCAGCAGTGTTACGTTCAAGAGCTTTACATGTTTTATTAAGCATTCATCTAGTTGTAGATGGGTTACCCGATGATAACTAGTGACCAACGTCAATAACATCAAAAGGTTCACAATGAAGGAAGCGCACGACACGCTACTACTGAATTTACAACAATCAATCATAAACAATAATTTACGTATGATTGTATACGTAAAATTTATTCTCCAGGAACTTTAGTCTTTTTGATTTTTAATTACTTAATTTTGAAGTAGTTATGTAATGTACATAGACGAGAAGTCTATCATGCCTTTGTTTTATGCTTCGGTTTACACGAATCATACCTACACCTATAATTAATAATTATCTTACTTATACTATTAAATCATATTGAAAGACAAGCAGTCATAAGCTAATGGTTCGAACGTCGCTCTCCCGCACGCAATTGTAAGTTATGTATGTAATAGAAATTACTTATTACTTGCTTGGGTGAAGGAAAACTTTGTAAGTATATGTACAGTCGGCAGAATAATTAGGTATGCAGGGCATGAAACACAAACGTTCTGTAATATTAAACATTACCGAACGTTTTTGTTTCATGCCCTACATACCTAATTATTCTGCCGACTGTATGTGACTAAAACTTTTCCTTTATGTTTTAAGTCTGTCAATATTGGGTTGATGGTCTGAGTGTAATGCCCTGTGAAGATAGAGAAATTGTACGGAGAGCGATTTCAAAAAGTCACTGCTTCAATTTTGGAATTTATCGTTACTGTCAGGAAGGATTGAACCTTAACTTATTTTTATAATTAAAATCGAGATATTTCAAAAGTATATTTCACCATTTGCATGCCAGTTAAACTAAATATTTCATCACTTGCGCTATAAAAAAAAGATAGTGTAACTAAACCATTTTTGATTGCGAATTACGAAATAATCAGTGCCTTTAACGAAAATAGACGCTTTGAATTGCCTAAATTTCTAATTTATTTACCTCCTTGCAACAAAGTTAGATAGTAATTAGCTTTGGAATAGCAATACCCACTGTTAATGCGCAGATGAAATTAACGCACGGTTTCGATCCGGTGCTACGGCGGAACGGGGTCACTTTTTATACATCTTTACGCTTGTTTCCTATTGTCTAATAGACCGAATAGCTACGTACTCTGATTGTACCATGCCGCATGCGCTATACACAGCTGTATGGATCTGAGTATCTTGTCAGGTTTTGTAATACGCCTTTCAGTATCTTAGCTACATATATTTGGAAACAGAATATTGAAGTATCGAATCGAATAAAAAATTACAAAAAAATATAACTACTTACGAGTATAGTTAGTACGTAACCCTAATGATCATTATTTGCTTTTTTATGGAAGTAGCCGGCAAACGAGCTGACGATCCACCTGATAGTAAGTGGCTATGGCCGCCCATGGACATCAGCAACACCAAAGGCATCCCTGATGCGTTGCCGGCCAAGAAAGAAAGAAGACAAAGAAAGAAAGAACTGGCTTTCAAGCCAGCTTGGAGAACTAGCACCATTTCTTTTTCGATCGGAAACTTAACAGTGACACCTTTGATGTTACTGAGGTCCATGAGAAATGGCAATCATTTACCACGTGGTAAGTCTTTTGACGAAAAATAATATTTACTTACTTAAAAATAATACTTAAGACCCAACTTTCATTTGCTGGGATGATCCTAATCTTGAGTGTCATTTCTCTTCCCCACTAAGATAAGTTTATCATTCACACACTCAGTTGCAACATAAATAGAGTTAACAAACAAATAGCAAAAACTTCGTCGTTGTGGGAAAATTCTCTATCCGATCTAATCGTGTCGTAAATGAAAAGTGGAGCATTAGTCAGTCTGCGAAATGTATCGATAAAAACGAAGTATAATGTTAACGTTCGACATTGTCATATAACTCATAAACATAATCGGAAGCAATGATATGTGGAACATGAATCTAAATAGAAAAAAAATCGAATAAGAGGAGACGTTATTTTATCATTACTTCCCTTTCTGGAACTATGCGGTGGATATCTACTATCGGGTGAAGAGGAGCAGAGTGAAATGGAGATTACATTCATGTGTGTAGAGCAGAACCTTCCCTGCTTCCCCGCATACCGAGAATCGATCGTTCGCAAACATGCATAATCTTTTCATGAAATGAAATTGTTTTAAGATTTTGGTTTTGACTTTGTTTTCTATTAGTGTGTTGTTGATGAAGTCTAAATGAATAGTAAAATAATTAATAATACAAATATTATATTGAACTTTTAGTTCTATAATACATATTTAGTGTATGAAATACATAAAATATCAGTTGATAAAAACCGTACAAGGAATTTTAACGGTTTGTTTATATTAAGTCCAAACCGAATTTAAATGGAGTATAAATAGGGTAAGATAATAGCCAGCTAAAATACCTATCCACTCAGCGTTGATGAAGATACCCAGTCTGCTATACAGCTCTCATATCCGCAAGACGTTTCTTCTCAGTTTCAATGAACACCAGCCCAAAGTGTGGTATCAGAGTCAAGTCTCCTCTAACAATCCTACCTCTCATCGGAAGGCGTATTATATCATTTAAATTATTGTTACCGCCGAGTGTCATTTAAATCATATTGGAAAGTTATTACACAATCATGGCTTCTCATTGATACGAGCCAACCAATATTGAATAGCAGAATGACATGTGAAATATTTATTTGGTTATGAGATGAGTTACGATTGTTGTATCATCACTGTACTTATTTTAAATGAAGGTATTAAAATTGTTGATATAATGGATACACAATTGTTGGCTTCAAATCCTCTTGAGGAGGCCTAGAGCCATACTCCACCACGCTGCAACAGTGCGGATTGGTGGAACACAATTTTACTATTAGTTATCTATTAAGATTTTTTTCAAAAATATGATTATTTTTTTATTAAATGCAGCATTCATTCACTGTAAGCAAAAAGCTACTATTTTTAACTTAGAATGCTTGCTGCTTAAATAATATTACGAAGCATTATGAATAGTCATTAAGTTTTGTCTTACTGTATTATTTAATATAGATAACATAGAAAAATAGACAATTTTTCTCGCATCAGGAAACTAAGTGCAGGTACAACTCGCACTTGACACATTCTTATTTCATTTTTAGTTTTTTGAGTGTACAACACATTAAAGTTCCCACACTCTCTAAACGTATTGTGTTATCCTCTGATCATGTAGTTGACAACTAACTTCTATTGTGGTTTGAAATAATGAAGTTGATTACAGAGAAATTAAATACTAAAGAAATTTACCACAAAGAAATGACATTGTGTCACCCAACCTTTTTGTGTAAACAATATAAATTGAGTTTTGAAAGACAAAATTTACTAAGCAACATTGAGATTATTTAGAGGAGAATGAAGTGAAAAACTAAAGGAATATCGAAAACAATAGCTAGACAGTAACACTTGCTAGAGATCTCTTAAACCCAGATCCAAACGATTAGAGACGACCCAATACGATCTAGTAATTATAAGCACTATAATTGTTTCTAATAGAACGTTTAAGAGTATGAATATTATCGGAATCAAATCAGAATTCGTGATAATGAGCCCTAGTGATAACCTGCATTAGTAGAGTATTAGTTCTTCAGGTTGGTTTGAGTTCAAAGAAAGGAGCGAAGGATGAGAAGAACCTCTTGCATACAATGGGTACCTACAAAAAATTCTCCGCGGACAGATAACAGTTTAATGCATCCTATTACAAACGTTAATATCACCTTTACATTTTGAACTACGTATATTATTTAGTTATTAAGCAATGTTCAAATTATGTGAGGTATCATTATTTTTCTTGACATGTATGAAAACGAGAAATGATTTGATTTTAGATGATGACTTTATAATTATGATGATCTGATTGATACGATATGATGTTATCACTATATCTTCGTACTTATGTCCATTTGACACAGATATCTATCACACGCACCAAAGGTTTCATGATCGATTTTCTCTGCTTTATGAACCACGTAATTTCATTGATATAGACATAGTTGCAATAACCAGATAAATCATAAATCAGTTTTTGTTGTTTTGTTGTTGCCTTATAGTATTAGTTAGGTGCCGTGCATCGTAGGGAACTTTAACATCGTCATCTTTATCTAGCCATGTCAAAGGCTTATAAGTGATATAATATACCACTTATAAGCCCAATTAAAACTAGAAAATTGACTAGAAAATATAATCTGCATAACTAGAAATTCTTTTACCAAACTGTCATATAATAACATAGTGGAGTAGGATTTCGAAATGACGAGAAGATACCGCTTAACTAATAGAATGGTATTAACTATTCGGTGAGGCTCATTCGTATTTTGAACAACTATACTATTAACATACATCCTAGAGAATTTTAATATACAAACTTTAACTTCTTTTTTTACTATCAAAATAATTCACTTACCTGTGGAAGATTGAGCGGCTGCCGTCCAGGCGGCGTGCTGACCTGACTGGCTACCAAGGACGCCAGAGCAACTCGCTGGTTGCCCGACATGGCCCGAATGATGGGCAGAATCTGCGCGAACTTCCCTACATGGTCCTTCCTCTCCAACGCCCGCAACACCGCATCTCTGATCATAACCTCCTTGTCTCTCTTCACGTTGTTCGTCTTAAACAAATTCCTCCTTGTAGTAGTCTCGAAAAAATTATCCAACTCTTCTTCTATCAAGTCCGCTTCTAACGAGTCAAGATTGTACTGCGGCCTGTGCGAATTAGTCACTCCTGTTGGCTTAATGATCCGGACTGGTGGTTTGACAACGGTCTGATAGTGTCTCGACTCCTGAGCTATCATCATTTCCTTCGAATCATCATCAAAGTCTCTCAAATCTTCAGCGCTGACTATACTCGCTATAGTCAATATGAATAACACACGTAACGCCATCTTGTGCACAAAATATTTATTTTTTATTCAGCAACAAAATGTCATTTTTTTCACGTATGTCCATAGATTAAGCAAAAAACACGCATGGCACGTATAAACGATTTATCCGCGATGCGCGCGCGCCGCTTTCTGCCTCGACGGCGAATGGACGCATACACGCACGCAACTCTTGTTTACAGGTGTCAGATTGTACCGGAACTGGCAGCTTTCACCGGGGTCAAGAGTGAGTCCACTGGGGTCACATTTGGCACATGAACAATACCCCAGTACTGATATTGTACTCGGGTTTTCGACAATGACTGTGTACCTATGACAAACAAATTTATATGGGGTGATTGGAAAATAAATTTCAAAGGAAATTGGCGTTTATACTTTACGTAATAAGAGCGTTAGGCTTTACCGATGACGGCAAAGGTTATCTAATTTCTTCGGGTGTACTAGAGACATGCTTTCACAGAGTTACGTCAGAGTTACGAAAGATATCAATGGAGATCGGAACTGATGATTATTATCAGCAAACTTACATTTGCGCGTGCCAAAAGTTTGCCTTTGAATTGTGGACTTTCTCCCTTTATAATAAATATCGTTATTAAACTAAGATAATTTAGAACTGTTTTAGTAAATAGTGTAGTGCCGATATGCCATTTCGCCTAATATGCATAATGTAATTGGAATTTAAATGTCAAATTTGTACAGAAGATGGATTAGTTAAGGCCTGATTAACTAGTTATTTAAGCTTTTTCTATGTCGCGAACTTGAGTTTGATTCCAAGTCAATTTCTAAGTCAATAATGTGTGTGTTGTGGTAATTACAAGTAACTTTTTGTCCAGATGTTTTTTTTTTTCATGTGTGAAATCTTCCACATTACTCGTGGCTTATCTTTGCAGTCTTATTTTAAGAAGCGAATTATTTTTTGCAGTCTTTCATTATAGTTAATAAACATTGCCGCTTTAGAACCCGTGAAATAAAAGCAAGACTTGATGAAAACAATAAAATCCGCCAACTAAACAAACAATTAGATAAATTATTGTAATGTAAGGATCTCGTACTCCAGACGAATTGTATCGATCATAAGTGAATAACCGACGAGTCGAATGGGTGACTACTAACACAGAAGACATAAAAATAATAAGATAATAACAGCATAAAATAATAAAGCATAATTTTTTGAGCATTTTCTTGCTTAAAAGAGCGAGTTTAGACTGACCTAGATTGTATGTTAGGTACAGTTGTTAAGCTTGAAGACCTAGGAAGGCAAACCTTAAGATGCTTAGGTTGGTTTTCGTGCTTAGGAGGGCAAGTTTAAAAAGACCCGGAAATAATCTTAAATTAAAATTTAAAAACCCCCGACGGCTTTATTTACTCTAAATATAGCTAAGTATACTCCCAATTAAGTAAAAAAAAACGATGCCACAGACAGACATACAGATACACAGACACGTCAAACTAATAACACCCCTCTTTTTTCGTCGTGGGTTAAAAATCCATAATGGAGAGCGTGCAGAGGCTTAGAGCTTAGGGCCTTCTCAATTACTTAGCTGTAGATATCATCAGTAGATTACTAATGCCATTTAAAGAAGAAATTTTCACCAGCAACGCAAACTTTTGCATTTCAAACCCATATAATTCATCTTAAAACTTCTCATGATTTTCGTAGTGTTCATAAAATTAGTTTTCGAAAGCACTTCACCTGTCCATAACGTGGGTTTTCTCTAGTCGAGTCTCGTAAATTCTCAAGTAATGACAAATTAAATGATGTCATAACTGCACAGAGAACGTAGTGGTAGTGATAATGGTACACTGTTTACTTTCCTCACAACTAAACGTGTACTGTACAGGATGTTCTTTAGAAGAGAAACTTACTTAAAATTATGAGTATTCTAACAGCAGTCGAAAGAGAAACAATTATGAATAAAAAAAATTTAAAACTTTTTTGTTTTTTTTTTAATGAAAAATAACGGAGTGTTAATCCTTTTTGTTACATTATGTTTGTTACGTAGCAACTGTCAAATAGCCATAGTAATTATTTAACGATTTACATAACAAGAGAAACTGGATAGGCAGATATTGTAAACGGCCGCTGGCCTATCTTATCTTAACACGTTCGCTGCGACAGCATTAGATCTAAACTTTGTGCTAGTGCGGTACGAGACAAATACTGCCCGTATCTATATTTCCTGCTATGCGTTACGACCTCTATTTTGCCGTACCAGCACCTGACTTTCAAAGTCCATACAGACGTGGAAACGCCCCATACCAATTGTTTTTTTTTTAACGAGTCGATAGGCTACATCCTTTTGTAGCATCCTTTCCTAGCTGCGGCAGCCCGGGGTTCTGTTCGATATTTTAAAAGATACAGGGATTTTTCAAAATAAGTCATTCACGGCAATATATTTGCCATATAGCATAGAAGTGAAAAAATGCTAGGGATGGGGTTTACTTTTAAAATGACAATCGATACTTTAAAGATATTCTTTATTGAAGACATAACATTATTTAACAGTGTATTATTCAACAAAACTTAACTTCTTAATTAGTCAACATAATTAATATAAAATATTTATAAAATTGGCAATACTTGTAAGACTGCCTGTAATGCTGCGAGGGGGCAGATCCTCGACAGTAAAAAGTAGGTAGACTTTCAGGGCGGGGTAGGCAATTAATGATACACGGCACAACTCCGATTTTAAAATGTATTAAAACTTTATACACAGTATCCAAATTAAATATATACAATAGACACTGTTAGTAAAATTAATAAAAGTATAAAAATAAAAAAAATAACGTATTTACATATTCCCTGAAGGGAACCCAGCTGACAGATGATTTTTATTTTCAAGCCAAAAATGACAATATTTAAAAATTTAAAAGTAAAATGCATCTGCCAGCCAAGGAGTATTGAACGAGGTATTAGTACACCTCGTTACAATGCCTGCTTTTTAACCGACGAAAAAAAAGGAATAGGTTCTCAATTTGACACGTATATATTTTTTTATTTTAAACTTTTTATATTATAGATTTTCAATCTTTTTAGATTGCTACTGCGTAGTTTTCCGCATAAAAATTATCGAGCGCTTTAGGTACGGCCAGCACTAACGCAAACTAAGATGCCGCGCGGACGCATGCAGTGAGGCGCGGGGTTGGGGGGTACGGCAAGATAGTTGCCGTACCGCACTGAAGAAAAATACTTATCCTACTGTGCGTTACGGCAACCATTTTGCCGTATAGTATTAGTGCATAATAATATTATATTAAAAGCTACTATATCGAAATTATCACCGTCTCTTATCTACACGTAAAGGAACATAGTTAGATCACCCCCGCACCGCGCGCAAAACCAGGACAACAAGCTGCCGCACTGGCGGAAAGTCAAATATGGCAAAATACTTGCCGTAACGCAGCGAACGTGTTAATATATATAAATTACGTGTCACGTTGTTTGTCCGCGATGGACTCCTAAACTACTTAACCGAATTTAATGAAATTTACACACCGTGTGCAGTTTTATCCAACTTGAAAGATAGGATAGCTTACATCTCAAAATAAAAAACTTTTGACAGAACGAAGTCTGTCCCGGGCAGCTAGTTTAAATATAGATCCTACTAATATCATAAATGTCAAATTTTGTTTATGAGGATGTACCTAATCTTTCACGCAAAAACTACTGAACAGATTTTCATGAAATTTTGCACACATTATTAAACATACCTAGGGTTGCCAGATGGTCGAGAATTGTATGGATTGTCGCGACATGTCGCGATATTTCACTTGATATCCAGACAAGTCCCGACAAAATACAAGAACTCCCGATAAAATACAAAATGTCCCGACACTTCCAATACAAAAATTTTTGTCTAGATATTCAAGTCCTGCCATCTGACAACCCTCCACATACCTGTGTGTACCTGCGTAGACTATATGGTAGGCAGTTCCATCTGGAATAACGTATAGGTCACTTTATTATCACGGAAAGATTGGGGAAAGCCGCAGACAGAGTTCTAGTATGTAAATACCTACATAATTAATTTAACATTGTACTGTACACAATGATATAATAATGTAAAAAAGAGATATGTCACTAGCGCGCCGACGATGAAGAGCAGAACAGAAGATGAAAAACAGACACTTTACAAAACAAAAGATAAACGTGTGTGTGTTGTACCTTTTTACGGAACAGATTTTTTGGTTGATTTGTAAGGGCATAACGTATCCATATTTTTTAAATATCATTGACTGTACACAGTAATATTATACTGCGCAGTTACCATCACAAAGAAAGTAACGATCAGCGCTAACCACAACCTTAATCCTAAACCTTTTCCTTCTTCCACTACAATTCATTATTAGTACCTAAGTTATAATCGCATTTGTAATAACATTCAACTACATGCGAATTTCAACCGCGATACAAAGGATTAGAGTCGAGAATTGAATATCTATTTCTGATTCGATAACGCGTCTTGTAATGTTAATGGTTTGAAAATTGACATTTTGTAAGTTAACAATCATTGAGTCCCGTCGACATTTACTTGTTCGTGGGTTGCATAAGTTTTTATAATAACAAATGCTTTGTTATCTCTAAATGACAAGTGAAAACTTCCCAACAACATATAGAGAACAAAATGATGCGTCATTCTTTTTCTTCTCTCTTTCTTGGCGGGCAATGCATCATTGATGCCTTTGGTGTTGCTAACGTCCATGGGCGACGATAGCCACTTACCATCAACGTTATCAGCTCTTTGGCCGGCTATTTCCATAAAAAAATTACTAGATAATTAATTGTTAGTTTACAAAAATTTCATGCGTGTTTTAATAGGATTTCTTATATTTGTTATGAAATACTGCAGAGGATCTCTGACGACAAAGTAAGTACAGCCCTCGAAATTTATCTTAAAACATACCTATTACTAGCAGTTACCAACCACCCTCGCTTCTCATTGAGAAACTTTTCATTTAGGTTTCCCGAAACAAAGCTAGGGCAGTAGTATTCGAATAATATATGTACGTACCATAGATACTTAGATAAAAAAACGTCATAGCCTAGAAGTCTAGATGGTAGATATTATTTGAATTGACTATTTACTTACAAAATTTTAATATGACTAAAAAACAAACATAAAATTAACCCAGGCTTACTAAAATACGTCAGGGAAAATGAGCATTTGTTTTGGTGTCTGGTGCGATGCTTCACATGAAAAATCATGTGAATAGCTAACTACCGAGTGCACCTGACACGAAATTCTTCCGTTGCGTTGCTGGCCAAGATACTAAACAGAAAGAACAGGATTTCAAGTCCAAAGCCAAAACACTAGTTTGGTGGCTGACTCAATCAAGGAGGGTAGAGGTAGCCAGGGAGGCTTCATATTAATATTGAGAAGTTAGCAATATTATTGGGCCGTTACCCGTGCACCCACTGGCTTCACCCACCGGTGGGTGAACGGGTAATTCGTTTTTATATTACAAACTTGATGATTATTTTAAAGACAAGACTGCTTGGACATGAGTTTTATGAATATAGATTGTAGTAGAATATTATGATAAGTGCTATCTGTAACTGTGAGCAGGAAAAAAACAAACCCGGTAGTTTCTTCCTGCTTCTTCTTCCGGGCCCTCTCACAGTAGGGCCTTGTTGAAGCATTGGCGTAACTTGCATGACTTTCAAAAAGTGTTTGTAAACCAAACCAATTTTGAATAAAAATTTTTGATTTTGATTTTTTTGATTTTTAACCGTGCACCCACTGCATCAAGGTTAGAATTTTAAAAATATCGATAATCATAGTCGATAATTTCAAAATGATATTGATTGACCTTACGCAATGCCCTATCATTAAGCAAGAGACCGCCTTCCGTCGCCTCTTACTACATCCTGTTCTGCTGACATGGGATTGGGGTCAATATTCTAAACTGCCCAAATACAGACAAAAATGGTAACTCGCGGCAATTTGCGGTTGCTTGATGAAAATTATTTTGACTTAGGGAAGAATAAAAGTCAAGTAAAAGTTCAATACATTATATTAAAATAAATCTTTCAAGCTTACCCAATTATTCAGATCTATAACAATCCATAGTTCCATACAATTTTAAGACTAGAAGTAATATTGAACTGAGATTGGAAGACGAGATATATATAACAAAAAATGGAAAAATAAACCTGATATTTACAGTAACAATGTAATTATTTTTTGGAAAATAGAACGTTAGCACCACTATAATCCAACATTTAAAAAAATATATGTTAAAAAATTAACGATAACATATTATGTTATGCATGGTTAACAGACGTATAAAAACATACCATATATTATTGAGTTTGTCACGAATTTGGCATTTATATACATTTAAATGAACAATTTTATACAGGTGTTATAGGAATAAAATACATATTTAGCCACTAAATATACATTCTGACGGTCAAACATATACAATTGGATATAAACTCCACTCTCAATCCTTAATTTTACATTTAAAACTACAATACTTATGTACATTTACCATCGCAATAAAACTGTATAACTTCACGCAGTTCACTAAAAGAATCTAATTATAAATTAATTATTTACAATATGTTAACAGAAGTCTTAAGTAACTGAATTTCAATTGATTGAAATTGAAACTTAAAGCAATACCATGTCATGATCCCAAACTGGTGCCTAATAGGCACAATTATTATTAATTGTCATCAAAAAGTCACTCGGTGCAAGAGAAAAGTTCCACAAAAAATGAGTAATTTTCAGTCAAATTCATTAAAACTCATTTCAAAAGCGGTTTGACCCTGCCTGCAAGTTAGGTATTAATGTAAAACATATTTGGTCATTCATTTTCTGTGATCAAATTCGAATTAATTTTATTGATCGAAATGAAAACTTTAAATTAAAAACACATTCATTAAAAAAACAATCCATTGAGCTTGGTTTCAATAAAAAAAAATTTGGAATCAGTTCTTACATTACTTTCAAAGTTAGAACCCAGTTGAAGAGATCGAAGAAAATTCTATTTAATTTTTTAATTAACTCAAATGTCACATTCAAATTCTGAAACTCTTTTATTTCTACCATCTCCAGTCATCTGAAAATGGTTCTCTCTAGGGCTGATTCTCGGGAATCCATTAAAGCTGTTTCGACTAACTAGTGGATTCTCTCTCTCCCTCTCCCTGTGAAAACTTGACGTCGACAGTTTACCGTCCTTTCTTTCGGTGAAATTCGTATCGTTGAAGTTTCTATCGGTGAAATTTTTGTCGGTGAAATTTCGTTCGTTGAATTCTCCGTCGCTAAAGTTCCTTTCGATGAAGGGCACGTCCCGTATGCCAAAACCACCCATCCTGGGGGTCCCGATACCGAATTTGTTTCGCATCTCCTCATCCCGCAAATTAAAGGGGCGATTATCGAACTTCTGAGGACCCGTTTGCAACCTGTAACGTAACATTAAAATTTTGTTAATTTTCTCATTAGATTTTATCTTTAAGTTATCAAAAAGACTATAATATAATGAATCAATTTAACCGTTACAATTTATGAAACGTAAGGGTTGTGATTAATTAACTATTGACATTTAATCTCTTTCTGGATTTTATTAACCCCGACAAAAAATAGGGGTGTTTGTCGGTCGGAGGGAAGTTTAAAGTATCGGTGTATCTGTGTATCCATGTGTCTGTATATTTGTGTGTCTATGTATCTGTATATCTGTACGTCTGTCTGTGGCATCGTAGCTCCCAAACGGATGAACTGATTTTGATCTAGTTTTTTTGTTTGAAAGGTGACTTAATTAAGAGTGTTCTTAGCTATGCTTAGTGTTAATGAAACTGTCGAGGCTTTTTAAATTTTAATTTAATATTATTTAATCTTTAGCATCATTGGCAACTGAGCGCGTATAGCAAACTTACTGGAAATACTTTATTTGATATCAAATAATTTAATACTAACTCTCTAAAACATCGCCTCTCTCGATCATACTCCGCGGATAACCCGTCATCGTCATGTATGATCGCTGACGGGTCGCTGTACACTGACGACTCCTGGTAGAACGAGTCCAAATCAACATAGTTTCCTTCAGAGGGCTCGTTGTCCAGCAGTTCCGCTAGTTGGGCTTTTAGTTGGGCAAACGTTGGCCGTTGGGATGGGTCCGCGTGCCAACAGGAATGCATGGCGCGATACAGTTGGGGCTTGCAGTGTGGAGGCCTTTCGAGTCTGTAGCCTTCAGTGACCGCTGCGAGAACCTCCCGCCCGGACATTGCGGCGTAGGGCGTTGACCCTGGGTAAGAAATACGTGCTTAAATACCAGTAATAAAACCCTGCAGTAGGTGAAATTGCTGGATGAACAAATGACCCCTGAATAGATACCTGGCTTTGTAACAAATGCTTTACAAATGTTTTATTTCTTTTCAGGTTGTAGGAGTTAGTCGGTTTTCAACGGTAGGTGGCAGGTACTTGGATTGATGGGTTTTTTGAGCGCTTCTGTGCTTCAGAGAGCACGTAAAGCATCGTGTCCAGGTGTTACCGTTAGATAGAAATCGGTAGGTTATGTTGGCCTTTGTGTGACATAAAAACTTTCTGGCTGGGCACTAAACTCCACCAATCCGTACTGAAGCAGCGCGATGGTACGCTCTAAGTTTCTTCAATTATCAGGGGATTCAAAGAAGGTTCAAAAAATTTTGTATCTGTTTTTTGCTTACCTAACGTGACAATTTCCCAGAGAAGAATACCGAAGGCCCATACATCTGTATGATGGCTGTACACATTGTACAGTAGGGCTTCGGGAGCCATCCAACGGACTGGTAGGGCTCCCCGTCCGGTCCTGGAACTGTTGCCAGCGCACCTCGACATACCGAAGTCCGCTATCTTACACAACTTGTTATGATCTACTAGGACGTTGCGAGCTGCTAGATCACGATGAACGATCTGAAAAAAATAAAAAGAAATCTTTATGTGACGTCCACAAATGAGTTAAAGACCTGATGATAAGTGGTCAACGTCACCCATGGATATCAGTAACACCAAAGGTATCATTGATGTATTGCCGAAGAACCAAGAAGAGAGAAGTCAGAAAAGACTGGTTCTCAAGCCCCAAGTCGGGATACAAGTTGTTCTCATTTTACGACTGTTTCAAGGAAGAGCGTTGCAGCCAGGCAGTAATAATAATATTATTATAACTTATACTATAATTAAAATTGCACTTTCTGAGCAAATAATTTAAAGCCTTATGAGATACTTGTAAAAATGTGTAAAATGAAGCGCAAGTAATAGATATCTTACTTTATAATTACACAAAGTATAATTTAACTGTAATTAGATTACGGCGTGAGGTAAATTAATGTTTTACGTAAGAACATCAAAATTAAACATAATGATACAAAATATTTTCTTAGAACTATTGTACGCATTGCTCTTTCTTCTCTTTTTCTTCTCATTGCATCTTTTGACAAATTGCAGAGATAAGTGGCTGTCAAACAAGATTATATTACTTTTAAAATGCAGATATTATGGACTTCATTATTTATTTCAAATAGCTTGCATAATTAGTTTATATTACAAACCTAGATACGTGTGAAAATACTTCATTTCCGATACAAAAATGGTTGTTGTATCCTTCTTTACAAAGTTACAACTCACCCCTTTCGAAGCAATGTAATCCATGCCCCTTGCAACACAGTAGGCGAATACTGTGAGGTCCCGTGACGTCAGAGCTCCGCTGCCGCTGAAGCGATCTGGCCTAGAACGTCGCTCCCGAAGGTACGTGAGGAGCTTGCCACACATCACATACTCCATGATGAGGAGGTACGGCTCTGTAAATATTGAAATTCACTTTTAGCTTTGATATATTAACGGTCCTATACCACAAGTGTCTTTGGTAAACTGGTTTCTGTGATACTCTGCATGCTACTGCCGTGCGTTTTGACGAATTCGAATACGAATAAAGTGTAGTACAAATTTGGGGAAGATGATAATTGTAGGTTTTACTATTCCACTCCACTCCACTCCACTCCACTCCACTCCACTCCACTCCACTCCACTCCACTCCACTCCACTCCACTCCACTCCACTCCACTCCACTCCACTCCACTCCAACTCAACTCAACTCAAGTCAGACTTCACTCATTTCTAGTCTCCACTGGACAGTTTCGTTTCATAAAATTTCAGGTCACCCCCGTAATAAAGAAGTTTTCACTTCAAAAATATTTGATTCTAGTCTAATAAAGCATAGTTTGGGTCTAAAATCAAGATTACGATAATGTCGTGGTGCTGTCTTTATTCACACCTACAAGAATCGAATTGACGAGCGCTTGCGATGAGCGAAAAAGAAAAGGTTTGAAATGTCGTAAAAACTTTTCCTTGCGCAGTTAATTAGAAAATAAAATAATGTTACTGTCATAGTTTTATGTAATATTTAAAGCTGTTATTATGATGCCGAGTAATCCATCGAGTTAGTTTATTCTATAAAATAAGAGTAATTAATACCTTGTTCAGTACAACAAGCAAGCAGGGTCACGACATTGGGATGGGTTCCGATCTTCTGCATGATGTATATCTCGTGGAGTAACTCCTGCTTCTCTTTCTGCGAGGCAGTTTCCTTGATGCTCTTCACTGCGACCAGCCGCGTCAGTCCATCATGACCGTTGAGATCATCAGCTTCTGCCTTCCAAACCTGTAACCACGAGTTTTACATGAACATGAGGGGTAGGTACGTGTTGATACGTAGTGTTTGATGATGATGCGTGATAGCATGATGTCGATTCGAGACGGCTTTATTAGTGGTATTAGAGAGAAGAAAAGTTTTTTTGTACCTTTAATAGGTTTAAGATTTCAAATCATTCCGTTGAAATTTCGTCAATTATTACTGAAAACTATAACTCACCTGACCAAAATTTCCTTGCCCAAGCAAAGTTTGTAATCTTAACTTATTTCTAGGAAACTCCCATTTTTGATCCGGCTTGGTGGGAGTAGGCAATGGTGGCCTCGCAACGGGTGTTATAGGCGACTCTTTCTTTATATCCCCGTCCTCAAAATAACCTTCATATTCCGTATCAATTTCTTTGGTTTTTTTGCTTAGAAGATTTCTAATAACAAAAGCCACGACGGCGGCTACTGGAAGAAAACCGAGGCCTGCTAGTACATAAGAAGCCGTATAAGTCTTCTCTGCTTCAATCACAACTTCTTCATTCTGAGTTTCGTCACCATCATCCTCTCGCGTTGCATTAACCAATGTTTTACTGCTATTTGCTTCAGAACCATTGGATGGGGCTGCAATTGGCTTAGAATTAGATTCTAACGGCGTTTTAGACGTGACAGTAATTGGTTTAATAGTATTTTGCGTTGATTCATACTTTTGGGTAGCTGGTGGTAATGGAGTCACGGGGAACGCATTCTCAGTAGGTTCAATCGTAGTAGAAGTCGTTGTAGTGGTTGTGGGCCTTCGCCTTCTCAGAATATTTTTAGGTCTTTGCGTACTGCCTGTATTAGAATCTTCGGAGTCTTGTCGAAATAAATTCGCTAACCTTTCGGATATTTTTGTTGTCGTTTCTTGCTTAATATCTCCATAATTTTTTGTCGATAAATCACTGATTAATGGTGAATCTGTTGGCTTGTATGTAAAAATTATAGGTGTAGAACTTAGAGTAGTGTTCAAACTTGCTTCGGTGGTTGTAGTTCGAATCCTGATTCTATGTCTATAAGGCCTTGTAGTCGTTGATGGAACAGTAGATGTTACAGTATCATTCATAGCAGTTGTGTTTAACTCTGTAATATTGCTATTGTTTTCAGTATTTTCTACTGAAGTGGAATTGTCTAAATCTTTTAACGATCCATCAGTCTTGTTTTGTCCTTTCATTGATGATGTAATTGATACTGATGTGACTACCGCTGTATATACAGAAGTTGCCACTTTTTCTGTTGTGGTATTCAAGGTTACTGGTAATGAAATTTCAGTACTCGAAAGAATAGTTGGTCGGGATGGCCGTCGGCGTAAATTAAAATAATTTCTGGTGAAATTTCTTAAAGGTGCAACTGTGCTTGTTCTGTTTTGGTATGTTTCTTTGAAACTTGTCCCATTGCCCTTAACAGTATCTTTAACTGCAATAGCGAACTGATCAGGTTCCTTATCTATTAAGCTAGGTGTTACGTTTTGTAATAATGTGTCAGTAATGTTAACTAGTGCTGTAGTGATTTGTGGTTTTGGTGTTGATTGCGTAGTACTTGAATACTTTCTATAGGCATTTACTAAACCTACTGGTCTAGCTGGTGCAGGTCCTTTTACCGTATTTCTTATTTTATTTTTTTCTATAATATTTTTGACAACAGAGACATCCATATCTTCATTAATTTCATCTTCTCCTGCGCTAGTATTTCTGTATTTCTCAGTTGCTGAATACCGCGAATTAAATTTTCTCTTTTCCAATGGAGGGGATATAAAATTTACAGACTTTGTTGAAGCCGACAATGAAGGAGAATTCGTCAAGTTATCACCTACAATAGATCCACCAATTTTTTGTCCAAAGTAAATAAATGGCGCCATTTCTTCATCGGGTAAATTAGATTCAAGGGGTCTAAAGTGGTTATATAATTCCTCAGACATAAACAATGTTTGATTTCCTTTATCTTTTTCTGTTTCCATCTTAGGCTGTTTATTAAGAATATTATTATTATTATTTTGAACATCAGTACTATTAGCTATTACATTTGTTTCGGTCTTATCTTCTTTATCCAGTTCATCTGGTCTAATGGTAGTAGTTTTGTTAAGTTCATTATTGATGTAAGTCGTATTTTCAATATAATTTATAGTAACATTCTCTGTAGCTGCTATGTTAGCTATTGATTTATTCAAAGAAAGAGGCTTAGTTGTAAAATTATCACTGTCCGAATAATTAAGTAAATATAAGCCATGATTTGATTCATCTACTTGAAATTCCTCATCAGGGTCTAATTCAACTTCTTTATCAAGACCCTCTAATTTTTCAGGTGGAACATATACTACTGCACTTTCCGTGATGGACTCAGTTGTAGCCACGGTTCTACTTGAATTTCCTATATCTTTCCGTCTGTTATTTATGAACCCTGCTCTATTTTTACTATCCTGGTATATTCTTGGTATGAAAAGATGCCTTATTTCATGTGGCTTAAGGTCTTGTCGTATTTCTTTTGTACCATCAGTTGCGACAAGCCTAAGCGTTGGCGCTGCTTCATTACTTGAATTATCAAATGTAATCCTCTTGACAACAGAATTATTTGCATCTCTAATTTCCAACTGGGCATATGTCGTATTACCTCTGAAAATAAGAGAAATAAATGATATAATTTACTTAATATACAATATGTCTTACTTAGACAAATTAAATTTATCCAACATAAAATGGGTTTAAGGAAAAGAGCTAATGAAAGAGCCAAATCGATACAACGTGTCCTCCAGCCGAAATGGATGGATGGATGATGGAGGCAACAAACGAGCTACAAAGCCTTATGGTAAGTGGCTACAGACGCAAATGGACATCAGCGACGCCATAGACATCTTCGGTGTGCCGGCCAAGAAAGAAAAGGGAAAGAAAGAAAGAAAGATCTGGCTCTCTAGATGAAAGATGGGGGATTTAACAAGTGCTTTTGCTTTGCAATGATAGAAGCCTTGATTGTACTTACTTGTGAGGTTTATTAGCTAGAGCGGATAGGGTGCTAATGTGAGTACTCAGTCTTCCCGAAAGGAGTTGGCGTCGCCGCGCCGCGAGCACCGACAACAGTTGCGAGTCCCTTGTCGCATTAGTTGAACTCTGCGTTGTCGTTCGCCGCACTCCGCCTGCAATGGATATAAAACGATTTTAAGTTTTTGTACTGAATACTTCTTTGTATGGGTTACAGGTGTGTCTAATATATAGTTAATTTTTCATCAATATCGAGCTTTAGTTTACAGTGTGTTTACTCGCTGTATATGAAAATAAGAAGATTACAGATACAATAATAAAACGGTCGCATTTTAGGTTAGTAATTATTTTATCTATGTTTTCAGTTTAATGGAGTAGTTCCTGTGATATGATTTGAAATCAAGCAATGAAATTGCTTAACCAATGGTGATCAAACAAGACAAGTGCTACTGGAGATTTTTGTTAATGATTCATAGTCAATTTAATATTACAAAACAAATAAAAAAGTTTTCATATTATAATTTAATTTATGTGGATATAAATATGACATTTCGCAAGCCGAAAGATCTAAGTGATAAAATAAAAGAAAAATGTTAAAATTTTAGACGTGATCCTTTTATTCTTTCATCTGAGGACGTGATATTGTAATATAAAATGAAAAAATATATGAAAAATGTAAAACATTGACGTCATTACAATTCTTTTTGCTTTACGTGCTTTTTGGAGTCAATCTATTGATAAATTATGATTAATATTACTTTACCAGCGTACCATAATGTACAAAAGTACACCATCAACCAGTAGCAACCTCCATAAACGTGTAATCGCGTGATGACAATAGCAATAATGACACGTAATCAGCCATCCTTCACCCCGCGAAACAATAGAGATTAACTTGGCTGTGGCTGCATGGAGGCCGTGACATGGTGTAGCGAAAGTCACTGCGGTGTATGAGGATAAAGTGTTATTAGTTTTGAATTTATTAACATAATTTCAAAATACAATACAGTAAATATGTTTTTTTTTTTTATTTTACAACAAATATTTTTAGCAGCAACAAAAAGCGGAATAAACGGTAAAAGGCTTGGTTACAGAGACAATCTTGATATTGCTACTAGAAATAAGGACAAAGTACACCGATTGAAATATCACCTAGACCTCAAGCTTACCACAATACAGCAGTGAAAGCCGTATCCGAAATATTTTACCTAAGTCGTTTGTGAGTTTATCAGGAAGAAACGCACATAAAAACAAGCATTAATTTTAAAAAATCAATTACGGTATCTAAGTATTTCATTGCATTAATAAATTCACAATGTCTTTCAGGTACAGATATCAATCAGTGACTGTTTTTTATGCCTTAAGCAGGCAAACGAGTAGACGGGTCACCTGATGGTAATTGATCACCGCCGCCCATGGACATTAGCAACATTAGGGGTGTCATTAAAGCGTTGCCGGCCTCGAAGAAAACAATAGACCCGCTTCTTGAAGGACTCCATGTCATAGCTGTTTTGTTATAAGTAGGTATAAGCTAGAGTTTATTAAGGATTTACAGGATGCATGGCTATGGATCCTTGGCTGTCTGGATATAATATACCGTTCAACGCACTAAGCCACTTCAAGCAATAACAAGCGCTGAAAAACACCAAGGAATGCGCGACGCGGTGAAACTCCTGCGCACGCGATGTTTTCTAATTGCCGCTTTAATTGGCTGTCTGCGAAATGATAACGTTCAGTGATTTGACGCATTATGTACCTAACTATCTAACAATCTGCCGTCACTCTCACTCTTAGTAATAATAATTTACATATATATATAGCAAAGGGTTTACATTTTTGGTTAGAATTATTAATGTATTATACCCATTTCATTTTAAAAACGTAGTTATTTAATTTACTAAAATTACGTTTACGAAACCATTGCCAAAATAAATATCAACGTAATTAAAATGTGAAAAATCTAATAATTGAAATTCCTTAAATTTCAGTTTTAATTAACTAAAAATCTTTCAATGGCTGCTTTATAATCTGCGTTATTTTTTAATAATTGCAACGTTACCATGAAAACGTGAATACTGTGCCAAGGTTTTTATAAAAATCTTTAACACTCGCGATGATTACATTTCATTTGTCTAAATTCATTAACATTAATCGCGCTATTAATATTTGCTCAAATAAATTATCAAATATTATAAATGAATAAATCGTCCCCGTAGAGCGAAAAGTCACTAAGTCGAAAAATGGCCAAACTGAGTTATCAATGCCACTAAAACCACATTTTTTTCCTCTAAATATCTGTCTAACCATCATTTCTGTAGGTACGTTCGTTTCCGATTTACGAAGTGTGAAAAGTAAGTAAATCTATCCTTTGGACCCCACAGCGAAATGAGAGAAATAATTAAATTTTCTTAATTATTTTATATTTATCGAAACTTTACGTAGCTCAGAACTAAAACGATTTAATTACTTTTTCTATTAAATTTTCAATGCATACGTAGGCCTTTAGGTAGACTAAAATCACTAAAATGATTTAGTGAGTTTTTAAATTCAGCACTTTGCTAAAACACCCGAAAGCGAAAATCAACTAACTCGAATTAGTGACTGCTCACTCTTTACTGTTAAATGATTTTGTAAAATACTACCAAAGTGAAAAATCATTCTTTCAATATAATGATTTCTTCTCTAATAAAAATCAGTTATAAGATCTATTGTGAATAATACTTAAAACATTTTAGTTATTATTTTTATAACTTCGACGAACATCCTTACATTTAGGTACTTATCACTTGTGAGTTAGTGATTTTGTCGCGGCTATGAGAGTCGAGCGTGGCACGTGGTGACTTTTATTCGCGGCACTGACGTAGGCTATCACATTAGTATTTTTGCACTATGTAACTAGTATGAATTTAAAAATTAAAAAAAATCCCGCCTGCTATCAAAAAAGCTATTATGATAATTATACCTTTTTGAAATTCACAACTCCACAAGCTCTTTAATATAATACCGATATAATTGCGTTATTCGATTTATTTTTATTTTTTGATATTACAAACAATGGCATCTCACAGCCACCATATTTGTTTCTTTGATTTCACTTATCTAAGAACAATTGGGTTATCAAGACGAATCTAACGATATCTTAATTATGTAAATCCGTCCAGCGGTTTGGAAGATACGAGTTATTAAAGAATATTACATGCAAACATACATACATACAAGATACGTCCAAAAACATAATCCCTTTGCAGTCGTATAAAAATGAGTCGTTCAAAGCTTATTATTGATTTATTAAATCAAAACGAAAAAGCTATTGTAGACTGTTTTTGGATTTATTTACGCTTTATTTATTTTAGTATTTGGTTGTTGCCTTCTGTAAGTGAAAAGTATGTACCTACGTTATTTAAGAACACAGATAAATATCTAATAATATTATTTTATATGAATCTAATCTAGGACAACAACAAGCGAGCTAAACTGACCCGACATTACACAGAGGATATCCTGGACGCCGCCTGTATGATATTAGAGAGGCTCTCAAACAGCTTAAAAACAACAATGCACCGGGAGGTGACGGATTGACAACCGAGCTACTAAGAGCTGGATGGAAACCTCTTCTAATGACGCTCCAATAACTGTTCGTTTCCGTCAACAATACTGGAACTACCACTTCCAGGGGGAAGCGTGCAGCAAAACTGTGGAAAATCTGTTCATCAAGAAGGGCGAAAAAGCCCTTTTAAAGAACTAAAGGCCCATTGCACTTCTGAGCCACATTTATAAGCTGTTTTCGAGGGTGCTCACAAATTGCAGCCATTGCCAAAATGCAGGCTTGACAACTTCCAGCCTCTTGAACAAGCAGGATAAGCAAGAAAAAGGCTACAGTACCATAGACCCCATACACACACTGCGACAGATTATACAAAAGACCAAGGGGTATAATCTGTCGTTATGTGTTGCTTATGGAGACTATAATTATGTAGTAAGCCTATGATTCTATCGAGGCCTGGGCGGAACTAAATTCTCATATGGAGGTGTTGAAGTGTTTGTAATCATCAGGTACCATTTCCGTCAGAATACACGACACAGCTACAAACCCCATCCAACTGCAGAGAGGTGTCAGACAAGGGGACGTCATAATTATCCCCGAAACCTCCGCCTCCTCTTCACCTCTGCGTTGGAAGATGTGTTCAAGCTGATGGAGTGGAAACAAAGTCGTATTAACATCAATGGTGACATCACACACTTGCGACATGCCGATGATGTCTAATGTCATTCTGGCAGGAAATGGAAATGGCTGGATCTGGATCCTTTGTAAAATTCTAGGGGACTTAAACAGGGCCACAATCAGTGGGTCTTATGATGAATATGGACAAGACGAAAATCATGTCGATTGTCCATGTCACACCCGTACGGTACGTACGTCCCACTTCGAGCAATAAGTCACTCGTAGAATTTAACTCGGATGGGCTGCGTTCGGGAAACTGCGTCTTATGTTGTCGTCGGAAAACACTACCTCAGTGCCTAAAGTTGAAGATATTTGAGCAGTGTGTGTTGTCAGTGTTGACATACGGCTCCGGAACGTCGTGCTTTAATATTGGTCTTATACATAAGCTTAGGGGATGCATATTCCAGCAGTGGATCTCAAAGGGTTGATGGATTGACAGATGATGAATAATAATATTTTTTTAACAATAGATAATTTTATTAAACGATGAAAGTTATTGATAATTCCCGATATTTCGTGAGATTTTAGACCTTTGTGACAGAAAAATCCAATTTTGGTGTCGTTATCGAGAGTTAAAGTTATCGAGATATTCTCAGACCTCTTGAAGATCCTTCTAGCTTGGACTTTCTATTCTTATACCAGGTCCTCATTTTCACGAAAACCGAAGAAGTTTCGCCACCAAAATTGAAAAAAAATGAACGTTGTTGATATTAACACATATACATCATTATCAAAACAAAACTTACCACCCAACCTTCGAATCTTAAGATAGGTATTATTTACAATGCACATTTCGTACATCTAGCAGTTAGTTCCAATTTACCTAACTAGAGTTGGTTTTCTTAAAAATAATTTTGAACTGAGTGAAAAATCACTAACTAAGGGCGAAAATTAACTAATTCCTAACTAACGCAGACATTCTATTGAGAACAAATAATTAATTTGCGGTTTTTAGGGTTTCTTATGTTTTCTCAGTAACTACTAGATTTTCACTTATTATAGCTAGTATAATAGTAATTTGATTAAAGTTCCTTCAAAATAAAACTAAAAACATAGAGATATGTTATGGCATGCTAAATTTATGGCGATTTATATATTTCAAAACTTTAACTCTCAATATCTCAAAACAGGTTTTTTGGACTTAATGACTTTTCGCTCTACGGGGACGAAATGCTGATTGTTGTAGCAAATTAACTTTTCACAACAAATAGTTGATAGGCACCTAGGTGCCTATTTAAGAAACGACATTTCTTGTGTAAAATTCCAAGCTATGGCGTAGGTTTTTCAAGAGGTCTTAGAAAAGCATTCTTCGTTCTTTATTATAAGTATTCAGTCACAATAATGCTCAATTCAGAATTAGTTAGACAAGTCATTAGGATAATTTGAGGATTTTTGTTTTATTTCTTTCTTACTCCTCTTCTTTCATAATGATGGAATAGGTGTTACTGGTGTCCAAGGGAGCTATGTTGCGGACGGACGGGCGCACATGACGAAAGTAAAAGGTTTCTGTTTTGATTACGGAACCCTAAAAAAGTAGTCAAACTCAAAGTGGGCAGTATAAATTGCTTCAGAATAGGTCCGGAGGCGGCACCTCTCTCCGAAATATCAGATAAGCTGTACTACACTCTCTACAAACTAAGGATTACGCAAAATCGCATCGGGTATACCTACGTTACGAGTATAACAGCGGCAAATAGCGAACCATGGGAAAATTTGTATTTCGAAACATAGCCCGTATCTAAAATGACGCTCTGATTTGAAATTCAATACCGTTGACATTTTACCCATTTACATTTAAATTATTCACTGCTACTACGTTATTAACAAATATATTATAAAGTAAACCTTTTTACCTTTATTATCGCCATTATGTAGTTATTGATATACTATTGAGTTTCTACTAAAAATATTGTAATATCATAACTGCTTGTCCTACTGTGGCAACTTCCACGCCATATCAATGAACTAATATACTATAGTATACTCGTTCACTGCGCCATATAGCCAAATATAACGAAGACCTGGGTTTCTTTCCGCATAAAAAATTAAGTTGGTACTGTAGTGAGCAGTAGGTAGGTATGTATGTACCAAGGTTTCTTCGTAAAGCAGGTGGAAGCAATGTTTAAGTAGAACATTTTAAATTTAAGCTTATTCTATCGATATTAGTAATAAGTCTTATATGTATACGCCGTACTGCCATACCACTTTGCTACAGTATGGTATAGCGAGAATCATAGTCAAAGCTCATAGCTTTATAAACTGAAACATTAATAACAACGACAATAACATGTAACAACAACAACATCAACATGTAACAACAACAACAAATAACATGTAACAACAGTTGACAGACGGGGCAGCATTTTAACTTCGCGGTGGCCAACAGCCAGCTCTGCGTAATCGGAACGGAACCGTCGTCCCTTCGCCGGCCGCATTCATTTACCTGCTTCGTTAGTAACTACATATTTAGTAAAACACGACTAACATTAGAATGGTGGAATGGAATGACCAGTCACTATTTTTAGGGATTGGATATCCACATTTAAGACATCACATACCATCGAACCTGTTTGTTCAGTTGTACCAGATGACTGCAAGAAATCTATCATTATCTACAATATTGTAATCAAAGAGAATCTTGAAATTGTGTATAAAGGTATAAAAATGATAACAATCCAATCCATCCATCTGTCCATTCATCCATCCAGATGAGTAAATCAAGCTCTAGAAATCGAAGAATCCACCCTACCACGAAAAATCCCTACCACGGTGGTAAGATATTTACCCTACTTTTATACTTTTTCGATCACAATGTCAGTAATATTTTTTTTACCTTTTGTAAGTATACATTTTTTAAGTACCTTATTAAATTAATAATAGGTATTAACAACGGCG
Source organism: Thymelicus sylvestris (assembly GCA_911387775.1). Lineage (NCBI taxonomy): Eukaryota > Metazoa > Arthropoda > Insecta > Lepidoptera > Hesperiidae > Thymelicus > Thymelicus sylvestris. The sequence goes on along the minus strand of OU426891.1, from coordinate 15,507,396 downwards.
GTTAAAGTATATACTTAGATCTTAAAGGCACGTTAAATTGGTGGCAAAAAACAATAATCTCTCACACAATTCGGTTCTCATACAATCAGAATAATGCGTCTTTGCTTTCCGCACTTCGCAAAAACTAATCTACGTATGTGTACAATACATTGTTCCTGTTATGGCTGTTGGGTAAACTTTGTAGTTTCATGCTCAAATATTTCATAAATATGGTTCCAATCTTACTAATTTACGTAGTTTCATTAACCTACTTATACGACAGATTTATCTGATACGTTTAATTGCGGCTTTTCTCAAGATATTACTAATATTTGCTCTAAACGCGAATGAAATTCTTTAAGTTTTGCAAGAAGTTCCATGGTTTTATCACATAATTAAACAGAGTAATTTTGAAATGTTTTTGGGAAACTTGACATAATCTTTTATTCAATCTTTATATTGCAAATCTTACATAAACATTTGCTTCTCTTTGTTTGTCTTTTACCTTCAGACAAGGTTTCTCTGGGACGCGAGAGGCATGGACAGACAAAACTAATAATTCACAAGAATTAGGCCGAGCACAAATATTAGTGCCTATTTTATACCTTGGAAATGAACCCGAAACTCTTCGCAATCAGAATCATTACCAACTGAGCTACGAGATTATCTCTTGTCTCTTGATGTGTGATCTCCTGATGATAATTTTCTTCGTTGCTGACAAACAAAGTTGATTCATTTATTTCGTTATTTCACCTTTACGCTTTAGTTAAAAACTTTGTATATCCCGCCTTCTGTTCAACGGGCATGTGGGATTCGACATTGTTGATTGTTGCCGCCCTATCATTGACGTAGCTAACATAATTGTTACATATTAACCTTCACGTCAGCACTATAAAGGAGCTGTAGAGGCTCTTTGTAATGCTGCAGAATATCTCTGACTATAAGTTCGCGAACTATGTAGAAATAAACGTATTACTATTTACTAATACTAGGTATTCGTCCACTTAACGCAATAACTAAAGGGGGATTTTTAAAATATTTTTATGAGAGACAATTTTATTATGCCGAACGCTGTTTAAATACCTTTATTATTGTTTTCTATGTGTCTTTCTTGTGTCATATTGTGACGTTTTCACAAAAAAAATCACAATGTCCTTTCTTCACAAACAAACAAATTAAAAGTTTAATTAATAATAATACAATAATAATAGGTAATTAATTATTATTGTCATAAGATATTGGTTACAACGTACAAGTAAATCTTGTAAAGATTGACTTGAATGAGTAAAATTCGCCTTGGTTTTATTTTTAACCGACTTCAAAAAAGGAGGAGGTTCTCAATTCGACTGTATTTTTTTTTTTTTTTTTTTTTTATGTTTGTTACCTCAGAACTTTGGACTGGGCAAACCGATTTTGATGATTCTTTTTTTAATCGAAAGCTGGTGGCTGTCATGTGGTCCCACATAAATTTTATTGAGATCTGACAACGGCATCCATGAGAAAACTACATAAGTCGTAAATTTGTGTTAAGATGTGCGCGACAAATTGACGAATAACTCAATATCACGCCAACCGATTTCGATGATTCTTTTTTTAATCGAAAGCAGGCGCTTGTCTTGTGGTCTCACATAAATTTGAACGAGATCTGACAACCATGTAGTTTTTGAGACTTTGAAGTCGGTTATTTTTTGTTAGTAAAATTTAGATTATTGTTTGCAAAAACCTCAAAACGTTTATCTAGTAGTACTCGTATTTATCGGTATGTAAGGTGCGTTTTCGGTATATATTAGTCTAAGTCGCGTTGTCGCAGACTGACTAGGCGGACCGCTACATAGAGCTGACAACAATATATCGATAAAACAAGTGTAAGTACAAATACTTGTACTCATTGTTCTGCAAAATATAATATGAGCATGCTCTTATGTTCCACGATTGAAAAATTTTGGTGATTTGCTGACTGGATATATAAATTAAGTAACTAATGATCCAATCCAAACGATGATCACTTACCATCAGGTGACCTGTCTGCTCGTTTGCCTGCTTAAGGCATAAAAAAAACAAGTCGTTCAGTCTACATCATTCTACAAGTAAATGATTACATCAATGGTTTTATTAATATTTTACTATTAACCGCCCTCGGCCCTCACTTCAGGTAATCTAATTGGTAGGTAGCTCTTCCTGCACTCGAAATAATTCTTAGTCGGGATGCTTTTGATTAACGTATCTTTTATAACACTTTTGTGAATTTATTTTATGTATTTTATTTAATTCATAAAATCCATAAGTAGATAGCTCCGCAATGAACTAAATTTTATTAAGGGGAAATTTTATACCTCACTCAAGTAAAAACAAAAGAGAGGAGTTGTAAATTATCATAATATCGAGCTTTACTGACAATGAGATGAAGAAAAGTGAGTTGAGGTGAGTCACGTGCAGTGGTGAGGAGAGGAGAGAAAATTATTGCAAAGAGTGTAAGCGTATTTATTTTGAGCGTTTAAAATCTATCGATGTTAGACTCGCGTCACTAGCGCCACTCCGCGGCTTGGCAGCTCACTGACCGGGAATGGGGTTACCAACTTACCACACGCCGCGCCGCTCACATATCTGCTAAATCTCCGTCATGCACTGTGTACCTACACTTGTCGTTTGAATGGCGAACTGCATGCGATTTGTAGCTATTATCTAACAACTAAATAACTTGCATGATATTCTATTGAGTGTCGAGAGTGGTCGAAGTTCGAACATAATCGTTTTATAAGTTCGTGGAAAACATGAATTACGTATAAAAAAATCATAACAAGCATGTTATGATTTTTTTATACGTAATAACATAATGAATAAATAAATAAATAATGCTTTTACCTATACTTATTACAATACGTACATAAATTGTACTTTAGAGACCATACACTTATTTATAATTTTTCCTCGTTTTGAGCTCTTTTGCCCTTATTGTATTGCACTTGTTAATTTAATCTCAATACCTATAAAAAGAAGCTTAACCAGATAAAGTACTGACCCCATCACCCATGTCGTAATTGAGTCACATTTGAGTGTACTTTACAGATTATATTCAACGTCAAGGGAATTAGATGTTAGTCATAGATCCAAAACTACTTGCAAATGCTGTAGGTACTTAATTAAGAACGTTGAATCATCTAGTCATAGAGAAAGTGTAGATAACTAAACTTAGTTACTCAACTACTTTGCTAACCAGGTTTCCGCAGATCTAATGAACGAACCTCCTGGATGGAATGGATACCTATAAATGGAAATTCATGGAAGTGGATTTACTCGTGAACTTAGCGAGTAACATTCTTAGAGTGCTTACCCTGACGATGTTCCATTGGTTCAATTCAATCAGGTATCAGGCCATATTTGTTTTAATTTCACTCACCTAAGAACACTTGGGTACGATATTTTAATTAGATATATAACTAAATTCGTTCAGCGGTTTGCAAGATACGAGGTAATAAACAATATAACATGTATACATACAAGATACGCGCGCAAAACATAACCCTTCTTTGGCAGTCAGGTAAAAATACATATTATGCTATGAATAGCCATGCCGTAAGTTCAACATTTACATCTTTAGATTACGTCTTTCAGGATCTCATAGAATCGTGATGGACGTGTGCGTAAATATAACTTAATGCATATTTACAATTGCATGATACAACTGCAAGGGAATGTTGTTAAAATGATACTTTTAGTTCCGGAATATCTCAATATGACTTTATAATATGATTACCTACTGTTCTCAATCAATACAATTTAAAATTCGGAAGCGCTCATAGCGATCGAATCCTGTGTTCGACAAAGTTAAGCAACAGCGGGTGCGGTCGTTAGTTGGATGGGTGACCGCTAGTTTAATAAACTTGAGCATTTCCGTGCTTCGGAGGGCACGAAAAGTCGTCGGTCCCGGTTGTTATCGTAAGATAACAATCGTTAAGCCATGTCGGAGACTCTTTTCCAAAGATTTTTTTTCTGTAAAACAGATCTTGTTTGTTTAGACTTTCCTGAGTTCTGCTGTCCACAACAAAACTTGAATTTCATGTTTGAATCTAACGATTTGATAATATTTAAAAATAAATATTCAAATCATCTTGAACCCTTGATTCATCAAATAACCTTATTTGGTTTGGTGAGTAACTTCCAAATAATTGTCTGATAGAAACAGGTAAGTTCTCTTTGTTTATTGAAAACTAGCAATCTGCCTTTGGCTTTGCCTGTGTTATCCGCGATAGAAAGTTTTTTTTTTGCTTATCAAGCATTCATACGACTTTCACATTTATAACATTAGTAGGATAGGAATAGGAAAACTTTAACGTAAAAACATATTTTACGTAAATTCAAAAACAGACAAAGAATTTTAAAATGGAAGTCATGCAAGCCTTATCAGCAACATGACCTCAGTGAATTCCATTTGATTGAGCGAAACTCCATAAAATCGTCGAACGTAAACACTAAGCGTGCCGTATCAACACGAAGTACTGGCCAATGAGTAATGAGTTGTGAGTTACTGCTGTGAGTTATTCGAGCTATTTACAGGTTCTGAAGTCAGTAAGGTTCTGCCCGAACGTGACTATCTGTAATGTATACCTAAAGCATGGAAGAAAGCTTGGACAGTGGCGTTACATCATAATTCATAACAGAAAGTGAGGTAAAGGGATTCACAACAGAAAGCAATATAAAGAGTACAAGGCATCAATACAGAAAATGAAATAAGGAAAGTCTCTATTTTACTTTCTGTTAGAAGGTAGCTAAAGTAAAGGGTAAAGGGATTACCACGGCGAGTGCGGTAAAGGGCCTTAAAGCATTTCAGATTTCTTTTATAAATATAAGTACAATGTAAAAGATTGATGGTCATACAAATCTATACTAATATTATAAAGCTGAAGAGTTTGTTTGGTTTAACGCACTAATCTCAGGAACTACTGGTTCGAATTTTTTTATGTTTGATAGTCCATTTATCAAGGAAGGCTATAGGATATATAACATCATGTATTTTAGTAGTTAGTTTTTTCCACAAATTAACGCGGGTGAAACCGCGGGGCACAGCTAGTATTACATAATACACTTATGACTGGAAAATAAAATAATTTAGTCATACATTCAAATCCAATAGATGTTACCATACACTTTAGCTAATAGAATACTTCAAAACATTACATTAATTCATTATTTAAAATGTCATTGTTGTAAGGGACTTAATTATAATATTGTTGCGGTGTTTGTACTAAAATAATAAATTACGTTAGTTGACTTTAAAGGTTAAGTCGTTGATAACGGTGCGGGCTAGCGATGGTATGCAGTCCACACCCTGAACTGAACATAGACTGTTGTAACAGCATATGGTATCTACCATATATTTGAGATCCTTCTTCCTACTAATATTCTTACTTCAAACGTGAGAGTTTGTAAGGATGTATGGATTTTTTTACGCTTTCACGTTAAAACTACTGAACGAATTGAGTATGTAGACTAACTGGAATATAATACGAGTACTTGACAAAAAATAACCGACTTCAAAATTAGGGATGACTCAAAAACTACTAGTCATATATTATCTCGCTCAAATTAAAGTGGGAATACATGACAAGCACTAGCTTTCGATTAAAAAAAGAATCATCAAAATCGGTTCACCCAGTCGAAAGTTCTGAGGTACCAAAAATAAAAAATAAATAAAAAAGTTACAGTCAAATCGAATAACTCCTTTTTTGAAGTCGGTTAAAAATATAGGGTACTTATTATCCCGGAAAATGCGGGGAAAATGTAAATAAAAATAAAGAATAGGTACCTGATCATTTTCATTTCTTATCACTATTTGGAAATTGACACAATTTTAGATTTTGTTGCTAAAATCACTCTTAAACTTAAGTTTTATTTTCCATCTCTCTTGGGCACCTTGGGACTCATGGGAGTAGCCCATATGAATATGACAGAGATGGCCCGTGATAACATTATAATATGTTAATATAAAAACCATGTCAGCATAAATGAATAGAAATATAAAATTGGTACTCTAACCATATTATGCAAGAAACATTTATAAATCATATAACACGCGGCCATAAGTCATTCTCAACAGATCATGCTCAGAACTGCTTCGGAACAAAGTATGCACTGGCCTTGTGTTCGTATCAAACAAAGATTGTGAATAAATATACATGCAACCGGCTGTGTACAAATTCATACGCATTACACGCCTTAAACTATGTCGGAGAATAAATTTATTTAAGAGTATATTGGTAGAAAGATTATTCAGAAAATAAAAATGTAATGATAATAAAATTTGAAATATTTGTAAAACTGTTTGCAGAACCCTTAACGTTCCATTACCGTATAGTAAAAATTAAACATAAAATAAAAAATACAGAAAATTGCTACATGGTACATTTTTTCGCGACAAAAATTTTTCGCTACCGTTTGTAGGTTTTTTTCACACATTATTTTGTACATTTCTATTATATTTATACGTTCTCGAAAACGCTTCCAACGATTTCGATAAAATTCGCAATATAAGTTTAAGTGGTTTCGTATGTGGGGAAAAAACGTTTTCTCTATTTTTACCCCAGCAACGCTTGGTTACCCAGGTCCATATAATATTCATTATAACTGGTAACTGTCGAAGCATTTCGTAAAATCTGTCTATGAATAAATTAGTGTAGTATTCTGTGACAATGTGGTTTGAGATTCCGATTGCTAAGAATGATTGCATTGTTATTTACGTGGGCGGTCTAATGTCCCTGCGTCTGCTTATATTAATAAGGCCCTTCATTATTTTTGCTCTAAGTTATGTGATAAATATTTGAGCGAGAAACCTTTTTTTAAATAAAACCCGACCACGTAAAAAATAAACGTGACATAATCTAAATTTTACTAACAAAAAATAACCGACTTCAACGTTACTCAAAAACTACTTGTTAGATCTCGTTCAAATTTTTGTGGGATTACATTACAAGCACCTGCTTTTGATAAAAAAAAGAATCATCGAAATCGGTTGGCGTGATATTGAGTTAATCGTCCATTTATCGCGCACATACTTAATACTAATTTAAGACTTATATGGTTTTATCATGGATGCCATTGTCAGATCTCAATAAAATTTATATGGGACCACATGACACCCACCACCTTTCGATTAAAAAAAGAATCATCAAAATCGGTTCGCCCAGTCCAAAGTTCTGAGGTAACGAACATTAAAAAAAATACAGTCAAATTGAGAACCTCTTCCTTTTTTTGAAGTCGGTTAAAAATAACCTCCTTCATTTTTGAAGTCGATTAAAAATCACAAATTAATAATATACATGGTGTCCCGCAGGTAGCTGATAAACCTTAGGGGTAAAATATCTTGAGAGTTGAACTGTCCTATGTCAAAACAAGAAGTGTCACCGTTTTCGAGATTTTGACTATTGTTTATTATTTCGGAAATTCGGTTCCTTTACCCTACTTTATACCTGAGAGCCAGTTCTTTCCTTCTTTCCTGTTTCTTGGCCGACAACACAACAATGCCTTTGGTAGCTCTTCTGCAAGTTTGACGGCTGGTTAGGTACATAACATAACAAGAGGGTCTCACTAGGTGCTATATTTAGGTCCTAAAATCTCGCTAAAAACTAAGATAAAGATAAATTAGTTACAATGGATGTAAATTACGTAGTTCTAAACAGGTTCCTACTTGGCCCAAGGTTTGCACTGCCTAAATCCTAATCTCGTTTTGAGGCGACGCTCCCAGAATACATTATTTACAATGTTACAGATAGTAGCTAGCATTGAATACTTCTGTTAACTGTAGCGTAAGGACAATTGAGATTAAGTGCTCGACGACCCTGTAGGCTAAATTATTGATTGCGGCGGGCGAGGAGTGCCGGATTCGATTCCCGGTTACATTTTATACGTCAGAATATATTCGTGTCCTGGGTGACTCTTAAGAGTGATAAAAAGCGATCTGATGTGTTAGACTTGGCAGACTGGCTTGGATTGACTTTGTTTTCTGCGTGTGCTTACACTCAGCGGGACCCCCTATCCTATAACGATATGAGTATGTCCAGGATTTAGTTCCAAATTTGTTCTATCAAATGCAGTCAAAATTAGATTTTGTTCCGTCAAAATGAACGAAGGGCGTTCGATTTTATTACGATCTAAGTGAAAATGATGTACTAGCGTAAATAATTTCAAAAATAACAAGGTTCAAAAGAACCTTTAGCCAGCGGGACCCTTATTTTTGAAATTATTTACGCTAGTACATCGTTTTCATTTATATCGTAATAAATGAAAGTAGAACTAAAGTTTGAGACCCATTTCAAGTTTCTGTGACCTATAAATGAAAAGGGTCCCGCTGGCTGGAGGTTGATTTAAAACCAACACCCTTCGTTCATTTTGACGGAACAAAATCTAATTTTGACTGCATTTGATAGAACAAATTTGGAACTAAATCCTGGACATACTCATATCGTTATAGGATAGGGGGTCCCGCTGAGTGTAGGCACACGTTTTCTGCGATTACTAAAATGTGTTTGTCTGTGTTCTATTTAACCATCGTTTTCTTTAACTTATTATTTTATTGTACTTGGCCAAACTTAAGCACACATTCAACACGAGAAATGATTACAAACAAATTACAAAAGAAATATTATTGCTTTGTTATACCAAATGAATAAGTATCTGATGTGCGTACATAAACTAAATACATACGATTTTTTGTTTTTAAATGATCAATTAACTGCTTAATTTGCGTTTATCTTATAGTTAGAAGATAATGAAAAAACATAAACACAATTTTGATTATTATGCAAGATCCCGATACGGATGCTAGTCACTTTAATTGCATAATGGTTATCCTTGACCTATACGATCCACGCGGTTTGCCCGAAATAATCGATCGCATCCTTTTTGCTGACCGTATGGTTATTTATACGTCGATAGAATCTTAAATTATTGTATTAGGGAATTAAATAATAATAAAATCCTCTACTTTACAGGAAAATGTAGACAGTAAATCTATGAGAACGATGCACACGAGTGGACTTTTAACTCAATAAAGATTTGTGACGTCCACTGTAAGTAGGGTTGTCACAAAAATAAAATATTTCTGCCGTGTAAAAAAATCATATTTATAATGAAACTGTAGCCCTGCTTGCTAAGTGTGAGGCACTGTTCGATTCCCGGGCGGGGCAGAAATTGTAAAAGATAAATGTATTTCTGTACTCGTATCTGTATGCATAGTTATTTATGTAATAATAATATTTATTTATTTATTTATTTATTACACTTTATTGTACACCACAATCAACAGTCAAGAGACACATACATGAATAAAAAGATTAACAATATTTGTGTACAAAAGGCGATCTTATCGCTAAATAGCGATCTCTTCCAGATAACCTTTGGGAAGATGGCGAAGGAAATTTAAAAGAGATGCTGGTAGGGTGTACAGTGTAATAAAGATTTGCACTAAGAATATATACATAGATACACATAAAATAAATATATATAAAAAATAAATAAATATATATATACATATATATAAATACATACATATAATATGAATGATAGATATATATAGATGAGTAAATGTAAATATACAATATATACATATATTACACATATACTCGAAAAAAAGTATGTAAATCACAATAAGAAGTTCATAACGCGAAAGTAGATGATTGTGAAGCAAACAGTCAACACATCAGAGTGAGTGATAATAAAGCCTCAGTCGGTTTTTAAATGAGTCTAGTGAAGGAGATAGTCTAATATTTAGAGGTAGGGAGTTCCAGAGTCGAACCGCGTAGACAGAGAAAGATTTACGGTAGAATGAAGAAGAATGAGTAGGAGTACTAAGAGACAGATTTTTAGTGGAGCGAAGGTAACGGTCATGCGATGAGCATCTATATTCGAACCTTTCCTTTAAGTAAGGTGGACTAGTTGGACTGAAAAGTACGCTGTACAAAGTAGACAGAATATGTGTATTCCGGCGAAGTCGGATTGGGAGCCACTTAAGCTTAGTTCTGAATTCGGAAACATGGTCGTATTTTCGAAGTCCGAAAATGAACCTTATGCACATATTTTGAAGACGCTCAAGTTTATTGAGTTGCTCCTCTGTGATGTCTAGATAGCAAACATCGGCGTAGTCAAGGACTGACAACAGTAAAGACTTGGCAAGCACTGCTTTAGTAGGGATGGGTAGAAAATTACGTAACCTGCGCAAAGGTGCTAAAGCAGCAAAAAGCTTCCGACTAACTTCTTTGATCTGAGGAGCCCAAGACATATAACGGTCCATAGTGATGCCTAGGTTCCGGACAGTGTCAGCATATTTTAAATTCGTACCGTTCAGTGTGACAGCCGGCATATTAGTAAAATCAATGTTTTGTACGATTTTTGGACTTCCTATAATAATAAGCTGTGTTTTTGAAGCATTTAATGTGAGACCGAAGGACTTGCACCAGTTCGAAATAGCAGCCAGATTATTGTTTATGATACCAATGGCATTGGGTAGATCTTCTAAAGCGGATTTTACGTAGATTTGGAGATCGTCTGCATACAAGTGGTAGAGAGAAGAGAGGTTAGAGCAGATAGTATTAATAAATAACGCGAAGAGAAGGGGAGAAAGAACGCCACCTTGTGGTACACCGGCACGTGTAGTACACCAAGTTGAGAAGGAGTCTTTGAACTGTGTACGTTGCCGGCGACCATACAGATAACTGCGAAACCAGTCAACAGCGAGAGGAGATATGCTAAGAGTGCTCAAAACGGCAAGAAGTATATCAAAATCTACGGTGCCAAAGGCATTACTGAAGTCAATCAATGCCAACACCGTAACCTGTCGATTATCCATACCTTCGCGTATGTCATCCGTGACTTTCAGAAGAGCAGTAGCCGTACTATGGCCAGCGCGGAAACCGGATTGCAATGAATTCAAGAGATGGTGCCTAGAGAGAAAGGAGTTTAGCTGGTTGTATACGAGGCGTTCTAAGATTTTTGATAGGAACGGGAGGATAGAGATAGGACGAAAGTCAGAGAAGGATGAGGGATTAGCTTTTTTAGGGATAGGAATGACATGCGCGTCTTTCCAAGCCGTAGGGAATGAGCCAGAGGAGATGGAAGTGTTCATGATGAAGGAAATAATAGGAGTCACGTGATCAATGATAGGAATGACCATCCTACGGCTAATGCAGTCACTTCCGACGGAGTCAGACGAAACAGAGAGTATGCACTTCTTAACATCACGCTCGTTAAATTGACTAAATGCGAAAGAAGGAATATCGCGAGTAGGAAAACTGGACAGAGTTTGTAAAGTCTCTAGTTTAGTCTTACTGTCAATGTTAGAAGCAGAAGAGAAGTGTTGATTAAGACCTTGTAAGTCGATATTATCATCGAGGGTTTCATGTTGACGTTTTCCTACTCCGAGTGACCTCAAGAATTTCCAGACTTTGGCTGGATCGTCGATCAGAACTGAGTTGTGGATATGACGGCGTTGTAAATCTCTACACATTAAATTGCAGCGATTCCGTAGCAGCCTGTATTTCTCCCGGTTTGAGTCATTGGGTTCCAATTTGTACTTTGACTTTGCTCGGTTCTTTTTGTTGATTAAAGCTCTCAGATCATCAGTCAGCCAAGGAGCAGGTGCATGGCGTATACGGACTGGACGAAGAGGAGCATGTACATCAAAAAGTTGGATAAGTAACGAACAAAACAATGCCACCTGTTCGTCCACCGTAGCTGCTTGTGTTACCACTGTCCAGTCGATGTTAGCAGCGTCACGACGAAGAAGATCTAGGTTTATGCCGCTGAAGTTGCGTTGCAAACGAATCCTTGACTTAGCCTTGGGTGGTTGGACTTTGTAGGAGATATACAGAAGATCATGATATGAGAAGGCGTCCGCACTACACTGACCATGTGAGGCAACAAGTTCGGGAGAAGAGACAAACATTAAGTCGAGAAGAGAGGGAGTACATTGAGGAAAAAAGTGCGTGGCAGAAAGAGGAAGAATATACATGTTAGCTGCCTCGACAGTCGCTGCTAATCGGGTAGCCCGAGCATCGCCCTTGAGGAGACAAGTATTAAAGTCACCCATGATTATAGTTTGATCATACAAGGGTACTAGGTCTTCTAACAATTCTTCAAAGCAAGAAAAGTAATCAATCGTCAAGGACGGGCTATAGAATACACCGAGAAGAAGCTTAGTTCGAGGTAGAGGTACTTCTATCATAAGGAATTCAGCTCCATTCACTTGCTGGTTCTGAGATGATATCCTGACAACTGAATAAGGAATATGGGAACGAAGGTATATTGCAACGCCTCCACCCCCCCGATGGGAACGGTCATTGCGAATCAGGTGAAATCCAGGTATTGCGTATGAACTAGATGGTAGACATGGCTTTAGCCAAGACTCAGATACCAGGATTGCATGAATGTGTTTGCTATCAAAGGAAGATAATAAGTCGGGATAATGAGCCGGAATACTTTGGGCATTGATATGAACTACATTAAAGTTTTTAGGAAATTCAGTAAAAGTGGAATTTAATACCACATCAAGCGGAGGGATACTTTGAAAGCTGTCTTCACTACTCAGTCCTTCAGAGACAGAAGAAAAAACAGATGTGTAGCTTCTATCATCACTTTCATCGTGCATTCTGGAAGTATATATGTGTATAAGTAATACAATACAAATAAATAAATAAGTAATACCTTAATTATTTATGTTCTACGTTAAAACAGAATAAAATATTAAAAAAAAATAATAATACAAGTATGTTATAGAGTAAATTGGTACAGTATTAACTAATAAAATTAGTGCAAAGGTAAATTATTGTAGTAGTAATAAAATTCCATAAGCCATTTACCCGCCAGCAACCATTAAAAAACAATTTATTTAAACAATTTCAATTCTAATTATAATTACATGCAAACTTAATGCAAGTTGGCAACACTACTGCGCAATAATATGACATTGACGCTCAGATTTACCATAAACACATGCCTAGGATGACATATTTGACAATTATTTTATACGCCAAATTCAGAGATTAAGATTGACATTGTCAAAGTCAATATTATTGTCATAGAAATTACACATTTGAGCTATGTTTTTATCAAACGGGGCAAGAAACAAGAAAAAGTTATGTTGAAAGAGAAGTAACCAAATAAATACAAGTACCTACATACTAAATAACAATTATACAGCGAGTGTTTACAAGATGAATGGATATAAACATCGTGAAGAGTAAAATGAGAAAATATGAGACTTAAAGTGAAACCGATAAATAACTTATTAGTAGATACTTAATCTGAGGTAAATACATACAGAATACAAGGCAAAGGAAAGCACAGCGATGACAGTCTACTTCCTTACTGGTTTTTTTGCACGAGACGGAGATCTCCTGCGAGTTTCGATTCTCTTCGGAGCGGATGTAGCCACGGGGGGCATCTGTGAGGAGCCGCTAGCAGCACTCGGAATCGCCTCAAGCTCCGCAATGCATTCCACTCGGTGAAGCGTGTCATCTGGGGCTAAGATGTGAATAACACCCTTATTGGTCCAGCATTTACTTACACCAAAGCGACGTCTAGCCTCCATGAACACGGAGTGCCGCTTCCTGGTAAGAAATTCAGACTGGGTAATGCCAGTACCTTTAAGTTTTGCTTTGGAAAACCACACTTTATCTCGAATGGAAGCCTCCCTGAATTTCACTACCACTGGTCTCGTTTTATTCTCAGCCGGCCGACCCAAGCGATGGCAGCGACTGATGGAGCAGCTGGAGAAACTTGGCACCAGCAGCTTGTCTGCTATTAATCCAGTCACAACAGATGCCATATTTTCTGATGTTTCCTCCGGGATGCCATGCAGCAGGATCATCTTCCGCCTGGACCTCATCTCAGAGCGTTCCATCTCCAACGCCAGGAATTCAAACTGCCTCTGAATCGTTTCCAGTGCAGACAGCATTAGCTTTTTAAAGCCATTGTAGTCGGCAGCAAGGAATGATGTACTTGCTGGCACAGGGCTTGTTTTCTGCAGCTCCTTCTGAAATTCTGCCATTCTGGAGTTGAACATATCAGTTACAGCAGTCAGAGAGTCTTTGAGTGAGTCCATAGTTCAGAAGTGGTGTTACTTATTTGTGATGAAGTGAACTTTCAAGTAGTGTTATGAGATAATACGAGGATTTTATTGCTGGTAGGTAAATTATGTGATTACATACACATGCAACACATAAAAATAATTATATATAAATTAATTTAATTAAAAAGCACAGAGAGATTCGAAATATGTGTTCACTTTTTACACGCCTACCCTCGAAAAAGTAATAATAATACTTTTTATATAATAATAATGTTAATAATTAATTGATTTATAATATACCTACATATAAATCACTTCAATTTCTCTTCATCTCCCACAGTAAGATATAACGCCATATCTTTATATTCACAGTGAAGGTTGACTGAGAGAGAATGCTAAGCATCAAATCCGTCTTTGCTTCTGTACAATTTTTATGGTACATAAATTTATAAAACAAGTCAAAAAATATTCAATCGCTGTCGTGTCAATTATTAGCTATAGGTACCTAACATTTGAAGACCTACGATTTTCTATGATTACGTAGCCCTTATTTAACCTTATTTTATTGATAACCCTAGATTGCAGCGCGTATAACCTGCAAATAATAATATGGCGAGTTTCCAGCCAATTCGCGGAATTGGACCAATATCGCCATAACATAAGGAAAATGTACTATTTGTGACCGAATACTGCTCGGATAATAAATTTTATACTTTGACAAACGATGAGAATACTTACTGTTTTTTTCATGAACTATTAGTATAAATTTGGTTTGATGGTATACTGCTTGCATTGTTTACAAACAAACGTATTTTCCAACATTATTTGTGAAATTTATTCGCAGTTTTTTTACAAATACCTACTTCAAAATCAAAACAAGCCGACGCGGCGACGCTATACGCTAACTTTGCCCGGCCGTTAGTTTTACTAGCTGGAAGAATAAGTGGCAAGAAACTACCGATTAGTACCGATGATTTTTTAGGATGTTTACAACTTCGGTTGATCGAATACGTAAGTAGCCTAACGTAGTAGGTGCCTAACGTTTCAAGAAGGGATTCCAGTCAAATGTAGCCCACATTTGATTTATACTTTGAAATTCGAAGTACTCTGGTCTTAAATGACATCTAGGGTAAGATGTTACCTACATTTTTTAAATAATATAATTATTATCTTGTTTATCACATTATTACAGTATTGTTATAATAGCTAAAAGCCTTACACACAGTAACTATACACACAGTAACTATCTATTTAATAATATTCTATCTATTATTCTATATTCTAAGGTATTAATTAGCACAGAAGACACAATAGCACTTATAATATTAGGATATTCCGTGTTTCTCACGGGGAGAACTGAGCCACCCTTTCCCTGAGAGTCTCGAGTAGAGGTAAACCTCATCACAAAATGTATTGTTACAGCCTATAAGTGGACATATTCAACTTATATTAATTTGACACAAAACGTTTCCTAAATATTGCCAATAATAATACGCACCCACGCATTGAAGTATTATTACTAGCGTATAGAACAGACACCGCGAACACAATGTATGTTCCAATGAATTGGCGCCGCGCGGCTTCAATTTCCAATGGATTCGTTCGATTTTGAAAGGAGAACATGGGCTCAATTTTGAAAATAGAACCTCTCGGCGAAGACATACATTTTGTTCGAGATGTCTATTCTATGATATTATACTTCAATGCACCCACGTTCATTTTTAAAGTAAGTAGACGATCTCTATACTGGTTCTAGTATATGATTTCCCAACGCTTAACCTATGTGATCGCACAACAGTATTGTATTTCAGAGTCGATCGGTAAGTATAAAAGACCGGAACCGGATATGTCGGATGGATGGACACATATTGTCCACTGCAGATAAAGGCTATTCTGAACGTTATTGGATACAAATGATACAGTTACATTATTATGCGCTTGTATGGTTGTGTGCTTGAGAACTACCAGTCCATTTATAGGTGCGACACGACATCGCAACGACACGACGTAAAAGTTCAGTATGGCTGTGCCTATAAAGTAAGACATACATAATAATATCGTATGTTAATAATAAAAATAGGTATATTAATAGAAAGTCGATATTTGAAATCCCAACAAACACTTGAACCCCGTCCTCAATAACGTAATTTTGGAAACATTACCATTTTAAGACATGCAAATAACACGCCGAACTTCACTCCAACTATGACATGTACAATTTTCGGGTTATGTCATATACTTATCTCGTCGTCGGCAACATAACTTTCACTGTATTACGTCAACGATTGTTTACGGAGCTTCTGACTGGCAAAACTTAGACGTAGGCGTTGAGATGGGATAGTATGGAATGCGATGAAATGGAATGGAAAGATCAAAACTTAAAGCAAATTTATTAATTAATTTGCGGGAGTTGCTAGATAATTGAGTCAGTGATATTACATATATTCGAGTAATATTCATGTGTACTTATACCAATAAAAATCCATCGCTTTATATTGTGTATTTACTAAGAGGCAAAATAACATAAATTAATAACGTTTGAGAGGTGTTTTAAAAAGTGAAAATCTCATGAAATGGCATTTCGAGTTGAGGATCTTCGTACAGGGCGGAATATTCATTTAAGGTTTTTTTAAAGAAGTTACTACAAACATAATTATTTAAAAACATATTTGAAATATCATAACATCATAATATAATCAACAAAAACTTCTTTGATTTTTTTTGTACCAATATTACAATTACATATTTTGTAAGCATCTTGAGTAACACTATTGGATGTACATTTGTTTGGCATGCCAACGACTATTATAATAAACCCGGAACTAAACACAGGTAATTCAAAACGAATTGTTGGTATAAAGTTTCATAATGGAAATATAAACATTATTGAAAAAATTCAAATATAATCGAAAACTTTTTACAAGTAACCTCACAAATATTTTGGTAAGCAAATGTTTCGCTCGTTAATTTTTTTAATTCAATCAATTGTATATTATTTATCTTTTGTACCTACCATATTTTAGTATTGTTTTTGTAATGTTGTGTCATAGTATACAATATAAAATTCCTTGGTATTTCCTGAGTGTTGACGGCATACTGTTATTCACGGAAGCTCAAATGCCAGTCATCACTACTACAATATTATCATTATTGATTTGAATTGTTTATTAATACCATTATTACTATTAATATAATTTCTCCATGGGGTTTGCCTGAATCGTTACCACCCTTGAGCATGAGTCAGCCGCCAAACGACTCGTTGTGTTCCGGCTGGGGGCTTGAGAGCCAGTTCTTTCTTTCTTTTTCTCTCTTTCTTGGCCGGCAACGCATCAGAAATGCCTTTGGTGTTGCTGATCTCCATGGATCACTTACCATCAGGTGGATCGTCAGCTCGTTTGCCGGCTATTTCCATAAAAAAATTACAAATCTCGTAGTATTTATACCATACTGCCGTCCTCAAACTAAAAGGCGGTTAAGTGACAAAAACAGTTTTTGAGGTAGAGCCAAAAAACGCAGGATTATTTTGAAATCGTGCTAGTGATCTATACTAATATTATAAAGAGGAAAGCTTTGTATTTTTGTATTTTTGTATGTTTGCAACGAATAAACTCAAAAACTACTGAACCGATTTAAAAAATTCTTTCACCATTAGAATGCTACATTATTCAGAAGTAACATAAGCTATATTTATTACTAGAAAAAATTAGGGATCCTTGCTAAAACATCAGTAACGTGAACCAAGGTGTGAAAAAATTTGCTTAAAAATTTCTTTCATCGCATACGCTGCGGAAACTATTGACGATAGAACAAAAAAATGTTCTACAATATTAGAGAACATATCAATATCTACAAAAAACCTCGCGATACTATATGTCCAACTATTGTCGTTATGTCACTATAACCACTTTTTACATTTTTAAAGTTAATAAAAAAGATGACCAAAATCAGAGCATGAAAATCATACCTTCGTATTAATCCTTATCCAAATAAATCATTTCATATTCAAAACTGTTTCAGTACCTATAGATAACTTTTTGAATTAGTCAAATCGGACATTCCGTTCAGAAGATAATACGAATTAAGGAAAATAAACACCGCCGCGCCGCCGCGGCACCAGCAATGACCAGTGTAGCCCCACGCAAAGCAGCTTAGCGTAGGCCTTTATGGCTTCAACCCATTAATGGCCCACTACTGGGCACGAGTCTCTCCTCTTGAGAAGGCCTAGAGCATACTCCACCACGCTGCTCCAGTGCGGATTGGTGGAGGGGTTAGTGGCCAACCCGAGTGTCGGAAGTTTTCAAACCGCCCGAGGGCCTCCGACATGGCTTTACGACTGTTATCTTATGATAACAACCGGGACCGACGGCTTTACGTGCCCTCCGAAGCACGGAAACGCTCAAGAAATTTTTGCCACTAGCGGTCACCCATCCAACTACCGACCGCGCACGCTGTTGCTTAACTTTGTCGATCACATAGGATCGACGCAAGCCGCCGGGCTATGAGCGCTTCAGGCAGTTCGTAGGTCTTTATACTTAACCAATAAAATGTAAATAGATGTATGTATGTACAAAAATGTAAATAGAGGAATGTAAAAAAAAATGTTCAAGTAAAAAAATAAACACATTACGAATAAATTACTTGAGTACATAAAACTTAAAAAACAATTTTGATAAAAATGTATAGTATGTTATAAAAAAATAAAAATGGGTTGGCAAGTACAAATTTACAATTTAAAGAAAAAAACTCATAAGTAAGTATGTCCTATAAAAAGATAATAAATAAAAACAAATAATAAATAATAACGTTTCACACTCATAGCCCCCACACTAGGATTCCCTGTGTCGTGGGTGCCATGGATAACACACTAGACAAGGACATTCACACCCAGACCGAGAACAGAAATTCAAACTCATCATTCAAATTTCCGCTTCGCTGGGAATCGAACCCAGGCCCCTTGGCGCGGCGATCCGGCATGGTAGCCATTGCGCCACACGGGTTGTCAAAACATAAAATCTATAAGTACTATAATAAAACTCAAAGGGCAAATTTTCTGTACATTGAATATTTTTTAAAAATTTCGATTATTGAAGTACGTCTTAGAGCACAATTTTTTTTTATTATAGTCTGTCTGTCCGGGCATCACATGAAAACCCTTGAACGGATTTCGATGAAAATTGGTAAAGTTATTTTATTACTAATACTCTGGGTCATATTTTAGGATACTTTTTATCCCGGAAAATTAAAAGTTTTCCCCGGGAAACGGAATGAAAGTTTGTATGGAATATTTTTAAAACATCAACTGATTTGCTTCTTTGCAACAAATGTTCCTTGCTTAAATTCATGGAACATGTATTCTTCAGTTTTTCAAAATTTTGCAAAAAAAGAAAAAAATAATAATGTGAATATTGCTTATTTTTCATAACCCGCTCCTGGTCCGCTCCGCTTCATATCCCTTGTGATTTTATGGTGGGGTTTAGTATTAAGTTAATGAATATAAGTACTTATATTATATTCACCGTTTTTTAAATTTTCTTCTGCAAGAGATATAAATAAGGTAAAACATAATTTCCGTATGCGAAGCTGCGGGCAACAGCTAGTTCTCTATAAAACAAATTGTTAATGTTGTCATACTATGTCAAACTCAAAAGATATATAATTTTTTTGAACTTAAATATTACTAAAGGTCAAAAAAATATCAAAACTGTTAATAAAGTAAAAATTTACCAGATGACATTTAGCCGCCTTTTAGCTTGAGGACGGCAGCATAGGTAGTTAGACGTTTGGCTGACCCCAAATTACAGCTGCTTAAAATTATGTAATAATTACGTATTAAACTTCGGAGGAATCTCTTCGGCTAAGCAATACCTTAAAAAAGTTAGAATTTTGATGTCCGTCAGAGGGCGTCATACTAGCTTTAACCTGAAGTCACATAGCACTAGCAGCATAGATCTTATCGACACCTCATTTGTCGAATTATGATAAGCGGCTTATAATATCTTCGACGGCAACATAAGGTACTTATGGGCAAAATATTAATAAGTTATCATAACCCTCCTTCTGCCTCGACTATAACCGGATAAAATTACGATTCAGTTCGCATGAAGCTGTAAATGCTGTATACTGTACTTTTATCGATATAATAATAATAATTGCCTCTTATCACACCCTTTTATAGCTTTTAGTTATCCTCACTTCACTTCCAAATTATAATTCCAGCCACTTCGTTCTCCAGCGCTACGTAATAGAGTAAGTTCTCGCCCTCCACAGATAATCTACTTTCCAGAGATAGCTTTGCGTCTTCTTAGCTTGGTGGTTTATCTGTGCTGCTAATTAAAATAAACTACTTAAATAATAAGTAGCCATTTATTATTTAAGCATTTTAAGCAGTCTATTTTAATTAGCTCTAGCAGTCGCTAAAGCCAACAGCAATAGTCCATTCAAAAAAAGAAAAATTAAAAGCGAGCGCAGGATTTCTACCCAAGTTAGTTACTCGAAAAACCGACGTTTTTAGCTTCTACATAACGTTGTATTTTCTATAAAACAACAAATATCTTACATCACCGTTAACTATCACTGCAACACTAATGAATTCTCTTCGCCACCTCAAATATCTTTGTTAAAAAGTGTAGTGTGGGAAGCGAGATGATCGCTCGATGATTTATAAACCGTTTTGCTTGGAATTGCGGAAGAGTTGGATAACTATAAGTGTGAGAAGAAAATACATTGCTATTTATAGATGTCATAATAAATATAGCTTTTCATTCTCTTCCGGCTTGTGAATGTATTGTATTTATTTACATAACTGCACAGTAAAATATATGTGGAGTAAGTGGTCACCGACACCATGGATGATGGGTAACACCAAAGGGATTGATTTAGTCAAAGTCAAAAAGAGGGTTATCGTATCAGATCGTATATACGTACGTATGTTTTTAATAAATTGTTTATCTGTGCCAGTAGAACTTCTAAACTTTATTAAACAAATGAGTACATAATATAGAAGCGTCTGAATTGGCCGCTATTCACCTATGACGTGTGACGCTATGTCGTGTACGACTATGTGACGTAACTTAATTTAAAATGACGTCCTGAGGATAAACAAGTTGCAAAATAAAAATGAAAAAAACAGTTGACGAAATTATATCCTGAGTGTTAATCATTCTCATAAAAGTATGTTATTATTCTACACTCTGGCTGGAGCAAAGATTTTTTGCGTGATGAACAAATAATCCTGCATTATTCGCGTTTGTCACCTTAAAAGGATATGCGGTATTTACAATCCTGTTTATAACAATGTTATCCTTGACTCATGTCATGCTTATGATAGCAGGTATCATCTTATAAAGATACGATTTTGAAGCCAATCTAAAATAAACAATTTATTAAGGTTTAAATTAAAAGTGTGCATTAAAAGGTAATTTTTAGTAAATTTGTAGTCGTTTATTTTGTTAGTCTGAAGTTAAATTTTATCTTATTCTAATTTTATTTCTCAAATGATCCATACACTCCAACTCAGAGTCACTAACGGTCAATTTAATCGCTCCTTAGTAAAAATCATCACACAAAATCTGTACTAAGGAGCGATTTAAATAACCATTAGTGACTGAGTTGGGGCGTTATTAAGTTATTAAATATTTAAGAGACCTTAATAATGATTATAATTATTACATTACCAGATAGGTAGGTTCAGCTCAATCTTCTTCTTAAATAGGCAAATAGGCTTCTCTTAATCGAATTTGTAGAGCCAAAACAATTTACCTGAAACAAAATAATAGTATTTATTAAAATTTGTTCGTGTGATAAAAAAATAAGGTCGATGTATAGGTATTATTTAAAAAAACCGCGTAGAGTACACGTAGATAGAGACCTGGTACATTTAAAACGTTGAAGTTTTACATAATAAAATTAAAAAAAAATACTTCATTTTACAAAGGTAATACTTAAAAGACATCCTTGTTGTTCAAACAAAAGGAATAAATCAGCTTAAAGAAAATATTAGCCAAGACCTAACAAGTGCCGACATCGGGCACATGCACATAAAGACCCGCTCAGGCCAGTCCCTCGCATAACTAAATATAATTTAAGTCGAAATCTGACTTGAATGCAAATCGCATTGTAATTCGTAAGACAAAGCGGCGCTGTGTCGTCAGCGTCACGCACGCCTGACGCAAGCCTGCGTAGGCGCATGCGAAGGAGTGATTGTACCAGTGTTGGACATCTTTTAATAATATTGATTTAAGGTATAGGTTTATTGAATAACGACTCCTGGACAATCATTGTAGATACCTGGTATTATTCTTTCCATAAATACATAGTAATAAGCAAATAAATAAAAAGACGTAAATATATTACTACCTATATTATTACGTATATTTATACTTTGAGAATTCCTGTCGAAGCAAGAAAATTTTACACACAATACAGCTGAGTCCATATGGGGAGAATAATTGTATTATGATTAGAATTGTAGTTAATTTAACCATAATTACTAATCAATCAATCATAATTAGTAGATACGGTAAAATAATTCACGAGAAGAGCTCAAACTAAGTGCGGAAGTTTGATCTCTGAGATTACTAGGTATACATCGCGTGATTGGTGCAAGTACCTTATTTATGAGACATGGTGGTTGGTGACTCTTACGGCATGTCGCAGAGAGATGGTTTAATCGGTCATTTCACAATAGTTTGAAATCAACCAAAACTCGTGGAACATAATTAATGGAACCAATATAATAGATTATTGTAATGTTTAATATTTTAGAGAAATAAGCTATCCATATTATGTAACCTATGCAACATAAACACAGTTACATTTTTTATTTAACCTGGCGAGGCTCTGCAGTCGATATTCTTTAACTTTACTTTTACATTTACTTTGTTGTCAAATAAAACTTTCTGCATTTCTCTCCGTAAACTTTAAATACCTATGTCAAATTTCACACTCCTACGCACATGTACGTTATTCTAATAGGCTACAAAGATCTTCATTTAAGTATTAATATTATATACCTAAGTAATAATGACTTAAATATGTTGCAAAGTTCTATATGTTCCTTCAAATAAATAAGTTTTAAACCTTCGATACAAATTAACTACATTTATCAAGTTACATATCAAGTACAAATCCAATTCAGTAGATTGTCTTTCAGTGTTTCAATCACCTTTTGAATATCAATTGGCTAATTAAGTACTAAACATTTCGGTACGGTAAGTTTTACAAAAATCATCTGGAAGTTGCAACGAGCAATAATAATTTCCTAATTAAGTACTTTTATTGCCTTCATGGTAAAATTAAGATTGCAATCGGATCATTGCAAAATAAATTAAGTGAAAAACGGTTCGTCGGATTGAAAGTGACGATTCAACCAAGGTTCAATATTTAGTTATCAGTTATTCAGTATTTCGGAGAATCCTAAAATCAACATGAAAATAAAAATAAATTAATAATTTATTTTCAAAAATAATGCTCGCAATTTTTAACATTTTCACTAATTTATTTTGCAGTAACTTTCACAACTGATATCATAAGGTAATTATAACCCCCTATCGTCAAGCTTTAGTATCGTCGGGATAAAATGGATAGCTACCAGTAATAATTGCTTGAGTCAGCCGCCGAATGACTTGTCGTGTTCCGGCTGGGGGCTTGAGAGCCAGTTCTCTTTTTCTTGGCCAGGGACGAACTAGTGACGCGTTTGGTGTTGCTGATGTCCATGGGCGACGACAGTCACTTACCATTAGTACTGTCAGCTCGATTGTCCGCTATTTCCATTAAAAAGAGTGGTATACAGTAAGCCAGTGTCCTCAAACCATTCTTTTTATGTAATGGGGATAGTAAACGAGTGTGTAGAAAACTGTGACAAACTTTGGATTGTAGGAGGGAATGTAGCCGTTAACTAAGTGCTGTTAGTGTTACGTGTTCATAAAAATTATTAGTAATTATTCAAAATGCATCACAAGTATCATTCTAAGATGCAATTTGTGTTAACAAACACGCAACAAGTTGACTATAATAACAATAATAATAATTATAGTAAATAACTCCCAACGTGTTGTACAGACGTTGTTCATGTAGTATGTATAACCGGTTAATATTTAATGTTTGTATGATCGCATGAAGATGTTGACACAGTATGAGATGTATATGGGGTGTAGGTCGACGGCTATTCAATTAACAATGAAAGAGAAACAACGATATTTAACTAATATCTATGATTGATTTCTGTTGCGCTACTACTGTAAATGTATTAAAGTACTATTTTTTGTGCAGTGACTACGTCATGAGAACTATTCAAAAGGAAATTATAACACAATTGTAATATTTTCGTAACTAAGTGAAAATAATGGTTAGGTACTATAAATTATGTTTATTGTCTATGGTATTTATGCTTATTTGTTATATTTCATTCCTTTCAATGTCTTTTTTTACCGAAGTAGGTATGTTTTTTTCATCGTTTTCTTCGACCAAAAAAAGCAAAGCGCATTTAAGGTGTGTGGAAGCAATAGTTTATTTAAAGGCTTACCATCATCCCACACCAAAATACCCTGTGGGTGCCACAAACAAATACTTATTATTCAAACTCTGTTTATCAGGGAATCGAACCAAAGACCTTTGCACCGGCTGTGTAGCAGTTGCAAAACACGGATCGTAACATAACATTGATAAACCGATTATCATAGTATCACTGCATGCAACATTGCAAAGGCTATAATTTGAGATCTAATTTGAATATGATCTAGTAACGCATTGCATGCTTGTGATCCAGTTTTGATGGGCATTAGTGATTGCAGAATGTGATGAAACGTGCTCGCCAATCGAGTTATGGTTGGCTCTTAAAGAGTATTTAATCGTACTAAAACCTTTGATTTTGGAAAGAAAATAATGACCCACCACATATACACTATTCCTCGTAATTCTATTTCTCGTAAGGGATGAATTTCCAAAAAAACCTTCATATGTCGTATTTTGAGATTATAACTACATAGGTATAAAAATAATGCGTTTATTTAAAAAAAAAATGTCACTAGTAAGTCTATTAACGGAAGCTAAGTAATTTATTTGTTAAAATTAATACTCTACAATTCTATCTAATCGTAAGTGGAATACCTATTATATTTAATGAAATATAATATCTGTGAGTGAAATCTCATGGCAACGGATTTGCAAATTGAGAAATACCGTTAAAGCACCCATAATAACAGATAACGATATCCTTATAATTCAAATGGCAAACGAATTAACTTCGACCAACGTGTTAACTATTACTTCAACAGATTTACACTGCATGCTAAGTACGCGCGAATCTATGGCATACAGTTACAAATTACGCAATGGACTATATGTATACATGGTTGTGACATAGTTGCCAAACACGATGCTATATGACACCATTATATGTTAAATATTTCAGTGGTACTTGCCTTCGCCTTGGTTTCTGAGTTTGTTAAGTGTCTTAAGGCATCTTAAATTATAAAACTTATATCGTAAAATTAATGTTTTTTTAACTAAAATGACCGGACTTTTTAAAAATGTCTGAATTTTTTTATGTTATAGAACTTATTGTCCTGAATTTTCAAATTTTGAGTTGCCAACCCTAATTTCGTATATTAATTAGATCAACTGAGTGCGTCCAAATGTTTCAATGACTCCCGCCTCATTAACGTTCTCAAGGAGATTATAATTATGGCCCATTTTAAGAAAGTATTTTATACAATTAAATAACAATAACATAATAGTCTTACACTGTCCATTGTTAACATAAAAACAATACCTAAACGTAAATAACAATGGCCTCGGGACACGGTCTATTATCAAAGCTTATCAAACTGTTATACAATGTTATACAATATTATACAATGCGACAGGGTGTTAATTCTCACGCTAAGTGCCCGCCCGACGAGGTCGGTTTTCAATGCCGATTATTGTTCAGGAGTAGTGTGGAAGCTACTTTTACATTCAATTAAACAAACTTGATTTATTAGCGGAGACAGCGGTCTATTGCTCGTGGGAATCATGTGGAACTGATAGAAGGTTACGAGTGATATTATATTTCCGTTGGTACGTAACATACGTATAAAGTCAGTAAAAACTTAAAACGAAGACTTATTATTATACTTGGGGCATACAGGATGAATTTTAAAACTAACCAAGTCAGTTAAAATCTAAAACAGAAACTAATTATTTTAGGGTATACAAGGTGAATTTTCAAACTTAAACAACCTCGAAGGACGATGTTACTGACATCATATTCAATTTTTCGACAATTTCCCACTAAACTTCCAGCACCTGCTTTACCATTTTGACGATCGTTACCATTAGGGGTTCACGTGAATACAACGTGATTACTGCGTTCTAATTAATTAAATGTTTAACAGGCAATTAGAAACTCCGAGAGCGACACTCATTAGATCACTTTTACATCCTGACATTTGAAGCAATTGGAACGACTGAATAACCGTTTTATAAATCCTTTGCGCTCATTAGACAAAGTTTCACAACCAATTCCCAGAATCAGCTTAATCTGATTCTATCTAGTTTAAGTATGGCCTTAGGTATTCTAATCATGTGCCTAGGCCCTATCAATTTGACGTTTACGTACTAGTGGTTCTTAACCTTTTTAATAATGAGGACTTATGAGGCAAAATGTTGTTATATCCATTTTTTTGCGGTGTCACTATAATGTGAATAAGATCAAATAAGTATAATTACTGGTAAATGGTACTGGTAAAATTACTGGAAACTAAGTTATATAAGTACTTCAATATAAATTCACCGTTTTTTAAATTTCCTTCTGCAAGAGGTACAAATAATAAGGTAAAACATAATTTTCGTATGCGAAGCTGCGGGCAACAGCTAGTAAAAAATAAAACTAAAAATAATATGCCTAATTATTGTAAAAAAAATATTACCTACTTAGTCATATTGTTTTAAATACAATTTTGTCCATTGATAAATGTATCATGTGGTTTTCGTTTGATACTGGTAGGTTAAAAAAAAATTATGTGTATAAGTGTATTTGCGATACAAAATTTTTTTGAATCTCACTCATCTATGTCTATATAGACAGTAATAAAATTACAGAAATATAATTTAAAGGGTTTTTAGTGTGAGCATTAGTGTGAGCGGTTATACAAATATTTAGTAATAACTAGGACAACTGATCTTTTAATATATTTAGGGGACATCACTACGGACCATCGTTTAAATCCCCTGACATTCGCGATCGTTTCAAATCTCTAAATAATCTAGATATTACTATCTCGTAGGTGCGGTATGTAGTCGTGAAGGTACTTTAGAAGGGCCTATTTGCTTAGCCATGTGTGACCTCGACATCAACTTGGTTCTGAACCGGTTGTTGTGCTATACTGAGCAACCATTCGTGTATGACTTCAATGTTTTGCATGATTGTATGTCGTTTTGATGAAAAATGGCGTTTGGAGGTCGGTTCAAGGGACATGTTACTAAGTCACAGATTATGTCTCTGCATAAAGACTAGTACCTAATTATGCTTGTTGCTTTAAGTGTGCTATACTCAACGTGAGTTGAGAGTTACTTTATTTTATAATAATCGTGAAAACCTAAGAAATCAATACCAATTTTTTATTTCTTTGTTTTGCGTCCCGCGACATGTGACAGCATGACTAACACGTGTTTGTGGCCCGAATGAAAAAAGGTTAATTACCACTGCTTTAAGTAATTCCTCTAGATCTAGATAAATCGGTGAAAATAATTAATAATGCTGTATTTTATTAAAATTTGTAGTTGTGAGTACTCAAGTTGATTTGCTATTGTTTTGCTTTATTGGTCATTGTTCTTAAATTATATGATTTGAATAGAAAATTAAATTTTTTACACTTACTTATTATTGTTCACATTCACAATGAGATTTTTAAACAGAAAATTTATTCAAAGTAAAATACGTCTAAGTTTTTGTAATAAATGTTTTGTAGTATAAAAAATCGACGTATTCATGTTAAGGCCAGCATAAAATATAAGTAGGTATAACGAAAAGCTTATTTATAAAACAATACATCAAAATGTCTGAGCATGGTGCTAATTGACGAGTGCTCAGCGCTATACTATCATATCTACATATTCGTAATCACAAATATATATTGACCTTACGTTTCACAAGGTTTGTAGTCACAAGTTCGAAATAAGGTCAAATTTCCGCGTTCATTTACAAGAGGCATAATAATAAGTTGCTTCAATTCAACCCGTTAACCGTTGCAGGGCAATGGTTCCGGTATAAAGACAGCCTGAAGTGTTTTTAACTATGATGCTGTAATGCGTTTTACATAAGACTTCCCCTCCCATACTAATAATATGGTAGCTAGAGGACCTATTATATGAAACGCATTATGCTTTATGTTCTCTAGAGGACATCATATTTACGAGTAGGTATATGAGTATAATTTTGGTATCACGTCACATAGTCTTTCACCTGCCGACAATCAAGACACTTCTAACGATTCCTTACTATTCATAACAATTCGATAAATAAGATATTCTAGGGGAAAAACAAACTGGAATCTTAACCCTCTTTTTGGCTCCATCGGGTAAGTAGGTATAAGCAAAATCAAACACCAAAACTCAGGTACTAATGCGCCCACTATACTCGTAGTAACGGAAAATGAATGAGCAATCTCTAAGAAAGGTCGACCGCTTTCAATACTAGAAGCCTGAGAACACAACCAGTGGATAATGAACAAGACTCTTGTTATGTATGCAGAATTAGTAAATGGTTTATTGTATTTCGGGTTCCAATGGGACAAAATTAATATCTACTGCAAAACAAACTATTACAATACGAGATTTAAGTTTGTCGTATCAAACAGTTCTTAGTTCGGATGATAATATTCTGTAATGTCATGCTTTTTTCGAATCCAAGGAATCTTTTTTTACACCGTGCGATTTGTTACTTAAGTTGCTTTTTAATACACTAAACGCCATTGACTATATTGCCACTGTGATCAATGTTTGACTTTATGCGTTTTTGACCTTTATGAGTTTATTACGAATTTTGATTATTGTCATGTCTTTAGTGACATTTGCAAAATTAAGTCAAAATCAAAGTCAAAGATGCTTTATTGTTTAAGACGAATCAATTGACGTAAGAATCATCAAAATAGGTCAACCCGTTTGGTCTCTACTATGGGTCTCTACAACGCCACATAGGTAGGTACACACATACATACATACATAGACTGATAAACACATTACCCTCCCTTTCGTCGCGCATTCGGGTAAAAAGCATGCACTTAAAACATACTTTTTTAATTTTAATTATCTTGTTATCGTTTTTGTTGATAGCATTTAATACCGCTTCGTTACACATGAAACCACAAATCATACATCACATCATTTTGCTTGTCTAATATAATTAATTCTTACGATGTATAAATCCAAAGGTTTTTATATGTTTTTTTTTTAATTTGTTCTTAGATTACAGTACATTAGATCAGAACGTCAAGTAGAATGTCTATTTGACTGAGTGTGTTTTTAGTTTTGTTATCTAAATGTTTATTTGATGGGACATGACATGTAATGTAGGAAAAAAGTGTACCATAACTTTAAAGACTCAGTTGAAGGAATAAAAGGTTTAAAGAGTACTGCTAGTAATTGCCGATACGTATCAGCTGAAATCAAAAGTCCCATAGATAGATCATAGAGCACATTCAAACAAGTTATTTTTGTGCTTGTTTTATTTTAAACGGTAAAAATCTATATCGTCCGCGATGATATAAGCTTAAAATGAATGCTAAGTAAGTCAGGGAGTGGCGCTTACAAATCTAGATCAGGATTAATTTATACCGTATAAGGCAAATCGTATTTTTTCCACGGACAGTTGACCGACAAGCAATGTACTGAGTCATCGGACTAGATGAGGCTGCATTATATAACAACATAATCTTTATAACGAAATGTATCTGTTGCTGGAAATGTCAAGGAAGCAGGGTTTTAAACAACGATGTCGTATTTAGTGTATTACACAATTATCTGTGGCCATTTCCTAGTTCTAATACACTGACCAAATATCTACTGACATACTTTTTTACTCGGATCTATATTTTATGAAGTAAAACAAACTTGTATTTTTATACAAATGTTCATGCTGTGCTCGTTTGACCCGAACATTCCTTAATAATTATCGTATCACCAACAATATAGGTGAAAACAGTTCGGTAGCATTAAATTAAAATGGAATTTTAAAAAGTCCAGTTTTTTAGGGTTCCATAGTAAAATCGGAATCCTTATAGTTTTGTCATGTCCGTCTGTCCGTCTGTCCGAAAACCCTTAGTACCTACTAGAAATCTGTAATTTGGCATGGATATACATATTTATTAAAACTCCAGTATCGTAAAATTAAATATTAAAAAAAAATCAGGGTACCTCCCCTACAGTTAACGTGAGGATGGATTTTTTATTCGTCGTGTACCCTATAGTGTGGGGCGTTATTGAAAAGGTCTTTCAAAAATATTATGGGTCAAGATTATTATTGTATCTATATTAAGATTATTATATTTAATAAATTCAAACTCATCATTCAAATTTCCATCTCGCTGGGAATCGAACCCAGGACCCTCGGTGCGGCGATCCGGCATGGTAACCATTGCGCCACACTGGTCGTCGATTAAAGATTCGATATTATGATATTTCTGAACAATAAACATTATGAAAATAAATAAAATAGGTATGTCAAAGACCTTCATGAGCTCGATGGAAGTTTCTTTAATGGGCTACCATAAAAGACTTTCAAGACTTTTCTTCCGGCATTGAATATGACAGCAAACTTAATATGCAATTTTATAAAGCTTATATCATGTTCCAGTCATTTATTATTAAACGAATATGATCATTCTACATGCCTATACTATATATTAATTGACGAATAAAATGCATAGAATAAATTTTACTCACTAGACTGTGAATGTAAATTAAGATGAATAATATGACGGCACTGAAGAGTCCTTAATAAGGTGATAAGGACTTTAAGAAAACAACATAAAGTCGAATTTATATTGCACGATTTTGACAGTTGGTGTAAGAATTTTTTTTCTGCGTTGACTAATTTAGCAGTAAACATTGCAGTTCTTCCGACAATGCTATTCTGGGCTTATTCGGACAAGTTACAGCAGTAGAAGATGCAATGTGCAATATGACGTATGTGTTAATGTTTTGAAAATAATTATAAAGATAAAAAATAAAATGATTACTATTACAATTTAATCGTACCTATGTAACATTGGATGTACGACAATGTAATGTATGTAATGTGTGACAATGTAAAATAAGGAAGATTGATAAGGAAGAATTATTAAAATATATGTATACTGAGTTCAAAGATAATTAGGTAATTGTATCGAAATAACCAAGCTGAAAAAGGGATGAATTCACTTTTAATTACAGAATAAATTAGTAGTGAAGAACATCTCTATAATAATTTTAAATATACCAGTATAATTATATTAGGTTTCTAAATTAAAAAATACCAAGAACAGGTAGGTATATAGTAATTCTTCTTGTAATTTATTTTTTGCCTGAGTGATTCATGATTGACTGTGTCTAATACTACCACCTCATACCGCCCAGCGGTAAAGAAAAACAGTTATTGAAGGTCACAGACCCGCTGATTTCTTCTTCATCAGAATGTGAAAAAATATTCAAATTAAAAATGTAGAATCCGATAGCAGGAGGGGGAGGGGAGGGGAGCAGAGGAGGAGGGGAGGGGGGCAGAGGAGGAGGAAGGGTTGATTGCTGATTACAACGGTAACCACACGCAACTCTCGGCGACGCAACGTTTCCAAGAAAATTGAAAAAAACTTTCATAACTTTAGTACCTACATATCAAAATAAGATACTTAACTCGATTTAGAACGGCAGAAATGTCTTTTTGATAATTCAGAGCTGTTCATGAAATCCCAAATAAGTTAAATCGGTGCCAAATTAATGTCTTCCAAACTCCATTCTCATGTACGAACTCCTGCTACCGGACTCTTAGCCTATTTAATTTTTTTTTTATTTTTTTTATTTAGACTTTTTATCGGCCGATACCGAATCGTAGCATTGTGCGCAATTACATACTTCCCTGTACTAATTACGAACTCGATCAAACTATCGGCCAATTAAAAATCGGCAGTCTGCGGGGAGTCTAAATCCAACTCTTCAATTATTATTTTTTATTTAAGAGTAATGTAATGTCAAGATAAAACAATGCTGATATTCTCCACTGTCCATAAGACCAGTCAATACTAATACGCTTTAAGTATTGTGTATTCCAGGAATAATTATATAAATGTTCAGAACTTCAGACTCTTTAAGGTTCTTTGTGATGTGTATCCAATGTTTTACAGTGATGTATTATTGTATTGTTTAACCAATTCGAAACAACTGTATCACTGTCAAATTGGAGATACCGTTTCTTTCAGTTGAATATCTAAACAAAACAATTAAAAATCTATTAACTATCATCAATAACAAAACGGGACTAATTACCTGTTAGATAAATTAATAATAACACATAATTCGTGTTATTTACTAATGGATTTACAGATATTGTTTTTTAAGGTGCAATGAACTCTGATTTTATTTACGTCTGGTTTTTGTTATCAAAAGGAAGATCCTTAAACGTATTTTAAGGAGATGACGTGTAACACCTACTTTGTTATAACTGGATAATGGTAAGCAGATGTATTTGTACTTTCACAAAAATTTGGATTTCCTGTCTGAAAGGATGGATCTCAACAAGATAGGCTCGTTTTGAGGATAAACAAAATGATAATCTATTATTATAAAGATTGTTATAAGATTTACCTAGCTATAATCATGAACTGCTAAGCTAGTTCTTCACGAGCACTTTGTCATACTAGGGATCTTCTTATTTCTGATAGAAAGCCTAGCCTTCCTATGAGTGACAATTGCTTCGGGTGTGGTTACTAGTGTTAGCTGTTTTATGATTGACGAGTATTTTTATTATGTTGTATAAACTGTTTTAGATAGATGAGATGCTGGTAGTTAATCTTTTGGTTTGACGCCAGATATTTTTATTTTTGACATAATGTCTGTCGTTCAATGTCGATGGAACAGTAAAAATGGTTGTGAACTTTTGATATAAATTATGTAATTTAACTAGAATTATACTTATTTAAATACAAATGTAAAGGTTGAAGAGTTCACTGTTTTATTTCCCAGCCTGATTCTAACACTAGTCATTGTAATCGAAACGAAGCGACAGTGGGTTACCAGTTTATTTTAAGTGGTTAATAACATCCAAAATAAAACAACTCATAACACCGCGACCGGCGTGACCGCGTCAGAACGGTAACAATACGAGCGGTTAGAAAGTGGTCGTCCTTGCAGTAAAAGCGAGCGGAGAAAGTGGTTGGTAATACCACGCGCCGCGACACGGCATGTTGTACATACAATTGTACATAAACAAAACTGGCGCGAACCGCGGTAAGGCACGTACCTACATTGTTTTTTTTTTAACTTTCCGCTAATAATAAAATGTAGGTAACTTTCATAAATTCGTTTATTATTTTTTGTGGTATAGTTTTAATGGGTTGGCGATGTTTTAATTCGAAAAAATGCTGGAAGGTCTTTCCTGTAAAGCTCCTGCCAGGCATATAGCCTTGATGTTTTAAGACTCAAAAATTCAATGTTGATGTGAGATGTGATGCTTTTGCCATGCAAATTTAAGTGGGACCACATGACAAGCACCAGCTTTCGATAAAAATCATCAAAATCGGTTCACCCAGTCGAAAGTTCTGAGGTAACAAACATAAAAAAAATACTGTCGGATTGTATACCTCCTCCTTTTTTGAAATCTGTTAAAAGTGATAAAAATTAAATAAGACTGTTAATTTTGTTCCATGGTAATTTTGTCGATTTAGGGGTCAATCACCGAATTTTTTTTTTCATAAATGAAACAAACTTGTTGAATAGTCAAATTATCATGTAAGATGTCGGATTATGTCAGATTGTCAGCTTTACGGCCCAGTTGCCTCGTCTGCTCGTTCGTCGGACGTTGACGTAAAAAATCTCAGCTTGGAGTCAAAAAAGTCATGTCAGTCATTTGCCGGTATTTGGATGCTCGAGGAGGCAAGAACAATCACCGGGTGTGTTCAGACAATCAAGTAGTTCCGTGTATACTAATTACTTCGAAACGATATGCTAATGCACTGGAATATTTACTTAAACCCATAAGTTGCCCTTTGTTAGTTTTTTGTTGCAACTAAAAAATGTTTTTCTTCCTTCAACTAACAATCTGAACGTATCATAATGTTTGTACGTTCATTATAAAATTGTTATTTGAATTTCGCATTTACATCACGGATATGAAATATTTTACGGCTATAACAACATAAACAATTGTCTTTGAGGGCTTGTAATGTATCGTGTGTTCATACCATCCATGGAGCATAGAAGGTAGAAGGAGGGCCTCTGTGTATAAAAAGTGTCCGTAAAAACGCGTCCAATTACGGGTGGCGCTGCGGTGCGGTCTACAACAGCTATGTTTGAATATCTATTTATCAGACACTAGCGCCATTCATTACGGGTGGCATAACTCAGCAAACTTCACTCCGCCTACAACAGCCATGTTCATATTATATCTATTTTTCACACACTAGCGCCATTCTGAAATGGCCATTATTGGAACCTCTATTTGCAGTAAACAGCTGGACACTTTTTCAAATTTCCCCTCGTAATTATGAGATGGCCCTCCTTCTACTATATCCTTCATGATAACATCTGATGACTTGACACAGATAATAATCTTAGTACGGGGGTGTGTGTGAGATCGGCTCGCTGTAATACATAATTATGCTATCCCGAGTTTTGTGTGGCATGGTACACAAATGACATCTCAAAATGTATCTATCAAATAAATATCTGACAAAGCTTGATCGCTATTTGTTTGAGTTAATTATTTGACTATATCTCCCGCGGCTTTGTCCGCAGAAGTTCTTGTAATTTATTTTACACATTTTTTTTGTTTTATTTTATTCAGAGACGCTAACATTGGCATAAAATTCATTTCATGTTCTAAGTTTCAAACATCTCACTTAAAGATTGTTACAAACAGTTCTGACTGCTGACATTCGTGGCCTGTAGCCAACGAAATAACTTGTGCCCATAAATCCACGCGCGTACGCCTACTCTGCAAGCAAACGATTCAGAGTAATAATACACCAGTGCATTTGTGGATGCTATTTCAATTGTGGAGATAATTTTACTTCGTTCTTCATTATCATAATTCATAAGCCATTACAGAGCCTCGCCTTTCATAAGGGTAATATAGATAGGGTTAGATTTAATACTACATTGAGAAATTAAGGAGAACTTTTAGGTCAAGTCAGGTCCGGGCAGAGATGACCTGACCTTTTCACACGATCTTTCCCTTAAAAGCAATGTTGCTATAATTACTTTTTCAAAGGCGCATAACTTTGCAAAATGATGTAAATCGAATCGCATTTCATCGATAACGCGCTGATCACAAATTTTTGGTCGAAAATTTTTCTTAGGTTATGATTTGTGGTAGTTAAGGATTTATATAGATGGGAATTAGGTACATATTAGGATATCATATGTAACAAATATAAAGCTATATTTTATTAAAGCACAGATAAATTTTCCTTTTGTATTCATCGGGGTTTCCAAATTATATTTAAAAATAAATATTTATAAAAGACACAAGATGGCCTCGTATATACCACAAATAAACTGCTTATTTACATTGCCGGAGATACAAGGAATGTCCATGATTTGGCGAGCGATCTACGTAGGTACCTATTAGATTTTGTTGACGTCTTTGATGACGATGTTTGATTTATTTACATTATATAGTTCTATTATTGTGTTTTAAATCTTAATATATATAAATTACGTGTCACGTTGTTTGTCCGCGATGGACACCTAAACTACTGAACCGATTTTAATCTTTGCACACCACGTGCAGTTTGATCCAACTTGAAAGATAGGATAGCTTACATCTCAATTTATAGTCGAAATATTATTTTAATGCAAATTTTTTGACAGAACGAAGTCTGTCAGGGCAGCTAGTATAATGTAATTAGCACGGAAATATCTGATAAGCAAATGTGTGTTTGTGACCATTCATCATTGAGTGCAAACTTCTATCGCTGATCAAATGATCACGCAAGTAGCTGAACAATGGATGATGCTATTATGCAAAGTTCCTCTTAACGAGACGGATTCCTCACTCATCAAATAATTAATATAAAAAATAAAAAAATAAAATTTAAAATGTCCAAAGAAAACAATTTTTTAGATATATAGTACGGAACCTTGTCTAACACACATCCCATTTGAAATTAGCACATTATATTTCAATCACATTATTCAACCGTATAACCCATAGCTCACATAGAGACCGAAGCGAATTGCAAACACTTTGAATGTTAAATTACCCTCGCATCGTTCTTGGTACACAGCAATAATTATGATAAAATATTTTTAAACAGCTTTGTTAAGCCAGTGGTGACGTCATACAATTTGCGATCAACTATCAAAAGAAGCATAAAATTTGTACAACTTTTTACAACAATTACGCGGACGGAGGAGTACGAAAGCCACAGGAGAAGGAGTGCAGAAAGCTAATAAGGCATTTTAATAACATGCATTAGAAACTCATAAAATTAATAAACCAACACAACAAACACTACCATGTATTTGACACACACAGCCAACATAATATATGTACATGCAAATGCTAATGTGAAGCAAATCCTTTGACAAATACGATCCAATTTTGGCCGTAGAGTGGTTCTAGTGTTGTTTTAAATCGCTTACTACGAGTATATCGGCGCGTTACTGCCGAATCTGAAGCAGTTTCAATAGTGATTAGAAATGGCTTTAACCGGTCAAGGGCTACTATAGGGCAACAGAAGTGTCAGAAGTTAACATCCGAAGGTCTTGGTCATGGCTTAACGACAGGTTGAAAAGGCCAAAACAGTGTTAATTTCTGCAATTTTGTCAATTGATAAGATTGTCGACTGGATTGTTGCTGTTGGCACTTTTGGCGATTACAGCGTCACGAAAGAACATATCGCCCAACTACATTACGTAGGACACATCCCTGCACCAATCATTAATCGAGTCATGTCAGATACAAAATCAAAGGTCCTTTGAGTATGATAAAAGATGCCAAACTAATTTGCCACGGACGTCCTTCGATTCGATAGGCTAATGATTATTGAATAATGGGACAAGCCCAATATTATGGGCGTAAAGGTTTATAAATTAATATTTCCTCTAAGCATACACTGTCGATCATTTTAATGCGTACAGTGCGTTTTATTTTGCTTTAAGATTTATTCGTGTTAATATTTTGCAAAGGAGGGGAGAGGCCACATCTATTAGTGGTGATCGTTGTCTATGCTCGAATGCAGTCACAGATGCGTTGCCTGTCTAGTGTCCATTATACATTAAAAAGCAAAATAGACACGGTTAAGCTGCTTATTATTTTGCTATTCAAAAGTGCAATGAAGTAAATATTTAATAGCTAAGTTTGATTTTTAAGGAAGGATCCTATAGTATCTCTACTACCCTATCAATACACATACCTCATAACATACATACCGAACATACACATATACCTACCGAATACATACCTCAAACCTGATCCTCAAACATGATAGAAAAAATGTATCCACAAAGTAGATAAAAGGTTCCAGTTCCCTGAAACTATTGTATCTAAACTAACAATGGTTTCCAGTTACAGAAAGCTGCATATAATAGCAACATTCCTTAACCATACATTAACCTTATTGTTAAAGGTAACCTTAAAGTTATATAACAGCAGGTTCCAATCTAAACCGGTACCCTCTGACCCGGAGTGGCATATAACGCTAATTCCGCCCTATACACGCCACTTCGCGGTTCATTAGCCGCTTCGCTCATCTGGATCGTGGCGTAATATGCCAGAGGGCGTGTATTAAACACGGGCAAACCGATGTAGAATAGAAAGCTAGAGATCGTCCGGTAACTGATATGCCGTGAAGTATTGTTATTTCAAAATTATTGTAATAATAACTGTGCTTCTTTAGCTCAATTGTCGAATGTCAGGGCTCCAATGAACAAGGCCCAGTGGATGAATAATATTTAATTTCGGCATTTCTACAACAGTATTTTTTTCGTAAAAGCGATTCAATTTCCTATTTGATATATGTAACTAAATATGATGATGTAACTTAAAAGACCCAAATAGCTCAATTGTCATTTCCGGGTTTACATACTCTGTAGCTTTTATTATATTGCTCGTCAAAGTTACCAATTTAATGAACAAAACATAAAATTTCAGTCATGTGTTTTCCAAAACCAAAACAAAGTCCCATGGATTTGAACACAAATGTTACGTTTGACAGATTAATTATAGCTTTCCGTATAACTTTGAGTATTATTAATGAATGATAATTCATCATATTTAATTCGACCCATAAATTCTACCATAAATTTAGACCCAACCACAAAAACTTAATTTAGGAACTTAAAGTTTAAACCAAGCCTTTGTATTCAAAGCTGAATTTATTTACCAGCAGGTGTCTTTAAACGACATTGGCACTGTTATCTTAGCGTAACCTTTGAGGAGAAGGGCTCATGGTAGTACGAGGTAAAATCATCCTTAATTCGTAGGCCTAAAGCCTGGATTGGTGTGCGAGAGCTAACCGGCTATATTGACTTAGGAATCTACCTTGGTTAGTTGGAAATTTTATACTTGTACGTTAGAAGGGCGGAGAGTTATTGTTTTATGATTTATAGACTCGACTATTTAAGGAATTAAATAATGCTATGCGTCGCCATTTCATCAACACATAAATGTCACGTTCAGTCATAAATGATCCACTGTTGGACATGATTCCTCTCTCAGAATGTAATTATGAGGGATCAGGCACAAAATAAAATTCAGACCATACATTTAGTCATTTTATTTTTCAGAGAATCTTACATACATATAAATCACGCCTCTTTCCCGTAGGGGTAGGCAGAGACCACTTCTTTCCACTTGCTACGATCCTTACATACTTCTTTCGCTTCGTCCACTTTCATTATTCCTTTCATACATGCTCTTCGGTTTGCTGTACTCTTGACCTGGCCTTTTTTCAAGATGTCCCTAATTTGGTCTTGAAACGTCCGCCTAGGTCTACCCCTTCCAACACTCGCATTCACACTCGCCTTATACACTTTTTTCGTCAATCGTTCTTCATTCATTCTCTCGACATGTCCAAACCATCTCAGCATACCTTTCTCAATTTTTGTCACTACATCTTCTTTCACACCACATCAGAGAATCTTTACGGTGTATAATATAATAAGCCTAACTATAACTTAATATCACACTGAGCGAAGCCATACACTGTGCCTCAGACCGCGGAAAATGGCGGCAACTAGTCCACGAAACATCAAAATGAGATCGGAATCGGAACATCACGATGCTCAGCAGTGAGCGTACGACCGAAGGAGGAGGAATATAGGGCGCGTTCTACTACACGCTCACAACGCTCATAACGATCAAAATATCATACTAATTTGATCGTTGTGAGCGTTTTGAGCGTCTAGTGGAACGCGGCCATAATAAGCTTTATGGAAAACTTTCAACAATATCTTTCATGTCACATTTTTTTCGTTCTCATCGGTACCTTGTAAAGTAATTTAATAATACATCAGAATAAACTGCACATGTCTATGAAGTGAACGGCTTGAGACAGCCATCCCAAGGGCCACTGCAACCAGGTTTGATTTATTGTAGTCGTACCTATTTCTTAGTTAGATCTGTTCGCCAAGTCCTACTCTTAGAACAAAGCGTAGGATGTTCCAGGATCCCAGTTTTTGACTCGGTCAGGTGGGATTAAGTAACATCCTAGAATGCGGCTTCTGGAGTGACCTATTGGCAGGGCTGAGGACACTCACAGATGTGGATGCAGAGGAAACGGTTACTTCATAGGTACACAGACCAAAAGAGTTAGGTTATGAATTTTATTATTACACAAAAAACCAGCCAAGTGCGAGTCGGACTCACACAGGAAAGGTTCCGTACCATTATCTAAACAAAATTGTACACTTTATTATCACCTTTTTTTAGTTTCACCAGTCCCGGTGTTAAAAAAAAATTTTTTTTTTTTTGTATTTGTTGTTATAGCGGCAACAGAAATACGTCATCTGTGTAAATTTAACTGTCTAACTATCACTGTTCATGAGATACAGCTTGGTGACAGACAGACGGCCAGTGGAGTCTTAGTAATATAGTCCCGTTTTTACCCTTTGGGTACAGAACCCTAAAATCGTACTGTAATATTATTACAGGTTGTTTTCATTATTATTTGCTAAGTTAAATAATACTTTACGTATACGGGTAGCATTTAGATATTTAAATTCGATAATATTACAGACATTCTGATAAGTATATTATCAAATATTATGGATGATCTTAATTTAATATCATGCCTGCGTATCTCTTTTGCTGACTCTACAAGTACAATTTTAAATGCAACAGGTACTCACGATTCGTATTTTATAACACCAATATTTCGACTCAGTTTAAAATCATTTTTAACCGACTTCAAAAAAAGGAGGTGAGTCTCAATTCGACTGTATTTTTTTATGCCTGTGTACCTACTTTCGACTGGGTGAACCGATTTTGATGATTCTTTTTTTAAATTTTTAAATCGATTTTTTAAATTTGAACTAGATCTGACGAGTAGTTTTTGAAGTCGGTTATTTTTCTTGGTTAAATTCAGAATATGTTCAATTACCGACGTCAGAGGTCGTCATAGGTTGCTTTTGACCGATTGAAGCTAATCGAATCATTGGTGCGATTAATAGATTGGACGTGGTGGTTGGGGCGATTTGAAACGCCCTGTCGTGGATCGCCTATCAATTACTGCCCGATGGCTAGAATTATGACTCAACTGGCAACCGTCTCCGCTTCGAGAAAGCGAGCCTTAGTACATGAAAAAATATTTTGAGGCAACTGAAACAAAACAAAGAACAAATATTACCCTATATACTCTACTAGTACGTATCAGTAAATGAACATCTATAATGATCACAGAACCAGATAGTGCTTTGCGTTAATAGTATGAGAATCGTACATGTATGCGTATAGCCAATGATATTGTCAAAAGGCATTAAAGTCAGTTGGTACAGCGAAGCTAAGCTTCTGTTATCTTAAAGTAGGTATAAGTAAATTAATTCTCTTGCCTTGAAGACAGTAACAATAAAATTATATCGGTTTATTAAATACGGACCTTAGTGAAAGGTTACAGCACCTTAGCGATCCTTAGTGCAAAAGCCATAAAGCGTTTAAAGGTAAACTATCAAGACCATTTAAAGCAATAGTAATTTGATATGCTCGTTGATGGGTTAGTACATTTTGCAACAGAGTGAAAATACAGTCACGTAGAGTTGCGTGTGATGACGAACAAAGATTAAGTCCAGAGGCAGATGGGTCACTTCGATAATAATAATGATTGCATTATGTTAGCTAGATGCGTTTTGTAATAGCCTCGACACTGGCTATAATAATCCTGCATTTCACAAAGATTAAAAATTATGGTCTTGTATAATTGAATATATCGACGCTAGAAAGCAAAAACGTAGTAAACCACACTGCCGTCCAAACGAAGAGTGCAATAAGTCGAGTTTTTGTGAAAATTGTATTTAGACCTTATCTGTAACTAAATCAATCTTAAATCAATTTGCCCAATAAATCGACTTATTGCACTCTTCATTTGGACGGCAGTGTCGTTTACTACGTGTTTGCTTTCTAGCGTCGATATAATTTATATGATGCTTTTAAATCCACAA
This sequence comes from Thymelicus sylvestris, assembly GCA_911387775.1. Lineage (NCBI taxonomy): Eukaryota > Metazoa > Arthropoda > Insecta > Lepidoptera > Hesperiidae > Thymelicus > Thymelicus sylvestris. Next base: position 15,465,536 of record OU426891.1, on the reverse strand, counting down.
ACGCACACGTATGATTATTGGTCGGTTTTTTTTATAAGAGATTTTTTGCAATAACCTTAAAGTTAGTGTCCTTATATCTTAATTTGTAATTTAAATAAGGAAGACATTAAAATAAAAATAATTTAAGAATAAATTATTATTTAATGCTAATTTCTGTTTCTGTTCCATAAATATACTTTTAAACTAATGCATTTTTTTAATAAAAGTTATTCCCAAGATTGTTAACTAAATAAAGACTGGTATAAAAAACAGAATGTATACATATACCTACTAGACAATATTGTAATATTACATACTACACTATTGATACAATTTGTACATCATAATAATAAAGTGATGTAATTAAACAACACAATTATGATGTAAATTTTCCGATTTGTCCTATTAACTTTATTACATATCATTGACATGACATTTAGATTCGACTCGATGTTATCACGTTTTCCTGACATTTTCGACTGGTTTTATTTCAATTTGTTATGACTCTACATCTAGACATATTATTAATACGTGTATGTATAAATTTTATGAATTTCAGTTGGAGTTAAAGAGAGCTAGAATTAATGCTTGTCCCCCTTTCTATTTGGGCTGGAAACGCACAGAGGATGGCTTTGGTGTTACTGCTTACTGATGTTCAATACGACCATGAGCGACAGTGATAAATCAGGTGCCATCATAGTAGGGAGCCCAAGAGGGGATTTTTGGATTTACTCGAGCGCGTCAGATTTATTGATAAGGAGGATACCTTATATATAAATAAGTATCTCCAGCCAGTGCAGTGTGAGCCCTTAATATATGCTCAGAGGAACCTATCTGTAAAAAAAAACTTTCTGTAAAAAAAAAACTTGAGAGGTGTCAAGGGACACCCGGATGGAACGAAGTTCCTTGCAGTCAGTACTAGGATAGCAAAAACATGCAGCAAGTGTGCCAAAACAAATCTAAGGTATTAAATTTCTCGAAATTACTAGTACTCTATATATATTCTATAATTCTAGTACTCTGGCTTGCTTTCTATGTAAAAAAAAACTACGACGGCAAAGTGTCGTTACCGGCAAAAAGTGTCGTTACCTTTTCCGCCTAGCCCCCTTTCGCATCGCGCGTTATGGAACTTCGTTCCAAAACCGATCGTCTGAAAGCTTTGTTCTCTAATCATATTAGGTACCCACATAATTTCTCCTATACCAACCAATACCAACTCGCGTGAAACTCATAAGTACATCTAATCGCTTACTGTATGTCTAATGGCCAGTGTCGGTGTTATTATACGTCAGTTGGTCCATTGTTCTGCAGTTTCATCTATCATAATTTATTGGATAAGGAGCGTCTATTAGAGGTGTAATGGCCGATCGTGATATACGGTTGCTAAACAACCGTGTAACTATACTGTCCGCATACAATGCAAGAGCAAGTCATAGAATGCTACTGACAGTATAAGTATACTGATGGATTTATTTGAAAACTAGCGTCTTTGCATGCGTTTTCTGGGTACCCTATATGTAATACTGGATCATATAAGAACATCAAGACGACCCTGTAGCCTAGTTGGTAGCGACCCTGGCTGCAAAGGGGCCCCGGTTCGATTCCCGGTCGGGGCAGATATTTATGTGACAGATAAATGTTTGTACTCAGGTCAAGGGTGTGACTGTGTTGTATTACACGATATACTCGCCATATGTGGATGTAGTCTGCGCCTATAATTATAATGACATTAAGATTATTTACTATTTGTTGAATATGATGTGCTAAAAATAATGTTTGTTATGTTGGCGTTCAATAAAATAAATAAATAAATAAAAATAAATAAATTATATGTGTATGAGTATGCGGGGGTATGAGTGTGTTAGCGTTTTATTTTACACGCTTTATATTTTATTTTTATATTCTACTTATGTGCTAAATTTCATGAAAATCTGTTTAGTAGTGTTTACTAGCAACATCCATACAAATCACTCACAAACTTTCACATTTATATTATCAGTGGGATCTAATAAGGCGGGTATCACTTATGTGATATGTGTACATTGCATCTGTGTCAGCGGATAAGAAATTAAGAAAGATTAAGCCCAGGAATATTGAAGTGGCGGTATTTTTTTGGACAGGTCTTTCAAAATTATTATGTTGTTTAGGCCATTTTTTGATTCAGAAATCCGTTAACGAAATATTAGGCTAAGTGCTAGTTTTGATTAGAATCAAATACAAGCTGCTCTTACTAGCTGCGCTTACTAAATATTTGGTGTTAGACATGACGTGAATACTACAGTAGTATGATGAATTTAAAAAGAACACAATCATGGCTAAGTTTACAATATTACGATGAATTATAATTCAATCAATTTACAACTGCGGAACCCTGTACTGGGTACGACACGTACTAGGCCAGTTTTATAATTTTAAAAATAATTAGACTCCATTTCCAAGTAATGCGCCATAGTTGGGCCTTACGAGTTTTGTTATATGTTTGTATGCGTTACGCAAGCTTTTGCGACGATGTTGTTAAAAGTAATGAGGATAATAAAGATTACTTTATTATTTACCTTTCGAAAGCTTCTCAAAGATATCTTAGGTAATATTATTATTTTTCAACTAACGCTCTGTCCATAATAAGTACCTACCATAATAATCTAAAGAACAATGCCAAACTGCCATACATAGTTTTATTTCATTTTCAACTTGAGCGTCTTAAAATAAAAAATATTCTAAAAAATGCAGCATTAATTTCTGAGCTTAGATATATAAGAATTTTCAGCAGGCACACCCCAGAACCAAAGTATTTTGATATTGAATGTTTTATAACCATAGAAGTATTATACATAGAGTAGCTGGTACACAACAAAACAACGATGCCGGAAGAGTATGTGATGTCACGATGTGATCACTAACGTCAACGTCAGTTTTAAAAACGATTCAAAAGTTGCCATTTTTCTACTACTGAAAGATTAAATTACATATAAGAATTTCATGAACATGGAGAAAGGTAATATCGAGGGTATAGTGTTAAAACCCAATAAGTGCCGAAAAATTAAAAATCGTTTTATTAGTAGATCTTAATGCATTTTTGACGCTCTTTCTAGTGGTATAATCAAATAAGTGGAATTCGCAGTAGAAAAGAAATTACTTGAGGTAATAACCCAATAAAGTGACCACGTTTACTCAAAACTTAAATACTAGAACCTTATAAAATGTGTTAATTTGAAATATAATATTTTTATTTTTCGCCTATTCCAAATAAAGCTATTTATTGGTATTATGTGTTCAATGATTTCAACGATAATTACCCAATGGCTTATAGGCAGTTACCGCTATTTGTATTTATCGGGTTTTAGCTTTACATACGTATATAAGAAGACAAACAGAACCAAAAGCTAAATCAAAACAAATGTTTTTGTCGGATTTTGTTGTTCGATTATATTTCAAAAGTAACAAGTTATGTTTAGTTATATGGTATTACGTGTAACGCAGTACGTAACGCAATGATAGCCTAGCGGTAGAACGTTGGTCTCCCGAACGAAGGGGCCCGAGTTCAAATCCTGGCACGCACCTCTAATTTTCAAATATTATGTGCGTATTACATGTTAATTATCACTTGCTTCGGTGAAGGAAAACATCGTGAGGAAACCTACACACCGGAGAGTTCTCCATAAAAGTTCTCGAAGGTGTGTGAAGTCTACCAATCCGCACTTGGTAGACTTCACACACCTTCACAATCTCATTTGCGGACGCGCCGTCCGCGAGTATTGTTTTCAAAATTCTTCTGTTCAGTCCTAATTGTTTGTATTTGCTACGATGGATGATCGCGGAAGAAAATTGGTGCAACTAGCTTGCAATAAGCCGCTGATATCAGGTAAATTCCCACTTTATAGATAGTTTTTCCTTGGTAACCTAACCAAGTTTTATTGTTCAATTCTTATACTAAACTTTGATTAAGCACTTTAGTTATATTTGTAATGCAATCAGACTACTATAATAGCTAATTAATTGTGTTATAAATAGTATACTACAGCCTTTGAAAGTGACGAAGAATGATTTAACTTTTTTTTTTGTAATTCGTATAATAAACCTTTACTTTTACCTTTACCTTTACTTCAATAAAGTTTTTTTTTATGCTTTTAGCAGGCAAACGAGCAGACGGGTCACCTGATGGGAAGTGATCACCGCCGCCCATGGACATTAGTAACACTGGGGGCGTCACCAACGCGTTGCCGGCCAAGAAAATGACGATAGACCCGCTTCTTGAAGGACCCCATGTCATAGCTTAGAGGGAACACCGATGCAGGAAGTTTGTTCCACAGTTTACACGTACGAGGTAGAAAATTACGTGAGAATCGAACTGTGGACGAATGCCAGGTATCCAGGTGATGTTGGTGAAACCTGGTACCCCGTGATGTGCGGTGTCGGAAACCAACTGCAGGTATTAAGCCAAATAGTTCTTCAGAACATTCCCCATTGTACAGACGGTAGAATACGCAGAGAGAACCTACATCTCTCCTCAACTCGAGTGATTCTAGTCCGTCTGTAAGCTTGGGATCGTCGACAAGACGAATAGCTCGCCTTTGAATTCGATTGAACGGATTCACTTGGCTAGCTGGGGCTCCAGCCCAAAGGTGGGAGCAGTACTCCATGTGTGGTCGAATTTGCGCCTTATAAAGCAGCAACCTGTGTTTAGGCGTGAAGTACTGCTTAGCTCTGTTGAGCACTCCCAATTTCTTTGCAGCTAGTTTGGCCTTACTAACCAACCAAGTGGTCCCGAAACTGAACTTCATTCGAGATGTCGACACCAAGGATCCCAATGCTTTTAGAGATGTTAAGAGGAATGTTCTGGAACTGTGTTGCTATGACAAATGGGGCTTTTTTTAGCGGTTAACGCGCAAACTTGTGTCTTCTCGGGATTGAACTGGACTAAATTTAGTCTGCCCCATTCTGAGACCCGCTCCAGAGATGTCTCGACTTCAGACACAAGTTTCATCCTCTTCTCATCAATCTGCACCCGAGAAAGGTTTGCTCGGCCTGTATAACGGGCGTCACCCGTGCTGTCATCAGCATAGCAATGAATATCCCCGATGTCCAGCATATCATTGATATGCATGATGAACAGTGTAGGTGAAAGCACAGAACCTTGTGGGACGCCAGCATTTATGGGCTTCGTATCTGAGCATGTTCCGTCAACGACGACCTTGATGCTCCGCTCCGATAAAAAACTGGCAATCCATTTGCACAATTTCTCGGGTACTCCGTAGGAAGGCAGTTTAGACAATAATGCCTTATGCCACACCCTATCGAAGGCCTTTGCAACATCCAAACTTACAGCCAATGCTTCTCCCTTGCTCTCGATTGCTTCTGCCCAGCAATGAGTAAGGTATACTAAAAGATCGCCAGCTGACCTGCCGTGGCGGAAACCGTATTGACGGTCACTAATCAGCTGGCGATCTTCTAGATACCGGAGCAGTTGGGTGTTTATTATACGCTCCATTAGTTTGAAGAGCAGAGAGGTTATGGCGATTGGTCTGTAGTTGGGTGGATTTGACCTGTCTCCCTTTTTGGGAATAGGGTGGACCAAAGCTACCTTCCATGGAGACGGCACAATGCCGGCAGAATAGGAGAGTTGGAATAGGCGCGTTAAAACCGGGGTCAACTCCGGAGCGCACGTTTTTAGCACAACAGCAGGTATACCATCTGGCCCTTTCGACTTGTTGATGTCAAGTACATAAATGTTTAATTTTTCTAGATCTAAAACCCAATAAGTCGGTACCCTTTGTAACTTATTTTCTTTTTATGATAAAATGGATCAAATCAGAAACTCAAAAATACTGTTTTACACTAATTAAATGTATACACTTTTACGACAAATACTCACTATAACGATATTATTTTAATAACATAGGTATTTTTGACCTTAAAACTTAAATATTGAATATCTCGGAAGTCACAATTTCGTACTTATTGGGTTTCAGCACTATACCCTCGATATTTTTAAATATAAAAATAAAAAAGTTCAAGCAGAATGTTATTTATTTATTGAAGATTGCCCAAATTACTCATTTTACACAATATGAAATAATTAAAATCAGAAAATACGTACGACTATTAAATATATTTTCTACTATTAGAGAACAAAAGTATGAAATGGTAACATTTTTACCGAATGAAAATGGACATTATAGACATCATTGTTATTATTACAGTCATTTCATCACTTATTAATAAAATTATTTTACCCTGGGTAATACGGGTACAGGTATTAATATTAAAATACGTAAAAAAATATTGAATTGCTTCGGTATAACTGACGTTTTAAGACGCTACAAAAAATTAAAATAATTTTTGGGCCTTGTTCTTTTACTAACAAAAAATAACCGACTTCAAAATTACTCAAAAACTACTTGTCAGATCTCACTCAAAATGTGGGACCACATAACAAGCACCTGCTTTCGATTAAAAAAGAATCATCAAAATCGGTTCACCCAGTCGAAAGTTCTGAGGTAGGTAACAAACTTTAAAAAAATCCAGTCGAATTGAGAACCTCCTCCTTTTTAGGGTTCCGTAGCCAAATGGCAAAAAACGGAACCCTTATAGATTCGTCATGTCTGTCTGTCTGTCTGTCTGTCCGTCCGTCCGTATGTCACAGCCACTTTTTTCCGAAACTATAGGAACTATACTGTTGAAACTTGATAAGTAGATGTATTCTGTGAACCGCATTAAGATTTTCACACAAAAATAGAAAAAAAAACAATAAATTTTGGGGGTTCCCCATACTTAGAACTGAAACTCAAAATTTTTTTTTTCATCAAACCCATACGTGTGGGGTATCTATGAATAGGTCTTCAAAAATGATATTGAGGTTTCTAATATCATTTTTTTCTAAACTGAATAGTTTGCGCGAGAGACACTTCCAAAGTGGTAAAATGTGTCCCCCCCCCCCCCCCCCGTAACTTCTAAAATAAGAGAATGATAAAACTAAAAAAAATATATGATGTACATTATCATGTAAACTTCCAACGAAAATTGGTTTGAACGAGATCTAGTAAGTAGTTTTTTTTTAATACGTCATAAATCGTAAACCGCAATTTACCTCGATCAAAGTTACAACGAACTTCAAGAACTTTTATATTATGTTACTTGCTGCTACGGAACCCTTCATGGGCGAGTCCGACTCGCACTTGGCCGCTTTTTTTTAAAGTCGCTTAATAAGTACCTAGTGTCCTATTGCAGATCATGATCTACCCGATTGCTGAATTTCATGAAATAACATCCATACATCCTCACTTCACATTTATATTTGTAGGATAGTAGGATAAGGTAATTATTAAGTATCACAATTCTAGCTTTATCTTCACTCCGTCAGTATTACACATTATTATTATCTATGCAATACTCTAATTATACAAATTAGAATAAGTTACATATTGTTGCATGTAACATCTATTGCCTAATGTGCGGAGTGATTCATTTTGTTTTAAGAAATACATAGTTAGTAAATCTCTAATTAATTGCATCTGTCATGCAATTATAATATTATGAACTCAACCATGTGTAACGTCTATGTGTACGATAGAAGCAAGGACGCAGAATATACCTATACGGATTAGAATATTTTACATTCTGAACTATGGTGTATTTTAAATGCAACGGGTACTCAAGATTCGTATTTTACAGTTAATAGTATCAGGCGTAACTTTGCGGAAATCCATTGTTATTAGGTTAGTATTAGTCTACTTTGCAACATCATACATGTTAACCGCGGATTGTTGCAAAGTAGACTAATACTAACTTAATTCGTATTTTATTTTATTTATTTCGACACAGTTATATGGGTCGTGTTCACGGCGAGATTCATTGTAGAATTAGTAGATGTAGATAAGTTGTAGATAAGTTTACAACGAGAAAAGTGGGTACATTACACATCTTATTATGTATTGCAGAACAAAATCTGTCTGACAGAGTAATTGTATGCATAATAAATAATAATATATGACTTATATTAATTAATGGTCCCAACTATCTTTCAACGGAATAATACTTAAAATATACATCGAAATTCTCGTCGATAAATTTTATCAAACATACAATTTCAACACAAACCAAATCGCTGTATTCTCGTAACATGACTTATAAGCAGTAAGGTATTAATCGCAAATTGGAGTCCTTACGACCAGTTATAAGTCCGTAAAGCAAAGTCGTATAAATTGTCCCATTAGCGATCGCCTGTAAATGTCAACTTCGTGAATCAAATGACGTAAAGAGACCTTGTTGGTTCAGCTTATGTGATATGTTCCAGTCGCTAACTGTATTCATGTAGATATACTACTAAACGAACCTGTAGATCAGTTTAAAGGCACCCTGTCGAACGAGGGATTATATTAGGATAGAATCCAAAACCGGGGAACCATTAATGTGACAGATGAAAAAAATGTTATTCCTCGAGTTCGGTGTTTGTAATGTGAGTATTTCGATTTTCCATGCCACAGGGATATCAGCTAGTGCGAGGGCGTGACTCTTTATTTATTTGACGTTTATATATTGTATAACTAAGAAGTTCCAAGACAAACATGCAATCGTTTAAGAGCGGAAGTGTCATCATATTCACCATCAACATCTTTACACGGTTTTCGGTGTTAATGTAGGTCAAAATAGATGTGTTTCTATAATATTGTTAAATCTACCTACGTATTTGAGATTGCGTAAATGCGTACCCATTTTATAGCTTACATAACATCTCCATATCTCAAGACCAATTTGTGTATACGAGCAGTTAGTTGGTTGGAGCTACGAGGAACACACAGATATGTATAGTGTATACCTAGAGTATACAATCATACCTGTGGAGGAACACAATGTTGAATGTCTCACTGATACACCTCGTATCATTGCAAATAACCTAATTCTACAGCTTGCGTAACTAACGATTGTCTTGAAATGTGAGAAAGATATCGGCAAATTGAAACATTTTTTGTTCTACGACACTCACCAGATACATCTAGATTTTTGCATCTCGTTTCAACACTTTTAACAACATGTTGTTCTACCGCATCAGAATGCCATAATCAATTCGTGACGATGTATTCTTGATAGCAGAAACATAAATTCATATTTGACATTCTATTTTCTTTGCTAAATGGCATTATGATTGAGTTGCTTTTGCCTTAAAACTATATCAAAGTGACATTCAACGATACAGCTCACTGTCAATGTTTAAGTACTCTGTGATTGTGAACAATGGGTCCATCCTTGATGTTGTATATCAATAAATTCCGAAAGGTTTACGAGAAAGTGATGTGCTACGCACTTGTGTTTTTCATAACACCTGGCTTCTACATTTTCGAACTAACAGTCGTAAGGCCTTCAGTAATCAAGATCTACAAAATTAGTGCCATCGAAGAAACATTCCATATCATTTGTTCAACATTTTGCTTCGTCAATGTCGTCGGGAATATGATAATGAGCATTTTTACGGATACCAGTTTGAAGACATGTACGGTAGGAGACGGATACTGCAACCTTTGTAAATCAAGCCGACCAGCGAAAGCCTGGCATTGCAAAGGGTGCAATACTTGCATCCTACGCCGCGATCATCATTGCTTCTTTTTCTCCAGATGCATTGGACTGTACAACCAACGGTACTACGTCTCCTATCTCGGATACATCTTCATTTCCATGGTTTACTCCACCTACTACAACTATTGCTACGTTGCTGCCAAGTTTGATGACCACGGATTTGCTATCTCTGCTTTTCGTATTATTAATCCGTTATTGAGATACTTGATACCCGAACCTTTAGGAATGAAGGATATGTGCGTGTTCTTAATATTTCTGAATGCGGGACTTATCGTTTGGTCTGGAGGCCTGTTTTGGTTTCATATGGGAAATGTTTTAAGAGGCATTACGGCACGTGAATACCGTAACAGAGGAGCTATAAACAAATCTATGTGGAAGGAAAACTTAACAAGAGTGTTTGGTGTAAAATGGTATTGGGCTCTCTTATGGCCTTTCGTTGATAGTCCCTTACCAAAGAAGGTTGAAATTTGAGCCAAGATCCCAATTTGTCACTATTCTTTCTGTAAGTTTTAAATAAAGGACACTGAATTCAACTTTGTTTTAAATAAATGTCTATACTAATAAGAAAAATGTACATGCCATTACGTCCTCCAATCCAAATAGTGGTGGATCCACGGTGGGATTTGCTAGAAGACTCCAGCCCAAAAAATGATCTACGTCTGTCTGTTCCAAAAAAGTAATGTTAATTTCATTTGTTCACCTGGTTCAAGACCTCATTTCCCCCTTCCCAAAAAATCCTGGATCCACCACTGCAGCCCAGCAGTGGGATAGCGTGATGCTCAAGATAGAACACGAATATTATCAAAGCACAGTGTTTTCTATTTATAGCAAGCGGGACGATAGCACCGTCGTAACAGTTACATAAACAGGAACCGCACGCGCTAGTCCACGCGAGTGACGTGCGCGTGCGCCTGCCGAATGTGCGTGCTTTGAATTATTTAATACTGGTCACAAATCTATTGGATGGTTGAAGCGGTAGATATACATACGGCTATAGTCTGCCGATCATACTAACCAGTAGAACTAGTGGGAACAAAACGAAGATACGGTTTTTGTTCCCACTAGTCCTACGGTAGAACTAGTGAAGAAAAAAATTCTCACTAGTTCTACTATAGAACTAACAAGTAGAACTAGTGGGAATGAACCGTTTATTGGACGACACGACTACATTTTGTTTTGTGTATATGCAAGCTTCCGTGGAGTAACGTGGAGTTTAAAAGTTCAGCAACAAAAGTAAATTTTATAGTTAAAGTTTATGTGTAAGTTTTAGCTTGGCAGTTCATTCGTTTTTTTCTTTTCTATTTCTTGGGTGGCAACGCGTCAGTAATGTAATTGACGCGTTTTTACGGACGCTTTTCATACACAGAGACAGCTCTCTTTACCTCTATACTCCATGCGTTTAGTGAAGAAGCGGCCATTAGTGTCTAACGACATGATACTGTCAGTTGATTAACATGCAGTTTGCTAACATTTAACTGTTATCAGTTTACATTCTAATGCGATTGGAAATAGGTTTCTTATTTATTTTGAACATTATCACACGTTTTAAGTAATTTAAATTAATAAATTACACATCACACGTATCTCACAGGTGCATAATGCCATTAGTTGGATAAGTTGCTTCTGCTTGATTTGTTAATGGTTATCTGCACTTAAAAATTAACATATTAATGGAGTTAGCAACAGATGCGCAATGCCATTTGATTAAAATTTAAAGATTTCGTTTGGTAGTTCCGCTATACATATATTATAAGTCAACATTTATTTATCTTGTGCAAAATTTTGTTTTGATTCACACAGGCTAAGAATATAAGAGGTACACAATCCTGATCATTTCTGAAATTTGTATAATTATTATAAATAAAATGTTCTTTGTTGAATACGATATTATTTGTGTAGATAAACTGTAACCAAATTATGAGGTATTTATTCACATCTTCATCATCATCTATGTAGTTTCCAGCTGCTTTTATATATCACAAGAAAAAACGAAACTCGTTTAATTTCCTAAAGACTCTGGCTGACTTCCTAACTCCACTATGAACAAAATAAATTATTTATTCCCCGATATCGCACCATAATCATTCGAGCGTGTTATAGCACGAAGCGCGCCTATCCACCGTTAGGTTATGTACCGTTACATTGGCGCGCCGATAGAAGATAGCCCTTAGATAAACTGCACGATTGTGCTTTAGACCCGAACGTGTCTGAAATAATGGTTAAATGTACCGTTATGACCAGCGATGACCAGAGTTTTGAACCTGTCGTTTGTCTTCCTGTCCGCTGGTTTGACTTAGAATCTTGTCCGATAAACTTTTAACTGATACTAACAATGATTTAAGTAGAAAATGTAATAAAAGATTTTTGTAAAGAAGATAGAATTATCACTGCTGTAGTGCATGTAATCATCACTACGTAATCATCTACGTGAGCAGTAGCAGAGAGAAGATCGTTTTATTGATGTTAATGCTGTGTCATTAATTTTAAAGACCAATTTAACCTATAAATGACTTTCTATCCATAAAGGTACGTATTTGTAATCACCCCCACGTACCTTTTGCTTCTGCATCCGAAATGTTCCAGAGAAGTGCTCTATCATCGAGAAGAAAAATCACAGTAATTAACATTAACAATTTGGAAACCTTTGAATTAATTCCTTCAATATTAATTGATTACCGCAATGTATTCAATAACAGAACAGAGTCATTAGTTAACGGAATCGTATATCCGGTATTTCTCGAAAGCGAAGTCCTTGGACCACTGCCGGTAAACTTCATCACTCGTCATTTATTACGCGCTGTTGCAATTATACTTCACGCATCGTATTTTCAGGTTTTAAGACTTGAGAGGTTCGATGAATGGATCATAGTACGGATCAAAGTCAGCAGACTCGATAGGCCAGTAGGATTGAAACAGCGAGAAAAATATTCTTGAACGTTTCCGCAGTCCGAAGTGGTTGTTCTGATTTTATTAACGACAGGTTCTTGAAGTTAAACCATGTAGTTAATATTAAAAATTTTCGATCAGGATTTGTCAAAATCAACTTCATTAATCCTTAATGAAGCAGCTTGATCTAAGGCCTCCAAAAGTTACAAGAAGATGCTAATACCTAATACCCTTCCAGGAAGAAGATAGCTAGACTGATTAGGCAGTGGTACTTTAATGGCTTGATGATGCAATAGATAAGAAGAACCCTAAATTGTGATGTAAGCTGACCATACCATCAAATATGGGCAGCATTCAACTGATAATTGTCTCAAGATAATACATCAGTCAGGAGTTGTCGCGTATAAAAAAAGAGAAAAAAAAAAGATTGATTGTTAGCTTGCGGATTTCGAATTAAAGATGTAGGATTGGAGGTTAGAGTGTATGTGAGGTGACTTTAAAATGTAAAGAATCAAATTCTACGCGAACAAGTTATTTGTGTGAATTAGAATAAATGGTCTACTCCTTCGGCTCTCGTAGATACACTGAACTATTGGATCAAGGACCTCTTGCAAGCTTATCCTGTGGGAAGTCTATTTGAAATAAAAGATGATAATTTGAACCAGATCTTATATTGATAACTTCGCGAGTTACATGGCGGTTCGATCCGCAAAGGCAATATTTAGACTAGGCTAAATTACGTTAGATTAAAGTTCAGATTATACTGTCCGCGATGGAGATAGGGCAACGGTTCCCGTGAGATACGATACGCACACTGACTCTACACTTTCTGGCCAGACAATATATTATTGAGATTGACTTACATGGTACCATGAACGCATCACTCCGCACGCGCAACGCAGACGAACGAAGAACGGCTGTCCATCCGGCGTGACGTCGCTGGGTGGCGAACCTCGAGATTGAAGCGCGAAGACAGTGGTCGCAGCTGCATCCAGGGTCGCAAGCGCGGGCAGGCGGATGGGAAAACGTGCGACGCGTGACGTGGCGTGGTCATGCAAGATGCCAGCAGTAGCAGTAGAACACGGTGAATCCTTGGGATCGTCTACTGGTTGGGGTGACCAGCAGACACTAGAAGACTAGCCCTTCGGACGTCCCGTCAGGAGCGAAGCCGTCGTGGCGTGACGTGGCGTGGCGTGGTGCGCACTCCGGGGGAGAGCTCGTCGAGTATGTCATCGGCGCCTGGAGACGACGAAATCCATCCTGGCTGATGATCTCGCGATCGCGAAGCGGGGTGAGTCCCGGTCCATCACGTAGGAATAAAGTTATATGAAACGCGGTCATGAAGTTCTAAAATGGCGGCGGTCCCATGGCGCGCCGTACGACGAAATACGGAATAAGTAATCTAAGTTACATCAAAGGAAAACGGGTGGCGACCCAGCCTGATTAAGGACGATTAAACGTTGCGAGAAGCGTACTCGCTGCTAAATAAAAACTCAGGCGAACTTGTACATTTTCAAAGGAATATGGCGACGGCCATGCGGGGCCTTGTCGTCTAAAATGAGCCGGTCAGTCGTGCAGGACGACACGCGTATCCTGCGCGAGCGCTTGAGCCGAACTGATTCAACAATCCGTTCGATGCCTTCCGTCGATATCGGAAACCGTACATCGTTCAGTAATGACAGACTACTAAATCATTCAACAGCCACAGACTTCAGTCAATATAATGATTTACGATGATTGAGATTATTAAATCGTTTATGCTAGAAATGTTACTAATATTTTTCTATGCAACAATATATGAATATGTCTTAGAACGAATGTTTAATTGCGGAGAAATAAATAAAAATGTATTACCATAGACAAACGTCTGGGCGAATATGATGATATCCAAAACGCAATAAACATCGATCTAGTCTATGCTTTTGAATGAAACTTATGTTGTCAAAATATTATTAATTGGATTATCACGAATCTCTAATCTAATGTAATATTCAGAAAGAAGATTTTATGACGATTCCGAAGATACCTATAATGTCTACATTCTGTCCGGTGGTTATCGAACAGTTCCTATATGAATGTCATTGACATTGCTGAGTGTTCAAAATGTAATAATTAAACCAATATAGCGTTAAATTATGAGCTGAAGGCTATTCTAGATTGTACTAAGCTATGCAAATACTAAAATAAACAAGAATGATGGAAATCCATGCATTTCATTGTATTTAAACCAATGTAGTAGGTATTTACAAAATACACTGCTACAGAGTTTCGTGCTGTTTATAAAAATGATCACGATGGTGGACTTATTTGTACAACCTTAAAGAAATCGTGACGATCCAAAATGTCGTACTCGTGTCGTGTCCGACATGATTAACGAGTGTTCATTTAACTGCTTTTGTGTTAATTGAGTTATGATTGATTGGTGTTAAACATTTAGCTGGGTATTTGTTAAAACGTGACTTAAATGTTTTGTTGAAGAAGGTTTTCGTACTACCATTTGATATAGGACAATTAGTTTGCGTTAATTCACCCTCAGCGCAGAGAATAACTACTAACTAATAATTACTATAGGTTGATGCAGCTATTCATTTGTAGGCTTTTGAAAACGTTTTCTCAGAAGCCTAGATTTGTCGTTCTGCAGTCAAGATACGTCATCTAGGTCCTCATTTTTCAATTCATCATTCTATGCAATCAGGTTATGTAAGATTATGCTGTACACAAAATAATTTATTCATATCAAGGAAATATCATAGCACGGTAGGAGGCATTTAAAGGCGGATGCCACCCGGTTATAAGTACCACAGATAATGATCGAATAAACCTGATGAATATTAATGATTCGATAGCTACAGGATGGAAATCGTTAAAATTTCCGCTATAAACACTGGATTTGTGATTAGACTGAAGTGATTTCTCACTAGGTACTGAACTTCGGTAGCAAACGAGTACATTGAAGGTAAGTATGGATATCCGGAAACTATCGACGCCATGATGGATTACGTATATTATAGGTACCTACGATTACTTAAATCGCTCCTTAGTAAATAATCACTATACAAATTCTGTACTAAGGAGCGATTTAAGTAACCGTTAGTGACTCTGAGTTGGGGCGTTACATCATAAAATTAATAGTTTTGGTACCCTCTTTAACCCTATATCAAATAGCGCTATGAGCAAAGGTCAAAGAAACAGCTATAACACCGTGTAACTGAAAAGTAGCGAGCCTACTTTCGCTTCACTGGCCATGCGTCCATTATGGATATGGGACGATTAGTAGCACGCGATTTTCGCAGTTAACTCAACGTCATGTAACACAATTTGGCGTAACTGCCGTTATGTAAATATAAGCGGTTACGCACTGATTGAAGCGATTCTGTATTTCCGCGCTTTTCTTTGGGTCCTGAATACGATTTAGTTTTTACGGCCTAGTTGACAGGCTTACAGATAGTTCCACGGTGTCTGAATCTATGAGACTAAAATAATCAGGCCAGAAATGGATTCAGTGAACCTTGAACTGACTAATTGGCCTGGCTTACTCTTCGATCATGTTTACTGTAACTTCTTACCATGGTCAAATTAAGACCACAAATGAAGAAGAAGAACAATTTTGTCGGTCCAAAGCCATCCAATGTATAATTTTACAAAAGTAACAATTCAAAACAAAGGCCAGACAATATACGCATTTACTCCATTCGATATTGCAATTGCAGGGATAGATAGGTACATGACAAAGTAGTAGATTAATAGGTGCTCCAGATAGTTCCGAATACGTCTGTCGTACATAAACCCGATACTAGTCAATGATATTTAAAAAATATAGATACGTTATGCCCTTGCAAATCAACCAAAAAATCTATTCCGAAAAGAGCTACAACACACACACGTTAGTTAATCTTTAGTTTCAATTCACCGATCACATTGGTATACTTAATACTACACGAAGGCATTTTAACGCTGTATGTCAAATGTCAAGTACTTCTGACAACAACAAAAGCGTACGTATCGTCTTGTATTGATAGAGCGATTACGAGCAGCACGGTCAATTGCCTGTTTTTACGCTCTTCATCGTCAGCGCGCTAGTGATGTATCCACCTCTTTTTTATGGGCGCCATTGACGATGCGATCGATCGGTGCGATCCGTCGTTGCCGACCGATCGCAACGACGGATCGGTAGTGTATGTTACCGCTATGAGTGGCACTTTTGAACCGATCGATCGGTGCGATCGATCGCATCGTCAATGGCGCCCATTACATTATGATATCATTGTGCTGAACTATCTAATGGGCGCCATTGACGATGCGATCGATCGGTGCGATCTATCGCACCGATCGATCGGTTCAAAAGTGCCACTCATGAGCGGTAACAATCTTAACATACACTACCGATCCGTCGTTGCGATCGGTCGGCAACGACGGATCGCACCGATCGATCGCATCGTCAATGGCGCCCATAAGCCACATCAACGCTAACATTCACCAAAAATACTAGCTGATGTTTTCGTGTGGCATCAGACATTGCATTATACAATTTTGATGAAAGCAAAATACTACGACATCACGGTTATGAAATCAGCCATTAACGGTCAATACCGTGTCAGAAGTGTTAGAACCATGTCACATCTTGATTACGTGAAACATGACATTATCAAATCACATTTTGATGAATAGAGTATTTTTACATGATACCTTCATCTAAACTTTGCAAGTAACCACAGCAAATTACTTTACTCGATTGTTATCATAAGTAACCCATTACGACGGTTGACGTTTTAAGATAAAAACTCGACACTCCGATTACTGATCAACATGTCAAATAAATTAGAATTACTGACGCAACAGACGAAAAAATGCTGTGTTCTGCGTTATGACACGATCAATTCGATTCCCAGAGACAATGGCATCATTTACATCATCAACTAGTATCAACAGGTATTTGAATTGTTAAAAAACTGTAAAGGTTGATGCATACGTAACGTGAACGGGACGGGACGGGACGGGACGTGAAGTTTTGGATACATCGTTTCATAGATTTAAACGATAGCGCATACGCCACGGAGGCACGCACGGGAGGGGAACGGGGCACGCACGTATATTTATGCCCCCTCCACGTCCCGTCCCCGTCTCGTCCACGTTATATATGCATCGACCTTAACACTGCAACATATCGGCAAAGTCCACCTAGCTAGCTTTGCGGCCGGCCTATGAGAACTCTTCAGTCTTATTCCTTGGCAATGCACAGGTAATGTCTTTGCTAATACATAAAGTGCCTCGTTGCCCGTTTTTTTATAACAAAAGCAATAAAAGATTTCACACTAAGACGTGAATTTGCCCATCTACAGACGAACGTTTTTTCCTTATTGTAAACCTTAAAACTGCCTTCTAAAGCCTACTCTATTCACTATTATTGATAAAATTTGGATAAAATCGCTAATAATTACAATGACAGCATAACATTATAGTATCTATTGACATTTTAGGAAACTGTAGCTAAAGATAACAAAACAAGCGCCCACATTGTGATTAAGCAAAACTTCTTTCGCCATGCCTTGTGGACAACTAAATAAAAATACCAACATTCAATACCTTCTTTGTTTATCAAACTATAACGATAGTAAAAAGATACTTTATCCCAGTAACTGACATGAATTGACTTACAATATAACGCAATATGCTCCAAAGAAGAAAAATAGTTGCTAAACTACATTTACAAACGATTTAACTAAATGTAGCAATGGCAAAGTACATAGTTTGGTTTTTGGACGATTAAATAATCTTTGATTGCGATCGGACTGATGATCGTGATTGTTAATGGACTTTCGAGATGAGTGACGAACTGAGACAGAGTATGACGAAATGAGAACGTTAGCTTAACCGAGTCCAAAAAACCAGGCAAGTGCGTGTCAGGCCACGCCCAATGTAGAGTTCCGCAGTAGTAAGTTTATCAACTATTACTCAACGCACTAGTACGCAACAAAAAAAATCATCCTCACGTTACCTGCAGGGGACATACCTACCCTGAAATAGATATTTTTCAATAAAAATATTGAATAAAAATTCTATAGAATAAAAATATTGAATAAAAATTCTATAGAATAAATATATAGAATAAAAATTCTACGATTTTGGAGTTTATATAAACATGTATATATCCATGCCAAATTACTGCTTTCTAGGACAGACGGACGGACGGACATGACGAAACTATAAGGGTTCCGATTTTACTTCGGAACCCTTAAAGGAGGTTCTGTATTTGACCCGTCTGTATGGGCCTAAATAGTGTTTATATTTTTTAACGATTATTTTTTTCAAGTTTTTTTTTACTGTTTTAAAAAGTTATAGTATGACTGACAACCATGAAGCTGACATGATGGGCCACCTACTTCTGAAGGGGGAGATTCCCGACAGCAGAATTTTTGGTGTCCGATACAATAATATGTTTTTCTCGGCTCTTATGAAGTATGTGGTGGCGAGGCAGCAATACGAGTACCATAATATTTAGAATCATTACCAATGGGATCATTCATCAGTACCAATGGGATTAAGAAGGAAAGTGTAGAAAATTCAACGACTCACCCTTGGCCTTTGATCTCAGGATACCCTGGATATTCTACAAGCATTTAATTGGATTCGACAAAGAATAATCCAATCTAATATGAAGATTTTAAAGGCGGTCATTTTTATGATTTTTTTAGGAATTCGTATATTTACCGTAACTCTACAGCCATCATGAAAAATAAATATTACCTGCAACAAAAATAAATATACGTTATTACCTATTAATTTCAACGAAACTATAAGAGTTCCTTTTTGACCGAGTAACTCTAAAAAGGCGTGTGAATAGAGCTCTCCTTCAAGGTAGGCGTTGCATTGGTTGGTCCTTTGATGTTAAACAAGCCCCTAGCTAGACGATGGTGACCTGGTGACCTGGCGACCTGGTGACCTGGTAACCTGGTCACCTTGAGGTGTCTCTTCTGCTTTTTCTCTTCAAACAAAATTAACGACATTTTGGAGATTTCGATACCTGAACCTGTCCTCAAGCCCACAATAGGCACCTACTTCAAGACCATTTGGGTAAAATGGGAATTCAATACGTGAATCTGTCTTTAACACTAGACTGCTCTTCAAGACCATTTGGGTAAAATGTGTGTCCAATCCTTTGATTGCATCAACATTATCCAATCAAAAAGTTAAGAATAGTCAACAGGAAACGAATATTGGTAAATCTGGTATAATCAAGATTAATGACTAATACATCTTGTTACAAATAAGATTAATTGGTAATCAGACAAACTTATCGTACCGACACATCTTACAAAATTATCCGCTGGAACAATTATTATCTTTTGCTATAATAATAGCTGTAATCTTGAACATTTTGAAACCAATTATTAAATCTATAACAAACATTCTATGCTGATATTAAATCTGTAAAGGAATCGAATCTCAACATTAATCAAGTTTGGTTTTTTATATTTTGGCTAATGCTTCGATTAAGAAACTTACGCCCCAACTCAGAGTCACTAATGGTTGCTTAAATCGCTCCTTAGTAAAGAATCTGTATGGTGATTCTTTACTAAGGAGCGTTTAAAAGTATCTAAACGTTTGTGACTCTGAGTTGGGGCGTTATTCCTTTTTACTAATAGTAAGTACACGGACCAGAAATTAATTATACATTAACAAAAGTTATCTTTTGACGGATATAATATCCGACATTGCAGTATAAAATCAAAAAGTTTTCTTATCATGAAAACGGCATCAAAATCGGTCAAGTTGTTTATTCAACTCGACCCGAAAGGATAACCGTAATATGTTTAAATGCACTTACAATAAGCACTTACATACATACAATTATATTGAAAGTGTGTCCGAACATCATTATAATGATAAATTATAAGGTCCATAATTTATGACAATAATTTATGTTTGGGATCGTAAAATTAGATAAAAGGTATTCCTAGATAAAATGATATAGTAGGCACATATTCCACACAATAATGGTTTTCCTTATAACTTCTAAGAAGCAAAGGTTAATGTTCGAATAGGTTTTGACAGTAAAGTTATTGTTGCAACCTTTTTTATTAGACATTTCGTTCATACAACTCTCATCAACATACAAAAAACCACATGCGAAAAACTGTTATTCGAAAAATTGTTCATCCGGCACGAAATCAATGAACCCACTGGTTTTTACTCTGCAACCAATACAACTGGACTACGGAATCTAACCTAAAAAACGCTTACACACTCATACCCCCCGCAGTAGGTTTTCACCTGTGTAACATGTTATAACACCCATGACCCGAGCACAAATATTTATCTGTCAAATAAATATTTGCTCCGTCCGGGAATCGAACCCGGGACCCCTCGCTTCGCAGGCAGAGTCGCTGCCAAGTAGTCTACATGGTCGTCAAATCGGTCAAACCTAGACGCAGTCCTTAACTTCTAACTATCCCATTCCTCGGCTCAGCTTCAAAATTATCATTCTTTGGCCTTGCTAGGAATCGAACCCAGGAACCTTCAAACGACGTTCCAGCGTGGTAACCATTATGATGCGGGTAGTTGATGACTTGTTGAAGCATAATTATTTTTTATTCTTACTTCTAAGAAACGAAACCTAATGTACGTGGTGGTATGTTTTGACAATCACGTTATCGGTAAAATCTTTAGCTATAGTCGTTTTTTCGTAGCCATTGGACGAAAGACCGATCCGTTTCTTAAATTAGCCGTGAAGTCTACGTCATGCTGAGCGAGCAAAAACTGATGTGCGAGGTTGGTAAGGACGAACGTTGACATCGGTGATACTGTATTAAGTCATTTAACCCACTTATAATAGTTATTTTTACAACAAATAATGATTAGGCAAAATTATACAAAAAAAAACAACCAAGCCATAAAACAACTTACGAAATCAGTGAATAAATGAAATTTAGCTGCCTATTGTACATTTAAATAATCTTTATTTAAAATTTAAAAAACCCCCGACAGTTTTGTTATTACTAAACAAAGCTAAGAACACTCGATTAATTCACATTTCAAACAAAATAACTACATTAAAATTGGTTCATCCGTTTGGGAGTTACGATGCCACAGATATACAGATCCATAGATACACAGACACGTCAAACTTTTAACACCCCTCTTTTTTCGTCGAGAGTTAATAAAAGCACGCTTTTAAAAATGCTTTTGAACTATTCATTTATTTTCGAAATCAATGGCGAAAAGAAAAAATCAGATTTTTTATGAATCGCTCATGGACACCAAAGGCATCACCGACGCGACCCATTGATAGAGAAGGTAATCGAACACCCGCATTACCATTTTTTTCCACAAATAAGTTACACAATCCCACCTGATGTTAAGTGGAGAAATATATAAAAAAAATCTATTACTCATTCATTAAATAGTGCCTCAATTTATTTGTGACCAAATCCACCATAATAATTTTGTCATTATACTACCCTGGACTTGGTCATCAAAGCGTTCTAATACGTCATCTCTGGTGAAAGCTGCGGTGATTAGCGGGTATTACATCAACGGTAATTAGTAGGCACTGGACACTATTCATATGGAAATGCGGTCGTTTATGGTTTTGACGGTAGAAAAGAAAGGAAGCCGCGATGACCGATTGCGTAACTTGGTTGGTGTGACTGAGAATGACACTGTTTCAAATAGGTTACACCACAGGTTAAATCTATGCCAAAAAGTTGGGGATTCAAGTGAAAATTAAATGGTTACTATCAAGGATGAAATTTCGTAGTTAAAAGTAGATGGATAGCTAAGGAAATGAAATTATTTCGTATTGTTTCAATTCGGAATTTTAGTTACTTGGATGACTTAACTTTAATAGGGATAATGGGTTCGAATAAGTTTTTTCGTTGTAAATATCCAATGATATTCGATATATTCGTATACGGTTACACAGCTCGATATAACTCTGGGTAATAATCAGTGTTGTGTTTTGTTGTTGTTTATTCTATACCGATTCGACCCAATTTCTGCGATAAGCAATGGTTAGCATGGTGGAGTATGCTCTAGGCCTCTTCATGAAGAGAGACCCGTGATCACTAGCGAGCCATTAATGGGTTGAAGCTACTGTATATTAAAACCCACACAAACAATTGGCCAAGTGTGGGTTTGATGATTAATACTTAATTTGTTTTGTTTTTTTTTGTCACAGCCAAAACATTATGGCGACCGGTTATACATATAAACTACCTGCAAAAGATTGGCGTAAACAGACACTTCAAGAATAGTGCCTATATTTCGAGAACAATTTCGAGCCTTTATTCGAGAAGATACATAATATTACTTAAAAGGGTAATTTTAATGCGATTTGTTAATGTAGGTAAATCTATGTATAAAAGTTACAGTAGTATTTTTATTATACTTTAACTTTCATCGACATAAAATGATTTTTAACCGACTTAAAAAAAGAAGAGGTAATCAATTCCACTGTATTTCTTTTATGTTGGTTACCTCAAAACTTTTGACTGTGTGAACCAATTTTGATTATTCTTTTTTAATCGAAAGCTGGTGCTTGTCATGTGGTCTAGATCTGACGGGCAGGTTTTGAGTTATTTTGAAATCAGTTATTTTTTGTCAAGAATTATAAAAATGGAAACTCAAGAACTTTATTTATAAATCAATCAGCAAGCTTCGTATAGGTAGCTGAAGACTGATCACGTGTGCCTTAGTCTTACGGCCTTATTCATAAACGCTTAAAAAACCTATTTTAGCTATAATGCGCTGTTATAATAATATGTTTTATCTTTATCGTTTTTCATACGAGTGAAATAAATAAAACACTTTATATGCCGTCTATAGTTTTGCTTGTTTTTAAGGGTTTTAATTTGAGGTCACCTCAAATTCAACTATAAACCACTAAAAATTTTGTTGATATTAACTTAATTTATAAATGAAACTGGTTTAAGCTTGAATTCCTTCAAATCAAACCGTTTCTTGGTCGTAGTAGAGCACACGGAAGAGTTGTTGAAGTAATTCGTGACCGGTTTGTCGGTGCTCCACATTTGTCGCGGTGAGTTATCGTGGGGGCGTTTCGTAGTATGTAGTTGTCGTCATGCTATTACTATACGAGTATTATTAATGTTATACTCATTTATATTAATGTTAAAGTAGATACGATTTTTTAAAATGTAAGTCACCTAAACTCTTAAATTACGGCAGAATCGTCACGTCAACACCGTTAAGTCTGTTCTTATATTTGAAGGATAAACGCATAAGGTAAAGGGTTTTTGTAAACATTCGAGGAACTTCAAAGGCAAAATGGTTTTAATTATTAAACTAAGTTAAATTTGCACACTTTTTAGAGCGATAAGCAGAAATACATTATTTCATTTGTCTTTTCGGGTAATTATCTTATTACTTAATATATTTTTTGCATTAGTTAGTCGTATTACTTCGGAAACAATTGTTAAGAGTAGTGCTTTTGAAATATATTTTAAGTCGAATTTGTATTTGATTTTAAACCTTAAAAATGTTACACCAGTACCTCATTTTAAACATCAAGCCATAAATCCATTAATCTTTATCCTTTATCCAACTATGTCTATCCATCCATAAAATCCATCTACATAGGATCGCAGCAAAAAACAATCTGAAGTCGAATTCGAACACGATTCGCAACTATTGTTAAGTTTTTGTTCGGTTATACAACATTAGCCATTCTTGTTCGAGACAAAAACTATACAATTGTTTGGTTTCAATACAACGTACTGAGCTAATAGTTGTGTTTGTTAAGATTCTTCAAGTAAAAAGTACCAGTTCGCTAGTTTCTTAAACCTGTGTACTAAACAAACTGTTTTATAAAATCTGGCCTAGTTACGTTCTTGGTTTAATCTAGGTACCTATATAGAAATAAAATTGAAGTTTATGTCTGTGATCTCAAAACTGTTTTCTCAAGGGCTTTCAATAATTAACACGATACTAGAACACATTTTTTTCTAATTTTGTCTGTTTGTCCCCTTGTTTGTTTGGACTAATCCATAGAGCGGCTGAATCTAAGTCGCAGGCTAGATATTATAAGGCTAGGCTAAAATAAACGTAGTGATATCAGGGTAAAATGTAATGTGCAGAAGGGAAATAAATATAAAGCGGAAAACCAGTATTTTATTGGTATCTAATATTTTCTACGCCCACAATGAAAAATCCTAGATTACCAAGAATATTACGTTAAAAACATTCCTTCAGTCATCTATACTATTGTAATATTATAAATGTGAATGTAAGCTTGTTTGTTACGCTTTTACGCGAAAACTACTTAACCGATTTGGCTGAAATTTGGATTGGAGATAGCCTATACCCTGGATTAAAACATAGAAAAGTTTAGGGTACCCGCGGAATTTGTAAAATCGATCTCTAATGAGGGCGAAGCCGCGGGCAAAAGCTAGTTTTTAATAAATCAGAGGAATGCCAGGGCTAAAAGGTGAAGAAAGACAAGGATTAAAGCTGCTGGATTTTTTCTTTCATGTTTGTTTTTGGAGTTTAACTCCTTTAGAATCGATTTTCATATTATAAGCCTGAGGTATGAAATTTTATGGAGAGTAAAATCAATGTATGTCTGTCTGTGGCATCGTAGCTCCCAAACGGATGAACCAATTTTTATCTAGTTTTTTTTTTTGTCTGAAAGGTGATTTAATCGAGTGTTCTTATGTTCAGTTTAAATAAACTGTCGGGGGTTTTTTTAATTTAAATTTAAGATTATTGCCATGGTGACTTATTCCCATGTTATACAATTTGAGACATTTCAGTAAAGTAACAATATGAGTGAAACGTATCGTGATGAGAGAAGTGAAAGTGATGGTTAAGAATTGTACGTTATAACTAACCGCACGATTATAATGGTCAAAGAACTCGTTACGTAGCATCTTTGTGATATGACACAAACATGGAAATAACGGCATCTCGCTCATTTTGTGAACGAGAGATAAGAAAAAGAGATCTCGAAAATCTTTGGTGTCTCGGAGACGCAATATTTTTGCTGGTTGCAATCAACCGGTAAATCCAGTTTTTGGATACCTATAAAGTACGTCTATCCGTGTTTTACACCTGATTTAGGTATATATATGTATTATAAAGTTAGATAACCGCAAATTTTGAGGTAAATTATACTGCTCATTTGTAAATTCAATCATTTGGAACCTAGTTCATACCTAATACATAAAGCTGGCCATACATGATCAAGTTTACTTGTCAAGTTTGCAGCGGACTTGATGAGGCATCCAGTTTGCATGAGAAGCTATCTCATGCATACCTACTACCAACATACCTACTAACGTAAACTTGATTGTGTATGGCCAGAAACCTCAAAAAATTAGCACTTCTGGGTTTATGATTAGGTACATTTTGGTACCGGCTTTTAATGGAATTAAAAATCTCGCTTCAACACCAACACTATAATCCATCAGACCCGTTAAGTTCTTAGAAGTGCTATCTGTCACTAAAACACTTTCTTATCTAGGAACTGCAATCAGGCCTGCTTAGGTTCTGAGAAGTTCAAGTTTATGCACACAGAGAAATCTGTATAATCTCTGTCTCTATTGCTCATATCTAAATGAAAAAAACTCTTAAAATTATAATACATGAAGTGGGCACTTACTTTCCAAAATTGAAACCGGACCATAATAAATTAGATCCCAAGTAAGTATTATAAATTACATTATTAGAATCAATAAGAAAGTTTTTACACATACTTGAAGTGAAAACTTCTGTAGACGCGTTGAGCAATTTTTGATAAGATAAACTTAAATTATGGGTTCGAGTCACCGATGGCCTCTACATGCTCGTGACGTATTGCGCTTGCGCCAGACTAGCGACGCGCAGTATTACAGCCTGTAATACATTGTATGTATTCGACTGATCATATATGCGTGTTTGATTTTTTAATCGACTTTAAAAAGGCTCAAAGAACAAGGCCCAAAAAATATTTTTATTTTTTGTAGCGTCTTAAAACGTCCGTTATACCGAAGCAATTCAATATTTTTTTTACGTATTTTAATATTAATACCTGTACCCGTATTACCCAGGGTAAAATAATTTTATTAATAAGTGATGAATTGACTATAATAATAACAATGATGTCGTTAATGTCCATTTTCATTCGGTAAAAATGTTACCATTTCATACTTTTGTACTCTAATGGTAGAAAATATATTTTGATAGTCGTACGTATTTTCTGATTTTAATTATTTCATATTGTGTAAAGTGAGTAATTTGGGCAATCTTTAATAAATAAATAACATTCTGCTTGAACTTTTGTTTATATTTAAAAATATTACCTTTCTCCATGTTCATGAAATTCTTATATGTAATTTAATCTTTCAGTAGTAGATAAATGGCAACTTTTGAATCGTTTTTAAAATTGACGTTGACGTTTAGTGATCACATCGTGACATCACATACTCTTCCGGCATCGTTGTTTTGTTGTGAACCAGCTACTCTATGTATAATACTTCTATGGTTATAAAACATTCAATATCAAAATACTTTGGTTCTGGGGTGTGCCTGCTGAAAATTCTTATATATCTAAGCTCAGAAATTAATGCTGCATTTTTTAGAATATTTTTTATTTTAAGACGCTCAAGTTAAAAATGAAATAAAACTATGTATGGCAGTTTGGCATTGTTCTTTAGCGGCCGGTCTCAATAATGTACTAACAGATGGAAGACTGTGGATAGGGTATATTATCTGTCATATTTGTCAATTTTTGCTTCTGAAAAATTGACCGGCCGTTAGTGAGATCACATGACAAGCACTAACTTTAGTTATAAAAAAGAATCATCAAAATCGGTTCACCCAGTCGAAAGTTCTGAGTGAAACATAAAAAATACAGTCAAATTGAATACCTCTTCCTTTTTTGAAGTCGGTTAAAAATAAATGATAAAAACAAAGTATTTATTGCCTACTTCGTTACAGTTTTTTATAATTAATATTTTTATGAGTTTTGAGAATCCTAATAACATTAGAACTGTGAATGTTTGTTTGTGAGGATGTTTGCTAATCTTTCACGCAAAAACATTTATCACACATTTAGACCATGA
Source organism: Thymelicus sylvestris (assembly GCA_911387775.1). Taxonomy (NCBI): domain Eukaryota; kingdom Metazoa; phylum Arthropoda; class Insecta; order Lepidoptera; family Hesperiidae; genus Thymelicus; species Thymelicus sylvestris. The sequence goes on along the minus strand of OU426891.1, from coordinate 15,438,045 downwards.
CCTGTAATAACTTGTAGGCTACTTACTATCCCGGAAAACGTGAACAAAGTTATTGTATTCTAATAACATGACAACCATGAATATAATAATAATAATAAATAATAACGACCAAAGAAAAGATGGATGGATTGTGTGACAGAGGCTGTACATACAATATCATTGGACAGAGGATATGAAAGATGAGAGAGTTAGTGTAAAGATGACGGCTGATAGGGAAGTGTGGAAGAGGAAAACATATTGCGCCGACACCAAATAAAATTGGGAAATGGGCAGGATGATGAATAAATAATAAACGCTAACACAATCATACCCCCGCAGTACCTGTGTCGCGGGTGGCATGGACGACACATATAATAACACATCACAATCACACCCACGACCCGAGTAGTACAAATATGTATTTAATTGTCACATAAATATCGGCCCCGGCTAGTAATCGAACTCGGGACCCCTCGCTTCGCAGGCAGGGTCGCTACCAACTAGGCTACAGGGTCGTCCATATGACATACTCGTATGACATATGACATGGCATAATCCTGTAGAAGTCAAAGCCCATTATTATGTAACACATCACGCGAAATCACATAAAAATGTCACGTATCGGTGACACGTGCGCAGTTCATACACCTTGGTGTAAATGAATCATGGGGCGAAAATGCCATGCTGAATGGATATTATCGTAATTACCATAGCCAATTATTACAATTACCTTACTAGGAATCGCAACAATGGTAACACAAACGTGTCGGGCAAAGTGGAAAGCAATTACTAAATATATTTCCATAAATCGCTGGCTATCTAATTACCCTGTTTTATAACAAAATCATTATTAACGTTTGTATTTGTTTTTTAACCAACTTCAAAATAGGAGGAGGTATTCAATTCGACTATATTTTTTATTTTATTTTTATGTTTGTTACCTCAGAACTTTGGACTGTGTGAACCGATTTTGATGATTGTTTTTTTATTCGAAAGCTGGTGCTTGTCATGTGGCCCCAATTTTTTGAGTTATTTTGAAGTCGTTTATTTTTTTCTTGGTAAAATTCAGGTTATTGTGATCATAATTCAATACAGATATTAATTTAATATCTTTATCGTTTGAGTTGACTTCTTCGAAAGTTCAGAAATGATAGCAAAATATATTTAGCTGTAAATATTCTTTATGTGTTTTATCAAAATGGACAAATACCTGTAACGTTTTAAGTTTCATACCTGCATACATACTTAGCTATTGACTAAGGTTATTTACCAAAAACGTGGGAAATTAACCCAAACAAAATAATGCCTATGTGAATAAATGCAAGCAGCCATTATTTAATTGGAGGCCGCATATTTCAAGCAAATATTCCGATGGCGCAATTTAAGGGACGTGCATGACCTTCGGGCGTGATATGTTAAGCGATAAACATCTCAAATAAAATGTCAGTTCCTGTCAGCAAATGCGTGTTGTTAGACAGCTAGTGATCAATCACCAATTTACGGAACATGACAGTCCTGTAAATAAGTTTCCCATAAAGAAATATGCATGCTATTAAGCTATGCTATATGTGGTTTTTATTACCTTGGTAGAGTTCTTATTTTCTGGGTATCCTCCTTATACTCGTAATAAATAGCGCTGACAACTTTATAAGAATTAATACTAACAACTTTAATGGAGAAAACACCTCAGCGATATTTTATAGGCTATGAGAAGTGTTCCGTACTTTAAAAATAGTCACTTTACAAATAGTATTCGACTTTTGTCTTTATTCATGAGAGTAGTAGCGATTTCATTACGAATTACATGTATAATACTTATTTTACGAAGACGAAGAAAATTAATCGCGAAGTTTACGTGCGAATGAACCTTTGTAAATACTTTGGACTTGTGTTATGGTTTGTGGCTATCCTTTTATTTAGATGAAACTTTGTATAAATCATCCATATGTACATAATTACTTGCGTTTTATTTGCTTCTAATCTCTTTTACTTCGTTTTGTCTTCTTTTTGCCTTTAAGATACATATTAAGATAAACTAGATTGCATTTTGTACGCAGTATTGCATATTTGATTATTAGTATGTAAGTTTTATACGTACATAACGTGTAAAATGTTAATGTAAGTATTGCTAAAAACCGAAATCATTGTGTTTAGAACTTACACAAAAAAAATCTGGCAATCACCTTTCAGCTTTACCTATCTAAAATTCTCTTTCCGTATCTAGCGAGTAAATCGTCTATCGTATCACGCTGATATAATGAGACAATAGCACTTAGATCACGAAGGTTACCCACCCATAGTTAACCTGACAATAGTAATGTATACTACTTTGTAAATGTGATCCCACACGTATTTTACGTAAACATCTTTTTGTGTGACTTAATTGTAGGCTTTTGTATGGTTGCTTTACGATTAGTTAGATTAGAGGCTGTGATTAAAATAACCATGGGCACACGAGCCGTTGCCTCATTTAACTTTAATTGTTTAATATATTTCGTAAAGAAATTAAAACTATCTAACTATATAGGTACTATTTCCTTATAAACAGATGGGTTACTTTTCTCTGCAAGTGACTGTACATTGTATATGTCATAAATAAATAAATACGTATTAATAAATATCATTTTCATGAAAAAGATACCGTAAAAGCGCATGGCCGCAAACCGGCATAGTAACCGTATTTGTCCGTATTCGATATTACTTATAAAGAGACGAGAACAAATTAATTCAAGAGCTTACAGACACATCCTTCTTACATAAACATATGGGCGCATAGTAAAATCATGTAAACAAACTGTTTAAATATCCTAAATCTGTTTAATGTGACGCAATGTTTATTTTGATGTGTATGTAATGTGCGTGTAATTGCACAAGTAAACACACTTTTAATCTGTATATTATATAAAAGGCAAAAGACTGATGTATCAATGCACAGGCCAAACCCTTAGGGCTAGGAACTTAAAATTTTGCACACGTATTCCTCTTATGACGTCGGCATCCATTAAGGAAGGATTTTTCAAAATTCAACCCCCAAGAGGGTGAAATAGGGGATAAATATAATAAGCATAATTTCCGCGTGCCAAGCTGCGGGCAACAGCTAGTGTAAAATAAATATTGTTTATACATAGGAATATAAAAAACTAAATACAGTAGGTACATAATAATATTTATGTACCTACTGTATTACTGTACAGTTGGATTCTCAAATATTGTGTAACTTCTAAGCGTTTTCCACTTGACAAATATTAGCCTCATGAAAATAATCCAAAACACGTTTAAAAGAAAAGCTTTAATAAGAATGTATAAAGCTAACGCCCCTACTCAGAGTCACTAACATTTACTTTAATTGTTCCTTAGTAAAGAATCACCATACGAATTCTGTACTAAGGAGCGATTTAAGTAACCATTAGTGACTCTGAGTTGGGGTGATAATACGCCCCAAGTCAGAGTCACTAACGGCTACTTAGCACAGGATTTATTACTAAGGACTAAGTATCCGTTAGTGACTCTGAGTTGAGGCGTTAAACGTAAATAATACTTCCATCTGATTATAGCGTCTTCAAGGTAAAACTGAATAGGCTCTAAGGTAGCAATCTATAAAGTGTACTTAAGCTTTGCTGAGACTAAAAATTATCCAACCAAAAAGAATGGTCCTAAATCAACCTTGACACTAGTAATTTTTATGACTTTTTAATTTTTTCTTATTAACAACATCCGATCAAAAATTATCCTAACTTCCCAACTCACAATTACACACACAGTACAAAATTTGTATGGCGACTAAGGAGCGATTTAAGTAACCGTTAGTGACTCTGTGTTGGGGCGTAAAACTCCTAAATCGACTTCAACAAAATAAAAAATATATCTATCCTTATTTTACACAGGAAATTTATTTTACGATACAATCAAACAAATCACAAAAAACTTAATACTCGTATCAATGTACATCGTGACTTCTTCATTCAATGTTTTCAAAACAGAAGTGATGTGTGTATCAAATAAATATAATTATGTTTAGTTTATTGAATCATAATTATGATATAATTTTATTGTTCCGTGTCTTAATACTTCCCGCTATGCATGAATATCATTATCATAGAAATGTATAATACATCAAACATACGCCATACATAGAAGCTCTCATACCCAGCGGGTAGGGTGGATTCTAATTGATCGATTATATTGGCCGTTTGCAATAATCTATCTATCCATAATCTTAAGATAAGTTAGAAGATAAGTAGTTTTAATAAATGTGTATATCCATGCCCAATTTCAGCTTTCTAGCATTGAGGATCTCGGCGATATACTGCGGACGAACGGACGGACAGACATGACGAAATTTTAAGGTTTCCGTATAGATTCAAACTTCACCTGGCAATAAGGTTACGCAAGACGTTATTTATTATGGTACACTTTGTCCTAATTAAATACACTGTTCCATGTCGCCGTCATCATTGTCATTAAAGTTATACGAGTACAATGCAGATCAAGTAAGTACACGATTTCCATACGCGATTGCAAAATTCGTGACGGGTTTTTGCAACTCGCTGCTACTTACAAAAACTGTTGCTGAAGACGCTCTTAATGGCATCACGACAGTAATTAGCGACGGTTTTTGGTTGAATTAAACAAAAAAGGAAGGCAAGGACTAATTTTTTATACCTTTCGCACTGGAATTCCCTGTGTCCCATGTCATGCGGGTGGTATGAAAAACACTAATTAGACATCACTAATACACACGACCCGATTATACTCGTAAACATTGAATAATATTTGCCTGGCCGGGCTTCGAACTCGGGACCCCTATTGCTTCGTAGACTACTACCTGCAATACCGAAGCCTCAAGAAGTTGAATTTGACTTAATAAGTTAATACTGTTTTTTTACTCTGGAACGAATGGTGATCTCCAACATGGTAGAAGGAAATCGAAACATGATCTATACCTATAACATAAGTTTAGAAATCAAATTTCAAAATAAAGCAACTATTTCATATTGTTTTAACCAACTTCGAAAAAAGGAGGAGGTTCTCAATTCGACTGTATTTTTTTATGTTTGTTACCTCAGAACTTTCGACTGGGTGAACCGATTTTGATGATTCTTTTTTTAATTGAGAGCAGGTGCTTGTTATGTGATCCCACATAAATTTGAACGAGATCTGACAGGTAGTTTTTGAGTAATTTTGAAGCTGATTATTTTTTGTTAGTAAAATTTATTTTTATACGTCTATTTAGATCGATATATTTCAAAATAGCTCGAAATAACTTACCATTTTGCAGGTCTTGAAGAACGTGAAGCAAAAGTATTTCAATATGTTTACCTGAAATCAAAAAGATTTAACTATATTATAAACGCAATAAGATACAGGTACCTACACACATTAATATGTGCAATTGTACAATGTACATACCCGCAACACACACCCAAAAATCATAAAACAAGAACACACACAACTGCTTCCTATCCTACTTTCCAACTTATAAACGTGAAAGTTTACGGGATGGCCTATGGATGAATGTTTGTTAGTCTTTCACGCAAAAACCACTGAATGGATTTTGGTAATATTTAGAACATAGGTAGACTATGATCTTTAATAACGTATAGGGTACGAAGAACGGGTAGAGTGCGAAGCCGTGGGTATAGCACTAGTGTTCTAATAAAACCCTGAAGCCCTACTGGGATAGACTCTTCGGCCGAGCAATAGGTCCCGGATTCCTTTCACAGTGCAGACTTTTATGTGACAAATAAATACTTGTTCACATTATTATTATATCATTAGTATGTCCACGCCGCATTTAACACAGGAAGTCCAAAGTTATGAGTTTGTTTTCGTGTGTGTGAGCAAATAAGTACTTAAAGGCTTATAAGTTCCCTTGAAATATAAAAGGCACGACATTGCACAGGAAGTGCTTACTAATCCTTTCAAACCATGAATTAAGCGATCTCATAAAACAATATAGAGTAACTTAAATCAAATTCGCATTACTCAATGCTATTACTGGTTGAAAGCTATTAATTGCTGAATAAACGCACATTACTTGTAGCTATTCAGTTGTCGGTTCTCATTACATTGAAGCACTATCGCTAGAATGACGTTACCTTGGTTCATAATACTACCCAGTCATTAGTAACAGTGCATGAATAGCTATACATATGACAAAATAATTAAAGTTGAATGGCAGTAGATTGAATTATATTTTTAAACGCTAAAAGCTTACCCTGTTTGTATGGTTCAAATCTTGCAAGCTGAATTAGATCTACTTCCTCTAATCCTAAGGAATATTTACGTATTATTTTAGTTCTAACTAGCTGATACCCGCGACTTTGTCCGCGTAGTATTTAATATTATTAAATTTTTCACTGATTTTTTTGATTGATTGATTGATTGATTGATTTCTTTGTTACATGTAACAAGGAGTAACTTAGGCTACTTTTAGTTTAGAAAAAAAAAGGATCAGTGAAAAATTTAATAATATTAAATACTATAACTAATATAGCTGATGAGCTATCTGCCAGTGAAAGTCCCGTCAAAATCGGTCCAGCCATTCCAGAGATTACCCGGAACAAACAGACAGACAAAAATTATAAAAAAATTGTTTTGGTATATGTACCCGTGTATACATCCAAATGCACTTAGTTAAAAGTGGTTATTTTAATATTACAAACAGACAATCCAATTTTATTTATTTGTAATAGTTATTAGATGACAATGCATTTTTGCAATATGCATGAGTCATGACCTAATACTACCGTCAGGTCAGGCTCCAAACGAGGGATTCCTTAACGGTTAACAGTATACTTATATTGTTTTGGCTAGAGCATTGACCCTATAAAAGCGTGTATTAAGTTTTTAAACTATAATAATGAGCTGTTATAAACGAGGAAGTAAAACAGAGTCACCTTAATGCACTCCTAAAAGGAAGTCAAGTAATGCTACAGCTACAGTAATATGCTAAGGAGTTCCTTTCGCAATTTCCTCTGCTCTTTATTGTCCTTCTATTTTTTCAACGCTGTAAATAATGTAAATATTTATTGATCTATGTAAACTTATGACAAGTACCTACAAAAACTAAGATTTTGTTGGTTTGAAATAAACATTTTCAATAGGATTACCTAAACACGATGTTTTCGTTAAAACTCTTTCAAATGGACTTGAAATCGTGGCAATGTTTGATTTAAGTAACAATTTTTACTCAAAGCCATCGCTTGTCACGGTTGACCTGTCTGCTACTGCAAATAGAAACATTTAAACCATTGGTTCGTTAAAGAACAAATTGTCCTCAAAATTACGCCATGAATTTCGTGAATCGGACGGCCTCATCGGCGTTGTTCAGTAATTCATCTCAGATTTAACGCTTTTACTTTTAAAATGACTTAACGTTTTCGTTTCTATCACGGGGTGAAGTAAGGTTCGATGGAAACATTGAAGTATTATTACTAGCGTATAGAAGAGACACCGCGAACACAATGTATGTTCCAATGAATTGGCGCCGCGCGGCTTCAATTTCCAATGGATTCGTTCGATTTTGAAAGGAGAACAGGGGCTCAATTTTGAAAATAGAACCTCCCGGCGGGTAACACACATTTTGTTTGAGATGTCTTCTCTTGTACATACCTCAATGGATGGAAACCTGTTTTTTATAGCTTGAAGGGCAAACGAGGACTAGCTGCTATTTGTTTAACAGTGATATTTGTTTAAATTGCTTCGCCTGCGGTTACTGTTTGTAAACTTAACGAAATAGGGATGTTGACTAATTTTAGGATTCAATTTCCTTTTATAGATAGAACCTTAAGATTCACGAAAAAAATATTATAAAAATAATAATCTTCAATTTAAAAACAAAAATTGATAAATAAAAATAATTTTCAAATTCCCCGTCAAAAACGTCACGTGACGTCACTAGCCGATATTCAATACTATCTGTCGACTGAAGTTAGTTGCACTTTCATATAAAATAGGAACAATGACGTCATAAGCTCCAAACGGCGTTTGAGGTCACGTGACAGTGAGTACTATTTTTAACATTTTAAAATAATTATATTTAATTTATATTGATTGGTTTCGACAAAAGAATAATATTTTAGGTGTTTAAATGTTTTCCTTGATACTTTAACCATAAATTTATTTTAATTTATTGATAGTGTCAACATCCCTATTGTAATCATATTTCTTGAGTAAAGCGACAAAGGGTTAATAGATATACCTATTCCTTTTGAAAAATTTGACACTAGTAGCGCCATGCTACAGATTTATATGACGTGGTTAATTAGATGAAATCTACTATTTGTTTGCAAGTAAAATAATATGAATGTTACCTATGATCTGTATAAAACCTGAAAAAAAATTGTGTGCGCCAGCTCCGACGCACGACTGGAGTTTAACGCCATGGTGATGATTATGGTGGTAATGATGATGATGATGTCATTGTGTCACATAATCAGAATAGGATGTATCAATATTATTATTATCCTTAGATGGCGTTGTTTTTGATCAGCATTCCAACGCCCTCTAGATTCTGTGTTACAAATTACAAACATAACACATAACGCATGACGCAACAGAAAAAGTTTGATTTTACTCCCCAGAAAATCTCATACCGCGCGGGCCTAAATATGAAATCGATAGATAAGGAGTTAAACCACAGAAGACAATAGTACTTATTAGGCATGAAAAATAGAGGAGAAGGAATGCCATCTCTGTATATGAAAAATGTCCGTGAAAACGCGTAAAATTACGGGTGGCGCTGCGGTGCCGTATACCATATTTACTACGGGTAGGTATAGCGGATATAGCGCCATTTACTACGGGTATAGCGGATATAGCGCCATTTACTACGGGTGACGTTGCAGATGCACTAGGCATAAATCAGCAAACTTCACTCCGTCTACAACAGCTATGTTCATGGTTCGCTATTTGTATCACACTAGCGTCATTTAGAAATGGCCATTTTTGGAACCTCTATTTTCTGTAAACAGCTGGACACTTTTTCAACTTTCCCTTCATATGAGATGGCGCTCCTTCTATATCAATGCTCCATGTTATTAGGTTAAACTCCAAACATTGCTTATGTACATTACACTGTCTTCGCAACATTAAATTGTTTTTAAGTTAGTATTCGTCTACTTTGCAACAATCCGCGTTTAACATGTATGATATGGTGTAGGATATAATGTAGGATGATGGTATATACATTAAAACATGCGTGGCACCTCCCTCCCTCCCACAACGGTAACATGCACTACAATAATTAAACGTATATACCAGCACCAACACGTGTTTCGCCCCGAAACGGAGCATCATCAGGGTAAGTTGACTCTACGATGGTTTCCGACTAACCATCGTAGAGTCATAATCGTCCTAATAACAATGGATTTCCGCAAAGTAACGCCTGATACTATTAACTGTACTAAATTGTTTTATTGCTCCCATCTCATAATCTTTCGTGTCAATGTGATTTCTTCAACCCATCTCAAAATGAAAACATCACAAACAAGATTCTGAAATTGCTTAGTCTGTCTCGATCGGAACTAAAAAACCTTCGGCTGTAGCGGTAGTGGAATCACCAGCGGAACTATAGGGTTATTTAATATTGTTATTATTACAATACCTTCTATTATTTCAGTTTCAATTGCGTTCATGACCGTTGCATTTGGATTTAACGCTAGCGTCTCGTAATGCAGGTGTTATGCAACTAATTGCATCAAGATTTACCCGCGGAAAATTTTCGTACAATTCGGTTTTGGGGAGAGTTCTTGCTAAGTTATCTGTTTGATTTAGCACTGGTTGTCACAAATCGAATAATTTGTTTTGATCGTGAAGGTCAGAAAATTACATTTTGTTTTTTTTCACCAAACCATGGTGTTGGTGAGTTATTTTGTCTATTCTATTCATAGGTTATTTTGGAATGATGAATCCGATAAACCATAGTTTACCACAACAACTCACCTACACAATGGGTTAGATTTTTTTTCAACCAGCAATCCCCTCTTTGTGGCATCCACTGTTTCCAGGTTATACATTTAATAAAAAGAAATAAGTATGACAAAAAAACCTGATTGTGATTTGCCTGTCACAATAGATGGGGAAATAAAAGATGCACGAAGTTTGGAAGCAAAGGACACAACGACCTCTACCTATATGGAGTGATATGATGTACACTGCATGCTACAGTTGGTCTAAGCTACGAAATAAAACGATTTTTATTGGAATCTCTACCCAATTCCAATAATGTTATGAATGACTTTACAAATGTCTGGCCCAGTTGATAATTTTACCCAAAGCTCAGCGCTGGTCAACATTATCATCACTTAGACCACGGCGCTTCATTTGACGACGCAAACTGCAATGAAACATTACACGTGACGATGCCAAGCAAGCGACGATTGATAATAGTGTGCATATGACGTGTGTCTACATGGACAGAAGGTCTTAGGCTACATGAGTTATCTTTTTAGGTATCGTTATCTTTTTTGACCAGACTAACTCGCTATCTCTCTTTACTTGAACCATAACAGGGCACAGTTCAAGCTGGAAGGTCGATACAGTGAGTTTACAGTATTCGTGAACGTGTAATTTCGGTCTGCCATCAACCGCACGACCGTTCGAAACCTCTGCAGAAATCGCGTAACATATACATTATAAACCACATTACACGGAATACACGGTTACAACGCCGCATTCGAACAAGGTATTCGCTTGCAGTTTATTGCTGATGTTTCGTAACTATTGAGCCGTAACTATCTGTCTTAGGCCCACGATCAATCGATCGATCGACGTTTTGATCTAGGCTCAAGAGCGATATAAACTTTATTCGATATTAAAATAAATGTTACCATATTGTCACGTTACAAAAAAGAAACGTAATATTGTTAGACAATGAAATCTAATAAAGAGAAGATATTTAACAAACATATTAATTTAAATAACTTTTAAAGAGGTCAAGCAAACTTCAAAATATCTTCGCAAGACTTGCATAAATAAACGAAATATTATTTATATTTAATTTAGTCATCATTTTGAGCAAGATTACGTGCCGAAGTTTCTGAATAGAGTAGATAAAACTGCAAATAATTTTGTGAGAAAAGAGTACTTCATCATCATGGTTTTACAACTTCTTCTAGTATTATTTCACACAGCGAGACGTTATACCCAAAGTCCACAATTCAAATATCTAGACTTTATTCATCTTTGAGAATACGAGTATTTTATAGAGAGCTCTCAGGTATACCTACAGGTGTTCGTGATTGTATCAGATAAACGGGCATAATTACCCTTAAAACCAAAACCTACCTACGGTACCTTGATTCAGGACAAAATCGCAGGCAAAATCGCATGAGATCTTGTTTTAAAAGCTAACAAAAATCAGAAAATGTCTTTATTGTTGGCAATTCCAAACCCCGTTTAATACCGGCCAGTTATAAAATGTTGAACACAACACAATTTAAATAACGAAGTTTAACAAACCATAATACTGGCTGTTTGCAAAAAGTCATCGAGTTGAGTAAATTCGGATGTTTGTTAAACTGTGACTAAATTTAAAAAAAAACAACAGTGACGAATGACGTCGGAAACTGATAACGGAATCTTATTTTGAAATCCGCCATGTTTCGCGCTCAAAAGGTTAATTGTCAACGTTCCAATTTCTCAATTGTTTTAGAAGTTACTTTCAAAAACTAATAAAATACAGCTTTATTTAATGCAAATTATAAAACTATTTTCATTTATGAATTAATTTAACAATGCACTTACAAAATAATTATATAATATATTACATAAATTCTTATGTTTACGTTCATAAAACGGAATTTACCAGAAACGTGATTGTAAGCATGGAGGATAGAGTAGAAGGAGATCTCTGTGTATGAAAAGTGTCCGTAAGATCGCGTCCAATTACGGGTGGCGCTGCGATGCGGTTTACAACAGCTACGAGTATGTTCGAATATCTATTTATCAGACTAGCGCCATTCATTACGGGTGGCATAACTCAGCATACTTCACTCCGTCTACAACAGCCATGCTCATATATCTATTTTTCACACACTAGCGCCATTCTGAAATGGCCATTATTGGAACCTCCAGTTTCAGTTGGCACTTTTTCAACTTTCCCCTCATATGAGATGGCCCTCCTACCTTATATGCTCCATGATTGTTAAAAATAAAATTAATGTAAAGAATACCTTTAATATTTCTTGTTAAAATAAACATTTTTATAATCAAGAGTGAATTTATTTTTGACCTTTATTACATAAAGTAACGTACATAAATATTACTAAGAAAACTACGAGGAGTTTCTTAAATTATCGGATATAAAGTCTATTAGGGATAAAAACTTTATTTGAATAAAAATTATGACTTTACTTATTAGTTAGGTATATTACAATATAAGTAGAAATCAGTGAAATAGTAGATTAGTTCTAGTACCTAGTATAATAAAAGCGGCCAAGTGTGAGTCGGACTCGCCCATGAAGGGTTCCGTAGCAGCAAGTAACATAATATAAAAGTTATTGAAGTTCGTTGTAACTTTGATCGAGGTAAATTGCGGTTTACGATTTATGACGTATTAAAAAAAACTACTTACTAGATCTCGTTCAAACCAATTTTCGTTGGAAGTTTGCATGGTAATGTACATCATATATTTTTTTTAGTTTTATCATTCTCTTATTTTAGAAGTTACGGGGGGGGGGGGGGGGACACTTTTACCACTTTGGAAGTGTCTCTCGCGCAAACTATTCAGTTTAGAAAAAAATGGTATTAGAAACCTCAATATAATTTTTGAAGACCTATTCATAGATACCCCACACGTATGGGTTTGATGAAAAGAAATTTTTTGAGTTTCAGTTCTAAGTATGGGGAACTCCCAAAATTTATTATCTTTTTCTATTTTTGTGTGAAAATCTTACCAAGAATACATCTACTTACCAAGTGTCAACAGTATAGTTCCTATAGTTTCGGAAAAAAGTGGCTGTGACATACGGACGGACGGACGGACAGACAGACAGACAGACAGACAGACATGACGAATCTATAAGGGTTCCGTTTTTTGCCATTTGGCTGCGGAACCCTAAAAATACATGGAGTCATCGGGGCGTATATATGTTATTATTATCAACTAGCAATTGCCCTCGCCTCGCCGACGCGCGACGATAAAGAGCGTAAGAACAGGCAATTTACAGTTCTGCTTGTAGTCGCTCTGTCAATACAAGACGATACGCACATAATTATCTATATTTAAATATCATTGCCTATGTACTGATGTTTGCACACATACACACAATTAAATGACATTAACTCTGGGCAAGTAAGCACTTATCTACGCGTTTCTTAAAGGTTAATGAAGGTAAGACGGCATTGTTTTAAGGTTAAATCATTTAAGCGAAGATTCATAATGCTTTACAATTGTACGGTTTCTGATAATTTTCAATTATTATTCAAATTGTTAAATCTTCTTATAACTTAGCGAGTAACACATTTTTGTTTACATTGAACTTTGAACTTCGAGTTTTTAAACAGTCACTGGTATTGTGGGTCATAATATTTGACTAACAGCCAAATTTTTTTTGCTTAGGTACATTCAGACTGTAAAAGCATACATTTGGTTTTTTAACTGACGACCTTGTAGTCTAGTTGACCACGTGACAAGCACCAGCTTTCCATTAAAAAAAGAATCATCAAAATTGGTTCATCCATGCAGTCGAAAGTTCTGAGGTAACAAACAAAATAAATAAATAAAAAATTCAGTCGAATTGAATACCTCCTCCTTTTTTGAAGTCGGTTAAAAATAACAACACAATAAAATATAGATTCTCAGAATTTGACGTACAATTAAATTACATTCAATTAGTATGAATTATTGTTATTAAGGATATTAATTTATTTACATACTATATTATGCATGATGGAAAAGTGACTTCGAAAAACCCAATAGCCTTTCTATTTCGCAGGAACAGTTGCTAGCCGCCTTTAAAGTTTCACGCCGACTAAGGGGCAAGGGGCAATCTGGAAAAGATAAACTTTGGAAAAGATAAACAATTTTTGCGAACATTCCAAGGGCATCCAAGGCGTTGCTTGGAGGAGGGCATGGGGCCCACCAGAACCAACAGAACAGGCATCTCTTTCCCTCCAAAATTCCAAATACACATAGTTGTTCTAACCTGCAGGTTCTATACCTCGCCTGTAACGATTTACATACATATCGTCCCTTGACTGTAATCAATTACATCTTGTAAATTAATTATAATGAGTCGGTTACGTAAATATAAGTAGATATATCATATGTGAGGCCAAGGTTCAGTCGTTAACTACGCAGAAATAATTACCTAACACTCAACAATTATTAAAATCTATAAGCTTTCGTGACTTCCTTATGTTTTTACCGTTTAAGTGATTAATTAATCAAAATTCGGTAATGATCTGCGGTGTTGTGATGAGTAGTGACGGCCTTTTTTGTTTTTGCTTGTACGTGGCACCATGTGGTTACCTATTTTCCTTAATTAATATTGTAATGACTCAAATGGAGGAAAATCATGTGGAAAAATGTATTTAATATAAAATGAGAATTTTAGAATTGTTTATAAATCAATTTATTAATAGATTTTTTAAAACGCTTAGACGTAAGATGCTTGCAAAGACAAAACATTAGTTAATGGATTTAATTGATAATTAATGGATTTTTATCTTCGATGTAGCGACGGTTACCATAGAGATAAATAAAGTAAAAACTATGTATGGCAAACTAGGAGTCAATTCAAAACGCATTTTTCCCAATTTAATATAAAATCTTTTACTTTATTCATAATGAATTCATTGACTTCTTTTCTACTTTTGCTGCCACACACATACGGAAGTTAATGACTTTTTCATGTAAATTACACATTGGTGTGTCTTCAAACCAATAGTTATTGCAGGGTATCTTCGTTAATTAGGAGGCTATAACCACATTGTACCATTCTATACCAATACCAATTACAATGTACAAGTAACAACAGCGGAAAGCAAGGGTTGGCACTTCAACATTTTTTATTATTAAGTTTATTTCCTGCTTCTCTTCACAAATCATAAATACGTAAAATATACCGTAAAAACTTTGAACACGAACTCTAAATATCCTTCCTAGTGTTATAAAAACCTCTGGGAAATAGCTGTTTACTTAACTATACATTGAATGAACATTTTAATGTTTGCGTGAATTGATGTTCAAATATTATGACGAATATTTAAATGTTTCCTTCTCAAGTTACACGGGCACTTAAAAAGTGTAGTTAGAGAAAATTGTGAGAAAAATAATCATATAAAAAGCAATAAATATTGCATATTCCGTATTTTATAAACATTTTGGAAAATATTTCTGATAAATTGAATCCCTGAAGCATCCGCAAAACTGTGTTTGGCAAAAATATAGAACATTTATTATAATATTATTTTTATCTTTTTTGTTTTGTCCTTAATGTTTCTACTGCAATGTCCTCGTTACTTGATACAAATCTAACTTGAAGTCATCAACTAAAATGATATTTAGAAAATCATTCACGGTTTCTGCAAAGACGCTCTTAAAGCTAAGTGTTTCCTTTAAAGCCGGCATTAAGGCTCTTAGCACACGGCAAATGCAAAGATCACGTTTCCTAGAAGATGCATACATGGTATGTAAACTGCGAGCTCAAACAGCATCTTTACGACACTTTACGGCGAATAATGATGCCTTTGTGGCCTACGGACGAAAAGGTAGGGTTGGCAAGTTGCTTAATTTGTGGAATTTGCTTAAAACACCAACAGATCGACGTAAAATGTGATTTCTTTTTCTTCTCTCTGTCTTGGCCGGAAATATCGGTGATGTCTTTGGTGTCGCTGATGTCCATAGGTGACGATAGCCACTTACCATCAGGTGGATCATCAGCTCATTCGTCCACTATTTCCATAAAAAATATTGTAAATATGAACCGAAAAAACAAATATGTAACATTATTATACTCTAGAATTAATCTCAATCTAAAATCTGATACTACAGATACAATAATTATGATAGAAGTTATGCTTGCTAACAATCTTCTGATGCGCGCGCGCCTAGTCACACTCCAATCTACATTATTGGTTAATAACATTAGATTCAAAATATTAGTTAATAACATTAGTTAATAATACATCCTAGTGACAACCCTATACATACAGTATCTCAGTGAACGAATATACTATGGAATAAGCCTCTCAATACATTCTAACGTTAAATATCAGCACCAAAACTCACACAAATACGAAGTATACATGCACAAACCACTCACTACGGTATACAAATTCATCAATTGGTATATTGTCAAGTAGTTGTCGAACCATGCGAAATCGCCAAACGGGGTTGGTTCTCGGCTTGACCCGATCACGGCTATTGGTTCGCGCCTCAGTGTACTGTCTAATTCATTGTCGCATTGTCAGTCAGGTCGTCAGTTCCGTGGATGTTATTATGTATGAGGGAACCAATCATAATAAAACAATAATAAAAATGGTTTTATATAATATAAAATATTATTAATACCAATTTTTTCTCTTATTACAAAAAGAATTATTTGTACACGTTATTTGTTTTACAATAGTAAAAAATAGGCAGTTATAAGGATTGCCGACGGAAGTGAAAAATCCATCGTTTTAGCCCATACCCTCGATTGATCTGAATTTTGGTATACCTATGTATTTCGACGCGCTGATAACGAATATCTTAAGCAAACTACGCATAATTATGGGGAACTAATTTCGCATTTTAGTTGAACATAGAATGTCAATCTTTTAATGTGCTACAAATTTTGCAGGAAACATTTTTCTTTAAAATTAATATTTTGCCAAATAAACGTGAAAAATTAAAAATTATGTTTTTTCAATGTAAAGTTACCTACTATACCCTATAATATTCGTTATCAGTTCGTCGAAATATACATATTAACATAGATATACCAAAATTCAGATCAATCGGAGATATGGGCTAAAAGGAAGTTCACCCCAATATATTGCCAACTCAAAACAATATAATTTGCAATAGTAAAAAATAGGCAATTATAAGGACTGCCGACAGAAGTGAAAACTCAAAACAATATATTGAGTACTGACTATTGTACTGCACAGTGATTGTACAAATTAATCAGTTCAAATTAAGATTGTCGAAAACACTATAAAAACATTGCACAGTACACACTAGGGCTGGTAATATCGGAAGGTTTTCAATTTCGATATTGATTTTTCATATTTGATCCTATTATCGGAGTTCAGATATCAACATCAGAATTATACATAGTTTTTTTTAATCATTTAAATTTCATTTTATATTGTAAAGTATCAATAGGATGATGCAATAATAAATTGGTACAGCGCTTTTAGAAATCATCTGGAATCCTTTCTTCGACAAATATAAATTTTCTTCTTTAAAATGAATCGAACATATTACCGAATGTTTGCTAGGTATCAGTCATTTTCCTGTCTCTCTAATTGAACAGATTTTATCCATAGATTTTTACGTCTCGGGTCTTGTGGGAATCTAAATTAAAAATAAAACGAATTTTATTCCTTTAATAAATTGTTTGTAAAAATATACTAACTACATTTTGCATAAAAACATCCATATGAAAGTTAAATAGATTTTTGTAGTTTTAGATTTCGTTATACTTACACGTGAAATGTGATTCCACGGTTCTCGGAACCCTTGGAACGATGATCTGTATGATTTTTGCACCATTTCACAACACATGAAGGCATTTTGATACTATTTTTTTATATAAATCTTGTTTATGACACTTAAATCCAACGACCGTCCGAACGAGTGACACCAAACTGACTGATTCGCGTTTTGGTTGAGTATATAAGCCCGGCCCACTGCGGTTGAGTTTTCGTTGCGCTATTTTGAGGCATCAAAGGTGCTTCCATGTACGTTAGTATATTAGTTCATTGCAGTATCTCAACTCGACCTACATCCCAGCACTAAATACTACCTCAATTTGTTTGCTAATGTCCGGGCATACTCTTAACCGTATTAGTGCTTGCAATACACGGACGAGCAAATAAGCAAGAAGGTCAAAAGGTTTGTATGCCGAATGTCCGTGTATTTGAGAAAGTAAATCGACGCTTACAAACATCTGGGTGACACCAATGATATTTTAAAAATATAGATACGTTATGTCCTTACAAATCAACCAAAAAAATCTGATTAGAAAAGAACTACAACACACACACATTTATCTTTTGTTTCACTTCATCAATCACATTGGTTTAATACACGAAGGCATTTTAACGCTGTATGTAAAATGTCAAGCGCTTCTGACAACAACAAAAGCGTATCGTCTTGTATCGACAGAGCGACTACCAGCAGAACGGTCAATTGCCTGTTCTTAAGCTCTTCATTGTCGGCGCGCTAGTGACATATCTAGCTCTTTTTTTTACAATATAATATCATTGGGTGACACGCGTTTTGCAAATGACAAGTACAGCATTCTTGAATAAATTAATTGGGTTGCTTATCTCGAATCAGTTGGTATTTAATTAAGCTTCATATGACTCTACGGTGATTAACTTTTTGTTTTATATTTATACTAATAAGCGCCTTTGATTCGCGGGGAGCTATTTGATAGTATTCACTCGAAGGAATGTTTGAACGAGATTCAGTAAATTGATGTGTCATTTAATTGCAACCCCACTGTAATTAAAAAAAATTACCTCAAACTTAACACAGTGAATATTGCATCCAAATCGGTTAAGTAGTTTTTGAGATTAGCGGGAACAAACGCATAGACGTACAGACAAATACATAGATAGAAGTTTAAAATCATCATTATGATATCTATTTGGTTAATAAATAACGTCAATGTTCTTTTCAAATATCTTCGACGTAAATAGATTGATCAGTTTTATTTATTGTATGGATAAGCAATAATAAAATAATCTTACATGATTTTCTAAAATTAATAAGTTTTATCTATAACATATGTATCAAGATAGCCAATCACATAACATCTATCTTATAGCCTAACGGTATTAGTCATGTTGATAGGCAAATTTTATGCTAATTCATTTCGCAATCAAAACGATGCTTCAACTTGGTCAATTTTGTGGATCTTGGGAATATTATAATTAAACTTGTAACATAAATAACTATGGCGATTTTGCACCCCAACTCGAGTCACTAACGATTACTTAAATCGATCCTTAGTACAGAATTTGTATGGTGATTCTGTACAAAGAGCGATTAAAGTAACCGTTAGTGACTCTGAGTTAGGCGTAAGTACGTATTTTAGGTACAGCTGTTAATTGCACTGTCTAATTTATAAAAGCTAGCTATTGCCCGCGGCTTCGCCCGCGGTAGAGATCGATTTTTACAAATCCCGCGGGAACCCTGAACTCTTCCGGGATAAAAGGTAGCCTATGTTTTAATCCAGGGTATAAGTTATCTCCATTATAAATTTCAGCCAAATCGTTTTAGTAGTTTTCGCGTGAAATCATGACAAACAAACTTACATTCACATTTATAATATTAGTATGATATTGAGAATATTAGTT
The DNA here is from genome assembly GCA_911387775.1 of Thymelicus sylvestris. Lineage (NCBI taxonomy): Eukaryota > Metazoa > Arthropoda > Insecta > Lepidoptera > Hesperiidae > Thymelicus > Thymelicus sylvestris. The sequence goes on along the minus strand of OU426891.1, from coordinate 15,418,545 downwards.
CTGTATTCTTAACAAAGAACTAAATATTTTTACTAACCTTCACATTTATAATACTAGTAAGATGCTCTATTATACAATAAAATTGCACATCACGCATAGGATAACATAATACAATTTATACAATGATGCATGAACCTACTCGTATATACAGTAGTATCCAAAAACGGCCTTATTTTTATAAAAATAAATAACGCTTCACACTCATAGCCCCACTAGGATTCCCTGTGTCGTGGGTGCCATGGACGACACACTAGATAAGGACATTCACTCAGACCGAGAACAGAAATTCAAAGTCATCATTCAAATTTCCGCCTCGCTGGGGATCGAACCAGGACCCATGGCGCGGCGATCTGACATGGTAACCAACCATTGCGCCAAACGGGTCGTCAAATGACGTAAAATAAAAAATGATTTTCGGAGCAAGGAATCTCTGATGGATGGCTGTTTGTACATACATTCGACATAAACGCGCTCGATATCTATAGATAAGAAAATAAAATAATTGTTATCGTCAGCCTCGAGGTGTTTGAATTTAAAAATGTTAGCAGAACAAATGACATAACAAATGAGATTTTAGTTCATAGTAATTTTTAGGTTAGAAGCTCAGTAAGAAAATCTTATAGTGTAAAATGATTACTTTTTTAAACTAATATTTATTTATGGGTCTATACTCTATGTGGTACATTAAAGAGTAAATAATAAATAAGTTTACCAAAAGGAGACGGAAACAAAATACATTTATTTTGTAAATAATACGTATGTTTATAAATATCTAACAAAATATAATTCCCTGTTAGTAGACCCTTTAATTGAACCCTGCTCAGAATTATGCTGATCAAAGTACAAAAGTAGTTGAAAAAGCCTTACCTCTCTTACCATAAAATCAATAAGCCTTTGAGAGAAAATTGCAAAATTGGTAAACCAGCTTCAAAAGTTTGTTTTGAAGGAAAGCAGGTAATCTGTGCTCTAGTTAACAGCTTGATATTGCGATATACGAGTATAAAGAATTTGGAGGTCACTGCTGATGTAATCAATAAGTAACTTACTACTACGAGTACATAACTGCATATCATTTAAACGGCTATTACTTAATTTTACACTAGTCAAACGTGATCTTCGCCTTTCTATGTACTCGTATAAATATTTTTGTAAGTCTGATTTCAGGAAATTTTACTTTATAACCGACTTCAAAAAAAAAGGAGGAGGTTCTCATTTCGACTGAATTTTTTTTATGTTTGTTACCTCAAAACTTTCGACTGGGTGGACCGATTTTGATGATTCTTTTTTTAATTGAAAGCAGGTGCTTGTCATGTGGGTCCACATAAATTTTAATGAGATCTGACAAGTAGTTTTTGAGTAATTTTGAAGTCGGTTATTTTTTGTTAGTATTTTGATTATTGATGTGTCCACATTAACACGAAAGTTGAACTTATGAGAGTTTATACATTATTATAATATTAATAAGACACAATTTAGCAAAAGGTTATTTCGATTACACGCAATATCTATAATAAGATAAACTGATATTGTATCCAGGATATCCGTCCAAAATCCGTAACATGAACGGCTACGCGTCCACATAATTTTACCCATAACACTTTCTCTTTGAAAGTAAGAGGAAACCGGTTGATTCAACTGACTGATAGCGATTATGCGTGTATTACGTTGGATAAGTAGTTGTTATTTCGCATAATACTTCGTATAGGTCATAGCAGAGTCACAGAGTAAATATCAATGGGAAAGATTAGTTGTAACTTGTAAATATGTTGTTAAATTTTATTGTAGGGTTTTTTTTTTGCTGTCACGTAATTATATTTACTTTAAATAGCGGACAAGCTGAGTTAATTAACTTATAACCCTTTCATGCAACAAACATCCAGATGCATATCAGCTTAATCCTTCATATACGAACGACGCGCTTTGCTTCGTCTTTTATTATACGTATCGCGAAGGATTGGAATTAATTGCTCGCGTTCCCATCTTGGTGTTCCTATTCGATTATAATTCAAGGTAAGAGTAAATGAGCTTTTTTCTAAGTTAATTCGTTAACCACCCAATACTACCTACATCGTTACTTACCATCATGTGGGAATATAGTGAAGCTTGAACTTGTAATTATTAAAAAAAGTCAGGAATTGAAAATAATATTATCCGATTAATGACTGTACTTATTTTGAATACTATAATAAAGGATAACTTTTTTCTTTTTTATGCAAACAACCAGTACGAATGACGACACGATTACTTCATGAGAAAATGAAAGAAATCTTATAATCATTTCTTTTTATTGGCCGTACTATTATTCAAACATTATAATAACGCTTCACACTCATAGCCCCACACTAGGATTCCCTGTGTCGTGGGTGCCATGGACAACACACAACATAGACAAGGACATTCACACCCAGACCGAGAACAGAAATTCAAACACATCATTCAAATTTCCGCCTCGCTGGGAATTGAACCCAGGACCCTTGGCGCGGCGATCCTGCATGGTAACCATTGCGCCACACGGGTCGTCAATTATAATAATGGTTTAATAATTTCAATAGAAATATTTAACTAACCACTATAATCAGTGATGGCCCGATCTAATGATGTGTAAGCAACGTTTAGATCCGTGTGTCGATCATTCATTTTTTTTATTTTCAATTAGCTGAGTAATTTATTGTTTTTGCAATACAAGTGATCATTTGTGCTTAATTAGTAACGCATCTTTTTATCTGCTAGTTAAGTTGGTCGCTTAAGTGGGTAGTATAAAAAGCGGCCAAGTGCCTGTCATGCCACGCGCAATGTGGCGTTCCGTATTTCATCGACTGTTACTCGATAACTTCTTAAACTATCATAGCCGTGATAGTTTTCCTTTTATATATCATTATGTACTGCCGTGATTGTTTTTCACATGGCCAGGAGGCACTTGGCTCTAACCAAAATTAGCAGTTTAAAGCCGAATATTTTGGAAATGGACCCCTGAATCACCGTAATATTTTTGAAAGTCCTTTTTAACGATACCCCATACACTATGGAGTAGTCGAAATAATATTGAATCCTCCAGCATCTGAGCTATGTGGTAAAAGCTCTGAGCCTCATCAGGAGAAAGAACCCGTGCCCTGCAGTGGGCCTTTAATGGGTCGAAACGAGCCACAGATGTGATAATTGGGAAACTATTTAGAAGCAATACAAAATAATTTACATTGTATCGTTTGTTAGGAAATCTCAAATAATAAACAAAGTAACTTGTTGTGAAACGGCGGTGAGATTATAAATACACTACCGGTACGATAAGTAGGCGAGTTTCCATCAAATCGAGTGGTTTGGAGACCAGTTCGCATTGACAACATTCCGCCATTGTCCTTACCGGTAATTTGTGGTCGTTTCACTTTTCTTATTTGTTCTGTTGTGCCAGTAACTTGCGAAGAAATAAGGAAGAAAACTTTTTTAATGATTTGACTTTCTTTTTCATGATGCCGACCGCTTTCAATATAGGAGGCCTATAAAAATTGGGATTGGTGTGGTAACATCATCGTAAAAACTTTAATTTAATTTAATGAAAAACAACCAAAATAATTATCATTTCAAACATGTAAGTTTCGCATTAAAATTCTTTAAATAAAACCTAATAAGGGTCCAGGTAGAATTCTAAGGTCTCAAGATTTAGTGAATTGTTTTGAATCCAAATGTCTTGGTCTTGACCCTTTTCAAGCCAAAAACAGGTCATTAAACCAAAAACATTTGACTGAGTTAAATTTGGCTAAAAAGGTCCTTTCGTGGAATAAGTATCTTGTCGGTTTTTCTTAATGCACTACGAGTATATCAGATTGATATCTTGAAGAAATATAATCACATTAAAAAAGGGTTCAAATATACTCGCAGAGAAATACCTAAGAAATCCCATATTCAAATTTGAACAATCACTACCTTTCATACAAGCTGGGTATCTTTTAAAAGATTCGATCAATTCGAGAAATATTTCGAAGCATCTAAATACGAGTGAATCTTGAATTATAATAGGATTCATAATGTGAAAGATTGTGAGGACGTATGGATGCTTGTTTCTCTTTCACGCAAAAACAACTAAACGGATTTTGACGTGATAACGTCTAATAAAACGATGGACGCCGGGTGCACGCACGAAAAAGCATGACTCATTGTCCCGTTCCGCGCGAGCGAGAGCGCGGAACAAGCGATAGAGAGGCACGATCGGCTACGATCGGCCGAAGTCAATCAATCAAAGCAAATCAATTTTATCTATAAAAGTATGCAATCATTTCATCAATGTTTTTTCATGACGTTGTCACGGTAAACTACCGTCTGTAAACCAACTTTACAGACAATCATTTTTTTATAAATTTTAATTTACATGGTTTACATAGGAAACCATGTATAGGGTATTAATTATAATATTTCGGAAAACCCAGGCAAAGTCGTGGGCAGAGTGCTAGTAGTAGTGGTGAAAAATAATTAATTTTGGTGTGAACATTGGGTTACGGGTTTGAATCTGCGAAATGAAAGTTAATTTGTCGTTTTCTTAGATGAAATTTTGGTGGATGAACATTTTTTGGTTATACAGAGTTCTTCATAATAGTTTCAAAGGTACAATGTGCATATGACAGTTCATTTGATTCATCTCTCACACGCAGTGATATAAGTCCTGACCCCAATGGGAGTTCTGTAGCGATATAATAATGATGTAACAAAATAACTATGTATATAGTTATTATGGATTCAAAATCTAAAACCCCGACTGCATAAAAAATCATTAAATTGTATTATAATAAAACTTCTTAAACCAATTTATTATTGAATATAACAATATCATAACATTTCGACCCTACCGTATGGAAAATATGAATAGGTATGAAAGTACAAATTTGAATGAGTGGCCCACTACTGGGCACGGGTCTCAGAGCATACTCCACCACGCTGCTCTAGTGCGGATCGGTGGAAGGGTTAGTGGCCAATCCTAGTTTCGAAAGTTTTCTTACCGGCCGAAGGCCTCCGAAGCACGGAAACGCTCAAGAAGTTTAATTAATAGACCTCTATAAAAAATAATATATTCATCTTAAGTCTATTATACAAGCTATTAAAGTTCTAAGCTTATGTACAAATTAGATTCGATTAATTTCGATACATTATTACTTCACGCATCTATGTAACGTATCTATGAAGTAAAAATAAACTGGTTTTATAATGTAATCATGTTAATCAAATTTCTCGTAACCCAGTTCCTACAACCATAGGATGTCAGTAAGAAAATCGTGATAGTACTCGTTAGTATAGTTTCTTTCTTGATTTAATATTTTTTTCTATTAATTGCCTCTTGGAGGGTTTTTATTTATACGTCAATCACTGGTTCAGCAAGACTATTCACTTTTGTAACTTGACAGCGGAATCCGCGACGAGTTTCAAAATTGAAGTTTGAGTCCGAGATCTTGATATGTGATTCTCTAATCATCTGGCACGCACTTGCGAGGTGAAGGGAGTCTCGAACTCTTACTTCAATTTAGAAACTCATCGTTTATTCCGCTGTCAAGTTACAAAACAAAAGCGAACTTGCCTAGAACTCGAACGTCAACTTTGAAACTCCGCTGTCAAGTTACAAATCTGAATAGCCTTCCTGATGCCAAAATTGAGTAGATATTATAATTACGGTTTTGTTTATATCGATTTTATTTTGTTTAACCTGTTTGTATGGGTCAAATCTTGCAAGCTTAGTTAGACCTACTTCCTCTTATACTAAGGTGTTGAAACTTAATAAATTAATTCTGATGTCAATGAATTTTTGTAATAAGCAGGACCTGATGCTCTCAGGTTTTGTTCCAGATGAACAAACTCCTTAACGGTTTACAGCATACAGATTTTTTTTATGTTTTGGTACGTTGACACTACAACCATGCGTTTAGTTTTTAAACAATTAACTTGTTCTTCACCGACTTCAAAAAAGAAGCAGGTATTCAATTCGACTGTATTTTTTTCTTTTTTTTAAATGTTTGTTGCCTCAGAACTTTCGACTGGGTGAACCGATTTTAATGATTTTTTAAATCGAAAGCTGGTGCTTGTCATGTGGTCCTACTTAAATTTGAGCTAGATCTGACCAGTAGTTTCTGAGTTATTTTGAAGTAAGTTATTTTTTTCTTGGTAAATTTCAGATTATAGCCCTTACAGTCACTCGTTATACATGTAAACGACATAATGTACAAATCTTATACCATAAAAACCATGTAAAAACTAGTATACATTATGATCTTTGCCATTTAAAATTATTTCAACTTTTAGAACTGTAAAAGAAAAACAAAAAATATATTTAGTATTGCAAAATGTGTGACAAATGTAGTTTAATCAATATTCTTATCACACTTTACGTGACAATAACATTTATCGGAAGAAAACTCATTGATAAGTTTCACATAAAAAGAAAATGTGATATTTATTACAAGTAACAGTGGAATATCATACGTTAGAATGAAACGTGAATAGATTGCCGATATAATTGCGTATGTTAGAGGGAGACAGGTTCTGGTTTCGTATTTCCCCGCCTCGTCACGCACGGCTCGCTTGAGAAAGCTGTTGGGAAAAGCGCTTGCGTCTAATTGATGCGTATTCTGTATTTCACACGAACGTTTCAATGGCATGAAATCAAAATTAAACTCTATCACAACTAAGTAAGGTCTATAATAGAACAACAATATTTGTATGTTGGTATCTTACAAGTGTTGTGCCGTGTAAATTAATACGTAATTCGATTCAAGTGATTCAACGCATGTAATACTTTGGAATCGTAAGAATTACTAAAAGAAATGATAGAATAGTGATTTAAACGTCTTCCGCATGAGGATTCCTAATTCTTTCAAATCGAATTTACTTCGTCAGAAACTAAGTCTTACCTTATTATAAGTACTATTATTTCTTCTGTGGTCTTACTAAGCTAGAATTTTCTAGTATTTTTAACCGACTTCAAAAAAAGGAGGAGGTTCTCAATTCGACTGTATTTTTTTTTTTTTTTATGTTTGTTACCTCAGAACTTTGGACTGTGCGAACCGATTTTGATGATTCTTTTTTTAATCGAAAGCTGATGGCTGTCATGTGGTCCCACATAAATTTTATTGAGATCTGACAGTGGTATCCATGAGAAAACTACATAAGTCGTAAATTTGTGTTAAGATGTGCGCGACAAATTGACGAATAACTCAATATCACGTCAACCGATTTCGATGATTCTTTTTTTAATAGAAAGCTGGTGCTTGTCATGTGGTCCCACATAAATTTGAACGAGATCTGACAAGTAGTTTTTGAGAATTTGAAGTCGGTAATTTTTTGTTAGTAAAATTTAGATTATAAGTCAATGCTAAGTAAGTATTGTTTCCTTTTAAGGTGTGAGAGAGGTTCTATTGACGTCTATTAAGTCAATTTTTGCAAGGAATTTTGACACTCATCGCGGATTTCGCTGTCGAGTTACAAAACAGAATAGCCTTGCTGATCACGGAGTAGTGCAGATTGTTATTGATGTGAACGTTAGGAGAATTGGAAATATATCATGGAGCAAAATAAAAGGAATATTATTGAATAACCAATACCATAGAATACAACTTCTGCTTTATATACTTAAAGGGATAAGGGAATATCAATATAGAAGAACAAAATGTTTGTTATGACTAAAAAAATAAAGTAGCTAAAGGAAAATGAATCTTATGTCAACATCATTAAGGTCAGGTTAACAGCAGACCTATTATGGTTTTCAATCAGATACTATCAACGAGGTTAACCAGCGGAAGAGTAGAATAGCAACAAGCGATCTCTGATACAACTTGACATTCTAAAATAATATGCTAAGGTGAAGTAAACTTAGCTCCAACGTGATAAAGTTCAATTTAAATATGATGATTGGCAGCACAAACGCTATTGTAAGAAAAACAAGACCCTGGTTTTTAAACTATGCAGAAGTATTTCATTTACGGTGGAAACTTAAATGGTTGTTAAATACTAATTATTTTAATGCTTGAGTTTTTGACTTTTTGCTAAATACTAATTATTGTAATACTTATCAAATTTAGACTTTTTGCAAGATGAAGAAAAACCGCAAAGATTTCTATTTAAAAAAATCTGATGTTTTTTTAATTTCATTCGGTAACTAAGTACGTCGTTTTAGATACGCCGCAATCAAAAGTAGAATTTGCAATGGCGTATATTAGATATTGTTTACAAGACTAAACATGTGGGTGGCAAATTTTTCCACGAAATAGGTAGGTACAAGGAATAGGAACTCAAAAACTCACAAAATACTTAGGTACTTACTATTTATAAACAACTAGCTTCCGCCCGCAGGTTCGCCCGCGTGGATTTCGGTCAATTTACATAAAACCACAATGAATTGTACACTTAAACCTTCCTCAAAAATTACACTATCTGAAGAAGAAAGAAAGAAGAAAGAAAATAATTTATTTCCCTCACAGGGCACTGCAAAAAAATACAACAACAACATGATTAAAATTAAATGCAGTGCCATGCCGATGGCAGGGAAAAAGGTCACAATCAGCGAGGTCCGCTACTTTTCAATGTGACCTGCAGGTGTTGTATCTATTGGTGAAAGCCGTAAAAAATCCGTTTGGTAATTTTTGAGTTTATCGCGTTCATACAGACAGACAGACGCTTCATTTTTTAAATTATGTATAGATTATAATTATTTATTTATTACATTACTATTTAATAAAAAGCAACGGAACATAAAAACCTTTACATTCAGTTATTGTATCTTTTTATATTTTTATCTCTATTACCTTTAAGGCCTTCATCGGAATTAAGAATCGATGTATCGCGAATAGAAACCTTAATTATTATTATTATTAAACGATAGCCGTACTGAAGAACTTTAATAGCTCTTATCCAATTCGGCAGAGTCCAAGCTCATTCAATTTTTTTATGCTGTTAAAAAGTTTAAATTTGAAAATTGTAGATGCTCTGTGTCACAGAAGAAATAATAGTACTTATAAATAAGTATAATAAACAGATTGATAGATTAATACGCGAGTAATTTTTATTAATTCCAGTTTATATGGAATCTCAAAACTCTTAATTTATATACCTACTGGGTGATACAAAATACAATGTAAAAGGAATTGTTGGAATGTTGGCTTTGCTGTACATTATATTTTATGTAATAAGACACGATTATATGAGCCACCTTATGGTCAGTTGTCACTGTCGCCTATTGACATCAGACACGATAGGCATCACCGATTCGTTGCCAACAAAATAATTAAAATGCGTGCAATTCACACGTGGTAGAAGTGAAACCTTCAAATATTTTGTTTTCAAGATAATGAGACGAATATAAAATTTCGAATTTAAACACTCAACTCCACTCAACTCAACTAAACTCAACTCAACTCAACTCCACTCAACTCCACTCAACTCCACTCAACTCCACTCAACTCAACTCCCCTCCCCCTCCCCTACCACTCCCCTACCCCTGTACATTGCTTTTTACTGTCACGGGACAGTTTCGTTTCATCGAATTTCAAATCACCCCGTACTAAAGAAGTTTTACTTCAAAAAAAGAAGAAAGAAGCTAAAGGCTCTGAAGCTCGTAGTTTCTTTCTTTCTTTCTTTCCTTCCACCCAAATAGACTGTGTAAGGTCTAAATTATTATATTCTTTTATTCATAAGCTAAACACGTAACTAACGTAATATACAGTTATAAGTTATAACCGACTACCACTATACAAGTTTTGTTATGCATAGAATGGAACGTAGGTACAAGGCCGTCCGTACGAATCTCCATTCATAGAACATTCCAAATTCAAATTATTATTATTCGAATGTCCTCATTTTGTCATAAACACGCGGGAAAAATATGTTTTGAATCTGTTTTTTAAACATTTTATTTTTGTCTATAAAGTTCCAAATTTAAATGAGTTAAAGTTGGTGCGTCATATCAGCAAAAATGCAATGATCTTGTTTTTTATATTAAGCAGGTATGTAGATTTTGTTTGTTATTGTTTTTATATGCTAGATTTCCTAGAAACCGTTTTATTTTTAATGTATTGTTTTTAAAATTGGACAAGATAATATCGTAAATCAAAAAAGATAAAGGCACATTCTTTTTTCCTTCTTTAAATCATTTACATAGTTTCTAAGATGGAATTATTGGAATAAATCCCAAGATGTTGATAGAACCTGGCAACTAAACAATATCTTTTATAGTCCAGTCGTCCCTAACCTGACTAAAACTTATTTAGGAGTTATTTTGAATGGGAATAGGAGGTTTTCTACGTGTTGATTTTATAAAATGAATGATCCGTTAGCTTTAAAAATCGCTAAACCTCTATCGTAATAGACTTTGAACATTCGACCTGCTAAGCTTCAGTGAAGCAAAAAGGTACGCGTTTAAATTAGTCAACCATAAAAAAGAATGCTCTTGAAATTATACGATGTAAGGAAACAATCTTTTTATTCTCTCTTTCCTGGCCGGCAACGCATCAGTGATGCCTTTGGTGTCGCTGATATCCATTGGCGACGATAGCTAATTACCATCAAGTGGATCGTGGATAATCTAAATTTTACTAACAAAAAATAACCGACTTCAAATTCTCAAAAACTACTGGTCAGATCTCTTTCAAATTTATGTGGGACCACATGACAAGCACCAGCTTTCTATTAAAAAAAGAATCATCGAAATCGGTTGACGTGATATTGAGTTATTGAGTTATTCGTCAATTTGTCGCGCACATCTTAACACAAATTTACGACTTATGTAGTTTTCTCATGGATGCCATTGTCAGATCTCAATAAAATTTATGTGGGACCACATGACAGCCATCAGCTTTCGATTAAAAAAAGAATGTAAGTCCAAGTTCAAAGTTCAAAGCTCTCCAGTCCAAAGTTCTGAGGTAACAAACATAAAAAAAAAATACAGTTGAATTGAGAACCTCCTCCTTTTTTTGAAGTCGGTTAATAAAAAAAATTGTTTGCTCCTTTAGTTAGTAAGTACTTTAGAACAACTAAACCATAGAAGGATTAACAGTCAGGACCCATTAAAATTTTACAGGACTGCTTGGGAAAAAACAAACAAGATTACCTAATTGATTGGTTGAAGAATGGGTCCCAATTGTTAAGTGTTAATGCTTCTATGGTTTAGTTGTTCAGAATTACTCGTACTTTTTAACGTTCTAAACTTGACTAAACGTTCTAAAATTGGGCTTATTTTTTCCGGAAATCGCTAAAGGATTCCAAATAATATTCTGCCGATTACATTTATAGGTCAAATCACTAAGTAATAATTTAATTAAAATACCTGATCCCAACCAAAGTATTTTGTTTTCTTAATTATGTTGAATGATGGCATTTAGCTCTCAAGTTCACCACCCACATGGCCAATGGAGAATTAAACAAGTGAGGTCGCGTGTCGGGTAGTAGGCGGCCAGGAGCCCAATTCTCATTTCGTAGAGATACATGTCTAACAGAGATATGTCGAAAAAACATGGCCGATTGGCCTCGTTTTGTTCAAGGTCGGCCATGTTTTTTCGACATATCTCTGTTAGACATGTATCTCTACGAAATGAGAATTGCCCCCCAGATGTTGTTGGCCAAATGTCTTGGCCAAATGTTTGCTCTTAGTAACTTTGGAACTTCGAGAAGCTAAATGATGAAAATGTGCTATCTAAGGAAGCTAATGTGCAATCCATTGCACATAGCTAATTATTTTGTGAAGTGTGCAAATGTTTCTCAGCGACCTTAAGTTTAAAATTGAACATTCATTTTAATTTTTTTTTTGCATTTGATGTACCTACCTAATTTATGAATTTTCATTAATTTATTTGATTCATTTTGTTATGTGAGAGGGAAGAAAGACATCTCTAACGGATGTAAGCAAAATATGCTACATCATATGACTGTAATCGATTGCTAAGCTATTTGGGCTGGATTTCCGGAACTTTTGTTGACCAATAACCCTTACTAGTAAGGCGGTGCTCTAAAGCTCTGCACTGCAATAGACCCTTGACTTGATAGACTGGTGGCATAATGGAGTCAATCTAAGGTAATATTACCCTTAACAATAAGAACAAATTAACATGACGTCATTCATATTAGGGTACCAACAACAACAATACCTACTAACCACTGAAGTATGTATGCTCTTTGTAACGAAAAAGGGTCATTCATTATACACCTTCAAGACTTAACAAAGTTGACACTTTCTTAAAATTTTCCGTATTCCGCTCTCCTACATTCTAAGAATCAAAATGTTAATAACCTGAATTTTACCAAGAAAAAAATAACCGACTTCAAAATAACTCAAAAACTACTCGTCAGATCTACCTCAAATTTTAGTGGGACCTCATGACAAGCACCAGCTTTCGACTAAAAATAGAATCTTCAAAATCAGTTCTCTCAGTCGAAATTTCTGAGGTAACAAACATAAAAAAATACAGGAGAATTGAATACCTCCTCCTTTTTTGAAGTCGGTTAAAGGTCCACACTATCATAACACTTACGGTATATTAAGACTCATTGAGCTAAGATTAATAAAGGATATTACTAAATAACAATACGTACGATTGAAATCTGAGCCTCACTTGCAAAACTCGTTCATGTAACAGCTATCCGTAACTTAGACTCTCTTGTATCCTGGTAATAAGGTCGAAGTTGGTCTGTCGTCACGCACATACGTACACTCATAGTTTACGCAATACGTCGTGGTTTTTAAACATACTCGGTAAGCGGAACACGGTATGTTGAATATTTTTTCAACTGTCTACTAAAGTTGAGCGCATTTTTTAATGTAATTTGCTGTCAGTCCTGTCTGCAGTTTTTCAAGTAAAACCGCATGCAAATGTGTAAAATTTTTATTTAGCTGCATTCTGCATTGCTTAATGCCTTTTCTTATAAGGTTTGCTTGGGTTCCTTATAACAGCTGAAATAATGGAGCCCTTAAGATTTTGTGTGTAGATAGGTACAGTTTTTCATGCTGAACTAGAACATTAGATTACACTTAGAACAGATAGTAAATTAGATTTAATTCAATGACATCATTATGCCTCATAAAATTCACATAGCTCTGCTCGGAAATTCTGTTGCAGTACTCTTGTTGCAGTAATTCTTGGTTAATTTCGACACCATGATTTGAAAAGGATACGCCCGTCTGAATATTTCACACAAATGTTTTAAGTTTAAAATATTGTAATGTATCTTTCTCACGATGTTTTCTTTCGCTAAAAAGTTAAGTTTATGTTTAATAAGCGTGTGAGTAATAAAAGGTCATGCGCGAGATACACATTCAGATGGCAGAATTACCAAGCTTCTTAGGTTCATGTCAAGAAAAAATAGAAATTTCAAGAAAATCTAACAGCCGTGTTATGTCTTCATTTTAACTGTGAGTTAATAATTTTTCTTTCTTCAATGACTGCATAACATTCCTGTGATTGACATTTTATTCTGTTATGTCATGTATATAATTAATAGATAATCTTCTAGTTGAGAATCTTCTGCTATGCTTACTTTTCTATATGTGCTAATTACCTTTAATAGGTGTGGCCGTTTCCAATATCTATCTATCCATTGTGGTAGATCAGTTATCTGGCAACTGTCAAAAAGTCATAATATTACTGTGTTTTTGGCTTCTAACTTATCTAATACCTTTAGACGAGCTATTCTTGTATATATAGGTATAATCTGAGTCTCGGAAACGACTCCAACGATTTTCATGAAATTTAGTATGCAGGGGGTTTCGGGGGCGGTAAATCGATCTAGCTAGGATACATTTTTAGAAAATTTCGTTTCATCTGTGTTTTCAGGCAATGAAAAATTGCTAAAATAGACTCTTCCTGACATCTATTGGCCAGTAGCAACACTAAATCTACTTCAGTAGATGGCGTTGTTAAGCAACATCTAAATATAATTTCAATAATTACTTTTTAACAAAAAATAAAACCAACGAAAAAAAAACTGAAAAGCAAAAAATAAAATAAACCATTTAGTATTATAAATTAAGATCCGAAATTAACAGTAAATAAATAATTTTGAGACCGTGCCAAACATAACATTATGAGGGCAGTGGCGTGCGATGCACACGGCAGCAGCAGCGCGGCGCACATCTTTTCGCCGTTTGTTTTTTCATTGGTTTGGCACCGCCTCAAAATTATTTATTTACTGTTAATTTCGGATCTTAATTTATAATACTAAATGGTTTATTTTATTTTTTGCTTTTCAGTTTTTTTTTCGTTGGTTTTATTTTTTGTTAAAAAGTAATTATTTTTTAATTTTTAGTTGCTATAATACTTATAATTAATAATAAATTATTGATTTTATGAATTATAGATTCAGTTACCAGTTAAAAATGTAGTAGATGAAATATCAATCATCCCCTATTTTCGTACCTATAGGGGTAAAACTTTGTTTCGAAATTTAAACAGAGTAACCTCAAGATACACACTATTCAATAAAAAAAGAATCATCGAAATCGGATCATCCAGTACAAAGTTATTGGGGTTAACATGTAAAAATTCCGGGTAAAAAACGGGTGAATAATCAATCATTCCCTATTTTCGTACCCTTAGGGTAGGAATAAAATTTTCAAAAAAATATGGGACCAACTTTAGCACATACCCTATCCAATAAAAAAAGAATAATCCAAATCGGACCACCCTGTGCCGATTTCTGCGTGATCATACATAAAAAAAAAAAAAAAAAATACGTGTCGAATTGAGAACCTCCTCCTTTTTTTTCGTCGGTTAAAAAATACGATTTACCAAAAAATCTGTATTTTTTTGGCAAAGCTCGGTCATCCGGGTACCTACTATCAATATTATGTACCTACCTAACGCAAGTAACAGTAAAAAAACTCAGGCGATCTCCCATTTAACTATTGGCTATTAATGAGCTGTGTTGTTGACCTTTGGCCGTTAGTTGAGTTTTACTATTTTCATAACATAAAACATAAAGGTAAACAAAGGCCAGTGCCGGCGCGCGCCGCTATTGTGTAGGGAGGAAATACCACGGCCATTGTGTTGGCGATTGTGCGATTGTGGGATTGCGTTAACAAATATCGTAATTGTTCGTGACAGAATGTTCCTAATACGAGCCTTCCCTGCCCGCCTAATGCGTATGGACGGGAAACGCTAGGCTTATGTTAAACGTGGTCAAGCTTTTGTCAATCGTAGTTAAATCGACCGAGTTGAAAACCTCGTTGAACTTCGTTGCCAGTAGTTTGATGGGAGAAAGTTTTGGTGTCTGGAAAGGAATCCTGCGCAGAGGGGTTTCGTCGACATCTGTGGCGTGGTCACAGAACGTTACTATGCCTTTACAAGCTTATTGTATTTTCTTTACTTTTATAATTTTCAGCAACGTACAAACTGTAGGTACTCAAGAATAAAGTTATTTATTTAAGGGCAGTTTTATTTTCCAACTGGAGAATAAGTTAAATTTTAAATAACATATAATACAAAGCTATTACTATTTTATAACATTTCTAGGTGCCTTCTGAACACGGGAAGGGAAATACGCGCCCCGGCCGGAAATCAAATCCAAGACCCTTCGCTTGTAAAGCGGGTCACTTCTAATTTTGCTACGGGCTACCTGCTATGATGTCCCATAGCTCATGGCCTGCATTAAGTACATAAGCTACTTATATTATAAATGTGAAAATTTGTATGGATATTTGTAACTCTTTCGCGAAAAAAATACTGAATGGATTAAAATGAAACTTAGCACATACATAGACCATGATCTAGGATAAATCACAGGGTAATTATTATCCTTAAAAACGTGGAAAAACCCGCGGGCAGGCGCTAGTAGGTACAATATACGGGTGTTTGGTAGAGGGTCCGACAAACCAAGTGGGCGTGTTCGGGGACCCATTTGGAGAATACAAGTTGGCCAAAAAAAATCCCTAACCCTCTATTTTTTTTAAGATTTTTTTTGTTAATTTTTCGGTTTTAACCGAAATTGCACCTATTTACCACCATAACATTTTTAAAATCTGTTTTAGACTAGATGTTTTTACTTTAGTTTAGTCTCTGATACATCTTTAGACCACGCAAAGAAAAAATTGATAGAATTAGAGCTAACTAACTGGTGTAGAGATCATGCAGTGAAAAAATAAAAATAACATCAAAGTTCAACTTTGACAATGATTAAAAAAAAAACTACTAGCAATTCTGGAGGTCCTATGGTTTGTCGGACCCTCTACCAAACACCCTGTAGATATAACTATACATCCCGACTCCCTGAAGGTAAATATCAACCTCCCAGAAATCTGTCTCCAACCTTGCTTGTAACCGGATCTGAATAATTATACACTTGGAAGTCATAAACACACATGTGTCATTTTAATTTCCTTTCAATAAGTACTTTATTGCATTGAAAACATAGATAGTACAGTCGGCCGCAGAAGTAGCTTAACATTATAGTACTTTGTAATAGTAACTGTTTCGACGGTTTCCTAGCAACATCTATGACAAATTCAAGAAATGTAATGTGAAAAGGTACTAGAATGTTAAGCTACTTCTGCGGCCGACTGTACCACCTTATGTTACTTGTTATTATCCGGTATGTCACTGTTTGAATAAATTGTAGCTATAATTTATATAGCATCATTAAAATATACATTATCTTAGGATTTCTGTGTAATTAACTAAGGTATTTATCTAGTGTGCTGTGTTTACAAAGTGTGCTTAAGTATTGTTTATCTTTATACCAAACTGGTTATAATATGTGTCAACTATCAACACATATCAGGTCATTATTGCATATATTTGAAAATACATACATACTCATGTTGTTATTATATTAGGTATATGTTATGAATGTTATGATATGCACAATCCTTCCACGACCTAAACCTTCCTGTGTCCTATCTGTTGAAGGTGGAAGACCACTAGGTTCTATAATTATATCCAACTTCTTATCAACAGTACTGTAGCTTACTGGAAAGTTAATTTTGGTTTTTCGATCAGATTTATAAGCCATAGATTAACCTCTGTCACAGAGTAATCTTGTTTCATCGCCGGTGCGCAAGTGCGTGTCAGGCTACGCGCAATGTAGAGTTCCGAAGTGTAGTAAGTTTATCGACTGCGATGCTAACATAGCCGTGATAGTTTTCCTTGTAAGTTCATCATATAACCTATTTTTGAGAATGTTTTCACTTGTCTCAACCATTTAGCCGGCAGGGGAGGTTATACTTGACTCACCAAAATTAGAACTTTAAAGCCAAATATTTCGCAAACGGACCTCTAAATCCAAAAATGGTGTAAAAAGACCCATGATATTTTGAAAAAACTTTTCAACGATACCTCACACTATCGGGTACGCAACGAAAAAAAATCATGTCCTGAAAAACATATTTTATTCTACGATTTTGGAGTTTTAATAAAACATGTATACCTAAGCACTAACTAGGGTCTCGACGCTATGCCTCGGTCAGACAGACAAGTAGACGGACGGACGGACATGATGAAGCTATAAGGGTTTCGATTTTACTTCGGAACCCTAAAAAGAGCCAAAACAGTCATCTTTAAAATTTTGTTGCCTCACGCAAAAATTACTGATCAAAATAAGTATAATATAATGTCTTCAAGTTATAAACTCAGATTTTATATACATAAGTAGGTGGCAGGTGCGCAACAACTAACTTATCTTTGAAAAAGTAAAATAAACTGACAACAAAAATCAATTAAAAATAAAATATCGACAAACCATGAAATATTTGAAATGAACGACTTAATTACAAAAAACATTTTATAGCCGCAACTATAAAACATCCATCATCAAGAAGACCGATAACTTATCAATAAAACTAAATCGTCTATTAATATCACTTCAAGATATAATAACAATAGTGACTAATTACCACAATAGTATACGAGTATTTGATACTTGTATAATAATACGTAATATTATCATCCTCTTTTCAAGTATCGTTATTCATCGGTACCATCAAACCTAGGCTATTGTGCAACTTTCATTTTATCGAATAAAGGCCGATTAGTTTAGTTTCAGGCGTGAAGACCTCGAATTTGTTTTTATACGTCTGTATTAGTGTGTGTGTGTGTGTGTGTGTGTGTGTCAATTTTATGTAATCAATATAAATTCACCGTTTTTTAAATTTCCTTCTGCAAGAGGTACAAATAAGGTAAAACATAATTTCCGTATGCGAAGCTGCGGGCAACAGCTAGTAAATAATAAAATTATTTTATTTTCTGCCGGGCATAGTCTTAACTGGTAACTTGTAAAAATACAGTAAGAGGTTTTAAGAATGAAGCCGGCTTTTGACTATGGGATGTAATATATATTACATCTTGAGATATATATTACATCCCGCGGTTGCTGTTCACACTGTAAGATATATATTTTGGAACAGTTCAGCTTCTGTCACCACTGTGTCATCACGTTTTTTATCGAAACGTTATAACGTTCAAATACTTATGTCAGTTGACACGTCTGCACACGAACGTCATCATTCAAACTGAGGGCGAGGCAGGGGGAGGCGCGGTGTCCGGGGACGTGAGGTAAAATATAGACCTCAATATCGCTCAAAAAAATATTTATAGTTTGGGATGTAATATATATTATAGCACAGTGTGAAAGGTCTCGTACAAAATGTATGACGAGCGATAAAATATTATATCTCAAGATGTAATATATATTACATTATATCCCATAGTCAAAAGCCGGCTAGACTCGAACTCTCGTACAAACAGGCAGTCTCGACATAAATCTATTCATACTAATAAAATGATGAATAAATACTAATTGATGTCTCTATGTGCTGTACATATTTTGGGTTTATTAACGAAACGGAATACGTATCAATTATATTTAGATTTATTTATCTGTGCGTTTGATTGTCCTTATCTCAGAAACGCCTTAGTCGATTTGGATGTGATTTATTTTCCATGTATGTGCATCGTCTATGTACAATTTTATTATTATGTATGGCAAGATATAAGTAGGTACACTGTACGGTACAAGTGAAAATAAAAAAAGTATCAAGTCAACCGAAACAAGAGGCAATCAAGAGATTCAAATGGCAATCACGACATGTAAACCAAAAATCGTGTGGTCTATAGTCAATGATTGATTGGATAAAGATTGCAGTGGCCTTAGTGATGAAACCATGCATTTAGTTATTCATAAATGGCCGTGTAACAAGCTGTATTATGATTCAAGAAGGAATTGTTGTCCCATGGGTACATACTCAACACCAAATGACCCATCTGTTCGTTACACAGACTAAATAAGTTTGAAATTCGATGTTTGCAGGGTTTTTGAAGTGAAAACTTCTTTAGTACGGGGGTGACTTGAAATTTTATGAAACGAAACTGTCCAGTGGAGACTAGAGATGAGTGGAGACTAGAGATGAGTGGAGACTAGAGATGAGTGGAGACTAGAGATGAGTGGAGACTAGAGATGAGTGGAGACTAGAGATGAGTGGAGACTAGAGATGAGTGGAGACTAGAGATGAGTGGAGACGAGTTGAGTTGAGTTGATTTTACATTCGTCTCATTATCTTGAAAACAAAATTTTTGAAGGTTTCACTTCTACCACGTGTGAATTGCACACATTTTAATTTTTTCTCTATAAAAATCAACTGTGTATTTTGATTTCCACAAATAAATGAATAATTTTGGTCCAGTGCTTGTAATAACTATCCTTGTAATATCCACCTATTACGATTATTAAGTGTAATTATTATAAGTGGTTAATTCATAATATTACAGCATGATTATATGAAACAACGAAAGTTTCGTAATTGACTCTGCTATTCTGTAATATCTTTGTAAGGTAGGAAATCATCATTGTTAGTTTTGTATTAGGTATACGTATGTATAAGAGTCACGATTTGACCTTTTTATTTCTTTTATTGATTAATGAGAGGGATTGCAGTGGAATTGATAGCATACAGCTGCTTTAAGATTGAGTAGAAACTTCTGATGATATCAATGCATCATTAAATACAATTGACAGCAGAAATGTATGATTTTCTGGATTCTGCCTTTCAAAATTGCTCGTAAATTGTATATAATAACATCTAAAGAAATGTCATAAATTCGTTATGGCATAAATTAAAGTATCCAATTGAAATAACACAATAAAATGGCTGTCCATGGTGAATACAAATTACTTGTTCGATTTTATAGAATAAGTAACCACTCATGTTATACTTATTAGGTGAAATCCAGTATTTTACTCGTGGTTACCATTTTTCTACATTGAAAATTCGAACCTCGAACTTTATTTCAAGGAACTTTCATATCTCTGATGTTCCGATGATTCCTATACATACATCGAAAGTAAATTAATATAGTAATTTAGATGTATAAGTAATGTAAATGAATAATAGTATTAAATTACAGATCATCGGGTGTATCCGATTGTGCAATCGAGGATAATATCCACCTTATGTCCCACACAACCGCTTTATTAATGTTTCTCAAAGGGGCCTCTTGGTGTTGGACCAGTGTCCCCAAGGAAACCTACCAAAGTACCGGGTTCACTTACATCTAGGACCCGAAAACTTTACAGATACATACAGACTTATAATACTCATACTTCCAATCACAACCCTTTCAAACTCATTGCCGTTTCGGAGGCTGTTTGTTTCATTTTGCCTGTTTCTTCAGCAGCTCATTGGACGCGGTTTGAGGTTTGCGGTTGACTGCTATTAAGTTTTTGTTCAAGATCAACCTCTTTGTATTTAGGTTATACATTTATATTCAGGTCATATTTTAGGTTAGCGAAAGGAGGGTTTATAATTGTAAGTGCTTTGAGAATCTACTGCGCTTATGCCCGAACTAATAAACGATCTAATATTTTATACAGTAATACGGTGCCTGCGACTAATAACTACTTAGTTATGATACTACTTAGTTATGATACTTAACTATGATCTGAAATAAGATAGAGTAAGTACTCTATCTTATTTCAGATCATAGTCTGATATGATAGTCTGAGATAGAGTACTTACTCTATCTTATTTCAGATCATAGTCTACGTGTGAGCAAAATTTCATGAAAATCCGTTCAGTATTATCAGTATCATAATATTTGAAAATTTCTAAATTTAATCAATAGTTTATTAGATCTTTTATTAATTTTTGGCGTTAAAATTCATATTCCCTATCTACTCATTTTGAGTACTACCTTCACAGATCCGCGCTGAGGTAGCGTGATGGAGTATGCTCGAGGAATTACGAGAGGAAATCCGTGCTTATATCTAAGGCATAGTGGACTATTACTAGGTTGAAGCCTTCCATGGCTTCTAATACATGACCATTTACTCAAGATCCTGAAATCTTATCAAATGCACTCTGCATCAATGGGGAATTTCAGGAGATACTTGACCATTATTAAAAGGAAGACAAACCGACTCTGCAGCTTTTAAAACTTGATATTATAAAGCACTTTTATTGTCAAACATCATGTCAGTTGTTGTCTGTGGAAGGTTTATAGCCAATAAGCGAACACAAATATTGAAACCGTTGAAGCATTATCAGGTCAGCGAACTGCCGTATCTTGTGACACATGTAACCGTTCAGTTTCCTTTCCAAAGTTTCTACACGCACTCATTAGTCTCAGCATTGTGGCCGTGCGTTACCGCGATTGTAATGCAAATGGCTTCACACGCATCGACTATGCATGGCCACAAATAGATAAATATAGAAGGATAACTCCATGCGTGTTCGAGCAAAGCTTTTGTTACTCAGGATTTTGGATGGAAAATTGGACTTATATACTGTGTTTTTTGATGGACGATATTTTCAGGTTCCGGACAAATTATAGTTACCTATGACTATCAGCTTATCCTCTGCACTGATTCTGAATCAATATTTACCTAACTCATTTTTGGCAAAAAGTACTGTGAATATCGACAACACGGTATAATAGAGGTCCAGTCAGTGATCCGATTCAATGCCATTGTGGATTCGATAGCTCGAGCGAGCTAAGTATTTAGTTATTGGAACTTCTGTTATCTCTCTATTTTGTGGCTACCATTTGGAGACGGTTGCACAACTCATGTAAGGTTGGCTTTGCTTTTCAAAAACACTCGGGTTTGAGTGTTTGTTTTTCTATCTTTATGTGCATCTCTGTTTATAGCCTTCTCAGTTCCCACTCAAGAATCGATGATTTGTTTTTCAATGAATGGACCTTAAATAGATTTATTTTACTGTTATTTCTAACTACAGATTCGTAACAATGATATATGTTGGTGCGTCAATTAATGATTAAATAAATTAATGATATCAGTGCAAAGTATTTCTCAGCAAAGTTATTTTTTATTTCGTGTCATAATGTGTTAAAGATAAAATGTAATCCACTTAATTAATTTCTTAAGAGTTAATTTAAAATTGCTATGCCTATATGTATAAAGTTTATATTATGAGAAATGTAATTCAATAAAATACGGAATCATAAACTGAAATCAAGATATTTAACAATTGTCTTATTTATTCTAATAGTTTCCAAAACACATTAAATCAATCAATAACGTAATTGTTTACCTAAAGTTTAATGAATAACATAATTATATTACCAGCTAATTGATGACATGTCGTACTATACTAACCCATTAAAGTATTAATGCTAATCTTTAGTGTTGTATTAAATGTACAACCTACTGCAACTAATGGAAATCCTAATGGAGGTGTTAAAATTAAACCATTTATAAACGATTACTACGTACAGACAAGAACATAATATCATAATTTACTTCATAATGGTAATAGTTATAAATACCTCTATCCTTTAGTTAGGTAACACATCTGTTATCAAATCAAAATGATCTTATTTATTCATATAGGTATCACTGATACACTATTAGAAGTATTTTAATAGAAACTTACACACCATTTTATTTTGCATTAGCGCTCTTTCGAAAAATAGAGCAAAGTAGTAGTTTAAAATTAAATGTAAACAAAATAAATGTAGCGAAAGTATTGGCAGTTCGATACTTAAAGGTGGATCGAATTGAAATCGAAATTTTGAGTTCGGATTAGGTAAAAAATATCAAATATTCTTCAAATATTAATCAAATTTTCTTCAAATTTTATTTTTTCCAAGTTTATCAATTTTAACATGACATTATTGCTAACTTAGTTTGACAAAGACATGACTAGTGCGAGACAGGTTCCTTTTTATACGTTTTTTTCAACGTGTTACGCTTCAACTTACATAATAGAAACCGTATTAGCGCAAGCCGCTGTTCTTCTAACTCACAACACACTTTCACCTATCTTCAAGACAGAGGTGGATAGCATGTTAAGGATTTCAGACTTGTTTTATATATTTAATAGTTGTATAAATTCTGTCAAATGTAATTATTTTGATTACTTACCTACCTTTTCACAGAACTTCCATCCATACTTTATACGATACCCCGTATTAACCGTATTCGTCGGTTAACAAACTGGACCTCGTGGTTTCTCTGTGGCCATACTTGTAACATTGTATAATGTATTGATAATAATATTAAGTTATTGGTGTTATTGATTGTTATGATTTGTCAAAACAAAATACCTAACCTAATATGATTTTAAGCTTATATCATCGCGGACACTAAAATTTTTAATTGCAACGGGTGTTCATGATTCGTATTTTATAATATCAATATTTCGCGCAGTCTCGCCGTGACGTCGTGAAATACGAATCATGAGTACCTACCTGTTGCATTTAAAATGAAAAGAGCCTCAATAAAGTTCAAACAGTCAATCTAACTAACCGCCGAATGTCGACCACTAGTTATTATTATTATTACTATTGTAGTAGTAGGTACTTGCGCGAACAACTAGGTAAGTTGTTCATAGTATGTAGAGCGAACAAAATCTAAGGTTTGCGGTGAAACCGAGAAACCAAGCACCGTGGTATAATTCTCTTCCTGATACTAATAATTGTGCTACGAATGTATACTTATTTAATTTTGTAACATATTTAATGCGCATCATGATAAAACATTAGTTAAAACCAATTTGATATTAGCTACGCATCGCGACGTAATCGATTACTGCTAATGGATTCTGACAAAAATTAAGTAACGTTTTTGGATTGGGAACTAGTTTTTTCTTTCTTTCTCTCTCTTCTTTGTTTGTTGACAATTGGTTAGACATTTCTTTCGAAAAAAATAGAGTAGTTAGTTAAAGTTAAAATGTAAAAAACTAAGCTGGCATTTCGAGAACTTCTTTGAAGGTTTAATAAGAATTCTTTAAAAAAATTTAAAACGATTTTTATTCTACTTAAACCAATGTAATTGAATATCGCCCTTTTATCCAGGAAGTTTGACTTAAAATCGAAGCGAATTCCAAAGTAATCAGCAAGTGAACTGAACCATAGAAATATAATTACCTTGTCATACAAGAGTCAGTAATTTTATACCGTCCAGTAGTCGAAGGAGAACAACATGTGCCTACCACCTACCGTCACCAATGCCCACTACGGTGACCACTTTCTAATTGGCGTTTATAGTGATTTAAATGTAATGATTATGGTTTATAGTGGTTGTTCTGTTTTTCAAATATTACAGGAAATAGAGGATTTTCCGTAGTGCAAAAATTAATTAATTAACATGAATAAAATAAATTAATGCTCTCGATCTTCGCGCTAAAATTCCCTAATTGCGGGAGATTTGAACGAACCTATCATAATGAGACAAAAATAAAGTAAAAACACTTCTTTTGCCTATAATGTCATGGTGACAATGGCGATACTTAAACATACACGTTATCAAATTTATTAAGGCGTTGTAATGATAAATAATTATATAGGTACTTAATTGATAATTAATATTTTGTTTCCATGAAATTTATGGCATTGAAAAATTACAAAAAGGACAAAACGAGACAGCTTAATCTAGGGGAGTTTTGAATTATGTGAGATTTTTTAAACACCTGAATTTATTTTAATGAAACTAGCTACTAATAATAACCAAGCTACCGATTTTCTTGGATTAACCTGTCAGCTCTCTGTCACACAAAAACTTATTACCTTGTAAATGTTTGTGTATTTTAATACAAAAACTTAATCACCTTGATGCCGTTCACAGATTCATTTAACGGTCAACCTACTCATCTTACCACGTGTTTTAATAAAAATAACTTCGTGTAATTTTTATTGCTGTACGAATCGCAATAAAACAACATTAAATGCGATGCTTTTAAACCAGTTTTCGCTATTATGTAACACCCTGTGGATGAGGCAGTTATTTTAGACCAATGTCCAGAGATTGAACTGGACATTAAAGATTGGATAGTGGAACTTAAACTTCATGAAATTTGGTAAAAATCTAAAAGTTCTCTGAATACATATTCTATACTATAGAATAATAAATACAATTTGTGGTTTTATTCGCAGGAAATGTTATTTCTTTAGAAAAATTGAAACTAGAAAAATTGTTACTAACATTTTTATTAGTATAAGTATTTCCATTTTGTTATTAGGAAGCCTATGGGCCAAAAGGCCTGAAATAAAAATTTATTATTATTATTATTATTATTATTATTTATTGATTTCAAACTCCAAAGAAGACGTAGTAACGTAGCACTTCATGTCTGAAGGCTTTTCCACTGAATCTCTATCAAAATATGTCAAAATATTTGAAGTGGGTGCAACAAAATTCGTTGAACTGTTGTAAACAGCAATGGCAATGATAAAATTCCGAGAAAATTCGATGTAGGTGTGTTGTGAATAGTACGAATGTATTTATTTTATCTCTCGCATCACCCAACTCAAATTTGCATATCCCCGCAGTTTTTTTGCATGACATACTGTCGCATTGTTTTATTTTTGTTTTTGTCCTAGAAAACTGCTTGTTACACAGAATATTATTATAAACATTAAACTTCTGTGGCCTTCCTGACCTTGTTCAATTTTGTGTAGAAGATAATCAGATTCCTTACCAGTTTCTTAAGCGGTTTTATGTAGTTCTGTTTACGAGTACATATTTTCATTCTAAATTTTCCACGGAAATGGGAAATTTTAAACGTTTAGATTCGACGTATAATTATGTAATAATTTCTGTGGTAGTTTTGAAATAGAGTAGTATGGCTAAGTTTCGATTGTAATGAAATAAAATTTTGATAATTCTCCGAATAATTTTGATATTATAATTATTGCGATTGATAAATAAAATGGCATAATGAAATCCGCAATTTTGCACTCTCCAGCAATCCGGCTGGTGCATTGAGGTGAAGCATGCTCTAGGCCTCCTCAAGAGGATACACAGTAATGTGAAATTAAAAAGATGAAGTCATGAAAAAAACACATTTACACACTCAAACCACACGAGATTTTGCTGTTGCGGGCAACTTAGAAAAACGTTCATAACCCGATAATCCACAAATGTATAACCTGACGGACAAACTCAAATGCCTGTCACAAAAAAATTCCCCGGGAATCGAACCTTCAGCACTGGTGCAGAAAGTAGTTATTCAAAACTTTGCTCAAGAATCGTCTTCAAAACTTAACCTAGGTATTCCTATAAAATGTTTATAATTTGCGTTATGGGTTTATGGTACACAGTCACCTGCAGAGAAAAGTAACCCATCTTTTACTGTGTGGAGATGGGTTACTTTTCTTTGCAGGGGACTGTGCTCTGGTCGGTTATTTAATCTCTGGTTTAATTTTTAAGCATTCATAATGTTTATAACAATCTGTGCCCAATTTAGAAGCGAGCAAGGTTTGTTTTTATCTATTAAAATTTTTAGAGCATGACCCATCGTACTGTGTAGGAGGAGCCATACTAAGGGAAAACTAAGATAATTCTTTTTATGGATTAAATCTTCGTCCGAGCACAATGCAGCAAAACTATACCACTTAGTTGTAATATTGTGCAGTGCAAATATTAGTATTCCTTCGGTGAAGGAAAACATCGTGAGAAAACTGGTCAACCTGAAACTTCTCGAATATTTTCACATGTATGAGGTCTGCACTTCCGCGCTTTGCCAGCGTGGTAGACCATGGCTTGTCCCCCTCACATTGTGAGAGGAGACCCGAGTCCAGCAGTCGTATTTAGAGGCTATCTACGATGATCTGAACAATCCGAACAATCCAACATAATTACTTTTGCGAATCGTAGAATAATTAGCACACCTAAGTATGATAAACACTGAAAAGACATTTTCGAACCCGATGGGTCCTGTTTTCTTATTGGCTGGCAATGCATTGGTGATGCGTTTGTCTAGGACATCCATGAGTGAACGATTAGTCTGCTCTTTTCTCATTTTTACATACAAGAAGTATGCGATCCAAAACCAAAGGGATACTAAATTTTGCTGGAATATAGAAGCGATTACGTTAAATCTAGTTCGCATCCATTCTAAAACGCTCGACATTGTAACACAATCTCATAGCTATAATGTTAGAAACGTGCGTTATTCAACTACATAAATGATCTACGGTCGGTATTGGATTTTTTCTTTACGAGTCATTTAGATAAACGATTTTATAGGAATTACGAGTTGATATTATAAAATGAACGCTATCTTAGTTACTTGAAATTCCCAAAAGATTTTTTTTTTGAAGTTAGGTCTGTTGCGAATCAAAAATGGAATTCAAAATCCTTGACGACCTTGTAGCCTAGTTGGTAGCGACCCTGCCTGCGAAGCGAGGGGTCCTGGGTTCGATTCCCGGCCGGGGCAGATATTTATGTGACAGATATGTAAATATTTGAACTCGGGTCATGGGTCTTATTGTGATAATTATGTTATATGTGTCGTCCATGCCACCCGCGACACAGGTAATAATAATAACCTACTGCGGGAGTGTGAGTGTGTTAGCGTTTATTTGTTTATTTATTTTATTTGGATCTTCTACCCTATATTAACTTATCAGCGCCCAGCAGAAAGTTAGCAGCGAAGAACCTCACCTGATAGAGGAACTCTGCCATCTTTCCTGTCGCTCTGCTCATCAGCTCGCACGATAGGCTCCGATTCCAAAGTCACCTCCGCAGAACTAGACTCCTCACACCTCCCATCACGGACGACCAAGAGGAAAGCGCACAAACACACCAATGTGATCCTTAAAAACTTCCGCATCTTAGCGAACATCAGTATTATTTGTGGTCAGTTAGAGCCATTTTACGATCAACGATCGTTATCACGTATGGTCGGACCTAACAGTCACATTTTCGCCGATTGCAACTCGCTAACGTTTCAATGACATACGTGCTATACACATAAACAATGTTGGGAAAACGCACACATTCACTAAAACCGTCGCACACACTGATAAACACAGGAGCACTTATGTGTGTTCGTTTGTTGGGGATGAATGGAAAGGTTAGTGAGTACGTAATGTTTTCGATCGTTTTTTTTATTTAAATTCGAACGTGATGTCTACACGTGCGTCTTTCGCTGAGCTAGCGAAGGTACTGAGGCATCCATTGGTGGGAGGCATCCCCCACTAGTTGCGCGTGCGCAAGGCTTGAACTCGGTGCCGCTCAATGGACGTCGTTTATACCAAATGATTGTGTTTTTAGACACTCAAATAATACTAATAGATCTTTTTAACATGTCTTTACAGCCCGATAAGTTATCAGGAAAAACTGCGGTTGGGTTAATTAATTCTTTCGATGGTAGATACAGTTGCCATTGTAGCGATATCAGTAATGTTTAAGTTTTTGATAACCTGGGTATGTTCCTAATTACCTTCCTAGTTATTTCCAGCCTTCAATAATAAAAGATGGTTTATTTGTATAATTATTCAGCTAACATGATCATTGCCAATCAGCTTAAAAAACCGGGGAAGTGAAAGTTTCCTCTGAAAGGCTACACTTTCAGGTCGTATATCTATCAAAATTCAGTTATTTATTGGATTGGTTGAGCCATTGCGGGACTGTTCACATTGTCATTCTATTTGTCCACCTCCACTTTAGTGTCTTGATATACTCTAGATCACTGATGACTTTCGTGTGCTTCCTTTGTTTTTAATGTCTTGTTTTTGAAGCTCATTCTCTTCTTCTTTATCTTCTTTAGAGCTTCGGTCATCACCTTTTACTGCTGAGGATATATTGACAACAACAAACACTGCAATGGGTCATTTGCAAATCTTTAGACATTTTCCCTCTACATTTTATACCACTTATCTTCCAAATTTTCCAATCCACTTTATAAATTATTGACGATTATACATCTTTGAGACATTTTGTGGAGAAGAGGTCACTTTGTTTTACGCCCATTTTATGGAAAAGCTTGGGCCGCTTGTCTAATTTTATTCCATTTTTGCTCTTTTTAGGGTTCCGTAGTAAAAAGGAAACCCGTATAGTTTCGCCATGTCCGTCCGTCCGCAACATAGCGCAGACACCCAGAAAATTGCATGTGGCACGGATACACATATTCATAACATGTAGGTTTCCAACTATTGTGTAATCAATTGTACATTTAACGATGACTTGAAAATGTGACGAGTTGAAAATCTGTCGAGTTGGAAATGAGGGATATTTATTACGTTAGCAAAGTGGCAGAATAAATTCTTTAAAAATATTTTTTTACCTCTCCCACAGGTAAAGAGGAGATTAATTTTATTGTTCTTGTTTACCTCATAGTGCGGGGTATCGTTGAGAAGGACTTTCAAAATTATTATGAATCTACAAAGACATTATTATTGTAGTGGACTCTGTTGCTTAATCAAGAGCTTACTATACTTAAGATAATTTTTAAAATATTGATATATGTATTTTTAAAATGTAGGTAGATCCAAATAGAAAAATCGTTCCCAACAACTTTTTGGTCTATTGATCTTCGTTTTTCTGGAGTTGAGTTTATATCTACTCTGGTTTAAAGTACTTATATCGGGTACTTTGGGTTATTATAACTTTGGTTTATTTATAAATGAATAATTATAATAATAATATGCTTTTGCCATCTCCTAAGTTCATTGTGAAGAACTGTCTTCTCTATAGTTAAATTGTAAAGGTGATAGTGTTAGAATTTGTGAGCTACTTTTGAGATGTAGATGTCATTGTTACTAACAACAAATATCACAAAACACGATTCAAATATTCCCATCAGTTGAGGAGTTCCACATTTTGTCTCCAAAAGCCATGATCAGGTCCTAAACATTTTTAAGTGGGAACAACTTGAAGAAATTCACCCTTGGATTACCTTGTGTACATTGTAGGAGGTGGGAGAAGAAATAGAAAGGACTTAACCCAGATAAGCCTAAAACATTATTTTCTAGAAATCTGTACATAAAATGTATTTTTTAAGTTCTGTTATCCATAAAATCAATTGGAAAAATAAAGAAAAAAAATTTGGCTTGAAGGCTTTTAAGTTAGTTATTTGTTTTCAGATCGTTAACTGCGCATGAGATAACAGGCGCCTTAGAAGCTGCTTCTGATGACGAGTAAAATTACAAAGAGGTAACAATATGTATTCTACCTCCTTCTGTGTACCCCAGTTGTCCAACTGACAAAGATTCGGGAGATGAGGATCATGTGACTCTAAATAACTTGCCCAGAAATATATTGCCTGCTGTTAGCAAGGCTAGATGTAGAAAAATTTACGCATGGAGAAAAAGAGATTTACAAACATCTCTAGTGGACTGGTATGAGGATCAAAGACCTTTTCAAAATAAATCTCCATAGACTGGTTCGAAAACTTTTTTGGAGAAGATGTTATTTCTTTATTGGTTACTCGGAGTAATGTGTTTGCTATTAAAAAAAATATATGCCGGGAGATATAACTAATGATGAAGTTTCCTTGGAATTCTTTTGGTAAGAAGCATGGATTCCGCGAAGACGATTGTATTGGGAAAACTCTCCCGATACTAGAAATGAGCTGAACAGCTGAGCTATGTCTAGGGATAGATTTGATCTTATTGTTCGCCACCTACATGTGAATGCTATTTGCTTTTTGCTTATGAAGAGGTTGTACAGAATATGTACGATTTGAATTTTGTGACCTAAACCTCAAATACAGTTTCTTATACATAGTTACCTCTTTTGTGCCATATCTGCAATTCCACTTCAATCACTACTTTGGAACGAAAATTTGCGATAAATTCGTTAAGAATACTTAGTTTTTATGTTTTTACTATCATAGGAACAGACTTCTTACTTCATATCACAAGATATAAATAACACTGAATAAGAGGGTAATTCAACATATTTTTTTATTGTTGGTGTCCTATATATGGTACAGTAGGCTTATCTGGATACAGTCAAAATTTCCATGGATATTACGGGTATAAAATAAAAGATTGTAGAAAGCGCCATCTGTGAAATACTTGTATTAATAAAATATTCTTATCTACCTACAGTTTAATTTCATTAGGTTCTATAAACATTTCATAGAGGGCAGTTGAGGTGCAGTAATAATTTTCTACTTTACAATGTAGATGGCGGTCTGACCCTATTATTCTAGGGATCTCAATTTAAATTCCTTGAATTGGAGAGTTTGTGTTACGATAAAATTACTATGCTATGCTGTTTTCATATTGTTGGTATTGTTGTTGTTATTGTTAAAATAATATTATGTGTATTCATTCTTCATTATTAATTTACAATGTTAATACTTAAAGTACTTACGAATAAAAATGTTTAGCTAGGTATACAAAATAATATAGCAAGGGCGGCCTTATTTTCTACATAGCGTTGACTTC
This sequence comes from Thymelicus sylvestris, assembly GCA_911387775.1. Classification (NCBI taxonomy): domain Eukaryota; kingdom Metazoa; phylum Arthropoda; class Insecta; order Lepidoptera; family Hesperiidae; genus Thymelicus; species Thymelicus sylvestris. The sequence goes on along the minus strand of OU426891.1, from coordinate 15,386,965 downwards.
CAGTCATCCCAAAATTTGATAATACCATAATAAACACATCAACACGGTCTAGGGATATTTTATTCTTAATTAAATATCTTAAAAAGTACTGGCCGTATTAAAAACTTTTTTACACCAAATTGTTCGTCATTTGTCTCGAAGTAATTCCAAATTCAAATTTTTGAAAAAAACTTTTTTTTTCTGTGGCAAAAGTTGTCTTGATGTGTAGGAGAGCGAGTTTTTATACGTGTATGATTTCGTAAAAAATCAAATTACCTTAAATAAAAGTTTTTTTTCGTTTCGAAACTACAAGATATAGCGCCAATCGACCTGCTTTAGCCATGCAACGTCAACATTTGACTAGTGAGGAAATGTTACGGCCCGTAGGAATGCTGGAAGCTGGGTCTATTCAACGTGATGTCGGTGATGCTATAGGGACCCACCAAAACGTAATTTCCAGATTGTGGACACGCTATCGTGCCACAGGTGAAGTAACGGAAAGGCATCGAGGACCCAGTCGTATCACAACCCCGAGACAAGATCGATTTTTACAAATTGCTGCAAGAACTCAATCAAACGTGACGGCGACTCAATTGGTCCAAAGGCTGCAGGTGGAACACCAAGTGCTTGTGAGTGACCAAACTGTGAGGAGGAGACTACACGAAGCCAATCTACGCTCTCATAGACCACTCCGGGTCCCACCCTTACGGAGAGGCAATCGTGGACGGCGATTGGAATGGGTTCGGAACCACGTGAACTGGGGTCTTCACCAATGGTCGAATGTGATGATCACGGATGAATCCAGGTTCGGCTTCCATCCTGATTCAAGAAGGACGCGTGTTTGGAGAGTTTCTGGGCGATGAAGCCGACTCCAGGACCCCCAGGAAGTCCACCCATACCAAGGAGGCACAATCATGGTTTGGGCAAGAATTCGCCTTGGAGGATGGACGGACCTCGTTTGGGTGCAGGGCAATATGACGGCAGAAAGGTATCGCCAACAGGTGCTAGAACCCATAATCTTGCCCCACAGGACACAAATGGGTCAAGATTTTCTGCTCATGCACGACAATGCCTGGCCACATACGGCTAGAACGGTAGCGACTTGGTTGCAAGATCACAATGTTAGGGCCTTAGACTAGCCTGCGCAATCACCTGACCTAAATCCCATTGAGCACGCGTGGGATATGCTTCGAAGAAGATCTCTGAGGGAAGCCCCTGAAAATCTGGTTACAGAATCCCAACTTTTTGCGCATCTCCGACGGACTTGGGTCACTATTCCACAAGAAGATATAGACAACCTGGTTTTAAGCATGCCGAATCGTTGCAGATGCGTTATCAACGTTATGGGAGCTTTCTCAGATTTATTAAATTAAAGTTTATACGAACCAATAACATTTTTCTTTTTTTTCTTTTTATCGTATTAAACAAAATTTTATTCAAATTCAGTTTTTATCCATTTTTCATCTTTTTTCGATAAAATCATTAAATTTTAATGTAAGTATTTTTTTATTTTAAAAACTTAAAGGGCCTCTTTCACCACCATCAAGTAAAGTCCCGAGTAGGCTAATTGCCGATTAAGGTGACGAGTAACTATGCATACGCATTTCACAATCGCCGAATAGCGCTACCTGACAAGTAAAGTAGCCAGTAACTTACTTCTAACATCATCTGCCGATTAGTTTGTTTAACTGACGAGTAAGACGAGTAACGGTACGTGCAGTGAAGTAAAAAACTATTATAGCTAACCTTATAAGTATATTTATTTGACAATAAATTATTAAACATTTACTTATTTCATTTATCGATAATCAAATAGACGATTTCGAAAAATTTGCACGAAAAACACCAAGAATTATTTATTATTATATTTTCGGCTCTCACACCCGCGTACAAAATATATACATACAGGGCCAAAAAAATTTATATAATAAACATAAATATATATACCAATAAATAAACTTACATAAACTCCACATAAATAAATACTTGTAGCGGGTGGTGGATTACGCCCCGGCGGGGGAGACCAAACAGCCGGGGGTCAGGGCGACAGGCTGAGAAACCGACGGACTATCTTAGCCGAGTCTAGCAGCACCGCTTTCTGCATCTTGGCTGCGAGCGAACTGCCGCGGAACCCCAGTCGCCTCATATGGTGAGCGAGGCTCACTGGGATCAGCCCATTCGCAGATATAACGATTGGGATGGTTTTAGTGGACTCCACATGCCACATGCTGGAAACCTCGTGAGCCAGATCTAGATACTTTCGTTTTTTCTCTGTCTCCGCTTTCACGAGGTTTTCGTCATGTGGGATGGTGATGCCACTAAAAACACCCTGGACTGTGCCCGGTCCATCAGCACAATATCAGGCTTATTCGCCAGAATCGTCCTGTCCGTGATGATGGACCGTTCCCAATAGAGCCGAACTCCGTCACGCTCGAGTACTGGCATCGGTGTGTACCTATAATATGGCACTTTCTCATCCAGGAGATCGTATTTCAGAGCAAGCTCTTGGTGAAGGATTTTGGCCGCTTGGTTGTGTCTGTGCAGATACTCAGTGTTAGCAAGAGCCGAACATCCCGACAGCACATGCCTGAGTGACTCACCGGGATGGCGACAAGCTCGACAAATGTCGGTAGTGCCATCCTTCAGGATGTACTTTCGGTAGTTCTTATTATTATTATTATTTTAAACAATTGATATTAAAATATATCTTTGTTACAGAGTAAAGTTAGCACTTCTTTCTCTCTTGATTATATCCATGTTTTACTAATTTAATATCGGTCAAAACTCTAAACTAAAAAACTACCTGCGAATTTTAATAACACCAACATAAACAAAACCTTTGTAGTAATGACGGACGGACTGGCACTTAACCGATTTGACACGTGTTTGACATCTGGCAAACACAAACTGACCGAATGTTGGAACGCATTATGACAAATCATTCAACTAACCGCCAAGTTGTTACTCGGAACTACATTTTATAATGTGAAACTGATAATAGTTAATTGTGACTTTTACTTGCCGATTAACGTTATTCAGCAAGTAACTACTTATGACTTTACTTGACGATTGTGAAAGAGGCGCAAAGACTATTAAGTAACGTTTCTTTTGATATATAGATGTCATATAAAATTAATGTCACTTTAATAGTAATTCACATTTTAAAAAATATCCCTAGACCGTGTTGATGTGTGTATAATAGGTACCTACTAACTATCTATTCTGTGGTACTACTAAAGTAACTTTTTTTTATTACACGCTATTATTTTACTACACACACCGGCATATTTAGCGGAACATAAAATAAAGGTTTGACATCAGTATCATATAAGGTTGCTGGCTGGTTTATACGGATTCGGTATACGGTATACGGTTTATGGGCACTCGAAATGCGAAGAATTAATGGTCAAACCTACAGAGTGATATCCAGAGATCTTCGTCGACCAGTTTCAACGATCCATCGCATTATCCAACGGTTCAGGGAGACCGGTAATTATGTGAGAAGAGCAGGACAAGGCAGAAAAAGACGCACTTCGAGTAGGGATGATCGTTTCATTCGGCTTCGTGTACGTAGTAACCCCCGTTTGACGGCCGTCCAAGCCTGACACGAGTTAGAAGCAGTGCGGGGTGTAACCGTAAGTGAGCGTACGGTACGAAGAAGGTTCGAAGAGGCTGGTTTGGGTTCATTTGTGCCCGCCAAGGCTCCAAGGCTCGAGGTAAATCATCGTAGAAACAGGTTAACTTTTGCTCAGGAACATCGACTTTGGAACGCGGACCAATGGAGTAAGGTATTGTTTAGTGATGAGTGCAGAATTCTCTTAAATCAAATTGACGGCAGGCAAAGAATATATAGACGCAAAGGAGAACGATACATTCAGACAAATTTTGAAACTACAGTTGCATACGGTGGTGGATCAATAATGGTTTGGGTGGGCATTTGTTTGGGAGCTCGCACAGACTTGGTAGTGATTGACAGAGGGAGTCTGACTGCAGACCGCTATATCAGAGAAGTTTTAGAAGAAAATGTCGTACCGTTTGCCCCATATATCGGTGACGATTTTGTTTTTATGCAGGATAATACCGCATACCGCTCGGGTAACTCAAGCTTATCTTAATGATATGAATATCACTGTTATGAAGTGGCCGGCGAGATCACCGGATATGAACCCAATAGCACGTTTGGGACTTGCTGAAAAGAAAAGTTAAGTCCAGAATTTCAGCTCCTGCCAACGTGGGTGAACTGCGAATCGCCGTAGTTGAGGAATGGCGGAGACTATCCCAGGAGACCATCGATAACATAATTCTCAGTATGCCTAGACGGGTAGACACTTTAATAAGAGCACGTGGAGGAAATACGCGATAATAATCACCATTTTTCTAATTTAATTAATTGTTATTTTAATATTAATTTTCACTTTTCTCGGTTACATGAAAAGTTCAAAAATGTACTATTTTTCATAAATAGCCTTTACTTTACTCGCAAAATCTGTTCTTAATGTGATCTCATTTTAAGTAAAACAAATGAAACTTTAAATAACAAAAGAAGCGTAGTAAGTAGTAAGCGTAGTAGTTTTTAATTATGGACCTTTTTTTTGTGTTCCACTAAATATGCCGGTGTATTTATAAAGTGATACAAATATGAACATACAAACTGGTGAATTATTTTCATCTGCCGGCGCCATCTGGATACCTTGTAGTGAACTATTATGATTTACAGGCCAATTATTGAAGGAGGAAGCATACTAGCTATTGATTTTAATTATAGTTCACTCACGGCATACTAGATGGCGCTGTGCAGAAATCTGAATCACGCTAACGAGTGTTTTATGTGGAAGTATAAGGGTCTGGCGTGATCATGAAATAAACGACTTGTACTGAGGAAGGTGTTATTTTGTGCTTGCCTACTCGTACGACGAACTACTCTTGGGACTTTTGCTAGACGGGATTCGTGGGAAACCCGTTCATGGTCCTTCGAGCCGGATCTGTCTCTGTAGACGGAAACCGGTGGTTTTTGTGTTAAGCTTGTGGGACAGTGGATTGCTGTCGCAACCCGCGAGCAGGAAGGTGGCGGATTGTGGAACCCTGCCATACTTTCGACAGTTCCCTCGTGGGAGGAGACTGTCAGGTGGAGACGACAGTGCAGTTGGATGCTGCGGCGAGACGCAGCGGAGCAGAGCAGTCGTGACGTATTCTGACGTCACAACCGGAGCAGGGCGTGGGTGACGCGTTCTGACGTCACAAACGGAGTCAAGTAAATTTGTGTGGAAGTTAAGTGTGGTGGTATCCTGGACAACTCGCTGGTTCAATTCATAACTACCACAAATCAAAATTAAACTTTTTTACAGAAGAGCTAAACAAAGAAAAAAAAACTGTTTTTGGTCAAATGCTTTCTTATTTTATATCAAATATTATGCATATTATACATCATTAGAAGCATATTTTTACACAGCATTAAATGTTTTAAGTAGTTTTATAATAAACTGAATGCTAGAGGAGATATAAGCATTTAAGTTACTTTTGAATATAAAAAAAGTTTTTGAAATATTCTAAATATAGAGTAAAACAACCGTAAGTCAATAAAATAAATGTATTAATCATGTTTGACCATAAAATTTTTTAGGAACACAATAAAAATCGCCATGCAATTTAATAAAATAACTAAAATGCTATCTAAAACATGATACAAATCAAAGTTTCCCTCAAAATAACAAATATAAATCTTCAAAACTGTTGTAAAATAATCATCAATTATTTTTTAAGTTCTATCCAAACAATGAAAACATAAAAGTAAAATAATAAAATTAGCGAAGCTAAATATCAAAAGTTTACGTAAGTTTTTCAAAACTCAAAATAAAACACAGACTTTATAAACATGAAGAAAACATTCAAAACTTTTGAGCAATCTTCTTTATCATTATACTGTTAATTTTTAAATCAACAATAACTATTAAAATGTTACTTTATAGATAAAATAGTTTATTAAATGCAATTAGGAACACTTGAGATCACAAAACACAACCATTTTTAATACATAAACATTTTTAAAACGCATAAGTACTTCAATGTTACTTAACCTATGTGGGTGTACCACACACCCAGTCACTACTTTTGTCTTAATTTAAATAGAAGAAAAATCTGAACTAGAGCTGGTCAAACTTATAGAATCAGAAGCGTCGCTATCATAATCGCTTTCTGGAAAAACTACGTTTGGTTTTAAACATGCATCATCAAATAGAGACAAATCGAGGCCGTGTTGACTGTCAGGAATATAATTACTATCAAAAGACTCATTCTGAGGCACATCTGGTTCTTCCAACATTGGATAGTCAGTTTGCGAATGCTTTTCCAACTCTTGAAAATTTTAGCCATTACTTCTACTGTTATCTCTTACCATGTTAAGTATTCTATGTACTCTTCTACTCATTCTGTAACAAAACAATAAATAATAATATAATATAATGGACTTTAAATACCAAAAAAACTACCCGCCCACCCAAGCCGCCGGCTCCTTTGAAATCATACTTACATGATGGTTCAAAAGGAGCCTGGCGTTTTTAAAATGACTAAACTTCGTAAATTAATATATTAAATAAAATACCTAGTAAAAAACCTAAATCACCTTAAATTAAACTTCATTTGTTGAATTTACAGTTCTGTAGAATACAATAACATACAATTTTGTTGTAATGAATTAAAAATGTTATTAATTTTATAATTACATTACAAATAACAATTTTAATTAATGTTTAACGTATTATACGTAGAAACACACATATAATTTTATAATTACAATGATTACCATGCTTTGCACAAAAAATGCTAAAGTAACGTATCTCAAAACATGACCTTATGGATCAACCTATGACTGTATTAACCCTTAACTGGTATTGTAAATTTGACATACGTAACTGGTATCGTGGGGGCCGTGCGGCCCCCATAGTATATTTGCTTCTAGCAAGTAAATGTTAACTATGTACTTAAATAAATGGTCAGAAATAATAATTAATAGGCTTGTTTTATGTAATCAAATAGTTTTCATTAATATAAATCTTCTTACTTAAATACTAGAAGAGATTGCAAAATAGTATCAACATTTTGGTAATATTTTTTTCTACGTTTTAAATATTAATAAAAATTATAGTTTAAGAAGTTAAATTCTAATATAACATTATTTTACTTAATTTATAATACATAAACTAAAAAAACAAATAACGTTTTATAATCTCTAATCAAAATTTCACAAAAATCAACATGCAATAAATCACTTCTAATCTTTAAGCTCACAAATACTAATATGAAACTTTGTTCAGTGTCGATAATTATCACATAGTGTTTTAGTGCTACTATGGACTTTGCAAATGAATTGTGAACAATTATTGCACTTTGTAGCAAATTTCCCATCTTTTTTATCATTCAACAAATCAAGTGTTACTGGATCTTCACAATTACTTATAATTTCACTATCACTACAACATTCTTCTTCTGGCCTGCTACCAATCACTGATTGGGAATCGGAATCTTCTTGTAAGAGTTCTTCTATTTTTTTATCACTCAAAAGCCGCGACATCTTGAATTAATAAGTGTAAAAAATAGCAAACATATGAAAATTGCTGTGCAAAAAAACTTACGTAACTGGTATCGTGGGGGCCGCGCAGACCCCAACACGTGCATACCTGGGTCCCAGTAAGTGATACAGTGCCGAACGTCCGGCACCCGCCACCATTAGTGACGTAATGAGAATACTTAAAATGGCGGCTACTCACGATGCTTAGTTTATTAGAAAACCAAGAAAACGTCATGCGTGGGGGCCGCGCGGCCCCCACGATACCAGTTAAGGGTTAAAACAACTCCGTTTAAATAAAAGTAAAACTAGTGTATTCCACGTATTCCAGAATAAGGCCCTTTTAATTTTTATAAAAATGATAATAATAGAAAGTAGTTTTTTATATTCAAAATAAACTGTTTTTAAATACCGTAGGTACTTCATATTAAATAACTTAAATGCAAAACGAACACATTGCATCATAAGTTTATTTTGATTAAAAAACATTATGTTAATTTAGGCATATTTTTGTGCAAAACAACCCGTTTTGAAATATGCTTCTTTTGATTTAAAAATAGTGTCTTACTTACGTGAATCCTTTATTCAAAAACTGAAGTATTCCGAAATATGGTCGTCTTCTGTATAAAATTAATGAATAACACAGATTACATTTTGAAATATGGCACTTTTGCACAAAAGAAACGTGCTTTCAATTCGGTTGTCGACGCATAACTCACAATATGGCGGTTTAGATCATATTTCGCGCGTTCAAAACGAAAATTCAAAAGTAACGGTTGCGTTGTTTTTGTAACTTAAAATGTGAAATCAATGGGTGTCTTTTTAAAATATAAAAATATGAAGGATTACGGTTGTATTTTTGGAATAAAAACATTTTTGCAATTTTCTTATTTGTGGTACTTTTGAATTGAAGCAGCGAACTGTAAGTAACTTTGAATTGTTTTTGATGGCAACAAAGTGCAATTTAATTGAAGATTTTGGACTTGGAATTTGTGGTATTTTGTGAAAATTGACACTTAATAAATAATTAATTGAATTCAAGTGATATTGGTGAAAAATTAAATTTAAATCTGGTGACGTCATTTGGACTTAGAAAAATTTCGGGACTTTAACTTAGTAGTTTATAAATTTAAAAGACTTGTAATATTTGTGTGCATGTTAGTAAGGACTTAGAATTGTAAGCGTAAAAACGAAGGTACGGGGAATCCATGCCGGTTTTCGCCCAGAACTAAACGGTTCAAAGACTTGTAATTTTTTCGCAAATTTTATGTTAAAATTTAACTTGTTTTGTTTTCAAATTTAGTCTTGTGGTTGAACCGAACGGTTCAAAAGACTTGTGATTTTTTCGGAAATTTTAAGTTACAATTTAACTTGTGTTTTGTTTTCAAATTTAGTCTTGTGGTAACAATATGGTTAAGATGGAAGGTTTACTAAGTGTTCAGAACGATTTATCTAGTCGTATATTTAAAGCTAAAGTAAATTATAAAAAGTCTCCAAAAGAGCGCATTACTAAAGACTACATTGAAAACAGATTAGAGTCATTAGAAAATTTGTGGCTAGAATTTAAAAAGGGTCACAAGAATTTATTACTTCAATGCGATTCTGCACTTTTAAAGAGCGAATCATACTTTGTTTCGGACGTCTATGACAACACAGAAAAGGAATTCATGTTTCACAAAAGTGAATTTAAATCAGCATTAGCACAATTTACTACTACTAATCTATCTGCTAGCAATCAAGCTGTGTCGGCGAACGTATCATCATTCAAATTACCAAAAATCAACATTCCCACTTTCACTGGGAAGTATACAGAATGGACTACGTTCCAGGAACTATTTGAATCGCTTATAATTAACAATGAAACACTTGATGATGTTCAACGTATGCACTACCTCAAAGGACACTTGTCTGGCGAGGCAGAGCAGCTTTTGCGGCACATTCCAACACAACAAGCTAATTTCGTAAGATGTTGGGAATTATTATCAAAGCGGTACAATAATAAACGGCTCATATCAAATAATGTGTTAAAACGTCTCTTAAGTCAAAGGAATCTTGCATCAGAGTCGGCTAGCGGGTTAAAATCACTGGTGGATACAACTAACGATTGTTTAGCAACTATCACAAATTTAGGAATTGATACAAAAGGTTGGGATATATTATTGATACATATTTTATCGTTAAAATTGGATCCCGAAACACGGCGTCAGTGGGAATTCAGCAGTTCTGATTCTTCTGATGAATTACCTACATATGCGCAATTTGCTGAATTTTTAACCAACAGGTACAGAGCAATTGAGTTTTTAGGAACTAAGCCCACTGTAGGGCAAAATCAATTAGCCAAGGTAAAATCATTACATGTCAAAAACGTTACTGATACAGTGTGTCCGTATTGTAAACTTAATCATAAGTTAACTTTATGTAATCAATTTCATAAGGAAGATATTGATAACCGTCGCAGATTTGTCCTGCAAAATAACATTTGCTTCAATTGTATGGGGAGCAACCATTCTGCCAAAGACTGTCGCTCAAAAATTAAATGTCGCATCTGCAAGCGACAACATCATGTGCTGCTACATCCCAGGGGTAGTGATAATTCTGGAGTAGGTAATAATAACGAAGCAAGTACGTGTGCTGTCACGTCCTCAGAAGGTGCAAATACTTCAAACACAGGTCCATTAGTCTCTTGTTTTTCCACGGACGGAGTACAACAACAGGTTTTGCTTGCCACAGCGCTCGTAAAGGCCATGTCCAGAACCGGACAAGGGTACAATGTTCGTGCACTCATCGATCAAGGATCACAATCTTCATTCGTCACAGAGTCTACAGTACAATACTTAGGCTTGAAAAAGATGATGACGAAAGGCAAAATAACTGGTCTCGGGGGAGACAAAAACATTATCTCTAAGGCCATGGTTTCCATGGAAATACGGTCCCGGTTTGACTCAAATATAGTCATACCGGTGAAGGCATACGTTCTTAAGAACATTACTTCTCTTCTACCGACAAGAAGAGTTGAGGTTGAAATGTGGGAAGAACTCAAGGATTTGCTGCTGGCGGATCCAGAATATCATACGCCTAATCGTATTGATCTTCTGCTGGGAGCAGAAGTATATAGCCAAATACTGCAGGCGGGTATGAAGAAAAACCCAGGTGGCACGCTTGTGGCACAAGCCACCAACCTTGGGTGGATTCTGTCTGGCGTGGTGACTGCAGCAGCCGATTCCTCTCCTCACATTCAAGTTCTGCATTGTTGCGCAGAAGGCAACGAGATATTAAAAAGATTTTGGGAATTAGAATCGGATGTACATCAACCGAAAGAAAAAATGTTCACAGACGAGGAAAGGCGCTGCGAACAACATTTTGCCGAGACAACTCGGAGGGATCAAAACGGTAGATATGTCGTACGTCTTCCGTTCAGGAACGGGACTCCTGAAGTTACAGCTTCAAAAATTATAGCTGAAAAAAGATTGATATCATTAGAACACAGATTAAACAAGGATAAAGAACTAAAAAGAAACTATCAAGAGGTATTAGATGAGTATTTAGCTTTGGATCATATGGAAGCAGTGCCTGAAGAAGAAATTAATAACCCAAAGGCTATTTACTTACCACACCATGCTGTCGTGAGGAACGACAAGGAAACCACGAAGGTCAGAATTGTCTTCGATGCATCCTGCAAAGGAAGGAACAATCTGTCATTAAATGAACAGTTACTTGTAGGACCTACCTTGCAACCTGAGCTGAGGCATATCCTGTTGCAATGGAGAACTTCACCAATTTGTATATCGGCCGACATAGTAAAAATGTATCGGCAAGTGAAGGTTGATGCGCAGGATGCGGACTGTCAGCGAATTCTGTGGAGAGAGCGAGAAGATCAGGAAATAAAGAGTTATAGACTAACACGTGTTACATTTGGCACGGCCTCTGCTCCATACTTGTCAGTAAAAGCTCTACAACAGGTCGCGCAGGATCACGGTGCAGATTATCCTGTGGCTGCTGAAAAAGTACTTCGACACTTTTATGTCGATGATTTCATGACAGGCGTACAAACTATATAAGAAGGCAAGGTGGTGTATAAGGAAATGAATGAGCTATTAAGCAAGGCTGGGTTTCAAATACAAAAGTGGAATAGCAATAGCAATGAATTAATAGAAGCAATGAAAGGACAGGGAAAGGAAGAGGATGTCAAGGAAAACCTGAAAATAAAAGAGGATGAGTTAGTAAAAATAATGGGACTTACCTGGAACCGAAGCGACGACACCTTCCGCTACGTAGTGAATCTCCCGAAGCTGGAACATCCTGTAACAAAAAGAAAAATTATTTCTGATATCTCTCGGCTTTATGATCCTCTAGGTTGGGTGGGACCTAGCATAATTTTAGCAAAAATAATAATTCAAAGGCTTTGGATAGCAGGTATAGATTGGGACGCGGAAGTCCCTGAGAACATATTAAAAGATTGGCTAACTTACCGAGAGGAACAAATCATGTTCAATAACATACGGGTACCGAGATGGATCGGCATGAAGGCAAACGGAGGCTTCTGTGAGCTGCATGGCTTCTGCGATGCATCGAAGGCTGCGTACGCGGCAGTGGTCTACATGCGCGTTATTGACGTCTCGGGAAGAGTACATGTCTCGTTAGTCACGGCGAAGACAAAGGTGGCACCTGTAAAACAAATTTCAATCCCTAGGTTAGAATTATGTGGTGCGGTGTTACTCTGTAGATTGCTTCTTGAAGTCGCGCAAGTTTTGAAAGTGGACAAGGGTAACATTCATGCATGGACTGATTCCACGGTTGTTTTAGCGTGGCTTAATAATCATCCTAACAAATGGAACGTATTCGTGGCAAATCGTGTTTCTGAAATATTTACCAACTTAGAGCCAACCAATTGGTGTCATGTTACCTCAAAACAAAATCCTGCTGATTGCGCGTCTCGAGGATTGCGTCCTTCTGAATTAGTCACCAACAAGTTATGGTTTCATGGCCCAGAGTTCATTTCACGCGAGCCTATCACTTACCAAAAACCGAAGGAAATGCAGACTGACCTGGAAGCAGTTAAAGTTCATTTTACTACTTTCGACGAATCAGTGTGGGACAAATATTCATCTTTAACTAAAACCATTAGAGTGATGGCATACTGCCGGCGATTTGTTAACAATGCTAACAGGGCTAAAGGAAGTAAATCAAGTACACCATATTTAACCGCACTGGAATTAAACGAAGCACTGAAAATTTTGATAAAATTGTGTCAACAAAATAATTTTGAGAATGAAATTAATTTAATTAAGCAAAATAAAAACTTACCCAAAAATTCTAAACTGAGAGCGTTGAATCCCTTTCTTGACGAAGATGGTGTGTTGAGAGTAGGAGGTCGGCTATTACATTCGGATTTAAACCTAAATAGAAAACATCCTATGATAATACCGAAACAATCTCATTTAACGCAACTCATTATAGGCGATGCGCATAAGCAGACACTTCACGGGGGGCCGCAACTTACCTTGACATACATCCAGAATAAATACTGGGTCGTAGGAGCGAAGCAATTGGTCAAGGCTTATTATCGGCAATGTGTCACATGCGTAAAAAATGCAGCTGCCACAAAAAACCCTTTGATGGGCCAATTACCCACAGCTCGGGTAACACCAACACGTCCCTTCAGTCACAGTGGTGTCGACTACGCGGGGCCGGTTCAAATACGCACCACGAAGGGTCGAGGATATAAATCCTACAAGGGATACATATGTTTATTTATTTGTATGGCGACCAGAGCCATACACTTAGAAGTCGTTACCGACCTTTCATCGGAGGGTTTCTTGCAAGCGTTCAAAAGATTTGTGGCTCGGCGCGGTCATTGCTCGCATATATGGAGCGACAACGGCACAAATTTTGTCGGTGCAGCAGCAGAATTGAAAAAATTTAGTACTGAAGAGCAAAATCAACAAACGGAGGTTGCTCAGTTGCTTGCTAATCAGCAGTGTGAGTGGCATTTCATTCCCCCGCACTCCCCGAACTTTGGAGGATTGTGGGAAAGCGGTGTGAAGTCGGTGAAGTACCACTTAAAACGTGTGATCGGCAATTCGACTCTGACATATGAAGAGATGGCGACCGTGTTAGCCCAAATAGAGGCGTGCCTTAATTCTCGGCCTATGTCAGCTCTCAGCGATGACTCGGACGGTTGTGTAGTATTAACACCAGGACACTTTTTGATCGGTGAGGCACCTGTGACAGCTCCAGACTATAACTTTGAGAGTTCTAACGTAAGCTCTCTGCGGAGGTGGCAGCATACTCAACGCATGATGCAATCGTTTTGGCGACAATGGTCGCAGGAATATTTGACAAAATTTTTACTTCGACCTAAATGGACGAGTCAAAATGTTCAAATCAACCTCGGGGATGTAGTGGTAATTAAGGAAGACAATCTGCCTCCGTGCAAATGGTTGTATGGCATAATTATTGCTACCCATCCTGGAGAGGACAAAATTGTGAGAGTGGTCACCATTAAAACTAAAAATGGAACGTTAAAAAGGCCGGTGTCAAAATTATGTTTGTTACCAAAATAATGTAAAACTTGTTGTTTTGTATTTGTATGTGTTACAATTTGTTAAAATTTAAAATTTACTTTAAGTATATTGTATGTCAGATGACAAGGCCTGACTTAGCCCATGGTGGGCGGTCTATTTGCAATGTATAATAGTACCCAGTTGTAAAGGGACAAAGTTTACTTTGCCCTTGGTGGGCGGTATGGTGAATTATTTTCATCTGCCGGCGCCATCTGGATACCTTGTAGTGAACTATTATGATTTACAGGCCAATTATTGAAGGAGGAAGCATACTAGCTATTGATTTTAATTATAGTTCACTCACGGCATACTAGATGGCGCTGTGCAGAAATCTGAATCACGCTAACGAGTGTTTTATGTGGAAGTATAAGGGTCTGGCGTGATCATGAAATAAACGACTTGTACTGAGGAAGGTGTTTTTTTGTGCTTGCCTACTCGTACGACGAACTACTCTTGGGACTTTTGCTAGACGGGATTCGTGGGAAACCCGTTCACAAACAAAAAACTATAAAAGAAATGCAAGAAGGAGAAAAAGGAAACAGAAATAAGTAAAAACTTCATAAAATTTAAAAATTAAATACATGTGACGTGGATGTCTTCAAGAAAAGAGTGACTCAAAGGCTTTTATTAGGTTAGTGCACTCACCATCCTGTACCACGTCTTCACTTGCCATCAGGAGGTATTGTGGTCAAGCATTAACTCATTTTAAGTAAAAAAAAGAAATAAGGAATTTCAAAGGCAAATTGTCGATTGTTCTATAGAATCATGATAGAAAGAAAAACGTGGAAAAAGAGTCTGCAAATTTTTTGGCAGACCGAAGTAAAATAAAAGATTCTTGCTTAGGTAAAGATATTTGAACTTATCTCGAAGACAAGGTGAACGGACTAAACAACACAAAGTACAGAGCAGAATTCACACATGTATGCATTCTGTCGAAGAGGGATACTTGTACCCATAGAGTAACTTTTGTCAGTAAAAAATTACTCTATTACCTCGTTTACATTCAGCCCCTACCGCTGCTCCTCGCGCTGTCGGCAATAATCCCCTTGATACTGCCGTGGCAGGATCGAGAGAAGTGTAGTGTTTACATACTGCCCTACCACTCACTTCGCTTTCGACTTTCGGCAATGGCAGACGTCGAAATAATTACTGCGTCCGCACTGTGTCTTCTCGTAATACACAATTATGTTAGAATTAAAAAAAGATCAAGTAAAAAAAAAAGAAAATACGTCGCCGTAGAAGATGGTTTCAGCTGTATTGGAGCGGCTTAGAATACTAACCCCAATCCCACGCCGGATGGGTGTCGTAAAAGGCGACTAAATCTGGCCCGCTGGCGGTAGGGCCCTTCGAGAGATTGTATTGGTAGTATTGATTTTGATTGTTAATTAATACCATTATTGCTATTATTATTTCTCCATGGGGTTCGCCTAGATAGCTACCACCCTTGAGCAAGAGTCAGCCGCCAAACGACTTTTTCTTCTCTTTTTCTTGGCCGGCAACGCATCAGTGATGCCTTTGGTGTTGCTGATGTCCATGGGCGACGATATCCACTTACCATCAGGTGGATCGTGTGCCGGCTATTTCCATAAAAAATAAAATGATATCTGTCCGTCGTAATAGAACTCTGTAATTATCTACCTACCTAGATAACTGACTTTTATGTGCATTTATATATTTACTTTTTATACACTTACGTTTTTTTTTTCGCTTCTAGCAATTCTAGAAAATTAATTATTTGTTCATTGCTCTAACAAGAGGCATATTTGCGGCTCTCGTAAAAAAAAACAAGACGACACGCACATTCACTTCGTTCAAGAGCTCGGCGAAAAGTGAGCGACGGAGCTGAATGTGAACACGCACTGTCGCTCGCGCTGCCCGTCCTTTGACTTCCGCACAAAAAGCCGCTCTTTTGGGCAGCGCCGGGCAGCGCGAGTAGCAGTGGTAGGAGCATGAGAAGTATCGTGTTCACATACTCGTCCTGCCCACTTCCCTACCTACTTTCCTGCTCAAATGAGCTGAATGTAAACGAGGTGTATGGGTACAAGAGATATTTAAACTAGTTTCTATGTTCTAATTGCACTTTGAAGTCATCAACATCTTATTTAAGAAACATGTAAAATCTCAACTTTTAGGGAAAGGCTACTATACTGTAGATGAGTACATAAATGACAAAGACGCATGGAAATGACCAGATCTGCAACCAGTTCCGTACAGGCTAGTGATACTTCTTTGTAAGAAATATACCAATGTATTTTATTTTTAAAAGATGTGCTGAGGAGTTTCTTTCGGCTTTTCTTCTCCTCCATGACAAAGCACCTTTCCGAAAAGCTGGTAAATTAAAAAAATGACGTGCATAAGTGTATCAATGATACCTACATGAATAAATGATTTTGAATTTGAATTTGAATTTGAATTTGAATTTGAATTTGAATTTCATCATAATACCATACTCTAATCGCAGCGGTTTTCGTAGATCTTCGGTCGACAATTCGCTAGGTGGCAGCACTCTGTAGTGCCGCAGCAGTGTTGTCACCGCGACCTTCATAGACATCATGGCGTATTTGTACCCTGTAAAATAATAATGACTATTGTTTTTTTGCCATAATAATGACTATTGGTTTATTGTCTTGATGTTAAACTTACCTAAACAGTTTCTGGGTCCATAACTGAAAGGCATATACGCTGATGCGGGAGCCACACTTCCGTTCAAGAAACGGTCAGGGTTGAACTCTTCGGCATCAGCACCCCAATACCGGGGATTACGATGAAGTCCCCAAATGTTGATGGAAGTAGAAGAGCCAGCTGGTAGTGTTATCTCTGAATCTTTATAAATTTAATATGATAATGACATTAAATGAAAACTCATAAATACTAAATGTTAAACAACCTATCGTGCACCTCTTTCGCTGTCATAAGTCAGAAATTTATCTCATCTATCCCCTAAACTTCGCCACACGACCGGTGCCTTTCGGAATCCAGCGGATGCCCGCTGTCTTCTTCAAATCGTCAGTCCACCTTTTATCTATAATCTACTATTATATGAATTGTAAGAATAATAATAATGTATAAAACACATAAAAACCCTCCGGAAAAATCTCAAAATGATTGATGAACAATTTTTAAATTTTAATAGTATTTACGTGACATGTTTTGATTTGATATTACTTATTTTTTTTTAATAATTAAAATGATATTTAATCCTTCGAATTAATTAGAACATTTACCTGATAACCGTGAGTGTCATGACGTGTAAACATATTTTAAATGAGTCTATTATGTATATCATTACAAAGTCACAAGGATCGACACTAAACTTACTCAGCTTAACGTCCTCATCATTTCGACGTGCAATTACTGGGACTGCAGGATACAGTCGTAGGGATTCTCGAATGACTGCATCCATGTAGGTACTTTAGTTTTGGTAAATCTTCAAGAGTTACTGGCCTTTTAGAGTCGCCGAAGATTTTACGTACTCTGTAAAATGACATAATTATAAAATAAACTAGGAACCCTTTAGATAACGATAAAAAACAATGTTATTGCTATGAATTTTTATATATTTTTTTGCGAATATCAAAATAAGGCAGCTTTGGTTGTAGCATATTAGATTCGGGCTGATTATTAAAAGTTTATATTTACTCTTCATAAGCCTTTTCCTGTACACTTGAGTGCCTTGATAACATGACGATAGTAAAACATGCACCAACTGCTGAGGTGTCTGTTCCAGCCAGCAATAAGACCAGCAACTCTTCACGAATCTCAACATCTGAGAATCTGTCAGCTCCACCAGACGACTTAAGTAGAAGATCCAGAAAACTTGTTATTTGCGCATTATTATGATCTAAAATAGTAACGAACAGACTATGGCACAAAGTACTTGAACGAGAATTGCTGTATTTTTTAAATTGAATTAAGACATGATAATGGCTTTATTTGTAAAAAGTTAAAGGATACAGTAGACTAAATGCTTACTGAGTATGCTACATTTGGTGTGAATGTTCTCATTTTGAAGCAAAAATTTCTTTTTCCTTATAACCTGTACGGAAACAAAAAGTTTATTTTTTTCCTAATTAACTGTCGAAACAAAAATTCAATTGTAGTTTTGATTAAAAAATCAATGTTATATTTACGTCACCAACTGTATCATGTAATATTTTTCGGTTTTTTTCAAGTTCTTGGTAATCTGGCAGTAATTTATAAAGCAAATCCAATTGAAGCCATGGTTTGACGATTCGTGCTGCTACCAGTTTGCTATATTTATTAAATGCCGTCACAAATGGATGTCCGTCTTGTGATTGTGCATTCATATCGATACCTAATGCTGTTTCTGAAAAAAATATTTTTTTGCTTAAATTTTTGAATAAATAAATCTTTAAATTTTTGGCTTTTTTAACGTTTATATAAAGCAGGTATAAGTATCTAGATATACACTTTTTAAACGTAATATTATAATGTTAACAATAAAAAACATATTAAAGAACAAACTTATACCTAGTATCTAGTAAAAAATAAAAATATTTAAAGTTTTGCTGTAATTATGCCATTATATTTTAATGTAATTACATCTTTTTTATTTTAAGAGATCAGTGAAGTTAATGAAACCACATTGTAGAAGTATAGCTTCTATACTTACGGCAGATTGAATCGAACGTATATGACGACACGTTGTTCCATATTGAAAATGAATCCTCGCCGACCCTTGACTTTAAACAGCTCATCATTATAATACTTTGTTCTACGAATATCTTTATAAAACCATTGAGGATTTTTGGCGCGAACATGGAAGCTACAATTTTTCGACGGGGATGCCATATTTGTACTGTGGAAAACAAGTGTTGAAGGCATTAAAAAACTCATTTCTATTCTTTTGGTTTCATGTGAAATACGTTTAATTATTGTAGTGCATGTTTCCGTTGTGGGAGGGAGGGAGGTGCCACGCATTTTTTAAAGTATATACCATCATACATGTTAAACGCGGATTGTTGCAAAGTAGACTAATACACGTAAACTTTGCACTTGGTGTAATGTACTATCTTTTTTATATCAGTAACATAAAATAAACGAGATTGCAAATAATCTTTGTAAGGTTTATGTTAATGAAATTAATTAATTATAATATATTGTGGTTAAAACAAACAAGTAATGTTAGATCCAAGTAGACTCAACCAAGAAAATAATATTACCTGGCGCAAATAATGTTCCATTTCCTAAGAGATGACGGACAATTTCATAAAACGGTTTTTCTAATGATGTTTTCATTACCACGCTAGCGATGACTGGATCAGATACCACTAAAAGAAAATGGCATGAAACTGTTTTTAACAACATAATGCATAATGCATAATGCTAATTGCTTACCATCTGCTATGAATTTCTGTCAAATATATTTCAAAACCTTCTTTACCACTATAAATGATTGAGAAAGTTACTTGTATAAATATGCCGAAGGCTCTTCTTTCGGTATTGCGTTGCACATTAATTTATGGCAGCATTAATTTATACCTTTTGATTGATAGTTCAGGAGAGAAAAGGTATTAAAATAAGTAACAGAATATATTTCTGTTCTTCTTTCGGTTCTTCGTTCGGTTCTTTTATTTTTTAAAAGAGAAGAGTACTTGTTTTGTATTGTGCAGCTTGCCATATATATTTAATAAATTCCACAAAGGTTTCGTCGGTGGTTCTAATTATTATGCGCGACATAAATATGGGTTTGATCACACTGGGTTTGATCACAATTTAAT
The DNA here is from genome assembly GCA_911387775.1 of Thymelicus sylvestris. Classification (NCBI taxonomy): domain Eukaryota; kingdom Metazoa; phylum Arthropoda; class Insecta; order Lepidoptera; family Hesperiidae; genus Thymelicus; species Thymelicus sylvestris. The sequence continues at coordinate 15,367,121 of OU426891.1, read as the reverse complement.
TTGATTCTCTAATCATCCTAATACATTATTATCAGTCTGGACTCTGGACAGTTTAAATCATAGATATATATTTTATAGTTTATACAAAATAAATAACATTTAGAACCAAATATGAGTTTAATCTAATTTGATTGATCGATTTGATATATAAGTATATCATTACTGAAATATATGTATACTTACTAGCAAAGTACTGAGTTCCTATCCAACAATTTGTCAATCCATATTCATTTTTCAAGGCTTCACGTCCTAATTTCTGGAGTGCATTCATTCGATCTGTAAGGAAAAACATTGTAAAATAATAAAAAAATACCAAAAAAAAATTACCGACTGCAAAGAAATATTAACACATAAAAATTGTCACACCTATAATAATATTTGGTATTCCAATAATATTTGACGAGTTCCCTCAATAGGGATGTTGACTAATTTTAGGATTCAATTTGATTTCATAGATAGAACCTTAAGCTTCACTAAAAACATATTATAAACATAATTATTTTCAATTTAAAAACAAGAATTGATAAATAACAATCATTTTCAAAATTCCCACCAAAAACGTCACGTGACGTCACTAGCTGATATTCAGTAATATCTGTCGACTGAAGTTTGTTGCAAATGCTTAAAAAATACGAACAATGACGTCATAAGCTCAAAATGGCGTTTGAGTTCACGTGACAGTGAGTATTTTTAACATTTTAAAATAATTATATTAAATTTATTGTGATTGATTTCGACAAAAGAATAATATTTTGGGTGATTAAATGTTTTCCTTGATACTTTAAACATAAATTTATTTTCATTTACTGATAGTGTCAACATTCCTATTTCTCATAGATCATAAATTATGATCAGAAAAATACGAGAAAAACAGTCTAACTGAGAGAAAAACAATGTTTCAAAGTAACCTAAACAAAAAATATGAGAGCGATAACTTACCTTCATCAGTTCCAAGGAACATAAGACCGTGTCCTAATATCGGCCAAGCCATGTATTTGCTCTTTATCTTTCTGGATAAGGACATTATTCTCCTCTTTTTCCACAGTCTTTGTATTATCCATATTAGCAACACCACGACAAGTGTAGAAAATATCACCGTCATGATTAACAGTACATTTATTTGACTGTGGTTGTAATATTAAGTACTTCTGGGTATTGAAAGACAAGATTTTATTCTTCATGAAACTTTTTACTCCCGTGGAAATAAATAGAATACTGCCTAGAAATTAACAAGATATTCGTTTATATAAATATTGGTTTTTTTTTTACCCTTGAGGCAACGGAACAGGTTTATACGATTGCAACAACCTTTGATTTAGGAATCCGTTTGCAAAATATTAAGCTTCAAGATACTTTGTTTAGAGTCAAGTATGCTCCCCTCTCTCTACTAGCTAAACGGTTGGTATTGGATACATGAAAAAATCTCAGAAATAGCATAATTATTACGGCCCTAATTTAGTCAACAACATTCGAGAAAAATAGTGGTAAAACTCCTAAATTTATGAATCACGAGTATCTAACCGCCCTCGCTTTGCTACAGTTTTCTTATTTTCTTACACCTTGGGTTACATTATTGGAGTTTTATTAATGATCCCTAATTTTTTTGAAAATATAATATAGTCTATGTCAACCGGGGACAGTGTAGCTTCCCGACAGTGAAAGAATTTTTCAAATCAGTTCAGTAGTTTTGGAGCCTATTCAACGCAAACAAACAATCAAATCTTTCCTCTTTATAATATTAGTATAGATAACCTCTTTAAATTCGGAATGACGACTAAAAAATTATACAATAATAATTTGCAATTCATATAAACAAACAAAGATGAACAAAAGAAGACAATTATTGAATAACTTGAAAACTATATTTCTAAATCTATATTTAGAAAAAATAGGAGGAAAACCGACTTAAAGTGTGTTCCTTGTGCACGACAACGCGCCTGTGCACACATGCCATATTGCGACGGCTGCCATGCACCGAAAACCATTTTTCGAAAACTTGTGCTACTCACCCCCCCAGTGACTATTGTTTTAAAAAAAGGTCCGTGTACAACAATGGATAACGTGAATAAACACCTTTTATTTAGAAGATCTGTAGGTTACTGTGCCCATACTGACAATGACTATATTATGGTATCTTGGTTGGGCAAGGTACCAACAAAATATAGCACCTCCTGTAAGTCTAGACGAAATATTAATATTATTGTTATAATGATAACTAATAAAATATATTTGAAACATGAAATTGATTGTATTAAACAACCTTTTTATGAAATTCGTTTTGGGTGAAAACCATTAAAGTAGTAGTCGGTTTAATATTCACCCGCCTACTAAGTTTAACCATTATACTTTAAATAGCCTACTTTGTTAGTATTTTTGAATAACTTTCATTTTTATTACGTCATATGATCATGATTATTCCTAATACTGTCAATAAATTCGTATATGTTTGGTTTGAGGTAGGTGCCTATAATAGTAACATCAGTGAACGAATATACTATGGAATAAGCCTCTCAATACATTCTAACGTTAAATATCAGCACCAAAACTCACACAAATACGAAGTATACATGCACAAACCACTCACTACGGTATACAAACTCATCAATTGGTATATTGTCAAGTAGTTGTCGAACCATGCGAAATCGCCAAACGGGATTGGTTCTCGGCTTGACCCGATCACGGCAATTGGTTCGCGCCTCAGTGTACTGTCTAATGCGTTGTCGCATTGTCAGTCATGTCGTCAGTTCCGTGGATGTTATTATGTATGAGGGAACCAATCATAATAAAACAATAATAAAAATGGTTTTATATTATATAAAATATTAATAATACCAATTTTTTCTCTTATTACAAAAATAATTATTTGTACACGTTATTTGTTTTACAATAGTAAAAAATAGGCAGCTATAAGGATTGCCGACGGAAGTGAAAAATCCATCGTTTTAGCCCATACCCCCGATTGATCTGAATTTTGGTATACCTATGTATTTCGACGCGCTGATAACGAATATCTTAAGCAAACTACGCATAATTATGGGGAACTAATTTCGCATTTTAGTTGAACATAGAATGTCAATCTTTTAATGTGCTACAAATTTTGTAGGAAACATTTTTCTTTAAAATTAATATTTTGCCAAATAAACGTGAAAAATAAAAAATAATGTTTTTTCAAGGTAAAGTTACCTACCCTATAATATTCGTTATCAGTTCGTCAAAATATACATAATATTAACATAGATATACCAAAATTCAGATCAATCGGAGATATGGGCTAAAAGGAAGTTCACCCCAATATATTGACAACTCAAAACAATATAATTTGCAATAGTAAAAAATAGGCAATTATAAGGACTGCCGACAGAAGTGAAAACTCAGAACAATATATTGAGTACTGACTATTGTACTGCACAGTGATTCTACAAATTAATCAATTCAAATTAAGATTGTCGAAAACACTGTAAAAACATTGCACAGTACACACTAGGGCTGGTAATATCGGAAGGTTTTCAATTTCGATATTGATTTTTCATATTTGATCCTATTATCGGAGTTCAGATATCAATATCAGAATTATACATAGTTTTATTTAATCATTTAAATTTCATTTTATATTGTAAAGTATCAATAGGATAATGAAATAATAAATTCGTACAGCGCTTTTAGAAATCATCTGGAATCCTTTCATCGTCAAATATAAATTTTCTTCTTTAAAATGAATCGAACATATTACCGAATGTTTGCTAGGTATCCAGTCATTTTCCTGTCTCTCTAATTGAAAAGCTTTTATCCACAGATCTTTACGTCACGGGTCTTGTGGGAATCTAAATTAAAAATAAAACGAATTTTATTCCTATAATAAATTGTTAGTAAAAATATACTAACTACATTTTGCATAAAAACATCCATATGAAAGTTAAATAGATTTTTGTAGTTTTAGATTTCGTTACCTATACTTACACGTGAAATGTGATTCCACGATTCTCGGAACCCTTGGAACGATGATCTGTATGATTTTTGCACCATTTCAGAACACATGAAGGCATTTTGATACTATTTTTTTTTAAATAAATCTTGTTTATGACACTTAAATCCAACGACCGTCCGAACGAGTGACACCGAACTGACTGATTCGCGTTTTGGTTGAGTATCTAAGCCCGGCCCACTGCGGTTGAGTTTTCGTTGCGCTATTTTGAGGTATCAAAGATGCTTCCATGTACGTAGTATATTAGTTCATTGAGTAACATGCCTATTAAATAGCACTGTGAGAGGGTGACATGATACTCGTAATCATCTTAATATATATAAATTTCATGTCACGTTGTTTGTCCGCGATGGACTCCTAAACTACTTAACAGATTTTAATCAAATTTGCACACCGTGTGCAGATTGATCCAACTTGAAAGATGGATAGCTTACAATGTTCCTTAAGGCACACGGAAGGTTAAAAAAAAAAACTTTTGACAGAACGAAGTCTGTCCGGGCAGCTAGTAACCTATAATTATTAAGGTGATTCATTGTAGGATTTCATTAGTTAGCCATTTCTGGCATCCGTGAAAATTGGAGAAATTAAAAACCTTTTGCAATGATCTAATTGACAGCCAATTTTCAGTCTTGTCTATTTGGGCCTGAGTTTCTATGGAAGTTGGGTCTCTCCTTTGAATGATTTTGCTTCTTGCTCTGTGTGTGCCAATTTTTTTTTTAGGTTTAGTCCATTTTACTTCTGCTATGACTGATCCTTTAGTTTCCTTTAAACATAAAACCTGTGTGATGACCTTTGGCTGACACTAATGGTAGTGTTTTATTAGAATTGCAAACAAACTCGCATATCATTAGCTATCCGCTGATCTGTCTTTTCGAATACATAAATCAAATAACCGGCCAAGTGTATATCAGGCACCGAGCAGTGTAGAGTTCCGTAGTAGTAAACGTATATAGTCGATACACGTTGTTAGGCTTACCTAGCCGTGATAGATTTCCTATAATTCCTATTAATCATTACGAGTATAATTCTACGCTACGCACCATGGTATAGATGTTACAAAGCTTTACGTGTTGGAATGTTACAATGTTTGTTTTTAGATCACGTAACACCTTAAAATGTTTAACCATATCCAATACTTTCTAGTAATAAGGGTCTCCAAACTTGAACTCCAAAAATGTAAAGTTCATTTTCTCGTAAAGTATGGATGGCACTTTGAACAAAAAAAGCGGCCAAGTGCGAGTCGGACTCGCCCATGTAGGGTTCCGTAGCAGCAAGTAACATAATATAAAAGTTTTTGTAGTTCGTTGTAACTTTGATCGATGTTTTTTGCGGTATACGATTTATAACGTATTAAAAAAAACTACTTACTAGATCTCGTTCAAATCAATTTTCGTTGGAAGTTTGCATGGTAATGTACATCATATATTTTTTTTAGTTTTATCATTCTCTTATTTAAGAAGTTACAGGGGGGGGGGGGGGGGACACACATTTTACCAATTTGGAAGTGTCTGTCACGCAAACTATTCAGTTTAGAACAAAATGATATTGGAAACCTCAATATCATTTTTGAAGACCTATCCATAAATACCCCACACGGATGGGTTTAATGAAAAAAAAATTTTTGAGTTTCAGTTCTATGTATGGGGAACAGTGAACGAATATACTATATTAGTTCATTGATGGGGAACCCCAAAATTTGTTTTTTTTTCTATTTCTGTGTAAAAATCCTAACGCGGTTTACAGAATACATCTACTTACCAAGTTTCAACAGTATAGTTCTTATAGTTTCGGAGAAAAGTGGCTGTGACATACGAACGGACAGACAGACAGACAGACAGACAGACAGACATGACGAATCCATAAGGGTTCCGTTTTTTGCCATTTGGCTACGGAACCCTAAAAACCGTATGTATTTTAGTTAAAAAATAGTATTCGGTATTTCGGGATATTAATAGAAAGGCATATTTAACTTTTCAGCAATTATATTAATAGAAAAATGACAATATCTTCTTGACATTTACAAATACCGTTTCTTCTACATGGCCATATACTACAATCCCTCACACTAAATTTATATAAAATTATAAACAAAACTAAAGTAATAAATTTGTTTACTTTATACAATAATATGAACAATAGAAATGTTCATAAGTATTATTGTATAACGTAAACAAAAACGATAAAATTAATCAATAAAACGTGGTGTTATAAATAAGCGGCATCTTCGTACTTTACGAGATTGAGTTGTGGATGCGAGGATTCCGTTGGAATCAGCTATTTTATAATTGATTATTCCCAAAGAATACTATCTTCCCAGGGAGCTATTTCTCACCTTTAAAATACTGACGATACCAAACGATCCCTAAATAAGCCCTAAACCAGGAATATGACAGTAGCGACGAGGATGGGATATTAATAGAACCCCTAGCCCTAGCCAAGAATAATATTCTTGGCTCCCAAATAAGAAAATAAATGTAAGTTTGTTTGTTACGCTTTCACGCTTTCAAATAAGGACTCCTGCAATTACATATTGCAGTCAAGTTGACAGTGTCAACCAATTTTACATACCATTTAGGAGTTGCCAATAAAAATTATAAATTTAGCTTTTATCCTGATTAAATTTAAGTCCACATAACGATTCCAAAGCAAAATCAAGACATCACGAGATAGGTATTATAATTTTGGTATGAATCTTAATATTATTCTATAAGTTTCTATGTTCTAAACGAACTTTGAAGTTATCAACATCTTTCATCATAATATCAAATTCTAATCGCAGCGGTTTTCGTAGATCTTCAGCCGACAAGTCGCTAGGTGGCAGCACTCTGTAGTGCCGCAGCAGTGTTGTCACCACGACCTTCATGGACATCATGGCGTATTTGTACCCTGGGAAAAATCTGACATCAACCTTGTTTTGGAGATTAGTTTTAAACATAATGAGAACTTTTACTAATGAGAAATTCACAAATCTGCAACTGGGTTCTTTGGTATTAGATACATATATCTATCTATGATTGTGATTTAAAAACTTTAAAAAGAGATGTTTATTTGACAGTCATAATTACAAAAGATATAAATTACTGATACTAATTGATAATGGTAATATAGATTAGTGATGACAAAATCTGGGCGTGACAAGATTTTATCATTAAATAGGCAGATTAACACTAGTGACTGCTACTGCTATATCTTATGCGCTCTCCACACTCTCTCGCCGAGAATCTCGGCAAGAATCTCGGCGCCTGAAAAAAGAACCTGCGAAAATTATGTGAATCGGTTCCACATTCACGTTTCTCGTGTTTTTCTCGCCTTCTCGCGAGATTCTCACGTGAGTCTGGAGCGCGCATTAAAGCTGGTCATTAATGATCAAGTTTACTTGTCAAATTTGCAGCTGACTTGATGCAGCATCCAGCAAACATGACAGTGTGTAACTATCTGGCTATATAGCTATATCTCGCAAACTTGACAAATTAACTTGATTATGTATGGTCAGCTTTATTCAAACGCAAGATAAAAGTGAATAAACCTAAATCAAATTATTGGCAACAACGTTACTGATTCTAATTCGGTTTTAACATTAAACTTACCTAAACAGTTTCTGGGCCCATAACTGAAAGGCATATACGCTGATGCAGGAGTCACACTTCCCTTCAAGAAACGGTCAGGGTTGAACTCTTCGGCATCAGCGCCCCAATACCGGGGATTACGATGAAGTCCCCAAATGTTGATGCAAGCACAAGAGCCAGCCGGTAGTGTTATCTCTGAACCTTTATAAAATATGACAATTGATAATAATATAGGTACTACTGTACAGTATAGGTACTGCAAAATATTATGTCTTGTCGACTTTACCGACAAAGTAACTCAGATCTATATGGGTGCCAAGTTCTGTGTAGAAAATCCTAAAATTTCAGTTCCAAGAACATGTAATTCAAGCTAAAGATTTGACTTGGCTAGTTTTTACCAACAAACCAAATTTTAAAAAAGTAACTTAATAGAAAAGAGAGTAAGTATATCTTACCGTTTTTATATGAAAACATAAGATGACACTCACTTAGCTCAACATCTTTGTCATTTTCTCGTATAATTATAGGGACTGGAGGATACAGTCGCAGGGTTTCTCGGATTACTGCGTCGATATATTGTAGCCTTGATAAATCGTCAAGATTCACTGGCCTTTGAGAGTCTCCGAAGATTTCACGTACTCTGCAAAAATAGCAATAAATACAATTTTGTACCATCTTTTATAACACACTGTTATATAGATTAATATACGGGTGGATTTTTGAGACGGGTCAGTAAGGGCAGGTACCTTAACCGTTATAGTTACAGGAAAACGTTCCAAGGAGACTATCCATAACTTTTTTAGCTATTCTGAACTGCATTAACAGATTTTTGAAAAAATGTATGGTCAGCGAAAAAAGTGCTAAAATCCAAAAAAAAATTTTTTTATGCCTATCGATCCTACTTCGTATGGGGATCAAAATACTCTATGGGACCATTTAAGGTATGAGTACTAGAAATGTCAGAAAACGCTAAAATCATTTTCCATACATTTTGTACTGAAAAACGATAAATCAACTCGAAATATTCTTTATCGCCAAACAATCCTATTTGTTACTGTGATTAAAAGATTATTTAAGGCCTATTGAAATTTAAATACAAAAACTACGGTAAGACACAACATATCACACAAACTTAAAAATAGGTTATCTATTATTCAAAATGACCGCCGTTTTCACGAATACATAAGTTCACTCGTTTTTGTACTGAGCAAGTAGCAGCGGAAAGTTTTCTTTGATGGATATTATTTAAAATCCTCGTTAATGCCTCTTTCAGCTCCTGAACACTTTCGTACTTTCTTTTGTAGACTTCATTTTTTAGGTGGCCCCACAAAAAAACTCGAGAGGCGTTAGATCGGGGCTGCGAGGTGGCCACTTAATTGGACCATGTGTTGGACCATGGACCACTAACAGCACCTCTTGCAGCGTGTCTTCGTGAAAATGGCGGTCATTTTGAATAATAGATAACCTACTTTTAAGTTTGTGTGATATGTTGTGTCTCTTACCGTAGTTTTTGTATTTAAATTTCAATAGGCCTTAAATAATCTTTTAATCGCAGTAAGAAATAGGATTGTTTGGCAATAAAGAATATTTCGAGTTGATTTATCGTTTTTCAGTACAAAATGTATGGGAAATGTTTTTAGCGTTTTCTGACATTTCTAGTACTCATACCTTAAATGGTCCCATAGAGTATTTTGATCCCCATACGAAGTAGGATCGATAGGCATAAAAATATTTTTTTTTGGATTTTAGTACTTTTTTCACTGACCGTACATTTTTTCAAAAATCTGTGAATGCAGTTCAGAATATCTTAAAAAGTTATGGATAGTCTCCTAGGAACGTTTTCCTGTAACTATAACGGTTAAGGTACCTGCCCTTACTGACCCGTCTCAAAAATCCACCCTGTATAGATGTATATATTATAGATTAATTATAGTCTTAAACATATTTTTTTATAAAAATATTTTTTACCCAGTAAACAGATGGGTGCAGAAACGCCTCTAATCTGGGGGCACGGCAGTGCCCCCGCCAAGTCGAGCAAAAAAGCGGCACGGCCGTACCATCCTTTTCTCGAAGCAATTCAGGCCATTTTCGACCCCCTATAACTTCCTTGTGGATAAAGCTAGAAGTCTGAATTTTCAGCTACCAAGCAGTCATGGTATAAACACGCTATATTTCAAATTTCATTTAATTTGATTCAGTAGTTTTAGAATTATAACTAGTCAAAGTTGCTTAATTTCGTCACTCACTGACTGACTGACCGATCCTCAAAACTCTAAGGCACTTCTAGCAGACATAGAAGCTTCAAATTTGGAACACAATTAGTGTTTAGTGTATAGATCAAGGAAAAACTAAAATATTTTGCAATTTCGCTCCACTTTTCTAGAAATATCAACTGCATAAATAACTTTGTAATCCTATATAAAGGTATATGATTACAAAGTTACATTTGCAGTTAATGAATCACTCTACCTGTATAACAAAGTTACATTTGCAGTGAATGAATCAGTGTACATGTATATAATATGTGTAGATAGGTACCTAGATATAATGGAATAATAGGTGTAGATAGGTACCTAGATATAATGGAATAATAGGTGTAGATAGGTACCTAGATATAATATTATGTTCAAAGATAACTTGTAAAAGGAAAAAAAGTAGGACTATCTACAAAAAGAAATGAGATGCCATCAAAAACATAACTTGTAAAAAAACCCAAGTCTCGCAACTCAGTTCTTCTACCGTAAAAACTTGTGAGATCCATGTAATACCAAGTCGGTTAATTTATTCAGTTCCTACTTAAGGTTCCTTCTGTCTTAAGTTATTACGTAATTAGCTAACCTAACAAGTAACAACATCTTATAGTGACCATATCAATATTGAAAATCTTTTATGTTTTAAATAAATAGATTGACTTGGCAATCGCACTAAACAAATATAATATGTAGGTAGATATTACTTGTGAGATACATTGTGTTTTCATGCGATGGTCAAGTCGATCTATTTATATGGTCACTATAAGATATGGTCACTATAAGATGTTGTTACTTGTTAGGTTAGCTAATTACGTAATAACTTAAGACAGAAGGAACCTTAAGTAGGAACTGAATAAATTAACCGACTTGGTATTACATGGATCTCACAAGTTTTTACGGTAGAAGAACTGAGTTGCGAGACTTGGGTTTTTTTACAAGTTATGTTTTTGATGGCATATTATATTAACGCAAGTTTTGAAGTTGCTGCCATTTGAGTTTTATCGGCAAGAAAAATGATTGACAGCTGATCATTTAGGGATAATGAAAGTCCAAACGTTAAAACCACTTATTGAACAATAAAAAAATAATGATAATTTTACCACCATAGTTCGAATGTTTCTAACAAAATAATCATGTTGGAAACTAGTTCGGTCGAGCAGTAACTGTTGTGGACGCCATATTCCCTTATGTGCTATTTGCTATTTCACACATAATCTATGTGCTTCATATTCCAATAATTAAAAATAAAAACAGTGTTCCAATTAATTCAAATCCTAAGAATTTTTTTGGATGCGGCGAACACAATATGATGCAGATTTTTAATCAATAGGTACTGCAGTAAGCTGTTTGTATTGTTACATAAGTTCAAGCAGATTTAAAAAAATATTTACTTACTCTTCATAAGCCTTTTCCTGCACTTTGGAGTTCCTTGATAACATGACGATAGTAAAACAGGCACCAACTGCTGAGGTGTCTGTTCCAGCCAGCAATAAGACCAGCAGCTCTTCACGGAGCTCAACATCTGTGAATCTGTCAGCTCCACCAGATGGTTTTAGTAGAAGATCCATAATACTCGTGACGTGCACATTATTGTCATCTAAAAAAATAAAGAAGTGAGATTTACTTGCCGTATTTTTAAAATTAAGTATGTTAAAATTAAAACACGCAGATGGTTTATTTTTAAGTGCAAAGGAATTGAAATATAAGAAGCTCCAAATGTTAATACAAAATATTAATATACAGTTGATTGAGTACTTACTAAGTATGCTACAGTCGGTGTGATTGTTCTCATTTTGAAGCAAAATTTTCTTTTTCCTTATAATCTGCAGGGAAAACAAATAAGCTCATTTTTTTTCAAATTATTTGGGTTTCCTTAAAAAGTCACATGCAAGCTTAAATAATAATTAAGCAAGCGGAAAGAAAAATAATTGAAGTTGTTTTTATTTATTAGGTACTTTGGGAAGTCAAAATAAGATTTTTTAATATAAAAGCAATGATAAAACTTTTCATACGTCATCAACTACATCATGTATTATTTTTCGCTTCTGTTCAAGTTCTTGGTAAACTGGCAGTAATTTGTAAAGGAAATCCCAATGCAGCCATGGTTGGAGGAGGCGCGCTGCTATCAGTTTGAAATATTCTGCGAATGTTTCCGCAAATGGATGCCCGTCCTGCGTTTGTACACTAAATCCAATGCCTAGTGCTGTTTCTGAACATAGGTTTAATAATTCAATTAGTATTTCACAACTTTAACTTTGCTAAAAATGATTATACATGATTTAAACTTAATAAATATGTTTACAATTGAAGAAACGGAAGAAAACGAATATTTGGAAAAAATTAAAAATAGTTTAAGCAAATCTGTAATAATGCCATCACGTTTTGTAAAAAAGAGCTCTTCTTTGGTTCTATATTATTATGCAGTTAATAAGACAACACTGTAAAAACAAAATAAACTATCCTTACTGCAAACTGAATTCATCGTATATGACGTCATGTTGTCCCATATGGAAAATGAACCCTTGGCCACACTTAGTTTAAAACAACTCGTCATTATATTACTTTGCTCTACGAGTATGTCTATAAAACCGTTGAGGTTTTTCGGCGAGAAAATGGGAGCTAAAATTTTCCGACGTGGTCTCCATATGTGTACTGTGAAAAGAAGTGGATAGTCAGTTAAAAATTCTAAACTTCATTAATTTTATGTGAGGATTAGTGAATACATGATTGTTAGCTTTGGTGAACGATTAACCCAAAAGATTTGAAATTAAGGTTTTTCTTATTTGTATTTTGTAAATTAATAATTTATTTTCAGTATGTACAGTTTGTGTATATAATATGTCGCAAGAAAATGTGAAAACCGAGATTTGAACAAAAGCACTTTAATTACGATACTAAAGATAATTATCATTGGAGCACTTCAAAATTCAGTTTTCATCGTTCTTCTGCGACATGTAGAAGAGATTCAACAATCTCTGTTTATAAACATGGAATAGATATTTGAAACAGATTTACTTAAATAGTAATTATGCTTAAAATAAATACATATATAATTTGATAACGTTATTTCCAATTAGGCTCTGTTATTAAAATTATGTCATATTACCTGGTGCAAAAATACTTCCATTTCCCAAAAGATGACGGCCTATTTTAATGAGATCTGTTTTTCCTAATGAAACTTTAGATACCACTCCAGCGATGACAGGATCACATATTACTATTGAAGAAAGAAAAATAATACCTACATTACATACATACGTGTACTCAAGCAGCACGGCATGAAATTGTCATGCCCTGCAATAAATCGAAAATAAGAGTTTATTAAAAAAAATGTATTTGTGTACTTATGTACGCAGTTACGCACATAAGAAGTTATAATTAGATTACTCACCTCTTACTTATAAGTAGGTACCTCTCGCTCGCACTTACGACCCGGCGCGCGCTAGCAATCCAACCACGTACCTCTCGCTCGCACCCATGACCCCGCGCGCGCTATTAATCCAAAACAACTCCAGCGAATGCTGTAGCCTGTACGCCTAGTACAGCTTAGTATCACGCACCTTCATCATGTCGTTTTTTGGCTGTCGTATCGTAAAAATTTATTCTCATATTTTTACCAAACGCCCGGCCCCCTTATGAAATATAACTTCAAAAATATGTAAAAATAATTTACCGAAATGTAAATTACTTACTGGCAAAGTACTGAAATCCCAACCAAAAACTTGTCAATCCACTTTCGCTTTTTAAAGCTTCTCGGGCTAATTTCTGGAATGTTTTCATTCGATCTGTAACCAGTCGGTACTATTAAAAAATACCTTAAACTAATCTAACGCCTAGTAAAGAATCACCATACAAATTCTGTACTAAGGAGAGATTTAAGTAACCATTAGTGACTGAGTTGGGCCGTAAGTGTATAAAAATTAAATTAAAGCTACCTTCACCAGTTCCAAGGAACATAAGAGCGTGTCCTACTATCGGCCAAGCCATGTATTTGCTCTTTAATTTTCTTGATAAAATCAATATTCTCCTCTTTTTCCACATTCTTTGAATTATCCATATTAATAACACCACGACAAGTATAGAAAATATCATTATCAATAATATTAAATTTATTAGAAACTGTTTTAATATTCCTTTATTTAATCTATTATCTATGTTTTATTCAATCGATTATTCCGTTACACTAACAAATAACGATTGAACTTGACTAAAATCACTATTTAAATAGAAAAATACCCATTTGTATAGTGGGGGGGGGGGGTTCCTTTCGGGTCAAAACTCATGACCGACTTCCTACACTAAAAAATACATAATAATTCTCGAAATTTGAATAAATAATTAGCTTCTTGCTCTAATCACTTGCCCTAAACCTTGAATCGTGGGTATAGACATAAATAACAAAAAAAAATACCTTCGTGTTTCTTTTTCACGGTTTAGTCTTGGAATACTTACTCATTGAAAGCCCCAAACAATCAATGAATCTTAATGGAATTTATTTTCACAACATAATATACTATTCAATTCATTTCCTTTATTTGTACAACGAATTAAAAACAATTTATCGACTAATATTAGGTACTATTATCTTCAATTTTTGTAGTCTTTGGCATTATTTAGATAAGACATGAAGTAACACAGCCATTACACACTGCACACTAAATTTACGCACAGTCATGTCTTATTTCACTAACGCTGGTCTTCTCGAATGAAGCTTTTCAGATATTAATGATTCCTTCTAACTAACACATTTTTATGTGAAATGATGCCAAGATGAGACCATTTAATATAGTAACTATGGCTTTATATCAAAAAGTTATCAGATCTCGCGTATGGCCAACCTTCTATCTCTACGCGCCCCAACTCTACAAGCCCTAATTTCACAAAATCTATACCTTAGTCAAAATGTGGCTTGGCCGTTTCGCTTCCGTCACATTGGCGTAAGGTGAAAAAATCTATTTACTGTTAATTACTTTTCTGTTATGCAATAGTTTTTTTAGTAACGGCCAAGCCACATACATATTATTATTAACCGAATTCAAAAAAAGGAGGAGTTTCTCAATTCGACTGTATTTTTTTTATGTTCGTTACCTCAGAACTTTGGACTGGGCGAACCGATTTTGATGATTCTTTTTTTAATCAAAAGCTGGTGGCTGTCATGTGGTCCCATATAAATTTTATTGAGATCTGACAATGGCATCCATGATAAAACCATATAATTCTTAAATTTGTATTAAGTATGTGCGCGACAAATGGACGTATAACTCAATATCACGCCAACCAATTTCGATGATTCTTTTTTTAATCGAAAGCAGGTTCTTGTCGTGTGGTCCCACATAAATTTGAACGAGATCTGACAAGTAGTTTTTGAGTAACTTTGAAGTCGGTTATTTTTGTTAGTATAATCCGCGCGCGACGAGATTGGTATGGAACCTTGTCGAAGTAAATCAAAAACAAAAGTTCTCAAGGAGCGTTAGCAAAAAAATCCTGAAAAATTGAGATAATTATTTTTTAGTATTACTTAGTATTAATTATTATAAATTAATTATTTCTACGATCTATCATAATGGTTACCTATATACAGGGTGACTGGTAAGACACTTGTGATATTGATAGGGCATACTCAGTACTCGATTCTCGATCCAAATGTGTAATTTAAAAGGGTGCTTAAAATTTGACCTAATTATCCATTAAAAACAAAAAGTGTGGACACTCGGAACGCACACGGTTAGTAAATAATATTACATCAAAAACGTGGTGAAACACGTGGTGATCAGGTCTAAGATCATAACATCAATTCCTTTGTTTTTATTACCTACTCCCTCTGCCTTTCACTACTGTGGTGAAGAATGATAGTTTTTCCTTTCACTGCTGTCGTTGGATTATTTTAAATTTATTTATTTTTTAGTTTTAATATTATTATTATTTTTTTTGTATTTGTTCTCTATTGATTTTATTTTTTTCTGTTTTATAGTCTCTTGTGAATTTATGCACGCCGATACCCTCTATGTATTACTTAAGTTTCCTTCTAATTAGGTTGCCTGGAAGAAATCGCTATGTAGCGATAAGGCCGCCTGTTGTTTTGTGCTTATTAATTATTCTGCTCTCCTCGTATGACTGTTTATTCTGTGGTGTGCAAACAATAAAGAGTTATCTATCCATCTATCAATTAATTAACTAAGTAATACCTCCAATAAATCACAGTTTAAGAGCTTAACTTTGTATTTTTGCCTGTTATAAGCTAGGAAAAGTATTAAGAGAAAAGGAATCATATGTTGCCCTTATCAAAGGTCATTGATCCCACCAGCTGATCACGCGGCACCGTGCCGCGGCGACGTAAGACCGAGGCGTTTCGAGCATGTGTACACGGTGTCCACGCTTCCGGAGTATTTTGAGATTAATTTGATTAAAGTTAATTTACGGACTGTGAGGATAATTTTGATTTTGATTTTTTTAATCATTAACTATGACCATGTACTATCATGTCCTTGAGTATCTAAAGTCTTTTACCAGTCACACTGTATAAAAAATGTTCATGGTTGTAATCAATTCCATAAAATGTTTAGATACATTATTTTACATTAATGCCTATTTGCTTCATGGCAATCATCATCAGAGTTTTCGTCATCTTCAGAGCTTTCACTTTCGTCAGAAGTCACCTTTTGAAAAATAGAATAAAAATGTAAACAGACCACGTAAGTACTGCAGATGATGGAGATCACTATTGGGGACGTTCTACTTTAAATTATTATGCTTCGCCTATAATATAAAAGAATATATTTTATTTAAAATACTTAGTTACCGCCTGTGTTAATGACAAAATCATATATATAGCTGTCAAATGTCATAGTGAAATCGCTACACCTGACTATTTAGTCAGGTCTGACTATTTAGTCGAATTTTCGACTGCCTCAATTTCAGCGCCCTCGTGGCACGTTTACCTTTTTTATACATACAATATACATGCAAAAGCATAAAGCGCGCCATTTGTTCTTCAATATTTTAAATTGTGGTCAATAAAGTGTATATAAATAAATAAACAAATAAATAAGTATCATTGTTGCCGACGCTACGGCTTGCCGATGACACCTAAGCGTCTCAGTTCCAAAAGGTCGCATCCCATTCTGATCGCGCGCGGATTATAAAAAGATTATTTTGACTTAATATGTACTATTATGTATTCTGTGCTAAGGTGTAGATTCTGTGAAATTAGAGCTTGCAGAGTTAGTGCATACAGCATTCGTCCTAGAAAGGAAGTAGAAAAGAATTTTGATGATCATCAGTGAGTGACAAATTCGGCGATTTTTAGATATCAATAAAATCTGAACTCGGCAACTCGTCGATGCGAAACGAGTAAGATCTAGTTGAACCGACGCTGAGTCGCCCGAGTTAACTCGAGTACATTAAAAAGTTACTCGAGTTATTCGCCCAAAGAGTTTGCTCGAGTTACTCGAGTTCGAGTTTTCGTCGAGTTACCTATCGTTAACAGAAGACTCGCATTAACCTATTAATAATATAATACCCCAAAGTCTTTATATGCAATCAGGCAATGATGGTGAAATTGTATGAAGAAGTAATTCAGGCGAGATTTCTGCACGAGCTATGTAAATAATTATGACTAAGGATGACATTCGAATTAAGATCAACTAAAACATTGAATTAGGCCCAAGGTCTACACAAGAAAACAGAAAGACGGCTAGTCAGCTTCATTAACTGTGTAAGAACTTTTCAGAACGCTCTTTGACCAAGTGGACTGACAACATGAAGATAATAGCGGGTAATGACTGGATACAACAGGCTCGGGACCGCCCAGCGCACGAGAGGAGGCCTATGTCCAGAAGATAGGAGAAATTCAGAAATATGGTTATAATTTTCATGTCCAAATAAAAACAACTGACTGCTCAGTAAGTTAATCTGTACTCAATTTAATTAGTTTCTATGTTCTAATCGTACTTTGAAGTTATCAACATCTTTCATCATAATATCAAATTCTAATCGCAGCGGTTTTTGTAGATCTTCAGCGGACAAGCCGCTAGGTGGCAGCACTCTGTAGTGCCGCAGCAATGTTGTCACCGCGACCTTCATGGACATCATGGCATACTTGTACCCTGGAAAAGGAAATGGAATTCTACTTCTTTCTGACAAACAGGCTGATGATGCACCTGGTAAGCAGCCGTCGTTAAGATAAACAGACTAAGACGAGATAAGGTGACGTCATGACCTAGGCGTCAATAATTTGATTTATAGCCGTAGGTTGAAAAGTAAGTGGTTAATTCACCGAAACACCTCAACCATCAATTAATTGAGTTTTAATTTTGACTTTGTCTTTACAATAAACTTACCTAAACAGGTTCTGGGCCCATTACTGAATGGCATATACGCTGAAGCAGAGATCGCACTTCCGTTCAAGAAACGGTCAGGGTTGAAGTCTTCGGCATCAGCACCCCAATACCGGGGATTACGATGAAGTCCCCAAATGTTGATGCAAGCACAAGAGCCAGCTGGTAGTGTTATCTCTGAACCTTTACAAATTATGACACTAAATTAAAAAATGTCTTGACAAATGGACCAATTACAGGGCTTTATATAACACTATGCATCCGGTCAGCCAAGTAATACTTAAGTGTCGACTATGAAACAGAAGACTCATCATAACGAACGCACTAAGAAACCGCGTACTTTGCATAACGTTGCTTCTCTACTTAGGCAAGAGACGTTTCTGAATACGGCGGTCAGTCTTTATAGATCTCTCGCTAAGATTAACCTGGTAATAATGATGCCCCTTGTCAAATAACAAAATCGATAGGTACTTACTTAACTTAACATCTTTGTAATTTTGTCTATCAAGTAATGGCACTGGAGGATACAGTCGCAGGGTTTCTCGTATTACTGCACCGATGTATTCTAGCTTTGACAAATCTTCAAGATTCAGCGGCCTTTGAGAGTCACCGAAGATTTCACGTATTCTGCAAAATGTAGGGTAATTGTGATTCATTAGGTTGGCACATATATTCCTACCAAATAAACGATTATAATAAGAAACTGTAATTCATAGCGATTTTGAATAATTATACTGCGAACATGATACTAAAGGCAATGTTATAGTTTGTGGTATTCAGGCAGATAATTTAAAAATTATAATCTTACTCTTCATAAGCTTTTTCTTGCACTTTGCAGTGCCTTGATAACATGACGATAGTGAAACAGGCGCCAACCGCTGAGGTGTCTGTTCCAGCTAGCATTAGGACCAGCAGCTCTTCACGAATCTCTTCATCTGAGAATTTGTCTGCTCCACCAGATGGTTTCAGAAGAAGATCTAGAAAACTCGTGCGTTGGGCATTATCATTATCTGAAAAAGTTAAGAAAAGTGTGGGAATTGCTGTGATTTTAAGCTTTTCTAAAAGGATTCTAATAGCTTTTTTGGATTTTATGGAAATTAAATGAAAAAATGATCCAAATGCAAACATGCTTACGAGGGATGCTCCAGTCTGTGTGAACGTTCTCATCTTGAAGCAATGTTTTCTTTTTTCTTATAACCTGCAGATAATAAATACATTCAAAATTACTCCCACAAACTGCCTTTTGATGTAAATAAATAAACATAAAATACTGAACAGCCTCCTGTCAGCTAAACGGTTGGAGATTAACTAGTGAAAAATTTCACAAAAATAGGTTATACATATAATGAATTCACAAGGAAAATTGTCACGGCTATGTTAGCATAAGTGATAATGTGTAATAGTCGATAAACTTACACCTTCGGAACCCCACATTGTGCGCGGCTTGACATGACTTTTGAAAAATAGGAATAGTCAAAATTTTCATACTTCATTTACTGTATTATGTATAATTTTTCGGTATTTTTCGAGGTCTCGGTAAATTGGCAGTAATTTGTAAAGAAAATCCCAATACAGCAATGGATTGAAGATGCGTGCTGATACCAGTTTGCAATATTTATCAAATGCTGCCACAAATGGATGCCCGTTCTGGTTTTGTGCATTCATGTCGATGTCAAATGCTGTTTCTGAAAATAATTTTTATACTTTTATTAGTGATAGCTATACTTCAATTTTAAATGCACATAAGACAAAAAGTTGTAAATTCACTATGTACGAAAAAAGCAAGAGAAAGAATATCAAACGATAGTTTATTGCAGTTGAATACTTATTGAATACTTGCTGTAGAATAATATTAGGATGGCATTCAATCTACACTATTGTCCATAATCGCTTGCCATCTTCGTGTCATACTTTCCGTAAATTTCTTAGCACGCAATTTTCAGTTCACGAGTATCTAAGTTCAGCTACGGTGACTGTATCTTTTGCCCTTCATAATATAATGTCGGCCCTGTAGCCTAGTTGGTAGCGACCCTACGAGCGAGGGGTCCCGAGTACGATTCCCGGCCGGGGCAGATATTTGTGTAACAGATAAATATTTGTACTCGGATCATGGGCGTTATTGTGATGTGATTATTGTGATTATTCAGACCCTTTTTTTTTCAAATGTTCTTATCCAGAGCGAAGTGATAGTAAAGAATTCTTGGCAAAAAGCTGAAAAATACGTTTATCCACTGCGACAGACGACTTTTTGGATTTGCCACGTTATGGTGAGCCATCGATGGTTTTTGTTTCTGAATATCTCTTCACCCACTTCTCACGAAGGTCTTGCTCTTTTTCATACAGTGGGAGGCCTGGTCACAGAATACATAAATTGGGTCCTTTTGAACGATTACAATGAAACACAGCTTCAAAGTTGGAATCATACGTGGTACTGGTAGTAGGGATTTGTTGAAGCGATGGGGTTGAGTGACTTTCGAAAAGTGTTTGTAACAAACCTACTTCGAATTTCATTTCATTTCGTTTCGTTTCGTTTCGTTTCGTTTCGTTTCGTTTCGTTTCGTTTCGTTTCGTTTCATTTCATTTCATTTCACTCATTGTAAAAAATAATATTTTTAGCAACAAATTAGAGGAAAACCTTAAGTTTTCTTACCAAGCAGTTTAGAGAAAGGATTGTTCTATTTAGCCTAATATTTATTTTTAAAAACTTCTTTCCAAATTTTTAAATATGCCGGTCACGTTCTTGTCGTACACACTGTTATTACTTACTGCAAATTGAATCCAACGTATATGACGTCATGTAATTCCATATTGAAAATGTATCCTCGCCAATCCTTGACTTTAAACAATCCATCATTATAATACTTTGTTCCACAAATATCTCTATAAAAGCGTTCAGGATTTTCGGTGAGAACATGGGAGCTAACATTTTTCGACGAGGCCGCCATATGTTTTCTGTAGAAAACAAGTGGACAAATTTATTTAAATTGGAGGTTTGATCGAACTTTCATAATAATGGAATGCGATACAATCAAAATAATATTACCGGGTGCAATAATGGATCCATTTCCTATAAGATTGTGGAAGAATTTAGAGGCATGATATGTCTTTTCTAATAAAGTTTTAGTTATCACGCCAGCGATGATGGGATCACATGTCACTGTTGTAGAAAAAAAATAAGATACGTGTTACTTGTGTAGTTTCATTTTTAACCGAATTCAAAATAAGAGGAGGTATTCAATTCGACTGTATTTTTTTATGTTTGATAGGTACTTCAGAACTTTCAACTGGGTGAAGCGATTTTGATGATTATTTTTAATCGAAAGCTGGTGCTTGTCATGTGTAGACGAGTAGTTTATGGGTTATCCCTAATTTTGAAGTTGATTATTTTTGTCAAGAATTATCTACTGTCGATATCATCACTTTTTGTTTGTCCTCATACCTAAAGCTTCTGTGCATCTCCTAAACGTCTTTTGACTTCAAGGTTAAAGAAACAAAAGCCGAGCATTATTATAGAGTTTGCATTTTTTAATGTGTAGCTTCAAACCAAATTTTAAACCATTTTAAACCCTCCGATCAAAGAAATAACAAAAAGTTTTAACTGTCTTTAAACCTCTTTTGTTTAATATGCCTCTGAGAAACAAACGTATATCTGTAAATTCAAAGTATAAAATTAAACTAAGCGTGGTAGATATAATATAGTAAAAATTTAATATATAATTTATATCCTCAAATAACATCGCAAATACACCTTTTTATACCAAAAATGCTACTTATGTAGAAAATAAATAAATGTAAGTTAAATCTTATTACGCTATGTAATGTATGCACTTACTGGCAAAATACTGAGGTCCCAGCCAAGCACTTGTCAACCCATATTCACTTTTTAGGGCCTCACGTCCCAATTTCTGCAATGATTGCATATGATCTGTAACGGATATATATATATATGAGTTTCAGGAAATACAAAGAAAAAACATCATAAAAAGCATAAAATTCCATAAAACACAGTTTCTATATTCTTTTTAAAGGCGATAATATAAAACTACTTCACAAATTTGTTTTGTAAAATAAACTTTTTTTATGGAAATTGCAAACGAGCTGACGATCCAAGTGATGGTAAGTGGCTATCGTCGCCTGTGGACTTCAGCAACACCAAAAGTATCACTGATGCTTTGCCAGCCAAGAAAGAGAGAAGAAAAATAACGTAAAAAATTCATAAAAATATATTCGTATATTCTTAAGCAGTCAGCTAATTATTAACAGGTTAACTCTGCGATGTTAATGTTAAATTATGACAGCTTACTGACAACTTCATTTAAGGTCACATAACAAAATTCTGATCTAAAAATTACCTTCACGTGTTCCAAGGAACTTAGCGTGTCCTAATATCGGCCAAGCCATGTATTTGTTCTTTAACTTTCTTGATAAAGTCATTATTCTCCTCTTTTTCCACAGTCTTTGTATTATCCATATTAGCAACACCACGACAAGTGTAGAAAATATCACTGTCATGATTAACAGTACATTTATTTGACTGTGTTTGTAATATGAAGTACTTCTTGGTATTAAAAGACAAGATTTTATTCTTCATGAAACTTTTTACTCCCGTGGAAATAAATAGAAATCTGCCTAGAAATTAACAAGAACTTCGTTTATATAAATATTGTTTTTTTTTTACCCTCGAGGCAACGGAACAGGTTTATACGATTGCAACAACCTTTCGATTTAGGAATCCGTTTGCAAAATATTAAGCTTCAAGATACCTGCTTACTTTGGTTAGAGCAAAGTTGGCTAGAGTCAAGTAAGCTCCCCTCTCTCTACTAGCTAAACGGGTGGTGTTGGATACATGAAAAAATCTCAGAAGTAGCATAAATATTACGGCCCTAATTTAGTCAACAATATTTGAGAAAAATAATGGTAAACCTCCTAAATATACGAATCACGAGTAACCGCCCTCAGTTTGCTTCGGTTTTCTTATTTTTTTTAAACCTTGGGTTACATTATTGGAGTTTTATTAATGATACCTAATGCTATCCGCTGATCTGTCTTTTCGAACACATAAATCAAATAACCGGCCAAGTGTATGTCAGGCACCGAGCAGTGTAGAGTTCCGTAGTAATAAATGTATAGTCGATACACGTTGTTAGGCTTACTAGATTTCCTATAATTCCTATGAATCATTATAATTCTACGCTACGCATCATGGAATAGATGTTACAAAGCTTTACGTATTGGAATGTTACAATGTTTGTTTTTAGATCACGTAACACCTTAAAATGTTTAACCATATCCAATACTTTCTAGTAATAAGGGTCTCCAAACTTGAACTCCAAAAATGAAAACTTCATTTTCTCGTAAAGTATGGATGGCACTTTGAACAAAAAATCGTATGTATTTTAGTTAAAAATTAAAATTCGCTATTTCGGGAAGAAAGACTTAATAGAAAGGCATATTTAAATTTTCAGCATATGTATTATTAGAAAAATGACAATATCTTCTTGACATTTACAAATACCGTTTCTTCTACATGGCCATATACCTACTACAATCCCTCAAACTAAATTTCTATAAAATTATAAACAAAACTAAAGTAATAAAATAAAACTTTCCATTGTAATATTATTGTATAAAGAAAACAAAAACAATAAAATTAATCCTTATAACGTGGTGGTTTAAATAAGCGGCATCTTCGTACTGGACGAGATTGAGTTGTGGATGCGAGGATTCCGTTTGAACCGTCTGCTCATGAAGGTGTAGAGCATTGCTGACCATCTATGTCTCCTGCTGCCAAAACCCTGGCTGATGTCCCGCCGGAAACACACGCTATCGACGTTCCCACAGACGGTTCCGACTGGTTTTTAGTGTCGGTTGGACATACAATAAGAAATTTCGGCGTATAAGTTGGTCGACGTGTCTGTGAATTTGGTTTACCGTTGGAATCAACTATTTTATGATTATAAAAATTTCAAAGCTCATTCCCAAAGACTACTATCTTCCCAGGGAGCCATTTCTCACCTTTAGAATACTGACGATACCAAACGATCCGGAAATAAACCCTAAACCAGGAATATTACAGTAGCGATGAGGATGGGATATTAATAGAAAGGCGTATTTAACTTTTCTACTATCAGTGCCGGCGTTAGAGCCACTGACGCCCTAGGCAAGAATTATTGTGGCTCCCACATAAGATAAATAAATGTAAGTTTGTTTGTTACGCTTTCACGCTTTCAAATAAGGACTCCTTCAATTACTTACTAAGTTACTACAGTTAAGTTGACAGTTCAACCAATTTTACATACCATTTAGGAGTTGAGTTACCCATACAAATTATAAATTTATATAATACAAATTATAAATTTAGCTTTTATCCTGATTAAATTTAAGTCCAATTAACGATTCCAAAGCAAAATCAAGACATCACGAGATAGGTATTATTAGTTTGATATGAATTTTAATATTATTCATTTACTTGCATAGTTTTACAAAAAAATCAAACTAGTTTCTATGTTCTAATCGCACTTTGAAGTTATCAACATCTTTCATCATAATATCAAATTCTAATCGCAGCGGTTTTCGTAGATCTTCAGCCGACAAGTCGCTAGGTGGCAGCACTCTGTAGTGCCGCAGCAATGCTGTCACCGCGACCTTCATGGACATCATGGCGTATTTGTACCCTGGGAAAAATCTGACATCAACCTTGTTTTAAGAAGAAGAAGAAGAAGAAACATTTATTTCGCCAAAATAAACATGGTACAAGTTTATAACCAAAAGGTACTATAGTAAAGTATTGTAACCATATTATAATATTACAGCGTGAACAAAACAACAAACAAAATATTTGTAGGGGGTACCACGTTACCAGACGAAAAAGGGCTACCCTCAGCTTGTGCCATGGAACGGTTAGAAACCATGGCTGCTGGTTTTCAGGATAGTCCCGTATTTCGCGTTTTGGAGATTAGTTTTAAACATAATGAGAACTGTTACTAATGAGAAATTCACAAATCTGCAACTGGGTTCTTTGGTATTAGATATATTTATGATTGTGATTTAAAAACTTTAAAAAGAGATGTTTATTTGACAGTCATAATTACAAAAGATATAAATTACTGATACTAATTGATAAAATACAGCAAACATGACAGTGTGTAACTATCTGGTTATCTCTCGCAAACTTGACAAATTAACTTGATCATGTATGGTCAGCTTTATTCAAACGCAAGATAAAAGTGAATAAACCTAAATCAAATTATTGGCAACAACGTTACTGATTCTAATTCGGTCTTAACATTAAACTTACCTAAACAGTTTCTGGGCCCATAACTGAAAGGCATATACGCTGATGCAGGAGTCACACTTCCCTTCAAGAATCGGTCAGGGTTGAACTCTTCGGCATCAGCGCCCCAATACCGGGGATTACGATGAAGTCCCCAAATGTTGATACAAGCACAAGAGCCAGCTGGTAGTGTTATCTCTGAACCTTTATAAAATATGACAATTGATAATAATATAGGTACTACTGTACAGTATAGGTACTACAAAATATTATGTCTTGTCGACTTTACCGACAAAGTAACTCAGATCTATATGCGTGTCAAGTTCTGTATAGAAAATCCTAAAATTTCAGTTCCAAGAACATGTAATTCAAGCTTTTTAGCTGTATTGGGGCGGCTTAGAATACTAACCCCAATCCCACGCCGGATGGGTGTCGTAAAAGGCGACTAAATCCAGCCCGCTGGTGGTAGGGCCCCTCGAGGGATTGTATTAGTAATATTGATTTTAATTATTAATTAATACCATTATTACTATTATTATTTCTCCATGGAGTCCGCCTGGATAGCTAAAACCCTCGAGCATGAGTCAGCCGCCAAACGACTCGTCGTGTTCCGGCTGGGGGCTTGAGAGCCAGTTCTTTCTTTCTTTTTCTTCTCTCTTTCTTGGCCGGCAATGCATCAGTGATGCCTTTGGTGTTGCTGATGTCCATGGGCGACGATAGCCACTTACCATCAGGTGGATCGTCAGCTCGTTTGCCGGCAATTTCCATAAAAAAAAACTCAAGATTTGACTTGGCTAGTTTTCACCAACAAACCATAGAAAAGTAACTAAATAGAAGTCCTCAAAAAGGAGAGTAGTGGTGGTAGTAATGGCCAGTAGTGGGCCATTAATGGGTTGAAGGTAGGCAGGCAACTAAATAGAAAAGAGAGTAAGTATATCTTACCGTTTTTATATGAAAACTTAGGATGACACTTACTTAGCTCAACATCTTTGTCATTTTCTCGTACAATTATTGGGACTGGAGGGTATAGTCGCAGGGTTTCTCGGATTACTGCGTCGATATATTTTTGCCTTGATAAATCGTCAAGATTCACTGGCCTTTGAGAGTCACCGAAGATTTCACGAACTCTGCAAAAATGGCAATAAATAAAATTTTGTACCAACTTTTATTTACACTGTTGTTTTTATTAATATAGATAGATGTGTATAGATATTGATTAATGATAGTCTTGAACCAAATTTTTAGCCCATTCTCCATACTTTTTTTTACATACTATTAAGCTATTTGATAAAAAAAATATCCGGTAAGCAGATGGGTGTTAACGCCTCTCCTTTATTATATTAACGCAAGTTTTGAAGTTGCTGCCATTTGAGATAAACCGACAAGAAAAAAAGAGTCACAATCAGTGGCTGGCCTTGGGATAATGAAAGTGCAAACGGTAAAACCACTTGTTGGACAATAAAAAAATAATGATATTTTATTTACCACCATGTAGTTCGAATGTTGCTAACAAAATAAACACAGTTTTGGAAACTATCGTAGTTTGATCGATCAGTGACTATTGGGGACACGATATTCCCTTATGTGTGTATTTCACACATAATCTATGTGCTTCATATTCCAATAATTAAAAATGAAACTGTATTTAAATTAATAAAAATAAAAATTAATACAATTGCTTGACAGACTTAAAAGGGAATGAAAGTGGGTTGAGAATGAATGAGTTACTCGTCAAATGTTTTCTATATGCTGATGACCAAGTGTTACTTGCGTCTTCAGCCAAGGAGTTGCAGGAGATGGTAAGTGCTATGAATGGAGCTTTTGTTAGAAAAGGAATGAAGATGAATGTAAAGAAGACGAAAGTTATGGTGTTTGAAAGAGATGAGGCAGTGACAGACTGCAATGTCGTGATTGGAGATGAACAAATTGAACAGGTGAATGAGTTTGTGTATCTGGGTTCAAAGTTTACAAGAGATGGAAAGTGTGAGAGCGATATTGAAAGAAGAGTGAATGCAGGAAACATGGTGAATGGAGCTTTGCACTCCTTTATGAACAGTCGGAAGGTGTCTAACAAGGCTCGTTTGGCTGTGCATGAGGGGGTGTTGGTTCCGACACTCATGTACGGAAGTGAAAGTTGGGTATGGCAGAAGAAACATGAAAGCAGAATAAATGCAGTTGAGATGAGAGCGTTAAGAAGTATGATAGGAGTTAAACTGAGTGACAGGATAAGAAATAGTGAGATAAGGAAACGGTGTGGTGTGAAAGAAGATGTAGTGACAAAAATTGAGAAAGGTATGCTGAGATGGTTTGGACATGTCGAGAGAATGAATGAAGAACGATTGACGAAAAAAGTGTATAAGGCGAGTGTGAATGCGAGTGTTGGAAGGGGTAGACCTAGGCGGACGTTTCAAGACCAAATTAGGGACGTCTTGAAAAAAGGCCAGGTCAAGAGTACAGCAAACCGAAGAGCATGTATGAAAGGAATAATGAAAGTGGACGAAGCGAAAGAAGTATGTAAGGATCGTAGCAAGTGAAAAGAAGTGGTCTCTGCCTACCCCTACGGGAAAGAGGCGTGATTTATATGTATGTATGTATGTATGTATTTAAATTAATTCAAATCCTAAGTATTTTTTGGATATACTATATAAACGGCGAACACAATATGATGCAGGTATTTTTAATCAATAGGTACTGCAGAAAGCTGTTTGTACCTATTGGTAAGTTCAAGCAGATATAAAAAAAATATTTACTTACTCTTCATAAGCCTTTTCCTGCACTTTGGAGTTCCTTGATAACATGACGATAGTAAAACAGGCACCAACTGCTGAGGTGTCTGTTCCAGCCAGCAATAAGACCAGCAGCTCTTCTCGGAGCTCAACATCTGTGAATCTGTCCGCTCCACCAGATGGTTTTAGTAGAAGATCCATAATACTCGTGACGTGCGCATTATTGTCATCTAAAAAAATATCGAAGTGAGATTTACTTGCTGTATTTTTAAAATTTGTAGTACTTCAGTCTTTAAATACCTTCTCATCTCCTCATCTTACTTTATTCCTTTCTTCATTTTTATCTTTGTTTATATCTTATATTTCTATGTACTTTATATATTTCTTTACCACTTGATAGTATTTTGTTGGCTGAAAAGTTAATATTATTTAGTTTGGTTACGTATTCAAAATTTTATGTACTTACAGTTAAATATTTATAAATTATACTCTTAGGACTTTTGTAACTTTAAAATTACCTTTTGTAACATCCTTGTATAGCTCTCTCTTTAGTTTAATAATGATTTCTGTATTATTTTCTTAGAACGTATAGTAATATGTCCATTTTCTGTAATTTTGTTATGACAGTGTTTGTCATTAGTGTCTCAGTACCTAATATCTTCTAAATTTCCATAGATTATATTGTTTTCCTTGTTATCTTATATAGATTATATATACGATTCCACTGTATTATTTTAGGCCTTTTAGGAAATTTGAATATTTGAAAATAGAAGAAAAAAGGAATCTTCTGCCGAGCACAGAGCAGCTCGGTAGAACAGAGCACAGAGTACTTAATCAAACAGAGGAGTTGCCCGATAGCTTTGACACGAGAAGGACGTGTTCTGGAATCTCATTGGATTTAAAGGAAAATTCTGATACAAGGATTGTTTCAGAGATTCCTGTATTTGCTTTCCCTTGGCTACATCGTGCGTTGGCTTGTGTGCCTGCTGCGCGCCCGCACCTGACCGCTCTGCTATACGAGCGGAGAGAGCGAGCTGCTGTGTCGCTGCGCGCGCGGGTTGTGCGACCTAACGCACGACCATAGCGCACTTCCTGAGTGTGCCGGCCTGTGCATCCTATTGCACGGCCACACCTCATTTCCGTCGTCCTCTGGCGTGGACGTCGGAGACTCCACGGTCCGCTGTTTGCGGAAACTCAGCCTCTGCGTGCTACATGTCAGAGGAGCCGCAACCTTCACTTCAGGGCCTTGTGGAAGGCCCCCTTTATCTGTGCTTGTGTTTCTGTGACTATTAAATCCAAAATTTATTTCCTTCTTTTTAATTCCTTTTAATGACCTAACAATGTAACCACCAGGTAAATACAATTATATCCTCTTAACTTCTAACCTTTCTTTATTCTCTCTTCTTCCCTATTACACTACAAATTAAGTATGTTAAAATTAAAACACGCAGATGGTTTATTTTTAACCGACTTCAAAAGGAGGTTCTCAATTCGACTGTATTTTTTTTATGTTCGTTACCTCAGAACTTTGGAGTGGGCAAACCGATTCTGAACGAGATCTGACAAGTAGTTTTTGAGTAACTTTGAAGTCGGTTATTTCCCTTCGGAGCATAATGTACAAAACGCAAAATGAACACAAGTCGCAAAATGTACAATTCGCAAAATGTACAATTCGCAAAATGTACAAAACGCAAAATGTACAAAACGCAAAATGTACACAACTCGCAAAATGTACAAATCGCAAAATGTACAACAAGGACTAAGGCCTCTTTCACGGCGACACGGAACTTAAGTTTTTGAAGGGCTTTTCTTTTTGATGTTACCAAATGTAAAATTCGAACGTTTATTGCCCGTGGTCCGATCGCCGAGTTCTACTGGTCGATCCATGGGCAATTTTTTTTTTGCCTGTGTTTCTATCAATCGGACCATCGTTATTTATAAAAATATAAAATTGTAGTGGTACTAGACCGGATTGGTACTGCAAGAGTAGTACCAAGACAAATATTTTTACCCATGATACTATTAAGTGCCCTACCTCACCGGGACGCCATGGCGACGGGAGGGGGAGGGGGAGGGGAAGGTTTTGAGAGTAGGGGCAGGGGGAGAGAGAGTAGGAGGGAGAGGGAATTTAATGATGCCAAAGAAGTACAACTTCTCATGCGCGTACATAAGTACACGTTTATGTTTTATTTTACTTGTGAAGTTTAAGACTTTTTTTTTCATGCATCATTTCCCTCCGGCATACAATGTCCTCATCCTATAATGACTGCATTTTTATGCAGATAAAGCTGTAGCGACTTGATAGTTATTTTTATTTTAGTTAAGTAGGTATATACTCGTATTTAATGATATTTCGATTAACCAATATAAAACCAACTTTGTTGTAAGTAAAATGTGTACTTACGAGGGAAAATATTTTGTGGAATAAATAAGAATTTTTTTATCCTAGTTTGTATTTCAATTTAAAAAAATCAGATCAATATTTTGTGTCATTTATGTGATCGATGTGAACGTGGGCTTTCTTGCACATTTTGCGATTTGTACATTTTGCGAGTTGTGTACATTTTGCGTTTTGTACATTTTGCGAATTGTACATTTTGCGACTTGTGTTCATTTTGCGTTTTGTACATTATGCTCCGGAGGGGGTTATTTTTTGTTAGTAAAATTTAGATTATTTTGACTTAATGACTATATGTACTATTATGTCTTCTGTGCTAAGGTGTAGATTCTGTGAAGTTAGGGCTTGCAGAGTTAGGGCTTACATACAGCTTTCGTCCTAGAAACGAAGTAGAAAAGAATTTTGATGATCATCAGTGAGTGACAAATTCGGCGATTTTTAGATATCAATAAAATCTGAACTCGGCAACTCGACATCGCATCGCGCATTCCTGCGATGTTACGTCACACTTGTTGACAACACTTTTAAGTCGGGTTTGAGACAGCGTTTGGTATCAAATAACGTTTGATATCGCTTTGAAAATACGAAATCTTTTTTGTTACGTTAGAATAAAACGTTTTTTCTTTTTCTTCTAAGATTCTTCATTTAAAAATCAAATCTTTTAATAACAAATTCATATTTTTGATGAAAGTAGTTCCCTTCGGCGTTCATAATAGTAATAAATGGATGAACCCAAAATCTTCTGTTTCTTTTGCCTGTATCTCCTAAGCAATAACAAAAGTGCACACTTCTTTTTACGATCCATGTCACGATCTAGTTTTCAAAATATGTCCAGTACGGTTGACGGTCGTCAAAGGAATGGTCACCTTATCGTGGAAGGGACACGCCTTGCCGCACGAAATCGCATCACAGCAATTCGTGTCGCAACTTTTTGCGTTGCGAATTCGCATCGCGTCGAATCGCAGTTTTGTGTACGGGCTTGATCTAGTTGAACCGACGCGACGCTGAGTCGGCCGAGTTAACTCGAGTACATTAAAAAGTTACTCGAGTTATTCGCCCAGAGTTTGCTCGAGTTACTCGAGTTCGAGTTTTCGTCGAGTTGCCTATAGTTAGCAGAAGGATCGCATTAACCTACTATTAATATAATCCCCCAAAGTCTTTACAGATATATGCAATCAGGCAATGATGGTGAAATTGTATAAAGAAGTAAGTCGGGCAAGATTTCTGCACGAGCTATGTAAATAGTTATGACTAAGGATGATATTCGAATTAAGATCAACTAAAACATTGAATTAGGCCCAAGGTCTACACAAGAAAACAGAAAGACGGCTAGTCAGCTTCATTAACTGTGTAAGAACTTTTCAGAACGCTCTCTGACCAAGTGGACTGACAACTTTAAGATAATAGCGGGTAATGACTGGATACAACAGGCTCGGGACCGCCCAGCGCACGAGAGGAGGCCTATGTCCAGAAGATAGGAGAAATTCAGAAATATGGTTATAATTTTCAAGTCCAAATAAAAACAACTGACTGCTCAGTTAGTTTATCTGTACTCAATTTAATTAGTTTCTATGTTCTAATCGCACTTTGAAGTTATCAACATCTTTCATCATAATATCAAATTCTAATCGCAGCGGTTTTCGTAGATCTTCAGCCGACAATTCTTTAGGTGGCAGCACTCTGTAGTGCCGCAGCAATGTTGTCACTACGACCTTCAGGGACATCATGGCGTATTTGTACCCTGGAAAAAGAAATGGAATTCTACTTGTGTACATAGTTATCTTATATATATATATATATAAAAGAAAGTTGTGTTAGTTACACTATTTATAACTCAAGAACGGCTGAACCGATTTGACTGAAAATTGGTGAGGAGGTAGCTTAGAATCAGGAGACGGACATAGGATACTTTTCATCCCGGAAAATAGACCTGTTCCTGTGGGATAAGGTAAAATTTTGTTATATGTAGTTGATAGATTAGTTATTTATACATATATAAAATAAAGCTCGGGGATGGATATAAGATACTTTTTATCCCGGAAAATAGACCTGTTCCTATGGGATAAGGTAAAATTTTGTTATAAGTATGTAGTTGATGGATTAGTTATTTATACCTACAGATATAAAATAAAGCTTGGGGATGGACATAGAATACTTTTTATCCCGGAAAAAAGACCTGTTCCTGCGGGATAAGGTAACATTTTGTTATTATAGTTGATAGATAGCTATTAGTCATTATTATTAGCGCCTTTTATGACTCCTTTTTTTACTGAAGTCAAAACAGAATTCTTATAGTTTATATATCTACTGTCGATATCATCACTTTTTGTTTGTCCTCATAATGCTTCTGTGCATCTCCTAAACGTCTTTTGACTTCAAGGTCAAAGAAACAAAAGCCGAGCATTATTATAGAGTTTGCATTTTTTAATATGTGGTAGCTGCAAACCAAATTTTAAACCATTTTAAATCCTCCGATTAAAGAACAAACAAAAAGTAAATCTGTGTATAAACATCTTTTGTTTAATATGCCTCTGTGAAACAAACGTGGATCTGTGAATTCAAAGTATAAAATTAAACTAAGCGAGTTAGATATATTAAAGTAAAAATTTTATATATCTATACTAATATTATAAAGAGGAAAGCTTTGTATTTTTATATTTTTGTATTTTTGTATTTTTGTATGTTTGCAACGAATAAACTCAAAAACTACTGAACCGATTTTCAAAATTCTTTCACCATTAGAATGCTACATTATTCATGAGTAACATAGGCTATATTTATTTCTAGAAAAAATTAGGGATCCTTGCTAAAACATCAGTAACGTGAACCAAAGTGTGAAAAAATTTGCTTAAAAATTTCTTTCATCGCATACGCTGCGGAAACTATTGATGATAGAACAAAAAAATGTTCTACAATATTGTAGAACATATCAATATCTACAAAAAACCTCGCGATACTATATGTCCAACTATTGTCGTTATGTCACTATAACCACTTTTTACATTTTAAAAGTTAATAAAAAAGATGACCAAAATCAGATCATGAAAACCATACCTTCGTATTAATCCTTATCCAAATAAATCATTTCATATTCAAAACTGTTTCAATACCTATAGATAACTTTTTGAATTACTCAAATCGGACATTCCATTCGGAAGATATTACGTAGTAAAGAAACTACGTGACAACGTGATTGTACGAGTAGTACAATCATCACCGGCCCCGCGGCCGGACAGCTCGCGCATGTTCCGCGGATCCCGATTATGTAACACGGGGAGGGGAGGGGAGTGGAGTGGGAGCGGGAGCGGGAGCGGGAGCGGGAGCGAAGCGGGAGCGGGAGCGAGAGCGGGAGCGGGAGCGGGAGCGGGAGCGGGAGCGAGAGCGAGAGCGAGTGCAGGAGAGGGAGAGGGAGAGGAAGAGAGAGAGGGAGAGGGGGAGGAGGAGGGGGATGGGGAAGGGGGAGGGAGAGGGGGAGAGGGAGAGTGAGAGGGAGGACACGGAAATAAGAACGGCTGTACCGATTTTAATGATCTCTGATTTGTTACATTCTTAGGCGATACGAAGTTCGCCGGGTCAGCTAGTAATTTATATCCTCAAATAACATCGCAAATATACCTTAAACAGATATTTTATACCAAAAATGCTATTTATGTAGAAAATAAATAAATGTAAGTTAAATCTTATTATGCTATGTAATGTATGCACTTACTGGCAAAATACTGAGGTCCCAGTCAAGCACTTGTCAACCCATATTCATTTTTAAGGGCCTCACGTCCCAATTTCTGCAATGATTGCATATGATCTGTAACGGTAATATGTATATACACATTAATATGAGTTTCAGGAAATACAAAGAAAAAACATCATAAAAAAGCATTAAATTCCATAAAACACAGTTTCTGTTATTCTTAATAATATAAAACTACTTCACAAATAATATAAAACTACTTCACAAATAATATAAAACTACTTCACAAATAATAATTATACTATAATATAAAACTAATTCACAAATTTGTTTTAATAAACTTTTTTATGGAAATTGCAAACGAGCTGACGATCCAAGTGATGGTAAGTGGCTATCGTCGCCTGTGGACTTCAGCAACACCAAAAGTATCACTGCTGCTTTGCCAGCCAAGAAAAAGAGAAGAAAAATAAAGAAAAATTCATAAAAATATATTCGTATATTCTTAAGCAGTCAGCTCTCATTATTAACAAGTTAATAACTCTTCGATGTTAATGTTAAATTATGACAGCTTACTGACAACTACATTTAAGGTCACATAACAAAATTCTGATCTAAAAATTACCTTCACGTGTTCCAAGGAACTTAGCGTGTTCTAATATCGGCCAAGCTATGTATTTGTTCTTTAACCTGCTTGATAAAGTCATTATTCTCCTCATTTTCCACAGTCTTTGAATTATCCATATTAGCAATACCACAACAAATACAGAAAATATAATTGTCATAACTAATAAAATAAATTAATTTGAATATTTTTAATATAAACTTTTTAAAAATGTATAATCTCAAAGTATAATTTTAAAATCCGTGTTAGTAAAGCGAATAATGCTTACCAAACAACAAGAAATCCTTTTATATCGTAGTTTTTCACTGTTTATTATAGCTTTTGCAATAATTAAAAAGACAAAATAAAATGAAAAATCGGCCAAGAGCGTGTCACGCCACGCGAAATGTAGTTGTAAATTTATCAACTATTTCAACTAGAATAGCTGTAATAGTTTTCCGTTTAAATTCATCATTATATGGTAACGCCTTGGATTTTTTACATCTTCAATACCTACAATTTAGCTGGCAGGGGGGAACACTTGTCTTTAACCCAAATGAGCACTTTAAAGCCTAATATTTTGCAAAACGACCCCTGAAATGAAAAAAGTAGCCTTTGCGAACGAAATAATATTTTTAGAAGACCTTTTCAATGATACCCCACGATAGGGATACCCCCTATTGGGTAGACGAAAAAAAAATTCATCTCCACGTTACCTACTGATGTAGGGCCGGTATCATGAAAAAAAATATTAAGGATTTTATCCTACGGTTTTATCTATACATCTATACTCTATACATATACATACATACATACAAATAAATAAAATTGGACTGTCTGTTTGTAATATTAAAATAACCGCTTTTTACTAAGTGCATTTGGATGTAGGTATACATATTATGTACACAGTACCTACATATACCAAAACAACATTTTTTAGAATTTTGTCTGGGCCGATTTTGATGGGACTTTCACTGGCAGATAGCTGATGTAACAAAGAGTAACTTAGGCTACTTTTATTTAAAAAAATAGTTTGTTAGGCGATACGAAGTTTGCCGGGTCAGCTATTATATTTAATAAATATGTATATCCGTGCCAAATTACAGTTTTTTAGCACCACCAGACTCTGCGTCATATTGCGGACGGACGGACGAACATGATGAAACTATAAGGATGGTACCGTTTTGACTACAGAACTCCAAAAATAAATATAACATTATAAAATTTTGTTTATTTGTTTTCGTGGTCAAAACTATCTTCGCATTAATGTCTTGAAGTGATTTGGGGCACATCGGTTGCATGGTTTCAAAGTCTACAACGGACAAAGGTAAAAACATTTTATGTGTTTTATTAATAGGTATTTTAAACATAATATAAGTAGGTGTATATTATATCCAGGCCAAATTACAGCTTCCTAGCACTAATGTTCTTGGTGCTATGCTGCGAACGGACGGAAGAACATGATGAAACTATAAGGGTTACGTTTTGAGAAATTTTATCTTTATCAATTCAACACGTACAAATGCACATGTACCTTAGACCTCTCGAATTCTTGATCTTTATTAATGACGAGTAACCAACCCCGCCAAAGGTGCTTCGGAGGGCACGTAATCCCGGTTGTTATCATAAGATAACAGTCGTTAGGCCATGTCGGAGGCCCTCGGGCGGTTTGAAAACTTCCGACACTAGGGTTGGCCACTAACCCCTCCACCAATCCGCACTGGAGCAGCGTGGTGGAGTATGCTCTAGGCCTCCTCAAGAGGAGAGACCTGTGCCCAGTAGTGGGCCATTAATGGGTTGAAGCCAACCACCCTCGCTTTGCTTCGGTTTTCCTATTTTTTTACACCTTGGGTTACATTATTGGAGTTTTATTAAGGATCCCTATTTTTTTTAAATATAGCCTATGTTCAGCGGGGATTGTGTAGCATTCTAACAGTGAAAGAATTTTTCAAATCGGTTCAGTAGTTTCGGAGCCTATTCTATGCATACAAAAAATAAAATCTTTCCTCTTTATATATTAGTATAGATTTGCCAAATGTAATTGGTGCGCCTCACTGTTTGTTGTTTGCAGACGACCTGAAGTTGTTCTTGGAAATTCGAGGTACAGCTGATTGCGATCTATTACAAAAAGACATTGACAATGTCGTCGAATGGAGCGTAAAGAACCAGTAGCTCGAGCACGAATATTTGCGAGAAAGTATTCGTATGGTTAACGTAAGCAATTTGTATGGCATTTTTTCAAAAGCGCCCCTATCGTGCGTAAATGGTACTAAAATGCCATACAAATTTGACAAATTGCTTACGTTAACCATACGAATACTTTCTCGCAAATATTCGTGCTCGAGCTAAAGCTCATGTTTAACCAAACTAAGTGCTCTGTAATGTCGTTTACTTGCTCGCGACATCCACTGATTGTACAAATAAATATCATTTGGAGGATACAAAGGAACGACCAAAAACGATTAAGGACTTAGGTGTTTTACTGTGTCCTAACCTGAGTTTCGTCGAACATACACGAGCCGTAACAGCTAAGGCCATAAATATCATTCAATCGGCTGTTTTGAGTTTTCTAATGTCACTGTGAAGACAAACGTCAAAACTGTTTTCCTATTACTATTTTTACTTCTTCTCCCTCAGAACAGATCAATATCTCAGGATAAAAAGTACCTATCCTATACTTTATTCTAGGCATTAAACTATCAGTATACCTTTCATCTATATCCGATCAGCCGTTTTTGCATGATTGCGTGTCAAACATCCAAACTTTCACATTTATAATATTATTAGGATTAATTTCTGAGGGATTAAATTATCTACCACGGGTTAAGCATCAACGTTCCATTTATATGTATTGGCATTACATATTTATGTACACGTATATCTGTAAAATATTATATATATATATACATGACGCGGAAAAGGGGGTAATCTACGGTGTTGGTTATGAAATGATATTCCTTTTACTTTGCTCCATGATATTATATTTCTAGTTCTCCTAACGTTCACATCAATACTTCCAAGTACTTCAACACTACGTGCACAGAGTACTTAATCACTACGTTTTAACTACGTGATCATCCGTTCTATCTTATTGACAATTCCTTCATCTAAATATGACATGTCGTTTCTTATATGCCAACCTCTGCATCGGACAGGCGTTGTAGATTATAGAGGTCCGTCCCTGGACCTTCACTGGAGATTCGTGGCCTCACCGACACGGCTATCCTGCGCTCGTCCTCGTGCGCGCTTTAATTTATCTTGGTACATCATCATCATGCTTCTTCTATCTACTGCTCCACAAGGCATGCCACATGGTCCTCCGCTTATGATCTCATCCAGCAATACCACTCGCCCTCTTAAGAGCGTCGGTGTATCGGGCTGTTGGTGTTCGTGGTCTCCATTCTAACTCCTGGGTCCACAACTCATTGTTTTCGTATCACGCACGCGGCCATCGCTGACGACCCACACGACCTCGTGTGGATAATCAGAATCCTGTAAAAACTGTGTTCTTGCAACGGAAGACATTGCGGAAAATTTTGCAAACGAATTTAATAAATCAGTAAAAAATATTATGCCAAATTGTAAGTTTAAACTTTTGAATCCTAGTAGCTACAACAAACATACGTATTCGAGTATTCTTTTTCGAAAAGTATCAAGTGGTGATGTACATAAAATTATAAATAAATTAAACGTCAATAAAGCGCCGGGATTTGATAACATAAAAGTATCCGATTTGAAAATAGTAAGCAGGGACGTCTCGGAAGCCATAGCTAACTTAATTAATCAGAGCGTTAAATCGGGTTTATATCCCGATGATTTAAAGATTGGATGTGTTAGACCGGTGTATAAGAAGGGAACAAGAAACAATTACTCCAATTATCGTCCTATAACTTTACTTTCCTCTATAGATAAGGTTGTAGAAAAGTGTGTTTGCGATCAAATTCAGAAATTCTACAGGAAACATGATGTGATATACCAAAATCAATTTGGTTTCCAACCTGGAAAAGGCACTACACAACTTTTGTCAAAATTTACCGATGAAGTCAACGATCATCTACACAATAAAAGACACGTACTAGCTTTATTTATCGACTTCTCGCGTGCGTTTGATACACTCGAACATACACAACTGGTACAAAAGCTAGATAACTGTGGCGTACGTGGCCCACTGGCTAAGTGGTGTGAAAACTATCTTAAAAACCGTACTTATACTGTCAAGATTGAAAATGTATATAGTAATCACATACCAAGTACAGAGGGTACAGCCCAGGGGTCAGTTTTGGGTCCGCTCCATTTTCTCTCATACGTTAATGACATGAACAACTGCTTAAAGTTTTGCTCGTGTTACCAATTTGCAGATGATACATGCTTGATCTCGGCCGATAGAGATCCACAAAAAGCCTTAAGCCTTATGCAAACTGATCTTAACACTCTAAATAAATGGTGTCACGATGCTGGATTAGTTTTAAATCACAGTAAAACTAAACTGTTACTTATTAAATCACCTCACTTACCAGATTTGCCATTGAACAACTTAGTAGCACATGATCATAACTGCCTACATGCCACGTATAACACAGGGTGTCAGTGCCCCAATATCGAACGCGTTGATACCCATACTTATTTAGGATTAATTATAGACAAAAAATTTAACTGGGGTAGTCATATTGAAAAAGTGTGTAATAAACTCAGACAATTTTTGGCTAATATGACTATCCTAAAAAATAGAATTCCATATAAAGTTAAAATAATGCTTTACAATTCACTTGCCGAAACATATATTCAATATGGCTTAAGCAGTTATGGGCGTACATACGACTCATATCTTAAAGATATATTAAAGCTCCAAAAAAGAATATTAAAAACCATTAACAATAGACACCAAAATTTAAGTAATGATCAGGAACTATTTAAACGAAATAAAATATTACCAATACATACTCAATTTAAATATCTGATATTAAAAGAAAACTTTTTTAACAATAGTTATTGGGATGTAATAAAACATCCTGTATGCACACGGGCCGTCGCTCGCCGGCAGCTATGCACGCCGCGCGCGAACAATAGATACGGCAAGCGGACGCTCAGTTACCTGGTTCCTCGATTTATCAACTCATTGCCCACTGACCTACGAGATCAAATAAAGCCAAATAATATTAAGAATAAATTAAAGACATTTTTATTAAATAATTGTACCTAACAGTTTTAATTACTTTAGAAAATACATTTAACAACAACCATTAACTAATCTAACATATATGTAGGTACTTTAAGATGGCCATAATGTATTAGATCATTAGAAAAATTGATGTAAACTTATAGCATTATGACACAAACCTCAGTGGTTTTTATAATGCTAACCTATGATTGTATGTAACTTTTGTTAAATGATAAATAAATAAATAAAATAAAATAAATAAATAAATAAAAACAGTCTCAACAGTATTTTGCTCGGCTATTCTGACTACATTAACCTGATTCACATTCATTTTACTTTCGTCATTCATCACATCATTATTAATTTACAGTCAAGAATAATTCGCTCATTAAGTCTGATATTTTAAATGTGGACACTTAAAATATAGTGGAGATAACTATGGTTTGGCCATTTGGTTACCAATCTGGTTCATAAGACTCTACGGAACGTCGCAATTATGTTATTGTCGTCTGGTCCGGATTATACCCTGCAGACACCTGGTCCAGTCTCTCTAAGACTCTCCAGGTACAACGTCCCTTCAGTTCTATGCTGGCCCGGACTCATTCACATTTCTTTTCCTCTTTTTGTTTCTCTTTTTTTTGACACCTTTTTTTTACAACCATTTTTTTAACACAACTCTTTTTTTTTACTCAATTTTTTTACAATTTCATATTGTTACTAGGTACTCTTTTTTTTACCTTTCATTTTCACTTATCTCTTTTTTAAACTCTTTTTTTTCTCTCTTTTTTTCACATCTTTTTTTTCACATCTCTTTTTTTTCACTCCTCTTTTTTTTTACAATAGCCATTGTTGCGAAACTCATTAAATTGATATCATCATGCAATCCTTCTTTTACTATACCATCAGACCAACCATAGTTTCTCTACGTGACTTAAATCTGACTAACATACACAAGTCTAACGAGTCTACTGACAAGAAGTCGCTATTCACCATAACGAACTCGCATCATAAGGAAAGGAACCCGATAGCAAAAAACTTCGAACTGTCAACAATTGCAACAGCTTACTCTTAGTTATCAAATTAGGTTTCATAACTTTCAACCATTTATTAAATTTAGAAAAATAAAAGAATGTCACTGTCATTGACTGAAAAACCCTCATTTAAAGACAACGTAATTTCGTTCTTTAAATACGAATGTCAGGCAAATCATGCAAATAATTTTAAGAATGATTCGTTTAAATTCAATACCAGCAACAACATTATCTACACGCTCATCAGCCCCATAATCATAGAAAACTTCACAAAATCACCTGTATGATCGAACTATGCCTGAAGACGGTTGTGACGACACTCATTCTGCCATCACCTAATCTAGCACCGCTCACGCAGCAGACAGGTCCTGGGTCTCTTGGTTTCTCGTGGCTGGCGTGGTAGATCATTATTCCATGTGGCATCGATTTTCCGCAACTGAAAAATAAGTAAGGTTAATTTCACTCGTATGATATCAGGCATCACATTTGATGCTAGACAAAGGCTACTTATCTGCGATCCGTAGTTACGTTACGTCCATTTCCATCAACATGTTCCTCGAAGAAATTTTAGTCGTCACCTCATATTTAAAAATCGACATTCGCGTTTCAGCACATCGTACTCCGAAAGGTCTACATATTGGATGGCTTCGTTTGTTTGAACTCTCACATCATCACATTTCGCATTATCCACACCGATTATATTATAAAATTGACGATTCTCATTTTATTTTGCTTTTTGGATTGTTTAATTTCTCATTGCAAAATTTTCTTCAAATGTCTTCCGAACTAATGTGATTCCTCATTTATTTTCCGACTTTTCCGTTAATATGGGCGCCTCAGTTCTTCCAACACTTCTGATGACGCGGAAAAGGGGGTAATCTACGGTGTTGGTTATGAAATGATATTCCTTTTACTTTGCTCCATGATATTATATTTCTAGTTCTCCTAACGTTCACATCAATACTTCCAAGTACTTCAACACTACGTGCACAGAGTACTTAATCACTACGTTTTAACTACGTGATCATCCGTTCTATCTTATTAACAATTCCTTCATCTAAATATGACATGTCGTTTCTTATATGCCAACCTCTGCATCGGACAGGCGTTGTAGATTATAGAGGTCCGTCCCTGGACCTTCACTGGAGATTCGTGGCCTCACCGACATACATATATATTAGATATATATATGTCGCGTCAGGCCCCGGCATTGTTGCTTTTTTTTAATAAGAAAAACACACACAAACTTTTCACTCAATCACTTGATTTATTCCACTTTGAATTTCAATAGATACAGATTTCACACTATACACTACACGGTAACAGAAATTACTCGGTGATTACGAAACGTGTGCACCGGGCCATGGTCGATGAACGACTGAACCGAGTTATGCGCGCGCGCTGCTTTATATAGGGTCTGTGATATCGAGTGGCAGAATCGAGTGACACATCGTACGATCGCTCGACTAATTGCCCGTTGCACGTTGTTTTACAGAACATTGATAGTGGCGCCGTCATATATATATATATTATTATAGATACTATATATATTATTATGTATTTATATTTATTACATGTGTGTAGGATATATAATATAATTTATATTTATTAAAATTAAGAGCTGTTTTGACCGATTAAATCGACAATGCGCCTATCTAACTTTTTCACCAGCACCCAGGGCTGACTGGTAGAGAATGCCATAAGGCATTAAGTTTTTGCCCTTGTATACCCTAGATTAAGGTGTTGCAAAAATAAATAAATAAATAAAATTAATATTATAAATTAACTTTAAATGTTTGACGTAATTTGATCCGTATTGTTATTGAACTTGAAAAAATACTTGAGT
Source organism: Thymelicus sylvestris (assembly GCA_911387775.1). Lineage (NCBI taxonomy): Eukaryota > Metazoa > Arthropoda > Insecta > Lepidoptera > Hesperiidae > Thymelicus > Thymelicus sylvestris. Next base: position 15,324,264 of record OU426891.1, on the reverse strand, counting down.
GAGATACTGCCTACGCGACCTTGAGTATATTAATGCCGTCAATCGCGCTACTCTCATCTCATCTCCGATGTTGCATGAGAAAGTAAAAGTGGAGGGAGGCACTCGTATCGCTGCATTAAGGCAGTGCGTTGACCCTTTGTGCACTATCAAAACATTTGGGCACACAATAAATAATCTAAATTTTACTAACAAAAAATAACCGACTTCAATATTACTTCAAAACTACTTGTCAGATCTCATTCTTTATGTGAGACCACACGACAAGCCCCTGCTTTTGAATAAAAAGAGAATCGGTTCACCCAGTCGAAAGTTCTGAGGTAACAAACATAAAAAAAATACAGTCGAATTGAGAACCTCCTCTTTTTTTGAAGTCGGTTAAAAATAAATAAAAATTATAAACTGTCGCGCATCGCAGTAAAGTTTAAACATTCATCGCGTGAACTGTCTCAACAATGTTTATCTTGCTGTACATTATCGTCACCACGGTGATGGTCATAGTGATGATTGGACTCTATCAGAAAAATACCAACACCATATGCAAGTCTAAACGAAGACTCGATGGGAAGACTGTTATTATCACAGGTGGGACTTCAGGCATGGGTTTACGAATCGCTATTGACTTTGCTGATCGCGGCGCGCGGGTCATCGTAGCCTGTCCCTTCGTTGACGAGGGAGTTGAAGGTAGAAAAATCATAATCGACAAAACCGGCAACGAGAATACAGTGTTCAAGTTGTTAGACCTCTCTTCGCTAGACTCCGTTCGGAAGTTTGCTGCTGACATCATAAAAACGGAGAGCCGATTGGATATCCTGATCAACAATGCAGGGGTCGGCAGATTGGACAACTGCATAACGGGTGATGGAATGATCTTTACCATGCAGGTGAATTACTTCGGGCACTTTCTCCTGACGCTGTTACTACTCCCGATGTTGAAGAATTCTGGAAAGGCATCGGAGCCTAGCCGAGTCGTGAACACCTCTTCCATTCTGCACAACATCGGAAAACTGGACATCGATAAAATAAATAGCGTGGACTATTACTATCCAGTGCAAGTGTACGGGAACAGCAAGCTATGCCTGGTTCTTTTCGCTCATGAACTGTCCAAGAAACTGAAGGGAAGCAACATAGTGATCAATTCCGTGGATCCAGGAGCGGTGGGTACTACAATCTTCAACTGCTGTGGAAGATTTCTTGGTGCCCTAATCACCTTTATGTGCAGGAATGTTTTTAAGACTCCATGGGAAGGAGCTCAGACGGCGATCCATGTCGCTTTGGACAAGAAAGCCGGAGAAGTGAGTGGACAGTTCTTCAAAAATTGTAAGTTGACTCGAGCGAGCCGAGTGGCTTATAATGAGAAGCTATCTGCCAAGCTTTGGGAGGAGTCTCTCAAGCTGGTCAAATTAAGCAACGAAGATATAGATCGGTTTCTCATGAGCTGAAAGATTTAAGAGATATTCTTATTGTTTTAATATTAGTGAGATTATTTAGGCAGTGCATTGTTTGTTGACTTTTTTTTTAATGCTTTTAGCAGGCAAACGAGCAGACGGGTCACCTGATGGTAAGTGATCACCGCCGCTCATGGACATTAGTAACACTGGGGGCGTCACCAACGCGTTGCCGGCCAAGAAAATGACGATAGACCCGCTTCTTGAAGGACCCCATGTCATAGCTTAGAGGGAACACCGATGCAAGAAGTTTGTTCCACAGTTTACACGTACGAGGTAGAAAATTACGTGAGAATCGTACTGTAGACGAATGCCAGGTATCCAGGTGATGTTGGTGAAACCTGGTACCCCGTGATGGTCGGTGTCTAAAACCAACTGCAGGTATCAAGCCAAATAGTTCTTCAGAACATTCCCCATTGTACAGACGGTAGAATACGCAGAGAGAGCCTACATCTCTCCTCAACTCGAGTGATTCTATTCCGTCTGTAAGCTTGGGATCGTCGACAAGACGAATTCGATTGAACGGATCCACTTGGCTAGCTGGGGCTCCAGCCCAAAGGTGGGAGCAGTACTCCATGTGTGGTCGAATTTGCGCCTTATAAAGCATCAACCTGTGTTTAGGCGTGAAGTACTGCTTAGCTCTGTTGAGCACTCCCAATTTCTTTGCAGCTAGTTTGGCCTTACTAACCAAGTGGTCCCGAAACTGAACTTCATTCGAGATTTCAACACCAAGGATCCCAATGCTTTTAGAGATGTTAAGAGGAATGTTCTGGAACTGTGGTATTAAATACGTATTAGTAAAATATCTATTATTTAGAGCGATTTCACGTGAATATTAAATATACGATTTATTGTTCCGTGCCGACTGTTGTGTATAATGTGTTTAAAAATGATCAAGTCATAACTCATAATATTACAAATTATATCATAGAATCCTTGTTAGGTATTTCATGAAACCCACAAATTTTCAAATAATATTTAATTCTGATTATTTGCATGTACGCGTAATTATTTATTTAAATATTGCAATTGGTAATTGGTTTGTTTGGAGCGTTTTATTTATAATGGAGTGTTTTATTAAAATATAAATAAGAGATTTAAGTAAAACTGAATAATTATTAATGGATCGAAGTTATCTGAAATAAATACAATGAATTAATTAATTGTTTTATATCTGCTCCGCATAACATGTATAGGTACGTATTATTAATTATTATGTACTTACTTACTTGCTAATATTGCTACGACATTAATTATAAAATGTATTAATTTTGAATGTTAACATACAGTTTGCAGGATAAAACTAATATTTTTATTTTATTAATTTACGAAAAGGTTCACTGATCGTGGTACCTTCCTACCTCATTGATTTTAATAACTTATAGAATTCCACGTTCATAACTCGATAATTCACTCATAAAAATATATTTTATGGTCAATAAAAAAAACTACACCCAGTTACCTACCTACCGAAAAAGAATGAAGCTAATATCTTCAATAATATTTTTTGGGCAGTATCGAAGTCCATCGTCAGTTTTACTCAATGACATCATATTTGTTGACGTTACATGATCAGGTTCTCTATCCAAAGTCCAGATTAATCGGTTATTTGCAAGTTATCAATCTGTATATTTGCAAAATTTCACCCTCATAGCAGCAGCAGAGCATAAGCAGAGCTTAGGTTTGGATGTTTGACACACAATCACGCAAAAACGGCTGATCGGATATAGATGAAATTTGGTACACAAATAGTTTAATGCCTAGAATAAAGTATAGGATACTTTTTATCCTGAGATATTGATATTTTCCCGAGGGAGAAGAAGGAAAATTTATAGTAACAGCACAGAAGAAATAATAGTACATAAAATAAGTAGTAATATTTATTTTATATTGTTTTATTTTTCTTTATATATGAAAACAGTTTTGACGTTTGTCTTCACAGTAACATTAGAGAACTCAAAACAGCTGATTGAATGATTAAATTATAATAATTATGGTTCCTTGTTTTACTGAGGTTTTGATTTTAATATGTTTATTACCAAACACATAAAAAATTGCGGTGAGGTACATTGTGATAATTTTTATCATACAATGAAAGCTTTTGTAGCCATCGATCTCGTATTACTTTTTAACAAAAAATAAAACCAACGAAAAAAAAAAACTGAAAAGCGAAAAATAAAACAAACCATTTAGTATTATAAATGAAGATCCTAAATTAACAGTAAATAAATAATTTTGAGATCGTGCCAAACAAACACCCAAAATTAATTACATAAAGTTCATTTTATGAGGGCAGCGGCATGCGATGCACACGGCAGCTACAGCGCGCCGCACATATTTTCATCGTTTGTTTTTTAATTGGTTTGGCACCGCACCGCCTCAAAATTATTTATTTACTGTTAATTTAGAATCTTAATTTATAATACTATATTATGATTTATTTAATTTTTCGCTTTTCAGTTTATTTTTTGTTAACAAGTAATTATTTTTTAATTTTTAGTTGCTATAAAAATTAAAAAATAATTACTTTTTAACAAAATTAATAATAAGGTATTGGTGGTAGATTCAGTTACCAGGTAAAAAAGTAGTAGGTGAAATATCAATCATCCCCTATTTTCGTACCTTTAGGGGTAAAATTTTGTTTCCAAATTTAAACAATAGTAACTTCAAGGTATACACTATTCAATAAAAAAAGAATCATCGAAATCAGATCATCCAGTACAAAATAATTGGGGTAACGGGTAAAAATTCCGTGGGTGAATAATCAATCATCCCCTATTTTCGTACCTTTAGGGTGGGAATAAAATTTAAAAAAAAATATGGGACCAACTTCAAGGCATACCCTATTCATTGAAAAAAGAATCATCAAAATCGGACCACTCTGTGCCGATTACTGCGTGATCATACATAAAAAAATATACGTGTCGAATTGAGAACCTCCTTTTTTTTACCAACTTCAAAAAAAGGAGGAGGTTCTCAATTCGACTGTATTTTTTTATGTTCGTTACCTCAGAACTTTGAACTGGGCGAACCGATTTTGATGATTCTTTTTTTAATCGAAAGCTGTTGGCTGTCATGTGGTCCCACATAAAATTTTATTGAGATCTGACAAGGGCATCCATGACAAAACCATATACCTAAGTCTTAAATTTGTATTAAGTATGTGCGCGACAAATGGACGAATAACTCAATATCATGTCAAATGATTTCGATGATTCTTTTTTAATCGAAAGCAGGTGCTTGTCATGTGGTCTCACATAAATTTGAATGAGATCTGACAAGTAGTTTTTGAGTAACTTTGAAGTCGGTTATTTTTGTTGGTAAAATTTAGGTTATTCGTAAGGAGCGGCGTAGGGATGCACTGACGGCAAGCCGCGAACTATTTTAAATGGAGAAATGTAAACCTCTATCAAGTTTACATTACATTACAGCTACCATTTTGGCTACCTAGCTGATTATTATTTAGGTTTTGTTCTGGTCAACTTTGCATCCAAGAAACGATTCCAAAAAAAAACTCGAGACATCATGAGAAGTATACCTACATAATAAAATTTTGGTATGGACTTTAATATATTTATTTAAATTGATTATTTACTTGCTTTTAACTTGCTTAGTTTTACAAAAAATCAAACTAGTTTCTATATTCTAATCGCACTTTGAAGTTATCAACATCTTTCATCATAATATCAAATTCTAATCGCAGCGGTTTTCGTAGATCTTCAGCCGACAAGTCGCTAGGTGGCAGCACTCTGTAGTGCCGCAGCAATGTTGTCACCGCGACCTTCATGGACATCATGGCATACTTGTACCCTGGAAAAGAAAACAAACTCCCCTTGTGTAAATAACTAAATACATAAAAGTAGTGTGTTTTTTTATGTGGCCATATAAAAGATAAAGACTAAGATAATATATGATTGTGACTTCAAAGATGGAGAGCCTAAATAATAATATTAACATAATTATTACAAGAAATCAAGAAAAACATTAGTCATGAATTATTGGATTATATAATCTAAATTTTACTAAAAAAAATAACCGACTTCAAAGTTACTCAAAAACTGCTTGTCAGATCTCGTTCAAATTTATGTGGGATTACGTGACAAGCACCTGCTTTCGATTAAAAAAAGAATCATCGAAATCGGTTGGCGTGATATTGAGTTATTCGTCCATTTGTGGCGCTTACTTTATACAAATTTAACCCCCGTATTCAGGAACAATACTTGTCTAAGTAAAGAAGCAATACGATACGAAGTAAGGCATTTCTCAGTGCGTTGGTCATGGTAAGCCTTCAGTTTCACAGTCGACCCTTAAGTATCACTTGCGGACGCACAGAGCTGTATACAGCCCTCTTATCGGTCCATTTGATGCGGCAAACTTCACTCTAGTCATTTGACACAGGCAAAAGACAAAGATAACATTAAAGTCTAAGCAATAAGTTCAAAATGGTGAAAATTAGAGATACTGCTCTTAAAAATACGTGCGATAGCTCATTATGTCCATGTGTCAATGATGTCTAGAAAAATGTTTCGGAAGCGTTTACCAGCACGTAAAAAATTGCTAAAGTTATTAAAAAAATTAAGTTGCAAAAAAAAGGTATTTTCTTTTTATTAAATAACTCCAAAACTGTTAATATTTAAGAAATTTTAAAAATAGATTCTTAAAGAAGAGGAAATTTCCAAAAAATAGCTCTCAACTCCCAGAACTCTACCTCCATTATTTATAATTTTAATTTAACGCTGAATATGGGCCTCCACGCGGCATATTTAGGTTGCACGCGCGGCGTCAAAATCGAGTACGTCCCACGCAATAATTTTAGTAAGATGTTAATTATTAATTTAAAAATTTAAAAAAATTATGGTGTATTCGGAACACTTCAAAGAATATGCTCCCGTAGGAAATTTTTCTTAAAGTTAATTTTTCAATAAGTTAGACGATTGTTAATTAACAAAATTTTCTCGAATTTCCATTTTCACTGTACATTAAAAAAAATGTTTAAATAAGTGTCGTATAAATTTTTCCCTCCGTGGAGCCCTTCTTATATACATACTTAACATAACGTCATAAAAGTTTAAAAAAATTAATACTTTGTTTATTTATAATAATTTTATAAGTTGAACAAACAGTTTTTTTGATTTTTTATCGAATCGAAGTTAAAAAATCGAAAAAAGTTTTTATCTGTACTTTGTTATACATCGTTGTTTTTATTATTTTTAGGAGTTTCAGAAAAAATATATAAAAAAGTTGAGAATTTGTTTATAACAAATTGTTAAGTTAAAAAACCAAGACTTAGACTAATACAAATAATCGATCCTTTCTTTCTATTTTGATAGAAGTCAAACCAACACTATGCGTTCGGTAAAGTAGCTCGGCAGCTATTTTATCGATTTTAACAAACGCACAGCGAAGGACTTCAATCAAGTATTGTTTACGAAATGGAGACCTCACAGTGTTGTTCTTGAATACGGGGGTGAGACTTATATGGTTTTATCATGGATGCCATTGTCAGATCTCAATAAAATTTATATGGCACTACATGACAGCCACCAGCTTTCGATTAAAAAAAGAATCATCAAAATCGGTTAGCCCAGTCCAAAGTTCTGAGGTAACGAACATAAAAAAACAGTCGAATTGAGAACCTCCTTCTTTTTTTGAAGTCGGTTAAAAAGATACATAGTTCAGTCAAAGATAGGTTTGCAGTTAACTCACTTAAAACACAGCTAAAACACCCCAACCAACAGTTACTTTTACTTTTGTTTAATCTTTACATTTAACTTACCTAAACAGCCTCTGGGCCCATAACTGAAAGGCATATACGCTGAAGCAGGGCTCACACTTCCGTTCAAGAAGCGGTCAGGGTTGAACTCTTCGGCATCAGCGCCCCAATACCGGGGATTACGATGAAGTCCCCAAATGTTGATGCAAGCACAAGAGCCAGCTGGTAGTGTTATCTCTGAACCTTTATAAATTATGACAATAAATTAAAAAAATGTCTTGACAAACGGACCAATTACAGGGCTCTATACTGCACTATGCGTCCACTCAGTCAAGTAATGTTTAGGTGTTGACTGTGAAACAAAAGACTTATCATAACGAAACAGCTTTCTGTGCATAGCGTTGCTTCCCTACTTTGGCAAGTATCGTTTCTGAATACGGCGGTAAGTTTGCTTTATAGATCTCCCCTTAAGACTAACCTGGTAATAATGATGCCACTTGTCAAATAACAAAATCGATAGGTACTTACTTAACTTAACATCTTTGTCATTTTTTCTTTCAAATAATGGCACTGGAGGATACAGTCGCAGGGTTTCTCGTATTACTGCATCGATGTATTCTAGCTTTGACAAATCTTCAAGATTCAGCGGCCTTTGAGAGTCACCGAAGATTTCACGTACTCTGCAAAATGTAGGGTAATTGTGACTCATTAGGATGGCACCTGCGAACATAGAAAACATATGTTCGCAGGATGGCACATACTCGTATTATATTCCTACCAAATAAACGATTATAATAAGAAACTGTAATTCATAGCGATTTTGAATAATTATACTGCGAACATGATACTAATGGCAAATTGTTGTAGTATGTGGTATTTAAGCAGATTATTTAAAAATTATAATCTTACTCTTCATAAGCCTTTTTCTGCACTTTGGAATTCCTTGATAACATGACGATAGTAAAACAGGCGCCAACCGCTGAGGTGTCTGTTCCAGCTAGCATTAGTACCAGCAGCTCTTCACGAATCTCATCGTCTGAGAATTTGTCTGCTCCACCAGATGATTTTAGTAGAAGATTTAGAAAACTCGTGCGTTGTACATTATTATTATCTGAAAAAGGTAAGAAGAGTTTGGGAATTGCTGTGATTTTTAGCTTTACTAAAAGGATTCTAATAGTTTGTTTGGATTTTAAGGAAATTAAACAATGATATTATAATGTAATAAAAAAGAGGTAGATGTGTCACTAGCGCGCCAACGATGAAGAACGTAAGAACAGGCAATTGACCGTTCTGTTCGTAGTCTCTCTGTCAATACAAGACGATACGCACGCTTTTGTCGTTGTCAGAAATGCTTGACATTTGACATACAGTGTTAAAATGCCTTCGTGTATTATAACAATGTGATTGGTGTAGTGAAACAAAAGATAAACTTGTGTGTGTGTGTTGTAGCTCTTTTTGTAACAGACTTTTTGGTTGATTTGAAAGTAAGTTGACGTATATTTTATATAGGTATGTTTTTTAACCCTTATGTGAGTGACGAGGTACCCGGGTACCTTTAGCATTTTCAAATTTAAAGAAAAGTATGTTTTACGCCCTGTAGGTAGCTGTGATTTTCTGAGAGCTCTTAACTTTTTATGAATTATGTATTTTTTAATGTTTTGACCCAGTCAACTATTTATAATGTTTTGTGGAAATTAAAACATATTTTATCCTCACAATAGAGTGACAAGGTACCCGGGTACCTCTTTGTGTTTAGTACGACTATGAGCAAAGTATTTATAATTTCGTACAATAATGAATTAATAAACATTTATTACAATGTTTTATTTATATAAAAATTACAAATTCTTTGTTTATACAGTATTAGCACAGCTCTGGAATCAAGTGTTACATGTTGGAAGAGATATTGCATGTTCGTCACAAACTGGTTTTTGCAGTTTGTGCAAGCTTTTCGTGTCTTTCTTTGCTTGCATTTGAGTTCTCTGCATAAGTAGCAACTTCCGACGACTGCAATACGGCCTGTGGAATCTCTTCTAGTATGACTTATAGAAGCTGTATTCGTAGATCCAGAAGAAATCGAAAGGCTTGGTTCTTGGCCAAGCACGTCCTGTATTGCAGATCTTACATGTAACTTTGATATCACAATGCAATTTTTTGATCTTTGTTCTATATTTTTACCACACAGCTGTAGACTCAATGATTTCAAAAACTTTCTACGTCTGTCACTCGAGATAAGTTGTGGGTTATGTTCCATGTAAATGTTATACGCTGCCAAAGCTGCGATATCAATGATGTTGAAAAATAATGCTAAAGGCAATCGATTCTTTCTGCGTTTTACGATATATTCTGGTAACAGTTTTATCCATGTTGTCCACTCCACTTTTTTCCCCGTACGGGACGGGGATGGGGCATAAATGTACGTGCGTGTCCCGTTCCCGTCCCGCACGGGATTCCGTTGCGTATGCACTATCGTATACATTTTCTATGAAACGATGTTTCTAAAACTTTACGTCCCGTACGGGAAGGGAATAAACCCCGTTACGTATGCATTGGTCTTTTGTTTAGAAGTACTTGCTCCAATATTCATAATGAAATAAATATAAATTCACACACAAATGTCACAAATACAGTCAAGTGTCACTATCAAGCACAGTGCATTGAATGGATTCAGTGTTTCTTGCGCGCCGATAACCATGTACCGCACTCCAGTCCTCATCCACTTTGGTCGCCGCAGATCTTCAAGTGTTAAGCTTAACTAAAACAATATTTTTTAAAGTATGTGAAACGCAAAACCAGACCTTGATTGTTTACATTACGTATAAACTGTATGAAGGTACCCGGGTACCTCGTCACTCTGATAACGGTGTTTTATTTGTCACTCACATAAGGGTTAAATATCATTGAAATGAAATGAAAAAAAAAATGGTTGTCTGTAAAGTCGGTTTACGGACGGTAGTTTAACGTGACAACGTCATGACAAAACATTGATGAAATGATTGCATACTTTTATAGATAAAATTGAGCGCTTCGGCCGATCGTAGCCGATCGTGCCTCTCTATCGCTTGTTCCGCGCTCTCGCTCGTGCGGAACGCGACAGAGAGTCATGCTTTTTCGTGCGTGCACCCAGCGTTCATCTTTTAATAGACGTTATCACGACAAAATGCTCCAAATGCAAACACAAAGGAAACTGAAGTAGACTGAATGCTTACGAGGGATGCTCCAGTCTGTGTGAACGTTCTCATCTTGAAGCAATATTTTCTTTTTTCTTATCACCTGCAGAAATAAGTAAGTTCTAAATTACTCCCACAAATTGCCTTTCAATAAATAAGCATAAAATATTAAGCAAAAAGAAAAATTATTATAATTGCTTTTTTGTAACTTGAATTGCACTTTTGAAAATAATAGTCAATTGTCAAAATTTTCATACGTCATTAACTGTATCATGTATTATTTTTCGGTATTTTTCGAGTTTTCGGTAAATTGGCAGGAATTTGTAAAGAAAATCCCAACGGAGCCATGGTATGAATATGCGTGCTGCTACTAGTTTGCTATATTCATCAAATGCCGTCGAAAATTCATGTCCGGTTTGTGTTTGGGCATTGATGTCGACGTCTAATGCTGATTCTGAAAATAAATTGTATATTTCAATTTAGAGATATAATAAATTCAAATGTACATAATATATATTATGACAAAACGTTGTAAATATAACTTAATAATATAAATATTTAAGTAAATAAATGTTGTACATAATATTTACTTACTGCAAATTGAATTGAACGTATATGACGTCATGTTGTTCCATATTGAAAATGCATCCTCGCCAACCGTTGACTTTAAACAATTAATCATAATATTACTTTGTTCCACGAATATCTCTATAAAACCGTTCAAGATTTTCGGTGAGAATATGGGAGCTAACTTTTTCCGACGTGACCGCCATATGTGTACTGTAAGAAATGGACAAGGAATTTTAATAAATCTTAACTTTAACCTATACTAAACGCAAAGACTCGTGGCAAGCGGAGTAATAAAACGTGCAAAAGAGACGGCGCACAGGTACAGAGAGGCGAAACACTGCAATAACATAAACAGTGCAATTGCGAGAGAGAAAATGATGTGCGCCGTCTCTTTTGCAGTTTTAATACTCCGCCTGCCACAAGTCTTTGCGTTTAGTATAACACCAATCGCTCCTATTGTAAGGAACGTGCTCTCTCTGAGCTATAAGTGCACGGGAGTGCTGTACAAATACGAGTGACGTAGTATTTTCATAAACTTAATATATGAAAAATACTTTTAAAAAGTACTATATATAAGTGTATAGTTTGAGCTGATAACCTTCTAACGCCTGAACTGATCTTCATAAATTGTAACTAACAATAAGAACAGAAGAAAAACTGCAACAAAACTGGTCTATTCGTTTAGGAGCTACGATGGCACAACTGTTTTACACAAACAAACACACGCACATACAGACACACAGATACTTTAAACTTATAACACCCCTATTTTTGCTTCGGGGGTTGTTTGTGGTATTGGCCGCTGAAGAGATTTCACGATATCGAGCCAACACTGAGCATGACAGTTAGGTTATGATAGAGTATTTAACGCACTATCATATTTTAATCTTAATATCTATACTAATAATAAAATTGAAGAGTCAAACTGTGATTTTGATAAATGAATTTTTCAAGCGCAAATCGTTACTTGCACGATACCAACACCGAAAAATGAGTTTTTAAAATTTTTGTCTGTCTGTCTGTTTGTTTGGCTTTGCAAATCTCTGAAACCACTGAACGAATTTTAACACGACTTTCACTAAGATATTAAAAAGACTTCAACTTAGCATTTAAGCTATTTTTTATGGTTCCAAACCAAAGGGTTCCCTAGGGATATTTTGTATGGAAAAATAAAAAAATGTCAGCTGATGTGCTTGAAATAATAAAAAACGTTTTTTCCGTACAAAAAGAGTAATACATGCATATCTTAGTTTTTACTTATATGACATGGAAAGACCATAAAATGACTTTAAAGGTTATTTTTTTCATTAATTCACAACCCTATTACTGAATGGATATCTGTTTTCTTATTTTGTTTTCGAGATCATATTTTTTGCCTATCTATGTACTCCAATATAATTTCAGCGTTTTACTAATTTCACCTTAGAAGTGGTGGAAAAACGCAAATTAATTCTGTATGAGTAACCGATCGATTAATATCTTGGCCACTAGATGTCGCTGTATTTGTTCATTCACGCCAACGATTTTAGTACATACAAACCTCTTTTTTACCTAAAAATAAATAAAATTGAAGAGTCCGTCTGTGATTCCAAAATAACTGCATTTTTCATGTTGTAAATAGTTACTTGCACAATATAAAAACTGAAAAATGAGTTTTTGATAATTTTTGTTTGTCTGTTTCTTTGTCGCCACTTATCTCTGAAACCACTAAAAGGATTTCAACAGGACTCTACTACGATATCGAGTCTTCAACTTAAATTGTAGGATATTTTTTTGGGTTCCATAACAAAGCGAGAAAACAAAATATGAGTCGATTTGTTTTAAACTTACAAAACCTTTTCTTCATCTATACTAATAATAAAATTGAAGAGTCAAACTGTGATTTTGATAAATGAATTTTTCAAGCGCAAATCGTTACTTGCACGATACCAACACCGAAAAATGAGTTTTTAAAATTTTTGTCTGTCTGTCTGTTTGTTTGGCTTTGCAAATCTCTGAAACCACTGAACGAATTTTAACACGACTTTCACTAAGATATTAAAAAGACTTCAACTTAGCATTTAAGCTATTTTTTATGGTTCCAAACCAAAGGGTTCCCTAGGGATATTTTGTATGGAAAAATAAAAAAATGTCAGCTGATGTGCTTGAAATAATAAAAAACGTTTTTTCCGTACAAAAAGAGTAATACATGCATATCTTAGTTTTTACTTATATGACATGGAAAGACCATAAAATGACTTTAAAGGTTATTTTTTTCATTAATTCACAACCCTATTACTGAATGGATATCTGTTTTCTTATTTTGTTTTCGAGATCATATTTTTTGCCTATCTATGTACTCCAATATAATTTCAGCGTTTTACTAATTTCACCTTAGAAGTGGTGGAAAAACGCAAATTAATTCTGTATGAGTAACCGATCGATTAATATCTTGGCCACTAGATGTCGCTGTATTTGTTCATTCACGCCAACGATTTTAGTACATACAAACCTCTTTTTTACCTAAAAATAAATAAAATTGAAGAGTCCGTCTGTGATTCCAAAATAACTGCATTTTTCATGTTGTAAATAGTTACTTGCACAATATAAAAACTGAAAAATGAGTTTTTGATAATTTTTGTTTGTCTGTTTCTTTGTCGCCACTTATCTCTGAAACCACTAAAAGGATTTCAACAGGACTCTACTACGATATCGAGTCTTCAACTTAAATTGTAGGATATTTTTTTGGGTTCCATAACAAAGCGAGAAAACAAAATATGAGTCGATTTGTTTTAAACTTACAAAACCTTTTCTTCATTGATAATAAAATGCATAACTCCACAGACGTAAAGCGTATTGCGACGTGTTATATGAAGCTTAGGATTGTTATTTGAAATAATTGTTTCGTGTTTTTTTTATGGAAATAGCCGACAAACGAGCAGACGTTCCACCTGATGGTAAATGGCTATCGTCGTCCATGGACACCAACACCAAAGGCATCACTGATGAGTTGCCGGCCAAGAAATAGGGAGAAAAAGAAAGAAAGAACTGGCTCTCAAGCGCTCAGCCGGAACACGACGAATCGTTTGGCGGCTGACTCATGCTCAAGGGTGTTAGCTATACAGGAGAAGCCCATGGAGAAATAATAATAGTAATAATGGTATTAATTAACAATTGTAATGCATAATATCCTTAGGAACGTGTTGAGAGTGCTGAGTGCTGAATTTTCTCTTTTTATGTGAAGCAATATCTCCCCTTTGCCGTATTATTGGCTTGCCAAAACTACAATGTAATAAATGCGAAAATGTGTTGCTTCCTTTATTACCATTCACACATAACTCATCGAATTAACCTTAACTCTCTCGCACCGCTGAACCAATTTTGATGTGTTTGGGTAGATAGACATAGATTGTACGTTGGAGAAGGATTACTACTATTTTTAAAGTCTGGGTACCTATGTATGTAATGTGAAATACTGATGGCTTAGCCATACGGCATCATACAAACTATTTATTCAGTGTAATTTACTATGGGTTAAGCAGGAAACACAAACATTAGAAAACAATATCATGAAATAATAATAATAAGTAAAAGCAACCGGCCAAGTGCGAGCTAGGGGTGTTGAACCTAACTTAACTATTTAGTGAAACCTAACGTAGCTGTGTAACGACAAGATAAATGGAATAAAGAAACAAACATAACTTTGCCGTTGAAAACTTTCGTCCCCATACATCGACATAGGCCCTGATCAAATGACCAAGTTAAATCATGTAAAATCATGTAAAATCATGTTATTTGTGATACCTACTTACAAAACAGTTTTCAGATTTTTTCTTTAACCTATGCCTTTAGCCGAGTGTCTTTTGATTACGTTGACGACACAGAATATTGATCTTTTCACAGCTCCTAGGGATTGCAGACCTGAGTATTGGATATTAATTTTAATTTGTTACCTTCACGCGTTCCTGCGAAAAAAGGTTTTGACAAACAGACGGAAAATGGAGTGATCTTATGGGAACCGTGTTTTTTTTTGCGGTAAGGAACCCTAAAATATCGAAACGTTAAGTCGTGTATTGACCTTTCATTGTAATGCGGTTCTAATGATCATGCTGCTGTTCTGTAAGTTAACTAAAGTACCTACTATTTTTGCCGAAGCGAAGCGAGGGCAACTGCTAGTCTTAATATATATAAATTACGTGTCACGTTGTTTGTCCGCGATGGACTCCTAAACTACTAAACCGATTTTAATCAAATTTGCACACCGTGTGCAGTTTGATCCAACTTGAAAGATAGGATAGCTCTCATCTCAAAAAAAAAACTTTTGACAGAACGAAGTCTGTCCGGGCAGCTAGTAACTGTATATAAATTACGTGTCACGTTGTTTGTCCGCGATGGACTCCTAAACTACTAAACCGATTTTAATCAAATTTGCACACCGTGTGCAGTTTGATCCAACTTGAAAGATAGGATAGCTCTCATCTCAAAAAAAAAACTTTTGACAGAACGAAGTCTGTCCGGGCAGCTAGTAACTGTATATAAATTACGTGTCACGTTGTTTGTCCGCGATGGACTCCTAAGCTACTGAACCGATTTTAATCAAATTTGCACACTGTGAGCAGTTTGATCCAACTTGAAAGATAGTATACATCTCAAAATAATAAAAAACTTTTGACATAACGAAGTCTGTCCGGGCAGCTAGTACGTATATAAAACTTCATGTCTTATGTTGAGGTGTTTACTTGTATGGAGCTAACCTTGAGCATAGTATCAGGTGATTTATTTATTTACTAGCTGTTGCCCGCAGCTTCGCATACGGAAATTATGTTTTACCTTATTTGTACCTCTTGCAGAAGGAAATTTAAAAAACGGTGAATTTATATTGAACTACTTATATTTAGTAATTTATATACCGAAACCCGCGATAAAATCACAAAGGATTCCTCCAGGAGAGGGTTTTGAAGAATAAGCAATATTCACATTAATTTATATATTTTTTCTTTTTTTTGCAAAATTTTGAAAAACTGCAAAATATGTTTTCCATAAATTTAAGCAAGGAACATATGTTGCAAATTTCAAGCAAATAGGTTGATGTTTTAAAAGTATTCCATACAAACTTTCAAAACAAACTTTCATCAACATGTGATAGTGGTTATCATAAAAACGCATTGTCATTAGAACCAAAACAATATGAGGAACATTTTTGTATACGATGACAGGAAGTAGTTCTGATTTAGCTTGCTTCGACCCATACATATTACATACATAGCAGGTTGAATAAAACCTTGTAAAAAGTAAGTTGGGACAATGTCTAAATAAACTACTATGAAAATAATATTACCCGGTGCAATAATGGATCCATTTCCTAAAAGATGGTGGAAGATTTTAGTGATATCTGATTTTCCGAATGAAGTTTTAGGTATCACGCCAGCGATGATGGGATCACAAGTCACTGTTGGAGAAACAAATATTATTTTGTGCCGTATCGTCATTTTTCACGATTTTTAAATGGCCGTGTTCACACGAATCACGAATCGTGAAAAATTACGGATACGGTTTTTAAATGATACCATCTTTTACAAATCACGTTCGTCAAAAAATAAATCATTAATTTATGATTTATATCGCCAAAATAACATCGCAAATACAGCTTAAAAACAGTTGTTTTATGATTCATGTTAAGCAAATACTATAAAATAAAACAATCATGAGATAAATCTAAACTTTTTAAGCTATGTAATGATTCACTTACTGGCCATATACTGAGATCCCAGCCACAAATTTGTCAACCCATATTCATTTTTAAGGGCCTCACGTCCTAATTTCTGCAATGATTTCATATGATCTGTATTGGAAATGTATAAATAAATTTAAATGAGTTTTAAGAAACATGAACAAAATATATCATATAATAAAACATAACATAACATAAAAACACAGTTTCTGTTAGTCGTAGTAGTCTAGAACTACCTTACTAGACCAGTGCTGAAGCCTTTGAAAATGGTAAAAAGTGAAAAAAAAGTAGGATGAAACCCATTGAAAAAGGAAGAGAATATAACGAAAAAGAAAGGAAAAATAATTTACGGGTGATCTGCGGTCGGGAAGTGGGGGGGAGGGTGAGTTTTTATGGGTATAAAACGGTTTATCTCGATTTTCAGCAAAACTACAAGTCCTATGGAAAACAGTTAAATCGCAATTATTATCACTAGTTAGTAACTAAACTGTGTTAAGGTTAAATTATTAAAGCATTTAGATAATAACATTTAAGATAACATAACTAAACAAAACTGTTATATAAAAATTACCTTCACGTGTTCCAAGGAACATAAGAGCGTGTCCTAATATCGGCCAAGCCATGTATTTGCTCTTTATTTTTCTTGACAAAATCAATATTTTCCTCTTTTTCCATAATGTTTGAATTATCCAAATCACCAACGACACGACAAGTATAGAAAATATCATTGTCATGACTAATAATAAAATAGGAAAGTATAGAAAAACACTTTTTGAAAATTAATATCCCAAAGTATACTTTTTAAATCCGTGAAAATAAAGCAAATAATGCCTATAAAAGAACAAGAAATCCTTTTATACTATGGTTTTTCACTGCGTTAATTATGGTTTTTAGGGTTCCGTAGACAAAAAGGAACCCTTATAGTTTCGTCATGTTTTTTTTCGTTGCGTACCCCATAGTATTTATGGTGTATCGTTAAAAAATATTTCAAAAATATTATGGGTCGGCAAAGAATATTTTACATTCAGAGGCCCGTTTGGAAAATATTCACTTTAAGGTGCCAATTTTGGTTAGAGTAAAGTGTCTGGTGAAAAAAATCACAAAAATAGGCTATAATATGAATTTACAAGGAAAACTATCACAACTGTGTTAGCATAAGTAGTAGTGAGTAATAGTCGATAAACTTACAACTATGGACACCCTACTTGCCCAGTTTTTATTATATGTTCGGATTTGATTGACTACGACACCAATTTTATACGCAACAGACGTCAATTAAAAATTAATTTATCTGGAATTCAGCATACATCCAAGCAATCACTCATAACCTGTCATTTTAAATACCAAAAAGGGACCATTGACGTCATGTTTGACCAACAGGAGCCAAAAAAGAGAACCATCCCCTATTACTTCCCAAAGATAAACTCGGCACCTCCCAAAGAATTGTCCCCAAAGAATTTTTTCTCATTTATCCCATAATAGTGTGTGATACGTATATTTGCCCAGCGACGGCAATTTAGGTTATAACAGCCCTAAGTAATATATGTATATCGAGGTTCAGAGGAAAATTTATATAGGCCTGTGATGTAGGGCTTAACAAGATGACGAATCACAGTTACATCTATACGGAACTCTACACTATACGTTACCTGACTAGCACTTGGCCGATTTTCTGGTGTTAAAATCGGCTAAATCGTAATTGTAGATGTGTTTACCGATTCGTTATAATCAATAATTTAACGCGTAAAAATGACTTAATTTGAAGTTTAAGTCGATACGTGTTTGTACGCATAACGTATAACATTTTAACAACCTAACACGTTTTGAAGGTCACATTATTAACTGACTTCAAAAAAAAAAAAACACCCCGACTGCCTAAAATAACTAAAAAGAAAAAAACAAGCCTAGTAGTTGACAATGTTGTTAAAAGTAATACTGAACAATTACACTATAGAAGGATTAACAGTCGGGCGTCGGGACCCATTCTTCAACCAAAGTTTGTTGTTTATCAATCTTGTTTTATTTTTCCCAAGCAACCCTGTAAAGTTAAATTGGGTCCCGGCTGTTGGTTCCTTCTATGGTGTAATTGTTCAGTATTACTTTTAACAACATTCTGAACTACTGAGCTTGTGTTTGGTTCTTAGTTTTTTACGCAGTCGGGTTTTTTGTTTTTTATTATTATTTATTTTATTTACACTTTTTATTTAGGATTCATTAATTGACATTAGACATAGACATAGATATTGCATTAATAAATAAAGAGATTATGATTATAAGACTGCTGTCATTTCAATAAGGGAGTTAGTAAATTAACGAGAATGGTTGTTTAACCAACTTTAAATCGTTATTATATCCTAAACTGCCACTTAAAATTAAAAATGATAAAATCATTTTTGAATACCTATTCAACGATACCCTACTTGACGTAGTTCGTCGAATTTTTTTGTCATACAATTATGGCGTCTGGTTGTACTTACCTCTGGTAAATTTTAATTATTTTCTTGTATTTAGTGACACTCGCAAGGTTAAGACAAAGCGATTGACGTAAGAATCATCAAAATTGGTCAACCCGTTTGGTCCCATAACCAATATGTTTTTGATAAATACATTACCCTCCTTTGCGTCGCGCAGTCGGGTAAAAAGGAAGTTATCAATTTTGAAACGTATGCATGTAATATAATCTTCAGATATATTCTTCGGAACCCTAAAAAGACAAGCAGAAAATAACACAAAAAATGACAATAAAAAGGAAAATAAATAAAAACTGCATTCGTTACTTATAAATTTGATGAAATTGTTGATATTTTTATGCTAGTGTGTCGAAAACAAGTTGTTGTTTTTTTAATCTATTAGAACTAACGTTTTAAGTTTTTGAGGTGAAATTTCTCTACATTGTACGGGCAAAAAATGTAAAACATTTTTGGTAAAACTTTTTAAAAGAAACGTTTTTGTGAAACCTTTTTTACCCTTGACGGAACGGCCAGGAAGTTTAAAGATTTTTAAAGTTGGAGGCAAGATTTTAACCTTCAAACCATAAACACCCCTCATAGCCCAGTCATTTTAATCAAAATTAGGTAAGAATTGCGGAATGAGAGATACCCAGCTGATTTTTTTGTATAAAGTTGTATTTTGGCATTCTAAAACTTGTCTCAAAACCTGCATATGGTAGGGTGACCGCGTCTATTAAAAATTTGAGGACAAAGGTCACAAAAATCGGTTTTTTGCAAATATCTCATTTCCTATGAGTTTTTCGCTATTTGTATCTTCATCAATATTGTAGAGAATTAAATTCCCTACAACTTTTGTATCAATAAATTTTTTATACGTTGAATCGTTTTCGAGATAGAGGGCGGAGAGCGCGCGGTTAGAGCACAATGTAAAGTCAACCGGTACAGTCCCGGTCAAAACATGCTATATTAAGTTTATTAATTCTATCTATCTAACAGCCTTTTAAAGTCCACTGCTGGACATAGGCCTCCCTAATTGGCGCCACTCCGACCGGTCCTGGGCCCTCTGAATCCAGCGGCTTCCCGCTGTCTTCTTTAGGTCATCAGTCCACCTGGTCGGGGAGCGACCAGTGCTCCTTTTACCGAAACGTGGCCGCCATTCGAGGACTTTGCAACCCCATTGGTTATCTGTCCTTCGAACGATGTGGACTCAGAGGGCCCAGAATCGGTCGGAATGGCGCTAATTAGGGGAGGCCTATGTCCAGCAGTGGACTTTAAAAGGCTGTTAGATAGATAGAATTAATAAACTTAATATAGCATGTTTTGACCGGGTCTGTACCGGTTGACCTAACATTGTGCTCTAACCGCGCGCTCTCCGCCCTCTATCTCGAAAACGATTCAACGTATAAAAATTTTATTGATACAAAAGTTGTAGGGAATTTAATTTTCTACAATATTGATGAAGATACAAATAGCGAACAACTCATAGGAAATGAGATATTTGCAAAAAAACGATTTTTGTGACCTTTGTCCTCAAATTTTTAATAGACGCGGTCACCCTACCATATGCAGGTTTTGAGACAAGTTTTAGAATGCCAAAATACAACTTTATACAAAAAAATCAGCTGGGTATCTCTCATTCCGCAGTGAATTCCTAAGATGACTGGACTATCATGTTATAAGTTTGCCATGTCTGTGTGATTGTCTGTCTGTGGCATTGTAGCTCAAACGAATGGACAGCATTCGAAGCGGTTTTTTCGATCAAAAGCCTGATCTATCGAGATGGTTTTAAGCTGTTTGGTGAAATTATCAAGGATTTTTTAAATTGTAACTCCCTCTCCCATTTGAATTTTACGCTTTTTGACGAGTTGTCACTATACCTAATTATACATGTTAACCGCTGATTGTTGTAAAGTAGACTAATACTAACTTAATAACAATGAATTTTCGCAAAGTAACGCCTGATACTATTAACTATACCTAATTATACACTTATCAAGTTGACTATCTAATTATCATTAAGACGCGTCTCTATTCGTTTGTCCAGCTAGTTACAGCTTTCTTGCCCTAAGGATCTATATATAATAATGCGGACGGAAGGACAGACAGATGGACATGACGAAACTATAAGGTACATTTTAAACTCACAGCCTCAGATTATAAATAAAACATAGAGCGCGCAGTACACATTATTTAAGATTCAGAACATTTACTATAATTTTACTATAATTACTAATTATAGTTTTCAAGCGTAATCAAGCGTATTAGATTTTCTAAATCGCAAATAATGTTTGTATTTGCTTTGGTGGCTTCACTTTCATGTACTGTGCCGTGTGCGCTCTATCTGCTGTGTGTTTATACTAATTATTATTTCTACTAGGTACATTCATTACACGTTTGCGAAGTATACTAATAAAAACTTGCGTACATAATGACACGTTTGCCGTGATCCTTACAGACTGGGAATACGGATGAGAATGCAACGAGACGAGGATAGCAGTCCGACAACTCCGACAAGCTAAGTTCCGGATGGAATGAGCCACGTCTGACAGCAGGTTGCTGTTTAATTCCTGGCAGGTGTACGCAACTGTTGAGCTTTTTTATCTGTATTAATTTACTTTCTTTCTTTCTTCCCTTTTCTTTCTTGGCCCATGTTCATGGGCGATGACCACTTACCATCGTAAGCTTGTTGTATATTTAGCAAAATGAATTTTTTTATATAATTTGCAAGTTGTGGAAATTTAACAATATCTATATTTGAAAATTTTAGGAAAACGTAATTGAATGTTTTTTTTCTATTTATGTTGATACCTAACTAAACTATTCACATTTTCTCTTAAAATAAAGAACAATGCCAAACTTCCATACATAGTTTTATTTCATTTTCAACTTGAGCGTCTTAAAATAAAAAATATTCTAAAAAATGCAGCATTAATTTCTGAGCTTAGATATATAAGAATTTTCAGCAGGCACACCCCAGAACCAAAGTATTTTGATATTGAATGTTTTTTAACCATAGAAGTATTATACATAGAGTACCTGGTACACAACAAAACAACGATGCCGGAAGAGTATGTGATGTCACGAATGTCACGATGTGATCACTAAACGTCAACGTCAATTTTAAAAACGATTCAAAAGTTGCCATTTTGCTACTACTGAAAGATTAAATTACATATAAGAATTTCATGAACATGGAGAAAGGTAATATTTTTAAATATAAAAATAAAAAAGTTCAAGCAGAATGTTATTTATTTATTAAAGATTGCCCAAATTACTCACTTTACACAATATGAAATAATTAAAATCAGAAAATATGTACGACTATCGAAATATATTTTCTACCATTAGAGTACAAAAGTATGAAATGGTATCATTTTTACCGAATGAAAATGGACAATATTGACATCATGCAATCATGCATTGTTATTATAGTCAATTCATCACTTATTATTGAAATTATTTTAACCTGGGTAATACGGGTACAGGTATTAATATTAAAATACGTAAAAAAATATTGAATTGCTTCGGTATAACTGACGTTTTAAGACGCTACAAAAAATAAAAAAAAATTTTGGGCATTGTTCTTTTACTAACAAAAAATAACCGACTTCAAAGTCTCAAAAACTACATGGTTGTCAGATCTCGTTCAAATTTATGTGAGACTACATGACAAGCGCTTGCTTTCGATTAAAAAAAGAATCATCGAAATCGGTTGGCGTGATATTGAGTTATTCGTCAATTTGTCGCACACATCTTAACACAAATTTACGACTTATGTGGTTTTCTCATGGATCCCATTGTTAAATCTCAATAAAATTTATGTGTGACCACATGACAGCCACCAGCTTTCGACTAAAAAAAGAATCATCAAAATCAGTTCGCCCAGTCCAAAGTTCTGAGGTAACAAACATAAAAAAAAATACAGTCGAATTGAGAACCTCCTCCTTTTTTGAAGTCGGTTAACAAAAATAAAAATAAAACTTATTTTTATCGATAACATTAATGCTCGTCATACCTACCAATTAAACAGGCCAAGTTAACCAGGCCACGCTCAGTGTAGGGTTTTTTTTCTTTTAAATTGTATATTCTGCTGCCATGAATTCTTTCACTTGTCCAAGCAAAATTAGCAGTTACTTTAAAGGTTAATACTTATTTCGCAAGCGGATTCCTGAATCGGAAAATGATCCTGGTAGACCCATAGTGTGTTTGAACAACCTGTTCAACGACATACTATGGAGTAGGCAAAAAAAAAATTCTCCAATTTACGTGTAGGTTATTTTGAGCATCTCCCCAAATATTTTTTTAAGATTTTTTACCAAATCGTCGGCGTGATACAGTAAGTATATATAATTATAGATTCAAATTCAAAAACAAACCATTATCGAGGTAGATTTTTTTTAAACTTCACACTTTTTTTTACACGTGATGAAGATGGAAATAAAATTAAATACCTAGTTTACAATAGATAAAACAACTGCTTACCCCTGTCTGCGGTGTTCCATGATTCCTTCCTCAGGTTCAGTAACCCTCGCGCGAGACCGCACTCCGTATCAACACCGGGACCTAGCCAGTTGTTTCAAGGTATTTTTTTATTTTGTCACAATTAACGTCTTTAATTTTAATTCATAAATAAATTTACAGTTTGGTTGTTAATCTATATTTCTTAGTCAACTTGCGGAAAAATTTTAACGGTTTTTTTGTTTTTATTTTGAATCCATTTTTTTTAAATTGATTGATTTCCGGCCAGTATTTTTTTATTTTAAAGTGTGTGTTGTTGCGATGTAAAAAGTAACAATTGGTTCAAAATTGGATTTTCGAACAGAAAAAATATATTGGATATATTTGATATCTGTAAATATTACTTTCTTTGGTTTAATTCTGTTTATGGGTTTTAATGACGTAGTGATTTCATATTATGTTTACTAAACTTATGAAGTTGTTACAAATAAAAAAATATATCTAGATAATAATCTATTTATTGTGTTCTATGGGTTAAAGCACATAGAGCATTTCGTCCAGCAGTACATACTTAATTATCTGAGATATATTATGTCTCTTTGTGTACGCATATTATTATGTATTGCCATTTCATATTAGTAAAGGCTGTTCTAAGTTTTATGGTATGAGTAAAATAAATATCTCATATTACAGATGCAGTGCTTCATTTGCGTCATGTACCTGATGATAATTTGTAGTGCATACCCACCGAACAACCGGCAACCAACTAAAACACATGAAAAAAGATCTCTATTCCACGATGTCATTGAATCACTTCGAATCCGAGCACAGCTTCCAGATGATTATAATCCAAACGAAGACAACAATATATCACAAAACTACGAAAGGTATGGCTTTGAAAATGAACCACTTCAACAACTGTCAGGTGACAGTGAGTTTATGCCTAGAAGAAATGACAGAATAGAAATGCCTACTTTAAAATATCGTTTGCCTAAAAGCTTTACGGCAAATGACTCTATAACGGAAGAAGAATTCAGTCCAAAAGAAGAAATAGTCCTGTATATAGATTCACCCACCGATGCACCAATCAAAGCAACTCAGAAACCTAAGAGGCCAAACCGTCCACGGCCTCAGGTAACTAAAAAACCAAACAAGAACAATATTGATAACGAAGCCGAAGATGCAGAACTCGGTATGGATAATAAGCCTTCAAACATGTTAGCAGGTCAAAGTCAAATTGGCAATCGTGATACTCAAACTGTCGTAAAGCCAACAGTTATAGTAAATTTCCGAGGAACAGTCACTCACAGAGAGAGTGAAATTAGACTTGAAAGGCGTAGCAATAATGAAACTAAAGTGGAAGTACCACAAAATGTTTTTAATATAAAACAAG
Source organism: Thymelicus sylvestris (assembly GCA_911387775.1). Classification (NCBI taxonomy): domain Eukaryota; kingdom Metazoa; phylum Arthropoda; class Insecta; order Lepidoptera; family Hesperiidae; genus Thymelicus; species Thymelicus sylvestris. The sequence continues at coordinate 15,299,355 of OU426891.1, read as the reverse complement.
AAGTGAACCTTGAACGAGCTAGATTGAACACGGGAAGCAAAGATTTGAGGAAAGAGCAGGGTAAATTAACTCAAAATGTAAAAATAAACGGAGAAGATAAGAAACCAAAGATTGAGGAAGATATGATGATGTGTGAAACCAATTCGTGGAATGAAAAGAGCGGACGTGGCAGTAAGCAATACAATGTACTACAAATTTTGTTAAACATATAAAATCTAAAACAGGTTACTTCACGTTACTAAAATTAAATGATGATAAGCTGAGAAGTTAACTAAGAAATAGATTTCGAAATCAAATGTTATGAGAAGTATATCTTAATATATATAAATTACGTGTCACGTTGTTTGTCCGCGATGGACTCCTAAACTACTGAACCGATTTTAATCAAATTTGCACACCGTGTGTAGTTTGACCCAACTTGAAAGATAGGATAGTTTAGATCTCAAAAAAAACTTTTGATAGAATGAAGTCTGTCCGGGCAGCTAGTATTACAATAGAAATAATAATTTATAAAGAGCTAATCGTTTTGTTGAATTAATAAATTACTTACTAATTAAACTTTTTAATTTAAGTACATCAAAGTATGAATAAAAAACTTACTTAATAGTTAATATGAGTAAATGTGATTGATAGCCAATAATGTATGAGATTTATAGTTAATATTCAATGTTATAAACTATGTATGTATAATTATTTGAACTGATATAAAGATATTTTTAGTTTACATATTAAAATTTTGTAGTATTTATTATGTAAGTATAATGTAACAAATCTTTTATTTACCTACAAATTCTTTAATCAAAGCCTACAATATTTTTTTAACTTATAATAAAATTATGTACTGACCTATAAAAATGTCAACAACTGTTGATGTTATTGATATCGGATATCACATTTACAGTAAATTTAATAGGTAAAATATTGAATTGTGATAATATTGGAAAAAGGAAGTAAAGGAAAAAAGCAAAAAGCAATTTAATCAAAAATGATATCGTTTTCATACCTTTATTACTGTTTCATATAATAATAAACACTTAATACAATACTTAAGATAATTTTTAATTTCATGAAAACAAAAAATTTAGGAAACTGACGAAATCGATTTTATTATTATCACTCGTCTTTCCTTTTACAGAATATTTTTGTACCTTACATAGATACAACACACTTGAATAGGAACATATATTATGTTACTAATCGATGGAATTAACTTACATCTTTTTCTATTTATGGCTTGTAAAATTAGTATGTCCAAATGGGGGCTTTTAATGACGTTGACCATTGTAAATGTCATAAAATATTACTATGTATTACCTAACAGCATATCGTATAGGAAACGCTATGTACCTTGGTGATAGCACAGAAGAAATAATAGTACTTGTAATAAGTGGGTAGAGATAGTTATAAAATAGATAGACAGATGATAATTATATTATATATAATTACATAAAAAAACTGAAATGTGAAAATTCTAATGCTAAAACCGTCTATAAAATTTGTATATAAATTTTTATAGCAAAATAAAATAGATTTAAATTTTTTACGAAATTATATTGGTACTAAGGTAATTTAAAAAACATAGTTTCACAAATGTTTTATTTGTTTCACATCACAATATTAAGTGATGAACGCCTGATAATAATACATAGCAACTGTATTGTTATCCCACCATTCTCAGTTCGCCTCATTATGAAAAACAATATTGCTTAGCAATAGCAATAGCAATAGTACACAAAAAGTTGCGCGCAATATTTTTAAGCGTTTAATTAGTTATCTTTTCAATAAAAATATAATAGTATTATTAAATTATACCTCTAACACCAATTCTAACACATCGTAAAATACGCAAGAATAAAACATTTTGCTACATTTTCCTTCTTGTTAATTAGTTAACCATTCCTAAAATATTTGGAACAAGACTTCCCACGGAAATGGGGAATTTCAAGTTGCTAGGTAGATATGTATGTACTTTCGTTGCTATGGTAACTATTACCACAGCGAAGCAAATACAGCAAATAGATGAATTTAGAATTATGTTACTAACATGATAGTAACTAATTTTGTTAGGGCTCGCCAATGAACTAATATAATATTCATTCACTGGGGCTCGCAAGCTTTTTTTACCTAGTATAAGCTTCAACCAATGATATTGTATGTATAATCAGAGGTAGATACGCCAAGAGGGCTCTGAAATTAAGTCTGTGGAATGTAGTCAAGTGTAGCGATTTCACTGTAGATAGTTGATAGCTGCCTGAGTGAGGCTGTCTATAGTTGTCATAAAAATCCCATCAAAAACATGAATGTAAAGTAAAAGCCAATTTTAAAAAAAAGAATTGAGATCTAAATGGGTGCCAAGTTCTGTGTAGAAAAGCCTAAAATTTTAGTCACAAGAACATGTAATTCAAGCTCCACATTTGACTTGGTTAGTTTTCACGTACCTATCTAGGCTATAATATTATATTTGTATAATTATCTTTGTTAAGTCTGTTAGGTTGATGACCTATGTTACTTTTCTAAAATTTGGTTTGTTGGTTGCTAACTAATGAAAACTAGCCAATTCAAATGTAAAGCTTGAATTACATGTTCTTGTGACTAAAATTTTAGGCTTTTCTACACAGAACTTGGCACCCATTTAGATCTCAATTCTTTTTTTTTTAAATTGGCTTTTACTTTAAATTCATGTTTTTGATGGGATATCATTACTTTTTGTACAGAAATTATTAGTAGGTACTTATTCATAACGTTACTGATTAATTTTGTTACCTTATAGGTACATGAACTGTAATAGTGCCCTTCAACTAAATTCTAAACTAATAAAAATAATTAAAAAATTATACTAAAACTGATATGTTTCGATTAAAAAAAATTAAGGGTGGTATTCCACTCGTTAAATATTCCACATAATGACCACCTGTCATCAATTTTGATTGCTGTTCATAAATTTCAGGCGTTATAAGTAAGTGTTCCTAATAGAATCAATTTTTTGAAAAATTATCATAAAATGATAAAAATTTACTACTTTCAGATTTATTCCTTAGTATTCACCCGACTACCTATCTGCATGCCAAATTTTAACTTTCTAGGTCACCTGGAAGTTGGATATAGTTTTGATCTATAGGTCAGTCAGTGTTAAATTTCTCGATTTTTGGACGTTAATATCTAAATAACCGTTTGAGATATGTTTATGAAATTTGGAAGACGTATGTATTTTGCAAGTCTTAATAAATGAGCCAAATTTGATAGGTTTATGTTGAATAGTTTTTGAGTAATGAGGTGGTCAAAAGTGGCTCCAAATGGTTCGTGTAATATTACACACGGTGCTGCTCGCCAATGTTAGCTAGAAAATTGGCTGACACGCTCCGCGTGTCTAGATCTAGATGCCGAGTTGTGTTTTGAGATTTTGCAAAAATCATTTCTCCAAATTGAATAAGAATGATAGAGTTACTCGTACATACCATAGGTAAATACATGAAACGTTATGTTAAATTTTGTTACTATTTTAAAATTGATAAAAATAAAAAAAATTATATGGCACATGCCATTCGTCATAGACTAATACGGCAGAAGTGAAATTGTAGGCATAATAGTTAGTCAAGATATTTCGAAAATTGAACCAAATGAAATCTTTGTATGTAAGTCCCCAATTTTAAAACTCTAAGAAGTCTAAGATATGATATCAGGTTTTAGATTGTTTGTAAAATAAAAACATTAAATATCCTGTTATCTTTCATTATTTCTAATTTTTCTACATTGATGAGCTATGAGTCGTTGGGTAAGCATAGTTCAAAAATTACATTTTTATTTTTTTAATTCAATTTTTAAATTATTTTAAAATAAACCTTACATTTTTCAGCGAGCATGCTTTTCAGCGCGTACAGTAGCCATTTGACGTTCGGAAGCCTGTTTGTGAATCAAAAAACCCTAAATTCTCCCTAAAAGTGCATTTAATGTAACTTTGTAATTTTTCCGAAAGTTTATCCCGAATAATTCGGAAAATGTACTGTATTTTCTAAACAAAGCCCAAATCACAATTTTTTTTTCTTATGTCTTAGTGTATTTTATGAGCCTTTATATAATTCATGCTAAAATGAAGGCGACAAAGATATCGTAATAGTGCCATTTTACTTATTTTAAGTTTTTTTGTTTTTGTAATATAATTTCAAAGTTCTTCAAGAAGGTACTACAATATTTCTTTTATTCAGTGACCCTTCTGCCTGACTATTCTATGTTAAGCTTTGACAATTATGGCATATTATCGTGGATCGAAAACTAAACCTCGTAATGTATGGGCATAACATATCTATGGTAAAATATCTTTGGCTTCAACAGATTGATTAGGTAGTTGTAGTAAGTATAAATAAAATTGTTCTATACTGTTGAATCTTTAAAAAAATATTTTGTAATTAAAGATAACAAAGACATGAAATTTAAATCCCAAACGGCCCCTGAAGGTAGAATAGTTTTTCTGTTCTACACTTGTACACTTGCACAATAAATAACAGGTTGTGGAATAGATTAGAAAAAGCATAACTTTTGCCGTATCAAGTATACGGGGCCCTCAGCCTACAGGGCCTCAACTAGCAGCTTAATGCCACCCAGACTAACCAAGCACCCTTTTATCGACATACTTCACTACATTTCAAAACGTGGCGCTCACCAAAAAAGCTTTCCTGCCGCCCTAAAACCGCTACTAATAACACCCCCTTTTTCTCCGGAAAGGCAGCGTACTTTTGCTATAACTTCAACTCTGAAGCGAGGGCCTCTCAACAAAATGTTGAAATTGAAACAGATCGTGTTCAGAGCAAGCTACGCCACTGTGGGTAGAGCTCGCTTGCTGGCCAGTAATAGAAAATTTAAAGTTTTGCGCAGGATTCATAATTATAGTGTCAATAACACGGATGACGGAATTATTAAATCATTAAGCGATCGGGTTTTATGATCCTAATCTATTTTATGGGTTCAACGACAACAGATCGAATATAACATCGAATGTTCATTTTAGATCAGGTTTGGTTCTCTAATTATAACTATTTCATTTTATGGATTTGTTGACAGTTTTGTATGAAAAAGTTCATAAATGAAGCGTCATCTGATGGTTTGCCATGCAATTTCTAAGCTGAACAACACTTCATAACCTTGAGATGGTACAATATTGGCAAAATATTAACAGCACAAAAGAAATAATCTAAAGTTCAGACAGACGAAGTCGCACGTAGGAGCTATTAAATATAACAAATGTTTGAACCTACATTCTTTAAATTACTGAAAAAAAAACATACAACATTATCATGGACCTCATATAGCATCTTGATGGAGATTTTTCAAATTCCAAAGATGCTGACTAGTTTTTTCACGAACTTCAAGAACTGGTCGACTTTTTTGTACCGTTTCTTAAACTTCTTAGCTTCATCGTCTAATATCACAAGGCTTTTAACTGAAAGGGGTACTTACTATATTTGTATTTTAGGTCACTGCTTTCTTTAATTTCAAATAATAAAATACGATAAAATTTATAGTAAGTACAACGTATAAAACAATTACTACAATTACAAGTTTTTTATGTGTAGCTACTCGACAAACGAGCTGACAATTCACCTGATGATAAGTGGCCACCGTCGCCCATTAATAACACCAAAGCTATCACCGACGCGTTGCCGACCAAAAAAGTAGAGAGAGAAAGAAAAGAGAGCTCTCTTAAGAATAAAAATCTCTCAAGCCCCCAGCCGGAAAAGATGAAAAATAATTTTGTAATAATACAAATGACTTAATAATTCTAAGTATAATATTGATAATATAATCCGTATGTAAGGCGATTTTCATATTCCGACATTTTATGTTTAAATTTGAAATTCTTAAAATATTAAGCAAATGCGACGTCGTATTTCCTCGTAGGCAGTTGTATTGAGAATTTTGGTATCCAAATTGAAGGCGATTATCGCAGTATCCATTTGACTTTCACATGGTCATTACTAGGTAAACTCGATCGTGTGAGTCGCTCACTGGTTTGCGCACTCATCAACTCAATCAAATACTGATATACCTAACCTATATCATTAAATGAAATTTATTCGATGGATACTATTTTATGGGCTTTTTACAAATAAAATAATGATCGAAGGAAGTAGGTATAGTAATATCACAAAAAAAGATTAATACACTTTTTATTATGTATAATAAATGTATACATATTAGTAGGAAATAAGTTCACTGGCTAGCTCCATCTAATTAAACCTCCATTTTACTTAATTAAGTTTACTACTGAATTTAAATATAAGAAAATCCTAAAGATAATAAAAATTAAAAACCTCCTCCTCCTCCTCGTATAACATAAAACGATAAGGTACAAAAAGTACTCTTTTACACCCACTTTTGTTTACTTTATGGAACTGATCCAAAATTACTTATTAAATAAATTAATATAAACACGTCTACAAACATTTCGTTCGATACTCACAAAATAACTGATTATTCAAAGCAAGAACTCGTAGTAAGGCTTCAACAAAATCGAGTACCAGCAAAAAGCGCTCGCGATATCTCCGCGAAACAAACACATCCCAGCCTTGCCAGAGGACGGATGTGTCGTTAGCGTAGTATTTATTTAACTATTTCACTAAAATGGCCGTGAAAATCCTGCTTGGATTTGGAGTGAGTTTATTTATTTACTTATACAGTAGGTATTGTGACGTAAAATAAGCTTAATTTAACATAAAAGTTCAATCGGATATCTTTTTATAAATTTTTGTATAGGCAATTTTAATCATGAGTGAAATAAAGTTTATGTGAAAGCAAAATATTAAATTAATAATAGTGTGTATTGCCAATTAAATTATCGCAGGAACATTTTTTACACATTACCTACATGATACATTTCAAAATTAGTTCATTGTTTTGTTTATAATCAGGATTTAATAATTTCGACTTAACTTTAATGATTTACGGTTAAACGTCTTATTAGCTAATTAATTATTTGAATAGCATGCCTACTAAAGATCACAATAATTTGGGTTGTAATTCAGAGTGCTAACTTGCGCAAAGGAAAGCTATTGAAAACAAAACGAACCTTTTATGGTGCAAGGGAGCTTTTATGGTGCACTGAAGCTTTTGCTAACATTCCTTTATTAAAGGTCAGTGTGATAAACAAAACTGTTGCTATTGTTTAGCTCTTCGGCAATATGTAGACCGTTTTTTAACCGACTTCAAAAAAAGGAGGAGGTTCTCAATTCGACAGCTTTTTAGGTGTTACCTCATAAGTTTTACTGGGTGCACCGATTTTGATGATTCTTTTTTTTTAAGTTGGTGCTTGTCATGTGGTTTAAATTTGAGCGACATCTGACGAGTAGTTATTGAGTTATCCCTATTTGTAGTCAAAGTCGAAATTTTGAAGTCGATAATTTTTTTAGAAGAATTATTAGAAGAGTCTTATTGGATAAACATTCTTGGCACTACTTTTTATTCAAATATTAATTTAAATTAAATGAAAAAAATAGCAGAAAGAAATTAGTTTTGGCAAAATATTCTATCTTACTTTAAATTATAATTATCATTTTGTGTCAGCCTTATTCTAAAATTACAAAATACGATTAAAAAGTACCTATTGTAAGATTGTTTAACAAATATTAAAGGATTCATCATCTTTCTTAAATAAATACCTAGTTGTTATATGTAACTACATCTACATAAATACCCATATAATACCTATAGATAATGGGTAGTTGAATGTTTTTTTTCTGAATTTATTCAAAATAGTTTCGGGCGCGAAATGAGCATAACTGACTACTTATAAAACTGATTCATAATTATTTCTTGAGCTATTAATCGTCGGTAAAATCTGTTCGATATTCACTACCATTAGCAGCCATTATCACTTCCTAATTACTATTTGATATCTTGTCTGCTATTAACACTAAAATAAATAGTTCAATGGGAAAATCTTTTATAATTTCAGCACATAGGTAAAGTTCACGTACAAAAGTATTCCTTGTTTACTTATCAGCAAAATACTAATTTAAACAGTTGTTGTGCACTCTGCCTAATAATGGATTGATCAAAAACAAATAAAATTATTCATCTCTCTATAATATTGTACCCGCACCCGCATGATAAGAAATTACCATGATACAGGTAGATCATTAATTTATATATACGTAGTTAACCCGAATAGTACCCCATGTACAAAATAATGTTTAATAATACAAGTTTTTTTCAAAAATAATCGTAGGCAGGGCGGGGTTAGGATTGATTACAAAAGAATTGCAAGCGCTTCTGTGCTTCGAAGCCTTCGAAGGGCATTAGTATCCAACCTCCTCTTCTCGATACATCCTGGTGAACGACGGGGCTATAACGCTAGATCCTTCCTGAGGATCTAGGTGCCCTATACTATCCAGTGGTTTCTCGAGAACACTCTTGCAAGATGTCTATTAACGCCCCAACTCAGAGTCACTAACGGTTACTTAAATCGCTCCTTAGTACAGAATCTGTATGGTGATTCAGGTGATTCTTTACTAAGGAGAGATTTACGTGAGTGACTCTGAGTTGGCGCTTAAGTATCTTTTAGCCTCTCTTCTAAAATCGGCTGTCATTATGTTTTGCAGTGTCGGTGAGCTGGTAATAATTCTGTCCCACGCTTCATTTTTTAACGTTTTTTGTTCGTTTTCGTGTTAATGATATAATATCCACGGGCAAAGTTACAGTTACTTACAATACAATGCAGTCAATCAAAATAGCTCTTTTGCACATAAAATCTATTTTGTTACTTTAATTTTATTTACAACATTGAAAATTAAAAGACATCATTCTAGACTTGAGGCTTGACACAGTAAACGAAGTTGTTCAAATAACGAAAGTGTTAATTTTAACCAGTTGAAAGTATAACCTATGTGACGTGAGAAACTTGCGAGTATTTAGCATAACTTATAGTACCTCACAGCGTCTACTTGAACAATTTTACTAGGTCAAAGAAAAGATAAAAAGAAAATATTATGCTTAGCATAAACAAAACTTTTAAAACTATAACAGTTTCATACATAATTAGTGTAACGTCCATAATTTGTGTACATAACATTCATAACATACTTTGTATTGTTTTGTAGTAAATATTTTGTCAAAATTAATACAGGCAGATGGTAAGCAGGTTTAGGGGTCAATATTCCGCACGGAATTTTTTGGTTTCGTGTAGTTAAATCTTCCAAAGTAACAAAAATAATTGAACTTCTATCAGCCGCCAAACGATTATTCGTGTAATGGATGGTTTGAGACTTTGGTACATTGGTAATGACTGAGGTGTTGCTGGTGTCCATGGGCGACGATGACCACTCGGTGATGACCAGGTGGCTCGCTTGGCGGCTATTTACTTAAGAAGCTGCTTCAAGTTGGAAATTATTATTTTTTCACTTGTCATTTACTTTAAACGTTGAATGAGAAGATATAATTAATATTTTTTAAATATTAACAAGTAAGTTAAAATGAAACATTATTATATTAGATTAGAATTAAAAAGTTAAAGTAGAAAGGTCGTCATTCTTACGGTTTGGTGAACTAAGATTGGAGTACTAAACATACTACAGTTAATCGAAGGAAACTTTATGTACCTGACATAACGTAGTATCTTTTTCCTTTGAATAACTGGAGTATTTCGAACGATTTATTGAAATGGCTTACCAATTTTATAAATTATGCTAACGGTGCATAATATTTATAGGACACTAGCTGCCCGGACAGACTTCGTTCTGTCAAAAGTTTTTTTATTTATTTTGAGATGTAAACTATCCTATCTTTCAAGTTGGATCAAACTGCACACGGTGTGCAAATTTGATTAAAATCGGTTAAGTAGTTTAGGAGTCCATCGCGGACAAACAACGTGACACGTAATTTATATATATTAAGACTAGCGCTCGATATGTTATTCCAGATCGTTGTCTACCGGAGAGCTAATCATGAAATTCCGTTCAGTAATATTTGCACGAAAGAGTAACAAAAACATTTCATCATTCCCATTTATAATATTAGTAGGATTCTATACATTTGGTGAAAAACGGTCCTGAATCATCGGCCATGTCTATATGTTTGTCTATCTTCCATTTGTTTCAAATCGACGGATAAATTAGTCTAGTGACTAATTTTTTAATTAAATTTTCAGATTACTGGAACCCATACAGAAACTACTCAGAACGAAAAAGATTTCTTGTTACTAACCGAATTACACCATTCTATTTCCATTTTGTATTAAGAATCGTGGTTTTTTTTTGTTATTTATTATACAAAAACCCACCCAAACAGCTTATGCCAGAAAAATCAAGCGTTCGTTGACGGATCGTCGGTCAATGCCTTGCGTTGCGTTTGAATTAGCAAATTATCTCCTAATTTTAATTTCACGATCCATTTTAGTTTTATAGCCTTTATCCTTATTAGTCTTGCGATAACAGAAAAAGAGTATGACCATAAATAAACAGATGAATGACGCTTTTGGTTTGTAATTTAAATGCTTGGGTCTTTTAGAACATGGATGAATTAACAAAACCACACATTAATAATATGAATTAGAAATAAAAATCTGTATTTAGCTTTAAAAGGAAACTAACACGGCTAGAGCAGCGTAGGTAATTAATAATACTCGATGAACTACGGAACTCTACATTGCGCGTGGCCTGAAACGCACTTGGCTGGTTTTTCCTAAGTAAAATGCTTAATGACATGTGATCTGTTTAAAACAAAAAATAATAACTTAAAATTATTTGTTAAAATCAATTTGATTTGATTTCTTTATCTTGAATTGGCATTAAACAGCTCTAAAATTAACAGCGCTAATTGTTTTACATTTAAATTATATGCAGCGTTAAGTGCTAACAACAATTTTAAAATCATCGTGTTAATCTTAATGTGTAAAAACATAGTCTAAAGTTATAATTTAAATTTAAATTTATCGTTTTAATTTAACGTTTTATTGTAACTAAATGTTTCATTAATTTGTGAACATTCAACCTTAGTTTTAATTTTGAGTTTTATAAGATTTACATATATGAGAAATTGTTTGCCAAAATGGAATCAATGATATTTTTTTCATGTGTTTGTTTAATTGCCTACATACCTCTTTATTCTAAATCTGATTTTTGTAGTTTAAATTTATTTTATGAGACCAAATTTATTTTATGAGACCAGGTGCCTTACCATGAACTCTAATAAAATGTGTCATGTTCAGGACAGGTCAGCTTGTAGCTAAAATCTGACAGGAGTGTATTTTGTACCATGAACGTTTACCGAGGACCTGCAATGCCTCTACTTCTGTCCTGCATCTTAGTCTATGACATGCAAAGTACTTGATTTGTACTAATTATGTTCTGAAATAGAGCGTTTTATCGGTTTACCGGTTTTCAAATGAATGAGTAATATTGATGTTTTTAAAAGTTTAAAATAACAATCTCAATTGAAGATTTTGATATTTGTTATAAATACTTAAGTGTTGTGATTTATTAAGCTTTCGTTCTCTAAAATTACCAAAAAAAATTATCGCTTAGTGATGCTTACATTTTTGAACGTAATCTTACACCACTTGACACTTGACACAATGACATGTCTAAATGTCTATTAAAATGTGTGATTTATAATGCCGGTCACTCACATTCGCGCGAATACGCGAACCCACAAGTGTGGGACGACATTCGCGAATAATTATGCGAAGTTTTCGAGGCATTCGGGGTTTTCCAAGCTGTGTCGGTTTTTTGTCGCACATCAAAGCGCGCGAACCTTGAACCTTCGTGTAGTCTCCCACACATTCGTGCGACCAGTTGCGCACACGACTAAAAAGGTGATGACGTGATGTATCTCTTAATTTTTCGTGTTCGTGGCGACTAATCGTACTACCATTTATTTTCTGTATTGAAAATGGATTTTAATGACAACAACATAATAACAACAGCAAGATTGAACATTCGTGAACAAAGTGTATGAGGAAGCGGAAATGGGCTTGTATTGTATACTCATATGCGAACCCATTTGCCTGACCACCCTTCACATATGTGCAAACATTCGTAAAAATGTCAAACATTTGCGCGCATGTGAGTGACCGGGGTTAGGAGCGATAATTTAAAAAGCATAAGTACAATTAATATTTTTAAAATTTTCCAAACAAATGAAATGTATTTATTTTGTGATGATGGTGTATTTGAAATTCGCCATGGCTGCATCCCGTCGTGTTTCATCATCATCAACGAAATAGCCGAAACAGGACAATAAATGTTACTTTCGGTGAGCTGTATTAATTTGACATTAACATATGCCACTTTCTGATGTCAATACGTCAACAATCGCGTCATGGTACACGAATTGCAGGGCAGAAGATCATTTTTCAAGTCATGTGACCGCTGTCCTGTTACGGTGACGTGGTCGCTGGCTGCCCTGTGTTTTAGCCAGATCATGGTAGGATATAGCAGGACAGGCCAATTATCGGCTAATATTGACCTGTTTTAAGAGTTCATGGTAAGCCCCCAGTTTTGCCTGTTACGCGCGCTGTTGCGCTATCTAACTTGTCATCAAGAAGATAAAATTAAAAGAGTAAAAGACTGTATATGTAGACCAGCGATACTCAACGTGCAGCCCGCCAGGCTTTTGTAGTTGGCCCATCTGGGGTTACTTTATTTTATAATAATCGTGAAAACCTAAGAAATCAATACCTTTTTTTATTTCTTTGTTTTGCAGCCCGCGATATGAGTAACACTTGTTTGTGACCCGTATGAAGAAAAGGTTGATCACCACTGATATAGACTGTAGAGTCAACGTTAGTGCGGCGTGGACTCTAATTTAGATCCGAATCGGTCAAGGTAGAAAGTAGGTTGCTCGTTGAATTTGTGTACAGACGTTTTTCAAGGCCACAAAGATGCTGCACAATGATGTGAGTGGCTATGAGAGATTGTGAGAGGCATTTCCTTTTATTTGTATTATTTTGTGTTGATATCATTATCAGTTGTACTCGTAGAAGACGTTTGAAAGTTGTTCATTCGTTTTATCTTTAAAGATGTTTTCCGTTTTTAACCGACTTCAAAAAAAGGAGGAGGTTCTCAATTCGACTGTTTTTTTATGTTTGTTACCTCAGAACTCTGGACTAGGTGAACCAATTTTGATGATTCTTTTTTTAATCGAAACAGGTGCTTGTCATTTGGTGCTACATAAATTTGAACGAGATCTGATAAGTGCTTTTTGAGTAATATTGAAGTCGGTTATTTTTTGTTTGTAAAATTTAGATTATAACATGGCTTCTTTATAAAATGGCCACATTCCAGTAGGTCTAATTTCAGTGAACGGTTCTTTAGTCAAAATGAACTTCAAATTAAATGATAATGTATCTGTATAATTAATAATGTATAATGATAATGTACCTATAATTTTTGGACTCGGCTAAAACAATGGACCATAGTCCATTCGTTTATAAAAATAACTTTGCTTTGTTCCACGCAGCTCTTTAAGTCCGGTTATGGTACTGGTTTTCAACTAACCTAACGCATATGGCTTTCCAATAACTTAACAGACCCATTGCCCTCGTTTAACTACGGTAAAAAACAATTTCCATCTAACCAACACCAAGTAATTTTCCTTGTCAATTATATGACGAGAAAGCGCTTATCATGCTTTCTTTAGGCGTGATGTAAAATCGTTTGACGTTAGTTTAGTAACAAAAATGCAGTGATAGTTTTAGTCAATAGTTAGGTACGTTTGCTTGGACTCACGTTTATCTACTTCTTTAAATAATGTACTTGATACAAGTTAGTTATTACTAGTATTGCTCAAGAAAAAAGATCATGCGAAATGTGTTTGAAAATTCTCCATTAAGTTCTATAAAAGTATTTCAAGGCACATAATGAAGCCCTGCGTTAATTTACGATCAAAATGTGAAAGTATGTTGGACCAAAGGAAATTGACTTAATAAGTTGAATGAAAGTCCAGAATCCAGTCCCTAATTGACACTTAACGAGATTTGTCGGCTTCTGTGGGAACTGTTACAGTCACTATCAACAGCATGAGTCAGAATGACAATAAATAAATAAATAACGCTTCACACTCATAGCCCCACACTAGGATTCCCTGTGTCGTGGGTGCCATGGACAACACACAACATAGGCAAGGACATTCACACCCAGACCGAGAACAGAAATTCAAACTCATCATTCAAATTTCCGCCTCGCTGGGAATCGAACCCAGGACCCTTGATGCGGCGATCCGGCATGGTAACCACACCACCACACGGGTCGTCAAACAACAATACTGCTAGATAAACAACATAAATCCTACTAGGTAATATTATACATTTAAAAGTTTGTTTGTAAGGATGTATGAATTTTTGTTACTCTCTCACGCAAAAACGGCTACGTATTTTCATGAAAAGCACACAAATAGACCATTAATAAAGGCGGTCAAAGTCGGCGCTACACTCTCCTAGTAAAATACTAACTTGCATAAAAAATTCAACAGCTTCTATTCGAGTTTTGCGGCCATAATTATTGTTTTATGTTAGTATAAATAAGTACATTCAATCCTTGCTATTCAATCTTGACATAACGACAGGAAATAGTGATGTAAATTGAACCAGTAATTAATCACGAACAATATTTGAACGGTAAATGTCAAGTACCGTAGATCCTGCACCATTGTATTGAACCGTTTATAAATTAGAACCTTTAATCGTTTAAATGTTAGGTGAATTAGTGTATCTACCGTTGCGACGGCTAGAGACGTTTTTAAAAAAAACTGATGTTTATTAATTATCTGAAAATAAAACTTTGTAAAAATTGGCTGTCTGTAAAGTCGGTATACGGACGGAGATTTAACGTGACAACGTCTGTTCGCGGTATAAGTTTTTGGAACATAGATTTAAATGAAAATCACAATTTTAAATTCATAATTCACTGACACAATTCGTTTTATTTCTTTTCCAGTTTAATTTACACTTTTGTTTACAAACCTTTTAAGTAAAATGATAAGTTCACTATCAACTATTCAACTCCGATGCCAGAAACGCTCGCGTAGAAGAGAGACGCAAGGCGCGCCCCGGTCGAGCGAGCCTCTCTTTAATGCTGCGCGCGCATGGTAACGTTCCGGCAAATCTTACTTGGTCGTTACACAGTTTTCGTGAATGACACCCGAGTCAACCAATTTATAGACGTTGTCACGTCAAAAACATTGCTCTTACGTAATAATACTTCAATGGCTGTTACTGAATTGTATAACAAACTTAACTTATCCGTTAGAAAACTATCATCTACATATACATCGACATATTCGCAATAATGTAACAACTGCAAATAAGAAAAAGTTTCTTTTTGTGATTAATTAAAAATTTTCGGTTTTTTTTTCTTTACTTGTCATATAAAAGTTCATAATTCTAGGTAAACGAAAAGTACCCTAGAGGTTTGGATTATTCAGAATTATTCAGAAATACGGTATAAACGGCCGTATGTTTTGATTTTGTTGACCTAGAAGCTTGATTTTTTCACACCTCCCAAGTGACCTGAGTATGAAATCCCCATAAGACAGATGGACAAAGAAAGTGATCCTAATAGGGTTTCAATTTTGCTTTGAGGCACAGAACCCTAAAAATGTGATTTGCTGGTTAATTTCATTGTCATTTTATTGCTTACCAAAAATAAATTCGAAATCGACTACTTGGTTTAGTGTCACTTCACTGGAAAATTGCCATCTCGAAGTGTAGCCATCTATTCTTCGTTTAGCGTGTGCTTACTTAGAATATTCCGTTATGTGTACATTCCAAAATGGCTTTAAAATTATTGTAAGTACGCGTGACTCTCCGAGTATACTTAATATCAGAACTCCTTTAACTGTAAATATTTATATTTGTTTTTTCATTTTACAACCAACTACTCCCACTATCGTTTTCCTTATTTTGTTATTGGTTAGCTTTAACAAGAAGTGACTAAATTTATCCACCCTTAACTACATTAGTAAATAAGGAATTAAAAAAGTTCTTCAAAATTCGATTCAGTGTTAGGTATGTACAATACAATATAAAATTTTTCGAACACCCAATTGAAATCTCTTCTACAAGATTGTTGGAACGAAGTTCCTTATCGCGCGTTGCGAAAGGGGGCCAGGCGGAAAATTTTGGGATGAAAAGTTGTAACGACACTTTTTGCCGTCGTAGTTTTTTTACATAGAAAGCAAGCCAGATATTTTCGTTTCTTGCAATCAGTACTAGGATAGCAAAAACATGCAGCAAGTGTGCCAAAACAAATCTGGGGTATTAAATTTCTCATCGGCTTTGTTCACCTAGTAGCAATTGCTACATTTCTACATTGCTACAATTCCATCCGGGTGTCCCTTGACAGCTCTCAAGTTTTTTTTATTATTACTTGTGGGAATGACGACTAGACTAACGCCCCAACTCAGAATCACTAACGGTTACTTAAATCGATCCTTAGTACAGAATTTGTATGATAATTCTTTACTAAGGAGCGATTAAAGTAACCATTAGTGACTCTGAGTTGGGGCCTTAATGACATAAAACACTTGAAGCTCGTAATAAACTATATACAGGGTGTTTCAAAACTACCCGTAAAGCCGAAAGGAGGTTAAATGGCGCCTTATAACGAGTCCATTTACAATATTTAAAAACCGTAGTAACGCTGTATAACATACCCCAAAAAAATAAAAAAATATTATTATTTTCACTGATGTGCAAACCCTATTTCAGTAAAATCAAAGAGTAAACTACGCAGAATGTACCTACATTTCTACCTAATTCGCGGAACGACAAAAATTTTAAAAGACCTAACCTAACGAAACAACCTAAATGAACACTTACTTTTTCATAATAAACGTCAAATTTACAAAAACGGCTCAAAGTGTGCTCCGCCTTGCTCAATACACAAACTCGCTCGTCGTGATATGGCTTGTGTGGCATTTCGCACCATCGTCGATGTTATTGATGCGAAAACCGATCTAACACGCTGTTCCATCTCGGCAACCGTTGGGCAATCGGAGAAATACACTCTGTCCTTCACATAACCCCACAAAAAAAGTCCAAGGGTGTGAGGTCTGGAGAACGAGCAGGCCATAGCACCGGTCCCCCGCGGCCGATCCATCCTCACGGAAAACAACCGTTAAGATGTTCTCGTACGTTGTGAGCAAAATGTGCCGGAGCTCCATCGGAGGACATTTTTTGAAGCCAGTACTTGAGTATAATGACATTCTTGTATTGAGGTAGCAAACATTTATAAATTAAAAATAGAAAAACTATTAAAGTAGATAATTATTAGGTAAAATAGGTACGTAGACCTTTCTGTTAAATAATCTGGGTCCCCGACATGACAACTTACTAGGGTTGACACAATTTTTGGCTTTGATAATTAATTATATTTTTTACGGGGTATTTTGAAACACGGTGTATATTAGTTAGTGATAATTATATGCGTGACAAAAATTGCCTAAATAAGTCGATCTCGGTTCTATTGTTCAAAACAGCAAACCTTTTAAAATATTAAGAATAATGCCGTAGCAAAAATACACGTTATTCTTTAAAGCTTCAACGAAACTATTAATGCAAAAACTTTGAATTTTTTTTTATACTGAATCATACTTAAATATAAACTCACACAATGTGCATACACATTACAGACCTGTCTACACAAGGTTTAAATTAGAAAAACAATAACAAACTGTATGCGATGATACAATTTAACTGTTAATTTATTCGATACTATGCTACTATGCTAACAGTTCTTTTTAGTAATATGATAAGTTTTCTTGAATAATGACAAACATCTTGTCTATCTGAACAAAAGCCGCATGCGCTACAGTTTCCTCATTACCTAAACTAGTTTGATTGACATTTTAGCAGTGCAGGAGAACGCGCTCTCTGCTCATTTTTCTTTTTACGTGGACCTGTTTCGACCGAAATGAGCACTTTAACTTGATCCTTGACATTCAGCTGCAATACGAATTTGATCTATTGAATCTCAACCTTGATTAGATATCAGCATGAGTCAAATTAAACATTATAAGTGACGTTAGTTCCTTATTTGTTAGATATCCGGCTCGAAGGACCATCAAAATAAAGGTTTAAAAATGTCATGTAACGTCCGTGACACATGACACAGTGTCATGGTATCCTAGTACATGATATCCTAATGAAAGAATTTAAATGTCTGAAAATAAACTTTTGAACTAATTATTTTCATTAAATAACATATTGGTTCAAAATATCCAAAGTCAATCACGCGCTGACCTCTGGTACGTACGAGGCAAGATTAAAAAACTATACAAGTGTATAGCGCCAACTAACGGTGCCTGTCCAAAAAAGTGCCTCCTACTATTTTCCTTACAGAGAGAATGTTTACTCAGTTTAGGCCTCCAAATGCTTTGATTCATTTAAAATGGACGACAGACGTTTGTCTTTTCCGTTAGAGGTCATTATTCTGTTGAGTTATTTTTAAAAATATTGTATAATGCTGATCATATCAACTTAAAATGTTTTCGTGAATAATTAATATTAATGTTTTTGAGGTGTTAGAGGATAAACCTAACTGATGATTCTAAAGAAAGGTTTCTTAGATCGTGGTGTGTGCTCTATAATGAACCAGACTTTTGCACCAGCAAGGCTAGTCTGTTTTGTAACTCGACAGCGGAATCCGCGATGAGTGTCAAAATTCCTATCTTTAGTCGATTGAAGTTCGAGTTCGAGATTCACTTCACTTCGCAAGTGCGTACTAGATGATTAGAGAATGACATATCAAGATAATGCAAGTTCGTGTTCGAGTCTCACTTGAGTCAGCTTGGATTTCGAGTTTGTATTTTAGGGAATAGCCCTCCAGATCTATCTTATTAGAGCTTACTGGGTTCTCTACTGCCTAATTCAATACAACAAATTCAATTTCGAGAAACCTTCTAGAATCGACTGCAAAATATTTAAAACGTCTCTCATTGCAATGGTCCCAGTCTTTTGAGGGTTCCCAGCAACCTTCTTGGCCATTCGTCAATCATGTCTTTAGTACAAAACAATTACTACTACAGTTCTGACAAGTGACAACTGATCAGTGATTCATAGCACCCGATAAAAACATGTTTCATCTTGTGTAAACTTTTTTAATCACATGTTTTAATTACAGTTCCTGCTCACATGCTGTCTACTGGAAGTTTCGTCACGACCAAACAATGAGTAAGTATAACAATCCAAAACTGACCTCTTATTATTAAACAAAATCTAATATTGGAACTGATGCTATTAATCAAACTTGAATCTTTGATAGACTGACATCAGTCTCCAGTAATACGTATCGTAGTTTTTATTAACGGTTAAAGATCGGTGTTTATATAAGTGGGCGAAAAGAAGTTTAATAGACACGCTTTATTGTTGGTTCCAAGATGCACTTCACAAAACTAACATGTAGTTACAAGTTGTATTAACTCAAGAATGAAGCTACATCTAAAATGAACAACTCATTTGTGCATAGAAATGGTTCAGGTACGGTGTTCATTATAATTTGGCTTCACGCTTCTGCTTTCTTACACGCTGTAATTAATTAATCGCTTGGCGTATGGTTTAAAATATAGTCTCTATTTCATGATAGTAAAAGAAATTAATATATTTCAGATTGACGAAAATAGAATTACCATTAGACGAATCACAAGAACCGGATCCATCCAAAGAAGAACGATCTATCACATTTATTAAAGATCCTACTACATCTGAATATAACGTAGGAGATATAATAAAAAAGATAGAAGCTATCAATGACGGATTGACTAAACCTCCTAAGCAACAACTGAATAAATATAAACCACCAGAAATTCCACAACACTACAGTATCGATCGAGAAACTTTAGACAAAATCCAACAAATAATAGATTCTGCCAAAAAGAAACCAACACCAGAATCACAACATGAGAATAATTATCTTACCGATTACCCTGACTATTTTAGAAACCAAAATTCACGATCTTTGCCAATCGTTCCAAATGGTTTCAATCAGCCATCAATGTCTATCCCTCCTGCCTATCCATATATTATGAATGTGCCTGTTGTGATCATGCCATCACCAAACAATATCCCATATACAAATGATGGTTTAAATTCTATACAATCTAGGTTAAATTACCAGACTAGGGAGGAACAACCTTCACCGTTTCCATTTTTTCCCAACTTTCAATGGCCATTTCAATTTCAGTGGCCTTTAGCTAGTTTATTTCCTTTAATAGTAAAAGACCCAGTTGTTGCCTTACAACAAGGTGGTGGTTGGAACAATTTCTTTGAGTACGGTCAAAATGCTGATGTATGTTCTAGAAAACAGAAATCAGTTGATAATGAAATAAGAAATAATAATGAGAATAACGAAATAAATAAGGTTCTTAACAATATAGCGTCTAACGAAAGACATATTTTGTCAAGTAATAATAAGCCTGAAGAAGACCGAGATGAGTCTATTGACCCAATTAGAGATTCAAACTCAAGGCAAGACCGCGCACTGAAAAAACGTACTATTGCAAGTACTCCTTCAGCACAGAAAATCGAGACGTCTAGAAAGGCGCAGAAAATTTACGTAGCAAAACCGGTTTTAGTAACACGTAAGCCTCCTAAAAAGGTATATATTGAAGAAGAGCCTGAAGACAATAAGAGTACTGCCACAGATGCTGACCTGCGTTTTCCGTTTGGTGGCTTTGATTGGTTTGGAAATAAGAAACCAGTTGCACCAAGTCCAGGCTTTTTCATAAACAGATTAAGAGTAAGAAAAGGAGGAGTAGCCATCGCAGGTCCTGGCGGTATAGCGACAGCTGGCAGGGGAGGAACGGCTATCGTCGGCCCTGGAGGTTTAGCGTATACCCAACCGGGAGGATTAGCTGTAGCAGGCCCTGCAGCACGAGTTTTTGCTTTGTCATCTGAAACAGATCTAAATACCGTTGTTACTCGACTTCGCAACTTAAACAATCCATCAGTTGCTTTGCAACAACCAATAACAGAAGGAAAATTGGTCGCAACAGGTCCAGTTATTTATTATCACCCCAACGAACAAACTTGAACCTTTTATCCCATCCTCTATTCTTTATTTGACGTATAACTAATAATATTTTTTCACCTATTAGATTCGACCCTGAACGGATCTCGCGAAGAAGCCAACTAAACGACAACGGGCCTGATATCTACCATTATGATGGTGAAAGGTTCACTGAAGGTCTTATAATGGATACGAAATACGTGCTGCGTCTGAATCCAGTGGCATACGCTGAAGGTGGTAATGGAGGATTTGCTATTGCCAACCCTGAATCTCACGCGATCATTCGTCGAAATAAAACTGGCACCGTTATTCACATGCCCAAAGCAACTGCTGTTGTGGGCCCAGGTGGCATCGCCCACGCTCAATCTGACCTCTACCTCTACGACTACGATCCTAACCAAAACACTGGTGATGGTTTACGCTTAACAGAAGTCTGAATATCGGAAAACAACTTCGATGGTCCTTGAAGATGTTTTTTGAATTTTTTAATGTTATTAACATTATTAAAAATAATTGATAAATAAAAATATGAATAATTATTTTTTGTTTCTTATTTCATTTTATCGTAAATTGAATAGTCATAACTCATAATAGTGCAGTTTATACAGTTCACGGTTTGTAAGCATCACCTAGAAAATCCACTTCTTGTTTAATTTCTAGATAAGTTAGTAACCTTATAAATGAGACTTGTTTTAATCTTCAAGAGAAACCATAATCTTTATACTTTATATAGTTTTACCAGTAATATCAATCGAACCAATTGTACAAAAGCTTTTAAAAAATTTACCTACAGTTTGTGCCCAATAATAAAAATGCAAAGTTAAAAATTAAATGAATTATGATAAAGTTCTCAATGATACATAGAGCTAAGTAAGCCTCAAGCTGTGGTGTTTACTTTTTTTTCCAATGCTACTTAAATATTTTAGCACGTTCGGAGTCATTGACTTTATGATAGTTTGTAGATGATTCCCGTTCAATCTATTACTGAGAATAAAAAACATAAATAAGTAGCTAGACACCAGCTACACAGCTATTCATAATGATGTTGCAAAGTAAATACATACCTACGGATAGATATTTTATCACAGTCTTCTATAATTTATACATTTCTATGCAAAATAAGTTTTTATCCCCATAATTTAACTAAAATGCTTATTTCTATTCTCAAAAAGCTTTTATATTACACTAGAAATATACAATTGTACATCTTTATGTCTATTAAAATACTAAATAATAGCACCGTGAATCGATTTTGATGTTAATCGAGATTATAGACAAGTGAGAATTGCAGTTGTTAAAATATCAAGTAACAGATAATAGATTTTTACTAAGATGACATTGAAGTTATCCAAGAATCACATGCACTGAAGAATATATTTCATCCAAAAATAAACTTTAATTATGCAGGACTAAGTAGCTCTGAGAAATACCATGCAACAATTATGTACTCGTAAGTCGTAAGGACAGAACATAAAAACGAATTGCATTACCTATAGCGAGAAGGAACTGAGAACTCAGCCATATTATTAAGAGCTCGGACCCATCATAACACGTAAGTCGCTTGTGGCACAATAAAAGTGATATTCAAGTCAATTTAATGGACTTTCATCTGTAATATTGTACAAAAAATACGTTACAATAGCAGTATAATTTGCAATTGTAGATACACTTCGCATTCAAATATGTGTTTTTAAGAAAAGTGCTGTAGAATTTACATAATTCCTATTTACGTCCTTGTTGTTTTTGTATCGACTATTCATATCCCTAGCCTTTACTTGATCTACAATTGAAGTTTTTAAAGATATTATAAGCTCCTACAAAATATTATTAGCAACATTCTTGTCGACTTACATTAACAGTGACTTTGAAATTGCTTATGTTGAATTCTTTACATTCTTTATATTTATACATTGATACAGAGGCTTAAATAGTATAAAAGTCAATGGTGACGTAGCTTCATTCTCAGTCATTTCCAAAATCAAATCTCTAATTTCACTGTCAGACGCTGTGTTGTTAAATTACAGATTTTCATTGTTTTTTTTTCTGTTACGAAACTTACCGTCTGAAGCTTTTAAAATTAGTAATGACGACTTCCAAATTAACTATTTTAATAACAGATACCTAATTAATGTACTTGTTCTTTTGTTTTGTTACATGAAATCAGATTTGTATTTGTCTACAAATCTACAATTGTGTTGGTACAACGACGCCTGTTTTATATTAATAGCAACATTTTGGTATCACAGTAAAGTTTTTAGTCCAATTCAAACTTTGTAATTGACGAGCTACGATAAGTATGTAGTTTAGAATTAATGTTCAGTTACTATAATTTTTTACCATTCAAAATGTATGTATTTCAGTGCAACAACACAATACTTGCCTTTTTACGGCGGTGCTAAAGGTCAATATTTAGAAGTAAAAAGAGATAACAGTGGAGCAGTTTTGAGTGAAAAGATAGTAGCAGAAGAGAATATAAGTGCAGAAAATGTGATCAAGAATAATAATAATGACAACTTACTAGCAAGAGTTTTGGGTGCTAATCTGCAAAATTTAAAAACCCTATCTACGAGCCTGCAAAGATTGCATAAATTGGGACAAAGGCAAGGTTACCTAATTAAGAATGATGAAACTAAGTTCAAACAGCAACTAGATGCTTTATTAGAAGCAGCTTCGAACTATTTAAAGTTACACGAGGAAATAGGAGATAACGTACCCGGATTGTACAAAAAAGACCAAAAACTGAAGAGATTTGAAGAAGGCGACGGTGATGATGGCGATGATGTGAGTATATAAATAGAAAATTACTGTTTACCATGTTTACATACTACAATTTTTCAATTTCATAGTTGTTTACAAAAACTAGTACTTAACTAGATTTTTGGTTTATCTAATTTGGTGTGATTTTAATTGCTTATCATTATTTAATTCAACCATCATGATGAGATATTTATCTATTAATGAAGAACTGGTTTTGTTTTACGGAAATAGCCGGCAAACGAGCTGACGATCCTCCTGATGGTAAGTGGCTATCGTCGCCCATGGACATCAGCAACACCAAAGGCATCACTGATGCGTTGCCTGCCAAGAAAGAGAGAAGAAGAAGAAAGAAAGAACTGGCTCTCAAGCCCCCAGCCGGAACACGACGAGTCGTTTGGCGGCTGACTCATGCTCGAGGGTGGTAGGCGAACCCCATGAAGAAATAATAATAGTAGTAATGGTATTAATTAACAATTAAAATCAATATTAAG
The DNA here is from genome assembly GCA_911387775.1 of Thymelicus sylvestris. NCBI lineage: Eukaryota > Metazoa > Arthropoda > Insecta > Lepidoptera > Hesperiidae > Thymelicus > Thymelicus sylvestris. The sequence continues at coordinate 15,275,117 of OU426891.1, read as the reverse complement.
AATGGTATAAATTAATCCTGAAAATTCATAATTCACATATTACGAGTACATACCGACTTACGCCGACGCACTTATTCCCACTAGTTCTACTGGTTAGTTCTATCGTAGAACTAGTGGGAACAAAATGTACATACGGTTTTTGTTCCCACTAGTTCTACGGTAGAACTAGTGGGAAAAAAATTCCCACTAGTTCTACGATAGAACTAAGCAGTAGAACTAGTGGGAATGAACGATCAATATTACTTCAATCTTCTTTTCTTTCTCTTTCTTCTCTCTTTCTTGTTCGGCAACGCGTGATGCCTTTAGTGTTGCTGATGTCCTTAGCCACTAACCATCAGGTGTATAGCGGAGGCTAATAAATTATGTCGTTTGGATTATCTCGCTATAACATATATATTAATAAAGACGAACTTTTCATCTTCAGGAAAAATATATTTTCTTTGACTCCGTCAGTAGGAATTTCTCTGTCTACCAAACATCAAATTATAAAAACATAAAATATAAACGTAGAAAACTGCCAGCATATACAAGGAGGATGAATATTATATTACAAATGAGAAGTTATAGAAGAGAATAAAAGATGCCGTACCGATCGCCACATCAGCCCCCCCGGAGACCGTTAAGGTTGAAAGAAATCGGGAAAGTGCACTCGACGTCCAGATCGTGTTGTGCGAGGCTGCATGATCGGGAGAGCACGAATGTCAGACGGTACAGGTCTAATAACTTCGTTCCGTGTTGGTTCCTTGAGTATATACGCCGGTTTCAGTCTATCAATAGATACGGTGGTTGGTTTATTTCCAATATCTATTTTATTGAACTTTACTCCAGGTCCTGTGTATCAAGGATTTTCGAACAGCGTCACGTCGAAGGAAAACTTGCGCTGAAACTTGCAAGACCTTGCTGATAAAAACAGGTGATGTACTGTGATGAATAACTGTTGTAGGTTTGATTTTCTGGATGTTGGCTCGTAAACGGGAAAGAAAATCGTTATAGTCCACTACTTCTTTAGCAGTGCTATGGAAAAATGCATTTGGCAAGCGCAACGTTTCCCCGTATACCAACTCAGCTGATAACGAACCAATATCTTCTTCCCATGCTGTCCGTATTCCAAGAAAAACTAGTGGAAGACTAGACTCTACCCTGTCATCATTGGTGTGACACATTATTGCGGACTTTAGTTGTCTATGGAATCTCTCGACCATTCCATTTGCAGCTGGATGATATGCTGTGGTATGCAGATGGTTAACGCCGATCAGCTTAGAGATCTCCTTAAATAAATATGCATCAAATTGTTTTCCGCGGTCCGTTGTTATTTTCTCGGGACATCCAAAGCGCGCTATCCAACCAGTGACAAAAGCGCTCGCCACTGTATCAGCCTTGATGTCACGGAGCGGTATAGCTTCTGGCCAGCGAGTAAATCTATCAACTGCTGTTAGGCAGTATCTATACTCGTGTAAAATTGGCAGAGGTCCTATGAGATCGATGTGCACGTGGCCAAATCTATTCGACGGTGGCGTAAAAGAATGCACTGGAGATCGAGTATGTCTGGAAACTTTGGAACGTTGACATGAGAGACAACTACGCGTCCATGCGCTAGAGTCTCTTTTAATGTTAGGCCACACATATCTCCCAGTCATCAGTCTGACCGTAGCTTTGACACCTGAATGACTTAATCCGTAAACGCTGTCGAACGCTTGTCGACGAAATTGTTGCGTCAGATACAGTCGAGGTGAGGGGCTGGACATGTCACAATATATACCCTTACTGGAGTCAGAAAACTTAATTTACTGCAGATCTAGTGAAGACTCGCTGTGAAGGAGCTGCTGTAGCTCTTTGTCCAGTAATTGCGTGTCTGTCAGTGTGTCCAAATCGATCGCTGCTGTAATAGCGTCCATACGCGATAGAGCATCAGCAACCACGTTATTTTCGTCCGCGACGTGTTGAATATTCGTAGTGAATTGAGACACGTAGTCGAAATACCGAAACTGTCGAGGCGAGCAATTTCCAGAAGCCTTTTTGAATGTGAACACAATGGGCTCATAGTCCGTATAAATGCTAAAATCCTTACCTTCTACCATAATATGTCTGAAGTATTTGACTCCTTCGTAAATGGCTAACAACTCTCTATCGAATGGACTATATTTCTTTTGAGCCGTAGAAAGCTTTTTTGAGAAGAATCCTAGAGGTTGCCATTTAGAGTCAACGTTCTGTTGAAGGACAGCACCGATAGCATTGTCCGTGGCGTCAGTCCACAGAGTTAGATCCGCTGACGAGTCTGGATGTGCTAGTAGGGTAGCTTCAGCTAAGCTTGTCTTACATGCGCTGAAAGCTTCTTGAAGTTCCTGCGACCACGTGATAGGAGTACTAGGCTTAACAGCTGTCCCAGATAAAAGTTTGTGAAGCAGTGCTTGAACTTTAGCTGCTTTTGGGACAAGACGTCTATAAAAATTTGTCATACCCAGAAATCTGCGTAACTCCTTGATGGTCTTTGGTTGCGGGAAATTTTGAATGGTCTCCACTTTTAGCGGAAGTGGGCTGGTGCCTGCAGCTGAAACAATATAGCCTAAAAATTATACTTGCGGTTCACCAAAAACGCATTTCGCCACGTTAATTACGACCCCGTGCTCCTGTAGGCGCTTAAAAACTAGCCTCAAATGGTCCAGGTGCGAGGTCTCATCTTGAGAAGCCACTAGTATGTCATTAATATAAGAATAACAAAATTCTAGATCTCTTAATAGTTCATCCATAAACCGCTGGAATGTTTGAGCAGCGTTACGGAGTCCAAAGCTCATAAACGGAAACTCGAACATTCCAAAAGGAGTTGTTATCGCTGTTTTAGGCACGTCTGACGGATTTACAGGGATTTGATGATAAGCTCGTATCAAATCGATTTTACTAAAAACGGTACAGCCGGATATATTATGAGAAAAATCATGTACCTATATGGCGTACCGGATACCTGTCGGTCAGGTATCGTTCGCGCGTTTAATGCACGGTAGTCGCCGCATGGTCGCCATTCGTTGTTTTTCTTGGGTACCAAGTGTAACGGCGATGACCACGGGCTATCAGATCGTCTTGCGATACCTGCTCTTACCATATCCTCGAACTCCTTAGTAGCGATCCGGAGTCGATCTGGTGCCAACCGACGAGGACGGCTGTATACGGGCGGTCCTGGTGTCGTCCGGATGTGATGAACGGTGTTGTGCTTAACCTCAGGCGCAGACAGGTCTCCAGCAGGGCGGGTGATATCTTTAAACTGTGACAGTAGGTCATGATATCGCGAGGAACCTGTAACAACTTTTATTTGGCAACAATTGGATGGGGCTGGTGTAGCGAAGGTACCTACTAAACAACGTAATATTATCTATCAAACGATGATGCCTGGCATCTACTAACAAATTAAAATGTGATAAAAAATCTATACCTCTTATCGGTTTCGTGACAACAGCTATTACAAAACGCCAAATAAATGCACGTCTTAATCCAAAATCTAAAGATACATTTATCCACCCGAAAGTACTAATCGTAGAACCGTTAGCTGTAACGCAAACGCAAACAGTTTGTAATCCGTTTTGATGCATTGACTATTACGAATATATTTATACGGGTAAACGCAAAGAGCGGAACCGGTATCTATTAAATATTGCACTTTAGTTTTTCTGTCTATCACGAAAACACGGCCACTAAAAACTTCATCGCAGTCCCGTGCCGCCCGCGCCGCATTCACCGACTGCCCGTTCCGTTTCCCGGCTGGAATGAACACGGGGCGCGACACTTCGTCGATTTGCTCCCGAATCTCTTGTGATACCAGCACAGGTCCGACTGGTGAGGTGAAGTGCGGCTCTGTGACCGACTTCGCCAGCATGGAGAATGCGCTCTAGTCCTTGAGCGTGAGCGAGCACCGGTAGATAATTCAGCAACCTGCTGCGACAGCTCTTCTATACGGCGAGACATTTTATGTATTACAGACATCATTGTGGAGTCTGACGATGAAGAAGCTACAGCAACTTGCGCGTTGGGCTGTAACGCAATCTCGTGAATTTTATCCACGATCTGGGCCACAGAATCTAAAGGTAAATCACTTTGCGCAGCTATAATTGCTTGGATGTGGCTGGGCAGGCGACTCGTCCACAGTGAGCGAATGTAATCCTCGGGGACATCTGCTCCAGCCAGGTTCTGCAGGTGCCGCAAGAACTGGGACGGTTTTCTAACCCCGAGCTCCTCATGAGTAAGAAGTTGTCTAACACGCTGTTCTTGTGAAGCCGATAACCGAGAAATTAGCTCTGATTAGATTTTTTCATACTTATTTTCCGCCGGCGGTTTCGTTATGACATCCTTTACCTCGCAAACATATTTATAATCTAAGTTTGCAATCACATGATAAAATTTTGTTGCATCGGCCGTTATATTCATACACTTTTATAAAAAATATGTCAATGTCAATAAAGTATTATTATTATTATTATTATATTTGATAAGGAAAACTGGCCTTCCAGTTGCACGAACCACAATGCAGGTTCGTTCGGCCAAAACGGTGGTACCTTCACCCCAACTCGACATACCTCGCCTTCAGCACTCGCCTGCGTATTTCCCATCATATTGTTATCTTCGAAAATATCGAGTATTCCGCTTCCGTCAGGTCACCAATTATAGCGGGGACTAATTATTATATCGTTTGGATTATCTCGCTATAACATATAATATATTAATAAAAACTAACTTTTCATCTTCAGGAAAAATATATTTTCTTTTACTCCGTCAGTAGGAATTTCTCTATCTACCAAACATCAAATTATAAAAACATAAAATATAAACGTGGAAAACTGCCAGCATATACAAGGAGGATGAATATTATATTACAAATGAGAAGTTAGAGAAGAGAATAAACGATGCCGTACCGATCGCCACAGGTGGATCGTCAGCTCGTTTGCCGGCTATATCCATAAAAAATCAATATGTAACGCTCTCTTGTAGTCGACCTTGCATTACTTTGACCCCTTATTAGCTTTTCTTCAACATCTTGAACAAATTATCATTTATATTTCCAGGTTAGTGAAGAAGGTGTTACCATCGAGAATCCTGATGGATCTTCTGAAAATGAACCAAGCTACTACGGTGGACTAGTGGCGGAAGCTAAACCTTATGGTATGCACTGTGATCTCTTATTGTTAATTCTTTAGAGGAATAACTTGGTTGTTGCCTCGAATAATTAAGTCTTTTTCGGGAGCACATATTTAATTTTTGTAAGAAAAGTACAGAGACCGAATGAACGTATTGATGCGACGGTCGACAAATGAAAAATCATCATTTTGCGAGGGTAGACAAACGCGAGGCCTGCAAACATTGCATCCCATGAAACCGTAGGCACTGCAACACTTATTTTTTTTCTTTAAATACTCATTATACTAGTGTCGCTATATTTATCGCCTTTTATAGCAACATCAAACCATTTACTGAATGAGGTAGATATCTTCGTATACAGATGCAGCATAAAAGTCCACAATATTCTTATGTTGATTAGGTACTTGTTGATTACTTAATTTTGGAATTATATTTTGGTATTCATTTTTACTTAATTATGGTAATTTTGGTATTGGTTTTGGTTTTTATACTGCATTTGACGTACATAAATTGGCAGGATTACGAGACGTGGCCTCCATTCGAGGACCTTTCAACCAACGGTTACCGATCCTTCGAAGTTCGAACTATTAGCCAATTGCTACTTCAGCCGGCTAATTCTATATATTATAACCAACTGCTATGATAAATGTCAACACTATTATTTTTCATGATTTCCAGGATTGGCTGTTATCGGAGACCAGGGTATAGCTTCCTCACGACCTAAGGCAACTGCAGTAGCCCAGAGCGGTGTGGCAATAGCGAAGCCAGTAGGGACTGCCATAGCCGGGTTGGATCCCACAGCTCTGAATATTGATTTCAGCCTTAATAATCACTCCAGAGACTACAAAGGCTACAAGCCACAGAGTAACAGTTCATTGAAGAAAAACTGATTTTGATAGAAATTTTATCAAACACAGTAATGGTCAAACAACTTTCGAATTCTTGTAACAAGTCTTACGGTAAATTAATTAAATAACAACGTGGTATAAAAACAATTTTTAACCGACTTCAAAAAAGGAGGAGGTTCTCAATTCGACTGTATTTTTTTTTTTTTTTTTTTTATGTTTGTTACCTCAGAACTTTGGACTGGGCGAACCGATTTTGATGATTCTTTTTTTAATCAAAAGCTGGTGGCTGTCATGTGGTCCCACATAAATTTTATTGAGATCTGACAACGGCATCCATGAGAAAACTACATAAGTCGTAAATTTGTGTTAAGATGTGCGCGACAAATTGACGAATAACTCAATATCACGCCAACCGATTTCGATGATTCTTTTTTTAATCGAAAGCAGGCGCTTGTCATGTAGTCTCACATAAATTTGAACGAGATCTGACAACTATGTAGTTTTTGAGACTTTGAAGTCGGTTATTTTTTGTTAGTAAAATTTAGATTATGTTAGTACAGACTGTAAATTCGAATAGTTTAGTAACAACATGTGTTAATTGTATGTGATAATTAAATTATATTATTGAAGGCATACCTTACGAGTCATAAGTAATATATATTTTTTTTCTAGCTAATTAGGATTTTATTTATCTGAAGTAGCTAAATCCAATTTTTATATTTAAATATACTATGTATATGCTTTTTGGTGTCAAAAAGCATTATGTGTATAATTATATGTTTCATAGTGAGAAAATAATTTGAGAATAAACTATAAGTTTGAATGTGATTTTATTTTCTTTAATTCCTATCAACTTATGATGAATGGAACTTATACTATAAAACAATAACTTTAAGCAGACTGTGGCGACATCACACGTCTCTCGGTGATGTAACTTCACCGGTCTGAATCACGCTATCGAAGTTTTCTACAAACGCTTTCATATAATATATGTGTCGGAGAAACGTGTGTGTGGTGGTTCGGGAAATAATAACAACAGTGGGCGTTTACATCACTATAATCAGAAACTCATCGTAACACAGGTTTTACACACTTTACACAAATAAAGTCAGGAATGAGTGTTGTGCCCCCCCTCCCCTACTGGCCACCAACCACCCCTCAATCGCCAGCCCATGCCTCGCATAACTCCTGATCTGATTCTGTTACTGGTAAATCCACCATCCGACTCGAATATTGTTTGCACCGACACAATCGAACAATTCACACGTCGCGCTCCGCTCAGCCCGGAAGCCGTCTTCAATTCAAAGTAACTACGCTCTTCTCTAGGCGTCGTAGCACTAATGGCGTCTGCCAGGGTTGCCAGACCTCGCCATGACGTGTACAACTCTATTCGGTGTTACCCGCTCAATTTACAATAATAATCTTCTAAGTAATAATTATTCAAATCGATCACATTTAATCATTTATACACCGCGCCGATATATGTATAATATGTTCCGCTTTCCGTTTTGTAAAGGGTAACCATCAGATCCAAAGATCAGTTAGATCTCGGCCGCTATCCTGGCTGGTCGTCTCCCCTGGAGATCTCCCTCTCCCTTTGCCAAAATGGTGGCTCTCGGACAACAAAAGTCACGTCTGCGCACCGACAGAGATATCCGGCAATTCTGACACCTCCACTGCTCACAGCCTCACAGCTGATGAACAGCAGCAGTATCATTACTGTGCCCATGCCAGCTGCCTAGCTTCACGACTTCATGAGCGCCTTGAGTGAACAACTTTCGCCCTCCGCATCAGGCTATAGTCTACACACCCCCATATCTCGATCCGTCACGCAAACATCGAATTCATGCCTTATTCTCATAATTTTATTAATGTCATCAGACTGCTTATTTAGATGAAATGTATGTATTAAATGCGCAAGTACTTTTTATTGGCACGGCATTATCCACAAATCGATATAATAAATATGAGATAAATAAGTCAATCCAAAGCAAAATCATTTCCTGGGATCATGCATATGTAATACATACAATAATATTATTATTATGTTTGCCGTATACAAAAGTGTTCATAAGGTCAATGCCATTGACCTTGTAAAGCTCGGTCAAACATTAAAAAATATTTGTTTTTCTGAATGTTTCTAGGAATTGATTTTCATAATGAAAACAGCAACAGCTGTTGATGATTAAGGCATTCTTGGCAAATAAATAGCTAATTGCAAACTGTTTCGTTTAACGAATCTGATGCCAATATGCTTTTCATAATTCATAATATTTTTTTTAAGTAAATCTTGCTAACTTTTATTTTAATGCCATAAAACAATCGTTATTCGTTCGTACATTACTATGCTTAGAAAGATTCTGTAATTAAGTTGGAGCAGATACATACCATAAAATAAGTATGACACATTACAAACACCCAACATATCTACAACCTATTCTACCTGCCCCGGTCGGGAATCAAACCGGGATTCCGCGCACGGCAACCAATACATACATCACTATAGCATCGATAAAATTATTGCTATTGACTTAGGTACTGCAATTTATTACCTGTACTTTTGGAAGGGTTTTTAAAAATAAGGTAGACCAGGCATAAAATGGTGATTGATATTTAGGTACGTCGCCATCTATCGATAACACATATAGATAGATAAATGTAGCAGCTTCCCAACAGATGGCAGACATGTCGCAAGCCAACTCGTGAAGAGCCGTAATCAAATGAGTACATAATAATATACCATGACATATATTTTCCAGTCTTTATTAGCTTTTAGCAGTATGTACTATGTTACGCCTTAAATCTTTATACATAAAAAATCATAGGTCAGACACATTTTTGACGCGAAGATGGTCGTGAAGTCAGATTTAAAAACTTTAGCTAGACAGGTACATTGTATATATAGATCTCTATATATATAACAGGTACCTAAAAAGCGCCATCTGATACCTCAGAGCCGATTTCGGCTACAGCGATGCTTCGGGACTCTCTCTAAGTCTGAGTGACCGGGCTCAGATGGTCAGCTCTCTGGTGGGCTCTCCAGTGACTTATGTATCCTATTTTGGCCGTGAATGTACGACTGCAATAGGTACACGTGAGCACACCATTGTCATAATTATAAGGGATAGCAGCAGGTGGACGGAGCTTACGTTCGTCTCGCTTCCGATCTAAATCGGATCTACGGTCTTGTTCGAAATCGCGGACTTTATCATGAACGAGGCTCCTCCATTCTGTGCGTTGAACCGCCATGTCCTCCCATTGCGTGTGGTCTATGCTGGATCTTTTAAGGTGTCTCTTAAGCACATCTTTATATCTTAAGAACTGGCCACCGGACTTACGCTTGCCATACTGAAGCTCAGAGTAAAAGATCCGCTTAGCCAACCGTTCTTCCGACATCCGCAGCACATGCCCGCACCACCGCAATTGCCGTTTAATGAGGTACGCCTCAATGCCATCGATATGAGCTCTTCGTAGCACTTCAGTATTACGCACTTTATCAGACCATCTGATCTTCATGATGTTTCTCAAGCATCTAAGATGGAATCGGTCCAGCGTGCGGATGTGACGACGGTGCAGACACCACGTTTCAGCTGAATATAGGAGGCTTGGTAATACAATAGACGTGTACACCGATATTTTCGTAGCCAGCTTCAAGTCATGAGAGCAGAAGACCTTGGCATTAAGCTTACCGAATGCTGCAGCAGCAGCACTGATTCTGCTATTTATCTCAGAGTCAAGGTCACACTTAGAATTTATAGTGCTCCCCAGATATCGAAAGCTACCAACTTGCTTCAGCGTGTTATCACCAAGTTTTATGACCAGATCTTTGTGGTCTGATGTGTCCATGGACATAACTTCTGTCTTTTCAACGCTTACTTTTAAGCCGTACTTGCAACAGAAAGTGCTGAGAACAGAAACAAGACGCTGCAAGCCATCTGGGGAATCTGCTATGAAGCACAAATCATCTGCGTACATGATATCTGTTATCATTGCGTACGACACCTTAGTACGCGCCTTGAGCCTGGCCAAATTAAAAAGCTTTCCGTCTGTCCGGAAACGAATGCTAACACCCTCATCCACAGTTTGTAAAACTTCGCGTACTACTACTGCGAAATACAAAGCGAACATTGTAGGTGCCAGCACACATCCTTGCTTTACTCCACATGCAACGGAAAAGAAGTCTGATTGTTCTCCGTCAACTGCGATACAACACTTCATGTTGTCATGCAGGAGGCTCAATAGTCTCACAAACTTCCGTGTGCAACCCAGCTTTTCCAGCACCAACCATAGAGCTGCCCTAGGTACGCTGTCAAAGGCCTTTTCAAGGTCCACGAAGCAGAGATATATTAGGTGGCCTTGTTCTCTGCTCTTTTCCTGCAATTGTCGAATGGAGAAAATCGCTTCACATGTACCACGGTCGGGCCGGAAACCAAATTGCGTTTCTGGTAGCAAGTTCTCAGACAGAGGCTTTAGGCGGTTCAATAGTACTCTGGCAAAGATTTTTCCAGGAGCTGACAAGAGTGAAATGCCGCGATATGAGTTGCAGTTTGAGCGATCTCCTTTGTTCTTATAGAGCGGAATGATCTGTGATGTCTCAAATTCAGCAGGAACCTGTTCTTCTTCCCACATACGAACAAATAATTTCCAAACAGACTTCTGCAGCTTATCACCACAGCACTTAAGGAGCTCACCTGGTATAAAATCCACACCAACCGCTCGGTTGTTCTTCTGTTGATTGATAGCAGTGACGACCTCAGTCAATGTCAGTGGCTCATCCAACTTGGAAAATGCTGGTAGATCAGGCAGCAAGATGATATGTTGCATATCTACTCCACGGTCAACATTAAGAAGGGCGCTAAAGTGCTCAGCCCATCTCTTTAGTACCTCGTTTTTGTTTGTAAGAAGATCACCATTACTTGCTTTTAGTGGTACTTTAACATGAGAGGTAGAACCTATCAGTTTGCGAACATTATAGTGGAATTCCCCAAGTTGATTAGTGTCGGAGAGCCACTGCATATACCGAGCTTTGTCCTGCCACCACCTATCCTTAGTTTCCCGGCAAAGCTTTCGGAGTTCTGCACCATTCGCCTTGATTTCTGAAGTCACTGCCCTCTGCTGTCTGCCCTCTTGTTGAGGTAGAAGTGAACGATACTTCTTAATGGCAGCAGACAGAATTTCATCGTTGTCATCGAACCAGTCATCATGCTTATAGACTTTCTTACCTAAGATATCTACAGCGGTAACTAAAAGATGACTTGAGAGCGTCTGCCAATCATTACGTAAATTACCTGTCTCAAAGCTCGGGGGCGACATCTCAAGGGCGTGTTCGAATTTTTCCCTCACCTCGTTATCTTTTAGTTTGTCTATATTTAAATATGCAGGCTTGACATTACGTGATCGTCGAGGGGGGTGGAGGCGGAGTTTCAATTTAGTGATAACAAGGCGATGGTCACTCCAGCAGTCTGCGCCACGCATGACACGCGTGACTTGAACCTGAGAGATGTCACGTTGCCTAACGATAGCATAATCTATTAGATGCCAGTGTTTTGACCTCGGATGCATCCAAGTCGTTTTGTGCTTAGCTGCCAATCGAAACATAGTATTGGTGACAGATAGGTCGAATTGCGCACAAAAACTGAGTAACAGCTGCCCGTTACTGTTCATATTACCGAGGCCATGCATACCCAGGATCTTAGGCCAGGCCATATGGTCCCGACCTACTCTAGCATTAAAATCCCCCAGTATTAATATTTGTTCTCTGGGGTGGATGTTTCCAACGCAACTTGTCAGGTCCTCATAAAACTTGTCTTTGATGTCATCAGACTTGTCTAGTGTCGGGGCGTATACGCTGATGACATTCAAGTAGTTGTCGTTAGCCAAATGAAGGCGCAGTGTAGTCATGCGATCGGATATATGTATGGGATATTCCCGCAGACACTTTAATATGGAGTTTTTGATAGCAAATCCTACGCCTGACCTTCTAGGTTCAGATGAGGGTGTACCTTTCCAAAAGAATGTGTAGCCACCTCCACGCTCCAAAAGCTCCCCTTCATCGGCAAGATGCGTTTCGCTAAGAGCGGCCACATCAATGTTATAGCGATAGAGCTCTCGGGCCACGATGGCTGTCTTTCGTTCCGGACAGGTGTTATTTTCACTATCAATTAGTGTACGCACGTTCCACGCGCCAAAAGTCATAGTAGATGTTACCAATCTGTGCTTTCGTTGATAGCGTCGACCGCGATTTGATAGATGTGGAGGCAGCCGCGGTTACTACCTTCCTTTTAAAGAGGGGGTGAGCATTTGTTTAGAGCACCTTTTCTAGCTCCCTCCCCGGCGGAGCGGGGAAAGCAGTGCCTCCCTGAACAGGGCTGCTTTGTCACCCTGGGTGCTGCCGAGCTCACACTGTCACCCCAAGTGCAGTGTGAAAGCGACCACGGTGTTTCTACCACACCCCCAGGGTCGCCTGTGTGCAAGAATCAGACAAAACCCAGCACACATCATACCGAGCCTCTCTACCTCATCCCATCGCCACAGGACTTGCATTATCGGAGTCCAAAATTCGGAAGCAGTCAGGTACGCAGGAGATATTAAGGTGCATAAGCGTTCGCGCAAAACACAGATGCACACACTCGTCTTCACTTCTCTGGGTCCAGTGGAACGGAAACCGCTACGACTGGAGAGAAGATCCGATGCTGTTTCTGGCCGACGGTCTCTAATGCCCTCTACCGTCGCCCTAGGCCTTCCACTTTGCCTTGCTGTCTCGCTGAGTCCGCCAAACCCCATGCATATCTGCGTTGGGTTGCCATCCTCACCGAGACAGACTTTATGCACTACATGGGAGGTGACCATGCAAAGCCCTTCACCGAAGTGTCAAGCCCCCTCTTCCAGGTTTAGCCCGCGAGCTGACGCGGTTTGCCGGGGTGTGGCCGCTGCGTGCACTACAGCTTCTTGGAGCCACTGGAGAGAGTTAGCAGTTAATCAACGAATTTAACAAATCCTTGCCGCTTACAGAGGGTAAGCCAGCTGGCATGGGATAGACGCTGATTATCTGCTACACCCCTAAAAAGCGCCATCTATCGTTATATCAAAGAAATAACTGCGTTAAATGAATACAGTACAGACTTGGCGTACCACTACAGCGTATTGTTCTCACATTGGAACATAGGCATCGCCTTTATTCATAATAATCTTAATATATAAATTACGTGTCACGTTGTTTGTCCGCGATGGACTCCTAAACTGCTGAACCGATTTTAATCAAATTCGCACACCGTGTGCAGTTTGATCCAACTTGAAAGATAGGATAGCTTACATCTCAAAAAGAAAAAAACTTTTGACAGAACGAAGTCTGTCCGGGCAGCTAGTATTATTTATGTAGCATTTAACATTGCAGACAGATCAAGTCTCATCATAATAATTATCAGTCAGAGTAATTTGTTACACACTCTCCTAACTTAATTTATAAATCATAAAAATGTTGTTATCTTGCTTAAGATGTGTTTAAAATTTTTGCTATTTCTGTCGCCAACGTCCATACCACGTTGAACACACCGGTTCTCGTCCGATCACCGAAGTTAAGCAACGTCGGGCGTGGTCAGTACTTGGATGGGTGACCGCCTGGGAACACCACGTGATGTTGGCTTTTTGCTAAAATTATTTCATCTTTTATGTTGTACATTTATTTTATTTTTCCTTTTCATTTTTTCATCTTTTCAACTTTTCATTTTGGTTTCTTGGTACGTTTTTTTTTCTTTGTATTGCTATCTATACTAATATTATAAAGAGGAAAGCTTTGTATTTTTGTATGTTTGCAACGAATAAACTCAAAAACTACTGAACCGATTTTCAAAATTCTTTCACCATTAGAATGCTACATCATTCATGAGTAACATAGGCTATACTTATTACTAGAAAAAATTAGGGATCCTTGCTAAAACATCAGTAACGTGAACCAAAGTGTGAAAAAATTTGCTTAAAATTTTCTTTCATCGCATACGCTGCAGAAACTATTGATGATAGAACAAAAAAATGTTCTACAATATTATAGAAAATATCAATATCTATAAAAAACCTCGCGATAGTATATGTCCAACTATTGTAGTTATGTCACTATAACCACTTTTTACATTTTAAAAGTTAATAAAAAAGATGACCAAAGTCAGATCATGAAAACCATACCTTCGTATTAATCCTTATCCAAATAAATCATGTCATATTCAAAACTGTTTCAATACCTATAGATAACTTTTTGAATTACTCAAATCGGACATTCCATTCAGAAGATATTACGTAGTAAAGGAAGTACGTGACAACGTGATTGTACGAGTAGCAACAATCATCACCGGCCCCGCGGCCGGACAGCTCGCGCATGTTCCGCGAATCCCGATTATGTAACACGGGGAGGGGAGGAGAGTGGAGTGGGAGTGGGAGAGGGAGAGGGAGAGGGAGAGGGAGAGGGAGAGAGGTAGAGGGAGAGGGAGAGAGAGAGGGAGAGGAAGAGGGAGAGGGAGAGGAAAGGGGAGAGGAAAAGGAAGGGGGAGAGGAAGAACAGCTCGCGCATGTTCCGCGAATCCCGATTATGTAAAATGGAGAGGGGAGAAGTGTGGAGTGGCAGCGGGAGAGGGAGAGAGGGAGAGGAAGAGGGAGAGGAAGAGGGAGAGGGAGAGGCGAAGGGGGTGTGAGAGAGGGGTAGGGGAGAGGAGAGGGAGCGGGAGAGAGAGAGAGATAGAGAGAGGGAGAGGGGGAGGCGGAGGGGGAGGGAGCGTGAGAGGGAAGACACGGAAACTATAACGGCTAAGAACGGCTGTACCGATTTTAATTATCTCTGATTTGTTACATTCTTAGGCGATACGAAGTTCGCCGGGTCAGCTAGTCTAATATAAAATATACCGATGTTTTGTAATGAATCTATCTTCTAATCTTAAATTGGACGGATAATATATTTATTGATATTTTACTTGTTTTGCCTATTTTGTTTCTTTGCTAAGCAACTAGGTATAAGCAAGTATATAGTTTTAAGGTTTTATAGTGGCATTGTAGGAACTAAGGAAAAAAATTGTGTCTGATAACGATTAACAGAACAAAAAAATTAAATTATTTTAGCAAAAAGCCAACATCACGTGGTGTTCCCAGGCGGTCACCCATCCAAGTACTGACCACGCCCGACGTTGCTTAACTTCGGTGATCGGACGAGAACCGGTGTGTTCAACGTGGTATGGACGTTGGCGATAAGAATAGCAAAAATATTAAACACATCCTTTGTAAGGTAACAACATTATTATGATTTATAGATAAATTAAGTTGGGAGAGTGTGTAACAAAGTACTCTGTGACTGATAATTATGATGAGACTTGATTTGTCTGCAATGTTAAATGCTACCTAAATAATACATTATGAATAACATCTAGTAAACTGTAGGTCATAGTTAAATATTTTTCCGATAGATGGCTCTGTAATCTATTAGTAACCAACTTAATACCAAAATTAAAATTAATAATAATAAAATTCATATCAAATAGGACACAAATATGTCAGAATAAATAATTAATGGTCAGAACATAGGATGCTGCACGACGTCATGTTGTAGTAGGCATTGTTTTTAGCTACTGAAACCTTTCAACAAAACAGAAACTCACAAACTATATCAAGAATAACTTATGAATCTCTTCAATTGCAGACAAGAAAAGCTCTACCAGTAGCGTAGCGTGGGGGGGGCCGGGGCGGCACATGAAGAGGGGGCGGCAAGCCACTCGATTTTTAAAGAAGAAAAAATATATACATTAAAATTAATTTTATTTAAATATTAATGTAAATTGTGCTATGAAAAAAACAAGAAAAGTGTATTTTTAATTAAGAAAAATATAATTTAATTAACACGTTGGTGGACAGTATGTACAAGTAAAGAATTACTTCCTAAATGACACTACTTATTCTCATACATTGCCTATGGGCGTAGTGTCAATTGTGGTTGCATGTAAAATGTTGTTGAGTGACAGAACGCCTATAGGCGCCTATATTTTGTTCCCTTTCGTACGGATATCTAGGCGCCATCTGTAAATAAATTCTGTAAGTTACAAGAATTGAATTTGAATGTTCGATAAAATATAAAAACACAAAAATACGTTCACAACTTACCACTCGAGCCGTTATTTGCGCGCGAAAGTATGAGGTGACACAAAGTGTACCACCGACGCGCACTACGTGACTAAATGTATGAAAACACGACGCCCACGAGCGTACTGTGCGCGTGGAGGGGTACCGGAATTCTGTCAATGTGTGTGTCACCTTGACGTGTTGCAGTACTATGAACGATGACAGTAGGAAAGCCGCATTACTTTTGCGGTGACACTACAACATGCTCTTCCTTGTAAAAGTATTGAAAATCAAGCGCTCTCAGACGTACTGCGATGAGACGTGTAAAAACTATGACGTCTATATGCCTTCTGTCGTATCCTTCTTTACTACCTGAACGCTAATGGCCGTTACTGTCCACCAACGTGTTAATATGGGGGCGGCAAAGATCACTGGGGGGGCGGCAAATTTTCGGTCGGCCCCGGGCGGCAGAAGCCCACGCTACGCCACTGAGCTCTACGTATTTTTTATTGAATGTTCGATATCAGCAGCTATTTTTCACTATGCCCTGTTACCCAGGATTCATGGGTGAGAGCTACGTCACATTCGACTTACTATGTCACATAAACTAAAGCGATAAACAAAGAGAAAGAAACCATTTATTATGGATGTATGTACATATAAGCATTTACCGAAAGACGACTTAAGTGGCCCAGTACTTAGTAAACAAATCCACTACAAGTCTTCTTCCATTCATCCATATAAATAGGAATAAAACTAATGAGTTGGTGTCCGTTTACAGATAGTTCTGGTGTTTGAAGAGAACACGGTATAAATAATGTATTCTTGTGCTAATGGCGCCCTGGGCCAAACACCGAACTGCATCACGATGAGTGCTGTTTACATGCATAATTTAAATTAAAGGAAAATTCCCTACGCTTATGAATAAATTTGTATGATCAGATCTTTAACCTTTTGTTTAAATTTTATCACTCTCGACACGATTGCTGTTTTGGGTTCCGTAGTCAAAACGGAAGCCTTACCGCTCATTTATACGCGCGGCTCGCGGATCGTCTCGCAGCGCGTCCGTAAGCCACGCCCCCTACGCGCGCGAGCGCTATCTAGTGTTTACACGCTCGCTGCGTTCAGATGCGTTCGAACGTTCAAGGATGGAGCACGTTGACGTAATATATCGGCATCCAGTCAGTGAAACGAAAGGTTTTGATTAAACCATAAACCATGATTTATAGGCAAAATACTCAATGTAGATTGTACTATGGATAGATTTCTGTACAATTAGGCTTTTTACAATAAAAAAGCTATTGGTATTCATTACAAACAAAACATCAAAATTTTCTTCTTTTTAATAATATTAGTTTGAATATACGAGGTTTTATTACTAGTAGTTTTAGGTTATTATTATTATCATTCAGTATTAACGCTCAGTATCATATTTTTATTTTGAAAAATACGAATCCAATAGAACACGTACGTATGGCGCTAGTAGCCGTTGTCGAATGAAGCGCGCGCCGCGCGCGTGTGACCGCTCATTTATACGCGCGGCTCGCGGATCGTCTCGCAGCGCGTCCGTAAGCCACGCCCCCTACGCGCGCGAGCGCTATCTAGTGTTTACACGCTCGCTGCGTTCAGATGCGTTCGAACGTTCAATGAAGGAGCACGTTGACGTAATACATCGGCATCCAGTCAGTGAAACCTTTCTACCATGATTTATAGGCAAAATACTCAATGTAGATTGTACTATGGGTAGATTTCTGTACAATTAGGCTTTTTAAAATAAAAAAGCTATTGGTATTCATTACAAACAAAACATCAAAATTTTCTTCTTTATAATAATATTACTTTGAATATACGAGGTTTTGTTACTAGTAGTTTTAGGTTATTATTATTATTATCATTTAGTATTAACGTTCAGTATCATATTTTTATTTTGAAAAATACGAATCCAATAGAACACGTACGTATGGCGCTAGTAGCCGTTGTCGAATAAAGCACGCGCCGCGCGCGTGTGAACACCGCGCGAGCTCTCGCGCGAGCCCCTTTGGCGCGCGCCCAAAAAACCGCTCCCGCCGCGAGCCCTGCGAGCCACGAGACGCGCCGCGGTCTGGTCCGCGAGCTCCCTGTTCACACGCGCGCGTACGAGCGCGTCTCGCGGATCGTCTCGTGGCTCGCGCGCGCATCTAAACGGGCCATGAACACCGCCTGGGAACACCACGTGATGTTGGCTTTTTGCTAAAATTATTTCATCTTTTATGTTGTACATTTATTTTATTTTTCCTTTTCATTTTTTCATCTTTTCAACTTTTCATTTTGGTTTCTTGGTACGTTTTTTTTTCTTTGTATTGCTATCTATACTAATATTATAAAGAGGAAAGCTTTGTATTTTTGTATGTTTGCAACGATTAAACTCAAAAACTACTGAACCGATTTTCAAAATTCTTTCACCATTAGAATGCTACATCATTCATGAGTAACATAGGCTATACTTATTACTAGAAAAAATTAGGGATCCTTGCTAAAACATCAGTAACGTGAACCAAAGTGTGAAAAAATTTGCTTAAAATTTTCTTTCATCGCATACGCTGCAGAAACTATTGATGATAGAACAAAAAAATGTTCTACAATATTATAGAAAATATCAATATCTATAAAAAACCTCGCGATAGTATATGTCCAACTATTGTAGTTATGTCACTATAACCACTTTTTACATTTTAAAAGTTAATAAAAAAGATGACCAAAGTCAGATCATGAAAACCATACCTTCGTATTAATCCTTATCCAAATAAATCATGTCATATTCAAAACTGTTTCAATACCTATAGATAACTTTTTGAATTACTCAAATCGGACATTCCATTCAGAAGATATTACGTAGTAAAGGAAGTACGTGACAACGTGATTGTACGAGTAGCAACAATCATCACCGGCCCCGCGGCCGGACAGCTCGCGCATGTTCCGCGAATCCCGATTATGTAACACGGGGAGGGGAGGAGAGTGGAGTGGGAGTGGGAGAGGGAGAGGGAGAGGGAGAGGGAGAGGGAGAGAGGTAGAGGGAGAGGGAGAGAGAGAGGGAGAGGAAGAGGGAGAGGGAGAGGAAAGGGGAGAGGAAAAGGAAGGGGGAGAGGAAGAACAGCTCGCGCATGTTCCGCGAATCCCGATTATGTAAAATGGAGAGGGGAGAAGTGTGGAGTGGCAGCGGGAGAGGGAGAGAGGGAGAGGAAGAGGGAGAGGAAGAGGGAGAGGGAGAGGCGAAGGGGGTGTGAGAGAGGGGTAGGGGAGAGGAGAGGGAGCGGGAGAGAGAGAGAGATAGAGAGAGGGAGAGGGGGAGGCGGAGGGGGAGGGAGCGTGAGAGGGAAGACACGGAAACTATAACGGCTAAGAACGGCTGTACCGATTTTAATTATCTCTGATTTGTTACATTCTTAGGCGATACGAAGTTCGCCGGGTCAGCTAGTCTAATATAAAATATACCGATGTTTTGTAATGAATCTATCTTCTAATCTTAAATTGGACGGATAATATATTTATTGATATTTTACTTGTTTTGCCTATTTTGTTTCTTTGCTAAGCAACTAGGTATAAGCAAGTATATAGTTTTAAGGTTTTATAGTGGCATTGTAGGAACTAAGGAAAAAAATTGTGTCTGATAACGATTAACAGAACAAAAAAATTAAATTATTTTAGCAAAAAGCCAACATCACGTGGTGTTCCCAGGCGGTCACCCATCCAAGTACTGACCACGCCCGACGTTGCTTAACTTCGGTGATCGGACGAGAACCGGTGTGTTCAACGTGGTATGGACGTTGGCGATAAGAATAGCAAAAATATTAAACACATCCTTTGTAAGGTAACAACATTATTATGATTTATAGATAAATTAAGTTGGGAGAGTGTGTAACAAAGTACTCTGTGACTGATAATTATGATGAGACTTGATTTGTCTGCAATGTTAAATGCTACCTAAATAATACATTATGAATAACATCTAGTAAACTGTAGGTCATAGTTAAATATTTTTCCGATAGATGGCTCTGTAATCTATTAGTAACCAACTTAATACCAAAATTAAAATTAATAATAATAAAATTCATATCAAATAGGACACAAATATGTCAGAATAAATAATTAATGGTCAGAACATAGGATGCTGCACGACGTCATGTTGTAGTAGGCATTGTTTTTAGCTACTGAAACCTTTCAACAAAACAGAAACTCACAAACTATATCAAGAATAACTTATGAATCTCTTCAATTGCAGACAAGAAAAGCTCTACCAGTAGCGTAGCGTGGGGGGGGCCGGGGCGGCACATGAAGAGGGGGCGGCAAGCCACTCGATTTTTAAAGAAGAAAAAATATATACATTAAAATTAATTTTATTTAAATATTAATGTAAATTGTGCTATGAAAAAAACAAGAAAAGTGTATTTTTAATTAAGAAAAATATAATTTAATTAACACGTTGGTGGACAGTATGTACAAGTAAAGAATTACTTCCTAAATGACACTACTTATTCTCATACATTGCCTATGGGCGTAGTGTCAATTGTGGTTGCATGTAAAATGTTGTTGAGTGACAGAACGCCTATAGGCGCCTATATTTTGTTCCCTTTCGTACGGATATCTAGGCGCCATCTGTAAATAAATTCTGTAAGTTACAAGAATTGAATTTGAATGTTCGATAAAATATAAAAACACAAAAATACGTTCACAACTTACCACTCGAGCCGTTATTTGCGCGCGAAAGTATGAGGTGACACAAAGTGTACCACCGACGCGCACTACGTGACTAAATGTATGAAAACACGACGCCCACGAGCGTACTGTGCGCGTGGAGGGGTACCGGAATTCTGTCAATGTGTGTGTCACCTTGACGTGTTGCAGTACTATGAACGATGACAGTAGGAAAGCCGCATTACTTTTGCGGTGACACTACAACATGCTCTTCCTTGTAAAAGTATTGAAAATCAAGCGCTCTCAGACGTACTGCGATGAGACGTGTAAAAACTATGACGTCTATATGCCTTCTGTCGTATCCTTCTTTACTACCTGAACGCTAATGGCCGTTACTGTCCACCAACGTGTTAATATGGGGGCGGCAAAGATCACTGGGGGGGCGGCAAATTTTCGGTCGGCCCCGGGCGGCAGAAGCCCACGCTACGCCACTGAGCTCTACGTATTTTTTATTGAATGTTCGATATCAGCAGCTATTTTTCACTATGCCCTGTTACCCAGGATTCATGGGTGAGAGCTACGTCACATTCGACTTACTATGTCACATAAACTAAAGCGATAAACAAAGAGAAAGAAACCATTTATTATGGATGTATGTACATATAAGCATTTACCGAAAGACGACTTAAGTGGCCCAGTACTTAGTAAACAAATCCACTACAAGTCTTCTTCCATTCATCCATATAAATAGGAATAAAACTAATGAGTTGGTGTCCGTTTACAGATAGTTCTGGTGTTTGAAGAGAACACGGTATAAATAATGTATTCTTGTGCTAATGGCGCCCTGGGCCAAACACCGAACTGCATCACGATGAGTGCTGTTTACATGCATAATTTAAATTAAAGGAAAATTCCCTACGCTTATGAATAAATTTGTATGATCAGATCTTTAACCTTTTGTTTAAATTTTATCACTCTCGACACGATTGCTGTTTTGGGTTCCGTAGTCAAAACGGAAGCCTTACCGCTCATTTATACGCGCGGCTCGCGGATCGTCTCGCAGCGCGTCCGTAAGCCACGCCCCCTACGCGCGCGAGCGCTATCTAGTGTTTACACGCTCGCTGCGTTCAGATGCGTTCGAACGTTCAAGGATGGAGCACGTTGACGTAATATATCGGCATCCAGTCAGTGAAACGAAAGGTTTTGATTAAACCATAAACCATGATTTATAGGCAAAATACTCAATGTAGATTGTACTATGGATAGATTTCTGTACAATTAGGCTTTTTACAATAAAAAAGCTATTGGTATTCATTACAAACAAAACATCAAAATTTTCTTCTTTTTAATAATATTAGTTTGAATATACGAGGTTTTATTACTAGTAGTTTTAGGTTATTATTATTATCATTCAGTATTAACGCTCAGTATCATATTTTTATTTTGAAAAATACGAATCCAATAGAACACGTACGTATGGCGCTAGTAGCCGTTGTCGAATGAAGCGCGCGCCGCGCGCGTGTGACCGCTCATTTATACGCGCGGCTCGCGGATCGTCTCGCAGCGCGTCCGTAAGCCACGCCCCCTACGCGCGCGAGCGCTATCTAGTGTTTACACGCTCGCTGCGTTCAGATGCGTTCGAACGTTCAATGAAGGAGCACGTTGACGTAATACATCGGCATCCAGTCAGTGAAACCTTTCTACCATGATTTATAGGCAAAATACTCAATGTAGATTGTACTATGGGTAGATTTCTGTACAATTAGGCTTTTTAAAATAAAAAAGCTATTGGTATTCATTACAAACAAAACATCAAAATTTTCTTCTTTATAATAATATTACTTTGAATATACGAGGTTTTGTTACTAGTAGTTTTAGGTTATTATTATTATTATCATTTAGTATTAACGTTCAGTATCATATTTTTATTTTGAAAAATACGAATCCAATAGAACACGTACGTATGGCGCTAGTAGCCGTTGTCGAATAAAGCACGCGCCGCGCGCGTGTGAACACCGCGCGAGCTCTCGCGCGAGCCCCTTTGGCGCGCGCCCAAAAAACCGCTCCCGCCGCGAGCCCTGCGAGCCACGAGACGCGCCGCGGTCTGGTCCGCGAGCTCCCTGTTCACACGCGCGCGTACGAGCGCGTCTCGCGGATCGTCTCGTGGCTCGCGCGCGCATCTAAACGGGCCATGAACACCGCGCGAGCCCCTTTGGCGCGCGCCCAAAAAACCGCTCCCGACGCGAGCCCTGCGAGCCACGAGACGCGCCGCGGTCTGGTCCGCGAGCTCCCTGTTCACACGCGCGCGTACGAGCGCGTCTCGCGGATCGTCTCGTGGCTCGCGCGCGCATCTAAACGGGCCATTACAGTTTCGTATTGTCCGTATTATCCGGCATCTGTCCATAGCATAGCGCACAGGTCCAATTTTTTTCAGCTCTATCCCATAGAGTTGGGTATTTTTAACCGACTTCAAAAAAGGAGGAGGTTCTCAATTCGACTGTACGCATATTATTTTTATGTTTGTTACCTCAGAACTCTCGACTGGGTGAATCGATTTTGATGATTGGTCCCACATAAATTTGAACGAGATCTGACAAGTAGTTTTTGAGTAATTTTGAAGTCGGTTATTTTTTGTTAATGAAATTTAGATTAATGAAGAGGTCTTTAAAAAATATTATTGGTTTGCAAAGACCATTTTTCGGTTCAGGCCTTTTGCGAAATGTTTGGCTTTAAAGTGCTAATTTTGGTTAGAGTTGAGTGAAATGCCAGCGAAATGGTTGTAAATATGAAAAAAATAACTGTAGTAGTAAAGGAATAGGTAGGGGCTTAACGCTACACACACATAAGACAACACAACGACAACACAAATAAGACGTCACTATAACACCCAAGAATCGATGATGGACCAGGTACTATTCGCTTCAGCTGGATCTCTTCCTCCCAACTAGGCTATGGGGTTCTCAAAGTAAGCAGGCTTTAGTTTTTGAATGAATATCTTGTTATAGCCAGATACTGAATAGAATAATAAGTAGGTAGATCTTGGCAACAAGCTAGGGTCGATGTGCCGGTAGCCGGCCATGCGCCAGTACCCGGCCACCTGACGGACTACGTTTCTATAATTAAAGATAATAAGATTTCTACATGAGATAATAGTAAAGTGTAAGTTTTAAACGTATTTCATATAATGTACTAATAAGAATTTGCAATATTTACAACTATTCACTTAACCAGGAAGCTAAAAAAATCCAATCAGTTTACCTCTTGTCTAAATGTTGTGCGCATATGCGATAAACAAGCTAAACAATACGAAGCAGTGCGGCGTTCGAAGGGAAGTTTTATTATTTTGTATTAGTTATTTACATAAGTTACTGGTGTTATTACTTTCATCATTAATTGATCTTTATTATTAATGTGTATACTTTCCAATTCTAACATTTAATTATACAAAAATGAGGTGGCCGGATACTGGGCTACCAATTTATGTAAGACGCTAGTATACGGCCGGGTGGCCGGGTACTGGCTCACCCAGTCATAAGTGTAAAGATGCCGTAAGCCAGTATTCGGCCACATGTTTTCTTTACATTTCTGATTCACTCACAAATAAACAGGTACCTACTAAATAGGTCTCCGCTTAGGTACTAAACTAATATAGTTAGCTATTTGGTATTTTGCGAGATTAACATTTAGTAGGTACTTAAATTAAAATTAATTGTGGGTTTCATTTAAAAAAGCTGGCCAAGTGCGAGTTACACCTGCGTCGAAAGAGTTCCGTATGACCAATAATACGGGGTGGTCATGCAATCGTAGGAGATATTTCACCCCCCGCTTCACCTCGCGATTCTCTGCCCGAATACGTAAAAAAAATCTGACCTTAATTTTTACCCAAATTATCCTTTAAAATACATTAATCATAGACACTGCGCTCGAGAAAGCGGTGACCTAGTAACCCACATATTGCAAAAGAACACCGCCGCTCTGTCGGCACACCACAAAGGCACGCCGCGCCGCAAACGCTCGCTTTTTTCCATTGAATCATGCCGCCTAAGGGTCCGTTCACACAGACCAGCTCGGAGAGGAGAGCAGATTTTTATCACGTTGGAAACAGAGTTTTGAATTTTAGTAAAGTTTATTTTTGCATGTGCACCTTTTTTGTCATCAAGAATGCTTGAACGCCCTTCGTGTGAAATAAAAATTGTGTGCTCTTTCTCGATCGTGCAGCTTGTCGGCTCCGATTGCGTGCTCTTTCTCGCTCGCGCAGCCTGTCGGCTTCGATTTCGTGCACATGAACACACCGAAAACAAAACTTGGACTGCGCGGAATACTGATACTGCCTTTGTAGTGTATCCGAGCGCATCTGACCGGCTCCGAGCACATCCGACCGCATCCGCTTTCAGATCTCTTCCAGCCGGTCTATGTGAAATAGTTGGCGGCTCCGTTCCGGCCAATTACAAGCGTATACGATCCGGTCTGTTGAAAAGAAAAAAGCAGGCCGATGCTCTCCGAGCCGGTCTGTGTGAACGGACCCTAAAAGTCGCACCGCCGCCGCACCGCTTTGTCGGCACGTCGCAAAGACACTCCGCAAACGTCAAATAATCGTAACAGGTCATTCACCTAGTGACCTGATAACGCGAGTTCAACGCGCTGCTAAGGTGTCCACACGTTTTGAGATTTTTCGTATTTAGTTTGATATTATTATCTTTGTGATTTATGGATGTTTTTATTATTTCTTTGTTTATTCGGGCAGAGAATCGCGAGGCGAACCACCCCCTGAAATATCTCCTACGATTGCATGACCACCCTGTATATGTACCTATAGGTAATAGGTTACTTCAGTTTTTCATTCATTTTCCTCGCCTGTTACTTTTTTTGTTTTCTTTTTCGAATATTTGGCTTGGTAGTTTTGGGAATTAGTGATCTATAATAATCGGCGCTTAGAATACTAACCCCAATCCCACGCCGGATGGGTGTCGTAAAAGGCGACTGATTCCGGCCCGCTGGTGGTAGGACCCCTCGAGGGATTATATTAGTAATATTGATTTTAATTATTAATTAATACCATTATTACTATTATTATTTCTCCATGGGGTTCGCCTGGATAGCTACCACCCTCGAGCATGAGTCAGCCGCCAAACGACTCGTTGTGTTCCGGCTGGGGGCTTGAGAGCCAGTTCTTTCTTTCTTTTTCTTCTCTCTTTCTTGGCCGGCAACGCATCAGTGATGCCTTTGGTGTTGCTGATGTACATGGGCGACGGTAGCCACTTGCCATCGGGTGGATCGTCGGCTCGTTTGCCGGCTATTTCCATAAAAAAAAGAAATCATACGGAACCCTAAAATATTATATATTTATTATTATTAAATGTTTTTGACGAACCTCCAAATTATATGAAGATAAAAAGATTTCCCAGTTCTCCTATGAAGATCTAAAAAAGCTCTTCATGATATTCGTAACAAAGGGAATGGCAGAAGAGGCCTCTCTGGCATACGAACAACAGAACAAAATTTTACAAACACCTACTTTTTAGGGTTCCGTAGCCAAATGGAAAAAAACAGAACCCTTATAAATTTGTCATGTCTGTCTGTCTGTTTGTCTAGCGGGGCTTTCATGCAAGGAACTGAAAGTAAAAAATATTTTTTTTCATTTATGTAACCTATACGTAACCTATACGTGCGTGTCTGTAGATAGATATAAAAAAATGACATTGAGGTTCCTAACCATTCTTTCTCAAAGTCAATCGTTTGAAAGATAGACACTTTCAAAGTGGTAAAATGTGTCCCCCCCCCCTCTAACTTTTAAAATAAGAGAGTGAAAAATGAAAAAAAAATATGATGGAGATCTCAATGAACACTGTAAACGATAATTGGTTTGAATGAGATATAGTCAGCAGTTTTTGAGATATAGCACATTTTCAACGGAACACTTCAAAGGCAAGTCCGACTCGCACTTGGCCACTTTTTTAGTAATAAGATGTGAGTAAATATTTATAATAATAATAAATATTGTATATCAGTAATAATTCGTTGTATTCTGAGCCTATTATTAATTTTTAAGGGGTGGCCGGGTACTGGCACACTAGGGGCCGTATACCGGCACAGAGGGCCGTATACTGGCACAATCGCTAGTTTTTCACTTTATCCGTTATATTTTGAAATTTATACATGGGAGGGCACTGGTTTATTTTTTATTTCACATCTTGACTATATTAGGGATCCAAATAAACATAGATCGACTATTTTGCGTGTAGATAACATATTTTCTCACTCGCCCAAAGTGGCCAACTCCGCTAAAAGGCCGTATACTGGCACATCGACCTAGCCTTACCATTTCTACTAAGAATTGAGGAGATACACACAATCTCTAGCATCTGCCAAACAAACTACGCGCAACGCAGCTGAGTTACGTCATTGCATTTCCATGTAAAAAATAAATCCTGTACACAGTATTTTTGTTCAAACTGAGGTAGTCTTAAATCGATCAAATCACTGACAACTTGCTTTTTATATATTAAATATATATTTCAGGAAATAGCTGATTCGACGCCTACTGATGTCACCACATCAAAAGCACCGATGCATTGCCGGCAAAGAAAAATAAGAAAGAAAGAATACACATTTATTTTCGGACGTTTAAATCGAACCTTATCTGTTTTGGTTAAGAAAACTAATGTATAATTTAAACCTTTTACGCGGTTTTATTATTAATATCTACCATCATATTTAGTGAGTGTTGTTGCAAGACTTTCTGATTTGAATTGTACTTACAATTAGATTCTTTATTAACAACAAACTTACATGGTCTTTAAATTGTCGTAATTTGTAATTTAGTAGTAAATTAGTAAGGCAGGCACAACATAAAAATAATTTAAAGATAAGTTACATTTAATGCTAAAGGAGGTGGCCAACATCTGTAGGGGCATTTGCCCCATTTGTGAAGTATAATGTACACATATTATTTTTACCTTAAATTAAAGCGTACAATATCTACTTTGATAATTTTATCTATAAAAATCTCTAGAACTCGGGATTCTCCTTTTACGGGCAGTTTTAGCTTTTGTAGTTTGACATTCTGCAAAACATATGTAATCGTGAAAAAGTGTTTTAAAGAGCGATTTTTGTATAAATAAATACTATTTATCTTTTGGATAATTAATTAATATATGTCTTTTACTTTAATTATGACTTTATGACCTTATTCCTACAAAAAGATGTACCAGCAGTACTAAATAAAATATACGTATTAAGTTGTCACCTACCTATCTGTAAATATTCACAAGCAAACGTAATATAAATAAAACTGCATATTGATATTATTAAGTGTTTCATTATATACATTTAGGTACACATATGTAAAAATTAAGGAATAAAATATAACAATAGTACCAAATAAGACAAATAAGGTGATGCATTCAATTTTTTTTTCAAATTCAAAATCATTTATTCGTTTAGGTATCATTGATACACTTATGCACGTAATTTTTTAATCAACCAGCTTTTCGCAAAGGTGCTTTGTCATGGAGGACAAGAAAAGCTGTAAAAAATCTCCTCAACACATCTTTTAAAAATAAAAATACATTGATATATTTATTACAAAAAAATATACAGCTTGTACAGAACTGGTTGCAGAGCTGGTCATTTCCATGCGTCTTTGTCATTTATGTACTCATCTACAGTATAGCAGCCTTTGCCTAAAAGTTGAAAGAAAAAATGTTAGGAGCCTATTAAAAAATAGAACTTATTTTCTAAACGTACCTATTGCAAAAAAAAAACAGGAATATTGTACATTGCCGCGTGAACCTAATCGTAGTAAGCACTACTTAATAGTAAAGAAAAATGCTATACCTGTACTCAATGATGTTGTATGTATAGAAATCTTTGCCTGTACTGCAGTGATCCATTCTACCAATATGGATTGCAGGTTTCTTGCTAAGGAAGATATGGAGTGACGTGCCATGCGCTCAATATCAACCGCGCAATTAATGCACCTCATGGCAAAAAATCAAATACAATTAATATTTTGCAGAAAAGAAACTGAAAAATATTATTTTGGCAAATGACAATATAGTAGATATTGGCACTTCTGTCAGCCAATTGTCAAACTCCAGTGATGCCGGTCACTCACATTCGCGCGAATACGCGAACCCACAAGTGTGGGACGACCTTCGCGAATGATTATGCGAAGTTTTGGAGGCATTCGGGGTTTTCCAAGCTGTGTCGGTTTTTTGTCGCACGTCAAAGCGCGCGAACCTCGAACCTTCGTGTAGTCAGTCTCCCACACATTCGTGTGACCAGTTGCGCACACGACTAAAAAGGTGATGTATCTCCTAATTTTTCGTGGTTCGTGGCGTCTAATCGTACTACCATTTATTTTCTGTATTGAAAATGGATTTGAATGACCACAACATAATAACAACAGCAAGATTGAACATTCGTGAACAAAGTGTAGGAGAAAGCGGAAATGGGCTTATGAACGTGTATACTCATATGCGAACCCATGCCTGACCGCCCTTCACATATGTGCAAACATTCGTAAAAATGCGTAAAAATGTATTTGCGCGCATGTGAGTGACCGGGGTGATAGCAATGGAGGTAGTAAAAGTATTTGTATACAATACAACTTATTATTATTGTTAATTTATTATAACTACTCACGGCGGAGTTCAGAAGAAAATTAAAATTCTAGTTATGTTATAATAAATGGAAAATATGTCTTTTCAGAGGACTAAAACCTTGTACAAAAAAAACGTATTTTAACCATTTCCGGGGTAAATATTGGCCACCTCCTTTAGTTTCTATATTTTTACTACAAATTACAATACTAAAAAACAAACGACTATATAACTAAGTAGTTAACTCGACTTGTCCGAGTCAGTCCGATACTACATCATTACGCTAGATGACCACATGGCCACCCTATTCATATAATTGTTATGTAAGCAATGCAGCTAGCCGAGTGAGGTCACAGTTCTTGCAAAGCGGTCATGGCCGGTTGATGCTCCCTTGCAAACGGAGGATATGGGCACAAACGAACTACAAACAAACAAGTTTGTGTATTACAATAGTTTACTTGTAACTTTTTGTTTACTGACTGAAATCTAATGAAAGGGCAGATAAGCTTTTTACTAGTTTTGACCAAGCTCTAGGTAGGTCTATCAAAACGTTATCAATATTTGTTTAGAATTACATACCTAATGGTATTGTGTGACATAAAATATAACTTCTGGTTATACTGAAATAATAATCTGAATTTTACCAAGAAAAAAATGACCGCCTTCAAAATAACTCAAAAACTAGGTACTCCTCAGATCTAGCTCAAAAAGTGGGACCACATGACAAGCACCAGCTTTCGATAAATGAATAAATAACGCTTCACACTCATAGCCCCACACTAGGATTCCCTGTGTCGTGGGTACCATGGACAACACACTAGACAAGGACATTCACAGTTCACACCCAGACCGAGAACAGAAATTCAAACTCATCATTCAAATTTCCGCCTCGCTGGGAATCGAACCTTGGTTCGAACACAGGTCGTCAAAAAAATAATCATCAAAATCTGTTCACCCAGTCTAAAGTTCTGAGGTAATAAACAAAAAAAGTCGGTTCAAATGAAGTCGGTTAAAAAGAAATGAACAGAAAAGTCATCTAATGGGAAGTATTTATAGTCGCCCAAGGGCAGCAGAACATCATCCTCATCATCATTTACTAATTCAGCTTGTCTTGAGTCTTCTAACCTTGTCTTCGAGTTGAGGAGTCAGCGGTCTGCGATCAAAGTTCTCTAACCCCGTATATCCGAACAACGCACAAAATCATAATCTCCTCCCTTAAAGTGCACTAGATTTGGAGAACTTAGTATTCCGTCAGCAATATTACAAGATAGAGAGACCTACTAGTACTAGCCTAGCTAGGTCTCTCCTTCCTCTTCAACCCGTTAAATGTTTTTACACCGGCAACCCCCCTTTTGCTTGAATTAGCCGCCAAACGACCCGTCGCAGCGTCGCGTTCCGGCTGGGGACTTAGAGCCAGTTCTTTTTTCTTCTGTCTTTCTTAGCTGACAATGCATCAAATGTTTATGTATTCAAGGATACCTACTTACCATCAGGTGGATAGGCAACTTGATTGTCGGCTATTTCCATAAAAACAGAAGAAAATGTAACCTATTAATATCATGAACTCGATTGCTATTTGATCTGTCGTTGATGTAATTGTTTCAAGAGCATTCCACTTAGCGGAGAGGAGTACTAGGCAATCATGGTCAATCAGAGGATGTTTGTGACGTTAGAAGATAAAGCGTCTGTTTGTTTGTCCAACGTGAAATAATACTATCAGTATGCTCCTACGTTTAGACTGGGTAAATATTGGTAGTTACAATATCAGTTTGTTTAATGTTTATACTGTAAGAAAAGTCAAATTACATTACATTTCATCGGAATAGGATGCCGTAAATGGTCCATTTTTTGACGGATTTTTCCTTTCATGATAGCATACGACTCTATGCGTTGCGCTATTTAGCTCTAGCAAATGTTAAATATCTATGTGGCGGGTGGCCGTGGGTCGCCGGTCGAAAGCGACACAAGACTTTGGCGAGCGCAAAGTATAAAATAAAAATGCATATCATTCGCAGGGACAACATCTACTTGCGACGTTTTGTCGTGTCTCTGTCGCAAATGTAAACAAAAAAATTCTTGTAAACAAAAACCGTTTAAGGGTGAGGGACCATGTGACAAAATTTAAGTCTCACCATGGACCATCAACTTTTTTGTTCTTCAATCTCAATTTATATCTCAATTACAGTCACTTCGTATTTAATATTTTAAGAAGGCTTTACGGACCACATTGGATGCTTTCAGGGACCACCAGTCGTGCACGGACCATAGATTTAAAACCACTAGTTTAGATAAATACGGTCTATACTGAAATGAGTTTGAGTGATTATCACTTATCTATGCCCCATAGTTGCATAGCAGAATATTGCTATGGTAACAGAATGGTCATAGCAACCATCTGTTAGCGAGTTTCGCAATCAGGAACCGATATCAGGCGGGTCAGTCGCAAAAATAAATTTGGC
The DNA here is from genome assembly GCA_911387775.1 of Thymelicus sylvestris. Taxonomy (NCBI): domain Eukaryota; kingdom Metazoa; phylum Arthropoda; class Insecta; order Lepidoptera; family Hesperiidae; genus Thymelicus; species Thymelicus sylvestris. Next base: position 15,243,323 of record OU426891.1, on the reverse strand, counting down.
AAACATTACCCACTTCCTTGAACCGACCGCTTTCCAGATGACGTCCAACGGGGTTTTCTGTGAAAATAGAACAGAAATAGATATTAGTTGCGCACGGAAAACACAATTTTTTGGATAGTCGCTAATGGAGTTCGTTTACACGCATTCGGTGGTTAACATTGGTAGGTATAAGGTCAACAGACGTTGACTGTTACGTAGAATTGGATAACAGTCTTGGTTTAATTTTTTTTAGTTTTATTAATAAAAAAAGTTGGGCAATTGTGTTACCTGCGGCAATGCCATATCACCCTTTATTCTTTTTCAAAATTAATTCAAAATATTAAAAAAAAAGCATTAACTGTCTTTATTTGGCATAATGTAAAAATCTCGCACGGGTAAGATTAATTATAACGAGATGTTTTTATTGAGAATTCGATACATATCCAAGTAGTCTACGAACTGCCAGAACAGCTAGTAATTAAAATAATTACTACAAACAGTGATCAACGGAACAAGAAGAAAATACTGCGGGAAAAATATATGTCAAGTAGTACGTTATACCTAGAGGTCGCTAGTGAGCATTCATGTCGCCTTGGTAACGGTGACCTATACGCGCCTGCCTGTCTGCGGAACCCTGAACTCGTTCGCGATCGTTGACTTTATACTAGCGGAGTACATACAATGGTTTCCCTGCACTCGGAAAAGTAAGGTAGTTAAATCAAGAGTTTATTTACTCAAAAATTTTGATTCATGTACCTAATTACGTAGAATGAACACGCATTAGAAGGGAAGAAAAGACATTTATTTTGCCATAAACATTATGTATTACCACCGAAGAAATAATAGTAAGTACTTATATAAAAGTAGAACATTATTTTTAGAATATTTATCCAATTTGGATGCGGTTCATTGATGTTATGTAGCAAGCTTCGGGTAATATTTAGGGTTTGTTTTATTTATTTAAAGCTTTATTGTACACAGGTATTAAAACAGGACTATATGAGAATGAGAGTTAGTACAAAGGCGAGCTTATCTCTAAAAGAGATGCCTTCAAGCCAACCCACTTGATGTGAGAAAATTTAATGTGAAAGGGATATGGAATGCGTACTTATAGAGGATTATAATAAATTATTATTTCAATTGGTTAACAAATAAAAAAGTTATAAAATAATAATAAAAAACTTCTTCATATTACAAAAACGTTTATTAAAATGTCCTAACACATAGTCTCTCGTATTTTAGCGGCATACACACTCTATTCTACTCGTATATTATGGACAATGTAGGCTAGTGATAACTTAATCTTAACACTTGACTTAAATATTTATTTATGTTATCGTTAAAAATTATCTTATCAAAACGCAATTTAGTTATGAATTTGATTGGCACTGTTATCTTTGGCTTAATGTATTTGGTTGAAAAAAAATTATATCAACTTGGCTATATTAAATAGGTACATATAGGCTTTTGCCCGTGACTACTTGGTCTACTTAGATTTCAAATAGTGCACTGTTGTATGACTTGTATGCTAAAAATTGAAATGAAATGAAAATACCTACTTTATTGCCCTCAGTAAAATGAGGTAGTTAAGTACAACAGGCGAACTTAATACTAACATAGCATTTTCTTCCAACCAACCAACGGCGATGCATTCACAATAGTAGTGAAGAATATAATATTATGTATATTAAACTGTACATTACATTAAAAATTTTAGATATAAAACAAATGTACAGATACGGCCTATAATTTTATTTCTTATCTTATCGACGACCAGTGTGGCGCAATGGTTACCATGCCGGATCGCCGCACCGAGGGTCCTGGGTTCGATTCCCAGCGGAGCGGAAATTTGAATGATGAGTTTGAATTTCTGTTCTCGGTCTGGGTGTGAATGTCCTTGTCTAGTGTGTTGTCCATGGCACCCACAACACAGGGAATCCTAGTGTGGGGCAATGAGTGTGAAGCGTTATTATTATTATTATTTAAGTATAGAACTGTAACTTTATGTAAATTGTCGAATATATTTATAAAAATATTCAACTTCAGTGTGTTTCTGACGGCAAAACTTGAAAAGTAGGTATTCAATTAAATTTTCTAATATTTTTATACAGATTACAATTTTAACATAGAAGTGCTTAAATATATATTTTATTCCTAAATTACTATGGCATGCAATTTCCGAGCGTTTTGAAATGTTTATAATTTGGCAAAGTTCGTGCATTCGTTGCGTCTACTGCATGTAAGTTCTAGACATTTAAGATTCGGTTTTGGTATAGGTAATTCTACGAAGTAACGCACATCCTTTTTGAGAATCTGATCATGTATCCATTGGTTGGTGAAAGGTGGTATGGTACCAACTTGTCAATCTTTATATTACACGCACGGCCAAGTATGGTTACGTTGGCACTAAACAGTTTGATGAAGTGATTCTTGAATCACAGATCAAAATCACGTGACTACAAATTACCGGTGAAATGAATAATGAAGTGTGTCTGAAGTAGCAAACATCGTCAATAAAGTGTAATGAGTAAAAGGAGGAAGTATTCAATTCGACTGTATTTTTTTTAATTAACCGATTTTGATTGAACCGATGATTCTTTTTTTAATCGAAAGTTAGTGCTTGTCATGTGGTCCTACTTAAATTTGAGCGAGATCTGATTATTTTGAAGTCGCTTATTTTTTTCTTGGTAATTCAGATAATGTTTTGAGTTTTCAAATAGCCTCCTTATCTTGCGTCACGTCTAAATAATTAGTCTTTTGAATGGGAGCTTCTTTCGGGTTCACTTATCATCCCTAAATATTTAACGCGCTCGAATTTTACATGACATTTTTTTATAAAAAAATTTGAAAACGTAGTGACCACCACCAGTGGCCGAGCATACATCTTATATTATTATTATTATTTTCTTTCTATCATCTAATCTTTCATATATTATGTAAATCGTTCAAGTCAATCCCTATTTACTACCCTTACTACTACTACTTATTATAAGTATCTACTATTATTTATTCTGTGCTACTACCTAAAATAGGTAAGTAGGTACTTACCTAGTTCATTTGAACAACCTTAATTCATTTAAAAAAAACTGATGTTTTTTCAATTGCTGACGTTTTATTGCAAAATAAATTCTCAATTATGTACTAAGGTAAACACCCCAATTATGGACGGTTTAACAGCAAATTTGTGGTATTTGTGAAATTTTACCTATATTGTGAAAGTTCAGAACCTGAAAGTACTTAAAGTGTAAAGTCCTGTTCTTATTCAACATTTCTGTTGTGTCACGCGTGAGATATTGCAATTGGTTTAAATTTAATTAACAAATAAAAATTATCATTTTTTTACCCAATTATGGACAGCAAAAACCCAGTCATGGACACCCAGTAATGGACATACCCCAGTCATGGACACCCAGTAATGGACACGAATCATATAAAACTAGTTAGGCTAGTTATCGACTAATCTATGATGAAAATCCAAAAGAATAATAATTATTAATATCTTTCTAGGGTTCCGAAGTAAAATCGGAACCCTTATAGTTTCGTCATGTCCGTCCATCTGTCCGAAGCAAAGCGCCGAGACCCTTAGTGCTAGAAAGCTGTAATTTTACATGAATATACCTATTTATTAAAACTCCAGAACAGTGGAATAAAATACTGAAAAACTTTTTTTTTAGGGTACCTCCCCTACAGATAACGTGAGGATGATTTTTTTATTCTTCGTGTACCCTATAGTGTGGGGTATCGTTGAAAAGGAATTCCAAAAATATTATGGTTCTTCAAAGACCATTTTTGGAATTAGGGGTTCGTTTGCAAAATATTTGGCTTTAAAGAGCTAATTTTGGTTAGAGTCAAGTAGGGGAGTGCTGGCTAAACTGTTAGAGTTGGACAAGTGAAACAATTGTGAAAAATAGTTTATATGATGAATTTACAAGAAAAACTATTCCGGCTATGTTATTTTGTGTAGTCAATAAGTAATAGTCGATGAACTTACTACTTCAGAACCCTAAATTGCGCTTGGCCTGACAAGCACTTGTTTAATCAACTTTACATGTAACATTCACATTAAGGAACTTGGTTACTTGTAAGTTTTCTAAATTGACAATGAGGTTAGCATTAAGGAAGAGAAAATAATTAAAATTGTACTCATGTTAAGCTTTTCATTTATTAACTAGCTATTACCCGCGGCTTCACCCGCATGTTCACAGGGAAGTAACAATGAGTGGTTTTACATGCATGACTCATTCCTAGTGCAAGAATAAATAAGTAACAAATCCAAAATTTTAAAGTTACTAAGAGGAACCAACTGTAGAACCTATGACCCTCCTTGACCTTCCAACTATAAATATAAAGTTATATCAATATTTATATATGGGTGGGATTGTAGTCAAGCATTAACTTATAAGATATAAAAAATATTAATATTTCTAACTATAAAGGAGGTGGCCAAGATATACCCCGGAAATGGTTAAAATACGTTTATTTGTACAAGGTTTTAGTCCTCTGAAAAGACATGTTTTCCATTTATTATAACATAACTAGAATTTTAATTTTCTTCGGAACTCCGCCGTGAGTACTCATAATAAATTAACAATATTAATAAATTGTATTGTATACACTCAATCTTCTACTACCTCCATTACTGTCACTCAGTGTTGCCAATGCTACGGCAATTACCGTGTTCTACGGCTTTCAGGCCAAAAAATTACAAAATCTACGGCCTACGGCTGGAACCCTATGGCCGGAGCAAATTCTACTGCTTTTCGTAAATTCTACGGTCTTTTTTTTTTGCAAACATTTAACGAATGTTAAAAACCCTTAAAACAGCGCTACTAGGCTAATTATGATTTTAATCTAGGTATTCTAGGTCAATGAAAAGTGTTCTTGAAGTTTTGTGGACATCAAATTCACTGCGGATGACCTTTTTAGTCTGAGCGATGAACCGATGGTATATATTGGCATAATTGGATGGCATAATAATTATATGCCCACAGTTGATCTTTTCCATGTAAACACGGCTTTTTTTAACTAATGTACACGGCCTTCCAAAAATTTTCATTGACAACACTGCTATCACTGGAGGTTGACAATTGACTGACAGAAATGCGAATGTCTGCTATATTGACATTTGCCAAAACAAGATTTTTGAGTTTGATTTCTGCAAATTAATAAATGTGTTTGATTTTTTGCCATGAGGTGCATTAATTGCGCGGTTGATATCTTCGCTAAAGAGAAACCTCTAATCCATATTGGTAGAATGGATTACTGCAGTACAGGTATGGCATTTTCACGTGATGTATATTAGTTTGTTATTTGAGGTGGGTACGTCACCAAGATCACATAGAAGCCACCGGCATCATTTTTAGATTATATTTCTATGCAGTTGTATTTATATTGCGTTTGCTTGTGAATATTTCCAGATAGGTAGGTGACAAATTAATACGTATATTTTATTTAGTACTGCTTCTTTTTGTACGAATAAAGTCATAATTAAAGTAAAAAAATAAATGAATGAATTATCTAAAAGATAAGTAGTATTTATTTAATAACAAAAATCTCTCCTTAAAACACTTTTCCAGGATTACTTATGTTTTGCAGAATGTCAACCTACAAATAAACCTGCCCGTAAAAGGAGAATCTCAAGTTCTAGACATTTTTATTGATAAAATTATCAAAGTAGATATTGTAAGCTTTAATTTAAGGTAAAAATAAAATGTGTACATTATACTTCACAAGTGGGGCAAACGTCCATACAAATGTTGGCCACCTCCTTTATATCAGTCCATAGATACTTTACGAACTTATACATATAGAGGAGTAGAGGACCATCACTTTGTTACTTTTAGTATGGAGTAATTCAAAACGCATCATAATGGATCTTCCCATGGGAATGACATATAGTTTTACCGCGGTAAAGAGTTACCTATGTTATTCTCCAGCATCCTAACTATCTCCACACAAAAATTCATACCATTACATCGCTTAGTTACGACGTGAAAGAGGGACAAACACTTTCGCATTTATAATATTAGTATGGATACGCAATTTATGAATGTCAACATTATCAGCTTTTTATATAGGTATGCATTAATTATTAACTACCTAAACTAAATTAAAATAATTTACAAATATTAATAAATATGAATGGAAATAAACAAATAAAAACTGCGAAATCGAATGTTGATCAATGAACACTGAATGAATGAATGATTAATTGAATGAATGAACGAATGAATGAGTAATTGAATGAAATAATGAACGAGTGAATGAAAAATGAACGAATGAATGAATGAAAGAACGAGTGAATGAATTTGAATGAATAAGTGAAAGAATTAATTAATGAGTGAACGAAGGAATGAATGAATGGGTGTATGAGTGAATTGGTTAAGAATTAATTAATTAATTGATAGAAAAAGAGAGAGGGAGGAGAGTGAGATGGAGCAGGAGAGAGAGACACGTACACAAGTTTAGTTAAAATTTAGTAACATGGCATTAATTTGTCCGGCTTTACAAAGATCGCCGGGACGGCTAGTCTATTAAATTAATTAATCAAAAACAATTATAATTTTCTGCTGTCAATTTTTGTAATGAGATATATCTGTAAGTAAAGAATTTTGGCATGCACTTATAATATATCAGATTATCAGTATTATTAGTCTCTGTAAAGTAATAAAAATCAAAAATATTTTTAAAACACTAGTTAACAATTTAAATAGCAAAAATTTAGTATTTTTTTCATTTCTTTTACACTGTAAAATTTGTGTCGCGCCGGGAGGTTCAATTTTCAAAATTGAGCCCTCGTTCTCTTTTCAAAATCGACAGGATCCACTGAAAACAGTTGCCAGTTGGCTACAGTTCATTGAGAAAATTTCGGGTTCGCGGTGTCGGTTCTATACGCTAGAATCATTCAGTATCTATCATTTTATATCAGTGTCATTACTGGATATCTGTAAAATACCCAATAATAGCAACATTTTCATAATTTGCAGCAAGCTCATAGTAAAAAAATAATACTAGGAGTAAAATTAGTTCAAATTCTGGATACATAATAGCAAAGATAAATTTCGATAAAATTATGTCCATTACTGGAGCTATACAATTATAGTGCACCAGTAATGAACACCAACAAAATATCAACAAATATAACTTCTCTGGAGTAACAACACTGTGTGTTGTAGACTTAATTTCATGGTTAACCAAACAAACAAAACACATTGTGATATAAATAAAGCAATACAAATTTACAGAAGAAACTTTTTTCTTACCGCACTAACGATTTCCTTAAGAAAAGTCCGTAATTATAAATTTACGATGACGAACAATTTATAGTTCGCGCTAACTTGTGTTCTAACAGACCGAATTGAATAAAATGTCAAACTTAGGCAGTCCGATGACTATAGTATATGAAACAGTGTAGCCAATAAAAAAAAACTCGTTCATAACCATATTCTAGATGATTTCTTTTTTTTTCGTCCATTACTGGAGCCTCGTCCATTACTGGGTAGTTTACGTTATTTGTATATAAAAATAAATTTTGATTACAATTTCTCATACTAATTCCTTTCCTTTTTTCAGTAATGTGTATTATTTATTACATACCTTCATAGTTGGTACATTACTTAGGGCTTGTTTCACAATCTCCAAGTAGAGTCCTGAATAAGCTATTCGCCGGTTAAAGTGACGTTAAAGTGTCATTTTACATACACGAAATGTCAACTTAACCAACGAATAGCTTACTTCGGACTTACTTGAAGATTGTGAAACAAGCCCTTACTCTCATATTTATGAAGCGGTATCTAATTGCGTATGGACCATAAAAAATTTATTCACATCGACTTACGTAAATCACCTAAACGACATTGTTTTTCAAATAAAAGATTCCATAAAGCCCAGGCTGTTACAATTCACGTTGTTATTGAAAATGTATGCCGTCGGCGTACAATCGTACATTTAGAAGAACTCGACACATTATGTTGTGTCTATACTCGGCGCACGAAGCAGGAAGAAATTCGTACATTGACTAGTTAGTACGTGTCTCTGTCACTCCTGCGTAAATATAATGCGTGCTCGCTCGCATAGTGCAATGGCCGCCGTTCTATGCGAGCGAGACGCATTATATTTACGCGGGAGTGACAGAGACAGGTACTAACAAGTCAATGTACGAATTTCTTCCTGCTTCGTGCGCCGACTTTAGTGTAGTTATATAAATAACGAGTAACCGCCCTCGCTTTGCTTCGGTTTTCGGATAAGGATCCCTAATTTTTTGAATATTTTATATAGCCTATAACTTTCCAACAGTTGAAGAATTTTTCAAATCGGTTTAGTAGTTTCGGAGCCTATTCAATGCAAACAAACAATCAAATCTTTCCTCTTTATAATATTAGTACAATAAATAGGCTAAGAGAAAACGGTGACATATTATTATGTCTCCCGTATTAAAATATCCAAAGGGACGCTGATACACATTACACATGCTTAATAAAACCATGCGTAGGTAATGCAATTGCCACCTGAGGTGCGGGACATGACCCCATGGTCAAGCTCTGAGCATGGGTGCTTGTATATTATATTTAAATATTTATCTATGTGCAAAATTATCATGCTATTTTTAACCGACTTCAAAAAAGGAGGAGGTATTCAATTTGACTGTTTTTTATGTTTGTTACCTCAGAACTTTTGACTGGGGTTTTGACCGATTTGGATGATTTTTTTTAATCGAAAGCTGATGCTTGTCATGTGATCCCACTTTTTGAGCGAGATCTGACGAGTAGTTTTTCAGTTGTCCCTAATTTTGAACTCGGTTATTTTTTGTCAAAAATTATTAAGTTTGTGTATCTCAAGCGGTTTATTGATAATACTAAAGCTCGGCAACAGGCCATAGTCCACCACGCTGGCCAAGTGCGGATTAGTAGACTTCACACACCTATGAGAACTTTATGGAGAACTCTCCGGTGTGCAGGTTTCCTCACGATGTTTTCCTTCACCGAAGCAAATGATAATTAATTTCTAATATGCACATAATATTTGAAAATCAGAGGTGCATGCCAGGATTTGAACTTGGGCCCCTCCGTTCGAGAGACCAACGTTCTAACCGCTAGGCTATCGCTGCTGGCAAAAGTTAACAAACCTCAAATATGACGAATAAAGAAGAAAAGGTGGTGTGGGTGTTTTCTCTTAATCTCATTGTACATATATTAAACTCCTCGCTTTATTCTAGAGTTTCTAAACTAGACCATCAGCGTGGTTACTGTTTCAAGGTGAGTGGACCATTTACCGTCAAGAGGTTCACTTGATCATTTACCAGTTCTTCTACAAAATTGATACTACGTCCAGACACATCAAACTGTGCCGAATTCTATGACCTCACTACGACAAAAATGTACTCGAAGCTAGCGCACGGCACAAAATAAATATTATGACATGAATATCTCATAGGTCGGCATAATGAGTAATCTTTAAACATTATCCATCATGTAGTCATGTACCCCCAGATAATATTGAAGTCAAAACAGTTTGTTTCTCTGGCTTAAGCCTATAAGAAGCCCATAAGAAGTGGTTCTTATCGTGGTGAATGACAAGGCAATATATATGAGTAATATCTGGATATGGATACAGATGTATATATAACATTTGACCGATTTTAGAGACTGCTACGGATACTGATATGGAAACATAATGGGATTATCCGATATTGATATATAATGAACTTAGCAAATTGAACTTATCAAAATCAAACAAGGGAAAATTCAGTATAATTATTACCTAATACCTAAGTATTAGAAAGAAATTAATAAAAAAACAGCAATATCATTCACATATCTTTTAAGAAGGTCACATAAGCAAAATGGTTATAAAAAATATTAGCAGAAATTTTAAGCCATTTTTTTGCAAAGATTCCTTGTATCAGAAAGTAAGCGATATTGGTGGACTTTGGACTAAATCCTCTCTTAATGACTAATACTTCAGGGCATGAATGAAATTATTCAGCTTCTACACGACAACATTATAACCGACGCAAACTGGTTTCTGCGAGGACAAATCACAAGAGGTGTTTACGCATCGTCCATGTCTATGCGGGGTTTAATATTAAACGCAGTCAATATTTGAACAGATGAACAACCTTATTTAGAATAGAATCCTATTATTTGTACACTCGGTACCATTTATATTAGTCCACTAGCAGCCCGCCCCGGCTTCGCTCGGGTGTAATTTTATTTTTAAACATTTAGAGATATATTTATAATTTTATGTTTTGACGACCCATGTGACGCGATGGCTACCATGCCGGATCGCCGCGCCAAGGGTCCTGTGTTCGATTCCCAGCGAAGCGGAAATTAGAATGATGAATTTCAATTTCTGTTCTCGGTCTGGGTGTGGATGTCCTTGTCTAGTGTGCTGTCCATGGCACCCACGACACAGGGAATCCTAGTGGGACTATGAGTGTGAAATGTTATTATTTATTATTTGTTTTTATTTATTATCTTTTTAAAGGACATAGCTATGTGTTTTTTCTCCAAATTTTAAATTTGAACTTGCCAACCTCTTGTTATTTTTATAACATGTACATTTTACTCAATAAATTTATTTGTAATGGGTTTATTTTTTTTCTTGAACATTTTTTTTTTAGATTCCTCTATTTACATTTTTGTACATACATACATCTATTTACATTTTATTGCTTTAGTAAATAAAGGACTGCGCTACAGTTGCTTTGCGTGGGGCCACACTGGTCATTGCGCGGCCGCGGCGGTGGCGGCGGTGTTTGTTTTCCTAAATTTGTATTATCTTCTGAATGGAATGTCCGATTTGAGTAGTTCAAAAAGTTATCTATAGGTATTGAAACAGTTTTGAGTATGAAATGATTTATTTGGATAAGGATTAATACGAAGGTACGGTTTTCATGATCTGATTTTGGTCATCTTTTTTATTAACTGTTAAAATGTAAAAAGTGGTTATAGTGACATAACGACAATAATTGGACATATTATAGTATCGCGAGGTTTTTTGTAAATATTGATATGTTCTCTAATATTGTAAAACATTTTTTGTTCTATCATCAATAGTTTCCGCACTAAACAACTGGCTGTTTTCCATTCGATATAAACGTTAACGTTAAAATCGTGTTGTCGTGTGAACGACTGCCCGTATACGGGGAAACCGTATACGGGAAAAAATTGAATCGAATGGACGCCGTGTGGATGTAGCCTAACGCGGGAGCAGGCAACATACAACTGTCCATGAGAGAAGCATGGGTTTTCCAGATTAACGCCGCAAATACTTAAAGACTGACTCTGTGATTTATTTTGTTGATTTACTTTTACAACTGTTGATCTTTCATTATCTGCAGTCGATCGGCGACGATATAGCGGATAGCCATCGTTCCTTGTAATTGTTTCTGCCACTAATTCCCGTGGACACCGTTTCGAAAATTGACCATCTACCATACATGGTGAAATTGAATTGAGATTTCCACATGGGCCATGAATCATGTTTTTAATAACAACTTCATGCAAGCCTGGATTATACATCAGGAATTTCAGTAGATATGATTTGATCAACTTCATTTGGTATCAACTTTATTTTCTCTATTAGGCAAATCATGATTATGAGCATGAGGCAACCTGCTCGCAGCGCGTAACGTCTCACCAAATACACTTTGTTTTACAATTAAATTCATTAAAGATTTCAACTTTAGTCGGAAGACTCGTGCAGTAATATCATGGCGATCAATCGGTGATTGGCCAGGTAAAAACTCCTGTTTGATTTCTATTCACTAAAGACTGCATGTGAATGTGATAAATAAATCTGCAGTGCCATAATAACAAACATACATATGTCATGGCACTTTGAGCGTATTCATGCATATGCCGAGGACTTCCAATATAATATGTTGCTGGAAGAATTGTCATCCGCCCGACATTGTTTGGATTTCCATCGGTAGTAATTGCATCTCGAAGGTGAATACATAAACTCGTCAGAACGTAGTTTGGTCTGGTTCAATCTGATGAAGGTCAATCTTTTAGCCGTATTGGGGCGGCTTAGAATACTAACCCCAATCCCACGCCAGATGGGTGTCGTAAAAGGCGACTAAATTCGGCCCGCCGGTGGTAGGGCCCCTCGAGGGATTATATTAGTAATATTGATTTTAATTATTAATGAATACCATTATTACTATTATTATTTCTCCATGGGGTTTGCCTGGATAGCTACCACCCTCGAGCATGAGTCAACCGCCAAACGATTCGTCGTGTTCCGGCTGGGGGCTTGAGAGCCAGTTCTTTCTTTCTTTTTCTTCTCTCTTTCTTGGCCGGCAACGCATCAGTGATGCCTTTGGTGTTGCTGATGTCCATGGGCGACGATAGCCACTTACCATCAGGTGGATCGTCAGCTCGTTTGCCGGCTATTTCCATAAAAAAAATCTCTCTATGTTTCTATGTTTACATACATATCAACAGCATATTGATGAAATAATCGCCGACATTTCAATATGTGATTGTCTTTATTTTCAGGAACCATCAGTCGGTATGAGTAAAAATTTATTGTACTAACTTTTTTATTACTTTCAGCTCCTGTAAATAAGATAATGTTTTGATGACAGTCATTCAACAATATCTTAATTGTAAACAAAAACAATGCAATGACACTTTATAATTGCCTGTATTAGGATTTATCATCTTGATTGAGAAATGATAACCATCTTCACCTTTCCAAAATAATATTGGATATTGTAACGCGTCTTGAGAGATGTGATTCATGCACACGCTGTAACTGATCATTTCTGCGATGTAAATCAATATCACGGGCTTCCAGATTTTCTCCAACCATTACAATGGCAACTTCATAAATTTTTGGTGCATTGAAATGTCTTGCATGTTGTCCTACAGGAGTTTTATCAGCTCTGATTACAATTTTATAACTATCAGATGGCATGTGATCCAATGCAGTTTTAAAAAATGTAATCAACTGATTTAAGTAACTTCCGAGGGCCTTAAGGAACATGCAAAGAAATTACCCGAATTTGTTGAATATCGGGTACTCTTACAGAATTAATTTGCGTTTTTCCACCACTTTCAAGGTGAAATTAATGAAATGCTGAAATTATATTGGAGGACATAGATACGCAAAAACATGCTCTTGAAAACAAAATAAGAAAATAGAATATATCCATTCAGTTATAGGGTTGTGAATTAGTGAAAAAAATAACTTAAGGCATTTTATGGCCTTTCCATGTAATATAAGTACAATTTAAGAAATGCATGTATTACTCTTTTTGTACGGAGTAAACGTTTTTTTATTATTTAAAACAAATCAGCTGACATTTTTTAGTTTTCCATACAAAATGTCCTTAAGGAACTCTTTGGTATGGAACCCTAAAAAATAGCTTAAATGCTAAGTTGAAGTCTTTTCAATATTCTAAATAGTCCTGTTAAAATTCGTTCAGTAGTTTCAGAGATTTGGCTAGTACTGGTCATTGCGCGGCGGCGGCGACGGTATTTATTTTCCTGAAGTCGTAATATCTTCTGAATGGAATATCCGATTTGAGTAATTTAAAAAGTAATCAATAGGTATTGAAATATTTTTGAATATGAAATGATTTATTTGGATAAGGATTCATACGAAGGTATAGTTATCATGGTCTGATTTTGGTCAGCTTTTTTATTAACTTTTAAAATGTAAAAAGTGGTTATAGTGGCATAACTACAATAGTTGGACATATAGTATCGCGAGGTTTTTTGTAGATATTGATATGTTCTCCAATATTGTAGAACATTTTTTTATTCTATCATGAATAGTTTTCGCAGCGCACACGATGTAAAGAATATTTTAGGTATTTTTTTACACATTATTGGAGTTTTAGTAAGGATCCCTAATTTTTTTTTAATATAATATAGCCTATGTTCACCACAAATAGTGTAGCTTTCTAACAGTGAAAGAATTTTTCAAATCGGTTCAGTAGTTTCGGAGCCTATTCAATGCAAACAAAAAATCAAATCTTTCCTCTTTATATATTAGTATAGATTAATAAGATATTGTAGTAGGTAGATTTGTTCCTCGTAATAACTTTAGGCAGGGAACAGTTTGGAGATAGAAAAATAAGGGATAAACGAACATTAGATTAAATAAGATGAATTAAACTACTAATAAACAACCAGATAGAAAAGTTTAGTTTTGATTTGTATTTATAAATTTTATATTATATAAAATTTATTCAATACTAGCTGTTGCCCGCGACTTCCCCGCCGCCGCGCCGGTAGAGATCGATTTGTACAAATCAAAACTAAACTTTTCCGGGATAAAAAGTAGCCTATGTTTTAATCCAGGATATAGGCTATCTCCATTCCAAACAGTTTTCGCGTGAAAGCGTAACAAACAAACTTACATTCACATTTATAATATTAGTATGATTTGAATGCAAACGTACAGTGCATAATACACTTTAGAAATATCTGTTATAGGCAAGTAATTGTATGTACAATGTACATAATACTATAATAATTATGGCTATCCCTCTTTATTGTACCAAGCCAGTTGTAGCCGGCTTTGTTTAACTTGGTCGTATTGTTAAATAGTATTAAAATTTAAAAGTGTTGTTGATGAAACCAGACATCGTTACAAGGACACATGCAGTTTGCATTGCGATGGAATTCGTTCAATACTTTTTTACTAGCAATTTTAGTATTTTCACCCAACGCATAACTGTCCCTCGGTATCGGCTTGGATATCCCCTCAGTCTGTAAGGGGCTGTACCCACAGCCATAGTATACCTCGCTGACCAAGCGGATAAGTATAAAAATTAAAATGTGTGCAATTCACACGTGGTAGAAGTGAAACCTTCAAAATTTTTGTTTACAAGATAATGAGACGAATGTAAAATTTCGGGAAAATGATAAATGTAGGTTTCACTACTCCGCTCCGCTCCACCCCGCTCCGCTCCGTTCCGCTCCGCTCCCCTACCCCTCACTGCTCTACCCTACCCCCGTACAATGCTTCCTATCTCACTTTAGAATTTATGTGTTTGTCTCTTTTTACTGGACAGTTTCGTTTCATAAAATTTCAAGTCACCCCCGTACTAAAGAAGTTTTCACTTCAATAAAACTACTAACTGTATCCTGCTATCTATCTATCTCTATATTTTCTGAATCTCGGAAACAGCGCCAACGATTTTCAATGAACAACTGCTACAATAGACACTTCCTGACATCTGATGCCGAGTAGCAACACTAAAGCTACTTCAGCTAGTGTTGTTTGTTAAAAAATATACCGAACAAAGCTCGGTCATCCGGATACTAACTACTCTCTGTACTTATAAAAGATATCCTAAGAAGTTTCTATCGCCACTTCTTCTCCATGATAAAACACACATGGCAATGGGCTGGCAACATAAGCACCGATAACCGCTAGAAGAAATGTCTTCGAATGGCGCCCACGTCTCGGAAAATGGAGCATAGGACGCCCAGACCAGGTGGACTGACGACTTGAAGAAAGCGGGCGTCCGCTGGATTCAAAAGGCCGAGGAACGATCAGAGTGGCGCTTGTTAGGGGAGGCCTATGTCCAGCAGTGGAATTGGACTGATGGATGGATGGATGGAAGGAAATAAAAGCCATTTTTTTATTCTAGTAAAACTCAAGTTTTAAAAAGATTGAACAATACAAACTGAAGAGATCAATTTTTATTTTCCTACTACTATGTATTCATCGGTGACCTCCTGAAGTAGGCCAGTCACCTATTCCCTTAGTTTAAAATTCAAACCGCTCCTATGGCATCTAACATGGAAATTTTACGGTAAACTGTGCTCAACTGCATGCTTACTGACTTTTCAAGTAGTTATGAATTAAAAACAAGTTAATGTTCAATACATTCTGAAGTTGTTTTTCTGATAAACTTGTTTTCTTCTTTATACAATTTACATCCGTTCTTATTACTTTTATTCCAACTGCCTTAAACTGCCACAATGTAAGGGGCAAAGACCATAGTCTACAGGGCTGGCGAAGTGCGGACTGATGAACTTCACACATCTTTGAGAACATAACTGTCCCACTGATGGGCCCAGATATGGTAACCACTGATCTAATACAGTGAGGGGTAAATACCTTACCACCATGACCTAGGCTGGATCGACAGGGTTCACTGACTTTAACTGACTGAATAATAATATGGATTAGGTAGTAGGTATTACCAATAGGTAATACTCTCACAACCCAACGGTTACTTAAATCGCTCCTTAGTAGAGAATCATAATACAAATTCTGTACAAAGGAGTAATTTAAGTAACCGTTAGTGACTCTGAGTTGGGGCGTCAGTTGTACAGATTTCTGATGTTATCCAGCAATAAAACATGTGATACATTTTATAGTGGTATCGGATATTGTATAGTGTATATGTAGATAGACACTACTACACACTACACACTACGACAATACCGTAATATATAAAACCGTATAAAACCGTGAATTTAGTACACAACAAGTAACAATTTACTTGTTTTTTTTATATTTATTTATTTATTTATTTATTCAAATTTATGTCACCTTATACAAAAAGGATAAACAAAGGGCACTTAATGCCTAATGGCATTGTCCACCAGTCAACCCTGGGTGGATGTGGAAAGAACTGATGGCAGGTGTTAAAACTACTTCAGAGGGGGAAAAAAATAAAAAAAAAAAGAAAAACAAAACAAATACTTTTATGTACAATATATACAAGAAATAACATTACTATAGATATCAATATAATACATAATATATATCTATATACGCATATACCCTTAAATATACATATTATATGTATATACACATACATACATATATATATATATATATATACATACGCACATACCTTATACATATATATGGAATTATGCACAGTAAGTAACAGATTGTGGTGAATTTAGTCCGAATTTATAATTATTCGATTAAATAGTATTAATCAGACTCAGTGGAAACTGGAAAGAAATGAGTGACCTACGCTATCTACTAGTATCTCATGCAATTTCTGATGCAATAAAGTATTCTTTTTGCGCTATGGCTGTTGTCATTTTATTGGCCTATAAAAAAATAAAAAATTGCAAAAGGATTTGCAAACCGAAAACCACTTTTCGTATTGCAGTTGAAAGACCTATCCAACATCACCATACAACATGGGGTACGCGAGAAAAACTACGTGTAGGGGAAATATTATAAAAAAAATTGTCTTTCTCCATCACTTTGTCGGCTCGCGTGACAAATATTTATACCCATGCCAAATATAGTTTTTTTTTTCTGACTGTGCTAGACTGGGGACGGACGAACGGACAGGAAGAAACCCTAAGGTTTCCGAAGAATAATAAGTTTGATATTTTGTTAACGCCAGACTAATTTATTAGTTTCTTTCTACTACGATATGCTTTCCAAATACCTTTAAACGGATTGGATGATTCACTGCTTGCTATACCACCAACATCCGAAATCCATAATTTGACGACCCGTGTGGCGCAATGGTTTACATACCGGATCGCCATTCGCCGCACCGAGGGTCCTGGGTTCGATTCCCAGATGTGGAATTTTGAATGATGAGTTTAAATTTCTGTTCCCGGTCTGGGTGTGAATGTCCTTGTCTAGTGTGTTGTCCATGGCACCTACGACACAGGAAATCCTAGTTTGGGGCTATGAGTGTGAAGCGTTATTTTATTTTTTATAAACTGATAACATTGACCTAGTCTTTCATTTTAATATTAATGTCGTTCAGTTTGCTTCAGATATCCGATATTTATCTAAACGATTTTCCTTTAACCTTCAATCCTACATTGTTTTGATTTAAAATCCATTAGGTATTGTAATTCTTTGTTGACGTATGAGTCTGCACGCGTGCGATTGTAGTCGAGTATTAATAGAATATGTCAATCATATAAATAAATTTGCAAAGCCTATTTTTTCGTTAGTCTGGATATCTATTATATCATATGACCAGACCTCAGGACAAACAAAGCGAGATCAAACTCGTTAGGCTTTTTCGTTTCATTTAAATATTGTCACATTTGATACCTTGATACCTATGTCAAAATTTCATCTGAAAATGAGTTGGGAAATGAATGACTCTTTGATAAGGTAAATATCGACACTAGGGCAGCTGAAACTTAACAAGAGCTGTTAATAATCAAAATTTTATAAAAAATATAACTGACTTCAAAGCTTCTTGGAGACTCATACGTCATAGGTTATGGTAACTTTTTACCCAAATTTCATGAAACTTACAATGATTGATTGGTACTCAGATTGGTATTTGCAGTCTAAATGTAAAACTCCTTGACCCGAAACGGCTTGACGTGTGACATTCGGTCAACTCAGAATAGTTATTGGCACGTTATTAACTAAGACAGAATTTTAGGAAAACCATAAATTCTTTGTTTTAAGTTCGGTTTTAAATAACTAACTAGGTTTGCTGTGGCTCATTTTCGAGGTCTTTTAGAGCGTAGTGAATTGAAAATAATCTTAATTTTGTTAGATATTGTATATATTGTTATAGTCGAACCTTAAAACTCAGGGAACCAATGGTATTTCGGCTTTAGAGTACTTTAGACTAACAATTTTTTTTTCAACCCAGAGACCAATTCGGACGGTTAAACGCCAAATCTACATTTAATGAAATCTGAGTTTGATTTGTCCTAGACCAAAAACCCTAATCTAATCCAACTTTCCTTCGCCATTCAAAGAACATAATAGTACATGAAATTTTTAAAATTGCGACGAAAAGTGTTTCTCGGATCACAGCTAGGGATATGAATAAAATGTGCCATACGTAAAATTCTCAGTTCGTACCTATATTAAATTCAAAAGTTTCCTCTACATAATAGATAAGAAAACTTGTTTACGGCTTATTATAGACGTTATTATCATATGCATGTGGTCTAACAAGTTCGACAAGCTGATAATAAATTCGTCTGACGTAGCAAATGGCTTCCGGCACGCCTCTATAGCAAGATTATCGTATCTTATAACGGTTGCTGCTGCTCTTAAATCTTATAACTTGTAAGATAAATCGTTTGCAGCAATAGTATTCGTAGCACTGCATGTACAATTATGCACAACTCTAATCTTATCACTTAAAGTGATTTCTGCCGTAATATTAATATTTGAGAAGAAACATAGGCACATTGTATTGCAAAATAACAAATGAAATACAAGAAATCTATATATATAAAATTGAAAAGCGACACACCGCTGATTAAACAAAAAATCTCAGAAACTGCCGAACCGATTAAGATGAAATTTGGCAGGGAGATAGTTTATGCTAAGGAGACGTCCACTAAGAACGGATTTTTGGAAATTCATCCCCTAAGGGGTACAAATAAGGGTTAGAAGACACTTTCATACAAACCAACTTTCTTAGTTTTAGATTTATAAATTTGAAAATTTTTATGTAGGTTTATAGTAATAATTTTAATAATTTTAAGTAACTTTAATATATTTTTTTGGAAAATCATCCCTTAAAGGGTTAATTTACTGAATTGAACTTAGTAGGCAACTTCGTCATTTTTGAAGTTAAAAACATGAAAATTTACATATTAGCTCCAGACTAGAAACAAAATTTGTGAGTATTATGTTTTTTGGAAAATCATCCCCTAAAGGGTTAATTTATTAAGAGTGCGAAAGTTAGTATGGACACTTCGTCAGTTTTGAAGTACGAAGGGCGAAAATTTGTATATAAGCTTATAGTTAGACACATAAAATAACTGTATCATTGTTTTCTCGAAATCCATCCCCTAAAAATAGGGGTTGGTAGTCAACTACATACAAATCAACTTCGCCAATTTTAGAGTTATAAATATGAAATTTTTTATGTAAGTTTATAGTAATAAACAAAAGATAACTTTAACAATTTTTTTCGGAAAATCATCCCTTAAAGGGTTAATTTAGTGAATTTAATTTAGTA
This sequence comes from Thymelicus sylvestris, assembly GCA_911387775.1. Classification (NCBI taxonomy): domain Eukaryota; kingdom Metazoa; phylum Arthropoda; class Insecta; order Lepidoptera; family Hesperiidae; genus Thymelicus; species Thymelicus sylvestris. The sequence goes on along the minus strand of OU426891.1, from coordinate 15,223,438 downwards.
TGTAACTTCGTCATTTTTAAAGTAAGAAGGGTGAAATTTTGTATATAAGCTTATAGTTAGACACAAAAAATAACTGTATCACTGTTTTCTCGAAATTCATCCACTAAAAATAGGGGTAGGAAGCCATTTACATATAAATCAACTTCGTCAGTTTTAGACTTATAAATATGAAAATTTTTATGTAAGTTTATAGTTGTGAACAAAAGTTAATTTTAATACGGTTTTTTGGAAAATCATCCCTTAAAGGGTTAATTTAGACGATTTCATTTAGTACGCAACTTCGTCATTTTTAAAGTTAAAAACATGAAAATTTATACCTATATTAGCTCCAGATTAGAAACAAAATTTGGAATTACATATTAAGTTTTTTTTGGAAAGTCATCCCCTAAAGGGTTAAATAAGAGTGCGAAAGTTAGTATGGACACTTCGTCAGTTTTGAAGTGCGAAGGGCGAAAATTTGTATATTTAAAGCTTATAGTTAGACACAAAAAATAACTATATCACTGATTTCTCGAAATTCATCCCCTAAAAATAGGGGTTGGTAGTCAACTACATACAAATCAACTTCGCCAGTTTTAGAGTTATAAAATATATGAATTTGTTTATGTAAGTTTATAGTAATAAACAAAAGTTAACTTAGATTTTATTTTTTTCGGAAAATCATCCCTTAATTAACTCTAATTTAGGGGAATGAACTTAGTAAGCAACTTCGTCATTTTTTAAGTTAAGAATGGACAGGGAGCAGGAGAGGGAGAAGGAGCGGAAGAGGGAGATAGAGAGGGACAGGGAGCGGGAGAGGGAGTGGGAGCGGGACAGAAATCGGGAGAGGACGCGGGTGTGGGCGGGAGAGGGACTGGGAGCGATAGAGGAAGAGGGAGAGGGATATGAAGTGGGAGAAAGACTTCGAGCGGGAGAGGGAGAGGGGTATGTGGTGGGAGAAGGACCTCGAGCGGGAAAGGGAGAGGGAGTGGGACAGGAAGAGGGAGAGTGAGGGGAGTGAGGCAGGGAGTGGGAGAGGAAAAGGGTCAGGGAGCGGGAGAGGAAGAGGGCAAGGGGAGAGAGGGAGATGGAGAGGGAGAGGGAGAGGGAAAAGAAAAAAGTTAATGTTGTTTACTATTCCAAACCCGCTCCCGGAGGAATAATCTGTGATTGTATCGTAAGTTTCAGTATGTAAATTCCTAAATATAAGTACTTCAATATAAATGAACCTGTTTTTAAATTTTCTTTTGTAAGGGATAATAAATAATATGATAAGCATAATTTCCGCGTGCGAAGCTGCGGGCAACAGCTAGTTCATTATAATATTTTTATTCACCAAAATGAATATTAGGTAGGTATAATTTATTCAAATGTTATGAGATTCCAAACATGGGAAAATATACTTAAGTGTTTATCATTTTAATATTGTTTCGTTTCTAAAAAAATCTAATTGACAAGAGCCAAACTGGTTGGTTGATTCGGGAAAATAAAACAAGCCTGTATTACCGCTAAAACTTAAAACATTAGTACAGATTATTTTGTGATAAGAGAACGTGGAATTCGAGTCCAACTATTGTAGACTGCAGTTCATAAATCTCTTTAATAAAAGATATTAAATTAAACAGGGCATTGCAATTTGCAAGATTTGCAACTGCAGTAGCTTTTTCATTTTTATCTAGTAATCAAAGTATGTTTGAAATTTGAAATGCATTTGCTTTCGCCAATCGTCGCCTGCAATTTACGACTTTTATCTGTGTAATAATAAACATAATAATAGACGCAAATGGTTTTAAAATTTTGTTATTGGTTACTTTATTTAAAAAAAATACTCTATCGATGACAGCAGCAAGGAATAGATAGACCCTTAAAAATATTTTATATTCAAGCCCTAAAGGAAGAATGGAATTAATTTAAAGACTACTACGGCTCAAAATCAGTGTCAAAATGTATACAATAATTTCGGAGCTCGTAATATATTATGCACTCCTTAAGTATAGTTTATTTTATTCCTTCATTATGTATTTTTTGCGTTAAGTCCCAAAGACTTCCGGTTATCGTTAAATGTAAATGTAGGTAAGTAAAACCCTTGCATTGGCCATTATCCCCTCCAGGAAACCTTATTGGATTATGCTCTAGGCCTTTTCAATTATGAGAAGAAAGCAGTGACTTTAATTTGTCTGGATTTTCTGCGTTTAAAAATATATTTTTCTTCCTGAATACCTGAGTATTTTTCTTTCCTTCCTTCTTCCAATTCACTAGTCACAGTGAGTTAACTAAAACGCTTCTGACATGCTTGAAGAAATTAACAATACACTCATGCGCTGACGCATTCAAGAAAAATGGGTTAAACGTCACAGTGAAACACATATTTTTGTTTTCACGACGAGGCGGTGACAATGTGATTCACTGCAATTCTTTTAAATTTGTCGAACATCCTAAAAGTGTTACATTACTCAATATTGAACGAATTAATTCATTTGATGATAAGTTGATAACGTCATCTTTACTACGGCTGGCATCGAATACATTCGTGCCTTCAGTGTAACTGATATCCACTGGCAATGTTAAACACTTATCATCAGATGATTCAGATGGCTCGCCTGTTGGTTTTTCGGTTATTTACATAAATAACTACAATCTTCCTATCCCCTATTTATTTAATATCCCGGAATCCGTTAGTAACTTCGGCGATAACTTTGATATAAATAAATCAACGCTAACACACTCATACCCCCGCAGTAGGTTATTACCTGTGTCGCGGGTGACATGGACGACACATGTAACACATCACAATCACACCTATGACCTAAGTACAAATATTTATCCGTCACATAAAAATCTGCCTTGGTCGGGAATCGAAGCCGGGACCTCTCGCTTCGCAGGCAGGGTCGCTACCAACTAGGCTACAGGGTCGTCAATTTTTTTTACGTGAATACTATTAATATTCATGTAAAAATCAATTCTTCATTCAACTATAATTTTAGAACATTACATGAAAATATTTGGAATATTAGGTAATCTTATCGGTAAAACGATATGTTCCAAATAAACCTTTAAAGAGGAATTATCTGAATGGACATGTACTTAAATACTGATTTGGCTCTAGACATTTCCTGAAAACACAAGAGCAATGGTAAAACAATAAGAATAGATGAGACGTACTACACGAGTACGGATAACCCAAATACGAATTTGGGTTATCCGTGATAGTAAGTAAATGATACTAACTAAAGTAACAGGTAAATCGAAAATTAAATTGCGTTGAAAACACAAACATTGAAAATGAGTAACATTTATGACATATAATTAGTAAAATAGTAAAATTATTTAATTAAAGCTACCTAATTGATGGTAATTGATAAATCAATAATATTATCCATTGAAATTATCTATCTTTGATAAAATTATGTCTAAAATTTCATATCGACTGTTGATGACTCCTAAAGTAACAACTTAGAAACGAATTTCATCATCCCTTACATTATTGCGCATTGCGATGGAATAGTATGATGTTGGAAAATATCGACCACTTGTGAATCACATGACGTCTGATGCAAGTTGTTCGCATAATGTCTTCAGAGCCAATGGTCAATGAGTCAAAATTCTTTAATCTAGGTATTGTAATAACACCAGTTATCGAAAATAATCCGAGTAAATAAGTATCAGACAAAAGATTTATGGCGGATTTATTCGACTTGTCTCTACGAGTCTGTTATCTTGTATGGTTTGCATAATTTGTGTTTTCATTATTGTTAAATTAATATTAAAACGTCGATAAGCACCTACAACATATAATTTTGACAACGTTGAAATTTGTTGATATCATAACCTTAATTAAACATAACATTTACTTGGATTAATTAAGAATCTATCGATCGTTTGACCCTAATGATTCTTAATTAATCGTATTTTATCTAATACAATGTGCATTGTGCGTATCGGTTAATGACATGCAGTGTTTTCGAGAAAATCTTGATCGAAGTCATAGTAAAACAGGGTGAACATGTTTAATGAATCAATCGTAGCAATCATTGAGCGCGTATAACCGAATAACTGATAATACTAATAGTACTTACAATAAAATAAAATAAAATAACAAAATAGTTATAATCGGAGAAAGCACGTGGCGAGTCGCGATCTACGCGGAAATGGGCCACGAGATCATTTTCGTTTCTTGTCTCCGCGCCTTGTACGCACGCGGTCTCATTCAACGAGTATCGTGCCAGTATCAAGTTAACCTTTAAAATTGCTTGTGATCACTTCCATAATTTACGAGCCTTATTTCAAGTTATGAGCCGGAATTATAATATTATATTCTGTAATTGGAAAAGGAATCAAGCTGCGTTCCGTTACAATTTTTCTTGAACCTTTTATGGGAATAGCCGACAAACGAGATGACGATCCATCTGATGGCAAGTTGCGTTCATCAGTTCAGCGACACCAAAAGCATCACCGATGACAAAAAGAACTGGCTCTCAAGCCCCGAAGGAACACGACGAATCGTTTGCGACTGACTCAAGTAAAAGGGTGGTACCTAATATCTATCCCCCCCCCCCCCCTAGAAAAACAAAAATAGTAATAACGATATTAATGAACTATTAAAATCATTATTACCAATAGAATCCTCTAAGGGACCCTACCACCGGCCGCCGCCTATTAAAACCCTTCCGGCGTGAATTGGGATTAGTATTCTGAGCCGCTCCAACGATAAAAACGAGCAGATGAACTACCAAATGGGAAGTAATCACAACGATCGCGATCCATGGACGTCAGTAACTAACTAAAGGCATTAGTTAGGTTAGACTATTTCAAACCGCATGGGATTATTTTAGCACTCGACCAACAAGATTGAAACCTAAAAGTCGTTATACTTTTCAACCCAACATTGCTGGATACTTGTTACTTTTGACAAAATCCATTATTTTCTGTGAGACCATGTCTTGTGTCGAAAGTTTTTGAACCAGAAAAAATATGTTCCAATCTTTACGTACACGCACCATGTTTTTAGGAAGCTGAACAAAGATCAAAATAAAAGCTATAAAATTGACTGTCGCGATAACTTTGTCATGAAGGCAACCGATATAAAAAATCGGAATAATTTGGTGAAATTTTGTTTTTGCGAAATGTAACGCGGAAACGAAGATCGATCCGAGGACGTCGTCAGCTCAAATACACGCACAGAAAAACATTTGCGGCCATTTCTCTTCTTAATGTACTTTCCGTGTGTTTTTGCTCACTCTAATTTAATGTGATTCATTTAGAATCATCTGCGTCGAAATCATTAACTTGCAAATCCATTCACGAGTCGGTTTTGTATTCTTTCGCATTGTAGTTAATCTGTGCAAAACTACGAAACCTGTTCCAGATGCATCGATACTGGACTTTTGCTTCTTCAGGACTCCATCTCCATTTGGAACATATATGAAGACAATTGGATATGAAATTATATCGAAAACGCTGTTGGGTTTTTTTCGCAGTAGCCGAAAAAATGTTGCCATTAGTGAGCTATAATAACCGCTTATCGCTAAATGTGGGTCTTTCTTTACTGTACTGACTTCGTGTTACTTAAACCTTCAATGTTAGCGGGCAGCTATATTCAATGACGACTTTAATGCATATGTCTCCTCCATTTAAAGGTCCTCCTTCTTGTGTTCCTAGCTTCTAACTATAGAAACCATTAAGGCAGTACAGCACTATGAAAAATTTCTTCTAATTCTTACTACAATTCTATTATTATTAGACCCTCGCTCAAGCCACACTTTTCAAGCTAGTGCGTGATCACTAACCTATCCTAACCGCAACCATATCACGCTATCTGGTTACCACGTTTCATTTCAAAGGTTAGAAGACGAAGTTTGGGGCATGGCGAAGTTGGCCGGTCGCATTTTTGACACTGTAAACAGATTGTCGACCTACTTTCAAACATTGTTCAGTGGCCGGCACGGCGCCTAGCCAAATCTATTTTAATACGTATCTACGTGTTCTCGTGCGCGCAGTCTGCTTCGACCAATTTTTGCAATGTTTACAGTTCTACGCGTCTCGTATCCCAATTTTCGATGCGTGGGCAGCGAATATTATACGATTTGCGAACGACGACCACGCGGTTTTTAATATTGTGATAAGTGTTTCAATCGTTTTCGGGAATGTTCTGTATGAGCGTGAAAATTACTTCCTTGGTATCTACTTTCATTGTATGCTCATTGATTTGAAGTTTTAAATTCAAATTCATTAGTTTATTTAAATTCATAATTTATAGGATAGGATAGGTTTTTGAAATAAAAGCTGATAAACGTAGTAACGGCACCTGATGATTCCATGACACAAAGTTATCACCAAGACACCAACTAGTTAATGATATTTATCTTCACAAAACAGGGAATTACCTTATGTCAAAAAAGACCATTTGTCATTCGGTGGCTTGTTGCTTGTCTGTCGGCTATTCACAATAAAGATGAACGATTTACATTAGCAGATTAGCAGTTAATCGTGTTAAATAGGACAAATAAATATTGTATTAATTCAAAGGACACAACAACACGTTTGTGTGATAAAGGAACTGCGTCGTTCAGTAACAACTAGCAATAAAATTCCAGATTTACCCAGTAACGGGTATTGTACTTGTCAGCTTTAATAGCCTTTATGCTATTTATTATCATTGATGATAATATAAAAGCAAAGCAACAACCCATAATTGTCCCACTGCTGGGCTTGGGGTCTCCTCTCACAATGTGAGGGGTATTAGGCCATAGTCTACCATGCTGGCTAAGTGCGGATTGGTAGACTTCACACACCTTTGAGAACTTTATGGAGAACTCTCCGTTGTGCAGGTTTCCTCACGATTTTTTCCCTCCTTGTATGATATAAAACAGAAATGATAAACCCTATTTTAAGCTTCTATAATAATAATTATGTAATTTAAGATCACTCAAGTATTCTTTTTTCTGTAATCACATCGAAATCACGCACGAATTATTATCAATAGACTGAGCAGTTCACCTTCACGAGGAAAATTTCTTAATCTTTCTAGTACCTACACTTTCTTCATAGTAGGTATAACTTGTACTATGGGATGAATGGAGGACTTGTAAAACATCTGATACAAACGATCGATTACTAGGATCGTTTCCTAAAGCGCAATGTAGCGAGATTCTAGTGATATAGTTAATAGTATCAGGCGTTACTTTGCGGAAATCCATTGTTATTAAGTTAGTATTAGTCTACTTTGCAACAATCCGCGTTTAACATGTATGATGGTATATACTTTAAAACATGCGTGGCACCTCCCTCCCTCCCACAACGGAAACATGCACTACAATAATTAAACGTATATACCAACATACATACCAGCACCAACACGTGTTTCGCCCCGAAACGGAGCATCATCAGGGTAAGTTGACTCTACGATGGTTAGTCGGAAAGTGAGCATCGTTCACTGAGCGTGGCGTATTTATACCCAACTCGCCCACTGATTATCTAATGATGTTGTAATAATTAGTAATTAGTAATTAATTAATTATTCAATCAATTAATCAATCGATTAATTAATTAATCAATCAATTAGTGATTCACGCCGGCAGGAACCGGGTCTGACGTAATCTGGTGATGTGTACTGTTGAAAATCCTCAGTAAAGGCGAGTTGGATACATTTATTTGTTCATTCAGCAGTGTAAAACTTGGATTATTATTATGTTTTATTATTTCTAACTGCTCTAGTATACTTAATTTAAAACCCTTATCAGATTTATGTAATATATTATATGTATGGTTACTGTTATGTATAGAGTTGTGCGGTGGTGTCGCTAGGTGACGCCCCGCTTGATGATCGAATGAACTAGTCATTCGATCATCCATTCGATTATTGTATTAACCTAACTCGGTACAAGAGAGTCAGTCTATGTGGAGATCTCGGGGCTGACGGTTGTGTCTCTATAGTGTTGTGCGTACTTACAGTGAATATTATAATACTTATAATATTGATTTATTATAAATAATAATACGCGTGGTTCGTTGAACATAACATTGGCGACGAGTAAAAGCGCAGTAAGTAAAATATATTTGCTTAAATGGACAACATTACGAACCTCAAGTACCATGCTATAGATACTGGCCAGAAAAGGGGAAAAATAGACAAGTAGTAATACCCTAAAGATAAAATAGTAACGAAATCCATAACCCTTAATCGCATTTCTGAACAGGGATTCGGCCAAATTATTCAAGTATTATTATAAATACCATTTATATTACTATTTGAATAAAAACACTTAATTTCTATAACTTTACATCAGTAAATTAATAAATGACCCATACATGAAAATTTAAGTAAACAACGCTGGGCATTATTAAGTTGGAAATTATTTACCCTATGCAATAATGATTTATATCCATACCATAAAACATAATTGTGGATTATCGACATAAGATGTGTTGCTACTTGTCTAGTACCAAACGATATTACCCTTCATATAAATTGTATAACCTTAAATAAGGAATTACAATAAGCTGTTAACCAGATCTATGCACTACCATTGAACTAACACTGGAGTCTACGTTCGAATAAGTAGAATACATACTTAAGCGAGTAAAACACTCCAACGTAACAAACAAAATTTTGTTTGTTAACAATTTGTTTGCTAACAATTGTTAGTAAATCATGAGTACCTACCTACATAGGTGTAGTACATAAATAACTAACTACAACGTACCTACTTGCTATGAAATACTGTGATATTTTGTAGAAAACAAGTCAATAGTTTTAGTCCCACGATGTACTTAACATCGCAATCAAAACTACAAAACGAGTACCTACTTGCTATGAAATACTGTGATATTTTGTAGAAAACAAGTCAATAGTTTTAGTCCCACGATGTACTTAACATCGCAATCAAAACTACAAAACGAGTACCTACTTGCTATGAAATACTGTGATATTTTGTAGAAAACAAGTCAATAGTTTTAGTCCCACGATGTACTTAACATCGCAATCAAAACTACAAAACGAGTACCTACTTGCTATGAAATACTATGATATTTTGTAGAAAACAAGTCAATAGTTTTAGTCCCACGATGTACTTAACATCGCAATCAAAACTACAAAAGTAAAAGTTTTACATATACAACAACAAGGTAAAACAATATACTTACACCAACATGAGTGCTACTGTTATCGTAAAGCTGTTACGTCGTAAAATTGATAGCATTGGAGACCTAGATACAAAATAATAAATTAATGTAATATGCTAGTAATATTGTAGCGGATAATAGTACACCTACCTATACCTATTACCAGCAAATAGGATTAAAATTATAATAGGAATGCCTGTGCAAAAGTGTAAAGAAATAAAACGAATCCTTTATTTTGCACGCATACAATACAATAATAATAATTGTTACAAAGCACCGTAACCAGGTACCTATATTTTGATCATTAAATTGACAATTAAGTTATGATGACAAACGACTCATCACCCTTGTATGGGTTGTAAGTGCAAAATGTGTGTAGGAAAATATATAAAGTAACAATACTACATCATTATCAGTATACTACCTCAATACGAACCCCTCCCGCTCTTTGGGTTTATTTATTGTCTTGACTAAACATGTACGTTATTACGTACAAGTTTAGTAAATAAATAAAAATAAATAAAAATAATAATATTAGCGTGTGAACGTGCGTGATTATGTGATCGCGCAGATACGGGCCACAAGCATGTAAGTACCTAGAATATTTTTATAAAAAAATCTAAACTTCTACAGCGTTCATTATTACAATGTAATACTCCAACTTTTATCAGGTTCACAGCAAACAATTAAGGCTAAAAACATTGAAGTATTATTACTAGCGTATGGAACGGACACCGCGAACACAATGTATGTTCCAATGAATTGACGCCGCGCGGCTTCAATGTCCAATGGATTCGTTCGATTTTGAAAGGAGAACAGGGGCTCAATTTTGAAAATAGAACCTCCCGGCGGGGACACACATTTTGTTTGAGATGTCTTCTCTATGTATACTTATACCTCAATGGCTAAAAAGTGTAAATTGTTGCAATTATTTACTGGTAATAAAACGATAATAAAATAATTATTACAAAAATAATACATTTTCTAATTATTGCTTCCCGAGTAATGCATACCAAAACAAATATAATTATTGCTTGGATGTAAGGTTCATGTTAAATGTTCATATTCAGATTAAATTTTTATTACGTCTGAAATACACTTTTATAAGAACAAAGATAATATTATTCATTGCACGTGTATAGAACGTACACAAAAATATTTTAAATAATGCCTACTAGATTTTGAACAGCAAAATATACCTGTATGCATTAGTCTAGGAAAACAAAGGAATATTAAGATAAAAAGTGAGTTATCCATATTATTTTGGTGTTATTTGCGTTACACTAGAATTATATTCACCCGAATAACATATTTGGTAATCAGTAATTGCAAATTATTATAATATACTTTTAATGTGTCATAAAGTAGGGCCTATTATAACAAATTATAGATAATAATAATATAATCTTGGAGACAAGAGGTCTATCCAAATCAGTACATTGTGCATCATAAAAATACCATAATATATTCTAATGGCTTTTACAAATAATAATATACACGCCATTTAATTGTAATTGAGATAAACAAAATTATAGAGCACATCATTGTGCAAGAGTGCAAACTTACAAGTTAATATATCACAATATTTCGTCTATATTGCCCTCGACCTATTTTACTCACTGAAAAAGGGAGGGTATGCATAAAATGCCTATCAGTGGAATCAAAGATAATTATCATTTGTTGTTATTCCACACCAAACCATGACTACGCTATTGTAAATATCCTTAAAATAGAAGTTATTCTCATAAACATTTAACTAAAGGAATAAGTATTCTGGTGATGCACAGATACCTACTTCTGCTACAAAATGATATAATGTTTGAAGCCTGGCAAAATGCACGGCATAAAAGGTCAAGCACCAAGAAATTAACAAATTACATCATACACATCACATGACATAATTATATATATACGTTATATAATGTACTACTTCGATTATTCGAAGACACGTATTTTCAAAGAGGAATATTCGAAGAAAGTACATATGTTATAATTTAACTCCGGTTGAAAACAAGTGCCCTAAACTTCATTAATGCCCAGTCACTGAACAACATCAGCAAGACATGTAGAAACACGCAATAATTCGAATAATTCGAACAAAGCGTCAATTCGCTTCCTAAAGATGCGATGTAATATGTTCCTGTTATAACTAGCAAGTATCTTAATTTTAATTAAGACCAAAAAAAAAAGTGTCGATTTGTTCGAAGCTATTTCACAATCATCTTCATGTTAAAACTGCTTGAAGATCTGTTGGTGGGAATTATTGGGGAAAAAAAAATTAAATCCAAAATTCACACGAGTTAATTCACTTGACAGTTCAAGATCTATTTACTTTTAAAGAGTGTATTTAAAACTATATTTGCTAGTTTTAACAAAGTGACAAAAAAATGTGCTGAAAGATAGTATCTGTTTCCTGTAACTACATGCAACTGGTGTGACAGTAACATCACAGGAAATAAATACATAGTTGGTTCCCACCTTATGGTAAAGGCCAATGGTGAAAAAGTGACATGAGGCTAAGAAATAAGGGACAATAAAAAGGAATTGACACTGAAGTGTTCAACAGTACCTGTGACCTATCATAAAAGAGATCTTTATAGGATCCCACTACTTTCGAAATCAATGTCAAACTAAACAGTGCCAAATTAATAGTGTAATGCTCACAGCATTTGGAACAACATCATAATGAGACAAATTATATCGAATGAATATTTTGATTAGTTTGTTTTTTAAAATAAAACAAAAATAAGGAAAATTATAACTTTATTGCACTCCAACATTACTCATAGCATAGGTACAAAATAACTAATGCTAAAACAGCATTTCGAAAATATTAAAATATGACAAAAGCCAACTGTTTAACAAAGTTTAAAGTAATAGTAATGTCTCTCTCCTGGTTATTGCACTGATATGACAACGTCAGTTGGTGCTGGTACTAACGAGATATTTTAACAAAACATTAAAATATCCCAGCGGACAGGATGACGGACGCTGAAGTGAATGAAGTGGCGTTGAATCTCACAAGGTAATCAAGTAAACAAGCAAAAAAAAAAAAAATAAAATTATAAGCAGAGTAATTAAGTTTGGTGAATTGATAATTTATATGGGTATTGGGATAAATATACCTTCAGCCATTTTGTGTGGACCAGTATGATAATGCTGGGTGGTCAACAGATTAATTTACTCAGCCATTCGAAACGAAAATGTCGACAAGGTACAATAATTAGCCGTTTATATTATGGGTAAAATTACCTTAGTTATTTATCAACATTATGATTTGAAATTTCACCATCTACGAAAACAGATTAACCGAACATCAAGTGGGATAGAGATCTAGACTGTGTTTTGATTTAAAAGCCCGTTTAAGTTCCTGACCAATAACCGTTAAGTAAAATATAATAAATAACAGACTAGGTTAGCATCAGGATTCCACCAGGTTCACTCCAAAAGCAACTCGGTGTAATTACTGTACATTTCTGTACGCTATGAAAACATACCATGTTAATGGATCAAAATAAGAATAACAAAAAAAAAAAAAAAAAAAAATCTTATTAATTAGATAAATTTCAATAAAAAACTGTCAGTCTCCTGGCTGTTTGTCCTCCATTGCGCATCGTTTCCCGCTTAGCACCTGTGGATGTGGCGTCTCGATGATGGTACACATCCTTGGTAACAGCAGCAGTGACGATGTGTTTCCAGGTATGGACTTGTGACAATATGTGAAAACTTTACTATGGAACATCCTGTGGCAGACCTAACAGCATGTTTCCATCGAGCAGATGATCTTCCACTTTTCATCTACATGCCTTATATCACTAGACGTTCTAAACAGGCGATCTTACTTCGTAAACTAATATCTTTCTATGTTACAGATTTCGAGCAGTTTAAGAGTGTTTTCTAATGTGAAAACATGTAGTTGACGATGATATTATTATCATTAGATGAGGTTAAAGAAACTTTATTCTCATTAAGAATTTTACAATTCACTTACATGAGAACTATGTCTAAATTACAAATTTACTTACAGCAAAGCATTAATCCAAAGTTTCACATAATTATCACAACACTTGAATTTGATGTTATTTCTTTTTTTATAACAATATAGTCAAACCGAGAAATTCACGAACACTAAGTTACACAATTTTTTGAAACAATTTATACGATATTTAATGCGGGTACAAGAAGATAAGTTTGTCATACAGCCGGCGGTTGAGCGTGGAGCTGTGTATGGATCTAAGAAGACTAGATGTCTAGACGATGTGTAGATCACTGACACATATGTGCATTAGTCCCTGGTCAAAACCTTTTTACATAAAATATCCTTAAACAGTATCTATTAAGCTCTCAACCAAAGCAGCTGTTTATTGTTAACTTTTATTATTAACTTCTTACTACTACTAAAAAAAAAAGATGATAATATGATTGGGGAACACTACATTCAGGTATTTGAAAGTATCTAATAAATGAAAATGAGTTTCAGGATTTCCAGCGGAGTAACATCAATATAAGGATTAATATAACTGGCACAAGACCCAGGAAGAATATTGTACATAATATTATAAAAACAAAAGCAACGGAATTTGGAACGTTGGAAAATAAATTATAAAGCTGTATATTGTTTAAATATGTCAAAATTAGTTCTACTATATGTTTGCTCAATTGTGCCAATAAATTAATAAATTAATTACATATAATTATAGTCACATGTATTATGAACAAAATAAATTAAAAAAAGGGAAGAGATGTTATGTATAGAGTTGTGCGGTGGTGTCGCTAGGTGACGCCCCGCTTGATGATCGAATGAACTAGTCATTCGATCATCCATTCGATTATTGTATTAACCTAACTCGGTACAAGAGAGTCAGTCTATGTGGAGATCTCGGGGCTGACGGTTGTGTCTCTATAGTGTTGTGCGTACTTACAGTGAATATTATAATACTTATAATATTGATTTATTATAAATAATAATACGCGTGGTTCGTTGAACATAACAGTTACTAGTTAAACTGTGACCTGATTCTATTAGATGTTTAGCGAAATTAGACTTATCCGCGTGACCATTCCTGTACGCGGCCATATGTTCCCGGTAACGTGTGTCAAAATTTCTACCAGTTTGACCCACGTACACGCCATTACAATCAGAACAAACAATTTTGTAGACACCAGATTGTTCATGTTTCAAACGCTCCGTCGTAACAACATCTTCGTTGCATTCAGAACAAACAATTCCTTGCAATCTATAACAAACGGTAAAGATAAAAGAGGTAGACATGAACAATCTGGTGTCTACAAAATTGTTTGTTCTGATTGTAATGGCGTGTACGTGGGTCAAACTGGTAGAAATTTTGACACACGTTACCGGGAACATATGGCCGCGTACAGGAATGGTCACGCGGATAAGTCTAAATTCGCTAAACATCTAATAGAATCAGGTCACAGTTTAACTAGTAACCATACATATAATATATTACATAAATCTGATAAGGGTTTTAAATTAAGTATACTAGAGCAGTTAGAAATAATAAAACATAATAATAATCCAAGTTTTACACTGCTGAATGAACAAATAAATGTATCCAACTCGCCTTTACTGAGGATTTTCAACAGTACACATCACCAGATTACGTCAGACCCGGTTCCTGCCGGCGTGAATCACTAATTGATTGATTAATTAATTAATCGATTGAATAATTGATTGAATAATTAATTAATTACTAATTACTAATTATTACAACATCATTAGATAATCAGTGGGCGAGTTGGGTATAAATACGCCACGCTCAGTGAACGATGCTCACTTTCCGACTAACCATCGTAGAGTCAACTTACCCTGATGATGCTCCGTTTCGGGGCGAAACACGTGTTGGTGCTGGTATGTATGTTGGTATATACGTTTAATTATTGTAGTGCATGTTTCCGTTGTGGGAGGGAGGGAGGTGCCACGCATGTTTTAAAGTATATACCATCATACATGTTAAACGCGGATTGTTGCAAAGTAGACTAATACTAACTTAATAAGATTCTAGTGATGTTCTTCTTGTTCTGTGGATAAAAATTAATTAATTTATGTTATTATTATCTTAGTGTATTTTATGTATTAGTGTTGTAGATTTTGACTTTCTTTGTGAGCCGTTTTTCCTAATACACCTAAACAAATAATTTGACTTTGATTAATTGAATCGCAATTATTTATTCTCCTTTTAAATAAATATCCACCGATGTATCTTTAGTCTTTGTGAGCAACATAAGTAATATTTAGTCTTTGTGAGCAACATAAGTAATCTATACTAATATTTATACAGGGAAGATTTGATTGTTTGTTTGCATTGAATAGGCTCCGAAACTACTAAACCGATTTGAAAAATTATTTCACTGTTATTAAGCTACACTATCCCCGGGTGACATAGCTATATAATATTTTCAAAAAAATTAGGGATCCTTAATAAAACTCCAATAATGTAACCAAAGATGTAAAAAAATACAGGCGGTGTCCGTGGTCCACCTGCTTAGTCCACCTTAAGAAAACAGAAACAAAGCGAGGGCGGTTACTCGTATTTGTTAAATACACTGTTATAATAGAGCAAGAGCCCGTGAGTGCCAGACCTTCGGCATTTTATAAAAGCTGAAAATTTTTCTATGTGTGTCCCTAGTACAGGTAAGAATGATCCCCACCCATGAAGCTCAGGCAGCGGTGGCTTTGGCAGGTAACAGGTAACAAAGGTGTATAAAATTCCATTTCAAATTTATCATAAAATAAAACTCAATTTTTTTATATTTGATTCATAATAATATCAAAACTCGCGTTGCTCATTGCCAGACAGTTAGTGTGGTTGCAACCCTCTGCCGGACACCCTTAAACTATTATAATTTATAATTATACTTACGTTATATTATAAAACCTAAATTTTATATATAATTTTTTGGGGGCCTATTAATCTATGTTTACATAATAGCCGGACAGTTTCGACGGTTCTATCATCTTGCCAGACGCATTCAAAGTGAGCAGTAGTTCGGAACTTCGGAGAGCAAGGAGCGTACACAGTAACTAGTGCGAGTGAGACAGAGCGCTTGGTCTATTGCGGCCCTTCATTGCGCATCAGCTGTTGTTTATTGTAACTATCTGGTGAACGACTATGCTCATAATAAATGTATTATTTTTCTGTGCAGTTTATAAAATAAAAGTGATCAGTTGTAATAAAGTGCTATCATGAGTGACGAAAAAATAGTTTGCTTTGTTTGTAAGAAAAGTGATGAACATATAATAATATTTTCTGAGGAAACTTTAAAAAAATGCCAGACTATTCTTAAATTACGAAAAATACATAACCTAAAATACAGAGACATTATTTTACCCAGTGCTAGCTGCCTGGACAGACTTCGTTCTGTCAAAAGTTTTTTTCTTATTTTGAGATACATCTCAAAATAAGAAAAAAACTTACAAGCTTACTTGAACTTGAAGCAACTTACTTGAAAGATAGGATAGCTTACAAGCTATCCTATCTTTCAATTTGGCTCAAACTGCACACGGTGTGCAAATTTGATTAAAATCGGTTCAGCAGTTTAGGAGTCCATCGCGGACAAACAACGTGACACGTAATTTATATATAGTAACTAGCTGCCCGGACATGTATGGAAATGTCAGTCCTTAACTTTTCGGGGGGGGGGGGGGGGTTGAACCCCCGAACCCCCCCCCCCCCTGGCTACGCCCATGCTTGGGGAGTCTCCAGGTACCTAATTTAAACATTGATATTCCTGGGTGACTTAATGTCGTATTATAACACCCAAAAAAGCACAATATTTTGTATTCCTGTTTGCCATATTAAATACTTTTATAAGTCACACGCCGCACACGGCCACCACGGAACTAAACTAAAATAATTTGTTATTTGTACCGTGGGGCGCCCGGCCCCGGCCGTGGCTCAACCCGCGCTGGTTCGCCACAGTTTCTGCCCTTTACTACACTTATTCCGATGTGCGTAGGTATGACGCGCGTTTCGACCGTTTGTATGAAGAGCGAATACTGTTAGATTCCTATATTGTGCTCCTTGCTCTCCGAACTACTGCTCACTTTGAATGCGTCTGGCAAGATGATAGAACCGTCGAAACTGTCCGGCTATTATGTAAACATAGATTAATAGGCCCCCAAAAAATTATATATAGAATTTAGGTTTTATAATATAACGTAAGTATAATTATAAATTATAATAGTTTAAGGGTGTCCGGCAGAGGGTTGCAACCACACTAACTGTCTGGCAATGAGCAACGCGAGTTTTGATATTATTATGAATCAAATATAAAAAAATTGAGTTTTATTTTATGATAAATTTGAAATGGAATTTTATACACCTTTGTTACCTGTTACCTGCCAAAGCCACCGCTGCCTCAGCTTCATGGGTGGGGATCATTCTTACCTGTACTAGTGACACACATAGAAAAATTTTCAGCTTTTATAAAATGCCGAAGGTCTGGCACTCACGGGCTCTTGGACCATAAATTATTCCTTCAATTAAAGAGCTCGATATTGGAGCTGTGCCATGTTCATTCGAAGTTTGCGTCAAATCCGACGCCATCGGCTCCTGTAGGTCATAAAAATACTCCGGGATTATATCCATACCTGTTTTGTGTGCGTTGGTCTTGGTAACGTGTTTCCTATTATAAGAAACAGACGTCTTTTGCTTTTATTTGCTATTTGATACTGATTTGGCTTGATAATGGAATCACAAGCAATCAGTGATTGACTACAATTTTAGTAACAATAATAATGGTAGATTGAATTTTTGCCAATTTTAAAATCCCCGAATAAAATGGTTGAATCAGTTCTTCTTAAAGCCGTCGCCAGTAGTTATCGTAAGTTATGTCTTTAATCCATGTCGAACGCCTTCAGGTAGTTCAAAACTTTCGACATTTGAGTTGGCCAGTAATCCCTCTCTCAATTTGCACTGAAGAAGCGTGGTAGAGTATTCTACATAGATAGGCCTCTTTAAGAGAAGAGACCCGTGCACAGTACTGTAGTGAACTATCAATGGGTTGAAGCCAAATGGTTGAAAAAATCCACTGTCCATCTCATGATTCCATTCATGGTTGAAGACCAAAGATAGGTGGCGATCTTTTATTGTCCATTTTCTCTATTGTCTCTGACGTACCAACAGTGGTAAGCTCCCTTATGATGTTTCCAGAGCGCTATGACACGGGTTTCTTTGTGAACCCTTTATTGACCCTTCTGGTGTTCATGTCAAAGACAGTGGCTATTTATCTTCAGGTATTGAGTCTGCTCAAACTATAAAAAAGAAAAGAATCTGTTCTGTAGAAACTAGAAGAAAGGAAGAAAGGAATCGTTAGCGGTAATATCTAAATTATCAAATAAAGCCAAATACATAATTATAACATAGCCAACTTGACTATTTCTACACTAATAATGATGTCTTCACGACGCTCAGCAGCTCAGCGAACTGGTTAAATGTTTGTTTAAACTGGTCCCTCACGTAAAATGCTAGTAATGGTAATAACAAACACGAGATTCACGTCACTAGCTACAGTAGCCACGACTTCATTCCGAGCGTCTTTTGATCAAAGGCTTAGGCTACACGGAAACATTGTTAGGCTCTGATATAAAAGCGTCTAAACTCTAAACGTTTAATAATTTTTATTTTTTTACATACTTGAAAAACAACATTCTTTTTTCATCCCCATCCAGAGGTGTAAATTGTTGAGGAGTGGGTATCCTGCTGATTCTGACGCACAGCCAGCAGGTCAGCCAGCAAACGCTATCCAATTCATGCATGGATGCATGTGTGAATATGGTCACAAGGGTGCGGCATCAATGGATGTGTAATTCCGTATGATCACAATCCGAAGATTTAACCAAGTGGGTTTGAGCCGCTATAGGTACTCCAAAAGGGTTTAAAAACTCCTGATAATAACGTTGTGTTGCACGCTTTACTCTGGACAAGGTTTCCATAACCGGAATGGAGTGAGATGCCGACATAGGTATCCACTACATTTGCAGTGAAAGGAAGAATTCTCAACAACATTTTTAAACGTTAACTGCCTCTTGGAGTGATATCGAAAGAATTGTGCAACTAATGGATACCTAGTAAGTATAAGCTTACTCTGGACAAGATTCTGGATTTACAATGTTGCTATTATATACTATGTGTTGAAAGAACACATTGAAGAAGAAAATCGTAACTCATAATTGAGTAGGTAATTCAGAACTTAGTTCTTAAGAAAATTTCAAAGATTAAAATGTGTTAATATACTTAGGTTAAAGATATAATGACAGCGGGACTTATTTTTAGAACTTTAAATGACAACAAAACCTTAAATAATTTACAATGAAACCTTCCTCGCAGTAGATGCAGTAGCATGCATGTATTGTTGAAAACTATATGAAAAACCACTCAGTAGATAGTTTTATTTCAACCCAGTTACTTGAATCGTGGTTATTACTTAATACATTATCAGAGATAATAGTGAAAAGTAATAAAAAATATTTTTTTTGTTGGTCTGAGACAATAATATATTCTAAAGGTGGCAACCCTAGAGAATATAAACTCTATTATCCACTATGCTAATATTTTGTTTACTGTTGCACTATGATAAATTATTCTCCGAATAAATAGTATTATTCAATATCGACTCTCTGCTTTGGTCTGAATACTATAATTGCAGCGTCGCTAATAAATTCATACCATAGATTCAAACATGAAGTTAGAAGTGAAATCAAAGCTTAAGGAATAATGTTGTTAGGCCCAGGCCTTAAAATAACATTTGATATATTATTATAATATAGGGTTTATAAAGTTGAAGCTAGAAATCTTGCAAAGAGGCATAGCTCTTCATTCGCTCAACACCAAGGCATGGCAAGGCAGCCAAAAAAGAGAAAAGAAAAAGAAAGAAAGGACTGGCTCTTGAGCCCCGAGCCGGAACACGACGAGTCGTTTGGCGGTTGACCCAAGCAAGTGGGTGGTTGCTATCCAGGCAGTCCACATGGAGAAATAAAGGACATCAATAACATTTAACACATTGCCGGGCACGAAAGAGAAAAGAAAAAGAAAGAAAGAAAGAAAGATTTATAATCAGGTGGCGCATTTGCTCGTTAGTCGGCTATTTACACTAAACAATATTTGTTTCACGAATAACAATAAAACGTATTTTAAACAGTTGTAGGAGCATGCGTAATCTCCTTTATTTTTTCTTCGTCAACGATCACACCATTATAATTATGATTGAAGATTGATAACCGCCAGTCGCTACTTTGTTTGACCTCAAACAATTATATTTGATATTCGATTTTGTTGGAAAATTAGTTGAGATAGTATTTATTTGAATTACCTACTTATTTATTTTCCGCTGTTCATATAACATTGATTAACAGTTGACAGAAATCTTAATGATGATCCTTTGACATATTCAACAAGAAATAAGCCCAATCATTTGATACCCATTTGTGATGCTTGATGACGATTTGGTGATTTTTGGATGTTTGTTAGTCTTAGCAAAACTATTGACGGTATTTTGATGAAATTTAGTACAAAAGCAGACCATGGTTGACATGGTTTGACGACCCTGTAGAATAGTTGGTAGCGACCCTGCCTGCGAAGCGAGGGGTCCCGGGTTCAATTGCCGGCCGGGGCAGATATTTATGTGACAGATAAATATTTGTACTCGGGTCATGGGTGTTGTGATGTGTTATATGTGTCGTCCATGCCTCACGCGACACAGGTAAAAACCTATTGCGGGGGTATGAGTGTATAAGCGTTTTAGCGTTTATTTTATTTATGGTCTGGAATAACAGTTAAGGTACTTTTTATCCCGGGAAACGGGGCGAAGCCGCGGGCGGAGCACTAGTTTTCGGTAAAACCATGAGCTCAATAGCCAAACAAATGTCAGGGCACTTCCTTATTTACTTGTAATTGTCAACAAATTTTTTTTATCAACAGATTGTTGTCACGATTTCTTATTACCCTTTAATAAACCCACCTTCCGCCATCATGGTCCAATGTCGCGGTTCAATAACTTTAGGTAATCGCTGTTTACACAGTTATCAAGTTTCATTTGCACGTGCCCTTTTTGTGAATTTATTACAAACAAACATAGTTGATAAACAAAACTTGATGTAATATTTTAAACTTTTTACTCATCGTGGACTGAATACTTACTGTCTCTTTCTTGCTTAAACAAATGAGATATGGGTACCAACTACCACATTATACTCTGAATTTCGGGGTTATGAAAGATTCTCTAAAAAAACCAGGCGGCAATAATCCGGCGTCAAAAGAAATTTCATTTGAGCGCACCGGTAAATCATTTCTATTGTAAAATTCCGTTGTTAAAATTAACGTAGCAATTAACGTAGCACCACCATCGTTTATCGAAAAATGGGAACATTTTTCAGCAGTATTGAAAACAGTACAGTAACAGTAGGGTTACCAGATGACAGTACTTTTCCTGGCAACTTCGGAATTCCAGCGACAATTATTTAAGTATTGGAATTGTCAGGAATAACAAAAGAGAAAAATATGTCAAATACTAATTAAATATACATAAAAATTTAATAGTAATATATCTTATATTATATTAAAATAAAGCAACATAGTAAAAAAACGTGTGTGTATACCTATCTATGTACGCAACTACGCACGTAAGAATTTATACTTGTTATGCGTAACAAAACAAAATAGCTAAAGATTTTATCCCGCATGCCACAACTCTTTGTTTGTAAAAGGAATCAGATATCAGCTAACTTCATCATGTCGCTTTTTGGCTGTCGGTGTGCGCGCGCATCGTAAAAATTTTACTAGATAAAAATATGAAAAAAATATGACTAGATTTTTTTCAAACTGGCCAAAAGAAGAATATAACTTCAATACAATTTACAACAATTTTTTCAATACAATTCACAAAAAATGCCTTCGGGTGGACATTTATTAAGACACAAACCAGGAAATGTATTGTGAAATTTCTAATATGGTAACCCTACGAGACAAGATCGTGCTTTGAACTCTTGGCTGGTCTCCAATACCCCAGGTGAGCTGTTCTAAACTATTTAGCGGGAAGATAGACACTTGCCATTTCATTCGACTATGACGTAAGATAGGTACCTAATACGACGTTTTCTGCTAATCCGTTGACAATATGAATGGCCACGAGTCGCTATCCGCAAATAATGTAGCTGACTATGTTTGTAGTGACCAATGTAAAAATAATTATAGGGCTATGTGATTTATTGACGACTAAAGTGCGTTTCAAATAGGAGTGCCCCTAGCTAAAATGCTATTAGTATGGCAGCGAAGGGAACTCTTAAATACTTGAATTGAAATACTTTATTCAGATCTGCAATCTGTAAACAGGACCGGTTTAAGCACTGTTGGTACCCATGGGTGAGATGGTCCCTACAACGGGCGCCCCTATTAAAATGATTCTCATAAAGACAATAAAATTAATTATTTAATTATACCCATTTCATTACTCAAAATATTCATAACTTATTGGATCTATGTTTAGTATCTGAAATAATCTAAATTTTACCAAGAAAAAAATAACCCACTTCAAAATAACTCAAAAACTACTCGTCAGATCTAACTCTTTAAATGGGACCATACGACAAGCACTAGCTTTCGATTAAAAAAGAATCATAAAAATCGGTTCACTCAGTCAAAAGTTCTGAGGTAAAAAACATAAAAAAATACAGTCGAATTATTCAATTCGACTTTTTTGAAGTAGGTTAAAAATTAAATGAATACACAGAACATTTTCGGATAGGTATTTACAGATTACACTTATAGTTTTTTCTAGATTTTTGATACACTTACTATTTTTATTACATAACTAGCAGTTGCCCTTGCTTCGCTTCGGAAAAAATAGTAGGTACTTTAGTTAATTTACAGAACATACTCTTAAAGCAGTATGATTGATCATTAGAACCGCATTACAATGAAAGGTCAATATACCACATAACGTTTCGATAAATTTAGGGTTCCTTACCTCCCTTCGTTGTCAACATCCCCCCGGTACGGACGTCCTGCTTTGCTTCATCTTTTATTATGCGTACCGCAAAGGACTGGCATAAATTGCCCGCGTGGGTGTTCCCATCTGATTATAATGTGGATGTCTTCAAGTCAAGAGTGAATAGGCTTTACCATAAACGACTTAATTTCCGCTTACCATCAGGTGGTTTTGTGGTCAAGCACTTACTTATTCTGCATAAAAAACACGGTCCCTATCACTCACTCCATTGCCCGTCTTTCAAGACCTTTATTCTCAGGAACGCGTAAAGATAACAAATTAAAAACACTCAGGTCTGCAATCCCTAGGAGCTGTGAAAAGATCAATATTCTGTGTTGTCAACGCAATCAAAAGACACTCGGCTAGAAGAAATTTCTTAGGTATAACATAGATTAAAGAAAAAAATCTGAAAACTGTGAATTTGTAAGTAGGTATCACAAAGATAATGATTTTACACATATTTGCAGAACTTGGTAATTTGATCGGTACTATATGAGGATGACAGTTTTTCGTCTGTTTCTCAATTCCGTTTCGTTACACAGCTATGTTAGGTTCCACTAAATAGTTAAGTTATATTCAAAAACCCTACTTATTTATTATTATTTCATCATATTATTTTCTAAATTTTGTGTGTTCTAAGTGTTCCTAAGTTTTGTGCCGTTTGGCTAATCCATCAGTATTTCACATTATATAGGTAACCCAGACTTTAAAAAAGAAGTAATCTTATATCCTTATCCAAGGTACAATCTATGCCTATACCCAAACACATCAAGATTGGTTCAGAGGTGCGAGAGAGTTCAGGTTAATTTGAAGAGTTATGTGAGAATGGTAATAAAGGAGCAACACATTTTCGCATTTACTACATTGTAGTTTTGGCAAATCAATAATTTGGCAAAGGGAAGATATTGCTTCACAGAAAATGAGAAATTTCAGGCACTCGGCACTCTGAACACGATGTTCCTGAGGATATTATGCATTATAACAAAACTAAAACATCAGCACTACAGACCTGTAAAAATCGCCGTATTATCGCCATGTGGTGGCTATTTATGATAGCCACCCCTGAGCATGAGTCAGCCGCCAAACGACTCGTCGTGTTCCGGCTGAGGGCTTGAGGAGAGCCAGTTCTTTCTTCCTT
The DNA here is from genome assembly GCA_911387775.1 of Thymelicus sylvestris. NCBI lineage: Eukaryota > Metazoa > Arthropoda > Insecta > Lepidoptera > Hesperiidae > Thymelicus > Thymelicus sylvestris. The sequence continues at coordinate 15,199,194 of OU426891.1, read as the reverse complement.
TTTCTTCCCTCTTTGTTGGCCGGCAACGCATCAGTGATACCTTTGGTGTTGCTGATGTCCATGGGCGACGATAGCCACTTACCATTAGGTGGATCGTCGGCTCGTTTGTCAGCTATTTCCGTAAAGAAAATCACGAAACACTTAGCAATTTCAAAGAACAATACTAAGCTTGATTTAACACGTCACAATACGCTTTTTATGTGGAGTTATGTATTTTATTATCAATTGTTCAGTTTGTTCAATGTCAACTGTTCGTACAACTAAATTACGATTTTCAACCCCTTCCATAGTGAAAAATTCATGGTTTAAAAAAAAAACTGAAGATAAAAATAGATATTTTAGTCAGTTTTGGTATTTGAATTATTGTTAAAAAATTACTTCAGTGCCACATTCTGTCTCCGTCTTGCAAATTAGAAAAAAAAACTGAATAGATGACTGAATAGGATGCATACAACATCATTGCATATATACCTTGTTTTGTGTGAATAGATGTATAGATTAGTCAGATAAAGGTACGTATTTGAATTACTGTAAAATTGTAAAAAATATGTAGGTACTTCAGTGCCACGCTTTGGCTCCACCTTGCAAACTATAAAAAAAACGAAGAAATGTATGTCCCTATGCCTTAAATTGGATGAAGAAAAGGTTTTTGTAAGTTTAAATCAAATCGACTCATATTTTATTTTCTCGCTTTGTTATGGAACCCTAAAAATGTCCTATAATTTAAGTTGAAGACTGCATATCGTAGTAAAGTCCTGTTGAAATCCTTTCATTGGTTTCAGAGATTAGCGGAGATAAACAGACAAACAAAAATAAAAAAAACTCATTTTTCGGTTTTGATATCGTGCAAGTAACGATTTACAACTTGAAAATGCAGTTATTACGGAATCACAGACGAATTCTTAAATTTTATTTATTTGCAGGTGTAAAAAAGAGGTTTATATGTACTAAATCATTGGCGTGAATGTACAAATACAGCTCCATCTAGTGGCCAAGATTGTAATCGATCGATTACTCATACATAATTAATTAGCGTTTTTCCACCACTTCCAAGGTGAAATTAATAAAATGCTGAAATTATGTTTGAGGACATAGATACGCAAAAAACATGCTCTTAAAAACAAAATAAGAAAAACGATATCCACTCAGTAATAGGGATTTGAATTAATGAAAAAAATAACCTTTAAAGGCATTTTATTGTCTTTCCATGTAATATAAGTAAAATCTAAGATATGCATGTATTATTCTTTTTGTACGGAGAAAACGTTTTTTATTATTTAAAACAAATCAGCTGACATTTTTTTACTTTTCCATACAAAATATCCCTAAGGAACCCTTTGGTGTAGAACCCTCAAAAATAGCTTAAATACTAAGTTGAAGTCTCGTCAGTGTCCTAGTGCAAGTCCTGTTAAAATTCGTTCAGTGGTTTCAGAGATTTGCGGAGACAAACAAACAGACAGACAAAAATTTTAAAAACTTATTTTTCGGTGTTGGTATCGTGCAAGTAACGATTTGCGACCTGAAAAAATCATTTATTTCGAAATCACAGACAGACTCTTCAATTTTATTATATGTATAGATTACCAGATACATAGTCCATTCAAACAAACATACGTACCTACTTGTTATTTTATTTTGTTTATGATAATAGGTTACAATAACAAGTTTGTATTGACGCAAATTCTCTGCAAATAAATCTTATCTGAAGCGCTATAATACGTCTTATATAAAAAGGTAAATGTTAGGGTTTGTGCACACTAGGTCGTATGATTACACGTTGATAAGTAGAGGTCAATTTCAATCTTGCAAGCATGAAAAAAACTGTAAACATATGTACGTATCTATGTATAATATTATTAATAAAATTATACCGGTAACTGGCCTTTTAATCCAGATAGGCTCAGTTAGTTATCGATATAAACCGAGCATTTTATGTCTATCTGTGCGAGTATCACGCGTTAACTAATTAGGGATAACTCAAAAACTAGTCGTCAGATCTCGCTCTTTAAGTGGGACCACATGACAAGTACCAGCTTTCGATGAAAAAAAGAATCATCAAAATCGGTTCACCCAGTCGAAAGTTCAACAACATTCATAAAAAAATACAGTTGAATTGAATACCTCCTCCTTTTTTGAACTGAGTAAAAAATTGATTTATTTGATATTTGGCATGTTTGTATCTTATATTCTTACTAGCTGCCCGAACAGACTTCGTTCTGTCAATTTTTTATTTATTTTGAGATGTAAGTTATCCTATCTTTCAAGTTGGATCAAACTGCACACGGTGTGCAAAGGAGGTGGCCAACATCTGTATGGGCATTTGCCCCATTTGTGAAGTATAATGTACACATACTATTTTTACCTTACATTAAAGCTTACAATATCTACTTTGATAATTTTATCAATAAAAATCTCTAGAACTCGGGATTCTCCTTTTACTTGCAGTTTTAGCTTTTGTAGTTTGACATTCTGCAAAACATATGTAATCGTGAAAAAGTGTTTTAAAGAGCGATTTTTGTATTAAATAAATACTATTTATCTTTTGGATAATTAAATTAATAAATGTCTTTTACTTTAATTATGACTTTATGACCTTATTCCTACAAAAAGAAGTACCAGCAGTACTAAATAAAATATACGTATTAACTTGTCACCTACCTATCTGTAAATATTCAGAAGCAAACGTAATAGGTATAAATAAAACTGCATATTGATATTATTAAGTGTTTCATTATATACATTTAGGTACACATATGTAAAAATTAAGGAATAAAATATAACAATAGTACCAAATAAGGCAAAAAAGGTGATGCATTCTATTTTTTTTCAAATTCAAAATCATTTATTCGTTTAGGTATCATTGATACACTTATGCACGTAATTTTTTAATCAACCAGCTTTTCGCAAAGGTGTTTTGTCATGGAGGACAAAAAAAGCTGTAAAAAATCTCCTCAACACATCTTTTAAAAATAAAAATATAATATATTTATTACAAAAAAATATACAGCTTGTACAGAACTGGTTGCAGAGCTGGTCATTTCCATGCGTCTTTGTCATTTATGTACTCATCTACAGTATAGTAGCCTTTGCCTAAAAGTTGAAAGAAAAAATGTTAGGATCCTATTATAAAATAGAACTTATTTTCTAAACGTATTGCAAAAAAAACAGGAATATTGTACAATGCCGCGTGAACCTAGTCGTAGTAAGCACTACTTAATAGTAAAGAAAAATGTTATACCTGTACTTCAGTGATCCATTCTACCAATATGGATTGCAGGTTTCTTGCTAAGGAAGATATGGAGTGACGTGCCATGCGCTCAATATCAACCGCGCAATTAATGCACCTCATGGCAAAAAATCAAATACAATTAATATTTTGCAGAAATGAAACTGAAAAATATTATTTTGGCAAATGACAATAATATAGTAGACATTCGGACTTCTGTCAGCCAATTGTCAACCTCCAGTGATGCCGGTCACTCACATTCGCGCGAATACGCGAACCCACAAGTGTGGGACGACTTTCGCGAATGATTATGCGAAGTTTTGGAGGCATTCGGGGTTTTCCAAGCTGTGTCGGTTTTTTGTCGCACATCAATGCGCGCGAACCTCGAACCTTCGTGTAGTCTCCCACACATTCGTGCGACCAGTTGCGCACACGACTAAAAAGGTGATGTATCTCCTAATTTTTCGTGGTTCGTGGTGTCTAATCGTACTACCATTTATTTTCTGTATTGAAAATGGATTTGAATGACAACAACATAATAACAACAGCAAGATTGAACATTCGTGAACAAAGTGTAGGAGGAAGCGGAAATGGGCTTGTATACCATATGCGAACCCATTTTCTTGACCGCCCTTCACATATGTGCAAACATTCGTAAAAATGTCAAACATTTGCGCGCATGTGAGTGACCGGGGTGATAGCAATGGAGGTAGTAAAAGTATATTTGTATACAATACAACTTATTATTATTGTTAATTTATTATAACTACTCACGGCGGAGTTCAGAAGAAAATTAAAATTCTAGTTATGTTATAATAAATGGAAAATATGTCTTTTCAGAGGACTAAAACCTTGTACAAAAAAACGTATTTTAACCATTTCCGGGGTAAATATTGGCCACCTCCTTTGATTAAAATCGGTTCAGTAGTTTAGGAGTCCATCGCGGACAAACAACGTGACACGTAATTTATATATATTAAGATAAACTTTTCACCCTGCAAAGCGGAACTATTTCCAACGAAGATATAAACAGAATGGACTGGAAGGTAAGTACCTAATTAAAATAAATAAATAAATGGGTGTCGTTGATGTCCAGGCGACGATATCCACTTAGCATCAGGTGGATAATCAGCTCATTTGTCGACTATTTCGAAAATGTCCAGAATTTATAATAGGTACACATATTAAATTATACAATATAAGTAGTAAATAAAAATGGCAACTTAAAGTAGACCTAACACTAATTATAATAATGCCTTTAATTCGTCCATTCTATTACGATGTGATGATTCACAATGTGACCATTTTTGTACTACAATCGTGAATAACATGAGTGCATAAGTCACTTCTATTGTCTACGTGACTTTTGAAGCTTTTAAAAGTAAATGAATTTGTTTTTTCTAGTTATTATTGCCAAAAGAGTTGTAGTGATCAACTGACCAGTTTTTGTTCAAAGCATAACAGTATTATATTAAATTCGATAGTTTATTTTTATTTGAATAGTGACACTATTCAATGTTTTGTCAAACACATTAAATGACGAATCAAGTTGTTTAAACCCCGTAAGAAATCACAGCTATTTAAGTAATACTAACGGTTTTAAACAAAAAAAATATAGAATTAGATACTTTGATATCAAATAAAGTTGCGTCCAATCCCACTTACCATCAAGAGGAATTGTAATCAAGCATGACCTCACTTAGAATAATAGATTCAGCTGGTCTAGGAGGGTCTAACGCCCCAATTCAGTCTTTTAGGGTTACTTAAATCGCTCTTTAGTACAGAATTTGTATCGTGATTCTTTACATAGGAGAGATTAAAGTAACCGTAAGTGACTCTAAGTTAGGGCGTAAGACCCGTCGAAGTAAGTCAAAAATGTATGTTGATTGAATTTATAGTGCGTTAAATAAATGTGAATATATGGGAAATAATAAACATTAAAAACTCAGATAATAATATGGATCTCTTATCTGAAGTAGGGTAAGTCGGGGCAAAATGTGACAGATCCGGCAAATACAAATACTACAGCAAAAGTCATTTATCATACTCGTATGTCATATTGTGCCCCACCTTACTCTACTATATTGTTCGGTTTACACGTAGTAAGTAGTAGTTAAGTAGATAACTAGTAGTACTTTTTTAGTAGATAACTAAAAAAGTTACTGTCTGTTTACACGTATTAATTTACTTAAAATTTAGTTATCTACTCAACTACTTAATACGTGTAAACCGGACTTTAGGGATAGATTGGGCCCCCTATCTGATTTTTAAAAGTTTATTAAAATTTTACATATCTTCACACTGTCTTATTCCCCAAATGATAACAATTTAATCACGAATCTTTTATTGATTTATAGCCCACGATACCAATGCGTCGTATCACTCGTATCTTTGCACATTTTTATCTCTCTCTAAATATTATTGATATAATTTATTAAAATTAGATTTAATGCCATTTAATTTAATTTTGATGTAGCTTTTTAATTTTACTGCACAATATTAACACTACATTATGGATAAAAATGGGATATGGATACTAATACCAATATGGCATGTGTATTCTAAAATAAAAATTATTATTGTTTATGTGTTGGTCATGACATAGTGCTACACACATAGTGTTAGAGATCACGAAATATACTATATTTTTATGTTAATAAAAAACCATTATTGGCAGTTATTACAAAACTCTACAAATTCCATTTATTGTGTTTGGTCTCTATTATTATATTACACTACTAATAAAAACATTATTTCAATTTCTTCAAGTATAATAATTTACATATAAATTCAATATTTTATCCAAACAATTATGTGTTTTACGAACTGATTTAACGTGGACGAATTCTAAATAAAAATGTAGATACCGATAATGTAAAACAGCGTTCGAGCCATCTGGCGATGGTAGTACCTACATTACATACCACACGATGCGGTGTTACAGTCAAAATAACAAATTGCGCAGTCAAAAGTTTCCTTTAGCTTGTTATTGCTACAATTAAATTTATGTTTTTATATTTAAAACATTAAAATTATACTTTTTTTATTAAAATAGCCGACGATCTACCCGACGCCAAGTGGTTATCGTCGCCCATGGACATCAGCGACACCAAAGGTATCACGGATTAGTCGCCGGCGAAGAAAGATCCGAGAGAGAAAAATGGAATACTTAATTTTAGAGAGACATTAATTTCTAGCTTGCTAAGATCCTATCATCAGTCTAATACTACTGAAATTCTATGTGCTTAGTCTAAAATACTGGATTGGAGAAAGGATCAGATGTCTGGCAGTGACTAATGTCACTACATATTATCTAAGAAAACAATGTGGTAAATATTCGAAGGGTTTCTTTATTTTATTCTTTATTTTTTTACGTCATCAACGCATTTAGCTTCGATAGTACTTGTAATAAAGTGACTGAAAAATCATTATATCATAATATCAGTACCATAATGGCACGAATTAACGTAAGCCCAAAAATAAAGTTCTCTCGTCTTTGAATATATTACATAAATTGTACATCAATTCATAACAGAAACATACTTCAGTATACATATTACATAATAAAATCATAATTCTTAGTCTTATCTAAGTATTATATGATATTAAAACTATCGTTCAAAAATGTATATATATGCGATAAACTATAAAGTCACCTTTAATACAAGGTTACCTAATATTGTTACTTAAATATATTGTATAATTTACAGTACAAATAAATATACGTTACTGTTACAATATTCGTGAGACGCTGATAAAATAAGATAAACTTAAAATATTTTTTATGTAACTAAATAGACCTCATAATAATACGGTACTTAATTCTAGAGCTCCTTATAATATGTAGTTCTAGTAGAGTAAAATCTCGGCCAAGACAAGGGTGGCCGAGACAATGAAACAGCGGCCGACGAATTATGGCGTTCGTTTACCCTACAGCTACGGCTAAATACGTACACCATGTAGTGTTGCCAGCTCACGGTACTTTAATGAGATTTTATATTTTAAAGGAATAAATATTATAAATAAAAAATATTTACCCCAGGCAATTTTAGCCCATAGCGTTGGTAACAATTTTATTACTTATAAACTATGTTAGTATATTACATTATTTTTTTAATTTAATTTAATACAATTTAATACACAATTTAAAATACATTACATTATACTGTTTCATTGAATTTAATACATTTAATTTAATGTCGACAAAGTCTATGGATAAAATAGAAGCCGTAGTTAATTTACGACTGTTAACAATATCCTATCTATAATCCTTCAGTCATTCGCCTAGCAACTAAACCAAGTTTATGCTTTAAAGACTATATACAAGTTTAGAAACTATATACATACAATAAATGCAAAATTAATGACCGTGGTGTTTTATTAACCTGGAATTCCCTCGTCTGAAGACAAACTTGAGTGTAGTATCAGATCATGATAAGCTGCTGCTGCTGTCTTGAGCCCCGCGAAGTCCCCCTTTATTAGATTCACGCCTAAACACAACATCTGTGGTAGAGTTTAAAATAAGTAATCTAAAAATGGGACTGTCTCAAACATTACTTCATCTCACATATGAACCCTACTCTTAGCACGGCGTAAATAGAAGCCGTTGCGGCTTGAAACTGGGGCAACTTCCAAGGCGAGACAAAGTTAACTTAAAAGCTTGGCTTGTTGAAAAGAAAATAAGAAAAAGCAAAAATAAAAAAAAGCAGTAACGTATCTTATAAGTCTGAAAAATACCTGCAGCAGAGATGGTAGTTCTAGCAAGACTAGCGAAGAATCAATTCACAGAGAAGTAACATGACGTGTACGTGTTATCTATCTTAATCTTAATCTTTATATATCCTAAACTACTGAACCGATTTTAATCAAATTTGCACACCGTTTGCAGTTTGATCCAACTTGAAAGATAGAATAGCTTTCAACTGAAAATAAATAAAAAAACTTTTGACAGAACGAAGTCTGTCCAGGCAGCTAGTCTTAATATATATAAATTACGTGTCACGTTGTTTGTCCGTGATGGACTCCTAAACTACTTAACCGATTTTAATCAAATTTGCACACCGTGTGCAGTTTGACCAACTTGAAAGATAGGATAGCTTACATCTCAAAAAAAAAACTTTTGACAGAACGAAGTCTGTCCGGGCAGCTAGTATTATATATAAATTACGTGTCACGTTGTTTGTCCACGATGGACTCCTAAACTACTTAACCGATTTTAATCAAATTTGCACACCATGTGCAGTTTGATCCAACTTGAAAGATAGGATAGCTTACATCTCAAAATAATAATAAAAAACTTTTGACGGAATGAAGTCTGTCCGGGCAGCTAGTACTAATATATAAAGAGGAAAGATATGATTGTTTGTTTGCATTGAATAGGCTCCGAAACTACTGAATCGATTTGAAAAATTCTTTCACTGTTGGGAAGCTACACTATCCCCGAGTGACATTAGGCTATATTATATTTTCAAAAAATTTGGGATCCTTAATAAAACTCCAATAATGTAACCGAAGGTGTAAAAAATAAGAAAACCGAAGCAAAGCGAGGGCGGTTACTTGTATTAGATAACGATAGTCTAGCATTTTCCGCAGCTTTGTCCGCATTTTCCGAGATTATATACGTACGTACTCTGTAATTATCCTATTCCAGATCATGTCCTACCCATGTGCAAATCCGTTCAGTAATTTTTGCATGGATTTTTTTTTGTTTCGAATGATTAGTTGCTGTTGGCGCTATTGGCTTTTACAGACGGCAACAAAATATCCATACAAACTTTCACATTTATACGTATAATATTAGTAAGATAAACTCAAACTATTGCCTTCATCGTTAGCAGTTGGTGTTTCCACAAATACACTACATACCTAGAAGTATATCAATGATACCTACATGATATATAAATGATTTTGAATAAAGAATAAACTACATAAATGAAATAAAATAACCGGTTTGAAACTACTCCGAATTAAAACAGCAAACCAGATTTGGAGATAATTTTATTAACCTTAGGTATGCCTCACTGTTCTTAAACGACATATTATTATATTATAAATGCTACAATAATAATCTATATCTATATAAATATAAAATTAGTAGAATTTTATAAGTGTAAAAGTTTGTGTAGATGTATGTTATTCTTTCACGTAAAAATTATGAAAGGTTTTTCATGAAATTGAGAACACAAGTTGACCAATATCTGGTCTTATTCCAGATGCAGGGTAACGCTTCATTCTTACACTCATTCGACACGGAATCCCAGTGTGGGGCTATGAGTGTAAAGCGTTATAGAGTACTTTATTAACTCGAAAAACGCGAATAAATCCGCAGACATAGCGGGTAAAGACTAGAGTACTTAAGAGTAGAGTTTTGATTATATTCCGCAGTATAGATGAAAATTGCAAATGAGCGCTTTGCATTGTTTTTTAATCTAAAGGCTTAATTTCTGCTTTCGTTGCAATGGCTACCGTTGCCACAGAAAAGAGTATTAATTAGTAAAAATAAAAGTTTGAATGAAACTTGATCAATTAATTCAAACGAAGCTGTTTGTTCCACCTAAACATGGTATTATTGTAGTGTTATCCACAAAAAAAAACACCAATGTTCGGTGATTAGTAATGTATTATTAATTTAGTCCTTGTTATCAGAAAGTTCAAACACACAGGTCGATTTTGAATGCTATAAATAAGACTAATTACTAATGGTAGGGTGTCTGAATGTGTTTATGATTATGGGCTTATTCTTTAGAATAATAAATAAATATTACCTTTAAGTTATATTACAACATACGTAGGACCGCGCGTCGGGCAAGGAAGGTTGATGGACAGAGCGAACAGCCTCACCAAAAACTACTAGTTGTTGTTTGTGCAACCAAAATGTATTTTTTCAAATAAAATAATATAATATTCTACTACGAACGACGCCGCAGTCATACAGTACCTAGTACCTACAGCTCTCGACTTAAATCTTTGAACTAATGTTGGGTCATTTTTCGTTTGGTCATTTTAATCGTGTTCTAAAGTCACCCCGTGTGAATTTTATGTAATAAAATTGTTTACGTTGTCGTAGAAACTGCGCAGTAGCATTATGAATTATTTAATTAAACGACAAAACGATAAACAAACAGAGCCTCGGACGGTTTTATTGACTTTTTTATCAATTAAATTACTTTTTGCTGTGTTTTCTTGTCAATTTCAAGTCACTGACTTTGCTAGTCACATCACGTGATAGGTATCATTTAAAATTAATGCTTAATGTCATTGATTTGAAATTTCAAGTTTTTGTTTACTTAAAATGGTTTATAAAGTTACAGCTGATTCCCACGAGACCCATCATCGATGAATCGATGATTCGTCAAAAAACGATACGTCATAATAATATCACATGCAGGTTCACATTTCATACGGAAACGAGTTTTTTCGCAATTAGATTTTTGATTTTCTGATTGATTTTTTTGACGAACGTGATTTTTAAAAGACGGTACATCATTTAAGATGTATCCGTCATTTTTCATGAGTCGTGATTCGTGTGACCACGGCCATTTAAAAACCATTGCCGCCGTCAAAAAAATTACGAATCGTGAAAAATGACGATACGGCAAAAAACACGAACCGTCCTCGTATGAATGAGCTGTTGGTCTTACAAACGTACTTTCTTTCTTACAATTAGTAGGCAACGCATTGGTGAAGCTTTTGGTATTGCTGCTGTCCATAGGCTGCGGACCATATCCTATGGTGACTCTAAAAAAATAGCTCGTTTTTAAACTATTTACATAAATAAATAAAATATATTAATATTTTTTATTTTAGTATTTTCTTCACGAAATAGCTCTGCAGATAAAGTGTTAGTAGGTACTAGGTACAGTTCAAAGGAAACACTTAAAGAAGAAATAAGTATTACTAGCTGCCCGGACAGACTTCGTTCTGTTAATAGTTTTTTTTTTGAGATGTAAACTATCCTATCTTTCAAGTTGGATCAACCTGCACACGGTGTGCAAATTTGATTAAAATCGGTTCAGTAGTTTAGGAGTCCATCGCGGACAAACAACGTGACACGTAATTTATATATATTAAGATTATTCCTATTCCGTATGCAGTAATATTCTGTAAAACACTATTCGACTTCAAAAGGATACATTTTCTTTCCCTCCTCACGTCATAGATATTTTCGTCGACTACCATATGCTTATTCACCTTGGTAGCACAGGGTTAAACTTCTGAATGACCGGAAGATTCTGGCAGAAAGCCAAGCCGAACATACATACTAACATGTATATCTAAAGATAGTCTTGTTTTAGTTTACACTAGCTTGCTGTAAACAGAGTTAATGTTCTTATTTTGAAAGCAAATTTAGAAAGTATTAACCATTTAATTTAGAATAATCTAAATTTTACTAACAAAAAATAACCGACTTCAAAGTCTCAAAAACTACATAGTAGTCAGATCTCATTCAAATTTATGTGAGACCACATGACAAGCGCCTGCTTTCGATTAAAAAAAGAATCATCGAAATCGGTTGGCGTGATATTGAGTTATTCGTCAATTTGTCGCGCACATCTTAACACAAAACGACTTATGTGGTTTTCTCATGGATGCCACTGTCAGATCTCAATAAAATTTATGTGGGACCACATGACAGCCACCAGCTTTCGACTAAAAAAAGAATCATCAAAATCGGTTCGCCCAGTACAAAGTTCTGAGGTAACAAATAAAAAAAAAAAAAAAAATACAGTCGAATTGAGAACCTCCTCCTTTTTTGAAGTCGGTTAAAAAATGCTAACTGGCTTTTACTTCTACATATTATTACGTTTTCGACCCAGTCTGTGCGTTTAAACGACAGGTCGCCGCTGGTTAGATTCCGTGTCGAGGCAAATGTTTAAGTGAAACAAGAATGTTTGTTTTAGGATCTTCATTGTTGTGGTTACATGTCATGTCATCCGCGAAGCAGGGCAAGTGAATCCTAGCGCGGAGTGTCCAAAAACTCTAGACAGAGGGTAATGCAGATCGCACGCTATCTTTTTGATCAACAAAGCGTCGTTAATAGACGAAATACTTTTGTTATTGGAGGCTAAAAGTCTAACGATGTATTAAAAGTCCTTCGAGAACATAATAAGGGTCGCACGCAATACAAAATCCTTTTATGGGAGTGTCGTCCTATCCGCCGATGTCCATTGTCCAATCCCATCGATGGCACGCTATCTACGGGGATTACGTTCGCGGTACTTTCAGTCCCTCGTATGTAACCGTTAAAGCCATTAATGTTGCCCAATGCAATGTTGTAATTGCCCATGTGCTTATGCTTCTTACCATCAGATTGTTCGTCCGTCTGTTAGTTTGTCGGTAAAAAATTGATTACCTAATAAAATTGTATTTCCATTTTCGATGAGACCGCGTGGCGCGTACTATGTTAAAACCAAAATCCACGTTGAAATCATTAGTTGGTTCATTTGAGCCAGTCAATTTTTCTTCATGAAAAAGAGCGCATATTTATGAATTATTTTAATAATGAACTGATGTAACATTAAATCAATAAAGGATTCGTATCCCCATCCCAATCTTAAGACGGTCGGAATAATTTGTGTCACGTGTGTTCATGAAAAATTACGTCAATCTGGGGAGACGTCCAGATCTAAATTATTCTCTCGATTATCTATTTTAATATGAAAATCACGCGATAACTCGTGTTAGTGACGCGTTGACGTGGACCACGAGGTTTAATAAAGGCGTGGGATAGACATAAAGTCAATACTGATATTCGTCATTATGATTGGTTGTACAAATAACATGAGAGTATTGGTTCTCTAAATAATTATTCTATTAATATTCATAATTTCTAATTTATTGCATAATTATGCCAAAGTAGGGCTGATTAAAACCACCTTTTATTTATATTTGGATTTATATTTAGATGATATTATAGTTCTTTTAAATACTGATGGATGACAATATTTACTTTACGTGTATCCCTCGCCAAAGAGGTGTTATTTCAGGTTCCTAGAGAGAATGACCCGAACCGTTTGGCGTAAGGCCAATTCTACATGTCTCTCCATAGCTAATGTTTTGATGTCATTGCTTTCAGGAAATAGTTTTTAAAAGTACGTCATTTAATAGAATTGTTTTAGTGTTTCGTTCGGAAGCCAACTACACGATCGCAAAATTGAAAATACACATTTCACAATGATTTTTCACGGCTGTTGTAGCTAATGCTTTTAATAATGAAACATGATGTTGGTCGTTTATTTAAAAGCGGAAATTATAGAATGTTTAAAACTTTGACATTGGTGATTGATGTATAATTTATTTTATTCTATTGTTTTTTGGGTGTTTCAAGATCGGCGATTACTCGTATACTTCTTAAAAATTTTAGGATTTTCTACACAGAACTTCACACCCATTTAGATCTCAGTTGATTTTTTTTAACTTGGATCTCATTTCACATTTATGTTTTTGATGCGATTAATTATTTACATTATCCTTAATCTAAGTAAAGTTTATTTTGATACGTCACTACTTAGTACATATTACAATTATTATAAGAACGTGACGTAATAATAAATAAGTAGGTAAATAATATTATCAGGAAATAGCACTAATAAAATGTTATGTTATGCATAATAATAACTAATGTTGTAAGATAATATAAAATAATTTTAAGATGAATAAGTTAATTACTTATCAGATGAAATTTACGTCAACATGAACGTCACTCTGACAGATAACACTCCGCGCGAAAACAAGATTGTTCCCGGTCATGGAGGATAGAGGTAAGGAGAACTGACTCTTATGGGGAGAAAGTCGAAAAAGTGTCCAGCTATAATGAGCAAATTGGCACTAGCATAGGCAAAGGGTAGCATAGTAAAGGTAGGATGTAGTCATGTCACATGACAGACCTGTATACCAAACTTCAACTGTTTACGTAGTCCAAATTTACACTGTTGCTACGGTAGCGCCACCAATTTAACGCAGTTTGACGGACACTTTTGCACAACAGAGTCATTTCTCTTTTACCTCTATACTCCATGTTTCCGGTATTTAGTTAACGTCAGACTGCTCCTGAAGATCCACCTCATGCGTTGCAGGCCAAAAAAGAGAGAAGAAAAAGAAAGAAAGAACTGGCTCTCGAGATGCATGCCTACTCATAGTAATATAATGCAATGCAATATTCCACCAAAAACATTTTCATGTAAAATGTTGCCAAGACGAGACCATATCTACATCAAAAATTTATCAGATCTCATCTAGAGCCAAGTTTTTAACTCAACAGGCCCTAACTCTACAAGCCCTATTTTCAAACTCTACACCTTAGTCAAAATAAGACCTTGCTGTTTCATTACTAAAAGAACTATTGTATAACAGAATAGTAATAACCAGTGAATGAATTCTTCACCTTACGTCCATGCGACGGTAGCAAAATGCCAATCCACAATTTTGATGACCATGCCCCCAGATAATAATTAAATTATAATTTACTTTTAATAATATATGATTATTAAATAAGTAGTTAGAGTTATGTAACTTTTGGTTTTCTTTAAGTTTGTTCCTATGACGAAATAAACAATTTGACTTTGACTTATATCATAAGTACTATTATTTCTTCTGTGCTTTGACTTTGTTGTGCATGCCGAACTGTGTCGGGATGCACAGCGATGTGAATCGGACCTTAATTTTAAATATAGAAGGACCTTATATAAATTTAGGAAGGACCTTTTTAAATAAACTTCCTTAATTTCGTCCAGAATCAATTATGACAGGAATACCAGCAATGGGTACAGTCGTGGGCGTGCCACAAGATTATTTATTTGATTACGAATTACAATGATAATATTCTGTAGAGCAACGTCAGTGGCGAAGGACAAACGATCAGGAAGCAATAACTGTACTTGTTTTCATGCAGTGATGCTCATGTTGTTATGAATTGAAAATGAAACGTGACATATTGTACACGTGAGAGTAATGCATAATTATGTATGTAACGAATGTGTTTGGTAGACAATAAGTTTCTTCTCAAGTTTCCAGATATTTTCGTTGCTTGCTTTTTTCATAAATTTTAGGCAATTTTTTATTTACCTTCACGTTCTCCTACTCACTTTTCTATATACTCTATTCTATATACGCTATTCTATAGCCCTGTTTCTCTTTATCCTCTCCACCTTTCAACTCTTCATAAGTTTTATGCAACAGAGAACGCTGTGACATACATAATCGATGATACGAGCTTGATAAGCAAGAATAATACCGGTCCGGAGACTGGAGCAGAGGTTATCGAATCATGTAACTCGCGTGATCATTGCAGCTGACTCTTTACAATGTTTAGTTGATGTTGTTGATGAGTTTTGCTACGGAAATATAACATACAGTAACTAGTATCCGCCCCCGTTTTGCTTCGGTTTTCGTATGGAATGGATCCCAAACTTTTTTAAATGTTATATAACCCATGTTACTCAGAAACTATAGAGTAGATTGGTGAAAGAATTTTTGAAATCGGTACAGTTGTTTTTAGTTAATCCATTACAAACAAACAAATCAGGAACCAAACAAAAAATCCGTGCCCGGATGGCCGAGCTTATCTCGGTACTTATTATTTTTTTTGTAAATCGTGTTTTTTGGAAATCATTGACTTAGTGTTGCTTAACAACACCATCTACTGAAGTAGCTTTAGTGTTGCTACTCGCCAGTAGATGTCAGGAAGAATCTATTGTAGCAGTTTTTCATTGCCTGAAAATACGCACAAAACAACATTTTCTAAAAAAATATTCATTAGTTTTCATATGCAACTACCGATGTTTAGTGACAGAATTTACAAAAATAACAATGACTCATTACAGTAAAATTTTTCGCCGAACAATACTAATGAAAATTGTTAATGTGTCATTATGCGTGAGCTGTACATTGCATGAATTCATTCATTTGTAGCATGTTGTTCTTTACTCAGGTGTCACTTGTACAAAATGTGAACAATGCGGTGTTACTGATATCGAACATTTATTGCCATGTGTCACCCAGGGGGCTCGGCATGTAATTGCTTATAATTAATTAGTTTTCTTATGAATCCTGTTATATATTTTCTTTATAAAACTGGTAAGGTATTTGGTAAGGTGCACTTACCTTACCACCCGATGAGATGGATCGTCAACTCATTACATATTATAATTTACAGTATTTTTATGGGCTATGAGGCTATGAGACTATATAACTGCATAATATATGAGTCTCATAAGTCTCTACTATATAACAATAAATACATATATATCTGTTGATTTATTGTTCAAAGTCCGAAATTGATCCATGTTGTGACTTGAATCCGCGATGAGTGTCAAAATTCCTTGCCAAAACTGACACTCATCGCGGATTCCGCTGTCGAGTTACAAAACAGAATAGCCTTGCAGGTCTCAACTTTCGAGCAATGGGAGTGAAACGAAAACGTTAAACGAGTGTTATAAAAAAGATTGCAGTCTATATCTAACGTAGCAAAAACAACAGAGTGTCATTATCAAAAGATCTTTCTAGAAACTTAACGCGCGAAAGCATATGTCGATAATTTTAATTAGAACTAAAGCTGTAGTGCGTGATACGTAGAAAATGTAATGAATCTACATCATATTTTCATGCGTGTGAGACACACAAAATTATGAGGGTTCAGTAGTTTATATTTATAATATGTATTCTAAATATGTATCATCCAAAGCCTAAACATTATAATAAACTTAATCCTAACTGGGCCAATAAAGGTTTCAGTAGCGATTTCGAAAGAAAAAAGTTTTCCAATTTCTTATTTATTTTTCCTATAAAAATATCAAATATTCGTCCTGTTTATTACATTTTTTCCGGACCTGCTGTCAAAAACACAGAAGAGGAAATAGAGTACCCATCATCCAAAATAAAATTACACGATTGAAACCGTGTATAAGCTGTATAGCAGACAATAAAAATATATTCGTTTAAAATTATGAAATGAAATATTCTTGTGTTCTGGGTAAGTACGGGACCCACAAAAGATAAAGCAATACTTAACACTTGAAATCAATATATAAAACAGTACATAAAACGCATTGTCTCCGTTACATTTCCCACATGCATCAATAACAAATGACAATCCAAGATTTATAAAAACTCATTTATATGGGAACAGTGTACCTAATTGGCACCCCATTATGAGTAACAACTAACAGGTACTGATGCTTGCAGTGTTGTGTACTAATTGATACTAGATTCGTTAGAGTTGAGTAGAGATATTGTACATGGACATAATTTACGAATAAGCTTCAACGTGACCAAAGGAAGTAGAAATTCATTTTTATGTACAGCCTGCGGCTTTGCCTGCCTGCTAAATTTCACGAAGTTCAGTTCAACATCTATACTTAAAAACTTTTACATGGATATATTATGTGGATTCTGTAGGAAAATGGGGCTGCTCCTACATTATATACAGGGTGTTGTATTATATAATATAGGAAAACGACTTTTCGTTTTAGACGTTTATTTCAAACTCACATTCTATTTTCTTCTTTTTCACACATCTGACGGATTACATATTTTATTTATATACAACCTCCAACAGATTCAAATTAGCGCAAACATAGAATCCAGTGGTTAGTTTATGTAAATTCCAAAAAGTGCAAAGTTTTGTACGGCAAGATGTGCCTAGTGTAATAGTGTAGGTGTTTGGTAATATGGCAATGGTATAAATGCAAAAACGAACTAGACGGATAGTTGATAGATTTATGTACTAGTGTCAAATGTCACCTGTCATCTGTCAAAAGTTTCTACATCTACGCGCCACCGCAGTTCATCCGTAACCACGATTCATGCAACTGGGTCGAAATATCGGAATACAAAATAAATATCGCGAGTACTCGTATTATAGTAAAATGTGTTCAGACCACGATTAATTAAGTAGGATCTTATGGTGGTCACTCACGGTCAGTCCATCGCGTCATTTTTGGAGCCACGCCAAATGAAATATATCAAAATGGCGCGATTTGACATACAGATTTTTTTATCACGCCATCAGTTTTTCACATTCACGATCAAATTTTGGCTGTATATCACGCGATTTGATGCGATGGACTGACCGTGAGTGACCACCATTATAGTGGATGGAAGACAAACTATGACACTTGAAAATCATGTTGTTGGCACTTAACTTGTTACGTATGTACCAGACGCGTAATTTGTATTCTGGACTCATCGTTCTACTGACTAAGAAAATTTATCGTCCACAGTTCGTTTTTAAATGCAAATGCCTTGTGTTAAGCATCACGAATATTCTTTATCGGTTCATGATCTAATCTGTGATTAGTGCTGTGGCACTTATTAATATTGTAATTGTCTTCTACGCCAGTGGACCGATTTCAAATTCTATATGCTAATGAGTGTTTTTCTGACTTATTTCATATTTGCGTGTTGTCATTAAACATGGTAAATAACTTGACTTTTAATAAATGACTTTCATGTCCACAATTTAGTAAATATATACCTCAGATGAAGGAATAAAAGGCAGATGGAACATTCGCAAAGAAATGTAAAGAATGACGTGAAGTCACTTTTTCGCTATGTGTGCGTGACAACCTTAATGTC
Source organism: Thymelicus sylvestris (assembly GCA_911387775.1). NCBI lineage: Eukaryota > Metazoa > Arthropoda > Insecta > Lepidoptera > Hesperiidae > Thymelicus > Thymelicus sylvestris. The sequence continues at coordinate 15,180,395 of OU426891.1, read as the reverse complement.
AACTAGCAGTGGCACCGTATGGACACGTAATTATTTGTGTGTGTGAGGATGCCAAATGAAAAGTCACAATCTCCCGCAATTTTGTAAATGTTGTTTGACATATTTCCAACTTAACACATTATGCACAATTAAATTGGCAAATTATTTATTACTAGTGAACGCCCTTGCTTCGCTTCGGTAAGCCCAAAGTCGATAAATGTAGAGATGGTATTCTTTAAATTGTCGTGATTTTTTTATTTGTGAACCGATTCAAATAAAACAAACATTAAAATAATGTTAACCCAAGCTCATTAGAATACGTCAGTGAAAACCGAATTTTATATTAAGCCGTTCCTGAGACAAGGTGGAACAAATGCATAGAAAAACAGTCAAAAATTTCCAAACGAACCTGATTCCTATTTCCTGATTTTTAGGTTTAAATAAATACAAATATTTACTTTTTAATAAATTTTTTTCGATGTAAATTTATAAATCGACCACTGTTCAAATAGCTCATGCATATTTCCCCAAAAATAGGGTAACCGATTTTCACATAAAGCTGGTATAGAAATGAAAAATTGTCGAGGTTTTGTGTTCCGAGCAAACCGCAAAAATATTATTATAAATAAATAATAAAATAATGAACAGACACCCCTGAAAAGACATTCCATCTTCTTTTCTTTGATTTTGCGAACTACTTTTACATAACTAGTTTAAAAATGCAAGACGGCATTATAACTGACAAAATTAATTAATAAATTTTTGACAATTGAGACCTTCATGCAATTTGACGCTTTCTTTAGTAGTGACACGAGATTGTATTAGTTTTTTATTTTGTGTTATTCGTGGTAGGCTTACGTCGTATTCGAACGACGTTATCTGCCTTTTATTCTTTCATCTGAGAATATATACCAAAGCGGGACAAAGCAGGACATTTGGTACAAAGCGGGACTTTTTGATCTCGCGGGGGACAGCGGGACAGACAGCCTCAAAGCGGGACAATCTCGCACAAAGCGAGACATAATTATGGACACCTTTTGTATGCAAGGCGTGAAAAAAAATTGTTCGGTAATGTTTAATTTTACAGAATATTTGTGTTATAGAGGCACGAATAAACACTGATAATAACACAAAAATTCTGTAATATTAAACATTACCGAACGTTTTGTCGACTGTACGTGCCTCAATAAGTACCACAAAATATTATGTAAATAATTCCTATGATGTATAACCACTGTTTAAGTTTGTGCTCTGAGCACAGATAATACTCATTGTTAGAAGGATGGATGTTTGTTACTCTTTCACGCAAAAACAACTAAACAGATTTTGATGATATTTTTCATTCGGATAGCCCAGGATCTGGAATAACGTTAGGTCATAACTCTTTATCCCGTTAAACGTGGGAAAAGCTGCGGTTGGAATGGTACTCTTTAATTTTTTTTAATTACCATTAACGATTGCACTTTACACAATCGCGTAACAATGCTACGCAATATTTAGATAAACATTATGCGGATTACGGTCAGTTTACGCAAGAACCCTTTACATCAACAGAACTGTCAACATTATTCACGGCAGCCAAGACTCGAGTCCAAATGATGAACGATCGCGATAATATATCAAACGCGCGCCGCGGCCGTCGCGATAAATTTCAGAAAAAATAAAATTAACAGCGTTAGTCTTGAACGCGTTTCAAAATTCATTTATTGAATTACTGAACGATCAACGCAACGTCTAGAAAATCAAACTGTGTTTTGTAATATTTATTCTTAGAATAATAACGCCTATTTATTCATTGTCCTTTCTTTATGGTGAGTTACAAAGATTGGAAAAAAAACTTATTGTTCGTCATAAAAAAAAATCTTTATAGTAAAAATTTAATGGGTTTTGTATTACTTGTGGAAAACACTAGGTATGCTTTGAAAAAAATTTGTAATGCCAATGTGAACAATTAAAACGTTACCATTTAACATTAATGCCTTACTTTTGTTTAAATTCATAAAATTAATATCGTGTTCAATAAACGCTATTCTTCCATCCCTTGTACCTTATTCAGTTTGAATAGCTCTCGAACACGCCACCGGCACAACACACACAAACAGTACAACGAATATAATTTGATAAAGAAAATAGGATTTATTTGCATTTTTAGCTCCGTACAAATGACAAAAATATTAAACCTTACAGAAGTCGCGTATCTTTCTAATGTCACCAGTCTACTTTTCTGAATGGATGGAAAAACCTAAATCGAACTTACATCCGATATAATGAGGACATTATTTACAATGTAATCTCTTCACATTATACAATTTGATTTTAGCAAAAAGGCTAATGTGACCGAGGTTTACGTGACCTCCGAAGTAAGCACATAACATAGCAGCAAGCACATAGCAACAAGCACGTAGCAGCAAATACGTAGTAGCAAACACGTAGCAGCAAGCACGTAGTAGCAAGCACGTAGCAGCAAGCACGTAGCAGAAAGCACGTAGCAACAAGCACGTAGCAGCAAGCTCGTAGCAGCAAGCACGTAGCAGCAAGTACGTAGCAGCAAGCACGTAGCAGCAAGCACGTAGAAGAAAGCAGTTCCGAAGTGCTCTAGAAATCATTTCTATATGCGATTACCTATCGATCATAGGATGAACACAAAGCGCCGAAAATACGTTATTATTCTCTTAAAATAACTTATCCTAGATCATTTATTAATGATGTAAATAAATCTCGCTTGTATCGCTCACAAGTCGCTATTTAATCTATTCGGTCACCTTTTCAAACAAGATGCCTTCTTTGAACTGCGGAAAGTCGAGTCACAAGTGAAGTATCAAAAGCGTTGTTTGAGTGCACTGGAGGGCATAAAAGGTCGAGGGCACAGAAGGGCATTGCAGCCATTGCAGGGATTGCAGCTTACCAGAACGTTCAATTTGTGTCGTGCGATCTTTGTTCTACAATGGACTTAATTCGAGTACAATTGGGAGTTTAAACACTTTTATCCTTGTTAAATAAATTCAATTTTTTTAACTAACTTGGTCAATAATGTAACTTTAAAAACATTTAACTATTTAAGGCAAATCTTTTGGGTATGACAGATCTAAAAATATGAAGTCAAGTAACTTCAGGTTACCGTAACGAATAACTTTACCTACCTAGGTATATTAAATTTGTTTATAACTTTAAACAGACAAAATTAGCTGTTAGAAAAACGTTTATTATCCTTTTTTTAACTGATTAATATTGTTCAACTGATTTTTTTTGGATATTTGCTTAATATCTGTAGTTTCTTAGTATGATTATTTTATCTTCATTCATGAATAATTTATTAAAGCAGTGTATTTAAAGTCGTAAATATCTTATTTATCTACCCATCCATATCTTATTCGATTAAATATATTAAATATCTTGTAATTTTGAATCGTTTATCATTTTTGTGCCTTTTAGTGTAAATGCAATGAAGCTATGCTATCTATGAAAATAAGATAAAAGTACTTTATTCTAAAGATACCAGGACGATACCGCTTATGTAGGATTTTAATAAGGAACCTTCACTAAATCCCTTTCCGCGTATTATAAGAATGATAGGAAGTTTGTTTTTTGTTGTTTTGTTTCAGTAGTGAAAACGGCAGCATATCGCAGAGAACCTTAGTGCTAGAAAGCTGTAATTTGGCATGGATATACTTATTTATAAAAACTTCAAAATGGAAGACTAAAATCTTAAAAGGTCAAAAATAAACATCGTAGGATAATCCAATAAAATACCTAGCATATTAGTCCTAAGCACGCTGCTCGAAGGGCTTACGCATACCTATATACGATATTTAAGTATACAGATTACACCAATCATTGCAAAGTAGGTATAGTTAACCCCGTAAAACATACTCAAACCACGTAGAAAGTGTAAAATACGGTATTTGCGCCGCCAATTTTACCCATTTGCATCCTCAAGTGCAGCTCCCTGAGGCTAGACCAGAGCTATAACCGTAAATTTCATTTTGTCCGTCGTACCTTGCATCTCATAAAGCTTGTTAGGAGACCATTCATAAATATTTTACGTCGGTTAGTTTGTAATTTATATGACGCGGCTCTAGGCTATTCCTGTAACAGCTGTTTCTCTGAACGATAAACTGTTAACAATAACAGTACTTTTGGACAGCTTTGTAACCTTTCTATCGTTTACCGACACAAAGAGACTGTAATCATTACCTGACTACGACGAATATATACGGCTATGATTTCAGCCAATAGTATACAGTACTAGCTGACCAGGCAGACTTTGTTCAGCAAGATGTTTTATATTTATATAATAGGGTGGTAATTTGGGGTTATAAGTATTTTTTGATGCCAAATCAAAAAAAAAAAATACAAAAAAAACCTGGATAGAGATACCCTACTGACCTAACGGTATGAAATATGCTCTACGACCTATTCTCATATCTACCAAATATACATGAAAAAACGTTCGAGCCGCTTTAGAGGAGTGCGACCACAAACACCGTGACACGAGATTTTTAGATAGGTATGAATTAGATGGTAACGTGAGGATGAATTTTTTATTCGTCGCGTACCCTATAGTGTGGGGTATCGTTGAAAAGGTCTTTCAAAAATATTATAGGTCCTAAGACTATTTTTTTATTCAGCGAACTGTTTTCGAAATATTTGGCTTTAAAGTGCTAATTTTGGTTAGAGTCAATTATCCCCCCCCCCCCCCCCTTCCTGCTTCCTTCAGCTTAACGGTGGACAAGTGAAAACATTCCTAAAAATAGGTTATAATATGATGAATTTACAAGGAAACTATCACGGCTGAGTAATAGTCGATAAACTTACTACTTCGGAACTCTACATTGCGCGTGGCCTGACACGCACTTGCCCGGTTTTCTTGTACAATGCAACGATAAATAAAGAATAGCGGTGGTACATACCATCTGATGGCGTATCTGCTTGATCTGCTTCTGATCTGTCGGCGGACGGCTATTAATAAAAAATCGTGTAAATAAAAATGAAAATGAAATATTAAACCTAATGTTTTGTAAATAAACAAACACCATGTTATTCATGATCCATTACGACGGGTATTATTGCACCAATTGTTTTGAAACACAGTGCCAAAACTAATAAGAAAGTATGTATGTATGTAACTATGTAATGTATGTACTGATTATACTTGAGCTGTTGTTTGGAACCAGCAACATGAACTACGCCGCGAGTAAAAATAGTTTTGGACTTCAACCATTTGTTTACCAAAGGAATTAGTTATGACGATATGAAGTTATGTCAAGATTTGAGACGAGTTGAGATATTGAGGAAGGTCAGGGTGTTGAGAAAGGTCAATACGCTTAAATTAATATTTTTGAAGTGAAATTTCTATAAAGATGTGGTATTAGGATTTTTCTGTCACGAAAAAGCGACGGCCGCGTGGAGGGGGCCTGGTAGACGATATGTCGCGTGGTGAGAGGCGGCAGCGACGGAGGGAGAGATAATATTTATATTACATATTTTGGAATATTTTTTTATATTTTTTTTAAACAAAATTTTATTGAATTATTTTTTGGAAATTCCACTTGTCCGTTGAAGTTTTACTTCTACTATGTGTCCCAGCACAATTTCTTTATTTAAAGCCAGCAAACGAAGATGGGAAGTGATTACCGTCGCCTAAGGTAAGGAGTTAAGGACATCACTTACAAATTACACCTCGAAACTTGAACAAATGAACGAAATGTAAAATTAGAACGTTCTCTCCGCGTTCTTTGTAACTAACGGCAGTTAATGATATTGTTATAAATTTTACTAACAAAAAATAACCAACTTCAAAGTTACTCAAAAACTACTTGTCAGATCTCGTTCAAATTTATGTGGGACCACATGACAGGCACCAGCTTTCGATTAAAAAAAGAATCATCAAAATCATCAGTCGAAAGTTCTGAGCTAACAAACATAAAAAAAATACAGTCGAATTTTGAAAATCCTTCTTTTTTCGAAGTCGGTTAAAAATTAACGGATTAAACAGTTTGAATTTGGCCTGGCCATAGAGGCCCTGGTAGCCTTGCACTGACATTGAGTCAATAATGGATTAAGGCTAAATTCTCGTATTGACACTTGACACGTATTAAGTAGGTTAATAAAACATGTTTTGTGCAAAATTCTAGCTTTCCTTTGTTATTAAACGAGCGAAGTAGTAACAGGTGCATTCTACTTACGAGTGAATAGAATGAACACATAAAATAATTATGATTTGTAGTAAATTTTATGTGGCCGCTCTACACTTAGTAAATAAAATAAACGACTACGTTATTTAAGTTCCATCATCATGATTGTAATGAAACGCGAAATATTTAAATTCAAAATACAGAAATTAATTTAATACTCTTTCCATGCTGGACTATATCACCACTCATCATCAAGTGGGATTGCATTCAAGCAAGAACTTTATCACCGGTAATTAATGAATTTTATGAAGAAAAAAAATAACCGACTTCAAAATAACTCAAAAGCTACTCAGATCTAGCTCAAATTTTAGTGGAACTACATGAAAAGCACCAGCTTTTGATTAAAAAAAATCATCAAAATCGGTTCACCCAACCGAAATTTCTGAGGTAACGAACATAAAAAATAGAGTCCAATTTAATACCTCCTCTTTTTTTGAAGTCGGTTAATAAATAATATTGAAGCGACTTAATTAACTAATAATAATAATACCAAATATTCAATTTGAGATTCGTGCTTTTTGTAAGACTTTTCTAAAACGTACAAGCCATAGTGGAAAAACGTAACCTGCCAGCACATAGCAAAGACGAATCAAAAATTCATAACTAGCTTGGCTTCATCATAAACAAAGATATATTCCAATTCAATACCTCTATTAGTTCCCTAGGAAAAGTGTTTCTGTGCTCCTGATCATTTGAATTTCCTAAATATAGACCATTTGTATGCACGACGTTGTACACTCGCGGTCATAGCGGACACATGTCACGTCCACTGGAGGAAATACGTGTAGACGGACGATAAAAGGCTTATTGTTTATCAACAAAACACATTACATACATACTTACTTTATTTAATATGTGAATGACTGTATTTAATAATAATAACGCTAAACTTTCATAGTGTCACACTAGAAATCCCTTTGTTGCGAGTGCCATGGACAACACTGGAAAGACAAGAAGACACACCCAGACCGAAAACAGGAATATAAAGGCATCATTCAAATTCCTGTCAAGTTTCTAAAATTTCATAAGTAAAAAATCCGATAAGTTAAGATTTATTTAAACTCCCATGTTATAAGATTTAAAACACGCAACAGGAAAAATAGAACCGAATTATGAAACTCCTGGTTTTTGGAATTCAGTTACAAAGTAAGGGTTTTTCGTAAAATTTTCCAATATTATGTCCGTGTTACAAACAAATTATAATTCGTTTCCGTTAAAGAAAACTTCAGAGGAAGCATGCATGATTATCTATGAACAATAGAGCTGAATAAATTATCATGAGAACTGGATATTTTCCTTCAACTAGTTCCATATCGTAAAAAGGCATATTTTCCTAGACAAGGCCGTCCTCGTTTTCAGCTGAAGTGTGAACAAGGCCGTGCGTACGTGGTCTACACCGCGTACTGAAACTGAACCTGCTAAAGTTTCGACCGATAGAAAACACTGTAAGCACATGACCGTTGACCAAAGAAAAGATATCATCGCGTTGCCAGTCAATAAAGTAACGCAATCATTATATTTTTGGCTCTAGAGCACTGCAAGTCGCATCAAAGAATAGTTAATGCAACAACCGACCCGTACACATTTCACATCTGTACCTACTTCGCGGGCTCATAACAAAAGTTAAAAAAATCAATAACCTCCTTTTTTGATGTTAATAAAAAAATCGTGTTCTAGTAGCTAAAAGAATAATTATCGATCAATATCTCTATTGATATTTATATCTACATAATCTGTTTATGACGTTTGTGATATTTCATAATAATAACATAATATCTGATAACATTGATAAACAAACCTAATTCGTAGAGACCAAAACATTCAAGCAACCGAAGATCCTGAAATATACTCATGTGTTATAAAGTAAACATGTAACAAAGGATCGAACAAATAGGGATTAATTTTCGCTCTTTAGATACTGTATCTCTAAGGATTAACATTTTTGTGTATGTCATTGATTATATTTAATAATAATACAGCATAATATTATTATCAAGAATGTTAATATTGGATGCTAAGTAACGTTAGAACTTCATTATTTATTAGAAATTATAAAAAGTTGTTTAATTGATAGGATGTTAATGAACCTTGGATAGTACGAGCACGTGATAGTCAAAATACTTGTTTTAAAAATCTATTTTTATTTTTAATAAGTAAGCTACATACTACATTATATCAATATGAATGATTATAAAATGTAGTACCTTTTACATAATTACAAAAACATCATCGGTTACACTTAATAATACGATAGGTCGAAATATAATTTCAAATGTAATAATTATTATTATAATTTTAAATCACCTTTTTCAATCGTGACCAATACAATTCTCCCAAAAACATTTCCCAAAATAAATTGTAAAACAAGTTTTTCCATAATAAAACATGTCTTTACTAATTTCTGATAATGAAATACCATCGAGTCTATATATCGATTTCGTTCGACATAAGTCGAACTAGATATTGTGTAGAGATCTAAAATCCGTCCCTGCGTACGTGCCGCGCGAAACGCGAGCCCTAGGTATCTTGTTTGGGTGCGGGTAGGGCCGCCATGATTCACAATCACAGTAGGTTAATGACTTATTAGTCTGTTAGTTAATGTGGGATACACTTACATAGATTATATTATCATTCTTTTGTTACCTCCATGTGCGGAGTACAGGACATTAAATTGGTGTTTTTAGAATTTTCGTATCTTTGTACAATTAGCAGAACTATTGTTTCTCCCTTTGTCATGTAACATGTTTTATTTCCTCAGTTTTAGAAGTATACTTAACTACCTATTTCATAAGAAGATAAATTCAGGAATTTATAACTTCCTTGCATAAGTAAATTCTCATTTTTGTGGTTCATATTGGTAAATAAGTCAAAATAAGTAAGTACGTACAGGTAGGCTGCATACTATTCCTGGCTGCTACAGTTTTTAATTGGTATGTCACATGTGTATTTTTGAGTTTTTTGTTTGGCACGTATACGGAGTCTGCTTATGAGCAATTATTTATTTAAACTACTAATTCTATCACGAATTTAGGTTGGCCGGGTGTTGTAGCCAGAATTCATTCTTCACAAGTAACTTAAAATTTATAATAGGACTGAAATTTTACAATTTTTCCCATTTTCTCCGTCTGTGAAAAGGAAGTGCTTGTAAATGTCCTAAAATTTTGGGAATGTATCCAAATCTCATGGCTAACGTACGTGCGTCCGGTCCGATAATCGGGCGATCTAATTGCTTTGGTGATTTGTTATCTTCATTTCTGTATCTATTTAGAAACGAGGAAAGTTTTCGTGTTCCAGCTGGTTACGAAATCCGTGAACAGGACGCGGTTATTTTCCAACTGATCCAGAATTTTTGGATCGACGTTGAAAATACTGGAATTATTTAAAAACTATTGATGAAAATCTTGTAGTTTATCGTTAGCAGGCATAAGTTGTTGTGTAGGATAATTGATGAATAGGTGGCATTAGATAATTGGTGGCATTAGTGACTGTAATCTGATGCTGTGTCTACCACCCAATCAATCATCAAGGAGGCATCTTCCGGAGTACTTCCTTCTAATCTATGATCGACCGTGAAATTGTTTTTTGGTGTTTCGACGCAGTATTGGATAGCATAATCAGTAATAATAATAGGCCGGGCCCTTTGCTTCTATTTTGGCAGAAAATGTTATTTTAAAGTCTTTAAAGTTACTGATTTCCATATTGTCCATGGACGTAGGTGTCCGCCTGTCCACTGCCCACTTACCAACAGGCATCTCGCATCTGCATATTGTGTTATTTCGGGTAAAAGCAATGATATTATAATGTAAAAAAGAAGTAGATATGTCACTAGCGCGCCGACGATGAAGAGCGTAAGAACAGGTAATTAACCGTTCTGCACAGGGTGACCATATGTGGCAGGATCCTGCCATTTTGGCAGGATTTGCCCCTTATTTTAGCCTATGGCAGGATCAGTTGACGTTTTATAAAACTTGGCAGTATTTGGCAGATTTGAGGTGCTGAAAAAAATTCACTATCGCAACTTAAAATTCCGAAAATGGCAACCCCATAGACTAAATAAATTACATTATAAAATTATAGACGGATAATTCAAAACAAAATGTCGCTGGATTAAGGTCCCAAACAGGTAGATGTAGGACCTAGATCTATGGTCCCAAACTTGCGGACGTTGTATGAGTGCGTTCCTCTATGCGTGTGTGACATCGCGTATACCAGCCCTGGGAGATTTTCCCTAAAATTTAGGGAAAATTTTTTGATTTTACCTAAGTTTCTATTAGAATTTTACATAAAGCATTTTTTTTCAGCATGCTGTGCAGAAATTCCCTATATTTGTATATATTCCCTATATATTTATATTTGACCTATACATTGTATATCTATATATATAAAATTGAAAAGCGACACACCGCTGATTAAACAAAAAATCTCAGAAACTGCCGAACTGATTAAGATGAAATTTGGCAGGGAGATAGTTTATGCTAAGGAGACGTCCACTAAGAACGGATTTTTGGATATTCATCCCCTAAGGGGTACAAATAAGGGTTAGAAGACACTTTCATACAAACCAACTTTCTTAGTTTTAGATTTATAAATTTGAAATTTTTTATGTAGGTTTATAGTAATAAACAAAAGTTAACTTTAATATATTTTTTTGGAAAATCATCCCTTATAGGGTTAATTTACTGAATTGAACTTAGTAGGCAACTTCGACATTTTTGAAGTTAAAAACATGAAAATTTACATATTAGCTCCAGACTAGAAACGAAATTTGTGAATATTATGTTTTTTTGGAAAATCATCCCCTAAAGGGTTAATTAAGAGTGCGAAAGTTAGTATGGACACTTCGTCAGTTTTGAAGTACGAAGGGCGAAAATTTGTATATAAGCTTATAGTTAGACACAAAAAATAACTGTATCACTGTTTTCTCGAAATTCATCCCCTAAAAATAGGGGTTGGTAGCCAACTACATACAAATCAACTTCGCCAATTTTAGAGTTATAAATATGAATTTTTTTATGTAAGTTTATAGTAATAAACAAAAGTTAACTTTAACAATTTTTTTCGGAAAATCATCCCTTAAAGGGTTAATTTAGTGAATTTAATTTAGTATGCAACTTCGTCATTTTTAAAGTAAGAAGGGTGAAATTTTGTATATAAGCTTATAGTTAGACACAAAAAATAACTGTATCACTGTTTTCTCGAAATTCATCCCCTAAAAATAGGGGTAGGAAGCCATTTACGTATAAATCAATTTCGTCAGTTTTAGACTTATAAAATATGAAAATTTTTATGTAAGTTTATAGTTGTGAACAAAAGTTAATTTTAACACGGTTTTTTGGAAAATCATCCCTTAAAGGGGTAATTTAGAGGATTTAATTTAGTACGCAACTTCGTCATTTTTAAAGTTAAAAACATGAAAATTTATATATTAGCTCCAGATTAGAAACAAAATTTGGAAGTACATATTACGTTTTTTTTGGAAAGTCATTCCCTAAGGGGTTAATTAAGAGTGCGAAAGTTAGTATGGACACTTCGTCAGTTTTGAAGTACGAAGGGCGAAAATTTGTATATAAATTCAAATTCAAATTCAAATTCAAATTCAAAATCATTTATTCATGTAGGTATCATTGATACACTTATGCACGTCATTTTTTTAATTTACCATTTATATTTATAAGCTTATAGTTAGACACAAAAAATAAATGTATCGCTGATTTCTCGAAATTCATCCCCTAAAAATAGGGGTTGGTAGTCAACTACATACAAATCAACTTCGCCAGTTTTAGAGTTATAAAATAAAAGATTTTTTTTATGTAAGTTTATAGTAATAAACAAAACTTAACTTAGATTTTATTTTTTTCGGAAAATCATCCCTTAAAGAGTTAATTTAGGGGAATGAACTTAGTAAGCAACTTCGTCATTTTTTAAGTTAAGAATGGACAGGGAGCAGGAGAGGGAGAAGGAGCGGAAGAGGGAGATAGAGAGGGACAGGGAGCGGGAGAGGGAGTGGGAGCGGGACAGAAATCGGGAGAGGGCGCGGGTGTGGGCGGGAGAGGGACTGGGAGCGATAGAGGAAGAGGGAGAGGGATATGAAGTGGGAGAAAGACCTCGAGCGGGAAAGGGAGAGGGAGAGGTATATGTGGTGGGAGAAGGACCTCGAGCGGGAAAGGGAGAGGGAGTGGGACAGGAAGAGGGAGAGTGAGGGGAGTGAGACAGGGAGCGGGAGAGGAAAAGGGACAGGGAGCGGGAGAGGAAGAGGGCAAGGGGAGAGAGGGAGAGGGAGAGGAGAGGGAAAAGAAAAAAGTTAATGTTGTTTACTATTCCAAACCCGCTCCCGGAGGAATAATCTGTGATTGTATCGTAAGTTTCAGTATGTAAATTCCTAAATATAAGTACTTCAATATAAATGAACCTGTTTTTAAATTTTCTTTTGTAAGGGATAATAAATAATATGATAAGCATAATTTCCGCGTGCGAAGCTGCGGGCAACAGCTAGTATTTATATATATCTGACGACCAGTGTGGCGAAATGGTTACAATGTCAAATCGCCGCACCGAGGGTCCTGGGTTCGATTCCCAGCGAGGCGGAAATTTGAATGATGAGTTTGAATTTCTGTTCTCGGTCTGGGTGTGAATGTCCTTGTCTATGTTGTGTGTTGTCCATGGCACCCACGACACAGGGAATCCTAGTGTGGGGCTAAAAATATATGTATATACTGTATATTTATGTTATTATAGGTATTTATGTATGCATGTATATTTTTGTGTATTCTTGTTATAAAATTACTTATTCTGCAGATTTTAGTAATTATTCTAGAGTATGTATATATATTTCGTGTTGACACCTGCCATCAGCTATTTCCACATCCACCGGGTTGACTGGTGGACAATGCCATTAGGCATTAAGTTTACCCTTTGTTTATTCTTTTTAAGAGGTGACATAAACATGTAAATAAATAAATAAATAAACCTGGCGTTATGTATTGTAAAACTTTAAAACAAATGTTAAGGTCGATGCGAAAATCTTTTGAAAATTTTATTTTCATTTAAAATAAACAATTAAAAAATTATAAAATTTTAGAAAGAATCACGTGACTACGTACCTACGCGCCACGATTGGTCGCCATGTTTGTGACGTCATAATAGGTATAATTAAAGGAGTCACTAAAGTACGGTGTCAACGACTTTTACACGTGAAGTTTTGTAAATTTAATAAGTATTAAATGATTAATTCTATATTAAAACCAAACAAAGATATGCTAAATCGTATGAATCAAGTTATGTATAGAGACGAAAAATGATATGATGCTAACTCTAGTGTTTAATAAAAAAATATATAAGTACATATAATTTTTTTTTTGTATAATACAACGGTAAACAAAGTTGGCAGTATTTGGGCATTTTTCATTTATCAGACTGGCAGGATTTGGCAGGTTTTTCAGCAATGTGTGGCAGGATCTGTAATTTAAATATGGTCACACTGGACTTCTGCACGTAGTCGCTCTGTGAGTATAAGATGATACGCACGTAGGGTTGCCAGGTCGTCAAACCAAATAGCCGGACATACCAGCCAGTTTGGCCGGACATTTGGGTAAAAAGGCCGGACACCCTAAATTATTGAGGATTTTGTGTCTTAGTATTAACACGATAAAAAATTTGTGGTGTCCTCCAGGCCTTTGTGATAATTTACCATAAATATTAAATTTTAATAAAATAAAAAAAATTTATGAGAACCAGTCTTCTTTAGTACAATCAGTCATTACTATTATTTACTAAGGGAAAACAAAACAACAAAAACAAAATATACAAAACAAAGCTTCTCCACTAATCAATAAATTTTAAAATATCAAAACAACAATAATATTACCTACATAAAAAACTACAATTGGCTATTAGACAATTTTTGGAAAAATATTTTAAAATTTTCGTAGTTTTATTTTATACCTCTTACAATATTTATTTTTCTCATAAAAGTGTTATATAGTAGGAAAAAGATAACTTTTAATCCATTAATTTTAAATTCGCGCGAAAATAGTCCGCCATCTGTCACTTGCTAGCTGTGACGTCATATTTCAATTAACAAAAGTTTACGCTCTAACTATGAAGATATTTTAAGTGAAAAACTTACACCTTTTTCACTGGAATTGTGAAAATGACAAGCTACAAGACGTGTGCAGTGCCTATGTGTAGAAGTACTACAATTAAACCTGACAAATTGTTTATACCTACACGTTCCTAAATGCCCTCAACGTCGAAAGCAGTGGTTACAATTAGCACGTCGAGACCCAGAGTTAACATCTGTTATATCAGCAATATTTTTTGTGAGGACCACTTTGATGTTAGTATTTAGAAGAAATCAACTTAGCCTCTGATTTACTAAAAAACCAAATTAAACCTAACCTAATATTGTTCATAAACATAATCTATAAGTAATTTAAAATCATTATTAATATGGTGTCGTAAAGGGGGCGTTGAGGAAAAACTTAGAAAAAAATCCCCCTGTGACCACTTAGCAAGACTGACCAATTTTACTTTATTAATTTCAGCTATCAGTACTTACAAGGAGGTTTTTGCATTCTGAAACTCGGTGAGCAAAAGTCAGGGTTACACGCAAAGAAATTTGCGACCATAAATGAATCAACTTGAGGCAAATTCGCACTGTCAGCTTTTGTATAGCCTGACTCCATTTTACAAAACCTCTCAAAAACACAAATCAAAATATATCTTATTAATTTTCTCACAATCAGTAAATTGACTGTGCAACACACGATATAGTTAGTAGTACACGACGCTTTATTTATTGAAGTGTGACGTCATAACATGCTCAATCATGGCCGCCCGCGTTTCGGTTCTCGTATCCACAGGTAAAAAAACTCAAATCTATTTTTCAAAAGTAAAAATATTTACAATTTATTTTCATGCAAGAAACGTATTGTATAATTATTGTTTACCATTAAGCAACCATATTTAACACATTTTCATATTTTACCGTGACAACTGTCAAATAGCCAATTCGAGGTATGAAAAAATGTTAAATACAAAAGTCGTAGAGAATTTTCTCTACAATATTGATAATAAATAGCGTAAAACCCACAGAACATCTAATAATTAGTTAGAAAGGGCATAGCGCGTAACTTGTACGAGAACCACTGTCGCCGTTATGATCCCCTCCATTTGCTTACTACTACGAAAATGAACAAATACGCACGAGAGTCGTTATGTGTGCGTGAGAGGCGTGACACTGTAGCTAAGGATTGACTGACGTAAACTTTTATCGGTATTTATTTTCGTAAGGTCGATAGATGTGTAAAATAAAGGTTTACCTTAAATCCATAAAAAATATCATATTTATTGGAAAAAATATAGGATATTGGAAACTCGCTACGTATGTCAGATTCAGATTCATTTGTTCTTCATCATACTTATTTTATTATAATAATATATGTAATATTTATCTTCAAGGCAAGAGTGAATAGGCTTTTGCTAATTTAGTTCGTTTTACCACCCATGACTACATCGCCACTTACCATCAGGTGGGATTGAGGTCAAGCATTAACTTTTAAGATATAAAAAATTGGATTAAAAAAATTAAAAACATAAAAGAAATAGGATGTGAAATACGTCAATGTTCTTTCAAACTATATTTCAATGCATAAAATATTAAATTTATTTGGCCACATGTACATTATTTAAGAAAGTTGTTTTTATTATAACTTCGAAAGAATCTATCGAATATCGATGTCATCTTTTACTACGCCCAACGCTAGAGCTGCTACTACTACGTAATACATTACGCGTTCTCATTGATGTGTTAAAAATGATGAGCGCATGAAGCCCGCAATGTATATTTTTTGGGCAAATAATCATTTGTAGGACATTTTTAAAGATTTAAACTAAAATATCCTAGTTTTTTACTTATCGATGAAAAGAAACGCTTCCTTTGTTTATTTTGAGCATTTCGCTTCTTGCACGGCAAGTAATTACCGCACATGTAGGCATTTTTATGTAATTTAGTCGCAGTATTTCGCAGTACTTTTCTCCGTTGGAGTTCGCGAGTCACTAAACAGCGCGATCGCGTGTTTTTGAGGATCCTGCACGTTTGCTCATAATCTTGGCGCGCCTGCCACGCCCACAACTCCTTTCTAACTAATTATTAGGTGTTCTGTGGTAAAACCCATAGAAAACGAGATATTTGCAAAAAATATAAAAAATAATCGATTTTTGTGACCACCCCTTGATTTTAAAACATGCAACCATCCAATTATATGTGAATTTTGAGAACAGTTTTAGGATGCCAAAATACAAGTTTTTACGTGGTTTTTACTGGGTATGTTGATTTTCCGAGATTTCCACCGAATTTGGCCTAATTTAACTGGACTATAAATACAAAGTGACTTTGCGACTAACCATCGTAGAGTCAACTTAATACAAAGTGACTCTATGGAGGCAGTCAGTCCTGGCTCGCAGTCCGCAGAGGCGTGCGCGTGCAGTGCACCGTGCGGGGCAGAAATGACGATGTGCTCTCGCACCGCTCGCTCGAACAACGACGTGACTAGTCGAATGCAAAAAGCCTAACAAAACCGGACAGGCCGGACACCGTTCAATTTGGCCGGACAAGCACTCAAAAAGCCTAACCCTGTCCGGCTTTATCCGGACGTCTGGCAACCCTATACGCACGCTTTTGTGTTGTCAGAAGTGCTTGACATTTGACATATAGCGTTAAAATGCCTTCGTGTATTATTGCAAATGTGATTGGTGTAGTGAAATAAAAGATAAATGTGTGTTTTTGTAGCTCTTTTCGGAACAGATTTTTTCGTTGATTTGTAAGGGCATAACGTATAGACTATATTTTTTTTCTGCCTTAGCAATTTTAGAGGCGATATCATCGCGAGGAGTGCATTGCAAACTACTTACATATATTGGCTTGTAAGGAAAAACATTATCAAGTTGTCCATCATACGAGAGTACTTTAATTTTTATACATAAACCAATGTGACTGCCTTAGCCAGTCGATAAACAAGTTAAACGTACGATGATTAAGGGGCTAGCTAGATAATGCATGGGCCACACCCCTTTCGGCTAAATTGTATTTGATCAGCTGGCACTTGATGGTGATACACTACATAAATATAAAAAACTATGCCTCGAGGTATAGATAAAAAAATACCCGTCAGTACGAGTATTCTAAAAAAAAAAGAAAACTTATATAATCATTCTCACGTCCTTTTTTTAAAGAGGAAATCTAAAAGAACCCGAATTATAGAGAGTGTTATAGTAGTGTGTAGTAGAGTGTATGCGAGTGTATGTGGGATTACACACACTAAAACTAAAATAGGTATATAATTATTATGTCCAATACACAGATTAGGGAGTACAATGTGAATTGCGGACATTAGATGTTAGTGTGAATGAATAAATAAAAATTTCGTTCTTTGTTATTATGTACTGGTTCTTAATGTAGATGAATCGCTATTCAGAATCACCTTCTAATTAGACACCTACCAACCAATGAATTTGTGGTGCTTTCTTTATAATAAAGTTAATAAACATACCTTATTTTTATTATTAATGCTTAATTTGAAATTATGATAATATTAGTCTGAACAATAAATATTATGTCATATAAGTTAACATAATAGGTACAGTAATAAAAAAATAACTGATTTCAGCCCCAATCCCAGTCCCAGTCCCAGTCCCATCCTCATTAATAGGTACAATAAACATACACATGAAAGAACTCTCGTGCTAAGTAGCTCTTTTATAACATTTTTATATCAAACGAAAAGTCGTCGGTCCCATTCACCTGCAAGGGGTGAGGTGAGGGTCGTTGCCCCGCTCGAGTCATTGACCCCGTCAGCTGGGTCATGTTTGACCCAGATTCGATATGACAGCTCATTACGTAAAACTTCCACTCATTAACTTACACGTGTCGAGTCAGATGTGACGTCAAAATTGTATTATTCGGTTAACGAAAGTAAATCAATGCTAATACTTTATTGGATGAGTTGATGTCTATAGTGTCTACTGTCTGTGATGGTAAGTGGAAGTGGCTATCGTCGCCCATGGACATAAGCAACACCAAACGCAGTAATGCGTTGCCGATTGCTTCGGTGTTGCTGGGGTATATGGTAATATTGATTTTAATTGTTAATTAATACCGTTATTACTATTACTATTTTCCATGGAGTTCTAGATGGATTCGTCATGGACTCGTCATGTTCCGGCTAGGGGCTTGAGAGCCAGTTCTTTCTTTCTTTTTCCTCTCTCTTCTTGGCCGGCAAGCATCAGTGATGCCTTTGGTGTTGCTGATGTCCATGGGTGACGATAACCACTTATCAGGTGGATCATCAGCTCGTTTGTCGGTTAAAAACCATCAGGTTCCTTAAAACTCTGTCTTATTTCTATCTTTTCAGCTATTCACACAAGAAACAAGAAACTTGTATAAAACTGCTACATCTATGGTCATCGCCTAATCGATGGTAACGTTTCAATTGCATTAATTAAATTACACAATCAAATAGGTATGTAATTGAATTGTATTATTACGTCAAGGTATGTTGAGAATGAATGGCATTCCTTGCTGGAGGTGAATGTGAAAGAGGCCAAAGAACTATGAGTCACTTATTGAAAGTAACCAGCCATTAGTACATAGGTAGCTGATGATCTTAGACCGTATGTTTTGTATCCATATGGCAAAAAAATAGTAAAAGAAACAAAAAATTCAACTGCTTCAACTGCGTAAAAAACTAAAAAGAAAAAACAAGTCCAGTATAAATGTTGTTAAATGTAATACTGAACAACTACTTCAACCAATCAAATCTTGTTTGTATTTTCCCATACAACCCTGTATTTAAATGGTTCCCGACTGTCAATCCTTCTATGGTGTACTTGTTCAGTATTACTTTTCATTACAACTACTGGGCTTGTTTTTTTCTTTTTAGTTTATTTTACGCAGTCGGGTTTTTTGTTTTTTGATTTTTATTTTTTCAATAAGTATAAAAAAGCAGCAGACAGGAGCTATTGCCGGAGAACTACAGGAGAAAACTATGAACTGTGGACCCCTGAATTGTTTATGAACACTGGTGTGTCTACGACCAGGTAGGTACCTACTTAATTAAATTCCTAGGACTTAGTCAAAACTCAAAGGAAACAAAGTATAATAATCTTAAACTAAAATTAAAAAATCCCCCGACAGTTTTATTTACACGAAACATAGCTAAGAACACTCGATTGTCAGCTTTCAAACAAAAAAAAACTAGATCAAAATCTGTTCATCCGTTCGGGAGCTACGACGCCACAGACAGACATACAGATACAGAGACACGTCAAACTTAAACACCCCTCTTTTTAATCAACTTCAAAAAAGGAGGAGGTATTCAATTCGACTTTTTTTATATGTTTGTTACCTCAGAACTTTCGACTGGGTGAACCGATTTTGATGATTCTTTTTTTAACCGAAAGCTGGTGCTTCTCATGTGGTCCCACTTAAATTTGAGCTAGATCTGACAAGTAGTTTTTAGCTTGTTTGACTTATTTTGAAGTCGGTTATTTTTTCTTGGTAAAATTCAGATTATTTTTCGTCGGGTGTTAATAGTACATTATGATACAAGTGTGGTGTGGTGGTCATTACAATCGAGGTGATATTGCACAGCGCGAGCCGAAGGCGAGTGCTGCAAGAAAACCGAGAGTGTAATGACCAAACCTCACGTGTGTCATACGACGTTTTTCAACACACTTACGAGTAAAAAAACAAATTTTATAGTTATTAAACGGAAAGTTTGTTAAAAATG
The DNA here is from genome assembly GCA_911387775.1 of Thymelicus sylvestris. Classification (NCBI taxonomy): domain Eukaryota; kingdom Metazoa; phylum Arthropoda; class Insecta; order Lepidoptera; family Hesperiidae; genus Thymelicus; species Thymelicus sylvestris. The sequence goes on along the minus strand of OU426891.1, from coordinate 15,160,435 downwards.
GCGCGCTCCGCGCTGATTTTTTTTTTCTGCGCGCGGCGTGTTAGCTATGCGATTGGAGCGTAGGCACGAACAATTACGCTAAACAGCCAAAACGCAAAATGTAAAAAAATCTAATATTTATGTATTTATGAATTAGTTTCACGTTGAATTATTAATTAAAGTAAATAAGTTGTTGAAAATTTATCATATTCAAGGTGGTACACTTCTTTTTTTTACAAAAATAGTGTTATTTTTAGTCTTATGTTGAAACGAAACGTATCTAAGTCAAAACTTTTTTCCGAAATTTAAAAATAAAACTATAACCCGGCTAAGTTAAGAGCAAATAGAATGCATAAATAATATCTTTCAGTAAGGTACAAACTTAATTTGATGGAATATAAAATAAAACACTAGTGCGATAAAGAAAAAAAAGCACAAGTGTTTAATACCATGGTTTATGAGTGTAAAAGCCATGTGATAAAAACCAATTTATGAGCAAGGGTGTTGAAAAAAGATTTAAAAGGTAACAAGTATAGAAGTAACTTTTTAGATAACAGGTAAATAGAAATAGGTAACGCACAGTGAAAATATTACAACACTTACGTAATAACTTCGCAGTTGAATTTGTTTATCTTGTTTATACGTCTTCAAGGTCCCTCGGTCTCTATTGCCTTTTATCTAGTCATACGTTTCATGGATACGTACATTTTATAGAATAGAATTACTAAATAAACAATGTATTACTGGGAAGAGTCAAGAGGCGCGAAAGGAATACTTACGCCCAAGTGTAGGAGGAATCTCTTTTTACTATGCTTTTTACTCGAATTGGGGCTGTAGCATGTACGTACCTACATACCTCCCAAGTAGCACGCGGGGCTGTATAAGGGCTGTCTAAGGGTTCACATGTGAACTATAAGCGGTAAGTCAGCTGTATATGAGCTGTAGAGCACGCTTTACAGCCCTTATACGACTGATTTGGGCACAAGTTATACAGCCTTAAGTTCACATAGCTGCATAGTAGCAGTATAACAGCATTTAAATAGTAGTAGGTTAACATTACACTCTTATACAGACCTTAGCTGTATATTAGGTTAACATTACACTCTTATACAGACCTTAAACAGCTTTAAGCGTATTTTTCGCCTTTATACAGCTAATACATCACAGGTGAACTCATATAAGAGTGAATTAATGCTTTAAGTTCACTTGTACGCTAAATGTGAACTCTTATTCAGCCCCGCGTGCTACTTGGGCTATTACCTACATAATACGGAAGCACCCACGGAATGATTCTGAATTCTAGTACGGACATACGAACATGAATACGAACACGGAATGCCATGCAAAAATGCTCCCATGCTTCGTAAATTGTCCGGAGTTGAGAAAAGACTTTTTATCATACAACGTGTAGACGTAACAATAAAATTATTTATTTGAGGATCCCGTAGGTCCGTAGCCAAGTTGGCAATAACGCTGTCTACGAAATGAGAGGTACCGTGTTCGATTCCCAACCGGGGTAAGAATGCAAGATTGCATGAATGCAGACTTCTCTGGTCGTGGATTTGTCTTTGTTATCGTAATACAACGTATATTATTAATTCAAATTCCTAATTATTTTTATTCGAACTACCTATTTGTGCGTTACTCGAGCACGAGTTCGCAATTCGCATTGTCGAGGTAGATATCTATCTATCTATAGTTATAGGTACCTATTGCCCCTGTATCTATTTTGTGTTCGTGTTTTATCATTTTCATTCAGGTAAAATTATTCACATCACTGATTTGAATAAATTATCTATTAAATGAAATGCCAAAAATATTAAACGTTACGTAAGTGACGTGGTCTATTAACATTTAAGCTTTTATAAATTATGATCCGGATGTAATAATACATAATAGGTATAGGTATTAACCTACCACATACCAATCACATAATATTATCAAATTTATAAGGACGATTATTTTTATAAAGTATATTACTATTAATTAACCAATCAGGTTTAAGTTTCATCGCGTTTTGATTCGATTCTAAAAGTAGCACACCATACTTTTCAATAATACCAAAATTCAGACCAATTGGGGGCATGGGCTATAGGAAGTTTATCCGAAAAAGTGACTATTATTACTATGTTATTAATTATTTTTCACTTTAATAATAATTAATCGATTGCACATAATACAAAAAAAATATATAATTATATGAGTATGACCTGTATGACCTACTACAGCTAGTACCGTACCTACTACCTACTAGTACCGTTTTACATTTTACTATATATACTGTATATCAGAACATTGCCTGCGCTAACATAACATGCATTGAATCACTTATTAGCATAGTATAATGATTCCATTTCGTTGCATCATGCAATGAATAGCAGAACAGAAATGAACGGAGTAATGAGTGTGTTGACACTAGAGTTGGAAAATTTCGCTCTGTCTAACATCAGCAGAGTGGCGCAGTGGAAGCGTGCTGGGCCCATAACCCAGAGGTCCGTGGATCGAAACCACGCTCTGCTATGCCAACGCTATCATTTAAATTTTTGTGATGCTTTTTATAATTTAATATTTTTTGCTAAACATTTTTGCGTTAACTATAAATAAATCCTTAATCCTTACACATTATTTTTAATACATTTAAAAAATTATTGCAAATTAGAATAAGGATTTCATTTTTATAATAATTATGTTATGTAGGTACTAGGTACTGTGCACGCAGGTAGGTATACTTAGGTATATGTATTTAGATAGGATTAAGTATATATTTTTTTAATAAAATGATAGTGGGATATCGTTTAAGTTGTTTTCTATATTCGCAGGTTTAAGTATTATTATTTTCAGCGATAATTTTAATGGCTTATATTCAGTTCAAAGACAATTTTTCTTTAAAAATAAAGTTACTAGTTATGGGAAAATTTCAATTATTATAATAAAATTTATAATGTTCTCAAACCCCCTTTTCAGGACACACAAATATTGAAATTCTTCCCTCACTTCTTTTCGGCTCTCCCTCCCCAACCATACTTCCCTGTTTGCCTGCAGCAGTCAAAAAACTAAGGGTGAGACCAGCTATAAAGTGATCTAGCCCTAAGAGGACTTAAACAGATCTAGGTACGACCCTACGAAAAAAAAATTGACTCAATCCCTCCAATAGCTAATTGTAAGATTTGTAAGTATGTAGTTAACTAGTTACTTATTATACCTATGAAATGTAAGCGTGAAGCGAATGCATGGCGCTCAGAATAAAGAATAAACCATGCCGTATCTCCACACCTGTATCTCCTGACCACAACTACGAACCGCAAGAAACTTACTCACGGGATTACGAGATGTATTTAAAAATATTGCTTTCTCCATAGGTATCAACTGTCACCAACTACACTTTTTTATGTAAAATGTCAATAAATCAAGGAGACGCGTCACCTGTAAATTAAATGGTTACCGTCCCACATGCACATCAAACATCTCGAAATTCGAACACCATAGGCCATCACCGTTGCATTGCCTGCCATGAAATGAAAGTAATTAACACAAAGATAGTTTAATTGAGTAATATTTCAAATATATCATCAAAATACTCCACGAAACCACAAAGAAGTCATCGTAAGGAGTCATCTATCCATAATAAAAATAAGTTCTACCATATAGGACGCTGTATTTATGCACAAGTTATGGCAGGCAAATAAAAACAGTAAACCCCTCGCCTCTATGCCACATTAAATCCTGATAAAATGAACGTGCAGTGTCACGGCTATGCAAATTATGTTATGCAGAAATTATTTACAATGTTGCTAATATGGCAACCGATCCAATGGAGTAGCGTCAAGAAAATATTGCATTGCTTAATAATGTTGTTATAACTCCAAACTGTAGTTTGTGTCGCCGTAAATAAATAAGTAACAAATAAATAAACGCTTACACACTCATACCCGTAGGTTTTTACCCGTTTAGACTTTTACAGGTTGGCATGGACGACATAATATAACACAAAAACACCCATGAGTGCCCATGACCCGAGTACAAATATGTATCTGCCACGTAAATATCTGCTCTGGCCGTGAATCGAACCCGGGACCCCTCGCAGGTCGCTACCAACTAGGCTACAGGGTCGTCTTGTATTCGCCATCCATTGGTGAGTCTTGGCTCTAGTCTTACCATTAGTTTTGATTCGTGTGAATATGATGGAGACAGGTTCTTCATCTCTTGCTTCAGACTTTCTTCTCCCAAAAACTGTCGATAACAAATAACTATAGGTACTTGTAGCTGACGTAAATACAAATAGTAAGTATTGGTGAACAATACGGAGCAACAGCATACCATCAATAAGCGGGTCATGGATTGTAAACAACAGCCCAGGGATACAGACTGGATTATAATTGCATACTTTGTAAAAATAAAATAAAAAAAATAAAAAACAAAAAACACGACTGCGTATGATAAAACTAAAAAGAAAAGACAAGCCCACAGTGGTTTAGAATGTTGTAAAAGTAATACTGAACAACTACACCAAAGAACTTCTATGACCGAAGGATTAGAACAGTCTTATAGGTTTAATTAGGTCTTCTCCATAACCCGTGTGGCGCAATGGATACCATGCCGGATCGCCGCACCAAGGGTCCTGGGTTCGATTCCCAGCGAGGCGGAAATTTGAATGATGAGTTTGAATTTCTGTTCTCGGTCTGGGTGTGAATGTCCTTGTCTAGTGTGTTGTCCATGGCACCCACGACACAGGGAATCCTAGTGTGCGGCTATGAGTGTGAAGCGTTATTTATATTATTATTTATTATAAAGATCATTTTATCACTGCGCAATGATCGATGCTCTAGCGGAATCTGAGAGCGTTGGTAACAATTATGATACTTATTACGTGTCAGTGTAACAGCGTAGGTAGCGAAACCTTTTCGAGTTGCCTATTATCCATTTGACCATCATGTCATGACGTTCATGTCGCCTACGCTACCTCGACTGTGATATCATTACCATCCTTTTACATTACCATCCTCACGTTACTTCTATTTCTTGTGCTTCTATTCCCTTGTGTATGCGAGTAGAAATAGAAGCAAAATGGGTAGCTAGAATTTGTCAAATCTTGCAAGCTGCAAGCTTAATTACTTTGAACCACCTTTTATCCTATGGAGTTGAACATTTCCACATCTTCGGGATATCTATTCTGTGGTAATAGCAAAAAATAAGTAAGAAAATTGTTTCATTTTATTTTCTACTCCACTAAATATAACCCAAATCATGGCCGATTGCTATTAAAATGGTCTTATTTTTATAATATCATTGCTTGTAGACCATTGGTCTAATAAACGTCATGTACCTATTTTCCAATATCCGGCATTTTTTGCAACCATAATCAAATTAATCCGCCTGCATTATCAATTTTGAGAATCACGAGTTTTGAATAATCGAAACGTTCTGAAAATATAGAATATAGATATTATAATAACAACAATCCCGTAAAATAGATAATAATGTTTTTGTTATTCTGTAAACGTCCACATTGTTATCTTAGAAACAAAGACTTGGCGAAACAAAAAATACTACCTATTGTGATATTATATTTATGCTTGGAATTATCTTAATGCCACGTTTTATTATACCCAAGTAAATGATGTGAGTAGGTATATTTTTATATGACATGTAAGTAGATATTTTTGTTGATAGGAGTGTCTAATTACTAATTTTGTTATGTAATAACTAATAAGCTATGGTAATGAGCATCATTCTGTTGTTTTTGTTGTTGCTATCAGTTTGCACAGGGTTATCAATAGCGACTAATCTCGATGAGCGATGAACAAGATAGCGTTTTAGCCTATTTATGTTAAGACAAGGCCGCTTAGGATAACCTCTTTCTAATATAAAGAAAAATATTGTTTTGTGGTCCTGTATCTATTCTAATGAAAGTAGAAAGCTCACACAGTTACATTCCAGCCCGTTAGTATTCTAAGATTCCCGCACTAATTGTAAGATTTTTCGTGTTGCGTGTGGCAAGGGCACACATAAATTCTGTGCCTCCTGTGATAAGTGATACGAGTGAAAAATAGACACTTTATAGGAGGACGAAAACAAGTTTAAAAAAATTCTAGTTCATAAACTAAGTGAGCTAGGTGTAACATGAGCACCTTCTTTTGTAGATAAAAACATTTACTGTCACCGTACATTTAGTTTTGTGTAGTAAATATTATAATATTAAAGTAATTTATTTATTTATTTAAACTTTATTGATATAATATAACTGATTAGGGTACAATTCTATATAGAATCATATAGAATTGTACCCCAATCAGTATTGGTTTATAGTGATATAACTCTAAATAAATCAATATTCACGATAAATAGGTATATTGAAAAATAAAATGTGAAAATGAGTATCAATCGCAGTTATAGCTCAAAGCACAAAAATTATCTGTAGAGCAATTATTTATAGGGGTTACAACTTTAGATATAATAATTATTATATTCACGGTTTTTTTGCCAAAACAGTGTGCACTTATACCAGTTTGCACAAAATTATCTCCAAATCTATAGCAGATAGAAGAACGTGAGTTAGACCAAAAAAATCGTGATTTTTTCTTATACATTCTATGTTAAAATCACAAAAAGGATACAACACGACTTAGATCACTTATCAGAGGAGGCACAGAATTAGACATGTGACCAATCAATAAGATATTGTCACTATTGTCAGCCCTGGTAGCGTATTTCTGGAGGCGGTGCTGCCTCGAAACGCGCACGGGTTTGTTCTGAGGGCTTGTTACGTAATTCTCTTTCCAAACTAGTGATCAGTTCAAGAAGACACGCGTCCTCAACTTTGTCACAAAGGTGACAAAATTAATTTTCAGTTTTTGTAACATTTTTTGTTACAATACTGAATATCCAATGTCAGGCAGTGTAGCTATTTTACACTATTTAGTTTTACTTTTTTACATGGTATTTGTGCACATAAAACTTTTTAAATCTTTTTAATCTGTTTAGCTATTTAAATGATTGTTCAACCTTGACCAAGATTCGAACGTGAATAACTCGATCGCACACGGCAACGTGACGAATTACTTATAAACGCGTGTTTCTAGATTTTAACGACATTAAAATGATGAAAAGCAAGAGTGATACCTATGTAAAGGCTTCAACCTGCACGGGTTACCACATGACGGGATTTTTCAGGACAAGTTTGGAATTTTAGATCTGTCAGGGAAATAGAGAAAATTTTAACAGAAAGAGAAAAATATAGGAAATAAAAATTAGTTAAAATTTTACTACACAATACATAATAAATTGTGTTGTATGAATCAAATGTCATAGTTTTAAGTGCTAACTATCGAGACGAAATTCCTGGGTTGGATTTCTGGACGGAACAAAATATTTGTAATGAAGATAGAAATAACATAATCGATACAAATAAGTCGAGACTCGAGACTGCTACAAAATTATCACAAAAATTATTTGATGAGGAAATAATTGTGAAAAAATGAAAGCTAAAAATACATCGACGGAGCAAAAAATTAACGCAATGATATTTTTGCTTGCCAAAAATCGCGATCGAAGTGCAGACTAAAAGCAATGAAATATTGGACCGTTCAGCGTCCAGGGCGAATCAGAAAGGGTTCTCAGACTTCTGTAAACGTACTTCGGGAAAATGTTCATCACATCTGCATAGAAGGGAAACCTAGAACGGATCTGATTGTGAGAATATGCGAAGTTGAACCATTTATCTATAATTATTGCAACTTGTAGCTTGTGAAACCTTCGCCTCGCTTCTGGAAACATCTAAATATTGTTTTTTTGAATTACGCTTTTTTTCAAACTCTTTCCAAAGGTCTGAAACGTCATGAGGTAGATAAATAGTTTGATTTAACTTGGCACATCTCCAAAAGAATGGCAAAGAAAACCGTGAGTTTTGAACCGAGCCCTGCACATTACTGTCATTACTGTGTATTACTACAGATGGGTTACTTTTCTCTGCAGGTGACTGTATTTACTACGCAGTATGATTTCTAGACCAGGTAACGTGCTCGTAGAATGTAGATTCTTTTAGTTTGGTAGTAGGGTGTTTCACCTTGCACGGAACATCTATTTTCACTCATGGTCAGGGGCCCGGTGTACGCGATACATGTAATAAAAATACTGTATCTACTCGTATTATTAACAAACAAATTAAATGTTTTAGGTAACAGCTACACTACAAAACAGAAAATCAAAAGAGATTGAATATTGAGTTGAAAGTGAAAAGTCCAAGAGTTATTTAAGGATGTTAAGTTGGCAACGTTGGCAACCATAATATTATTGTTAACTTAAGTAAGTTATTTATAATGATTTATGAATTTGAACATGCAATGAATTTAGGTATGTACAATGTTGTTCCTCTATCTATCTTACATGGAAACAAGCCAAAAAGGAAAAGAGCTTCTTTTTGTATGCGACAAAGTCTAATATAAAACAAAAAAAAAAGCGGCCAAGTGCGAGTCGGACTCGCCCATGAAGGGTTCCGTAGCAGCAAGTAACATAATATAAAAGTTCTTGAAGTTCGTTGTAACTTTGATCGAGGTAAATTGTGGTTTACGATTTATGACGTATTAAAAAAAACTACTTACTAGATCTCGTTCAAACCAATTTTCGTTGGAAGTTTGCATGCTAATATACATCATATATTTTTTTTAGTTTTATCATTCTCTTATTTTAGAAGTTACGGGGGGGGGGGACACACATTTTTCCACTTTGGAAGTGTCTCTTGCGCAAACTATTCAGTTTAGAAAAAAATGATATAAGAAACCTCAATATCATTTTTGAAGACCTATTTATAGATACCCCACACGTAAAAAAATGAAATGGGTTTGATGAAAAAAAAATTTTTGAGTTTCAGTTCTAAGTATGGGGAACCCCCAAAATTTATTAGTTTTTTTCTATTTTTGTGTGAAAATCTTAATGCGGTTCACAGAATACATCTACTTACCAAGTTTCAACAGTGTAGTTCTTATAGTTTCGGAGAAAAGTGGCTGTGACATACGGACGGACAGACAGACAGACAGACAGACATGACGAATCTATAAGGGTTCCGTTTTTTGCCATTTGGCTACGGAACCCTAACAAGAACTCGTAAAAATTAAATGCAATAGTAAAATTATTCCAAATAAAAAAGTAATATCATTTTAAACAGATCCGAAAACGAGACTGACGGAGAAAAACCAGTATGATTAAAAAAACGCATTTGCAAGAGTAGCTTTCCACGACGACATTGAATTATCTATGAGTGAATTCATGTGATCAGGCGATTGACAGGATTACGAGAATTTTGAACTATCAATTTTCCATTGCTTGATCTGATCGAGAACTATATACACATTTAGGTACTGACTTTGCAATGTAGCTAGTGGTTCCTAATGGTTTAGCACTTGGAGCTGTTCGGCTTTACGTACAAAATGACGATGACATCATGTTTGCCATATTTGTATAAACTTGTTATGGTGTGCGCGGTGATTCTGTTGAATTCGGTTGTTTATAGAATTATACCCGAAGAGGTTTTTTTACTTGTTAATTAGTTTTTTGTACATGCGTAGTAAGTGGGTAATTATTATATTAATTAACGATACAGTGAAGTACTCAAAGCCCAACGACTTGTGTCGATTTGAGGGTGTGGTCGGTAGTCGGATGAGTAATTGCCAGTGGTTTTTTTAATGCTTCCTTTTTTCATTTTTAAGGGACGTAAACAGGTACGTCAGTCCCAGTTCGTATTAGGTATTAAAAACAAGGGTTCAGATTTTACTTCGGAACCCTAAAAAACAGTCAAGTTAAGCTATTTCAGATTCAGAGGCCTTTGGACGGCATACTTCAGTCACGGGATTGGCCACTGATCTCTCCACCAATTTGTAGTGGAGTCATGCAATGTAATAATGATCTACGTCTCTTCAATTACAAAGAGAGACCCCGTTCTAAAGTAGGACCGACCCATCTGGACGTCACCGTCAATATCACTCACACGACGGGATTCCATCAACCACCTAGGAAGCTTGCGGAAAAATAGAACCTCCGAACTGGATGCTGCTACCTGAATTTCGAAAACAATACAAGCCACGCCAAGTTTTGCGAACCATACCGGCCTCGCAAGTCTCCCCATCCCGAGAAAGCGTCATCATCAAATTGCCAGACAAAAACGAAATTAATTACCAAGAAAAAAATAGCCGACTTCAAAATAACTCAAAAACTACTCGTCAGATCTAGCTCAAATTTAAGTGGTAGGTACCACTTGAGAACCACAAGCTTTCGATTAAAAATGAATCATCAAAATCGGTTCACCTAACCTAGTCGAATTGGATACTTCCTACTTTTTTGAAGTCGTTAAAAAACACAAAAAAATACAGTCGAATTTAATATCTCCTCCTTTTTTGAAGTCGTTTAAAAATAAATTAATATTAAAAATAAGTTATTAAGTAAGTTTTGGACAAGACCAATCACGATCCATTCAAGCAGTACCAACCAACAACAGCAATCTTGATACTTTAAGTTACAAATGTGTTTTTCTTTCATTCTATTGCTCAGAGATCACTAATGCCCTTGCACATCTGAACTGTTTCCTGGTCAAATTATATTAAAATATTTGAAGGCTCTAGAGGTTTAGAGGAAGAATGCTTGCCAACCAGACATAATAGAACCTCACCATCAAGTATGAGAACCGCCGTGAAAAATCGATATTGAATGTGATAATGATATTATTATTAAAATAGTATAAGTTAAAATATTAAAAAAAACGCCTAGTATCAAAAAAGCTATCACGATATACCTCCTCGGCTCCTGATATCCCAGAGTTTTAAAACGTGTCAGACACCACGCAATAGAAGTTCCTCTATCTGAAAAAAGACAAGAGGATTGAACATTAATACTAAACCTTGGGAAATATTAACATCTATCTTCTTTTTACATGCTTTTGAATATATACAGGTACCTACTTACTTATTTTTGTTTGCCATAAAGTGATCCGAATAAAGATGTTTGTTCTGCCCCTGCTTACTCGTGTCCGTTGTATCTGTAAGTAGGGTAGATGACCTTTTTATGTATTAGATTCTCCCCTCACGAAATGTTGATTTTCGGCAATCTGAATTTCCAATCGCCTTGTCCTTGGCTCTTGAGAAGAATCAACTCGCAGGTGAATGTCGCCTAATATTTTACAATGGTGCTAGGAATTTAGGTACATTACTAGATTAGCATTTAAGGATGTAGTATGTACCTACATATTATATAGTTCACTCAGAGCTAGCTCGACTCTTCAACAAATTCTACAGCGTTGAAATAAATCTCTGTTCAAAGTTATTATTAAGCTCTAGAGGAGAGACCAGTGTTCAGTAGTGGGGCATCAATGGGTTGAAGCCAATAACAACAATATACGGTTCTAAATCACTGTTCAATCCAACGATTTATAATATCAGTGTTTGGTCTAAAAACAACATTGTTTTTTGTATTTAATGCCATACTTAATATTTATTTTTCTTGTTGTTGTTTTTTATCATCTATGTTAACAACATTTTTTATTTTTGTAGCTTTAGTAAAACTATCTTCTGCAAATCACTTCCTGGTCCACTCTGTTTTCTTAGTTTACATAAGCCCTCCTATAGATATGGATTCTGTGAACCAACAAACTCCTTTAATATCAGATTTGAAGACAAAGGCATACAATTTTCAACCCACTAGGCCATAAGTGAGTGAGCTTATGTATTTTGATCGGATATTAATTTTAACCGCAAACTCAACATCTGTTGTTTTATCTTTGCGAGTTCGCCCACAATTTGCGGTCGCATGTGACCCAATTATATAATTGATTAGCGACTATAATTACAATTACACTCACAGCTCATTTTGTATTATTCAACGATTAATTGTTTATTTTCATTTTATGCGAGCCAATCAACTTTAATGCGAATATTGTGATGCAGTCGTTGACCTTACAATGGATGATATTATATTACTTTATGTAAACTGACATAAGGTTCAAAATTGTTTGGTGAATTATGTTGAGGCAAGTCTTCGTGCGTCATGAATTAATCTTAGTTTTTATAGCATAAAATTACCTTTTTTATTATTAGTTCAACAAAAGCAATTCATACTTGTTTGATCATTTTTAATTAACCTCTTATCTGTTTTACTGGATCAACTACGTGATCTTAATCATGCATGATAAGTCTATTGCTATGATGCTGAACTGGGTAAAATTTGAGGTAAGATTCATCACTGATAGTGAATAACTTAATAGTAATTTTATTAGTTTATAATAACTTCTAATGATTACATACCACCAAATCTAAAACGAAAGTTTTGGACTTTTTAATGAAGCCTTGTCTATTGTTTCATTTGCATTAAAAACTGCTAAGATCGCGATTTCCTCGTGAATGGAACCTTTTCTACCATGATTTAAAAACAAAATATCTACTAAAAACTTAAACCATTTGTTGGCAGATTTTTTTATCAAAATTCATTAAGAAAAAATAAAAAAAAATCAACAACGGCCAAACAATATTGGTAAGTAAAATTTTTACAATTTAGTATTCTATTAATCATGATGGAAAAGGTTCCGTTTTATTACATTCACAGTAATTTGACTGCGATATTTTACCAACGGGAAATCACTATTGGTAGCTAGAGTGTAAATTGAGTAAGTCCTTCAGATGTTGCAGTACTTAGTTTTAACGGCAGATGGACTGTTAACTGGAATAAATGCTACTACAGTGTGTCGTCCTTCCAGATCCTTCTGCGCTCACCTCTGCGCAAGTCCAATAGGTACGTCATCGTTATCTGAAGATCATGTAATAATAATAAGTAAGCGGAAAGAATGATGAGTTTGAATTTCTGTTCTCGCCTCTCGGTCTGAACATGTATCCTTGTCTTTTTGTTTTGGCCATGACACTCGCTACAAAGGGAATCCTAGTGTGTGGCTATGAGTGTGTAGCATAAAAACGGTTAAATATCATCTATCTTCAGTGTTAGCTACGGCAAGTAACTTTCATATCAATAAATAACTATGATGTCAGTATGGCCACCCCTTGAAGCGATAGAGCTCCTCGTGTTTGTCTTAATGTCAAAAACATTGTAATTTGTAACCCCGAGGTTGACGGCACCTCGCCTCATGCCAATGTTTAAAACATCGCGGCATCACAACGCAAAAGGCGGTACCATCAATGCAAATATTGTTTTTCGTAACCTTGGATCGGGTGACCGCATACGATATACCGCGGGCCGCTGAAATGATACGCATTTCGTGCTAATTTTGGTGTTGTTATTGTGAATGTCATTTTATTTGAAAACAACCATGGGCTTAAATTTTAGGCCTTATTAATGAATATTATACTAATGGTAACCTAGTTTGAACACCGGTTGCTCGAAGGACCAAAATTTGATGGATTAACTCAAATTTTTCTAAGTTCAAATTCAAATTAAGCAATTCAAATTAATTTGCGATTTTGTCAAAAGAAATGAAAAATGAGTCTCGAGAAGATCAGCTGCATATCTCAGATTTGTTCAATGCTGGAATTCTGCAAAAGCAAAACCTTGTCCCCTGTGGACATTGTTATGTGGAAACTGTGCTGGTGGACAATGTGGTGTCTTTTAAATATTACCCTAGTCATGATTTTAAATTATCTTCCAAGAAAAAAAGAAAGGGGGTGTCCATAAATTACGTGAGGTGTTTTTTTAAATTTTCTGTCCCTCCCTCCCCCCCCCCCCCCCCGGTGAGATGTCGTGAGATTTTATTCAACCCCCTCCCCCATCCCCCAATCTCACGTGAGATTTTCAAAATGTGGGTTTCTTACGTAAACGCGTTGGATTGTTATTGTAAAAAGAAAAAAAAATTGCTTTGTGCTTTTATTTAGTGAATGATCTTACGACTGAATGATATTACGATTACACTTAAGATTAAATCTTAAGCATGTACAATCTGAATTAAATGGACCAAAATAGTATAATTTTGTTTTGTTTCAATCAGAAAAAAAATTGCGTGATATTTGCCGAGACCCCCCCTCTATCCAACGTAAGATTAGATGAGATTTGACACGAACCCCTTCCCCCCCTTAAACACCTCACGTAATTTATGGACGCCCCCAAAGAAGAAGACTAATAGATTCTTGCCGTTGCTATCATTACTATTATCGTACGAAGTTGCACAATCCATACGTTTAAATACCTACCTACTATTTCAATTCAATGACAATTTTCACGTAAAACATCTGGCGCTAACATTAGCCGGCATTTTTATTACCGCCTTGGAAATAACCCTGAAAATTCCTATAAAGCTACGATGGGCATCCCTACGTAACATCTATTTATAATCAATGCTATTAATAAATTTAATTCCACCAGGTAATTTAGTTACTAAAAGACTGACAGAAGAAAATAACGTAAGTATAGAAATGCAAAAAGTTCCCGACGGTTTAAGTATGTACGATAATAAAAAACTTACCCTCCTAAAAATCAACAGTAATTTTAACGTATTTCTTACTAGCTTTTGCCCACAGCTTTGCCCGCGATAGAGATCGAATTTTTACAAATCCTACTTTCTTTTACTTAGTTAGATTTAGTTGCCTAAGACTTAACTAATTAACTTAAGTACTTTTGATAGTGTGATTCAGAACTTGCAAATGAATTTTACTAACGCCATCTATTATCAACATCCGGAACTATATATCTAGCAACTAACAAAATATTGATCTTCCCATGGGGATGTTTTACCGCGGTAAAAAGTAGCCTACGTTACTCTCCACCCTCCTCACTATCTCCACACACAAAAACTATACCATATAAAAGCTTCGTTGCGACGTGAAAGACGGACAAACAAACAAACAAACAAACACACTTTCACATTTACAATATTAGTGTGGATTGATACTGTTTTGATCCAACGGTGTACATTTAAGAAAACAGTGAAAAATATCTTTGAGTGATTCTAATACATTACAAGATGGCATGCGTTGAAATCAATTTCAATATATGTATAATAAACGTTAGGTATTGGATGGTTGTTTGTTTCATACACCGTTATTTTTTTCAAACAAGTAGCTGCACTAATACAATCTACTATTTCTACCAATCTAGTTGTATTGTTGCAATTTAGAAGACCAAATTATTTTCTTTTATTCTAGTAGCCCCAAACTTGATGCAATACACAAGTAAAAACAGCATCCAAATCGTTTAAGCCCTTTGAAATGAAATGAAATGAAATGAAATGAAATGAAATTAGTTTATTCGAAGTAGGTTTGTTACAAACACTTTTCGAAAGTCACTCAACGCCATCGCTTCAACAAATCCCTACCGTGAGTGGTCCCGGTAGAAGAAGCGGCAAGAAACTCCCGGGATAATTTTTTTTCCTACTCACAGTTACAGACAGTACTTACTACTACTTATTACATTATTTAATTAAAAAAAAGAAAAAAAAAACTCATGTCCAAGCAGTCTTGTCATTTAAATACTCATCAACTTTGTAATATGCTTTCTTCATGAGAATACCTTTTACATGAGTTTTTAATTTACAGTATGGCATTTCTGTTAATTCTAACGGGATTTTATTGTAGATTTTTACACATCTACCCATGAACGAGCCACCAGTTTTGTTGAGTCTAAAACGAGGCACAATCAGTCTAGCCTTATTTCTTGTGTTAATATTGTGAACATCACTCTTTTTAAGAAAAGTATCGGAGTATTTTTTAACATACATAATATTTTCCAAAATGTATTGTGAACTAACAGTTAGTATATTGATTTCTTTAAAGAGTTCTCTAAGAGAGTCCCTAGGCCTGAGGTTGTAAATAGCGCGAACTGCTCTTTTCTGTAATACAAAGATTGACTCAATATCTGCAGCTGAGCCCCACAACAACAGACCGTAGGACATTATACTGTGAAAGTAGCTGTAATAAACTAATCTTGCTGTTTCTACATCAGTTAAGAGCCTTACTTTCTTAACTGCATAAGCAGCGGAACTGAGCCTCCCTGACAAGGCTTCAATATGAGGACCCCATTGTAGTCGAGAGTCTATGGTAATGCCGAGAAATGTTGTAGAATTTACTAGTTCTAATACTTCCTTATTTAGGACAATTTGAGCTGGGATCTGTTTCACATTAGGTAAGGCAAATCTGACACATTTAGTTTTTTTCGCGTTTAACATCAAGTTATTACATGTAAACCAGTGTAATACTTGCGAAACAGTATTATTTACGTCGTCATAACATTTTTTCCTCCTATCTACTTTAAAAATTAGAGAAGTATCGTCAGCAAACAATACCGTTTCACACATGTCCTTAGTGAAATAAGGAAGATCATTGATATATATTAAAAATAGCAGTGGTCCTAATATTGATCCCTGGGGCACACCCATGGTCATGTGCACTCCAGGTGACTCTATTCCATTAATAACTACTTTTTGACTACGTTCAGATAAATAAGATTTTATAAGACTAACTGATTGTGTTGAGACACCATAATGCCTAAGTTTGTTTATTAATATATTATGATCAACAGATCATTTCTCAGATTCACAAGGCCAAACGCAGATAAATGAACAAACATAAAATCTAATTTAGTTAGGTAGGTAGGTACGTTAGATCTAGTGAATTAATAAATACTTTTTCTTCCTTTTTCTTCAAACTTTCTTGCATCAGTGATGCTTTTGGTGTTGCTGACGTTGAGGTAGATCGTCAGGTCATTTGCCGGCTATTTCCATAAAAAAAACTTTTGTTAAATCAAGTGCGTTTTGGTTACGTGACTGAACGCAGGAACGAAGGGTGATGGAACAAAGGAACGAAAATTTGTGAGCAACCCTCTTGGGGTTCCGATCGTAAAAGACATTATCGAGTACTTTAAACGCGATTAAAACCTCTACTACCCAGTAATAAAGTCGAGTTTCTTTCAATCGATATTTACGTGAGAACATTCAATATCGAACTCGAAGGATGGGTGCCTCTGTGACGCTAGGCGAATTGAATGCGCAACATCTGATTCTTCTATAGATAGGTCATGTACATAACTACAATGTGCTTGATTGCATGTAACGTATGTAAGTAATAAACATCTAATGAATCAGCTATTGAGTCATGAAATTGTTGACACAACAAATGTTAGGTTTCTTAAATTAAGAAACCTAACATTTGTTGTCTTAATCCACTAGAATTCGCATTAGTATCTGCCTTTGCCAGAACTTATTACGTTACAGTGCCTTAAATAAGATAAATTATCTATTCAAACAATAAAACAGATTAATTAGTAATTAGAAATCACACACGTCACACACTGCAATATCAGTACTAACGTTAAAAAATTTAAGAAAGCAAACAAATTCGGGATTACACTAGGTACGGAGCCTATAGAGGAACCAGGCGTCGCGGCCTCATCAATTGTTCAGCAGAATGGCAAAATTTTTGAAAGTGCTGATTCAGAGGCTTCGTTATTCATCATTGCAGTTTGTAAAAAAGTTCACCAGTAAATCGAGTAAATTTCAGCATCATTTCAGCAGGTTTCCTTAATAATAAGAAAAGAAAAAATTGTACGCAGTTGGCTGCTAACGTTTCAAATCCATTCTGCAAAGCTAGAAATTCCTCCCTCGGGAAAAATAGACTTACTACGTATTTGTCAACACAAACGCAATAATGCTATGTAGTTATGTGTGTTTGTTTCCAATTTTTCGGTCAATGTTACTCAATCAGTAGGTGGTCTGCCAACTCAGAAGATTTTTTCTTAATTGACAGACAAGACGCGTGATGCGTCGTTAGACGTTTTCGTTCCATTTGTTTGCAAAATAATTGGACAGAAGTTTTCTAGGTTAAACAAACACAGATGTTTTAAAAGTTCCTAATGAAAATCAAATGAAATACTTTAGTGCGTGATACTAGTCCAGTTTTACTTATTTTATTACTTCAACTAAAACATATTTGAACATTGGAATAGATTTCAGTTCCTCGTATCCAATACATTTTATCTTTAAGCATGTCACTACACAACTAATAGAGTTAGCATCTAATTGGATTTGGTTACGCGAGCACGCAAGAATTACAAGATTATGTAAATTATGATGTAAGATCCAAGAACTTAGGTTGGCTAGTTTTTGCTGACTTATTCAAGACTGAAACGAAAACAGGGTTAATCACTGGTAGGGTTTCGCTAATTCCTAATTGTACACCCCTGAAGATTATGGAAAATTCTCTAACTTTGTGTTACATTATACTACATACTTAGTCTATTTTACAATTCGTTGAAATTCGAAAGTTACACCAAAGGAATCCTCATCAGTTCGCACGCTATCGAACTTGACTGTTGTGGCTTCTGGATTTTCTTATTGTTCAATAACACGAACAGCTAATGATAATAGAGTCAGGTATGATTTTGGCTTTGTTCATAATTTTAAAATGGACCCACTCTAAATGTTTTTAAGGGATTAAGTAATCAAATACTTCCAAATTTTGCATATTATCTACCTTTTCTTCGTGTTGCTATCGTACCTTATTGTTTTGCACTTTCTTTTTGTAATATCAAATTAATTCGATCCTCCACTTAGCTCTAAAGTTTCCTTTATTATGTAGTTAATATAATTTTCAATATTTATCTATGCTGAATAAGGTAACTCGCAGATTACTTTTGTTTTATTCCCAGTAACATTATTTCTAAAACAGCAATCTCCTTCGAAAAGTTTTTCAAAACAAACAAAAGAACTATTTTTACTTTTTGTTCGCGTAACCTCGCCACGCTTATCGGACATGTTTTTTAGATTATAAATACCTATCTATGTTATTCTCGAAATCACCTGATACGATGTTTACTCAACAGATGATCTAAGAGTGCTAACATTATGAATACTTCTTATCATCCTATACATTATACGATCGCACGATTTTTATACATATACAGCCATCGTAAATTAAAGAACTTGAGAAACAAAGCAAACGCCCAACCAAACCCAATATAGATTCGTATCCTTCTGCAATGCTCGGACAGTTCAATTTCGTTGGGTTTATAGTTTTGCCGGTCACGTAGGCAAAGAACGAGAAGCATATTGAGAGACAGTGATGTTAGGAAAGAGAAGGAATATAAATGAGCGAGAGGCGAATATCGCGTGACAACAAAGATGGCGGTGCCGGGTGCCGGTCGAACCGGTTACCCTTACCACGTGGGTATTGCGTCGTATCAAAGCGTACTGCGGCGCTCCCGTACACTGTTTGTCAACAAATGCCCTGTGCTGTGACTGACTGACTGAAGGTCATTCATAGAAGGGTTGGGAAGACAAAGGACTCAATACCGCTACTACACAAAAGTTTCTAAAGAACTATAACTTATTTTTTTGTAATGTTGATAACTTTTTATGTAACACATGCTCTAGTAATTGTAAATAACACAGTCATATATGTACTAAATCCAATGATTTAGCTCTACAGTAGCAGTAGTAGAACATAATTATAGATTGCTGACTGAAACTAATACGTGTAGTGTACCTATCATTTATTATTCGCCCCACAACAAATAAAGGGAAAGCAACTAAGTAGGTACTTTATTTTTGTGGGTTACCTTTTATGGTAACTTTTAATTTCAGTAACATACCTACTACATACTTATGTACCTAATAGAAGATTATCTAAAAGTGGATGTCAACTCTTTTAAACATTGTGCTTAGACATTGTGTTACAAACTGGGTAGGCAGTAACCTAAATTATTTTTGCATAGATACACGTACATACACCTACACGGTTAATAGGACGTGTAATATATGGGCAATACCTTTAGCCTGGGATGATGCAATAATTCGTGAGTGGTAAACAATCTTTGGCTGCTGGTTTCTCGCGCTAAGGTATGAACTATGCATACATATAAAATTATGTTCGTCGAGCTCTAGGAAAGAAAACATCTGGTCTTCATATACTGCATCACATGGTATGGATGCCATAAAATAACGTACAATACAAGGATAGCTATAACGGCTACAAAAAATATGAACGATAAAAAATGTAAACACGTCAGCGGTGCGAGTGAGTACGCATGCGCGAGCGAGAGAGAATAACATTACGACGCACTCGGTGCGGGGGAGCGCGGGCGGCGGGGACCCGCGCCGCGCTGGGCGAGCCGGCAACCGACCAACTCCGCGACCCGATCGTCAGTTGGATTTCAGAACATCGACCGGGCGGGCGTGTATAGAATGGATCGCTAATGACACCAGTAGTTTTTTTTTCATTCCGCCTTCTAACAGTGTTTGTTTAATACCTTCCGGCACAATTTTAGTTAATCCTTCTCGATTGTTGGTGCTTCATAATTTTTTAGTTTCGGCGTTTTATTTTTTACTATCTTGTCTCCGAACGCCGTTCCGATTTCACATCGAGAAGGCAGCCGCACAAGTTTGAAAGCGGCTTTTCAAGAGTAGTACCACCTACTCGTAATATTTTATTATCGCTGTAACAACGCATCAAGATGGTGAAGAAGATCTCCGAAGAGAGCGTAGATAGCGGTAAGTTTGGTGAATTTGGTTTTAATTTTCTTAAAGCTTGCAAACAGTTGATCGTATATTTTTGTTGTGTCATCTGATTCGCACGACCGGCTGTTTGTAACCCTGCGCAAGGAGCTTGCGTAGGTATTTGTGCTTTATAACTGATTATCATATCATATTGATTCTGTTATGTTTTCAATATCTTTTATGTGATTTAAACTACACTAGTAAAAAAATAAAGTAGTTTCAGCTGAAGTAGTAAAAATTTGAGCAGTAGGTATGTAGAAGTAGATCATTGGCTTTTCTAATTCGTCTCAATATTAAACTTACATAATTTTAATAAAATGAGTTCCAGGCTGACTGAAAATTTAAACGAACGTTGAAGATAACGAAAAAAGCTTCAGTGAAAAAGCTCTGTATCTAATTGGCACTTTAGGCGAGAAAAATGAATGAGCTAGAACACAGAAAAAAACAGGCATCACTAAAATCTTGATCCTTAAATTAGAACAATTTTATAAATTTTGATTATTGCATTCAATTCTATGACAAATTTATATTTTGCAAGCTGTAATAGAATTAAATTTATATTGTATTATTTTTACTATTTGGAATACCTTCTTGTATATTAAGTACAACGAGCAACATCAGCTGCTTTTATTGACTCCGTTGTTAATCGCTGGAATTGTAATGAGCCAATATTATTATTCTATTGGTTTGTATTATGATTTCCTGTATTGGAAAAATCTGAGTCACGTTTGTTGCTGAGTTTTGTGTATGGAAAAAAATATATCTGTTGTTTTTATTGTATTACTCGCAAGTTTTTATAAACTTTGGCCGATTTCGTTTCTTACTTTATGTTATCTTGAGTGTAAGTACCTAATCTTTGAAGTTCTTTTGGCTTACCAATAAATAAAATTTTACAGCCTGGCTCGTATCACCCCCAGACTGCGGCATGTTTACCTGGCATACATTTGAAATTAGGGAGTATGTTTGTTTATTTGCCATATTCACTGTGTGTGCTCTTCGCACGCTATTTTATTGGAAGTAGCGTTATTAAGAATTAATAACATTTTCATAAATTTATTACAAAATTCTGCCTTCGAGATTGAGGTGGAAGTTATGATGACTAATGAACTGCTCAGAATTAGGATATTTGAACAAATTTAGGTATAATTAGTAGGTATACAAAATACCTACTTACCAAAAATACTATATTTACAAAGGTTCGTTGATGGATCACTTATAGTAGTAACCAACAATAATCATGCCAAAGTGAGCGGACCTACACTTTTGCCAAAACTTATAATTTTATTGCAAGTAGCCCTTACTTATGAAATGTGTCGCCTAAAACATGATATTTTACTGTCTAATAAATGTATTTCCATACCTCTAGTGTGTTTTCTGACCTAGAAACTGTATTTTTACATGTAAGCGGAAAAAAAATCAGCTGACATTATAAACAAATGAAATGACCATTAAGCATCAAACATCAAGAGCACAACAAGCAGGTTAAGTTCTGAGTTCTATAAAATAGAACTAGGTGCGTATTATTTATGTTATAGAAATAGTGGCAATTATTACTACTATACTAAATCTTAAGAGTATCTACACTGCCCTTACCTTGAATATAACAACATTCTAAAATATGCATCTCCTGTAGATCACCATGAGAAATAAGTTTCAAAGTCTCATGCCCGAAAAGCAAAAGCCTTTTAACAGAAAAATATGGATGGCATTTCAAGTAAGTAAATCAAAGCACCAAGATATCCTTATTTCGTTAATTGACAAAGTTCGCCTAATTTTTTTATCACGTGATTGCTATTTAAACGATTTGTCACAAGGTGTTTGATTTTTAATTTAACCAAGAATGCGTAGCTAATTGAATGCAATTTCATTATTCTTCTTACTAGCATTTCAACATGGCCGCTGAAGCGAGACGCCCCACGGCGTTCATTGCCAAGGTCACCTCATAACACCAAACTGCGCACTGAACTTGCTACGTTGCGATCATTGATTTTTGGATTTAAATTGAAAACAGGACATTGGGCTACTTTTATTTTAAGCATTGACATAAATGATTTTAAGTTATTATTTGAGAGAATTTTTGAGCCCTTAAATTTTAAAAGCAACTCAGTTTTTACTATACATAATATTAATATCTGCAGCTTTGAGCAGAATGAATGTGAAAAGTTTGATCTTTATTTAGTGAAATAATTGCCAATGGCTCAGAAGATTGACTCAACAAATAAGTTGGGGAATTCATCAATTTTGTGATCATCTGCTAAGAATTAAATCTGTGAAGAGAATGGCTGCATTTGCTTTGTAATCTCCAGTTGCTGCAATTATTACTGATTGGTCAACCATTAATATTTTTATCGATGTAACCTTGACCGTGACGGCCTCACGCTTGATCTCCATCGTGATCCGAGATTTTAAACCTACATCTCACTATTGCGTCTTATTTTTACGGATACATTTCTCGAGAGATTGTATACTCTGTATGTAAAGCACTTAACTCGCTATTTGCTTTATACACAGAAACAAAGTGTAACGTTTATGTTCATTTGTACATATTGCCTTTTAACTTGACTGCTAATCTTTTTCTAGTAAATATTTTACTGTAGTTAAAGTAATTGAATCAAAGGTAGTTACTATTATGTCTTCTGTGGTTCAATTTTAAAATACTTGCTATTTATAATGGTGAATTGAGCAAATCTTTATTTCAAATCAAACTAGCGTACCGGATACAGTGCAAAATAATCTTGATTAATATGAGCCTTAATCAGTGAAAGCGGTTCAGTGAGCAGCAGAAATAGTTTAAAACTCCCTGATAAAAGTTTCACTGAGATATTAACTGGTGTAGTTCAGTGCCAGGCACTGTTGGCAATTTATTCACTCACTGTTCTAGTTGTAACCAGGTCTACTTTGATCTCTGAAAATAGCAATGGCCGCTACTGTGGGTCCCACACTCCCACCCAAATCGCCCAATATAATAAGCAAGTTTTGCTACTCAGTTACATAAATATTGCAACATTTTGATTAGTATGATTTCATGATACAAAATAATATTGTACTACTTCTGTAAGCATTTGCATAGAGTTAGAAAGCTTATTTTTGCTGCCTGAGGGTTAACAACAAAAGTATTGGGTTCGTGATCGGCAAACGAGAGAGTGCAGTCATGGTCAGGCGTTAATGCCAGCCAGATTAGAAAGTAGAAACCTCTAAGCCCAGGGCGCAATGTCATAGCGACAAATTCAGCATAAACAAATCGACTTTATTGATACTTAAATGTAAATGCATATATGTATTGGCATACGTTATCGCTGATTTGCGTGTTAATTTAGCTTAGTAACGGCCACGTATGAGTCAACATTATTTTCACTGCTCTTCATTAAGTTACTTATTTAGAATACGTTAAATAAGTTATTTAATTCGGCTTGTTTCATGCGATTATTTGTCGCCGCCGGCGGTGACGACGTCCCGTTTTCTATTCAGCCGTCACAAGGCATTCCCGCATGAGTAGACGTCCTGCCCCGATGTCCCCAACAGGTGACGTCCTAAGTCAAGGTCCGTACCCCACAGTGGGTGCCCTTAGGACGTCGCATGCCCTTACATCTCGAGGTGTGGAGGAATCACTCCCATCTCGCAAATATGTCTTCTCGGCTGAGCCTCTCCAGGGCTCGCCCACATGTCCACGTGAAGCTGTAAAGGCCAACTATCCATTCGAAAAAAATGCGATTGTTTTCGTTTTGTTTAAATAATCAGCATTTATGTGCCATGCATCACTTTACTGATCTCGTAATTAAGTGTTAAATTAACAACGGGAATCGTTTCAGTTTCTGTTCTAATGTGGTAGTTTGCGAGCCGTGTCGCGAGTTCTGTTCTGGTTGATATGTTTACGTAATACTCGCTGTGTAATGTGTATCGCCCGAATCTGCCACGTGTTGCCACGTTTGCCGTGTCACGCGACGTGGACGCGTCTTTCAACAATCCTCGTTCATTTACTAGTTAAAATGGTTAATGACTACCAATTGATGGATATCTAGAACAATCTACTTACTCTTTGGTGGCATTGGCGTCATTTTATCGTTTTTTACATCTTTGATTAAATAAGATGCGAAACTCATTGTTTTCTTTGAATTCTCTATAATCACTTATAATAAAATTTGTGTTATGGTAATCATTTCTAGAAAACAATTATGTAATAATTTATCGTCTGCATAGTCGTTATCTAACAATAAGATAAGAAACTTTTTTACTTCTAATTTAAATGCCTTTATCAGTTTTCCCATTCAATTCAATAATGCGTTACACATTTCCAAATAAACAATCTTTAACAGCTAGACAAATCGTGGGTGGTGCCTTTAAAACGAGTGTATGTCAGACAGTGAGTCACTATTGAATCGCTTATCATTGTTTGGGTTCGCTGCAACTTCTTTGTTTTTGCCAAGTTTTCCAATTATTGCCATGTCTTTGATATCACTAGGTAAAGTTACTATCTATATCTAGGTAGGTTTATTGATATTTATATCAGCACAACTAAAAACAGGAAACTTCTATGTTGAAACGAGTGATTGTGTGAGTGGGCGTGCCTCTGGTCCGATTGTTACAATCGCTACATTACTGCGCATTTGCTGTTGCTTTGCTATTCGTATATCCTGTGTTTTGTACAAACGCTACAACATTAGCAATACAGACACCCATAGTCGATTTCATGGAATTTTGGTCTTTATTACGTTTAGTGAATTGATTCAAATTATTTTGATAAGTCTGAGAATTGAAATCTACTCTACATACAGTTTGCATTTGCAACCGTAATTGCTGCATACATGGGATTTTCGACCTTATATCTTAATAAATAGAATAAAATTATATTGCATGGTGAGATGGTAAAGCGTGTTGCAGTACTACGAGTACCTACTTCGAGGTCATCGCGTGTAATTAATAGCTAACAGTTTCACTGAACTTCTGTTATGGTAGCGGTTATGAGATAACTTGGCTCAATTTAGATTGATAAATAGACAACTGTTTATTGTTTGCACACCACATAATTATACAATCGTACAAGGATAAAAGTTAAGTTGGAAATACAAAGCAATAGGCGGCCTTTTTTAAATGGAAATAGCCGGGAAACGAGCTTACGATCCACCTGATTCTAAGTGGCTAGCGTCGCCCATGGACATCAGCAAGTTATAATACCCCTCTTTTTGCGTCGAGGGTTAATAGAGTTTTGAAATAAATTAATGTACAAAACCTACTAGGTGGAATAGTTAAAATATAATTATCTAACAGTCATACGTGACACTTCTCAGTTGAGTGATAATTTGTTGAAGGTATAAGATAACAGTGATCTCTGGTTCACGGTAACACCTAAAGTACCTAAATTATAATGATGTCCTTCACTGGGACCTATAGAGACCTGTAGCTCCATTTGTGGCGAACAATTAAAAACAATTAAACGTAACAACGCTGTTTATAGCTCCGTGTCGTTAAATGATCTCGTTAAAATTAAAGTAGATATCACGCAAAAGTAATTTGCATAATCAAATATTTAAATTACCTATTGATTGTTCGATTCCAAATAACTAATTTATTCGTTTTGGAATTGTACAATTTTGTTGTGTAAAGTCTATGTCGACTGTCGTGTGAATCGTCATAAAAAGATAATTCGCTGTAGGTGGTAAACATTGGAGAACCGACAAATTACGTCAAATTTACGTATGCATTCAACGAATGTAAGATAATATTATGCCAATGTTTTTAAACGCTAACAAAAGAAATAATAACGCTGATAAAAATGGAGATAAACAAGACAGTTTGTTAGTATCCCATCGACCGACGACCATTGAACTACACAACTGAAAAGTTTTCATCAATAGTCCAATAGAAGTTTCATCATCTATTCAATCTGTATTCATCAATAGTAGGAATGCAAGACTGCAACGTCTGCAACTATGTTTTGACATTCTAAGCAAGTTATCTATACTAATATATAAAGAGGAAAGATTTGATTTTTTGTTTGCATTGAATAGGCTCCGAAACTACTGAACCGATTTGAAAAATTCTTTCACTGTTGGGAAGCTACACTATCCCCGAGTAATATAGGCTATATTATATTTTCAAAAAAATTAGGGATTCTTAATAAAACTCCAATAATGTAACCCAAGGTGTAAAAAAATAAGAAAACCGAAGCAAAGTGAGGGCGGTTACTCGTAGGTAGTAAAATAAGGTACATGACTGTGTCTCACAATAAGGAAGGTGTATATCACGTACTGTAGTCTAACCTCATAGTTCAGCGAAGTACTCAGACGACTACTTAGCACTACTCAAGCGATGAAGTCCCTTTCCTTTCTTTCGTATTGTTGCATGCCGTCTACGGTTATGTTGATGCATCGTATGAGTTTGTTGACCGCTTGTTTGCTAACTAGTTATTATACTAGTTAATTTGTGTGACGAATAACTAGTATAGTTATATACGGTCTACGTTTTATTTACTTATTTTCAATACGTTCAGCATGTAATTGTGACTATGCATGGTGCGGTAGAGATCGTGTAACTTCCGAATAATTTGGGAAATTGAGGTCATATTATTTTATTCATTTAATTATGTTTTGTTGAGGCTATCGTTCATAGCTATGCTTGACCTAATAGTCCGATTATATATTATGGGTATGTATAATTATATATGGGTCCAGAACACACGAGCACTCATTATGGTAGTGTTTTGCTACAATGAAATAGTATTAGATATTAGAAGTCTCTCATTTCTGTCTTTTTGTTGCTTCTCATAATCAGAGTTTTTCTCTTCTGATTTCCACATAAAAGTGAAGCGCTATAGTTGATTCCCAGCAGAAGTTATATTGGCACCATAGGCAAACAAGAAAATAATCTCATTGCTCATTTCATATTAAAATCCAATAATAATTGATTAAATAATTATAATTGCCATTTAATATTTTGGCACAATGGGGCAATGCATTTGCGTCATTGAGGATTGAAATTCAAACGATAAACTGACATTGTTGATAGCGGCCATTTTGAATGAACAGCTGTTTTGCAAGCAATTTATTGTTGTTTATCGCAAGTATCAAAATGCGGTAGTGCTTTCATCATAATTTGTTTAGGTACAATAGCATAAAATGGAATTATACCTACGAGGCGACTAAATGTATTCACGTTCAATTCATAGTTGATTCCCTTGGGACTTCTCGTTTCTAACCAAGTCAACCAAGAGTCGGAGTTCGAATGATCGCGTAACGTGGGCGCGTAGCCGCGTACGCAGTGGGTGCGGCCATGTAGGTCGATGAACCGGCTTTGTTTGCCAACTCAGCTTGCATAGTCACGTCTCACGTCGGAATAATATTATTGTCGATGACAATTCCAAGTGATTCCAACTCTAAACGAACGATAGAAGCGTAACTCTTAGTTCAAGAGCCAGCTGCGTTTTTTTGAACAATAATGGCGTATGAAATTCAAATACCGAACGCGGTGAAAACGCTTCAACAATGGGTTGGCACCGAAAGCGAAGTGAGAGCCAACGATACGGGTCAGTTATTGTTTGCAATGCAATATGTAATGCGCTTGTACAGTAGGTACATATAGTTATATAGGTTCCTAGCTTCCTACCCTACCAACAGAAAGTAACTACCGCATAATTACAAGCGTCAGAACCTGTAATTATCACTGTACTTACTGTCCCAAGTATGACTAAGTAGGTACCTACCAATTCTTATTTTATTCTTAGACTTAATCGGTTTTTGCCTCTAGAATCCCAGAGAATCTATGAGCACTTTCACATGAAAATAAGTTCTTAAAGAAGCCAACTCAGCTCAAGCAGTATGCCAATGGTGAAACTGAATGATCTTACATAACATAAGCAACATATATGTAGTACCTTTATCGTCAGTAACAACAGAGAGGCAGTCGCTATTAGGTACAGACTCGGTTAACCCTAGAGTACTAACCTTTTTTTTACACCGCACAATACTAACCATCGCCTGGGAGGCTACTTTTTAGAAAAATAATTTTCTTTTCAATACTTTTAATTTCAAAGAAACAAATTTGTTATAACATAAATGGTCATCTTCTGCACTTTTTAAATCAATAACAAAAATATGTGAAATACAATAGATAGAGTATCAAATTTAGCCTCAAACTTAACGCTAGTCACAACCATTTTGACGTAATCGTCGTTTGGTATTAATATGAAAAAAATAAATAAAATTAAGACAATTGGTAAAAAAATATAACGACTTATTAGAATAATGAGTAAGTATTTAAATTAAAAAGTTAATCTAACTTTATCAATCACAGTTTTTATGGCACATGGGATCAAAAGCAGTCTTCTTATTTTCTATCACAAGAGGAGCAGTTAGGAAATTATGTTCCTGCTTGTTCACTACTGGTAGATGAGTTATCATTCCGGAGAGACGGATGTGATGATTCGTCTTCATCTAGGCTTGAGGGTAAAAACGTCGAGTCAACAACACTGTCACCCGAATCATAATCTTCAGTTTCTATATGATCGTCTATTTCACTTCCTGAGTGGCATTCTAATAAAATCCTCTCTATTTTTCTATCTTCTAGGTTCATCTATAGACAAAACATTGATATAAATTTAAAAATATACAATAATTTAGAAATAAATTCAAAAATAAAAAATAATAAGTAAATTTTATTTTTACCTTTAATACTAACGATCGCCTCCCAGGCGATCGGCATATCAATATCTCCGCTGCGGTAAGAGCCCGCGGGACGCGAGTCTGCTATCCTTCGGGTCGCGGGGGGAACCGAGTTGGCTCAGGCGCACGAGTTGTTACGGCCGCGCATATTTCAGAAAAAATCAAAAAATTGTCCGTGTGCGGCCTCCCAGGCGATGGTTAGTACTCTAGGGTTAAGGATACAGTGAAAGCTGTATTCGTATGCCACAAACATAGTTTACATCTCTCCGCAGATAAGATAAGCTTCTAAGTTAACGCTCACATTTTTGTTTGAGTTGCATTTCTTGTATTACTTTCAATTAGGTATCTGTATCTTATGATATCTCGCCTCGCCTGGGTACGCCGAAGTAGGTATATATAACCAACCTTTTCACGTCAGAACAGGTCTATTTCTAACGGCTTCTAATCTAATAGAAATGCATGAGGTCACTAGAATACTATGTCCGGGGACTTAAGAGTTCGAGATCGGGACCGCTTACGGTTATCATTGAGAGTGCGGGAGGGCGGTGCCTTAAATTTCCCCTTTAAGTCCCTACGAGGTCTGTAGGTCTGGGGAAACTAACCCTCCATATGCACCAAATGATTATCAAAACGTTTTACTGGCTACTTGGTATAAAACTCATAAAGATTTCCATTTCTTAAAAAGGACGTAAACGCCTTTACTTTCAACCCAAAATCCATTGTTGCTTTATGGCACCTCAAAGAAAACTACCCGCATCTTGTGTCTCATGTCTTATTATTACGTTACTCTTCCACAGGCGTCGGCCGTGGCAGCAGTCAGTCGGGTAGCGAACGAGAGTGCGACGAGTTACCACGTGGGCCTGAGGCCTCCGCGCCTGTCCCAATACCCGAGAGCGAGGAGCTGCAGCGACGCAAGGAAGAAGCGCGCAGGAAGCGCCGGAGGAAGAAGCGCTCCGGCAGCTCCGTGGTCACATCATGTTTCCAAGGTCAGTTGTCATGTAAAAATTGGCATGTTTAAGAAACTTCTTCATGTAAAATGGGCAAGTTTAAAACCCTGTATACGCTTAGTAGCTTAGTCATGATCGTGATATAGGCATGGATTTGTGGTTCAAAGATAACGATGGAGGTAACAACAAATTAGGTGGTGGTCACATTTTGTTTCGAATTGTAATCAATCAAGTCTATATTTATCCTACATCAAGGCTCAGAGACAAGACCCGTGCCTTATAAAATAATAGACAAATAATGAGTTGAAATTGAAACCAATATAATTTTGACTCTTTATTATAATCAACTCCATCAAAATGTCATTGTGTCAATATGGAGTCAAGTTGGAAAAGCGAAAAAGATAAACATAGCAAAACGAAAGGAGTTAAAAGTAAATGGAAGTTTTATACAAATTGATGTAAAAACAATCATGACCGTAGAAAATCCAACTTTTCTAATACATGACGTATCACATACACCTCAGGAGCACGAATTACTGTACTGACTACTATTCTTCTCTGGTAACAATAAATAAATTGATCGGAACACCCTTATTGCAAAAGAGTATCAGTAGAGTATTGTCAAAATGCTACTAATGACAACCTGAATGGATCTTTATCGTGTTACACTTATATAACTAGCAAATATTTATGCATGAAGGAAGTAGGTACCTTTTGTGGTATATAATGTAGGTGCAGAAATTAAATTAGTTCATTTGTTATCTCAGCAAAAATTAGGTACACGAAGATAACTTTGATAACGCTAATTCGATAAGACAAGAATTAAAACTAGAAGTAATAAGCGGTTGATTTTTCATCGATTTAAATCGCGACATTAATCTTGATTTTCCGTATCCTGCCTGTCAAAGTGTCAAAGTCTATTAGCTACAATGTTTTTTATGCAAAATCGACAGTCTTATCTGTAATCATATCTACGTTAAAATTTAACTAGGTACTTACTCTTTTTATAAAGTTGCAAACTTAATCGTTATCAGTATTATTGTCATTTTATTCATACTGGATAAGAAATTGGTATCTGTTATAGGCATTTTCATATCACTTATCACAACAAAATATTCATATTTTCGTACAAAATGGGGTCGGTTTCTTATCAGATATTTTACTGAGGCCTGAGCTCATAATAATTTAAGAATACACGACACGTAAACATAAAACATAGATTGATAAAACTGTTTATTGAAATAAAACCGTTTCCTGGTTAACGAACACAAAAACATAGATGGTAAATGTTTAAAATCTTTCACTATCATCAAAGCGAGGTTACGAACCATACGAACCGATAAACAGATCGAATTTCGTGTTTTCACATGTAAATTTATCGCGCTAAATTCTTCAACGTAATGGGGCGTGATTAAAAGGAAAACAAACTGAAAGAATATTTGGATCCATTATGAAACAATGGTCCGGAGAAGTTAAATTGGAAACAACGGTGCCTATTGCACGGTTTATAAACAATGCCAAACATTATTATGTCTTGCATCAAGCTTGCTGCCCATATTAAAGGTAGCAACAGCTTATAAACAGTCCCTCTACATTTGCATCGACCATTGTGATGGTCTAGTTGATAAGATACAACGGTGTTCTTGCTTAAAAGTTACTAATAGTCTGGAGAAAAATTACACAGTTTTATTTAACGCATCGATACAAAAATTTTGATTTTATCCTACCAGTTCCTTCTATCTATTGCATTTCCATTAAATTCTGGAAACAGTCACACTGTATTTTCTTTTTCCTTTTAGACCTCATCGTTCTTAAGATGCGGTTCATCATTTGCAGCTGAATTAACATCATTGTTAACCTAGTATTATTTTCCACAGACCTGTACAAGCTAACGGGTGAGGTATTGGGCGAGGGTGCGTATGCCTCGGTGCAGACGTGCGTGAACATTTACACGGGGCAGGAGTTTGCAGTGAAGATCATCGACAAAGTGCCGGGGCACGCCCGCGCCCGGGTGTTCCGCGAGGTGGAGACCTTCCACTATTGCCAGGGACACCCAAACATAATCCAGCTCATTGAATTCTTCGAGGACACCGACAAGTTCTATCTTGTCTTTGAAAAGGTGAGCTTTGAGTTTATTAGTTTTGGTTTCTTTTTATGTGAGCTAAGGAACATGATCAGAAGAGGGAGATCTAAAGGGGTAAAAACATTTCATGGCTGATTCTAGAGGATATTAGCTATATTGATCGTCTTTATCTTTTTTTTAAGCAAGTTATAGAAGACAGCTTCTTCGAAAATTGTTCCGATTTTATTTTCAAATATTTCGTTTCTCAAGCCGATATTCATTTAGTCAGAGCTCTTTAATGTAAACCTAGATCAGGTCTGCTTCTATTTCAAATGCTGATTCATTTCGAAGACCTCGGTTTGTTGCGCAAGCGTTACATCACTCCGTCATGTCCATTGATGTGACATGTCGAATCGTAGCGGCACTGTTGCGGTTTCTTGCTTAAAGATGATACGCTATACATACGTAAAACGCAACCACAAGCATTGAAAATCCCGTTGAATAACCTAAGACAACCTTCTCATTGTTTACTTGTGAATTACATATAACATCTAAAGCTGGCCAGACATGATCAAGTTTACTTGTCAAGTTTGCAGCGGACTTGATGCGGTATCCAGTTTGCATGAGATAGCTATATGACTAGATAGCCATACACCGTCAAGTTTACTAATATTTATGTAGGTATGTATCGCATATTGACTATATTGTAGGTATACCTAGTGATTTGTTTCTCCATGGTTTCTCCAAAAAAGCGAATTCGTCGTACCTTGTCGCAAAACCATTAGAGCCCATAGACTTATGTTAGAGCCTCTTTGTTAAAGACGTCAATATACTAAATGTGTAATCTTTCCGTGTTTGTTGATACGATTCAAGGTTATTCGTGTAACAAAAGGTGTTGAATACAAACATGAAGTTGTGGGTAGCTTGAAAAATAAAAAAATGTTTCGATTGATTTAAATTTATTTACAATCAGAACGACATTGAGCTAACGGAAGTTAAAGAACAATGTGAACGGAAGCAAGCGACCAGTAACATTGACGTGATAGACCTGCCAATGTAAATGAACTGTAAGATCTGTAGGTGGTAGGAACAGTTGAATAATTAGCTCATTAAAATAATTAAGTATTTCAAACTGAGCAGAATTCCCTTTATGTGTAACTTTGGAATGAAAACGTTTTCGATAGAGGCAAAACAGAAAGAGCAAAAAATATTTGTTTAGGGAAACAAAAGTTCAGATAAGGGCGCTGCTTTGAATTGTTACGCCCCAACTCAGAGTCACTAACGGTTATTTAATTCGCTCCTTAGTACAGAATTTGTATGAATGATTCTTTACTAAGAAGCGATTTAAGTAACCGTTAGTAACTCTTAGTTGGGACGTTAGTCTAGTTAGTCGAGTCACAGTTAAGATAACTGTCAGAAATCATTGGTACTAATGGTACTATAGGTACATAGTATTTATTACTAATCTTAACATGTTATCAAAGAAAAAACACAAGCTCCCAGCCGGAACACGACGAATCATTTGTCGACTAACTCAAGCAATAGGGCGGTAGCTACCCAGATAACTTCACGAAAAGATACCAGTAATAATATTAATGATTTAATATTAATACTGATAACATTCTCGATTGTTCCAGATCAACGGCGGTCAGCTCCTCTCCCGCATTCAGGAGCATCAATACTTCTCAGAGCCGCAAGCCGCACAGATAGTACGCGAGATCGCGAACGCTTTACACTTCCTGCATGGCAAGGGAGTCGCTCACAGGGACCTGAAGCCAGAGAATATTCTCTGTGTGAACCGTGAGAGTCTGTGCCCGGTGAAGATATGCGACTTCGACCTCGGGAGTGGCATAAGCTTCACTTCGAGCCTTGCAAGCCCGCTGGCGACGCCGCAACTAATGACGCCGGTAAGTTTACGTCTTCTAAAAATAATTATTTATTTTCTTTCTTGTTCGGTATCGTTGATGACTTTGATGTTGCTGATGTCAATAGAGTGACCACTTACCATCAAGTAGTCAGCTCTGCAGCTAGTAAAATAAAAATTAATAAAGGAAATCTAGAATGTGGCGTCAGTGCGGGAAGAAGAATGAATAAATTTGAATCTGGAAGAAGAAATTGGAATCTCCGCAAGATTCAAAGGATGTATGAAATTCATTTATATACCAAACACAAAAGCAGCAAGCTAGGAATGATTCCTACCTTGATTAAATGGAAGTTGCAGTTGAATAGGTTTTGATAGATAATTACCACCAAGCTGTTGTAATACACTCAAATACAACTCCCTTCCTTTATCGAGGAAAGTTTAAGCAATTAATAACCCTCCTAACTTCAATGAAGTTAGTAAGAACAATTAACTTAGTTTCTAATTAAAACAATGTTGGTTTTATTTTTCTAAATTCTGCCAATCACTAATCAATGCATGCTTGAATTTAATGAAGTCGAACATTCGAATAAGTAGGTGGAAATACCAGAATACGTAATTTTACCAATTACAATACTAGATTTAAATTGCAAATTTCTTATTATGACATTAATACATAATGTGTTGCGTTGAGTAAATTGGTTTCTATAGACGTTCAAATAATAATAATAGGTACTATTAACTCTTTTATTAACTTATTTATTAGTAGATTGATTTCTTTTGTCATAACAAGAGTCACTTACTCTTTGTAACTCATTTGTAAAGACTTGAAGTAATTCAAGTGTTGATTCAACCATGTGCATTAATTGTCATTGGTATTACAATGTATTTTTCACATTCATAGAACATATTCAACCTATGACGAATTTACTATTAAATATTCATTACCATACCTTTTGTTTCTAAGCTAAGCAATTGCATTATGTATTCTTTTGTTTGGAAGGTAGCTAATATTAAAACAAGTTAATAGTAGTGGGTAGGTAACATTTTTTCAGTATTTTGGCAAAAGACAATGACATTCCAAATAAATACAATGTTGGTTTTAAACTCGTGAATAAAATGTAACAAAATTTAATTTATGTATCAACTTTTTCAAACAGTGGCCTACTACTTACCTATTGAATGATATTCAAGGCCAGGGTCATATAACGACACGGTTTATTTGGTAATTAAACAATATCGCGAATGACTTAATCTTTCAACAAACTGTTGCTAGTTGCAAACTCATCGGTAAAGCATAAGTTAGGTATATTACCTAATTGGATTTTTCAGTAACTTGCTGAATTTCGTTGCAGGAATAACGTCGTTGATTATAATAATTAGACGACCCGTGTGGCGCAATGGTTACCATGCCGGATCGCCGCACCGAGGGTCCTGGGTTCGATTCCCAGCGAGGCGGAAATTTGAATGATGAGTTTGAATTTCTGTTCTTGGTCTGGGTGTGGATGCCAGGACATTGTTTGTTGTCCATGTCACCCACGACACAGGGAATCCTAGTGTGAGGCTATGAGTGCACATGTGAAGCGTTAATAAGTATAAGGTGACATTGTGTAAATTAGCTATTTATTTTTTCTATCGAGTTCTAAATAAGTCAAAAACATTCCATGAAAAACAGCTGTGTTTATCTTACTATTTAGTTACGTTTACCAAAGCATGACACATCAGTAAATATTTTGTTGCAAGGAATAATAATTAAAAAATAATCGTGTCAGCGACGCTAGATTTACAGAAGGTTCCACTAGAATCCACACAAAAAATTCCGAAATTCCTAAGTAAAAATTCTTTCTTTCTTTTTCTTCTCTCTTTCTTGGCCGACAACGCATCAGTGATGCTTTTGGTGTTGCTGATGTCGATGGGCGACGATAGCCACTTACCATCACGTGGATCGTCAGCTCATTTGCCGGCTATTTCCATAAAAAAAATAAAAAAAATATTTTTCCCGAAAGAGGGGTGCAAGTGCTCCCTTGCACCCTGCTGCCGACGCCCATCTTATGTAATTTTCTTTCCTTGTCCATAGGTGGGCAGTGCGGAGTTCATGGCACCGGAAGTGGTGTCTCTGTTCGCGGGCTCCGCAGCGACGCACTACGACAAGCGATGCGACCTGTGGTCGCTGGGTGTGATCGCATACATCTTGCTGTGCGGATATCCGCCGTTCCGCGCGGACTGCGGCGCGGATTGCGGTTGGGAGCGTGGCGAGAATTGCCGCGCTTGTCAGGACCTCCTGTTCACGTCTATACAGGTACTTCAAACTACATAATATTTTATATACAGTGCGCCCAAGTTATCTGTGAAATGGCGAAAATTGGAACTAATGCTGCCCCATTCATAAGTTCTTTGTGTTCATTCATTGACATTTACTACGTCTCGAATTGCGTCCAGTGATTGGTCCAATGCGTCCGACAGCGTCCTCCGTCAGTTCACAGATAAGTTGGGCGCACTGTACTATGCAATTTGCCAACGTGTAGCCATGCCTAAAAAAAGGCTGAGGTAAGTAAAGATCTCCTCAGTGACCGTTATTATGGGTATCGCCGTAACCGGAACCGGACGACAGGAGATTTTATAATGTGTAGGCCACATCACTCACATCTGGGGAGATGCCTTTGAAAAAAATGTGGAGGCGTTATTGCCGTT
This sequence comes from Thymelicus sylvestris, assembly GCA_911387775.1. Classification (NCBI taxonomy): domain Eukaryota; kingdom Metazoa; phylum Arthropoda; class Insecta; order Lepidoptera; family Hesperiidae; genus Thymelicus; species Thymelicus sylvestris. The sequence continues at coordinate 15,123,777 of OU426891.1, read as the reverse complement.
TCCTTTGAAATCTCGAAGGCCTTTGAAAGGGTTTGACACGCTAGCCTTTGAGGCCTTTAAAAGTTTTCTTAAAGGTGATCCTTAATCGATCAATTCCTCCATCCCAGGAGGGCCGCTACTCATTCCCGGAGGAGGAATGGGCGCACATCTCGGCGGAGGCGAAAGGCCTCATCCGCCAGCTGTTGGTCCGCGAGGCCTCCCACCGGCTGAGCGCGGAGCGCGTGCTGCAACACCCCTGGCTGCGCCGCGCCGACGCCACCGCGCTTTACCCGCCGTTGCACACGCCTATTAATATCAAACGGTGAGTTTATGGCTATATTCATGGTAATGTTCTTATTGGTGTTTTTTTATGGAAATAGCTGGAAAACGAGCTGACGATCCACCTGATGGCAGGTGGCTATCGTCGCCCATGGACATCAGCAACACCAAAGGCATCACTGATGCGTTGCCGGCCAAGAAAGAGAGAAGTTATAGAAAGAAAGAACTGGCTTTTAAGCCCCCAGCCGGAACACGACGATCCGCTTAGCGGCTGACTCATGCTTAAGGGTGACTACTAAAGAGGATAAAGTATAATACTAACTAGATAAATTTTGTCCACAGCAACATGTCAGCGCGCAACTTATCCAACTTCGCGGAATCCGCGATGGCCGTCAACCGAGTGATTCAGCAGCACTTTTCCATGAATTACTCGTACATGGAGCGGCCGGTGACCACGCTGCGATGCAGCAAGAGTTGCCACCCGAGCCCCGTCATAGAGGACGAGTTCGAGAGGGCCGGACTCAATCTCGGCAGGATGGGCCTGGACGAGGACGGCCCTCCGCTGGGCCTCTCGCCTCCCACCGAGTCCCAACTTCTCAGGCGTCGCCTGCAAACCGAGAAGCTTCTCCCCGTGCACTAGCCAAACTCCGATTATATTATCATTATCGCATCTTATTCTTCAGAGACTATAAATTTGATTCCGTTGAACAAGTGATCTTAACAGTTCTACGGTCTGAAGATACGCGGTGGGCCTCTCGATTCGATTTGTGATTAGGATCTTGCATGGACCTGTGCCGTTTTAGATGATAGTATAACCGGAGTTCCAGACACCCGCCGATTTGCGCCGCAACATTGCGCGGTTGTGCCTCACTTGGCCCTCAATTGGACCCCACTTGGCCCTCACGTGTGACGTCCGGACTCGCTCAAACTAACTTTAGATCTGTCAAAATTGTTCGCCATATCGGTGTTGGCTGGCGGTTTTGATGGGTATGTCGTATGTATTTAGTGATTCGGGCCTCGAATTGCCCCGTCACATTCCACCGAGCGCCGCAGTACAATGGATCCATCATAGTTTGGTGGCCCTAAGGGCCTGACTCGCAACTTCCTAAAAGCACAATCGTCTGTTGCCATATATTTAATTTAATGTTGTATCTACTTTCTTAATAGTCAGATTTGATTTGTTTTTGATGTTGTTTAAAGCGATTATGAGTCCTCTATTAATCTCAGTTGTAGTGACATAGTGTTAAGAGTTGAAGGACGATTGGGCAGTTAGAGGTTGTGAGTGGTTGAAAGAAAGCACCGTTCGAAATGGTGACAGCGAGACTGTTAACACCGGGATGCTCTGTGCCAACGGATATTCCTCCAGTGATAGAGATCCGATCGCGATACTGTGAACGGTACTTATAGCTGATACAGTTTTATTTGAGCCTTTTAAAGATATATTTTTATGGATAAATAAAACGACTGAATAGTTTTTATCGATGTAGAGTATTTGTGAGTTTATGTTGTGGCGGTACTCGGCCGCCGACCGACAGCGGTCGATAAAATCGTATTATATTGAGATAGTTATCTGTTGTGCTGATCTACAATCTACATACCTTTATATCAACTATATTATGAAAATATTAATTGTTTTTTGGATTTATGAAATCCGTAATTTAAAATTTGAGTTTACATGTGTGATTGCCTTTCGTTCGTGGCCTATCCTTTGCAGTAGCAGTTATCTGTACAGTAGGCGGACGACATTTTGTTCGCTTCACATTGACATTGTCGACGAATCAGTATTCCTTTAATAACTTTTATTCGAGTTAGAATATAATATAATTGCTTTTTAGTCACTATCATTATTATTGTTATCAGAATCATCATCGTTATTACTGTTATCATCATTATTATATGCTATCATTAAAGATGACAAATTGGCAATTTGACCCGTTAAGTATTTGAAAAGAAACCTTTAAATAAATGCATGTTCGTCGCATTAGGGTGCCTCGCGACCAAAGTGTCGTCCGCTACAACAAATTAAAAACAATTTTGTTACTTTTGATAGAGTTTTCGGATACTAGTCTGTATATTGTGATTGTTTTTGCATTTTACCAACGATGGAAAAACCGCATCTCATTAATTAAGAATGAATCTACCTACACCCCGTGACAAAACTTAATAGCACATTTTACATTTTTTATTATAACTTTTAATAAAATGAAACTATTATCTTGTAAGTTGTATGGTTAAAGATGTTTAGTGATTTTAATAAAATGAAACTATTATCTTGTAAGTTGTATGGTAAAGATGTTAGTGAAGGTAGTCATCTGTGGTAGTCATATAAAAGTTAGAAAGAGATAGCTATAGTGTACTTTTATTACAAAAGTTAAGATGAGAAATGTATAGTGTGCTATAATTTTGTCGCGGGCCGTATGTTTTTTACAATTGTTAAGGGCAATATGTGACATTTTTTCTGTGAGGTTCAAGTGTATGTTATGTAGCGCATAACGATAGTAAAGTTACGAGATAGAATAAGATTCGCTTTGTATTGTGTACTGTCGAGGGGCACTGCTGAACTAATTCATGAAATGTCATATATTTCTGACCTGAACTGTGTTGGTTAAGTATTGCGTGGAGTTCCATGGAACTGCCATAATAATGTGATCAGTTTGAATACTTTTATATTGCTGAAAGAATGAAATGTTGAGATAATGTTAAGTGTAGACTTGCTAGACTCCTGCGTAGAATGTTGATTGGGGAAAGATACTATCAGCGCCACCTATTTGGCCGTTTAGAAGTTTACTTTGCAAATTTTATAATTATTATAAAATTAATTATTACTTTACACCCGGTGGCTTTGTCCAATCAATTCTAAATTTAATTACGCAGTAATTTGTTAAAATTTTGTTTTCGACTAAATCATTGATTTAAACTGTCATTGAAATACAGATGTTTGAATTTTTATGATGTGTTTTATTGATTGGTTCCCTTTACGTCGAGTCCCATTACGTCGAGCTAGGGTTCGAACGATACTTTCGATACTGAGTAGGTATCGATACTTTTGTTCGCGATACCCGATACTGAGTACTCGATACTCTTACCTGGTACTCACTCGCAAGTACTCATAATATGAAACGTCGGTATCGAGTAGGGATGGACGATATACATCGATGTATTAACAATGAACTAATATACTAACGTACATGGAAGCATCTTTGATGCCTCAAAATTGCGCAACGAAAACTCAACCGCAGTGGGCCGGGCTTATATACTCAACCAAAACGCGAATCAGTCAGTTCGGTGTCACTCGTTCGGACGGTCGTTGGATTTAAGTGTCATAAACAAGATTTATATAAAAAAAATAGTATCAAAATGTCTTCATGTGTTGTGAAATGGTGCAAAAATCATACAGATCATTGTTCCAAGGGTTCCGAGAATCGTGGAATCACATTTCACGTGTAAGTATAACGAAATCTAAACCTACAAAAATCTATTTAACTTTCATATGGATGTTTTTATGCAAAATGTAGTTAGTATATTTTTACTAACAATTTATTAAAGGAATAAAATTCGTTTTATTTTTAATTTAGATTCCCACAAGACCCGAGACGTAAAGATCTGTGGATAAAAGCTGTTCAATTAGAGAGGCAGGAAAATGACTGGACCTAGCAAACATTCGGTAAAATGTTCGATTCATTTTAAAGAAGAAAATTTATATTTGTCGAAGAAAGGATTCCAGATGATTTCTAAAAGCGCTGTACCAATTTATTATTTCATTATCCTATTGATACTTTACAATATAAAATGAAATTTAAATGATTAAAAAAAAACTATGTATAATTCTGATATTGATATCTGAACTCCGATAATAGGATCAAATATGAAAAATCAATATCGAAATTGAAAACCTTCCGATATTACCAGCCCTAGTGTGTACTGTGCAATGTTTTTACAGTGTTTTCGACAATCTTAATTTGAATTGATTAATTTGTATAATCACTGTGCAGTACAATAGTCAGTACTCAATATATTGTTTTGAGTTTTCACTTCTGTCGGCAGTCCTTATAATTACCTATTTTTTACTATTGCAAATTATATTGTTTTGAGTTGTCAATATATTGGGGTGAACTTCCTTTTAGCCCATATCTCCGATTGATCTGAATTTTGGTATATCTATGTTAATATGTATATTTCGACGAACTGATAACGAATATTATAGGATAAAGTAGGTAACTTTACCTTGAAAAAACATTATTTTTAATTTTTCATGTTTATTTGGCAAAATATTAATTTTAAAGAAAAATGTTTCCTGCAAAATTTGTAGCACATTAAAAGATTGACATTCTATGTTCAACTAAAATGCGAAATTACTTCCCCATAATTATGCGTAGTTTGCTTAAGATATTCGTTATCAGCGCGTCGAAATACATAGGTATACCAAAATTCAGATCAATCAGGGGTATGGGCTAAAACGATGGATTTTTCACTTCCGTCGGCAATCCTTATAGCTGCCTATTTTTTACTATTGTAAAACAAAACGCGTACAAATAATTATTTTTGTAATAAGAGAAAAAATTGGTATTATTAATATTTTATATTATATAAAACCATTTTTATTATTGTTTTATTATGATTGGTTCCCTCATACATAATAACATCCACGGAACTGACGACCTGACTGACAATGCGACAACGCATTAGACAGTACACTGAGGCGCGAACCAATTGCCGTGATCGGGTCAAGCCGAGAACCAATCCCGTTTGGCGATTTCGCATGGTTCGACAACTACTTGACAATATACCAATTGATGAGTTTGTATACCGTAGTGAGTGGTTTGTGCATGTATACTTCGTATTTGTGTGAGTTTTGGTGCTGATATTTAACGTTAGAATGTATTGAGAGGCTTATTCCTTAGTATATTCGTTCACTGTGTATTAAAAACACTCGATGTAAAGTATGGATACATCGATTTAATCCGATGTTTTTTTAGTACGTCAACATCGAGTAAACATCGATGTTTTTTATTCGATGCATCGAAGAGGCAAACCTGCTTATCTCTCCTACAAAAAGTCGGACGTGGGCGGGAAGCGTTAATCTGCACTTGGGCGTACTGTTGGTAGTATTGAAATACGTCTGCGGAAAAAATATCGAAAACATTTCATCGAATTACAATTCGCCGAACACAATACATCGAAAAAACATTTCGTCGACTAACAAAACGTAGAACAAACAAGTCATCGATTGACATTTCTTCGAATAGCATTACGTAGAACAACCATTTAATCGCATGACAAATAATCGAATTACATTTCGTCGAATGTCATTTCATCGAATGTTATTTCATCGAATATCATTTCGTCGAATGTCATTTCATCGAATGCCATTTCATCGAATATCATTTCATCGAATGGCAAATCATCGAATGGCGATTCATCAAATGGACTGCCATTCGATAAACGGTCATCGAATGGTAATTTTTCTCGTTTAAAATATTTTATTATTAACAGAAACAATTTTAAGCTTTTTATAACTTTTTTTTATGTCTTATTTTTTGATCAATAACAATTTAATATTTTTCTGTACATAAAAATTTTAGGCTTACTTTCTTCCTTGAATCATTTTTTTCAAAACGTTTACGTTAGTGACAGAAACGAATTGCTGCAAAACCGACTCCACGTGGTCTTGTTTGCCCTACCCCTAGAGTGTAATGTAAACCCGCGTAGGCGCGGAGGGGCGAGGCGGCCCGCGAGCTAAGAAGCAGGTGGTTTTAATGCTCGCCGCAGCAGCTGAGGCTGGCCGGCGCAGCCGGCCAGCAAGCCGAAGCTGCGGTGGTGAGCATTAAAAGCATCTGCGACGATAAGCTCGCGTGGGACCGCCGGAGCCCCGCAGCGCCGGAGCCGTGACAGAAACTGTGCTTGCTGCATGTTGCATGCTGCTTACGTCTTAATGCTGCCTTTCAAGGATGTGTGACGTTTGAAATAATAAAAAAATATTTATTAATGATCATATGAAAATTATATCATTCGATTCGGCCAATTGTGATTCGATATATTATTGTCATTCGATATATTGTAATTCGATATATTGTCATTCGATATATTGTAATTCGATATATTGTCATTCGATATATTGTAATTCGATATATTGTCATTCGATGAACTGTCATTCGATGAAATGACATTCGATTAATTGTTTTCGATGAAATGTTAATTCGATTAATTGTGTTTTCGATGAAATGATCATTCGATTTATTGTGATTTCGATGAAATGTCGATTCGATTAATTGTAATTCGATGAAATGTGTTCGATTAAATGTAATTCGATGAAATGTTTTCGATGATTTTTCCGCAAATCATTGAAATAAGTGTCTTTTATATTTCAAAAACCATTTTATGGACATAATAATAGCGTCGTTATTAAGTTCATCAAAGGTAATAACGATATAATATTATGTTACTAGAAATATAAAACATTACATAATATAATATACCATTTTAATTTTTATACTCCTTTTTCAATGCTACCAACTATACGCCCAAGGGCAGATTTAGTTGGAGAGCACTATAGTCGAATCCATAAATCGACGGACCACTTTGACAACACAAATGCAAAAATTTTGCCAGCACATAATTTGTATTGCTGTTTTTATCGATATTATAAAAAGATATTATTATCTTGTATAAGTATTGTATAACCTTAAGTGTATCTTTTGCAAATAAATGTATTTTCTTTTTTTCTTTCAAAAGTTACATCATGTTTTTACGTAAGTTTTAAAATGAAGATAATTCTATTTTCATTAGTAAGAAAAACCCAAAAATAGTTAACTGTCTACTATCTTCAGGATAATTTTTTGGTATGCGCCACATTCATACATAATTGGTTAAAAAAATATAATCGATGTATGGAAAACATCGATGTATTTTTTGAAACATCGATATAACATCGATGCCACTATACGATGCATTGCATCGAAAAAAACATCGATGTTTTTTTTCAACGTCCATCACTAGTATCGAGTACTTTTTTAAATACTGAGTACTTTTCACTGAGTAGTATCGATACTTCGGGGCTCGATACTGAGTAGTATCGATACCTTACCCTCGATACCGCACGAGTACTCGGTATCGATACCACAGAGTACTTAATCACTATCGATACCAGAGGCCGATACCAAGGGCTACTCACTTTTGTTTCAATGTCAAAATTATGACAAGGGTAAAACTTTTAGCCAATATTATAGGCAGAATCTCGTCATAAATGTTGGTAGTAACTTTTTGGTATGACAAATGTAATGATGTCAAACGAAGTGATTAAGTACTCTGTGGCCGATACTTCGAACCCTACGTCGAGCCGAGAATCTTGTTTCGCTTCTATTACCCCTACGTCGAGTCTAAGATTATTTGGTCCTACCCACAGGTCCTACTTTACACTTTCTTGAAATTAATTTCCACCATAATTATTTACCAGTAGATAAGATTAGAAACAGTCATAATAAATAACTCTGTGAAACAGTCTTTCTTTTAATTTCGCAAACCGATTTGACACTTTTGACAGGTACCACATTAATGTCAAAAGTTAAAATAATGCTGCCAGTTTTTTATGGCTCGATCCGCTCCAGGATTCCGGTTCTTTGAATCGTACGATATTTATTGTTTTTAGCAAATCAATTTAGTAAATCTTTTAAAATGACTGAAGTCGAAAACTTATTTAAATAAGAACTAGTGAACAGCTAGTGACACCGCAGCGCAGCGATGGAGTGACTACATCACTCGTAATAAAAATGAAAAATTAAATGTGCAATTTAGGCCATGTCATCGACAACATGGTCGAACAGTATAATAGAAGTTGGTAGCGATTCAGATGCCTTTTATAGTTATGACATGTGTTAGATTCTAAGGGCCCTCGCTCACGGCGACTTTTTGTAGCGATGCTGTCGCGCGTCCGCATCTATACAGTGGCGAAGCGGTCGCTAGCTGTGTGCCCTCGCCCACGGGCTCAGATTCAGTAGTGATACAAACTCGCTTCTGTCGCGATGCAAACGCGATGAATCACGCACCATGGTAACTGCGATTGCTACAGTTGCAAGATACCGATGTCGTCCGACACGGTCGCGCGTTGCATCGATACAGTCGCGATGTTGTAGCGCGTTAGTAGCGCATTGGCATCGCTTTTGTAGCGCGTTGCAAATGCGACTAACAGCGTTAGTAACGATGCTGTTGCGCGTTCATGAAACACGCGACAGCATCGCTAGAAAAAGTCGCCGTGGGTTTGGCTGAAATTTGGAATTTATAGCCTCTAACTTGGATTAAAATATAGGCTACTTTTTATCCCGGAAAAGTTCATGGTTCCCGCGGGATTTGTAAAAATCAATTTTTGCCGCGGTTGAAGCCGCGGGCAAAAGCTAGTATTCTATAAAATTATCAGCCTTTCATTTTTAATTACATTTGTTTTTATTTCAAACATAAATATCGGAAAACAATCATAGATCGTAAACACCTTTCCGATTGCGGTACATCACTATTTAAAAAGTAATAAAATCGACTAAAATCGTGCAACACAGGAAACGTCATTCCGCTTCGCGGAATAAAAAAAAGATAATACACAGAGTACTTAACATGACATGTTAAAGTAAAACCATTCTATTTTCCATGAGTAAAACGAAACGTTTTTGACATGACAAGTCAAAAATCAATCTCCATCTTTCATCTGTCTTCCAGAGGGCGCTTTTAATCGCTCGGCCACGTAAGTCAGGGTCGTATTTTTCATCATTGTAATAATTTCTTACGTTATTTTTACCTGCTGTGTTAATATGTGAGAATGGTATAACAATATAAAACGTTTATATTCAGTTTTGTGTGCCTCCACTCCATCCCGTGAGCGGTAAGTAAACGAATGCATTCATCCTTCCGTCACTCGCAGTGAATTAGTATTAATTAAACATCTTCAATATCTGTATTATTATCACAATACAAACAACGTGCGAGACGGTCCGATCTGCTAGTGTTGGCGGAGTGACATTAAAATAACACGAGTTTAACGATTTCAGATTGATAAGCCATGTCAAACCTACAGCCCAATCCGTTTAACAATGTTCCGGGTCACCAAAACGCGAACCCAGGGTCGCAGTACCAGTATGGACCAGTGCCGTCGAGCCACCTGCCCCCAGGACTAAAACAAGATGCCAATTCGAATAGCCCTGTGCCAATGGGAGGGTACAACACTGGGGCTTTGGCAAACCACTTCAACCAAAGCGCTAGTAGCTCGCCAGCCTTCAATCATCCCGGAATGATGCCTCCTACGAGCTCACAACCTTCCCCCGTTCACCTCACAAAACCCACCGCATCCAATCCAAATCAAATTCCTGTGCAAAACATTCCTCATAGCTCACCAAGCCCTCGTAATGTCCCTAACATTACCCCACCCTCCGGAATATACCCTCCTGGTTATCAACAATCTCAAATTAATGATAACGCTCCTCCCCTTGTCCCTTCTAGTCACTACAACCAATTTGTAAATGGACCACCAAGCACAATGTCAGTAAATTCAGGTGCTTCCCTAACAAATCAATTCCCAGTATCTTCAAGCTCATTTAGCAGTTCAACTTTACCTAATAAACCTTCTCTTCCTGCATCAACTGGAATGAATATTCCATTCAATCAGAGGCCTCCTCTTCCACCCTCTACTATGAGACCCGGGCCTGTGATGAATCAACCGGTCCCACTGAATGGTCCTCCAATGGGAATACCTAGAAATAATCCAATGATGCCTCCAACAAGTGGAAGCGTAGGGCCTGGGCCTAATTTGGGGGTACCAACTTCTGCCCCACCATTGGGGCCACCAAGTTCATTAAATGGACCAGTAAATAATATACCAGGAGCGCTTATGCTTGGTCCAGCAGTTTCCGGTCCTGGATTAGGTCCACAAATGGGCCAAAGACTTGCTGGTCCACCAACAAGCCAAGGTTATCTGAATCAAACAAACGGTCCACCAGTAAGCGGGATGGGCCCTGCATATCCTCCTAGTTCAATGCCGCCTCCGATTCAGGGAAAGCAAAATCAAGCTATGATGCCTCCGGTTCAACCAATGCAGAACTTACCACCTCAGCAGCCTCCTAGTGTGCCACCTGGTTTTCCGAGTGGACCACCGAAAACAAATATGCAGAACAGGTACCCACAAATGCAACAACCAAACTACGTCAATCAGGCACCAGGGTTAGGGATGCAATACCCACAACAGTACACCACCCAAGGAATACAACAGCAAATGGGTCAACTCAGTGTCACCAAGCAAGGATTCGATCAACTGTGGGGTCATCACATGATAGATCTGTTACAATGCAAGCACATTCTTCCGGAATTTCCTGAGGATCCACCGGAAATAAAGCTTGGTCATCAATTTGCTGAGGCATCAAATTGCAGCCCTGAGTGAGTATTAGTTTTTTTATTTGTATACACATATAGTATAACTACTCCTATTTATTTTACTACTATTTTTATAAATGGCTGATGATAATCAGACGAGCCACCTGATGGTAAGTGGTTAATAATGGCCATGGCCATCAGTAACACTTAGACATATTCAATGAGTTCCCACCGAGCGAGAAAAGGGAAGAAAGTAAGTAAGCTAAAATTGCATCCTCACAAATCTTACAAAATAAAAATTAAATATATGTGCATTCATCATTTGTGCCCCCTGTGTGTAATGTATTATTAGCACTGATAACAGAACATAATAGGTCACTCAAGCAAAACAATAGAACTGATATGTGGCTATGTGCTTTAATAGGTTGTTTTAGTCATTTAGTGGGAGAAACAAAAGATGTAACAACAATAATCAGGTATATACTGAAAAAGAAATATTCCTCATATAATATTGTATGAAGAAGATTAACTATGTTACCACAACTTTTAACATCTCATTACATGCCATACCAGCTAAAGCATGATTTATAATTATGTTACTTTGAACATTTTTAACCGACTTCAAAAAAAGGAGGAGGTTCTCAATTTGACTGTTTTTTTTTTTTATGTTTGTTACCTCAGAACTTTGGACTGGGCGAACCGATTTTGATGATTCTTTTTTTAATCGAAAGCTGGTGGCTGTCATGTGGTCCCATATAAATTTTATTGAGATCTGACAATGGCATCCACGACAAAACCACATAAGTCGTAAATTTGTGTTAAGATGTACGCGACAAATTGACGAATAACTCAATATCACGCCAACCGATTTCGATGATTCTTTTTTTAATCGAAAGCAGGTGCTTGTCATGTGGTCCCACATAAATTTGAATGAGATCTGACAAGCAGTTTTTGAGACTTTGAAGTCGGTTATTTTTTGTTAGTAAAATTTAGATTATTATTATAGAAAAATTATGCTTAGTAAAAAGTAGAGGCTATGATTTGCTCAGCCCCATTTATATGTACAATACCTCAGTATTGCCCATTTTACATGCAAAACACATATTCTTTCAACATTCTTAACATTCGCTTTGTTAACAACTCATAGGTCAACTTATCACAGCACCATTCCACACAAGTAGGTTAAGTAGTTTTTGTGTTTGGTAAACAGATACAAGTATTAAAATATTATCAGATTGTTTTAACCGTTAGCTTAAATTAAAGGTGTCTGTAGATTAATTAATTGCAGATCATTATGTTCAGTTTACACATATTAAGTAGTTAAGTAGATAACTAAATTTTAAGTAAAAAGTTACTAAATTGTCTGTTTACACATATTAATTTACTATATGTATAAGTACTATATAAGTTATCTACTTAACTACTTAATAAGTGTAAACCTGACTTTTATGCTCTAGGCCTCCTCAAGAGGAGAGCCGTGCCCAGTAGTGGGCCATTAATGGATTGAAGGCTGAAGCCAGCCAGCCAGATCCTTATTGATTCAAAACACGTTTTAAAGTTTTCTTCAAAAAATTGTGTATTGACTGAACATAATAATATTTGGTCAGGATTGGTTACATTTCATTGTCTCATTCCTGAATAACACAGCACATGTTTGGTCTGTTATGGTGGCCACTCACGGTCAGTCCATCGCGTCAAATGGCGTGATATACAGCCAAAATTTGATCGTGAATGTGAAAAACTGATGGCGTGATATAAAAAATTTGTATGTCCAATCGCGCCATTTTGACATATGTCATTTGGCGTGGCTCCAAATTTGACGCGATGGACTGACCGTGAGTGACCACCATTAGTGATCTTAAACTGGAGTATAATTTAATTTGGTGATGGAGCCTCAAACCTGATTGTAGCATTGGAGGTTGTTACAGCAGTTGTTCTATGATCTATATTGGCCAGTTGGCTCCGTATAAGGTAACTTTAAGGGAAGATAGCTTTGTAAGAAAGCAGGAAGTTGTAATTGATTACAGATTCATACAATCATTCAATTGCAACGTCATACATTTATTTGCACAAGTGTCCTTTCAGTAAACACTCTTCAATAAAATTTACATCCCATTGTATGTATCATTTACATAATACTTGTAAATGTAATGTACTTTGTTACTTTTACTGACAATGGCATTCAGAATGAGGTTACAATATGGATCTATAATAGTGTACCCATAAGCAGGGGCGGCTGTACTTTAAGTGCGCTCGTGCGCCGAACTGCCAGATTTTAATGATTAGAAAAATAAAAAAATAAATGTTTAATAGTGTCTGATTAACGATCTATTCAATATTAACGAAATTATGATGAACCAATTTAAGCTCTTTGATAAAGTATTAAGACTCATTATCGCGAAAATCGCTGTGATATGGTTCACGGTGCGCTAGCCAAAGCGCACGGCGAATGCTCATACAACTTCTATGAGATGCAACCGAAAACGCCTGGCGCGTGAGACAGAGCTAGTTCAATATAAAATGTATGGCGAATTAAGACCACTCTGGTGCGCCGCACCAGAACCGAAGATTACCGAGGTTTGACGAAATTCGCGCGCGCTACGTCGGTCGCCGCGCGGTCGGCGCCCGCCGCCTATTATAAAAGGAGTTGCGTTTGTTTACATTCTGCAAGGATTTTCAGTATTTTAATATTATAGTTACTGAATTGTGGGACATTGTGTGTGAGTAAATAGGTGTGAAAATGGGTATTAAACTTTAACATCGACTATTTTGAAAGCAATAATGAAACTTTTCAACAAAAATTGTAATTAAAATGGGCAGGATTATTTTTCAAACACTCATTTAAGGACACTTTTAAGACGAATATAACGATACAAATCCATCCAGCCGTTGAGAAAATCATAACCGTTCTTTGGCAGTCGTTAAAAATAAAAATACGCTGATACAGTGCACCACCACTTCTAGGATCCACCAGCCGCCACTGCCCATAAGTACATAATCTTATTATAGATTTGAAGATAAAAGATTAAGTTAGATAATAAATGTGATTAGACTGAATTTAGATTAATATTATGTATGTTATGCAATTGAATTCAACTATTTAACTGACTTCAAAAAAGGAGGAGGTATTCAATTCAACTGTTTTTTTATGTTTGTTACCTCAGAACTTTCGACTGGGTGAACCGATTTTGATGATTCAAAGCTGGTGCTTGTCATGTGGTCCCACTTAAAGAACGAGATCTGACAAGTAGTTTTTGAGTTATTTTAAAGTCTGTAATTTTTTGTCAAGAATTATTTAATTTAATTATTCAGTAACTTATTTAATCTGTCCAATTTACGTGATAAAGAGGTTTCATTTGCAATGTTTGTAACTGAACCAAGGTTAAGAGCGGTTTTGAAGCAAGGTCAGGGCCTGACTAGGGTTGCTCAATCTTCACAATTGATAATTCTACACAGATGCCTCACGATAAGTGTTTTATTGGTGCCGTTATAGAATGTGCAACCATTAGAAATGACACACAGAAAGCCTTTTGTTTTCTGACTTTCTTAAATAGATTAGAGCATGAAAATTAGCAGTGCATAACGCACGTAGGGTGTAGAGGTACAGAACACTAGGCTACTACTACTTTTAGACATTGTAAATATAGACTATAAATAAATATAATTATGCTTTAATATTATTTGGGGGATTTTCATACATTAACATAATTATGTATATAATATTTCAGTAAATTAATAAAATGATCTCTCTCTCTCATCTTATGTCCCTACTCTAGGATTCTCTGTATCACGACTGATGAGTCACATAGCCAACAAAACACTTATAAGTCAACAAACATTAATCTGTCTAAAATCTGTTGCTGGAACCGAACTCTGATCCGCTCGATTCGCAAGCACTGTTACTCTAACTACTACTACTATCATCAAGATATGTAGTCACAACTTAAACTCACATTCATATCTTATGGGCTTATGAGTCTATCAAAGAATAATCTCACATTCATATTCCTTGAGTTTATGCTACTATCATTGATAGCAGATCTCTTATCGTTTACACTGAGAATGAATTTGAAATGTTTTAACTGTTACTATCAGAACCATTGTCACAATAGATTTGCTAACATAGAGCTGATAACAGTAAATAATTGCTACTTATAGACTTGCTTGCATAATTCGATTAGGATTGGTCTTGCTAAGCTTGTGACAAATTGATGATTCTTTTGTGGGTATGGTTTATACATGTGATTAGGAAGGGAGCCAAAAGTTAGTCCGTAGAATTTCACAAATGTATAAGTATATTATATATTAACTGCGCCGTACTGGTACACACGCACTCTATATTAAATCAGTTACCCATACAATTTTACTGATTAAAAAATCAACTATCCGTGTTGTGAAATGTACATCCCTATACCTACTGCCGAATATGTGACCTCAGTTGAACTGTATGCACCACGGCCATTTATCATTTGTATTCCCCAGGTAATCCCCAATACATAAAATCATTAAGCTATTCGATTGCACCAATAAATCAAGATATAGATTTTATTATAATAGGTAGGTACTAATTCTATAAACAAAAAGTTCCTTTAATTTTAATACAATAATAATTTAATATCTTATTTCGTCATTCCAGAATATTCCGATGTACGATCAATCGCATTCCAGACACCAGCTCCCTGCTACAGAAATCCAGGCTGCCTCTTGGAATTTTAATCCATCCATTTAAGGATCTCAATGTGAGTATTTAAAGATTTATACATCAAGATAAAATTCAGCATACACAAAGGAACGTACGCGTGCACACACGCATACACACACACACACATACAAACACACACACACACACACACACACACACACAAACACACACACACACACACACATACAAACACACACAAACACACACATACAAACACACACACGCGCACACACACACACACATATACACACACAAAATATAACGCGGAATATCACATAATAGATAGATACCTAAAAGTACATACTATATAATTACAAATTATATTTTACAAATGGTATAACATTTATTTGTTTGCGTTTATATAATTATCATCAATGTTGATCACATAATTAGCAACAAGAAAGTTGAATAAAGATTAAACTTACAATACTAATTAATGGATTATCGAACACTGGTGTTAGATACTTTAATTTATTGTGCGTAGTTCACACGACCGCTAAGTATACTGAATATGACAAGTGCATTGTCTCACGATTGTGTATTTAATACGCGTCATCAAGTCAATGACAATATTGCTTGGCTCAGAGTGGTTGGGTCATTGGCCATTCATGTATTATAGGGATTTGTAGACAATAATATTACCTTAAGAACAGCTTATTATAATTTAATGGTTACTTAGTAAATGTTTGTCATAATATAATGGTAATTCTTGTTTGACTATTATTGTTATCCTCATAATATAGTTAGCGTCTAAGTTTTGCTAGGCGATATTTTCATTTAACGTGTCGGAGAACGATTACATGATCCTCGTGATACGAAACTGACATAGAGATTGCTTTTATATTGATAACAAAAGTTAGAAAATGAAAAATAGGTACTAAGGCAGTCTTATTACAACTGTTTGTTACTTTGATTTATTTAGTGGGTTATCAATAGACTCAATATTATTATGACTCATCCTATTGTAAGTTTCACGGTTTACTCGTCACGCCTGCCTTTCTACTGAATACTGAACATACATAACTCATAAATTCAAGACAAAAAGATAAATTAAGAAGTAAATAAAACAAATATATTGTATTTATTATTGCTCATTTTTTTACCTTAAGACTATCAAGTTTTAAGATCCAGATCCAGTAACAAGTCTATCAGCTGTCAATTTAGCATCATAGTGAGGTGAACTGCTTAAACATCGATTTAATTTAATTTTATACGGATTCAAACACGTGTGAGTTGAATCAAGTTATTGTGAGACAGTATTTATTAAATATTTTTTGCCCCCGACGAAAGAGGGGTGTTATAAGTTTAACGTGTCTGCGTCATCGTAGCTCCTAAAAGAATGGACCGATTATGATGTGTTTCTTTTATTTGAATGCTGATGTGATTGAGATGGTTCTTAGCTACAATTTATGAATATCTGTTCAGGTGTTTCAAGTTCATCAGCTCTTTTTGGTGAAAATACCTTTCCATTCCTAGGTCTGCTGGAAGAGATTTCTAATAGAAATAAGCAGTACCTTTGTACTAAATTTCTTTTACTATGTGTTATATACCCTATTTGTGTACATAAATTGTTAAATAAATAAATATAAAAGTGTCTGGGTGTTTTTAAAATTTACAGTTATTGTTTTAATTTCCAGCACTTGCCGGTGATACAATGCTCGTCGATAGTGCGGTGTCGAGCGTGCCGCACCTACATTAACCCGTTTGTGTACTTCGTGGACGCCAAGCGGTGGAAATGCAACCTTTGCTATCGGGTCAACGAGTGTGAGTTTATACATGATTTTAAACTTTACTCATCGAATTGTGTACATTTTATTACGATTCGGATGGGTATGAAATGTTTGTGTTGCATGGATTATGGTCACGGTTCAACTCGAATCTCAACGTCTGCTAATATTTTTAATGCCCTCCTTAATGCCTCCTGTCGATGCTGTCCAATATTGATATTAAGGGATCTTTAATATCCACCCCACTTTAAGAAGGCTGGTTTAGACGGTTTGGTCGACTATATCATTTATTCAATTATTGAGCTGTTTATTTTATAACATGAATTGGACAGCACAGGCAACGAATATTTTCAACGACAATAATACGGATTTTAGGAGACTGTCCACTATATGACTATAACGTACAATACCTACCATTACCATGCCACGAACCTATCAGATCTCGAAGATTTTCTTTGCATTGAAAAGTTTGATACTATTCTCACTAGACCATTCCGTCACCGACAGGACTGACAACGTTGCGTCAAAGATTCTCGACGAAAATGTAAAGATGCTGGTACAGATTTTCAGTGTATTAATTTATTTCAGTCGGCATAATAAAGAGTAGTCTGTATTTCCGTGTAGTCTTTCCGTGCCTGATACGGTATGCAATACTTAAATACTGTAAGAATAGGTAAGACGAGATCACGTTATCTCGCATTCACAAGTAACTAAAGTCCCGAATTAGAGTCACTAACGGTTACTTTGATCGCTCCTTATTAAATAATGACCAAACAAATTCTGTACTAAGGAGCGATTTAAGTAACTGTTATTGACTCTGAGTTGGGACATTAAAGATATTGCATAAGTAACCGTATTTCCGTGCCTGATACGGTGCGCAATAGTGGGAAGACCCTTAAATAGTACGGATAGGTAAGACGAGATCACGTTATCTCGCCTTCACAAGTAACTTAAAGATATTGTGAACGTTAAATCATTCCCATCCAGTACCAGAAGAGTTCCAATACGACCCGGTGAGCCAGTCGTACGGCGACCCGGCGCGCCGGCCGGAGATCAAGTCGGCGACGATCGAGTTCATAGCGCCCGCGGAGTACATGCTGCGGCCGCCGCAACCCGCGGTCTATCTGTTCCTGTTTGACGTGTCCCAGATCGCACGGGACTCTGGCTATTTGCAGGTGGGTTTGAGATGTTTAAAGCCCAATGCATACGTAACGGATTTCTTCCCCGTACGGGACGGGGACGGGGCATAAATATACGTGCGTGCCCCGTTTCCGTCCCGCCCGGGATTCCGCTGCGTATGCACTATCGTATACATTTTCTATGAAACGATGTTTCCAAAAAGGGGAGGATTCATTATCTTGAAAACAAAAATTTTTGAAGGTTTCACTTCTACCACGTGTGAATTGCACACATTTTCATTTTTTTATTTACCCCATGCAGAGAAATATAGAGCTACAAATAAAATTGTTCTATAGGTGGTATGCGAGACATTAAAGAACAGCTTAGACCAGCTCCCGGGCGACGCGCGCACGCAGCTCGGGTTCATCTGCTACGACGCGCACGTGCACTACTACCTTATGAGCGACGGACTGACGCGGCCCAAGGAGATGACAGTCTTGGATATTGATGGTGAGAGCAGCTCCAGTATTATTTTTAGTTATATTTATTGTGATTAGCTGATAGAGGAGTGGTAACGATAGCTTGGCTTAATGTTTTTGGAATACAACGGGTACTCATGATTTTTGTATTGTCACGGCGCGGCGGGACCATGATCCATGTACAGTACTCCCGACGTATCGTGGCGCGTCTGAACTTCGTGCAGAAGGCTGCGCAGTAACACAATTCGGCAATACTCAGTACGCGGCGTATTATGTCTCAGTCACACGTTAGCATGTTCCGTTCGCTATCTCTGTCTTACACGAAGTGTGGTAAGTGGGTCGAAATATCGGTATAAAATACAAGAATCGTGAGCACTCGTTTGCATTGAAAATGTTTATGCCCGCCTTCCACTGCGGCGGGTAATGAGCGGGAAATAGCTGAGCGGAACGGAGTTAAAGAGTAGGTCTTCCACTGAAAAAGAGTTAAAATGAAAATAGTTGTTTGCCTTCTACCGCAAGCGAGCTTTGATGTTACCAATGTCTATGGGCGACGGTGACTTACCACCAGGCAGTGCATCTGTGATCTGACTGCACCTCAGTTTATAGCCCCCCCCCCCCCCCCCCCCCTCATTTCGTCACAAACAACTTATTTTCAGATATCTTCCTGCCGTCGCCGGAGTCGCTGCTAGTTAATCTGGGGGAGTATCGCGAAATGATCAAGGAGCTGTTGAATGTGCTGCCTCAGCGGTACTCAACTCCAGGGGTGCCCGCGTCCGCTCTCGGCGCTGCGCTACAGGCCGCGTATAAACTTATTGTGAGTATTAGGCCGCTAATACACATGTAAAACACTTGTGAAAAATCGAGCGATTTCCTCTCACACTAGGCATATATATGGCGATTATAGTATTGTTATGTTTCTCGAAGGCAATTTTTAATTCGGTTATTTGGTAAATTTTAAATTTAACTCTCTTTTTGCCCCATTAGGAAATGAATTCTTCAATTAAAAAGCTAGCTCACACATCAAAATTTTACTATCCATGAGTAACGAAGTAAAATTATTACTGTTCTGTATTATTTCTGTGTGTACACAAAATGTTTCTTTCTTTCTATCTTTCTTTAAATGTATTATTTGATTTCAGTCAGCTACGGGCGGCCGCGTTACCGTATTCCAGACTTGTTTACCGAATGTGGGACCGGGAGCTTTACAATCGAGGTTAGTCTTAGTATATTTATGTTTTACGAATAACCGCTCTCGCTTTGCTTCAGTTTTCTTATCTTTTTTCACCTTGGGTTACATTATTAGAGTTTTATTAAGGATCCCTAATTTTTTGAAAATATAATATAGCCTATGTCACCCGGGGATAGTGTAGCTTCCCAACAGTGAAAGAATTTTTCAAATCGGTTCAGTAGTTTCGGAGCCTGTTCAATGCAAACAAACAATCAAATTTTTCCTCTTTATAATGTTAGCATAGATAATAATAATACAATAAATACCACAATGACTAGGTTCCGCAAGCATCACCCAAGATCATGCATACAAAGACTTACATTACCTAGAAAGGAGGGTGGGCGAGGACTTATAGATATTATTAATTTACATAATCAGCAAATAACAACACTTAGAAAATACTTCTTTAGCAGAATGGATACATCTCCATTGCACAAAGCGATAGTACTTAACGATAGTAAATCAACTCCTCTCAATCTCCAAGACAAAACAATACAGACCAACGAACAACTTATTGACAATATTACAAAAATAGCAGACTGGACCAAAAAGTCTCTGCACGGAAGACACCGCCAAGATTTGTGTCAACCTAATGTCGAAAAAGAAGCGTCGAACGCATGGCTCAATCGCGGCGAATTATTTCCAGAGACTGAGGGGTTCATATTGGCCATACAGGATCAAGTCATAGAGACCAGGAATTACCAGAAGTATATTATTAAAAACCCAATATCTGATAATTGTAGAAAGTGTAATAGCTCCCCGGAAACTATTCAACATATCACAGGTGCATGCAAAACCATAGCTCAAACTAACTATAAATATAGAAACGACCAAGCAGCCAACGTTATTCATCAAAAACTAGCACATAGATATAAATTTATTAATTCTATACAACCATACTACAAATACAAACCCGAGGCAGTATTAGACAACTCTACCACCAAAATTTACTTCGACAGAGCTATCTTAACTGACAGAACAATTCACTACAATAGGCCAGACATTACACTGATAAACAAAACAGATAAAACCGGTTACCTTATAGATATTGCAGTTCCAAACACCCATAATCTACAAAACTCAATAGCAGAGAAATTAACTAAATACACAGAATTAAAAGATGAGATCACTCGAATTTGGCAACTAGAAAAAGTTACAATTATTCCGATAGTGATCTCTACTACAGGCGTTATACCTCAACAATTACACCTTTCTCTTAAGTCTCTTAACCTACCACCTAATACCTATTGTATATTGCAAAAAGCCGTAATCCTCAACACGTGCAGACTTGTTAGGAAATTTCTTCAAACTGATACAACCCTCATTCAGCATAGCTCAGCAGTATCCCTCCCACAAGATCACGCACAAGAGGGTGAACTGTCCTGCAGAACTTAAGTTACACTTGGCCTAGGCCCGTGTATCTTAGACTATCCGGTGGAAACCGAGAAAAATAAATAAACAAATAATAATAATAACGCTTCACACTCATAGCCCCACACTAGGATTCCCTGTGTCGTGGGTGCCATGGACAACACACTAGACAAGGACATTCACACCCAGACCGAGAACAGAAATTCAAACTCATCATTCAAATTTCGGCCTCGCTGGGAATCGAACCCAGGACCCTCGGTGCGGCGATCCGGCATGGTAACCATTGCGCCACACAGGTCGTCAATGTATGCTAATATTATAAAGATCAGATATAGTCCTGTCAATATTAAAATCCATTCTATCAAATATACTATAAAGTGCCCGTGTCGGTGTTTTTGTTTGATTGTAATGTGGGTGTCTTCAAGACAGTGAATTGTTTACATATACATATATCTCTATGAAAAATAAACCAGTTTCACTGATTATGTTGGTTACCATTATATTTGGTTGCAGAGAGGACCCGAACGCGCGGTCATCAAAGGAAGTAGCTCATCTGAACCCCGCGACGGACTTCTACAAGCGGCTGGCTCTGGACTGCAGCGGCGCCCAGGTCTCCGTAGACCTGTTCCTGCTCAGCTCACAGTACTGCGATCTGGCTACACTCAGTAAGTTTATAACTTGGTTTTATATACTAAAGGCTGGTTAGTATTCTAGCTGTCCAATCCTAAAGTTAGGTAACAATGTTAAAAATCATACTAATTGTAAGTGACCTCACCATTTGGTGGGTATGTCATGTCACTAAAGACCGTGACCCTAAAATCAATGACTTTAGGTATACCAAACCTCAGCTCCCTAAATACATTATTCTTAAAAAGCGGCCATCCATAAATTATGTCACACATTAGTTTCGATGTAGTGTGACATTGTTGTGACAAGGGGTGGGAGGGGGTCCTAAATTTCGTGACTCACATTTCGAAATCGAATAATTATTGGTATGTATAATTAAATTAGGTAAATATTGAAAAATAATTAATGGAAATAAAACTTATTTCGGAACTGCTGTTTTAAATTAATAATTTTTAGGTGTAAAATTAAATAAAACATATTATGTGACGTCACACTAGGGGGGGGGGGGGGGTCTCACAAATGCGACCAGCTGTGACAAGGACGGGAGGAGGGGTCAAAAGTCATGGAATTAGTGTGACGTAATTTATGGATGGCCCCAAAGTGGAACCTAACCTACATGAATAATACTAATATTCAATACACAATTACTATCCAGGTGGCATGAGCAAGTTCAGCGCCGGCACAGTGTACCACATCCCGTTGTTCCGCGCGGCGCGCGCGTGGCAGGCGGACCAGCTGACGAGGATGCTGACCCGGTACCTCACCAGGAAGATCGGGTTCGAAGCCGTCATGAGGGTGCGGTGTACTCGGTTAGTGGACGGTGCTATGGATGAAAAGAAACAGTAGTAGTAGTTTCTTTTTTCTTCTCTCTTTCTTTGCCGGCAACGCATCGGTGATGCCTTTGATGTTGCTGATGTCCACGACGATAGCCACTTACCATCAGGTGGATCGTCAGCTCGTTTGCCGGCTATTTCCATAAAAAAAATAGTAATAGTACAGGATCCGAATAAGAGGCGTTTCTGCATCCATCTGCTTACCGGATAATAATAAAAAAAAAATTATGTGAAATAATATAAGTAAAGGAAAGTATCGCGAATGAGTTGCCTAAAAAACATGTTCAAGGCTATCATTAATCTATATACAGGGTGGAAAAAATGTGGTTGCCTGAATATTAATGATGGCAAATTTTACTGAAAGGAAACATTCCTTTATTTTCCAGAATAAGTAAAACTGCATTTAAAGATTTTTGAAAAATTACCTGCTTTAGCCGGGAATCGAAGGCCCCTAAGGGGTGTTGATATTTCAGTATCGATGTTTGATCGAGAAAGAGAGCGATGAAAAACGTTTCGGCTCGACGTGCAATAAACCATGAGTTACATTGTCAAATTGCCATTTTAATTTAATATTCGTTCATTTTAAGTACCGTGTTTGGGATGTCTGCGTAACTTATGTAAATTTGTAATTATGGCAGTAAAAGACATTATTATAATTATTATTAATAACGAGTAACCGCCCACGCTTTGCTTCAGTTTTCTTAATTTTTTACACCTTGGGTTACATTATTGGAGTTTTATTAAGGATCCCTAATTTTTTTGAAAATATAATATAGCCTATGTTACTCAGGGATCATGTAGCTTCCCAACAGTGAAAGAATTTTTTAAATCGGTTTAGTAATTACGGAGCCTATTCAATGCAAACAATCAAATCTTTCCTCTTTATAATATTAGTATAGATAACGTGTTATATTTTATGGCGAAGTAAATGTTTCTTTTTTTATTCTGAAGAATTATGAATGCAGCCAGCTTGAAAATAAGAACACTCGGCTGTCTGCCTTATGTGACAGAATTTTTCACGAAAACATTGTATTAAATCAGTAGAAGTGAGAAAAAGAAAATATTTTTCTCGCTTCCTTTGCTTTAATACAATGTTTTCGTTGTAACATTGTAAAACATTGTATTAAAGCAGTAGAAGTGAGAAAAAGACAATATTTTTCTCACTTCTTTTGCTTTAATACAATGTTTTCGTTGTAACATTGTAAAAAATTGTATTAAAGCAGTAGAAGTGAGAAAAAGAAAATATTTTTCTCACTTCTTTTGCTTTAATACAATGTTTTCGTTGTAACATTGTAAAACATTGTATTAAAGCAGTAGAAGTGAGAAAAAGACAATATTTTTCTCACTTCTTTTGCTTTAATACAATGTTTTCGTTGTAACATTGTAAAACATTGTATTAAAGCAGTAGAAGTGAGAAAAAGAAAATATTTTTCTCACTTCTTTTGCTTTAATACAATGTTTTCGTTGTAACATTGTAAAACATTGTATTAAAGCAGTAGAAGTGAGAAAAAGACAATATTTTTCTCACTTCTTTTGCTTTAATACAATGTTTTCGTTGTAACATTGTAAAACATTGTATTAAAGCAGTAGAAGTGAGAAAAAGACAATATTTTTCTCACTTCTTTTGCTTTAATACAATGTTTTCGTTGTAACATTGTAAAACATTGTATTAAAGCAGTAGAAGTGAGAAAAAGAAAATATTTTTCTCACTTCTTTTGCTTTAATACAATGTTTTCGTTGTAACATTGTAAAACATTGTATTAAAGCAGTAGAAGTGAGAAAAAGACAATATTTTTCTCACTTCTTTTGCTTTAATACAATGTTTTCGTTTAGTTCACGCATTGTCCTTATTTATTTAATAAGCGCCCTATCTTAATATATATAAACTAGCTGCCCGGACAGACTTCGTTCTGTCAAGTTTTTTTTTTTGAGATGTAAGCTATCCTATCTTTCAAGTTGGATCAAACTACACATGGTGTGCAAATTTGATTAAAATCGGTTCAGTAGTTTAGGAGTCCATCGCGGACAAACAACGTGACACGTAATTTATATATATTAAGATTACGTGTCACGTTGTTTGTCCGCGATGGACTCCTAAACTACTTAACCGATTTCAATCAAATTTGCACACCGTGTGCTGTTTGATCCAACTTGAAAGATAGGATAGCTTACATCTCCCTTAAGGCACACCAAAGGTTTTAATAAAAAAAACTTTTCACAGAACGAAGTCTGTCCGGGCAGCTAGTTCCCTATATATTAATTTCATTATATTCAAACTATACAATCCACAGGGGTATAACAATTCACACGTTCCACGGCAACCTGTTCGTCCGCTCCACGGACTTGCTGTCGCTGCCCAACGTATCACCCGACGCAGGCTTCGGTCTCCAACTGACCATCGACGAGTCGCTGTCTGATTTGCAGCAAGTATGCTTCCAGGCGGCGTTGTTGTATACTAGTAGTAAAGGTAAGAGTTTAATATTATTAAACATACACACTATTATTGTGTATAGACATTTTTTCAATGAGTCATATTTAGTAAACAAACTTACAGGGTCTTTTTGACGTAAATCGTCTTTTAAAAATAAGTGACACAAAATTGCGAGAAAACAAAGTTTGTTTACTATTAATTATTTTTTGAAACTAATTTAATTAATATTTGATTAACTCTAGTGGTTTAATTGACTTGTTACTTTTTAAAGTATTTCAATGCTTTTCCATGAGTTGAGTCGCAGTAAAATTAACTTCCAGTTGGTGAAATGTGCGTAGAACTTTACGCTAAGATACGCGGATAGGTTGTGTTTATAACTCGATTCATATTTTTTAACTTAAATTGACGATATCGCACCTTCGGTGGTACAAGGGCACATCTTACAAAAAATCGTTAAATGACAAAAATTTAACAAAAAAATATTTGACACCTGCAAAGTACATGGCCATATTCACAAATAAATGAGTCGTATTCCATGCAAATAACAAGCACTTTGAAGCAATACAAAGACGAATAATGCGACTCGGAATGCAAAAAAAAAACTTTAAAATGGCTCTCCTGTAAAATTCCAAAATGCAGTTGAGCCCTTGTACCACCGAAGGTGCGAATGACGTGATTTCTCTAGATAATAGATATTATTAACATACAACTTTGTTCCAGGTGAGCGTCGGATACGCGTGCACACGCTAGCGTTACCGATCGCCAGTAACCTGACGGACGTGCTGCACGCGGCCGACACGCAGTGCATCGTGGGACTGCTCAGCAAGATGGGTACGTCACACACTAATCAATAATAATAATAATATAACGCTTCACACTCATAGCCTCACACTAGGATTCCCTCTGTCGTGGGTGCCATGGACAACACACTAGACAAGGACGTTTACACCCAAACCGAGAATAGAAATTCAAACTCATCATTCAAATTTCCGCTTCGCTTGGAATCGAACCCAGGACCATTGGTGTGGCGATTCGGCTTGGTAACCATTGCGCCACACAGGTCGTCATATCAATAGGCATGATGACAGATTTTGAAATAATGTTGTATAATGTTGGGAAATATATTATAATTAAAACGTATATCATATTTCCGCAAAAATAAGGTTTAGTAGAAAATAAATACGCTTCGAATTCGCACCAAAACACTTCAAAGTGTCATGGCGACGCTTGTGACGTAATACGCGTAATACGCTGAGTAGAGTAATAAACAAGATGTCATTGTCACTATTGTCAAATTCGTTTGTTTACTCAAACGTGACGTAATTCCCTCTGATTGGCGTTCAAGATATCATGGTGGCTTGCCGTATTTTGTAGTTATATTTTATCAAAATATTATTAATCTCGCTATATACCTATAATACCTCTTATTTTTTCTCTTCTCTTTACTTCTTTCTTCTTTCTTTGTGTTTGATCTCTCTTTCTTGGTCTGCAACATTATAATATCAGGGTTGCCTTTGGTGTCGGTGATGTCCATGGGCGACGATAGCCACTTGCCACTTAGCATCAGGTGGATCGTTAGTTCGTTTGCCGGCTATTTCCATGAAAAAAACCTCAGTGTTTATATCGATAAGCGTCTGTCGTCCGTCTACCTCTCCAACTTATTAACTTCACTAACTAAATATGCTTTAATTTACCAACAATAGTTAATACCGCTCTTCGTGCATATCTGTTTGGCCTAATGGTTAGCTGGTAGAGAATGCATTTAAGCATTAAGCTCGCTAATTGTACCATGTTTTTGTGGTCAATAAAGGTTAAATAAATAAATAAATAGTGTATATTAACTTACAGCCGTAGACAGAGCGGCGTCAGCGTCAATGTCAGAAGCGCGCGAGGCGTTGATCAACGTGGCGATAGACGCGCTGTCCGCCCACCGGTTAGCGCAGAACCTGCCCGCGGGCGCCGCCAGCAGCGCCCTGCACGCGCCCACCTCGCTCAAGCTACTGCCGCTGTATCTACTGGCGTTGTTGAAGCGGGTAATGTGACGTCATAGTTTCTTTTTTTAACCGACTTCAAAAAAAGGAGAAGGTTCTCAATTGGACTGTATTTTTTTTAATGTTTGTTACCTCAGAACTTTGGACTGGGTTAACCGATTTTGATGATTCTTTTTTTAATTGAAAGCAGGTGCTTGTCATGTGGTCCCACATAACTTTGAACGAGATCTGACTAGTAGTTTTTGAGTAATTTTGAAGTCAGTTATTTTTTGTTAGTAAAATTTAGATTATTTAGTTTCGTGTTCGGTGATGTGTAATGTCTCTGGCGTACGTGCGTCCTAACGCGTTAATTAACTTTAGAATGACATTACGCAGGTGTGGTCAACTGAGCGCGCTAAAACTAACGTTGCGATAATTCGTTTGGCGTAGTACGACATAGCTTTACATTAACGTTAACGCAGTAAACTTGCACACTATAGTTCAGTCTAACCAAGACTATCCGCGGCTGCCGTTTCCTAATTCTGAAAAGGGTAAAACTAGGACAACTAACCACAGTTGTGCGTGTGTGTATCCTAAAAAATAAAAAAAATATATTATATCATATCTTCTGAAACGGACAAAACTTGAACTTTTGAAAGATGGCTGGCCATTAATATTTGTTTTTAATTTCTACCGTCACAGAAAGCATTCCGAACCGGCACGTCGACGCGTCTCGACGAGCGTGTAGCGGACATGTGCGCCATGAAGTGCCTTCCATTATCCCAGCTGATGCGGCTCGTTTACCCCGACTTGTACCCTATACATGCGCTGCGAGACCACGCCCACACAGTGAACAATGGCGGGGAGGAGATGCTTGTGCCGCACCCGCCGAGGATGCATCTCAGTGCGGAGAGGTAATGGATGCTCGGTTAATCAGTGAAGCGGTTGATTAGTCAATCACAGAGGATCAATCAATCAGCCAGTCAGTCAATCAGACAGCTAATCAGTCAGTCAATCAATCAATCAGTTAGTCAGTCAATCAAGTCAATAATGTTTCTTAAAATGAGGAAATTAATTTGCATTTATAAAAAGGCGTAATTTTTTTATCTCTTAAATTTTATTACTAACATTGTTTACCGTGTAATACTCGTATTTTGTCACTTTTTAATAAAAAAGATAAAGCAAAGCAAAAGCAAAGCAACAACCCATAAATTGTCCCACTGCTGGGCTCGGGGTCTCCTCTCAGAATGTGAGGGTTAGGCCATAGTCTACCACGCTGGCCAAGTGCGGATTGATAGACTTCACACACCTTCGAGAACTTTTATGGAGAACTCTCCGGTGTGCAGGTTTCCTCACGATGTTTTCCTTCACCGAAGCAAGTGATAATTAACATGTAATACGCACATAATATTTGAAAATTAGAGGTGCGTGCCAGGATTTGAACTCGGGCCCCTTCGATCGGGAGACCAACGTTCTACCGCTAGGCTATCACTGCCATATCGAAATAAAAAAGATAATAATCTCTTAAATGACTACTCTTTAAGTCTAATTGATGGTTTGATGGTTAGGAGGCAAGTTTAATTGAAGTGTAATTGAAAAAGAAGGAATTGAAATACAGAACATTTATTTCCAAACATGACGATTCTGGTCGAATTTGACTACTAGGCAAACACTACTTATTAAATAATCCATCTAGTGTGGCACATATTCAATTACATTACTCTGTGAGTTCTGTGATGTAAAATTTGAACACCGATTTCAGACTAAGCATAAACGGCGCCTACCTCCTAGACGACGAGGAGACGTTAACAATCTACATCTGTCACGGCGTCTCTCCGGCGTTCCTGTCCGACTGCTTCGGCGTCACGGCGTTCAGTCAGCTGCCGGATGAGGCGCGGTCGTTGCCCAAGATAGAGTCGCCTGGCAACGAGTTGCTACACGCTTTCGTCGAGAAACTCAATGATGAGAAGCCGTATGCTGCTAATATACTTATTTTGAAGTGAGTGTGATTTTAAATTGTTTATTGTCTTGTTTTTGACTACGTATAAGTATCAATGGTATGCCCGTAATTTTTTCTTGTTATAAGTTTTAGAAAAGTTCTTGGTTATTTAGAAGAGACGAAAGACACCTCAGCAACAGCTCACAGAAAAGTATTCCTTAAATTGAATGAAATCAGTAATGGAAGAGATTCTTAATTTTAATGTATGCCTGTCCATTTAATACCACCTATTCCGGGGAGTAGTATTGTTGACAATTTATACTAGTGAGAAAGATTTCAATAGTTCTATTCACTTTGTTTATTTCTGTTATTACTCTACTCTGGATAAAATATTTAGGCTACTTTAACTCTTGGGATACGGTATGAAAGTTTGTGTTATTTATGTTCATCTACGTAGAAACAATGTGAACCCGCCTAGTTATTAATCTTGTTTTTTTATTTTCAGGGATAACTCACCGTCCCGGCAAATGTTCACCGAGCGATTAGTGGACGATCGAGTCGAGTCCGCATTCTCCTACTACGAGTTCTTACAGCACGTGAAGAGTCAAGTGAAATGAGTGAGCGACTCGCGATCACGCGAGTGGACTTTATGGACGCCGGCGACGCGTTGCTACCGCTTGTCGATAGTGCGTTGTGTGTTAGCAAGGACTCGAGTGTGTGACATTGCCCTGTTTCTGGTCAAGATTCTGTTAAAGTGCTCCTTTGGTTACTAGTGCGTTTTGGTGTAGTGATACTTTTGACAGTGAATATTTTTGAAGGTTATATGGAAGTACAATACGGCCCACATAGGGGTCATCCATAAATTACGTCACACGTTAGGCGGGAGGGGGGAGTTGATGTAGTGTGACAAGGGGTAAGAGGGGTCTTTAATTTCATGACGTCACATTTCAATATCGAATAATTTGAATGTATAGGTAAATATTTTTAAAAAATAATGGAATTAAAACTTATTTTGGAACTGCTGTTTTAATGTAATAATTTCTAGATGTAAAACATCATAATTTGTGACGTCACACTAGGGGGGAGGTCTCACAAATGTGACCAACTGTGACAAGGACAGGAGAAGGGGTCAAAAAGCCATGAAGTTAGTGTGACGTAATTTATGGATGGCCCCGTATCTTGGCGCGTCTGAACATAGGCTCTGCGAACTTTAGCGCATGTAAGACAGAGATAGCGACGCGAACATGCAAACGTGTGACTGAGACATAATACCACGTATTACCGAGTATTGCCGAATTGTGTTACTGCGCGAAGTTCAGACGCAGCAAGATACGTCGGCCGTACTGTACACAGGCTGTTTATGACTATTGTTTAAAATACCGCCTTGATGATGTAAAGTTGATGTAAAACTCTGAATAGATGGCGCTTCTAGAACTTGAGACAACATGTTTATGTACCATCTGTTTTGAAGTTTTGAGGTTTGATGCAGTCTTACATGTTTTGTGGCACTTTCTCTGTAAATTCCCATTGTCGTTGATATTTGAGTTTCTGATTTTAAATTATGTTCTTAATTTTTTACAATGAAATGCACTTTAAAATACCATCTTTTATGGTTATGTGAAATGTGTAGGTAATCAATTTGATAATAAATATCCATCTTCATAAATTATGTGAAAAATAATGAACTTATGAAGGAGGATTCTTCATGAAAATTAATGAAATAACACAGAATATGTTGTCAGTGTATAAGTGCCGCCTAGTAGCAAAGGCAACCATCTTCCACAATAAATCTTACTAATATTATAAATACTATGTATGTTATGTATGAAGTTTGTGAGGATGTTTGTTCCTCTTATGTAAAAACTACTGAACCTATTTTATTTATTTATTTATTTATTTAATCTTTATTGACCACAATACAGGATTACGGTACAAATGGCGAGCTTAATGCATAATGCATTCTCTGCCAGCTAACCATCAGGCCAAACAGAAACACACGAAGAGCGGTATCATAAGCAGAAGAATAAAAAAAAAGAAAAAGATATAAATAATATTCTAAAAAAAAAAAAAAAACAAGTAACTACAACAAAATACAAACCAACTGAATAAATAATAATACGATACAATAACAAAATATATAGTCATACATATAAATTACATACATACATAACTATAAATATTATAATACATATATAATATATATAATATATAATATATATATATATATATATAACAGATGACGAACAAGTGACTTATTGGTGACGATCCAGTAGATGGGCACGTAACCTTTTTTTAAAGGTTAACTTTCCAGCGGGTCTTCGGATGTACTCGGGAAGAGAGTTCCAGGTACGGGCGGCCTGAACAGAAAAGGAGTTTGAAATGAATCCAGACCGGTGCAGTGGAATAGAAAGAAGGTATGATTCACGAGAGCGGAGCTGCCGGCCATGGGAAGAGCATAAATATTGGAAAAGGGATTTCAAATAATCCGGTGAAAAGGGATCAAAGAGAATCGAGAATAGCGAGCAGAGCATCCGAAATCGCCGTCGCTCGCGGATAGGTAGCCATTGAAGTTTAGAACGGTAAGAAGAGATGTGGTCATATTTACGTAAGCAGAAAACGAAGCGAACGGCATTGTTAATGAGACGATCCAGCTTATTTAAAAGAGCCTCACTCAGATCTACGTAGCACACATCGCCATAATCAATAATCGGAAAAATGAGCGCCTGAACCAAGTAGGCCTTAGTGTCGGTTGGGAGGAAGTGTCTAAGCCGATTCAGGGTAGTCAAAGAAGCGGTCACACTGCGGCACACTTCGGTTACCTGTTTATCCCAATTAAGACTACTGTCAATAAATATACCCAGATCTTTGACACTCGAGCAGTAGTTAATGGTGTAATCTTCAAACTTGACAGGTGCCACCGATTCAACTTCCAACTTGGCGATTTGGCGTGGACTCCCTACAATGATCGCTTGACATCATGAAATTTTGCACACAGATAGACCATGATCTAAAATGGGGTACTTATTATCCCATAAAACGCAGACAAAACCTAAGGCAGAGCGCTAGTTGTTACAATAAGCATATACCGAGGTACAGTCACATGCAGAGAAAAGTATCCCATCTGTTTACAACGCAACAGGCAACGGAAACGTTGCTGTTCGTATATTTATAAACAGATGGGTTACTTTTCTCTGCAGGTGACTGTACATGTTTATCATTTTCATTCAAAATTTAAAGGTCAGAGACGGAACTCTTATGTTGGTGTAGTTGTTATGTTTGTGAGAAGGCAAAGTTTTAAAACAATTTAGCACTGTTGAACCTAAATTAACCGTCTATTAATATCTCTGAACATGACATGTACATAATATTGTAAATCTCATTCAATGTTACTTCCCCCACCTAAAATAATATTTGTACTCCACTATGCTTTAAAGTTGCCTCATGAAATTTTTCGTGTTTAAAATGTG
Organism: Thymelicus sylvestris; assembly: GCA_911387775.1. Lineage (NCBI taxonomy): Eukaryota > Metazoa > Arthropoda > Insecta > Lepidoptera > Hesperiidae > Thymelicus > Thymelicus sylvestris. Next base: position 15,091,279 of record OU426891.1, on the reverse strand, counting down.
TGATTATAATACCGACCATATTCTAAAAATATGAAAATATCTATTATTTATAATCAGATTATATTCAATGAAAAACGAAAATTGGCGAATAAGTTAAGTAACGCGAGCTATGTATATATCTGTGTGTAAGTTAGATAAGGTATGGCTTTATACTTACAGAATTACAATTTATTTGGCAACATCTAGATATATAAGTATGTATATCATATAAGCAATAGTATACTTAGGGCAGATTGGACCAAACTTAAAAGTATTTGATTGTTACATTCTCAATGATCGTTCTAATGATTTATCAATATATCTGCACTTATAATAAAAAATTTGCGCTTTATAAATTTTATATTTTTTTACATTTGTTTACATGTATAATATATTTGGTTGAATCGGCCCTTGAAATATATGAATATCAATGTCAATAATCCGCAATAAATTCATATAATATAAAATAATTTGTCTGCAAGTTGCTACTGCCATTTCCATACATTTCACTCAAAGATTTGTAGAATCAAATGGGAGTTGAAGTCTGTTTGACCTCTGCAAATATTTACTCCATTAGAGCCTAAAATATGAAGTAAATTATGTGTTATAGTAATTTATGTATAACTGTTATAGTTTCGTTTATATTATATAAAAACAACTGGGGCCTTTGGCATGTTATTCCAATATAATGACGGTTCTAAAAACTAGTTATTACCATGATGAAGATTCACTTTGAATAGAACATTTATTACGTGACAAAAGAACAAATTCAATAACGTAAATTATGATCAACGTGTGATATTTATGTATTATGATTAATGATATATTACCAAAAATATAAATTTATGTCAGTTTTAATGTTTTTTTCAACTCTAACCAGAAATTGTGCAGTAATAAGTAAAAAGCCATAAGGAATACATTACATATTTGTAAAGGCTTTTTGTAGCAATTAAGAGGAGGTTTTAGAGCAGAGGTTCCCAGACTGTTTCTCATAGACCTCTTTCAAAATTTATAATTCACGAGTAACCGCCCTCGCTTTGCTTCGGTTTTCTTATTTTTTACCATTTTTTTAAATATAATATAGCCTATGTCACCCGGGGATAGTGTAGCTTCCCAACAGTGAAAGAATTTCTCAAATCGGTTCAGTAGTTTCGGAGCCTATTCAATGCAAACAAACAATCAAATCTTTCCTCTTTATAATATTAGTATAGATAATTATAATTTCTACCATATTCCCAAAACTTGACAAAAAATGTGAACATTAGGTCTAACTATGGTTTGCGTTGCGGCCAAGTTTAGATTACACAGAGATTAATAATTTTGGAAAAAAAGGGAGAATTGATTGATTAATTAATTGATTTTTGTCACCCCGACGTAGACCCCCGTCGAGTCTCCCGTGTACCCCTGGGGGTCCACCTGGACCACTTGGGGAACTAAGGTTACAGAGGTTTGCTGATCTTTTTGAATGCTTGTGATGACAATTCCGTTCCACATTCTCTTTTACTAAAACCATATCATTTTCTTTTTCCGTTGACCACAAATAGGGCTTGTTAATCGAAGGGATACTACTAAATATAAAGATATGCAATAATTTTTGTTATTGTCTCTCGGTATTAGGTGTACATGTAACTAATGATAATTTTAAATACATTTATTTATGTTTACTCATTATTACCTTGATTGTAAAATAAATTAGAGTAACTTATGAAATTTTAGCTAGACGGTTTTATATTGGAAGGCTTGGTTCAGACGAATATGTAAATAAACAAGATATATTCCAACAATACGAGTGAATATGTTATATTTATAATGGTTTTTTTAGGCGTTAGTAATCATTCTCTTTGTTTATGACAAGGTACTTGTCTGTATGTTGTAGCTAATTATATGTTGCAATCGCTTTAAAAATCTTGGAATGTTTTTTTCTTCTCTATACCTTTTTCCTTTGTAGACAATTATTGTTGCTAGTTTGAAACCGATGCATCCCCTTGTAGCTTACAAATAAGTGGTTAAAAATAGTGGTAATCAAAATTTAATTCCTTATTGATTTCAATAGACAAATAATTCTGCTTAGTTGTATAATTTTTCGCAACCAATGTCTTATTTAGTTAAGTGATGCATTTAAAATGAAGTCATATAAGCTACATAATTTAGTATGTGTTACATAAAATATGTCCTTCAAACTACAATATAAAATTGTATTTTATGTGGCAAAATATTTTTAAGAAAATTTCCGTTATAACATAAGGTTATTGTCAGGGTTCATGCTAGAATTCCGATAATATTAACTAACTGTTTTATCGTATTTTTTTACATACTATTAAGTTATTAGATTGGAGATACAATATACGATCTATGTATGATTTGATATACATTGTAAAAATGAATAAAGCTATTGGAAATATTATGCTGGATAGTTTTGAACCCTGGTCTGTGTATAATACCTAATATTCTTTAATAATATCACAATTAGGGTACTAATAAAATTATAATGAACCCCTACACAACTTAACTGGTCCAGTAAGTGTATTATGTTGATTTATACTTCGTAAACGTATCAATTGGGAAATGGGCAGGATGATGATGATGATGATGAAACGTATCAACGCTATTTGAAGAATAAATATAATCCTCAGATGAATCCCTGGAATTAGACTTAATTTTATTGAATATACGACTGAAATTCGTGTAGTGAGATAATTCTAGATGACTCATTGTTAATAGGGCTTTATAAAAAAGTGCATTATGAAAATAAAAAACATTAAATTATGATCAAAATAGACGGTCGCATAGAATTCCATTAGGATTCCTTTTTTATTTGGCAAAGACATAAATGAACCATCACAAACAAAATCTGAGAACCATTTATGTACCACTTTAAAGGTCCGTATCCACTAAAGCAACATGACTTATAACGTGATATGTGATCTGGCCTGTAGCTTGCGACTAAAGTGCGTTTCACATAAGCCTGCACTTCGCCTTTCTGTTTGTAGCATTGAAGTGTTTCCAAATTACTAATGTTACATATAAAGTAACGTTATTTATTATCTCGTAACAACATAATAGTGAAATGGAGACTGACGTGAAACTCACTATAGTATCAACATTCCATTCAGCGAGCTACTAATGATACCACAAGATACTTAGGTGGGCATCGGGCCAAATAGTAACCCCAGCCGGGAATCGAACCGGGTATTTTGTTGCGTGGTCGGAGACTACAAACTGGGCTACAGGGTTGACAATATTTAATTACTCTGCGAACATTCTCCTCAAAATACGATTTTATGAAGAATTCCATTATTAAGAACCTATATTAATCGGATTCTTTGAATTTATACCTATACAATGTATCTTTTTTAAATTTATGAAGCTATTGAAATAAAACAAACACTAAATGTTATCCAAAACTTACTAAAATGCATGAGAAAACCGCATCCAAGTCGGTTTAGAAAAAGGAATAATTATGAAGTAAATTAAAAAACAATTGTTGCCAGTAGTTACAAGAGTTGTATTGTAAAGAGAAAACTGTATTGACTGAGAATTTAAACAGATTATATTAATGAAATAGTATTTAAATGATTGTTAGCGGACTGACCTCGGGAGTCTTGTGACTTGTTTCAATATAAAGGATCTAAAATCATTGTTGTTTTATTTTACGTCTCGTGTATTTGAAATACCGTAGTGGGCGTAGTGATAGAGCACGGCGGGCCTCAAGTAATTTTCACCCAAAGTGTCTGGAACCTCGGGTTTTTCTTCGGCGTATGTTTGGTGAATGTTTCCTCAATACTTTTCTCTAAAAATCAAAATCTAAAAGTTAGCCGTTTTTTTTAAATCGTGATTTTCATATTTTTAACGAAAAAAATAATAAAAACTCTTCCCAAAATTCAATCAAGATTTATTTAGTATATAAATATATATGTACATGCATATATATACATACTTTGTGAATTAACTATGTATGTATATAATTTACAATGTGTATGCATATATATATATTAGTGAATGGCTCAAAAACAAATTTTCAACTTTTCTATCTATTCTCAGAAGTGAACGACACTCCAAAATAATAATAACACACAGGTAAACGATAAGGTAAACAAAAAAGTATACTAGCGTACAGTACTTTAATCAGAAAGAATACAAAACAGTCTTGGGGCGTAAGATTGTTACTGCTACACCTCTCACAGCTCACTGTTCTAAAACAACTTTGCCTTTCCGTTGAAAGCGAGAGCGTTATTAGTTATGTTTTAGGAGTGGCCGAACATTCTTAAAATTAATGATACTTGTATAATCTTTATAATATACTAGCTGCCCGGACAGACTTCGTTCTGTCAAAAGCTTTTTTTTTTATTTTGAGATGTAAGCTATCCTATCTTTCAAGTTGGATCAAACTGCACATGGTGTGCAAATTTCATTAAAATCAATTAAGTAGTTTAGGAGTCCATCGCGGACAAACAACGTGACACGTAATTTATATATAATAAAATTGTGGATACAGTCTCGTATGTCCATCGACTTCAGTTTAGTTTCTGGTAGAGTATAAGGTTCGACCCTCGATAGACACATTTTTCACGATTGTTTGTTCCCGAATTTTTGTCATTCATTTGTCTGACTCTTTGATCAGAATTTGTCAGCATCATATTATATATTGACAAATTTAAAGAAAAGTATATGGCTTTAATCTGTAACTCCAAAAGTTCACGCAGTATTTTATCATGTCGCGCAATTTTGCCGGAGACATCAAAAAGGCTTAGGATTTTTTTCTGAGCAAGCTATAGAAGCTGCACATTCACAATTTTCAAAAATTTGGCAGAAGTATAAAATTTCAAACAACAATCCTGACTATCCGAAAAATTTGAAAAGGGCGTTATGTGAATTTAATTCATTAAATTTATAAATTATTTTCATTTTCTAATATATTGTTAAAAACTAGTATCAAAGTATGGTGAAATTTGTTAATATATTTATTTATTTGCTATTTTTAACCGACTTCAAAAAAAGGAGGAGGTTCTCAATTCGACTGTATTTTTTTTTAACCGACTTCAAAAAAGGAGGAGGTTCTCAATTCGACTGTATTTTTTTTATTTATTTTTATGTTTGTTACCTCAGAACTTTGGACTGGGCGAACCGATTTTTGATGATTCTTTTTTTAATCGAAAGCTGGTGGCTGTCATGTGATCCCACATAAATTTTATTGAGATCTGACAATGAAATCCATGACAAAACCACATAAGTCGTAAATTTGTGTTAAAATGTGCGCGACAAATTGACGAATAACTCAATATCATGCCAACCGATTTCGATGATTCTTTTTTTAATCGAAAGCAGGCGCTTGTCATGTGGTCTCACATAAATTTGAACGAGATCTGACAACTATGTAGTTTTTGAGACTTTGAAGTAAGTTATTTTTTGTTAGTAAAATTTAGATTATTATGTTTGTTACCTCAGAACTTTGGACTGGGCGAACCGATTTTGATGATTCTTTTTTTAATCGAAAGCTGGTGGCTGTCATGTGGTCCCATATAAATTTTATTGAGATCTGACAATGACATCCACGACAAAACCACATAAGTCGTAAAGAACAATGCCAAACTTCCATACATAGTTTTATTTCATTTTCAACTTGAGCGTCTTAAAATAAAAAATATTCTAAAAAATGCAGCATTAATTTCTGAGCTTAGATATATAAGAATTTTCAGCAGGCACACCCCAGAACCAAAGTATTTTGATATTGAATGTTTTTTAACCATAGAAGTATTATACATAGAGTACCTGGTACACAACAAAACAACGATGCCGGAAGAGTATGTGATGTCACGAATGTCACGATGTGATCACTAAACGTCAACGTCAATTTTAAAAACGATTCAAAAGTTGCCATTTTGCTACTACTGAAAGATTAAATTACATATAAGAATTTCATGAACATGGAGAAAGGTAATATTTTTAAATATAAAAATAAAAAAGTTCAAGCAGAATGTTATTTATTTATTAAAGATTGCCCAAATTACTCACTTTACACAATATGAAATAATTAAAATCAGAAAATATGTACGACTATCAAAATATATTTTCTACCATTAGAGTACAAAAGTATGAAATGGTATCATTTTTACCGAATGAAAATGGACAATATCGACATCATGCATTGTTATTATAGTCAATTCATCACTTATTATTGAAATTATTTTACCCTGGGTAATACGGGTACAGGTATTAATATTAAAATACGTAAAAAAATATTGAATTGCTTCGGTATAACTGACGTTTTAAGACGCTACAAAAAATAAAAATAATTTTTGGGCATTGTTCTTTGTGTTAAGATGTGCGCGACAAATTGACGAATAACTCAATATCACGCCAACCGATTTCGATGATTCTTTTTTTATTCGAAAGCAGGTACTTATCATGTGGTCCGACACAAATTTGAATGAGATCTGACAAGTAGTTTTTGAGACTTTGAAGTCGGTTATTTTTTGTTGGTAAAATTTAGATTATTATTTAGATATAAATTATTATAATTGTATTTTTTGAATATATGTATACAGTATACACTGACCACCTACCACGTCAACATATACACACACACACACACACACACATTATATATAGAAAATAAATCTTTTGATTGAATTTTGGAAAGACTTTATTATTTTTTCGTTAAAAATATGAAAATCGCGATTTTCAAAAAACGGCTAACTTTTAGATTTTGATTTTTAGAGAAAAGTATTGAGGAAACATTCACCAAACATACGCCGAAGAAAAACCCGAGGTTCCAGACACTTTGGGTGAAAATTACTTGAGGCCCGCCGTGAGAGTATATTTAAGCTGATTCTCGACGGTTTCTTCTGTATTGGAGTAGGTATAAAAATGACCAATATTATTTGGAACATCCCATTTACTTATTCTTACCAAAACAAAAATGTTCCTACGAAACTAATAATAAAATAGCGTCTTTTTATACTAAATTCTGGGACTGATTGAATTAATTAAAAAATTCCAGATTTTATTGTTTGTTAAAACTTACCAGTAGGTAGTATGTATGCTATTGGTTGGTAAAAGTAAGAAAATATGTTACCTATTGATATCTGTGGTTAATGATAAATGATAAAAAAAGCCGAGAAGATTCATATTTAATAATATAATTAACTAAATAAAATTATTATAAAATAAATTCACTAATGTATGTAAAGTTTATAAAAAAATAAACACATTATAAAAATCGTATTAAATACTATAGAAAACCCTCAGAAAAAATAATAGTACTTATGGAAAAACACAATTATACAGACAATTTTTAAGGCCAGTTTTTGTATATTACAAATCATCCTTACATGGTCTTAGCGATGCACAGCAAATAAAACATTCCAAGGGTTTGATATTTTTGTGGATATCTAAGTCAGCGATCCACTTGTCTTTGGGCGCGAACTCTTCCCGTCTGAAGGTCTGATCTTCCAAGAGAGACCAGAACCATAGATACCGTCTTGCTCTAGCCAGCTTGGCTGAGGAGTTCACTACAGCATTAATGGCCCGCCGGCATACTGGGTCCAGTTCTGCTGGCGTGTTAAATGATAGGTTCTTGATGTTGCATCTGAATACCTGCAAGACACTTAACTGTTCTTTTATGAGAGCAGCTAACAAACGAGAAAGTTCTATGTTTGTCTCCAACAGCATTACCTACTAGGTACATTACAACTAAAGATTTTCCTTTTTATCTACTTATACCAGTCTGGAGAATTGACCTAATAGTATTCTCTAATCTCTTTTACCCAGGTTTCCCTTCGTCAGTCTACCCGCGGTAGAGTGAGAAATATTTGCGAAAGAGATTCTGGAATCTTCAAGGAGCTATGCAACGGTGCCAACAGGTTCACTTGGGAAGAGATGAGAGACTCATATCTTACGGAACCATAAGGAAGTTAAGCATGAGTGGCAGAGTTTCTAGGGCCACCGAACCACCTGTGCTTCTTTTGAACTATAACGGGGTAGTACTTATTTCCATGGGTATCTTTAATTTCTGGTCATAGCTTCCTATTTTTTAATAATAATTATTATAAATGTGAAAGTTTGGTTCTGAGGATGTATTGTTGTTTTCTACTCTTTTACGCAAAAATTACTGAACGGATTTTCATGAAAAGCTCACAAATAGACAATGACGGCAATGAAAATAAGATATACGGTAGGAACCTGTCTATTATGTATCTCAGAGCGCTAGTATAAAATATAAGAGCAATCTTTGAGTAACAGTCCCTAATTTGCTCTTGGTACCTTATCTTCTCAGAGTAACTTAACGGTGTAACTAAAGATCACCTTTTAAAAGAAAATGTTATCATACCTCGTACCCGCACATTTCAATCATGCAGTAATTAATAAATTCGACCGGCACCAGATCCACTCGAAATCCAAGTTTTTGTAGATGGTCTGTAGAAGAAATGCTTTTAAATGTTTTTTTTTTTTAATATTAACTGCTGGCAATAGCTGTCGAGTCACATGGTTTTTAATTTAATTGACCTAAGATCGGGCAAAAGCATCAACGATTCTTTACCGGTCAAAAAAGAAGCGCAGAGCTGGACCCGTATGTTGGCTCTCTGACACTGCGACCAAATCCACAAAAATGCTAAAACAGTCAGCTAATTATATATCAATAGGTGTAAGGGTTGGTTCCCTTTATGTCAAGTCCCACGTCGAGCCGATTCGAGAATCTTGTCTCGCGTCGCGGCGTCGAGTCTAAACGTGGCCACTCACGGTCGCGCCATTTGGCGTGGCTCCAAATGACATAATTATGTCAAAATGGCGCGATTGGACATACAGATTTTTATATCACGCCATCAGTTTTTCACATTCACGATCAACTTTTGGCTGTATGTCACGCCATTTGACGCGATGGACTGACCGTGAGTGGCCACCATAAAATTTTTGTCCCATTTCTATTCCCATAACGTCGAGTTTCTTTACCCCGCTTCTATTACCTTTACGTTGAGTTTAATAATAGGTACCTACCTATCATATTTTAAAGTACAGTCAGGTTCAAAACAAGGTTACAAGGAGGTCTGTTGCTAGTTTGATATCATTGATATCATGGGCGTAGCCAGGGAGGGGGGGTTTCGGGGGTTCAAACCCCCTTTGTAGACGGGCCCCTGTTACGGGGAGCTTTGCCCCGTGATCTCCTCGACCATTTATCTTTTTTCGCCAATGTTACAAATGAGTGCATTGTTAAGGTTGGGTATGTTTTAAATTACCTGCAAGGGCGTGTCATAAAGCTGAAAGTATACCCGATGTCAAGTCGCGCCATGACGTCATAAATGTTAGGTAAAGATGATTTTTGCTTTTTGGATTTCAAAATATACACGACGATAACACGGTCTCTGTCGTCATGAGCTTTGTGTGATGGAATAAATTCCTTATACGCTGCCGGACCAGCAAGCGTTCAAAGGGTCCTGAGTTCGATTCCTAGCCAGACAAAAACTTGAAGGATGACGTGTTTGAATTTATATTCTCGGTCTGGGTGTGTGTGTTCTTGTCATTATGTGTTGCCCATCATGTCCATAGCATCCACGACTAAGGGAATCCTAGTGAGGCGCTATGAGTAAGTATGTAGCGTTTATTTATTCATTTACAATAAAAATAAGATGGAGCCATCGCGATATTATCGCCTTGGATGACTACTGTATTTAGTCAATTACAGCAATAATAAGAGCAAAAACGCTACATAAAATTATTTTTCATAGGTAGGTACATGTTCTTACCTCAGATTAAAGAAATAAAAGGGTTCTTACCTTTTAAGCCTCTTAGCTTTTGAGGTTTGTGGGACAATGTGTAAAACGTCTCGTATGGTCCATAATATATTCTTGCGTATTGCACTGCCATTATTTTAGGAATTTATAAAACAAAACGATATAGAAAAATTAGAAACGATGAACATGGTCAAGGAAAATACCTAATAATAATAATAAATTGACTGGACATTAACAATTTGAATGACATGTGGGCCATGTGGCATTGATAACACAGAGTACTAAATGATTACGTCAGAAAATTGGTTCCTACTTGTATTGTGACTTATCTGGAATGGAGGTTCAATAACCTAGCTTCCATCATAGTATCATTATGAAATAATAAATATTATTTGTTATTACTATTACCTAACATAATTATCATATAAAATAATAAATATTATTTATGTATTATCTACATGATGTTACAATATTAACATACGAGAAGAGTTCAAAAGGGAAATAAAGTTGTTTATACTTTGTTTAGTATCACCATCTGCATGAAGCACGTTCAGCCCCGGATCTACGATTTTTTCGAACCGGGGCAGAAAGTTGATAGGCCTACGGAGTTTTTAATACTAATCGGTTCAGGCGCTCACTAAAAAAGACATCGGGCGTCTACCTGTACATAAACGTTCGATCACTATTAACAGAACGTATAGAAAGCAAAATCGGTTAAGCGATCAGACTAAAAAAAGGGCATTGGGCGTCTGCCCTTACATAAACGTATAGAAAGCAAGCGCCCAGACTAATAAGCTAGGCGCTTTGTGGAGGGCCTGAACACGTTGCCTAACATAGGCTCCCTTTTTGGGTCTTCTACTACGGTCGTTTAAAAATATAATTGTCGCGATTACAATAAATAAATAAATAACTGTTCACACTTATAGTTCCACACTAGGATTCCCTGTGTCGTTCACACCTAGACCGAGAACAGATATTCAAACTCATCATTCAAATTTCCGCCTCGCTGGCATGGTAGGTAACCATTGCACCACACGGGTCGTCAATAGAAGTATTATACATAGTAGGTACCTATCAAGTAAAACATGACTAAAAGGGCTATCTGATTTAATTAATGGAATATTTTTTAGGAATGTTTCAATAATTACCCATTTATAAAGATTAATTTGTCTCTTGCGTGTGTAATGATATTATCGTTATTATCTGATACACAGTATCAGTAGACACCTAGACAGTACTGTAGGTAGGTATATTGTAATTTTTTCTATGACTTCTATTGTGTTTATTGACGTGTTTTGAATATCAAAACTGCGATGAGTCAAGTTATATTGTTTATCCTATCAAAAACATGAATGTAAAGTAAAAGCCAATTTTAAAAAAAAGAATTGAGATCTAAATGGGTGCCAAGTTCTGTGTAGAAAAGTCTAAAATTTTAGTCACAAGAACATGTAATTCAAGCTCCACATTTGACTTGGTTAGTTTTCACGTAGCTATCTAGGCTATAATATTATATTTGTATAATTATCTTTATTAGGTCTGTTAGGTTGATAACCTATGTTACTTTTCTATTCGGTTTGTTGGTTGCTAACTAATGAAAACTAGCCAATTCAAATGTAAAGCTTGAATTACATGTTCTTGTGACTAAAATTTTAGGCTTTTCTACACAGAACTTGGCACCCATTTAGATCTCAATTCTTTTTTTTAAATTGGCTTTTACTTTACATTCATGTTTTTGATGGGATGTCATTACTTTTTGTACAGAAATTATTAGTAGGTACTTATTCATAACGTTACTGATTAATTTTGTTACCTTATACATGAACTGTATCTAATAGTGCCCTTCAACTAAATCCGTAGTTAGTGCACCGTGGTCCAAAATACCTATTACTTCATTATTTTTATGTAATGATCTTCTACTATTTATGTCCGCTAAATATTGAAATAATAATTAATACTAAATCCCAGTCTGTTACAATAATAATAAATACGATACGATACGATAGTAGTAATAATATAATTTGGCTGAATCATGTCTGTACCTACTGATTTATTTTGTATGATGAGAGTAACGGAAAATAAATAAATAAAAAAAATGAAACATATACCTACATAATATAATCGCTATTATTATGACCGCTATATTTATTGCCTTCTCCTTATCCAAACAGAAAAATATTTATTTTACAAATATTATTATCATCATCATCCCTTAATCAATGCACATTCTGCTAAGTACTTAGTTTTTTTTTGTGGATAATCTAAATTATACTAACAAAAAATAACCTACTTCAAAATTACTCAAAAACTACTTGTCAGATCTCGTTTAAATTTATGTGGGACCACAATATGACAAGCTTTCGATTAAAAAAGAATCATCAAAATCGGTTCACCCAGTCGAAAGTTCTGAGGTAACAAACATAAAAAAATACAGTTGAATTGAGAACCTCCTTGTTTTGAAGTCGGTTAAAAAGGAATAGGTACCTACTTAAACAGTGTTTAGTTTCCTCGTCAACAACTGCGCAGCAAAACTACTTGCTACTACTAACACGCAATTAGCTATGCGTTAGTTAGAATAAAATTATGCCAGTGTTATCATTATATATTTTAATACAATACGAGTAGATTATATCTGCACTTTGTAACAATATGGATATTTATTTCTAAGTCGGCTAAGGAACAGACGAACCACCTGACAGTAAGTTGCCCATGAACATCAGTAACATCTAAGGCATCACTGACGCATTGCCGGCCATAACAGAAACAGGTAAAAGTCGATGCATACCTACGTAACGTGTTTTTCCCGTACGGGACGGGGACGGGACGTGGTTGACGGGATTTTTTAATGCATACACAACGTTACCACTCGGACCTAACGTGGTAGTTTGTAAATAAAAAAAGATGAATTTTTGTTTTGAAGAATTAGCTTTAATTGCTATTGCATCAGATCATAGATGACGAAGAAGGTACGGCCGTACGTTGAGAAAAAGGAGATTTTCTATACATCCTACATGGCATAAACGAGAACAAGGAGAATACCACACTCTCTCTCTACAAAGAACGTTTGGACGACGAGACTCAATTTTATAAATATTTCCGTATGACAAAATAATATTTTTCTTTAAGAAGCGGGTCTATCGTCTCCTTCTTGGCCGGCAACGCGTTGCTGACGCCCCCGGTGTTGCTAATGTGCTAACGGGCGGCAGTGATCAATTACCATCGGGTGACCCGTCTGCTCGACTTATTATGTGAATGTGCTCTCTTGTTACTTTTGGATTTTTTAAATTTCCAGATGGGACCTAAATGGTTAAAGAATTGAGTTAGCCTACCCCTATTCCACGTAGTCTTGTTTTCCCTACCCCTGGAGTGTTTTTTTTAGAAGCCGGAGGCGCGGAGGGAGGATTCCTCCGCCCGCCGTAACAAAACATAGGCACCATCATCGCCAACGATGTTTTCCCCGTCCCGTACGTGCCATGTCCCGTACGGGATTCTGCTGCGTATGCACTATCGTACCTATACATTTTCTATGAAAAGATGTTTCTAAAACTGTACGTCCCGTCTCGTAGGGAAAACCAGTTACGTATGCATTGGGCTTCAGTCGAAAACTTGGCATCGAGAACAAACGAATGAACGACGAATTGAATAGTCTAAGCAATATTAAATCTTGTTAATGTTAAGCACAGCGTGATGGTCATATAATTTGACCACAACGCATTGTAATTAATCAAATTTACGGCTGACGATGATACAACATGACAAGACAATAATATACCATCATGTCACGATGTACAGTTATAGGCCCTACTACTCTCTAAAGTTATTTCTAGGGAAACGAGAGAAAAACAAAATTTAATAGAATACCTACTCTTATGGGCCCCATTGACGATGCGATCGATCGGTGCGATCCGTCGTTGCCGACCGATCGCAACGACGGATCGGTAGTGTATGTTGTGATCGTGAACGATTTGCTTGATCGCAGACGATATCGGCGATCGCAACAAAAATCTATGCAATCTTGAATATCGCACCGATGAATCGACAGTGTGTGGACCTTTGCGATCACCGATGCGATTTTTGTCTCATTCTGATGCCGGCCGCCACACCGCACGCATCGCATGCCTTCAATGCCTTGGCTAGTGCGTTACGTACTTGTTACGTAGGTACTACGTACCTATCAACATTCGATGGACGAAACAAATATTTTTTTTGCCGTATTGGGGCGGCTTTAGAATACTAAACCCAAACCCACGCTGGATGGGTGTCGTAAGAGGCGACTAAATCCGGCCCGCTGGTGGTAGGCCCTGCAAAGCAAAGCAAAGCAAAGCAAAGCAGCAACCCATAATTGTCCCACTGCTGGGCTAGGGTCTCCTCTCACAATGTGAGGGGTATAGGCCATAGTCTACCACGCTGGCCAAGTGCGGATTGGTAGACTTCACACACCTTTGAGAACTTTATGGAGAACTCTCCGGTGTGCAGGTTTCCTCACGATGTTTTCCTTCACCGAAGCAAGTGATAATTAACATCTAATACGCACATAATATTTGAAAATCAGAGGTGCGTGCCAGGATTTGAACTCGGGCCCCTCCGTTCGAGAGACCAACGTTCTAACCGCTAGGCTATCACTGCATGCATGGTAGGCCCTCGGAGGGATTATATTGGTAATATTGATTTTTATTGTTAATTAATACCATTATTACTATTGTTATTACTTCATGGGGTTCGCTTTTACTTTTACTTTTCGCTTTTACCTCTGGTGTTGCTAATGTTCATGGGCGACGATAGCCACTTACCATCAGGTAGATCGTCAGCTCGATTGTCGGCTATTTCCATAAAAAAAACTTCGTGGACTTATCGAGGACCGATGCCGCGATGACAATTCAATATTTAAAAAAAGAAAGAAAGAAAGAAAAACCTAGTTAAACGCTTTATATTAGCTTTAAACAGTTAGACTAAGACTAAGTTTGGAAGACCAAACTTCGTAGACCTATCGAGGACCGATGATAATTCAATATTTAAAGAAAAAAGAAAGAAAGAAAGAAAAAAATGTTCGGTTATGTTCGGTTTACACGTATTAAGTAGTTAACTAAATTTTAAGTAAATTAATACTTGTAAACGGATAATTTAGTAGTTTTGTAATCAAGTAGAGTTTTATTTTTTTCTTTTGTAGCCGAATCAAAGTTACTGCCACATAGCTAAGGAAAAGAAGTTCATTTTCCATTTTGTAGGGCACGTATTGAATTATTTGAGCACGTCTTTATCAAACAAGTAAATGTTTGATAGCGATCGATCGTTGCGATCGATCGTTGCGACCGATCGTTCGTGTATGAGTGGCACTTTTGAACCGATCGATCGTTGCGATCGATCGCACCGATCGATCGCACCGATCGATCGCATGTCAATGGCGCCCATTAGTTGTATACTCTCATATGGCGTTGTTATCGATACAAATATACATTATCACTATCATTATCATTATTATTAGTATCATTGTCTTCCAGTCATCATCTCATCACTCACCAACATAGTTAATATCTTAGACGGGACAGAATTTATTGTCTTTAGGATTTCCTTGATGTGAGTTTTAATGGAATGCCGCCTTCGATTCCTTGAACGATGTTCATTCTGCGGTCTAATTTCAGTTCACGACGGGTCGCGACGCTCGGCTCTACTGTGAACGTGAACCTGCAAAACAACATGGTTGATTTAGTTTAACCGCGTCAAAATAGTTTAAAGCAAAATTTAAGACAACTGCTTTTCAATTCGATTTCCCAAATAGCTAGCCATGGCAGGTGGGTACCTAGATACTTTTTTATCAACATGGTGGCGCCAATGTCGCTAAATGGCTGAGTGATCTTCCATCAATCCACAGATCCAAAATTAAGTTTCATGAAATAGTCTAAACATCGAATTAATTAATAAATAATAATTATTATTATTATTTGCATAAAAGTACAAAAATTAGGAATTAAAGGGTAACAAGCTTTTATTTAACTTGATTTGTTCGCTTTTTGTTAGCTTGTAATACATTCGTATGAAATTCTGATGAAATCTTATATGCTTAATTAGAACTACTAGGAGTAGAAATTTCACAAATTGCTTGGTTCCCATGACAACTTTACGATAACGGTGACCTGATGCTATCCTCAGGTTTGCCTCCAGACGAGGCCAACTCCTCAGCGGCCAACAGCTCAGACACAAAATTTTAAAAACTTCTAAAAATACTTTAAAAGTAAGTTTCAAATATCTTAAAATTTAGTTTTTCTATTTTAAAATTCCTGGGGATGACTAAAGTAATTTACTTAACCAAATATTTCATGTCAAAAGAAATCTTTGATTCACATCGTACCTTGATGATGCGTTAACCATATCTCAGTAAACACTTAAAATTGTTTAATTACCTAATGCTAATACCTAATACCAAAATTCATCCCTTATTCACTCATCGTTAAATAAAGGTGCTTCCGAAGATTTACATTTTTAACGTTAAGAATCTAACAATTACAGATACTTACCAATACAATTTCTTGAACCTTCTCCAAAAGGTAAGTACACATATTTATGTCTCACATTTGTTTCATCAGGCATGAATCTTTCCGGACGAAATTCTGTAGGATTATCAAAATATTGTGGATCCATTTGTATAGCTTGAATAGGTATGATAACTTTCACACCTGGATCTATTACGATACCCAACTTAGGTATGGTGTACTGTTTCACACATTCTCTATTAAGGATACCTAATGAGGGAAACATTCTCAGTGCTTCTTTAAATACCATATCCAGGTATTTCATTTCGGCGATAGCGTCGTAGCACAGTTTACCATCGTATTTTGCAAGAACTTTGTCTATTTCATCTTGTACTTTTTTCTGAATATCTGGATAGAAAGCCAGTTGATGTAAAGTAAAACTCGTAGCTGATGACGACGTTTCGAAACCAGCAGCAAAAAATACAAATACTTGTGCTGCCATTACTTGTAAATCAATTTCCATCATCGCAGAAGCTGGTGTACCATCTGAATTTGTTTTCTCTATGGATTCTCCTTCTATTATTCCTTTTCCTTCCAGCTCTAGCAGTAAATCTATGAAATCATTGCGTCCAGAAGGTTTGTAATTTCTTTGTTCACGAATATTTTGCACAATTTCCATAATATTTTTTTCGATAGTAGGATCAGAGATTGTTATAGTGCTTCTTAGTTCAGGGAACAGTTCCCAAAAAAATAATAATATGCAATCACTTATTCGAACCCGGAATATTTTTTTTCCGAGTTGTCTAAATAATGAGTTTTCATCGTCGATGGAGTTCATTTCAATGCCGAAGCCACAGGCACCTATGAAATCTGTGGTGAATCGGGCCATAAGATCACGAACGTCGCACACCCCACCGCGTGCCACAAAGTCTTCCCCGATATCTTGAAGTTTCTCTGCACACTGTATTATCAAGGGGAACATGTTCTTCAGTTTTGACGTGGTGAATGCCGGAGTAAGTCGTTGTCGGAGTAGTTTCCACTTGTCCCCTTCCGCATGAAACAAATTACTGAACAAAGGCTCCTGTTTTGGGTCTCTGCCAAGTCCTCGTTTATAGAAGTAGTTAAAATCAACACTGAGGATGTTCCTGATAATGTCTGGATCCTTTACAATCAACTCTGGCGTTACGCCTTTGTAATACCCGATGACTTTCTCATCCGGGAATTTATTGTATAGTTCAGTCGTTACTTGTACAAGGTTTTTGATGCTGGTAATATTTTGGAAATGGTTCCCAAAAAGTGGAATCGGTGGAACATGTTTCACATTTCGTTTCGCCCAGTAACCATGGTTACGGGTGGTGTAATAGTATACTGCAATCACTAGGAGTAAAATGAAGTAAAACATGTCGTTTGACCAAGCGGTGTGATTGAACTAAGTAGATGTTTATGAATCTTACGTTATATATCATAAATTTAAATACTGCTACGAATGTGCTGTATAATGATTACTGGCACTTTTTTATCTAACCTTATTATGTGCCTATCGAACGATAGCGTAGATTGTAACGTATAATTTTGTTATTTAAGTATCTCCTTCGTGTTTGTTGATTGTAGTGTTTTAATTACCAACGACACAGACATAAATGATATGGAGTTTAATATAGGTACTACCTATTATCTATTTTGTGATACTATTTGACCTACCTAGTCTGATGCGCTCCGAGCCCGGCAGTTTGTGTCGATCAAACGTTATCACGAAGAGCAAGGCACGAAGAGCCGCTGGAGTCCTTCCAGTGGCACGAAAACTTACAACACTTGGGTTAACCACTAACTCCTCCATTCCCCTTCAAAACTGTGTAGAATACTCTAGGCTTCGTCAAGAGGAAACCCGTCCTCAGTCATGGAATGTTGACTGACTTTCAAGCCCCCAGTGGGAACACGACGAGTCGTTTGGCGGCAGACTTGAGCAAGAGGGTTGTAGCTATCCAGTTGGTCCCCACGGAAAAGTAATAGCAGTATTGAAATAAATAAGTAGATAGTAATAATCGACATTAACAATCTCTGTGACGATGCCTGGATCCCTCACGATCAGTTCTGGTGTAAAGCAGGGGATTCAAAGGTACACCCTACGACTTTTTCACCACGGAATTTATTGTAGGGTTCAATGGATAGTCCCCACGGACCTAAAAAAAAATAGTCCCACAATGTTTCACATTTCGTTTCGCCCAGAAGTCGTGGTTACGGGTCTGCAAAAAAGTATCGCAATTATTAGAAGTAGGTGCAATTAAGTAAAACATGACAGTGGCGTCTGAACGAGCATACGATTTTACTAATGGAACATTTTGTAGTGATGTTCAATATCTACCCATTTATAAAGATTAATTTATCTGTTTTGTGTTTACTGATCTTGTTTATTATCTGATAGACAGTATCAATAGACAGTGTAAAACGAAAGAAAAACATAAATATATGTACACTTTTTATAGGTGTTGTTATCGATATAAATAAACATTAGATATTGTCATTATCTTCTAGACATCATCACCCACAATCATGTTAATACGAGTATCTTAGACTGGACAAAATTGTACATTTAAGATCGTCTTTAGGATTTCCTCATTGTGAGTTTTAATGGAATGCCGCCTTCTACTCCTTGAGCAACATTCATTCTGGGGTTCAATTTCAGCTCACGACGGGTCGCGACGCTCGGCTCTACTGTGAACTTCTGCAACACAGCTGCGAGCCCAGTTAGAGACTGCATCTTGCCCAGACGTGAACCTGCAAAACAGTATGGTTGATTTAGTTTAACCGCGTCAAAATAGTTTAAAGAAAAATTTAAGTCAACTGCTTTTCACTTCGACTTCCCAAATAGCTAGCAGGTGGGTACCTAGATCTAAACACACGGTAGCGTGTCAAGTCAATTTCAAGCTAATAGAACTGGCGAGCAGCACCGGCGTGTAATGTTACAATATTACACGAATCATTTGGAGCCACTTTTGACCCCCTCATAACTCAAAAACTATTCCACTTAGACCTGTCAAATGTGGCTCATTTATTGAGACTTGCGAAATACATATGTGCTCCAAATTTCATAAACACACCTCAAACGTTATTTAGATATTAACGTTCAAAAATCGTCATTTTTATCACTAACTCACCTATAGATCAAAACTCTAACCTAATTCCAGATTACCTAGAAACTTGATATTTGGCATCAAGGTAGGCGTATGTAAAGGAGAAATCTAAAAACTGAAAATCATTGATAATTAGTGAAACTAGTGAATTAGCAGTTCCACTGTATATGTATGCAGAGTAATTTCCAAATAACAATAGGTATATTCATTATCAATAAACACTTATAATTTCTAAATAAAAAGTGATGATAGATCAAAAAAAAATTTATATGTGAAATGAGAGCCAATTAAAAAAAAAAGAATTGAGATCTAAATGGGTGCCAAGTTCTGTGTAGAAAAGCCTAAAATTTTAGACACAAGAACATGTAATTCAAGCTTTACATTTCTACTATTCTTTTTTTTAAATTGGCTCTTATTTCACATTTGTGTTTTTGAAGAGATACTTCACTAACAACATGCTGGCGCCAATGCCGCTAAATGGCTGAGTGACATTCCATCAATCCATTAATCCTAAATTACGTTTCATGAAATAGTGTAAATATCGAACTAAAGGTTAACAAGCTTTTATTTAACTTGATTTATTTAACTTCATATGAAATTCGGATGAAATCTTATATGCTGAATTAGAGCTTGTTGTTGTTGTTCGGAGTAGAAATTTCACAAATTGATTGGTTCCCATGACAACTTTTACGACAACGGTGACCTGATGCTACGCTCAGGGTTGCCTCCAGACGAGGGAACTCCTCAGCAGCCAACAACGCAGACACAAAATTTTAAAAAACTTCTAAAAAACTTTAAAAGTAAGTTTCAAATATAATGTTAGTATTTTAAAATTCCTGGAGATGACTAAAGTAATTTACTTTACCAAATATTTCATGTCGTACCATGTTTCACATCGTACCTTGATGATGCGTTATCCATATCTCAGTAAAGAGTTAAAATTGTTTTATTACCTAATGCTAATACCTAATACCAAAATTTATCCCTTATTCACTCATCGTTAAATAAAGGTGCTTCCGAAGATTTACATTTTTAACGTTAAGAATCTAATAATTACAGATACTTACCAATACAATTTCTTGAACCTTCTCCAAACGGTAAGTACACATATTTATGTCGCACATTTGTTTCATCAGGCATGAATCTTTCCGGACGAAATTCTGTAGGATTATCAAAATATTGTGGATCCATTTGTATAGCTTGAATAGGTATCATAACTTTCACACCTGGATCTATTACTACGCCTAACTTAGGTATGGCGTACTGTTTCACACATTCTCTATTAAGGACACCTACTGAGGGAAACATTCTCAATGCTTCTTTAAATACCATATCCAGGTATTTCATTTCGGCGATAGCATCGTAGCACAGTTTACTATCGTATTTTGCAAGAACCTTGTCTATTTCATCTTGTACTTTTTTCTGAATATCTGGATAGAAAGCCAGTTGATGTAAAGTAAAACTTGTAGCTGATGACGATGTTTCGAAACCAGCAGCAAAAAATACAAATACTTGTGCTGCCATAACTTGTAAATCAATTTCCAACGTCGCAGAAGCTGGTGTACCATCTGAATTTGTTTTCTCTATGGATTCTCCTTCTATTATTCCTTTTTCTTCCAGCTCTAGCAGTAAATCTATAAAATCATTGCGCCCAGAAGGTTTGTAATTTCTTTGTTCACGAATATTTTGTACAATTTCCATAATACTTTTTTCGATAGTAGGATCAGAGATTGTTATAGAGCTTCTTAGTTCAGGAAACAGTTCCCACAAAAATAATAATATGCGATCACTTATTCGAACCCGGAATATTTTTTTTCCGAGTTGTCTAAATAATGAGTTTTCATCGTCGATGGAGTTCATTTCAATGCCGAAGCCACAGGCACCTATGAAATCTGTGGTGAATCGGGCCATAAATTCACGAACGTCGCACACCCCACCGCGTGCCACAAAGTCTTCCCCGACATCTTGAAGTTTCTCTGCACACTGTATTATCAAGGGGAACATGTTCTTCAGTTTTGCCGTGGTGAATGCCGGAGTAAGTCGTTGTCGGAGTAATTTCCACTTGTCCCCTTCCGCACGAAACAAATTATTGAATAAAGGCTCCCGTTTTGGGTCTCTGCTAAGTCCTCGTTTATAGAAGTAGTTAAAATCAACACTGAGGATGTCCCTGATAATGTCTGGATCCTTTACAATCAACTCAGGCGTTATGCCTTTGTAATACCCGATGACTTTCTCATCCGGGAATTTATTGTATAGTTCAGTCGTTACTTGTACAATGTTTTTGATGCTGGTAATATTTTGGAAATGGTTCCCAAAAAGTGGAATCGGTGGAACATGTTTCACATTTCGTTTCGCCCAGTAACCATGGTTACGGGTGGTGTAATAGTATACTGCAATCACTAGGAGTAAAATCAAGTAAAACATGTCGTTTGACCAAGCGGCGTGATTGAACTAAGTATTTTACTAAGATTGAACTAATTTATAAGTCTTACGTTATATACCTATCATACATTTAAATACTGCTACGAATGTGCTGTATAATGATTAGGGGCACTTTTTTATCTGACCTTATTAAGTGCCTATTGAACGATAGCGTAGATTGTAACGTATAATTTTGTTAAGTATCTCCTTCGTGTTTGTTAATTTGTTGATTTTAGTGTTTTATTTACCAACGACACAGACTTAAATGATATGGAGCTTAATATAGGTACTATCTATTATCTATTTTGTGATACTATTTGACCTACCTAGTCTGATGCGCTCCGAGCCCGGCAGCTTGTGTCGATCAAACGTTATCAGCGGACGCGGTCAGTAGTAGGATGAGTGAACGCGTTTCCGTGCTTCAGAGGGCACGAAAAGCCGTGGGAGGCCTTCCAGAGGCACGAAAACTTACGATACTTGGGTTAACCACTAACACCTCCACTCCCCTCCAAAAGTGTGTAGTATGCTCTAGGCTTCGTCAAGAGGAGAAACCTGTCCTCATTAATGGAATGTTAATTGGTTGAAGCTACATTTTATAGGGAAATATCCAACAAATGAGCTAACGGTCCGCCTGATGGTAAGTGGCTATCTTTCCTCATGGACAAAGAGAAGAAAAAGAAAGGAAGAACTGGCTTTCAAACCCCCAGTCGAAACACGATGAGTCGTTTGGCGGCAGACTTAAGCAAGAGGGTTGTAGCTCTCCAGTTGGTCCCCACGAAAGAATAATAGTAGTATTAACTAACTATTAAAATAAATATGTAGATAGTAATAATCGGCACTAACAGTCTCTGACGATGTGTCGATCCCTCACGGTCAGTTCTGGTGCAACGCAAAGGATTACAAAGGTACAGCCTACGAATTTTCATCACGGAATTTATTGTATGGTTCAATGGATACTTCCACAATTTTTTTTATGGAAATAGCCAGCAAACGAGCTGACAATCGACCTAATGGTAAGTGACTATCGTCGCCCATTGACATCAGCAACACCAAAGGCATCACTGATGCTTTGCCGGCCAAGAAAGAGAGAAGAAAAGAAAGAAAGAGAAAACTGGCTCTCAAGCCCCCAGTCGCAACACGATGATTTCGTTTCGCCGGTTTCGCCCAGAAGTCGTAGTTGCAATTAAATAAAATATGACAGTGGCGTCTGAACGAGCATATTATGATTTTACTAATGGAACATTTTGTAGTGATGTTCAATATTTACCCATTTATACCTAAAGATTAATTCTGTGCCTCCTGTGATAAGTGACACGAGTGAAAAATCGACACTATATAGGAGGACGAAAACAAGTTCAAAAAAATTCTAGTTCATAAACTAAGTGAGCTAGGTATAACATGAGTACCTTCTTTTGTAGATAAAAACATTTACTGTCACCGTACATTTAGTTTTTTGTAGTAAATATTACAATATTAAAGTAATTCATCAAAAACCTGTGAGTTGTGCCTTTTTTATTTCAAATGTGTGCTAATATTATGTGATAAATGATACAAGTAGAGTTAAATTATGTTCCACCTATAAATTGTCTTTCTGTTAACTGATATATAACTGATTAGGGTACAATTCTGTATAGATTCGTATAAAATTGTACCCTAATCAGTATTGGTTTATAGTGATATAAGTCTAAATAAATCAATATTCACGATAAATATATTGAAAAATAAAATGTGAAAATTAATATAATCGCAGTTATAGCACGAAGCACAAAATACTATCTGTAGAGCAATTATTTATAGGGGTTACAACTTTAGATACATCCATATTCACGGTTTTTTTGCCAAAACCTGTACAGTTATATCAGTTGGCACAAAATTATCTTCAAACTATAGCAGATAGAAGAACGTGAGTTAGACCAAAAAAATCGTAATTTTTTCATGTTTTTTTCATGATCAAACATTTCTATGTTAAATTCACAAAAAGGGTACAACTCGACTTAGATCACTTATCAGTGGAGGCACAAAATTTATCTCTTGTGTGTTTACTGATGTCGTTTTTTATCTGCTAGACAGTATCAATAGACAGTATAGTGTAATTTTTTAAAGATTCTATTGTTTGTTGATTATCGTGTTTTGAATAACAAAATTGCGATGGGTCCAGTGATATGATGTTTATAATTTGGATGAATCACTGATTTATTTTCTATGATGTTATTCATGTGATGATAGACGATGCGTCGATATACATATTGTGTAGGTGTACTCGTATCGTGGACACAAAGAGGTTAAATACAGTGTTGAATAATTTGTTTGACAGTGTTGGATTTATTGGTTCCCAAACGGCCTGGCGCCTGGCTACGGGGGCGGGCGCGGGCGGCGCGACAATAGGGACTCATTTTAGAATTCAGTTTTATTTTATAGATACGACCTTAATGTTCACGAAAAAAATATTATAAAAATAATAACATTCCACTTAAAAACAAAAAATGATAAACAGAAATGAAATGAAGAACTGAATAGATTTAGGATATTATGAATTATCAGTATGATTAATTTATTATAAGTAGGTAATGTAGTCTCAACTCTTCTCACCACTACATATTACTTTATTGTTATGCTTACCTACTTAAGAGTACCTGGTGCTCAATTCTCTCTTTGATAAATTATAAAAAAACATTGAAATAAAAAACTTTGTTTTTTTCACTTTTCATGTTTATTTATCATTTTTAACGTTGTAAAAATTACGACATGGTTTTTAAGTAGAAGCGCTTTAGGGCCCGGCGGCTTGTGTCAATCTAGAGCGGACTTGGTCAGGAGTTGGATGGGTGACCGCTAGTGGCAAAAATCTTGACAGTGCTTCAGAGGAGTCGCAGGCGTTCTGGTGGCATGAAAACT
Source organism: Thymelicus sylvestris (assembly GCA_911387775.1). Classification (NCBI taxonomy): domain Eukaryota; kingdom Metazoa; phylum Arthropoda; class Insecta; order Lepidoptera; family Hesperiidae; genus Thymelicus; species Thymelicus sylvestris. The sequence continues at coordinate 15,066,664 of OU426891.1, read as the reverse complement.
TAGGACGCTTGGGTTGGCCAGAAACTTCTCCACCAATCCGCACTGGAGCAAAGTGTTGTAGTATGCTCTGGGCTCTTCAAGAGGAGAAACCCGTCCGCAGTATGTTAATAGTTACTACTGTTAAGTTAATACTGTTAATATTTTGAAGCCAAATATCACTAGATAATATTATCGTGATTTTTTGAAAGTTCACTTTAATTTTTTGTGTCAATTTTCCTTAGTTTAAGCTTTAATGGAATGCCGCCTTCAACTCCTTGAACGACGTTCATTCTGGGGTCCACTTTCAGCTCACGACGGGTCGCGACGCTCGGCTCTACTGTGAACTTCTGCAACACAGCTGCGAGCCCAGCGAGAGACTGCATCTTGCCCAGACGAGTACCTAGAAGTAGTGGAGATCTTTTTGACATATGACTGAACTTTAATCAAGACAAACCAGGTGGCGTAGGCAATGACTAACCTACATTCGTATTAATAAAATATGCGTTGAGAGCAATGCTACACGAAAGATGGACTGGAATAGGATTTCACTTTGGTCACACTTGATCCTTATTAAAGTTATAGAATTGGAAAGTTAAAAGAAAATATAAAATTTCACATAACTAGAAGAAACAAAACCACTAGATTACTTACCAATACAAGCTCGCGGACCTTCTCCGAAAGGCAAATACGCATATTTGTGAAGCTCTTTTGCCTCATCAGGCATGAATCTTTCAGGACGAAACTCTGTAGGATTATCAAAATATTGTGGGTCCATTTGTATAGCTTGAATAGGTATGATAACTTTCACACCTGGATCTATTACTATGCCTAACTTGGGTATGGTGTAACGTTTTGTACATTCTCTATTAAGCACTCCTAACGATGGAAACATTCTCATTGATTCTTTAAATGCCATTTCCAGGAATTTCATTTCCGCGACAGCATCGTAACATAATTTACCATCGTATTTAGAAAGAACTTCATCTATTTCATGCTGGACTTTCTCTTGAATATCCGGATTGAAAGCCAATTGATGAAGAGTATAACTAGTAGCTGATGAAGAAGTTTCAAAACCAGCAGCAAAAAATATGAATACTTGTGCTGCCATAACTTGTAAATCTATTTGCATTTTTGCAGAAGTTGGTGTACCGTCAGCATTTGTTTTCTCAATAGAATCTCCTTCTATGATTCCTTTTTCTTCTAGTTCTAAAAGTAAGTCTATGAAATCATTACGCCCAGAAGGCTTGTAATTTCGTTGTTCACGAATATTTTTCACAATTTCCTTAATAATTTTTTCGATCATTGGATCGAATATTGTAATAGTGCTTCTTAGTTCAGGAAATAGTTCCCATAAAAGGAATAATATACGTGTTTTTATTGTACGCTGAAAAATTTTCTTTCCAAGTTCTCTAAATAAAGAATGTTCGTCGTTGATAGAATTCATTTCAATGCCGAAACCACACGCACCTATGAACTCGGTGGTAAATCGGGCCATGAGATCACGAACGTCGCACTCCCCTCCGCATGCCACAATGTCTTCTCCGACTTTTTGAAGTTTCTCTGCACACTGTATTATTAACGGGAACATATTCTTCAGTTTAGCTGTAGTAAATGCCTGGGTAAGACGCTGACGGAGTAGCTTCCACATATCACCATCCACATGAAACAAATTACCCAACAAAGGCTCTCGGTTTGGATCCCTTCCAAGTCCTCGTTTGTAGAAGTAGTTAAAATCAACACTCAGGATGTCTCTGATGATGTCTAGATCTCTCACGATCAATTCTGGCGTAAAGCCACTGTAATATCCCACAACTTTTTCATCTGGGTATTTGTTGTACAATTCAGTCGATACTTGTATAATACTTTTAATGCTGGTAATATTTCTGAAATGATTCCCAAAAAGCGGGATTGGCGGAACATGTTTAACGTTTCTTTTTGCCCAGTAACTGTGGTTACGAGTCGCGTAAAAATATATCGCAATTACGAGGAGTATGATTAAATAAAACATGATATCTGTGTGACGGTTGCGAATGAACTAAGTGAACTAACGTTATGTATTATGTATGTGTAAGCGCGAGATTGCGCGTCGAGATTGCCGGTCAACAGTATAATGACGCTTCCTGTATCATGTACTACCACAGAAGAATATAATTACTTGACTGTCAAGAAATATTCTGTGCGGACTTCGACCCTAATTATCTCAATTGATGGTTGCATTGGATAAACCAGTAAGCACTAATGATACCTTGTCTTGTCTTGAGTCGTATCTTGGTCAATTTAAGTTTTAAATAAATTTGAGTTAGTAAAAAAAAATAAAGCCTTATAGAAAATATTCAGAATAAAATATAATATTCAAAGCTCATGGTCGAAGCTTTCAATGTTCATTCATTTTTATATACGGAATATTATGTGATTTTGAGAGACAAACAATTTCGAGTTTTTCTCAAATCCTGTCCCTAATATAAGAACCCGGTTTCAGATTATTTTATGTTGCCCCATATTAAAAAAAATTAAAATGTGTGCAATTCACACGTGGTAGAAGTGAAACCTTCAAAATTTTTGTTTTCAAGATAATGAGACGAATGTAAAATTTCGAGAAGATGATAAATGTAGGTTTCACTAATCTACTTCACTCCGCTCCCCTACCCCTCACTCCCCTACCCCTGTACAATGCTTCCTATCTCACTTTAGAATTTATGTGTTTGTCTCTTTTTACTGGACAGTTTCGTTTCATAAAATTTCAAGTCACCCCCGTACTAAAGAAGTTTTCACTTCAAAAACCCCGATGATACGAGCAAATAGACGTTAATTTGTGAGCGAGTATAATCAACACCTTAGATGTAGTTGACCTTCTAAATCCGTAACTAATAAGTTCTAAATCTATGAAAATCAAATGGCGCCTCTAGCGGTGTGATTGTAACTATGTTATTAATTTCCTAACTATTATGTCTTGTTTGTTTATCAACGATCACGCAATATTTGTTCTAGCATCATTTTAATAGATGGCGTTAGTAACATGGTAAGAAACGTGGTTAGGAGTTGGCCGGTAATACTAGGGTGTTTTTCAGAAAAAATGACCCTAGAGAAATCGCGATGTCCCACAACTTCGTTCGTTTTTATTTAATTTTTCTTCATTATTATTCTGCAACTTAATCATTCTAAAACAAGAATAATTATTTTAGCATCATATTAAATTAAGTAATACCATAATATATATGTATTTTCAAAGATATTAAAAGGAAAAGAAAAAATGAGGTGATGATTTCGTATGTCCCACAGTGCTCTCAGAAACTTCAAGACATTCGCATTTAGTTTAGAAGCACTGCTAATACTTTTAAAGTGAACTAATTTAGTCTCTATATATTTAAAATGCCTTTTTGGTCTTCGAATTCATATAATTACTGGTTATTTTAGCAAAAATATCGATATGAATGTTGTCCTACGAAAATCGAGGTACCGGAAAATCCTGTTTCGTCACAACGATTTAGAGGTGTTCTTGGGTAAAAATCTACTATTTTGTAGTTAATTTGTGTTCCTGGTACCTTTGTGATATGCTGGCAGTCGTCATTTTACATAACAAACGACCATAGGGTCCAAAACCTGTGACGAAAGCATTGTGTTTTCGGCGTACAAAAAAAGTGTTCCCAGATAGTCACTGGATTTTCCAAGGTAAATAAGCACCTTATTAGTAACATATCTTGTGTTATTTAAAGATCAACTAACAGACTACAAGATAACTTAAGCACATCAAACTTATATATGGTAAATGTATTTAATTTTTAATAAAATAAGTCTGCTGGCATGAAAACGTCACGTCATGTTCGTCACGTGACATACTACTGGAACAATTTTCGTGACGAACTTGAATTATAAAGCTTTATATACAATGAATGTATTACAATTATTCTTACTCTGTCTGTCCGACTGTAACACATCTTTCAATCGCTATATATATGTATATAAAATATAAATTTTGGCTTGGTTAAGGGCGGGGCAATTATGTCAGTGGGGCAGATTTAATGTAAAGTTTTTTTAGTAAAAAATATTGAGAAAAAATAAAGAAAAAACCGTGAGAAATACTACGGGAGAAGCAATTAGCGAAATTAAAAAGAACAGAAAGAAAATATAAGTGACAAAGGATCAAGAAAAAGAAAACCACAGAAAAGTATGGAGAGAAGCTAAGAAAAAATAGAATCAAAGAAAAAAGTAATGATGGAAACATGAATTCGACAAAAGAAAATCTAGCTCCTGTGTGTGCCTCCTCCTACAAAAAAGCTTTAGTTACAATAAATAAATTAAAACGGAGGCTAGAAAAATATTGTTAACAAAGTTATTAATATGGACACTGCTTTATTTGTTCCTTCTCCGCCACGCTAACCTCCGGATAGTCACTGTCCCATGTTTTGGTGATGCTAATATTGGTCTTAAAATAATTATAAAATAATTTCCAGTATTTCATTTAAAACAAAAACTATTTAATGTTTACACAGAAGTCATCACTTTGTTTGATATAAGAATTTGTCAAGGATATAATTAGAAAAAGTAAATTTTTGATACGTATTTGGCTGCGTTGTGACGAACTTGAAACACTTTGACTGTTTTTTAATGAATAGAAATAAAAATTGTTTATTTTTTATTCATTTTCAGAAAGACTTTGATGTTACATTGTTACTAATAAAAGATGATTTAATTTTAATAATTCTTTGTTTTACTTCTGATTGATTATTTGTTGTGACGCAAAGGAACGGTGTTCATCACATGCTGACAAAAAAACTCAAATATTTCATGTATTTTCCAAAGTTTTTATATATAAAATAGATAATCATTTAATTAAGACTTTCTTGATTCCATATATTGCAATAAAAAACCATTTCATGTACAAAAATAATTTCGTTTCCCAATCGTCACAGGGTCATTTTTTCTGAAAAACACCCACTAGTCTCTGGTATTTCTGGTAACCAATTTTTTTAATTGTATTATTGTACCTAATATAAAATATGGTTTTCTGAGGTTTTGCAAGTATTATTCAACGTACATCCATTATACTATGACTTCAGGGTGCGGTTTGCTTCATACATGTTTAGAGACTCTCATGTTTCTGACTGCTAATGTTAACGACTTCTTTACTACTAAATCCAGGATGTGTGACAGCTCCAACATCATTCATCGTCATCCACTTTAAGTGATAGTAGTATTGAGTGGGTAGCTTGTTGTCCAATTTAACTACGGATCAGGTACACTTGAGTAACAATTGTACGAGTAATTGTTACTTTTAAACATGACTCTTCTGATTTTCAAGTGGTAAATTTTATAACAGAATTAGCAACAAATCCGCAGAACTTCAAAATCCGTCCTCAATATACCTACCGTTCCAGAAAACAAACTAATTCCACCTGGACGCCCAGTCATGACTAGAATTTTCAGACTAATTGAGAACAAGAATTTGTCAAATATATTGCCGTCAAATTTTCAAAGGGAGATCGCGGAAGTCACCGACACGTGAATAATGAGGTAGGCGGTAATAAGGCAGAATGTCTTCAACTCTAGTGAAATTTCTTAACGCAATAACTGCAAAAGCCATGTGACCAGGTAAATAGAAATTTATATTTTTATTTAAAAAAATTAAATTATTCCAGTACTGCACTTGGATAAAAAAAACCGTCACTGGTCAATTTGGAATTAGGATCTGACTGGCAGATTTAGTTCCTATCTCGAAGAACAAATTGTTCAGGATTATAAGTCCAAATTATTGATGCAATTTTTTGTAATGCTATTCTAAAATAAGTTTTATCATCAGCAAAATCTGTATACATAATTTTAAGATTCAACTGAATTATGTTCTGTCGCTTCACTCTTAAATGTCTGTACATCTGAATTTCGTATAACCGAAAACAAATATTTATTTTCGGCCCTTTAACCTTCAGAACAGCCAATTGCAACCAAAAACAGCAATGCGTTACTGTAAACAAAATAACAGTCACCCTCGTACAAGAATAGCTGTGGAATGCCGGATATTGCAGGCGGCCCACGGTTCGCCACAGGTGCCCAGGCTTCTGTAGAATCTGTAGTCACTCTAGTCAGTGCGCGCTGGCAGATACCGCGACCGCACGTCTACTCGATCTCTCCTCGTATCGATATAACACACGATAACAAATAACAAAGTTGACTTAAAAGTGTTAAAAATCAAAGTGTTTTCAGTGAAGTGAATGAACTTGACTCCAGAAAAGACCTAGTTGACGTTTTACAGACTGTTTTTGTTGAGTTTACACTGAAGACAATGAAGGTTCTAACTGTTGAAGACAAGGTGGCTAGTGTAAGAAGCGAAAATGAACCAACAGTAGAGGTGGATATAGCAAAATTGACCAAGGAGGAACTTAACAAGTAAATTTTATTTAGATTATTGATTATACACCACAAGACACAGCACAATTTGAAGTTTTATTTGATGAAAGACGCGACAAAAAGAACTCTAAGAATAAAACTTGAACTATTATGAAGTTATTGAAAAATAAGAAACCAAAAGTTTTCTCGGCACCTTTCGTTCATAACAAAAGAATGGAAGATAATATTGACCTGACTTTAATTAAGTATTATTCTGTTCAATGCTACTTAACTTTTTTCAATAAAAAAAAACGAAAAAGTTAATATGGCATAAATTGTCTATACTAATATATAAAGAGGAAAGATTTGATTTTTTGTTTGTATTGAATAGGCTCCGAAACTACTGAACCGATTTGAAAAATTCTTTCACTGTTAGAAAGCTACACTATCCCCGGTGAACATAGGCTATATTATATTTAAAAAAATTAGGGATCTTTAATAAAAATCCAATAATTTAACCCAAGGTGTAAAAAAATAGGAAAACCGAAGCAAAGCGAGGGCGGTTACTCGTTTAAAATAATAGAAGACATAAGTAACAATGCAAATACTGTTTTGTTTAGAAAACATGTTAAATATGTCCAGGGTACTTTTCGTGTTTTATATTAAAATCATTCATAATAATTAACATAAAACATAACTTATGTAATTAATTACACTGAGGACGTCTACTAAGTTTTGAGAACGAATCCCTAAGCTATTACACCTATCTGACAATTCGCATTAAAAAACATTCGTCAATAAATTAATTGAAGTGTGAAAATAATTGAAATGTAAGTTGTCTTTTCTTTTACCCTTTTAGACATAGTCTAAAAGCTCTACCTTACATTTTGTGCCTTTTTGTTTAATAATTTATTACGTTTGTTGAATTGCCAATCAAGCCTTCCTTCTTTTTCTTTCCTTATTTGGCCATGATTTCACTTAGGTATTTACTGTTTTATAGAATAGGGATTTATAGAATTCAATTCTTTACTATTGCTATTATTATAAATACTTTTCAGGATTGTTTGATTACATGCCGATAGATGTTTTTTCTTCAGTCTTTTTAAAATATTTTACGGTTCCCTAGGTAATCTAGGTTGAAGTTATCGTAGGCTTTCCTACTGAGTACTTTGTATATACTGAAAGACGTCCAGATCTGCCTGCCTAGCCCTAAACATCTTGTATTACACGTGTCTTAACACAAACAGGTCCGCTATTGTGTTAAAACACTACTAGACGATCACAGAAAGAAGTAGCGAAAAACTTAGGTGTTTACTTAACTTCCGTATAAGCTCATAGCCAAAAAACCACAACCATACGAGGGATTGCGCAAAGAGACGAGCTGAAGACTCGAGCAAAATCGCTAGGTCAGACGGCTGGCGAGCGGCCAGGATGACACAACCGCCTGGTATGCGGTGTTTACTTGCGCTTGCGTCGAATTGTTGTCGTGTTTTCAGGGCGCGACGAGCAGACGATCGTCAAAACACTTCTGTCCCAAATCGTATCTTTAAAGTTTAAACGCTTATCAACAATCTGGCGAAATGGTTTTTTTAGTGTCAAATACGCACTTGATTTCGCAATGAAACTTAATGTAAAGACAGGTATAAGTACGTATAATTAATAAAATTGAAGTTTAATACTTATAATTTAATTTGAAAAGGAAATGTTAGTTTCTTGTTTAACGTGACCTTTCAGTTTCTGTTTATTTTCATCGTCTCCGTGATTCATAGTTGAGATTGTTTATCAACAAACGATAGGGCAATTCGTGGGCGGCTTCTATAACAGCATCGGTTAGTAAATCACTGAAATATGCCAGTGTTTGCGGATGTCTGGAGAATCCAATGATTTCTGAAACATTTATTCAGAACTAAATGTTCGACTACTAACTAATGCTTGCCACCCAGTTATAGTTATAGTTAGTAACTAAGCCATAGTTTGTACTATTACGTACCTAAAATAAAAAATAAAAAACTCTTTTCTCTTCTTCCTTGCTAATACACGCATTAGAACGGGGTTCTGTCTCCACGATTTAAAATCAATATTTTAAATAAAAAATTTAATATAAATATTTTAATACAAATTTTAATTCATATGTTGGATTCATTTCGAAACATTTCTTTTCAAATGAAAAAAAAGATGGAGCTCTGAGGTAACAAACTTGTAACAAACAAATCTGCTTTTTGAAGTCAGTTAAAAACCTACTTATGGACGTGATATGAGACGTGTGACATAAAGCTTCTACAATGACAATATTTTGATTCTATCCATGTATCCATGATTTTGATGAAGAGACATCAGACAAGAAATAAATAGCGGAAACGAAATTCCACGGATGTCGTCTCATCAGCCGGCGTTTTGCTATTTGCTTAATCACAATTTATTCGTATTTAGATCTGGGCCAAGATCATTTTGTGGGCGTCTGTTTTGTACCATGTCAGCCACATTACGTAGAGATTTTATCAAAGTAAAGAAGCTGACAGTAATGTCACCCTCATACTGACAAATACATGGACTACTCGAATAATATATCTGAATATCTTTGTCTTCTATATTTTTTATTGTAAACGGCAATTTAGTTACGAGCCACCTGCTTGTTGCGGTTAATACAATAGATACATTAGTTAAGAAAGGAACAAAGGAACTTGTTAAATGGTAAAATTAGATTAAATGTTAAGAAGATTTTAAGGAAAAAGTAATCTCAAATGTTCAGGTCCTATTTGAGCCGGATAAAATAAAATTTGTATTATTGTCTTAAATCCCTGATAGCAGCGTAAAATTCCAACGCAAATTTTGTCCAGCAAACTTGTTCCAATCTTAATCGTGGGTAATTTTGATTTGTTCACAGAGGTTGTCCTCTTGGTGTATCCAGAGTCACCAATTTAGTGTACGTCTGTGGAGCCCATGCCCTGCCTGGTGCAGTAAAAGCCTTAAGACCCGGTCTAGTGGTCAGCGCAGCACCTGAACTACCACCACCTCCAGAAGACTACGTGCCGCGTCACTATGTGCCATTGTTGGACACTCCCAATTCGGACATGTACCCTTATATGGAAAGAGTCGCGGATCTGATAAATGAGGTAAGTGTTTTAAAGATCACGTCTGACAATGTTGGTATTGGGTCTCTTCTCAAAACACGGGCTTAGGCTACAATAAATCATTTTTTATAGAAGCAGTCGACAAATGATTAAATGGTTTGATGGTAAGTGGTCGTCGCCGCCCATCAGCTACTACATCAGCTACAGAAAAGGTGGATGTGAGGGACTCAAATTATGATTCTCTGACATCACATGATGAACAAATTATAGATTTTGCTCTCTTGAGTATACTGCGAGTAATTTAAATAATCAACAATATGAAAACAGTTAAGCAGATTATTACACAACACATTGTTGACCAAGAAATAAGCGATAAACCAAATGGTTAACTGGGGCTGTATGGGATTTCATACCTTAAAATCTTCCATAATGCATAGTAGTGACGGTTAGCTCTTATTATGCAATTGTTAATCCCAAATGTTTTATTTTAGGTTGTCTTAAGGGATGAGATCGTTCTCGTGCATTGCGTGGCTGGCATCTCCAGATCCGTCACACTCTGTTTGGCATACCTCGTCAAATGGCAAAAGATGACTCTCCGAGACGCGTACCACCATATGAAATTACGACGGTAAGTAAAACGGTGGAGATAATAATGAGTAATGTAAGTGCCAGACAACTCTGTGACTCTAGTAGTGACGCAGGTGACAACTGACAACCGATATAATCAAAGTTGATTTTAACAGTACATAAATGTAACTTTATTTGGGTGTCTGATGTTTGCGATGTCTCATTTGTGTATTTAAAATTAGTGAACAATAAGGGCGTTTATTTTATTATACGTATTTGGGTTAATTCATCGAAGACTAATCGTAACTAAATTCATGAATAATTTTCTAAAGGATTAGTTTCGTTTCGAGCCATATAACCCCAAACGGTTCCCAGCAGGAAGTTTCTTCACTTTAATGCATTTATGAATATAGACTTTAGTAAATTTAATCATATTATGTATGGTAGTGATCGTAGTCCCCTGCAAAGAAAAGTGACCCATCTCTTAATAAACACACAGTAAAAGATGGGTTACTTTTCTCTGCAGGTGACTGTACATAGCCTATTCATTTTCCAACTATTGCCGTAGCATAATGCCCATAGTTCTGACAGATAAATCTTGTTTCAGACCACAAATACGACCGAACACGGGATTCTTCAAACAACTAATCAAGTACGAAGAAAGGCTCTTTGGAGAGGCATCTGTCAAGATGGTTTTTTGTGAAGCTATTGACAGAGAAATCCCTGATGTCTATGAGCCCGAATACAGCGGCATGGCTGGCTTTTGGAAGAGGTATGGCCCCATTGAAAGAAGCTGAAACTTAATACCTGTCATAATATTAATTAAGAATAAAAATAATTTATTGATTTTAGGAATTACGTGGGTAAAGAGTAATCATGTTGTTGTTTCGTAAGTATCTTGTTTTAAGTTATAAAACTTGAGTGAATGATAATAAAATAAAAGAAATAGGTATGTTTATGAACAGAAACAACAACTTGGTTACTTTTAACAGACAATCGACTGTCTATTTATTATTATTTTAGAAACTTGAAAATAGAAAGAGAATACATGGCAAAAGATAGATTTGGACGTTGCTTGCAGTAGATACGGTTTCTGTAATGTTACAAATCAAACTGGATGGAATGATAATTATTATAAATCAAATTAATCAGTCAGGTTGATTTGTGACATCAGTTAGTAGCCATAATAATGTCTTACGTCATCATATCTACCTATGTATAATTGTATATCTATAGGTTTATGATCTATTGTTAGATTTATAAATTATTCAATTGGAATGAGAGCTCTGTGAAAGGTATAACGCCGATCACAACTTTTCTACTATTATGTAAGAAATACGCAATAACTTTATAAATTTCAGAAGAACAACGTTAAGATGTTAGTTAATTATAATTGGAAATATCAACCATTTTGTGAGCAATTTCAATGAGAACTTCAATGAGACAATCCTTATGTTAGAACAAAATTTCGTCTACAGGCAGCTTCTGTACTTACGAAACTTTTGCTTTTAAATAAACCTGAATTATTACTTTGACAAAAATAATTAACAAAAATTAAGCGAGATATCGCGTTGCCATATAAACACAAAAATAATATGTCTGAAGGCCTGGATGTCATTTGTTTCCATTATTGTAGGTATGTTGACTTAAATCATTGACGAGTTAAAAATATGATCCTAAAAAGCAAGTGAAAATAGTAGAAAACTTGTGGGAGGCTTTAGTTGTGGAAAATTGTATGCCTATATAAATAAGACTGAGGAATGAATGATGAATTACTAGATATAAATAATACAGTTGTTAAAGGTACGTAAATATCTGACGATGTAAATAATTTTAGAACACTCGCAAGCTTTAAACATAACATGAATATTGAAGATGACAGTATTGTTATGAAAAATATAATAGGAAATTGCGAGCCAAATGCAAAAATACATGTGAGGGCCAAGACAAACAATGACGAAAATAACTTCAAATAACCTTTAAACAATAACTAAAGTCCAATACGTATGTTATTGTACACAAAATATTATTAAGCTTCATATTAAGTTGCTTACTACAAATATATTGAGAGATAAAAAATATGAACGTTAATTTACTTTAAGCTTGTATGTTATTTAAGTAAGGTAAGATTATAAACTTATCATTATCTTTAAGCATTGTGATAACTTATCCTAAATGTTATTCTGTTTGTTATGATTATTTATAAGATTTATGGGACCAAAATAAATACGATTTAAATTTTTATTGTTTGTTATTTTTCTTTATTATTTTATTACTATCAAAATTGTGACGTGTCTTCATAACCTAGGCATTAAAATTTTTACACTTTACACAACACACTTTTTCGACTAGTTACCTAATAAATACTTTATAACATAACATTATTAGAAAATGAATTAATAAGTAATCGATCAGATTAAATATAATTAATTACTGCACTAGTGGTATTGCAAAACCTAGAGGGCCATGTGTTTAAAATCCATGTTATGCATATCGCCTTGGACTGAAAAATGTAGATATTATGTCTAATTGCGTAAGGAGTAATGAGTAATTTCATTGAAGAGGTGTTGTTGGCCTCGTGGCATTGAGCGCTGAAAATACGTACAGCCCACGAGCTAGCCGCGGGTATGTAGTAACGTATTTCTATTGACAGTAGGGTTGTCAAAATTATGCACTGATGTAAAATTTTATCAGTGAACAAAAAACCGAATGCTTTATGACTTTCGTGAGATTTGTTGAAAGACCGAATGTTTTATGACTTCAGTAAGGTTTGTTGTATTTGTACAGCTTTAATACATGTTAGTACGTATAAGATTATTTAAAAATTGTTAGGACATACATAACTATAATTTGTATACAAACAAATATTAACACAATATATCAGGTCAGCAAGGGATCTAACTGGGAAGTTTCTTGTCGACAAGAAGAAATATTTTGTTACCAATACCAAGGATAATTTTCCATTCGAATAAAAGTTATAATTATGATACATAAAAAAATTATGCAGTCACAAAAAATTTGTAATTTTTTTTTATTAATTTTAGAGACAATCGCTCTGCCCGCGTTTTCCGGGATAATAAGGACCCTTTATTTTATTCCAGGTCAAGGTTTATAAAAATCCATTTATAATTTTTTTTTATAAAAATCCATTCAGTAGTTTGTGTGTAAAAGAGCCACGAAAATCCTTATAAACTTTCACATTTACAATATTAGTAGGATTGACAACCCTAAAGCAAATAAATACCCAGCTGACAATGCGCATACGCTTCCTGGATGTGATGTAAGCGGCCCGCATGGTGGAATTACTCGATAATGGATCTGTAACTTTTATTTTTATTTTTTCTAGAATTTTCTATTGGTCGAGTTATTTTTTGTAGTTTAGTCACACTCATACAATGCAAGTAAATTAAAAGGAAGTGTTAAAATGACAGATTATGTCTTAAACTTAGTGATAAAATAAAAATGATGATGAAATATGAGTGCTATGACTCGGGGTTCTTTAAAAAAGTGTAAAAGTTCTTCATCAGTGCCGGCGTTACATTGGTGATTCCTCTGGTATTGCTCATGTCCATAGGCGATGGTGAACACTTACCAGCAGGTGGCCGATAAATGTAAATGTATAGGGATTAGAGATGTTTAATAAAGGCACTTAAGTCACCGTCGTGACCACTTGCCTAATAAAATAGGAGAATATTCTGCATGCATTTGCATTGCAGATGTAAATAAATACATCATTTATTACCAGTGTATGGGCCAATAGCGGTTGGCCGTTAACTTTTGTTGTTTGTTTGTAAGGTAACAACATGTGGTTTGTTTCAGAGTGCGGAACTATTGCAAACAACAAGCATTCAATTTATTGGCCATCAAAACAAGAAAACATCCTTTGTTCCAAAACAAAGGGAATCTGAGAGTTTTATTTATATCCAATAGTTATTAAGAATAACGTACCCATGTCTTTCTTGTTTCTCTATGTCCAGAGTTTGCTTAGATAGTTTGAATTCATGCGCACTTTTAACGTTTTGTCGTGACTCCTATTTTTACTTTGACGGCAAATATAATTTTTCATTCATTTGATACTGCATAATATTGCGTCCTATGAAGCATAAACTGCTCACACAATTCAACCATTAGTAAACTTATTCTTTTGACCGCAACCATATTACCTAACTCAGGAATTTTAGGATGCTAATGAGGAAAGAAATGTCAATTTTCTTTGATAAACAAATTTGAAACAATACAAAAAATCCTCAATATTTGCGTGGAATAAACCTTGTGCTATATCTAGAAGAATATTGCATTCTTGAAAAGAATGCGCAAAGGAAGTGTCATTAATAGAACCGTTGGTTAGTACTTCATAAAATTTTTTTGCGGTTCTAAAGAATGGCCGTTATTATTGTTATGAATTCACACAAAAGAATGTTCGAAACGAATGTCTTCACCTGACTTGTGAGTTCATAGTCAGGCAATATTGGTATTGGTCCCATGCCAAAGCAGATTGCTCGGTTCCCTTGTCTTCCCTTGATGACTTCCACGCAACTACAGAAGTACTGACAAGCAAAATTTCACAGGTCAACGACACGATAACTCTCCTTACTTCAGTCACTATAGAGACTCAAATCGTGTAAAGAAACTTTTGGCAGCTTCAAGCATTCGGGATCATCTGATGCGCACTTGACGTGACTTGGCAGAAGACACGTTTCAAGTTCAATGTTTTTACTAATTACCCGCAACTTCTCATGTACATAATTAGACACGGAGAGCGAGAATTTTTGTGCTTGTGAAAGATTTTCAACGTCTTAAAATAAACAGGGTATTTTAAGATTTGGGAAATATCATTAAAAGCAATATTAGCAAATATCGGATCGGCTAGCAGAGATTTACAAGCTTTAACGCAGTAACAAGACAGATCCCAAGACATTTTATAGAACAGTGGTTATCAATCACTGTGAGATAGAGTTAGCTATGTGTTATTTTTGAAGGCTCAGAACCAGTCTGAGTGGCGTAGATTAGGGGAGGCCTATGTCCAGCAGTGGACCTCTAAAGGCTGATGGATGGATGGATGGATGTGTTATTTTTAACATAGTTGCTGTTTGTAGCCTTTTGGGATGTTTGTACTTTTGGGAAACTTGAGAAAAGATTATATTGAGCCCTGGTCTCGCCTGCATACTCCATCACTATGCTGCAGTTCGGATTGGTAGAGATGTTAGTGGCCGACTCATATGTCGGAAGTTTTCATGCCAACCAAGCTCCCGACATGGCAACAGTCATTAAGACTGTCGTATTACGATAACAACAGTAACCAACGCCTTTACGTGCTCTCCGAAGTACGGAAACGCTCAAGATTTTTGCCACTAACGATCATCGTAAGTTTTCCTAAAGGTGCTTTAAAAATAATGATTAGATGAGCCGGTGCATTTGTTCCATATCTTGAACCCTATAACATGAAATGGCTGTCGGAAAGGTTTGAGTAAGTCTCACATCACCTGATGGCTTTTCCAATAAAGGTGAGTTAGGTGTCACAAAATTAAAAATGTTAAAAAATTTGTTGGCAAACGAAATCATATTTTGTTCGCTTCCATGTAGTAAATATTTTCTAGACGTTGAATGCCCTTTAAACGTGGAATTCAGCAATTTGGCATATCTCAACTTTACCTTGGCGAAGGCACGGAAGGTGTATTAATATGACAGTTGGATTGTACCCAAACATTTAGCCTTGTGTGATGTTAATATATTTATTATCACTTTTAATTTTATCACCAGATACGAGATAAATAAATCGTAAAATTGTATTATTGGATATACTGCGAACCAGATGTACTCAAAGATCCATATCTTCCAGATTGTAATTTTCTTTGTTTATGTAGAGAAAATAGTCGTGTGGCCCTTTTTAATAATCTATCAATGTATCGTTTGTGGAAATATTAGTTTAACCACAGGTATAACTCCACCCAACTCTAATCTTGCTGTGACATTTTGACAGTTACTAGACAACAGACTTGACGACAATGAAAAGATAAAGAACTTTTGTTTTCTATTTTAGTCCTGGAGACAAATAGTGTTCTTAATATGATGATGATGATAAGGTGGATTATTAGTTCGTTTTGCATAAAAATAGAAAAGTTGATTAGATTAATTTTATTATTGATGGACAAATCTACATTATAGTATCAGGATAACAAAAACCCTTAATTAGGTTTAGTTATAGGTACGTTTACGCTTAAATGCGCTTATAAATCTCCTCAAATTTCGTCATATTTCCAAAGATATTATTGTCGTCCACTCGTACGAACCAGGGTTGGCCATCCAAGAATGTGATACCTACCTCGGTTATTCATAGAAGTTTGGTTTGAAGAAAGTAAACAGGAATGCGTGACCTCCATTTCCCACGAATTCCTTAGCATTCCGTCCTATTTGTATCCACTCGTAACTTTAGGATGGCCTTTGGGGCACCGTGTATCGGTCTGAGTTCGGGGCCTTGTTTCAGCATGTGAGTGAGACTCACAGAAATCAGAAATCAACTGATTTTTAGAATAATTATATCCAATTTACAATAGAACTAAAGTTGCTTGCAAACATTAAGTTTTTGGGAGATGCGGAGATTCAGCTGTTATATTTTTAAACGCTTTATTTAGCTTACCCTGTTTGTGTGGGTCAAATCTTGCAGGTTTATTTAGACTAGTTAAAATAGAACAGTTTTAGATTTACAACCTATTGATTTTTTTTTGTTAATGTTCGTTACTCTTCAACAGTAAGACTCTTGCTGTATAACCTTAATAAAGTCGGTATAATTCAAATTATATTGCATATATGCATACATAAATTCAAAGACACTATGTACTAGACATACCTACTTATGATAGTTAATTTAGCATTTACGAAATGCAAATTGTTTTGAGTACATACGGGGTAAAGATGGAATTCTTAATTAGGTTTGTAGGTAACCTCAATTCGATTTCGCCATTGCTTGGAATAAGCAATAACAGTCATTTGCAAAGTGAGTACTTGGAATAATTACTGCATTTGTTTACTGGGTCCCCATAACGATCAGTTTTGTTTTGTATGTACATAATTACAAAGATGAGTGCTGATTACAGTGCATTAAAATAAATGCTACGTCTACAATTAGGGTTTTTTGCTTCTGCTATTCATCACGCAATATTTATTATCAACTAACTGCCCGGACAGACTTGGTTCTGTCAAAAGTTTTTTTTTATTTTGAGATGTAAGCTATCCTATCTTTCAAGTTGGATCAAACTGCACATGGTGTGCAAATTTGATTTAAATCGGTTCAGTAGTTTAGGAACAAACAACGTGACACGTAATTTATATATATTAAGATGTAACGATTGTAACATTCTGGCTAACATGAGTTGACAGATTGTTTACACCCTGTAGACAAGTGTAATCTATCACGTAAATCATTTAAATTGAACTATCAAAACATCACAAATGACTAGCAAATCCGCTAGTAATTCTATCTTAGAGTGCGATTATATTAACAGTCGCAATAATAATCAATCAAATGGATCGGATGCATTTGAATGCTGAGTGAATCTAAAATAGATATAAAGAACGGCCATCAGAGTGCCTAAACCCTGACTGTTCAGTCTTAAAAAGATTTCTTGGAAGAGAGAAAGGCCTTCTCTAATAGTTAACCGACCGTAGTCAGCATACCACGCTAGATTCCTGTCTATTTATAATACAGCACTTAGGTCGGCTCATTCCGCTTGTCTCGACTACATTCCCGAATATTTTTATAATACGAACTGTGACAACCATTTATATTGGACTAGGGACCTGCCTGCGACTTTGTCCGCGTTTTGCGGGATAACAAGTAGGTACTGTATATCCTATTCCAGATCATAGTCTTCCTGTGTGATTTTCATGAAGGTCCATTCGGTACTTTTGGCGTGAAAGAGTAAATACATCTTTACAAACTTTCTTCTTCTTTCTCGTATCGCTCTTGCCAAAGCGGCCGTTGTGGTCTTCACAAGGTTGTACTTGGGGCAGATGTTATTTGCCTTACACACATACTTTAAAATCTATAATGTTAGTAGGATTTCGGTCATATTTGTCTAGGTTCGCTTTATAAATCTTATGCGTTAGTAGTTTGTTAGTAATATAAATTGCGTGTCACGAGCACATGGGAAGATAACCGGTCCGATTAGAAATGTACGTGGACTCGCATCGCTGTAATAGTCCATGCATGCACTGTGGAATTTTTTCACATGCACTAAAATATTGACAACAAAAATACACAACAACCTTCAACTGGTCTTGTAGTTCTTAAAATACTGGCGTTTTATAAACAAGGTGAAATCAAGAATTTTCGTTGGCGCCACCAAACTTCCGTTTGAGATTTTTTTAAACAACTGTCTTTTTGCTCGTAGAATTATCTCAATGGTCTTGACTGTAGACATTAGTTCCACCGACCAGATCAAAGGACTAAGCAACATTGTTGCGTCTGATTTATGATTGAAATTATTGCTCGTAACGTAATGTCTTCCGAATTCGTCTGCAACTCCAGCCGCTGTGAGCGCATCTATAATGCTAACTCGTAGATATTGAAGTTGATTCGATTATTTCATTATATTGGTTAGGTGAAATATGGCAAAATGCATTTGACCAGCTAATGGCTTCAACCAATGAGTTGAATGTATGAATATGGCTATTATTAATGAATAGCCTACTACTGAGCACGGGTCTCTCCTACTGAAGAGGCCTGGAGCTTACTCCACCACGCTGCTCCAGTGCTACCAGATTTTCATGCTGCCTAAAGGTCATCGACAAGGCTTAACGGTTTTTATCTTACGATAACCGGGACCAACAACTATTGCTTTAAGACTATTGCTTTATTAGATACTGAATATAAGATAGTTGTTTATACGAATACGAAATACATAACATGAATTTAAAATTGAATTTTCAAATAATTAATTATTTTGCTATAGTTATCTGTGGCTTCCTTCCTTAATTAACACGTCAGTACGCACAGTTTATTTACGCATACGATGGCATACGTGGTGTAATTAAATTCCTAATGTCTAGACTTGAAGATACTCACACCTTGCACCTGACGATATTCATATCATAACGGCATAGTTTTTTAAGTGCCAGCCCTGACTTATCGGTATGTTGGCTTCCCGCCAAAATGACACGGCGGCAGGAATGCGCAGTTAAATCGACATCACGCAGTCAAATGGTAAAAAGTAAATTGGAATTTTTGGAGTAAAACTTCTTAAGAGGCGACTTGGAAGTAGACAGATTTTTTTTAAATGCAAGTTTATCCAATGCATAACATAAATATTACTACAATTTTAATGGCCGTGGTCTTCGATCAACAATCAACAATACCAACCACCTATTCGGTCCACAGATTCGGTTTTTAATTTTAAGAAAGAACGTCATTGGACACTATTCTTTCGGCCTAACATTGTCTGCATCAGTTTCTGAAGCAAAACTCTTTCGAAGAAGCAAAACTCAAAACATGGCAATAGGGATGGCGATTCTTTCCAAAAAAGATCGATTTTTGAATCGATTCGAATCGTGACCTAATGAATCGATCCACAAAAAAATCGAGGCCAATAAGATCGATTTCTGAAAAATCGATCTTTTTCTCAAGTTTTTATTTATAATGTAATATAAATCTATTTTATTAAGAACAAGATACATATTATAATTTACCGATCTCTTATCAGTAAAATCACATAATTCAATGATAAAAATATTTTTATTACCATAACAAA
Organism: Thymelicus sylvestris; assembly: GCA_911387775.1. Lineage (NCBI taxonomy): Eukaryota > Metazoa > Arthropoda > Insecta > Lepidoptera > Hesperiidae > Thymelicus > Thymelicus sylvestris. The sequence goes on along the minus strand of OU426891.1, from coordinate 15,046,980 downwards.
ACATCATCGCTGCCCGCGCAACAAGAAAGAAATGTCACAATTATCACAGTCAGTCACAGATACAAAAAGTCAAAGATAGCAAACAAACGTAACTTTTTTTTTATTAAAGAGAGGCGAAGGAATCCAAACATACAGCCATCTCGCAAGTTTTTGAATAATTAACCCTTTAACTGGCAGCCGGCAGCACTCTTATAATACGGGTACATTCAATTAAGGCGATATTATCCCAAGAAATGGTATATTTGAAGGTGTTTTGTTCATAAATGGTACATAATACAATTCTAAAAAAAATATATGTTATTTTACAGTCTTTGTTCTTTCGTTCCCTCATACTTGATACACGATAGCAATTATTTCATTGGATAGAAATAAATCACAAAGTGGGGTCTAATCTGGCATAAAAATGGCGTTTTATTCGCGTTTTAATCGCTTCCAGATAATAAAAAATATACCACAGTATAGGTCCTATAGATACCAATATTTCTTTCTGATCATAATTTGAAATTTTGAAAAACTTCCCTTTCAATTTCTATTTTTTCCCTTTCCACGAGCAACGAAACGCCCGACGCGTTAATTTACTCAATTTTACTCTCGCGCCAGTCGCCAGGGTGACCATATGTGGCAGGATCCTGCCATTTTGGCAGGATTTGCCCCTTATTTTAGCCTATGGCAGGATCAGTTGACGTTTTATAAAACTAGGCAGTATTTGGCAGATTTGAGGTGCTGAAAAAAAATCACTATCGCAACTTAAAATTCCGAAAATGGCAACCCCATAGACTAAATAAACTACATTATAAAATTATATACGGATATTTATAATTAAAGACGGATAATTCAAAACAAAATGTCGCAAGAATATGGTCCCAAACAGGTAGATGTAGTACCTAGATCTATGGTTCCAAACTTGCGGACGTTGTTTGAGTGCGCTCCTCTATGCGTGTGTGATATCGCGTATACCAGCCCTGGGAGATTTTCCCTAAAATTTAGGGATTTTTTTTGATTTTACCTAAGTTTCTATTAGAATTTTACATAAAGCATTTTTTTCAGCATGCTGTGCAAAAATTCCCTATATTTGTATATATTCCCTATATATTTATATTTGACTTATATATTTATATATATCTGACGACCCGTGTGGCGCAATGGTTACCATGTCGGATCGCCGTACCGAGGGTCCTGGGTTCGATTCCCAGCGAGGCGGAAATTTGAATGATGAGTTTGAATTTCTGTTCTCGGTCTGGGTGTGAATGTCCTTGTCTATGTTGTGTGTTGTCCATGGTACCCACGACACAGGGAATTCAAGTGTGGGGCTAAAAAAAATATACTGTATGTTTAAGTTATTATAGGTATTTATGTATGCATGTATATTTGTATGTATTCTTGTTATAAAATTACTTAATTTGCAGATTTTAGTAATTATTCTATAGTATATATATATATTTCGTGTTGACACCTGCCATCAGCTATTTCCACATCCACCGGGTTGACTGGTGGATAATGCCATTAGGCATTAAGTTTACCCTTTGTTTCTTCTTTTTAAGAGGTGACATAAACATGTAAATAAATAAATAAATAAACCTGGCGTTATGTATTGTAAAACTTTAACACAAATATTAAGGTCGATGCGAAAACCTTTTGAAAATTTTATTTTCATTAAAAATAAACAATTAAAAAATTATAAAATTTTAGAAAGAATCACGTGACTACGTACCTACGCGCCACGATTGGTCGCCATGTTTGTGACGTCATAATAGGTATAATTAAAGGAGTCACTAAAGTACGGCGTCAACGACTTTTACACGTGAACTTTTGTAAATTTAATAAGTATTCAATGATTAATTCTACATTAAAACCAAACAAAGATATGCTAAATCGTATGAATCAAGTTATGTATAGAGACGAAAAATGATATGATGCTAACTCCAGTGTATAATAAAAAAATATATAAGTACATATATTTTTTTTTTGTATAATACAACGGTAAACAAAGTTGGCAGTATTTGGGCATTTTTCATTTATCAGACTGGCAGGATTTTGCAGGTTTTTATGCAATGTGTGGCAGGATCTGTAATTTAAATATGGTCACACTGCCAGTCGCCTTCGAGGTAGGACCTGTGCTAATCGGCATCGCAGCCGCACGTTGTCGAATTTCCGACACTAATTTTAATTTCGAATTTGGCGCGCGCGCCTTCTGAACTTATATTACGTATTAGGTACTGTCCAAAGTATCCACACTGCTGTAATTTGAAATAATAAAAATTTTTCGTTTTTATACTTTAGTTACTATTATAGTATTTGGGTATTGGTATAAGTCAAGTGCTAATTACACAATTATTATCTAATACTATCCCAAGCCGGATGGGTGTCGTAAAAGGCGACTAAATCCGGCCCGCTGGTGGTAGGGCCCCTCGAGGGATTATATTGGTAATATTGATTTTAAATTTAATACCATTATTACTATTATTATTTCTCCATGGGGTTCGCATGGATAGCTACCACCCTTGAGCATGTGTCAGTCGCCAAACGACTCGTCGTGACGGCTGGGAGCTTGAGAGACAGTTTTCTTTTTTGAAGTTATACCTTATTTAGGCGCGTTATGAAATAAATGGAAAATTGTTTTGAAAAAATGATTATTGAAGTGAAAACTTCTTGAAGTCAAAAGTCAAAAAAGTCGAAAGTCAAAAATGTCAAAAAAGTCAAAAAAGTCAAAAGTCGAAATTCAAAAAAGTCAAAAAAGTCAAAAAAGTCAAAAGTCAAAAGTCAAAAAAGTCAAAAAAGTCAAAAAAGTCAAAAAAGTCAAGTCAAAAAAGTCAAAGTCAAAAAAGTCAAAAGTCAAAAAAGTCAAAATTCAAACAAGTCAAAAGTCAAAAGTCAAAAAAGTCAAAAAAGTCAAGTCAAAAAAGTCAAAAAAGTCAAAGTCAAAAAAGTAAAAATTCAAAAAAGTCAAAAAAGTCAAAAGTCGAAATTCAAAAAAGTCAAAAAAGTCAAAAAAGTCAAAAGTCAAAAGTCAAAAAAGTCAAAAAAGTCAAAAAAGTCAAAAAAGTCAAGTCAAAAAAGTCAAAGTCAAAAAAGTCAAAAGTCAAAAAAGTCAAAATTCAAACAAGTCAAAAGTCAAAAGTCAAAAAAGTCAAAAAAGTCAAGTCAAAAAAGTCAAAAAAGTCAAAGTCAAAAAAGTAAAAATTCAAAAAAGTCAAAAAAGTCAAAAGTCAAAAGTCAAAAAAGTCAAGTCTAAAGTCAAAAAAGTCAAAAGTCAAAAAAGTCAAAAAAGTCAAAATTCAAAAAAGTCAAAAGTCAAAAGTCAAAAGTCATAAAAGTCAAGTCAAAAAAGTCAAAAAAGTCAAAGTCAAAAAAGTCAAAAAAGTCAAAAAAGTCAAAATTCAAAAAAGTCAAAAGTCAAAAGTCAAAAAAGTCGAAAGTCAAAAAAGTCAAAAGTCAAAAAAGTCAAAAAAGTCAAAATTCAAAAAAGTCAAAAGTCAAAAGTCAAAAGTCTAAAGTCAAAAAAGTAAAAAGTCAAAAAAGTCAAAAAAGTCAAAATTCAAACAAGTCAAAAGTCAAAAGTCAAACAAGTCAAGTCAAAAAAGTCAAAAAAGTCAAAGTCAAAAAAGTCAAAAGTCAAAAAAGTCAAAAAAGTCAAAATTCAAAAAAGTCAAAAGTCAAAAGTCAAAAGTCAAAAAAGTCAAAAGTCAAAAGTCTTAAGTCAAAAAAGTCAAAAGTCAAAAAAGTCAAAAAAGTCAAAATTCAAAAAAGTCAAAAGTCAAAAGTCAAAAAAGTCATAAAAGTCAAGTCAAAAAAGTCAAAAAAGTCAGTCAAAAAAGTCAAAAAAGTCAAAATTCAAAAAAGTCAAAAGTCAAAAGTCAAAAAAGTCAAAAGTCAAAAAAGTCAAAGTCAAAAAAGTCAAAAGTCAAAAAAGTCAAAATTCAAAAAAGTCAAAAGTCTAAAGTCAAAAAAGTAAAAAAAGTAAAAAAAGTCAAAAAAGTCAAAAAAGTCAAAAAAGTCAAAAGTCAAAAGTCAAAAAGGTCAAAATTCAAAAAAGTCAAAAGTCAAAAGTCAAAAAAGTCAAAAAAGTCAAAAAAGTCAAAAGTCAAAAAAGTCAAAAGTCAAAAAAGTCAAAAAAGCCAAAAAAGTCAAAGTCAAAATTCAAAAAAGTCAAAAAAGTCAAAAGTCAAAAGTCAAAAGTCAAAAGTCAAAAAAGTAAAAAAAGTCAAGTCAAAAAAGTAAAAAAAGTCAAGTCAAAAAAGTCAAAAAAGTCAAAAGTCAAAAAAGTCAATAAAGTGAAAAAAGTAAGAAAAGTCAAAGTCAAAAAAGTCAAAAAAGTCAAAAAAGTCAAAAGTCAACAGTCAAGTCAAAAACGTCAAAAAAAGTCAAAAAAGTCTAAAGTCTAAAGTCAAAAAAGGAAAAAAAGTCAAAAGTCAAAATTTGTGGAGTGGAGTGGAGTGGAGTGGAATAGTAAAACCTACAATTATCATCTTCCCGAAATTTTACATTCGTCTCATTATCTTGAAAACAAAATTTTTGAAGGTTTCACTTCTAAGTTCTAAAATGTGTGAATGGCACACATTTTAATTTTTTTGTTTTTATTATTTTTTACGTATCTTTAGGTATTTTATTTTAAATTATTCTTATACTTTTTATCATTCTCAACATACTTGTAAAATATCTTATCCAAAGGGTTTGAAGATTTTTGTACGGAACCTGGCATACCTACAAGTCCGCCATTTTGAAAAAAAAGCTCGTTTCGATTTTGAAGTTGGTTACTTTTTGTTAGTATTTAGATGATATTAGTCAATTTTGTATGTAAGTACCTACTTATTTGTAGGTGAACCGATTTTGATGATTCTTTTTTTGATAGAAAGCTGGTGCGTATCATGTGGTTCCACATAAATTTGAGGGAGATTTGACAAGTAGTTTTCGAGTTATTTTGAAGTTGGTTATTTTTTGTTAGTATTTAGATGATATTAGTCAATTTTGTATGTAAGTACCTACTTATTTGTTATCCACTCACCTTTAGTCTCCACTGGACAGTTTCGTTTCATAAAATTTCAAGTCAGTCTGCACTCACCTCTAGTCTCCACTGGACAGTTTCGTTTCATAAAATTTCAAGTCAGTCTCCACTCACCTCTAGTCTCCACTGGACAGTTTCGTTTCATAAAATTTCAAGTCAGTCTCCACTCACCTCTAGTCTCCACTGGACAGTTTCGTTTCATAAAATTTCAAGTCAGTCTCCACTCACCTCTAGTCTCCACTGGACAGTTTCGTATCATAAAATTTCAAGTCAGTCTCCACTCACCTCTAGTCTCCACTGGACAGTTTCGTATCATAAAATTTCAAGTCAGTCTCCACTCACCTCTAGTCTCCACTGGCCAGTTTCGTATCATAAAATTTCAAGTCAGTCTCCACTCACCTCTAGTCTCCACTGGACAGTTTCGTATCATAAAATTTCAAGTCAGTCTCCACTCACCTCTAGTCTCCACTGGACAGTTTCGTATCATAAAATTTCAAGTCAGTCTCCACTCACCTCTAGTCTCCATTGGACAGTTTCGTATCATAAAATTTCAAGTCAGTCTCCACTCACCTCTAGTCTCCACTGGATAAGCTAAAATTATCATTACTCTTATTTTATTACACCTAAAATTCCAATGAATAAATCAAAATAAAGTATACTTACACCCCAACTCAGAGCAGTTACTAATAATAATAATAATAATAATAATAATAATAATAATAATAATAATAATAATAAAACCCTTCCACACTCATACCCCCGCAGTAGGTTACAAGTATTTACCTGTGTCGCGGGTGGCATGTACTACACATATAACACATCACAATAACAGCCATGACACGAGTACAAATATTTATCTGTCACATAAATATTTGCCCCGGCCGGAAATCGAACCCGAAACCCCTCGCTTCGCAGTTCGCAGGCAGGTCCACTACCAACTAGGCTATGTAGGATCTACAGCTACGCACGGGGTCATTAACCTCACAGCCGCGCGCGGCCGGCTCACGGCGTGGCGGTCGAGTTTACACTCAGGGGAGCGGGGTAAAGGGCAGTGAACAAAATGCCTACAACGGTCGAATACGCTCGCCTTAAAGTGAAAATTCAATAAAATTTATGGCGCGTACCGTGTGCCACGTAATTAATCAATGTTATTTTAATACGCAATCTCGAAAATACCAGAAGCCCATTTCAACTTGGAATCCGCAATGATTGCCATGTAGGGATGGCGATCTGAGATCGATTAATCGAAGAATCGATTTTTTGAGCCAAAAAGATCGATCTTTTAAATCGATATGTAGTACTGTATCGATTCAGTGAATCGATATTTCACCCTTGAAGATCGACATTCGATTTTATTTTATTTTTTGGTATAAACCAAAAAACAATTTACAATTTAAGGCGAGCGTATTCGACCGTTGTAGGCATTTTGTTCACTGCCCTTTACCCCGCTCCCCTGAGTGTAAACTCGACCGCCACGCCGTGAGCCGGCCGCGCGCGGCTGTGAGGTTAATGACCCCGTGCGTAGCTGTAGATCCTACATAGCCTAGTTGGTAGTGGACCTGCACCCTAATTCACGTAACTTTAAGACGCATCGATTGAGTTGCAGTGACGCTGCAATCAAGTTGCAGTGACGCGGCAATCAAGTTGACGTTGGTTGACGTTGTTTGACGTTGTTTGACAGCGCTCGCGAAAGCTACGAGAATACCGAAAGTGTTATTTTGATCGGAACGTCACTGCAACTGCACTGCAATCGAACTTCTTAAATTACGTGAATTAGGGTGCTGCCTGCGAACTGCGAAGCGAGGGGTTTCGGGTTCGATTTCCGGCCGGGGCAAATATTTATGTGACAGATAAATATTTGTACTCGTGTCATGGCTGTTATTGTGATGTGTTATATGTGTAGTACATGCCACCCGCGACACAGGTAAATACTTGTAACCTACTGCGGGGGTATGAGTGTGGAAGGGTTTTATTATTATTATTATTATTATTATTATTAGTAACTGCTCTGAGTTGGGGTGTAAGTATACTTTATTTTGATTTATTCATTGGAATTTTAGGTGTAATAAAATAAGAGTAATGATAATTTTAGCTTATCCAGTGGAGACTAGAGGTGAGTGGAGACTGACTTGAAATTTTATGATACGAAACTGTCCAATGGAGACTAGAGGTGAGTGGAGACTGACTTGAAATTTTATGATACGAAACTGTCCAGTGGAGACTAGAGGTGAGTGGAGACTGACTTGAAATTTTATGATACGAAACTGTCCAGTGGAGACTAGAGGTGAGTGGAGACTGACTTGAAATTTTATGATACGAAACTGGCCAGTGGAGACTAGAGGTGAGTGGAGACTGACTTGAAATTTTATGATACGAAACTGTCCAGTGGAGACTAGAGGTGAGTGGAGACTGACTTGAAATTTTATGATACGAAACTGTCCAGTGGAGACTAGAGGTGAGTGGAGACTGACTTGAAATTTTATGAAACGAAACTGTCCAGTGGAGACTAGAGGTGAGTGGAGACTGACTTGAAATTTTATGAAACGAAACTGTCCAGTGGAGACTAGAGTTGAGTGGAGACTGACTTGAAATTTTATGAAACGAAACTGTCCAGTGGAGACTAGAGGTGAGTGCAGACTGACTTGAAATTTTATGAAACGAAACTGTCCAGTGGAGACTAAAGGTGAGTGGATAACAAATAAGTAGGTACTTACATACAAAATTGACTAATATCATCTAAATACTAACAAAAAATAACCAACTTCAAAATAACTCGAAAACTACTTGTCAAATCTCCCTCAAATTTATGTGGAACCACATGATACGCACCAGCTTTCTATCAAAAAAAGAATCATCAAAATCGGTTCACCTACAAATAAGTAGGTACTTACATACAAAATTGACTAATATCATCTAAATACTAACAAAAAGTAACCAACTTCAAAATCGAAACGAGCTTTTTTTTCAAAATGGCGGACTTGTAGGTATGCCAGGTTCCGTACAAAAATCTTCAAACCCTTTGGATAAGATATTTTACAAGTATGTTGAGAATGATAAAAAGTATAAGAATAATTTAAAATAAAATACCTAAAGATACGTAAAAAATAATAAAAACAAAAAAATTAAAATGTGTGCCATTCACACATTTTAGAACTTAGAAGTGAAACCTTCAAAAATTTTGTTTTCAAGATAATGAGACGAATGTAAAATTTCGGGAAGATGATAATTGTAGGTTTTACTATTCCACTCCACTCCACTCCACTCCACAAATTTTGACTTTTGACTTTTTTTCCTTTTTTGACTTTAGACTTTAGACTTTTTTGACTTTTTTTGACGTTTTTGACTTGACTGTTGACTTTTGACTTTTTTGACTTTTTTGACTTTTTTGACTTTTTTGACTTTGACTTTTCTTACTTTTTTCACTTTATTGACTTTTTTGACTTTTGACTTTTTTGACTTGACTTTTTTTACTTTTTTGACTTGACTTTTTTGACTTTTTTGACTTTTGACTTTTGACTTTTGACTTTTGACTTTTGACTTTTGACTTTTGACTTTTGACTTTTTTGAATTTTGACCTTTTTGACTTTTGACTTTTGACTTTTTTGACTTTTTTGACTTTTTTTACTTTTTTGACTTTAGACTTTAGACTTTTGACTTTTGACTTTTTTGAATTTTGACTTTTTTGACTTTTTTGACTTTTGACTTTTTTGACTTTTTTGACTTTTGACTTTTTTGACTTTTGACTTTTGACTTTTGACTTTTGACTTTTTTGAATTTTGACCTTTTTGACTTTTGACTTTTGACTTTTTTGACTTTTTTGACTTTTTTTACTTTTTTGACTTTAGACTTTTGACTTTTGACTTTTTTGAATTTTGACTTTTTTGACTTTTTTGACTTTTGACTTTTTTGACTTTTTTGACTTTTGACTTTTTTGACTTTTGACTTTTTTGAATTTTGACTTTTTTGACTTTTTTGACTTTTTTGACTTGACTTTTATGACTTTTTTGACTTTTGACTTTTGACTTTTGACTTTTTTGAATTTTGACTTTTTTGACTTTTTTGACTTTTGACTTTTGACTTTTGACTTTTGACTTTTGACTTTTGACTTTTGACTTGTTTGAATTTTGACTTTTTTGACTTTTTTGACTTTTTACTTTTTTGACTTTAGACTTTTGACTTTTGACTTGACTTTTGACTTTTGACTTTTTTGAATTTTGACTTTTTTGACTTTTTTGACTTTTGACTTTTTTGACTTTTGACTTTTGACTTTTTTGAATTTTGACTTTTTTGACTTTGACTTTTTTGACTTTGACTTTTTTGACTTTGACTTTTTTGACTTTTTTGACTTGACTTTTATGACTTTTTTGAGTTTTGACTTTTGACTTTTGACTTTTTTGAATTTTGACTTTTTTGACTTTTTTGACTTTTGACTTTTTTGACTTTTGGACTTTTGACTTTTGACTTTTTTGACATTTGACTTTTGACTTTTGACTTTTTTGAATTTTGACTTTTTTGACTTTTTTGACTTTTGACTTTTTTGACTTTGACTTTTTTGACTTTTTTGACTTGACTTTTTTGACTTTTGACTTTTGACTTTTGACTTGTTTGAATTTTGACTTTTTTGACTTTTTTGACTTTTGACTTTTTTGACTTTGACTTTTTTGACTTTACTTTTTTGACTTTTTTTACTTTTTTGACTTTTGACTTTTGACTTTTGACTTTTTTGACTTTTTTGACTTTTTTGAATTTCGACTTTTGACTTTTTTGACTTTTTTGACATTTTTGACTTTCGACTTTTTTGACTTTTGACTTCAAGAAGTTTTCACTTCAATAATCATTTTTTCAAAACAATTTTCCATTTATTTCATAACGCGCCTAAATAAGGTATAACTTCAAAAAAGAAAACTGTCTCTCAAGCTCCCAGCCGTCACGACGAGTCGTTTGGCGACTGACACATGCTCAAGGGTGGTAGCTATCCATGCGAACCCCATGGAGAAATAATAATAGTAATAATGGTATTAAATTTTAAATCAATATTACCAATATAATCCCTCGAGGGGCCCTACCACCAGCGGGCAGGATTTAGTCGCCTTTTACGACACCCATCCGGCTTGGGATAGTATTAGATAATAATTGTGTAATTAGCACTTGACTTATACCAATACCCAAATACTATAATAGTAACTAAAGTATAAAAACGAAAAAAATTTATTATTTCAAATTACAGCAGTGTGGATACTTTGGACAGTACCTAATACGTAATATAAGTTCAGAAGGCGCGCGCGCCAAATTCGAAATTAAAATTAGTGTCGGAAATTCGACAACGTGCGGCTGCGATGCCGATTAGCACAGGTCCTACCTCGAAGGCGACTGGCGCGAGAGTAAAATTGAGTAAATTAACGCGTCGGGCGTTTCGTTGCTCGTGGAAAGGGAAAAAATAGAAATTGAAAGGGAAGTTTTTCAAAATTTCAAATTATGATCAGAAAGAAATATTGGTATCTATAGGACCTATACTGTGGTATATTTTTTATTATCTGGAAGCGATTAAAACGCGAATAAAACGCCATTTTTATGCCAGATTAGACCCCACTTTGTGATTTATTTCTATCCAATGAAATAATTGCTATCGTGTATCAAGTATGAGGGAACGAAAGAACAAAGACTGTAAAATAACATATATTTTTTTTAGAATTGTATTATGTACCATTTATGAACAAAACACCTTCAAAAATACCATTTCTTGGGATAATATCGCCTTAAACGAGCTTTTTAACTTACCACCGCGCATATTTTTCTTTGTATTATATAGGTACTCGTAAGTACTATTATTTCTTCTGTGGTATTATCGTTGGAATGTAGACAAAAACATTCAGCCCTGAAAAAAAAAAACCTGCAGTGATAAATCAATGTGATTTGAGTTTATACATGTATTTATTTTCGATATTTATTATCCTAGTTATAAAAATATAAGCTCTGTGCTCGGTTTTCACGAGTTTTCGCGGCTATCGTGTCATTGACCCGTGAATCAGTATGTAATTTGCGTGTTGATTATCGAGAAATAACCTCAACGGCCGTGACACTTTTGTTTATATTAGCATTAGCATTGTTTATAGCCAGCCAGTGAGAGTTTTAAAATAGCAGCAACCTGGACTTTTTACATAAACCTGCTCTCATTCATAGTTACGAAAACCAAAAAATATATATTTACTGCATTTAATCAAACACTAATTTAGTTTGTACATTTAATGTACCATCAGGAGCGCTTAAATTTAACTATTTTGTTGTGGTAATTTGAAAGTTTTTTTTTGCATATAACGAATAATGAGTCAAGGAAGACGTAAGTACTACTGCAAGATTTTGCAAATATATAAAAGGGACGACTAGACGTATAAATTTAAAAATAAAAAAAAAACCAGCCTGCTATCAATAAAGTTATCATGTTAAACCTTTTTGAAATCTTTATGGTGAGCACTTTAATTTAATACCATATTGCATAATTCCATTTATTTTTATTTCTGGATACTTACTTCAAACAATGGCATCTCACAGCCACCATATTTTTTTTTATTTCACTTATCTAAGAACACTTGGGCTGTCAAACCGCATCTAACGTTAATATCTTAATTAAATAAATTGGTCCAGTGGTTTGGAAGATGTGAGGTAATAAACAAACATACAAGTTTAATCTTAATTTTACTGGCTGTTAAACTTCAAGAACTAAAACTTAGGTAAGTGCTTAAATCCACGACTGAAATTAGTTCCTCACATCTGAATTTCAGCAAACTTACCTCATGGTTTTGTGGATGCAGTGGCGTAGCGTGGGCTTCCGCCGCCCGGGGCCAACCGAAAATTTGCCGCCCCATCCCCCCCAGTGATCTTTGCCGCCCCCTTATTATTTAAAATATTTTTTTTATTAATTAAAAATGCACTTTTCTTGTTTTTTTCATAGCACAATTGACATTTTTTTTTTTTTAATTCTTTATTTATAGAGCTCTGTCGGAGGTCGACAATGTCGCTCTGTAACAAGTTACATAGGTACATAATGCTAATCACTTTTTGCGTCTGCGTAATATATTACTAGCCAACTTATATAGGGCTCTGGCGTTCTCTCCCAGAGGGTCCGCCAGGGCACTATTACATGACCCAACATTTAAATAGGACATTTCGGCATTATTATGTAATATTTGTCTTCTACATGACTCGTTTTGTGCACATTCCATCAAAATGTGGTATACGTCTTCGATAATGTTACATTTTGGGCAGTTAGGTGAAGGTGTTTTACCCATCAAGAAACCAAATTTGTTTGATGGAATGTGCCCAGCTCGCAGTCTTAATGCCATAACAATATCATACCTATTCATTGAACATTTATCAATCCAAGAAATAGACAAAGGCTCGCTCTGAACGGTTTTGTACCATATTCCCTTCGTCTTTGACCGCTGATCAAAATACTCCTTCCACAAGTCATAACAATGTCTCTTAATTATATGCACGCAATCACTATAGAAAGGTTTAACTCGTATTGGAACCCCTTCACAAATTGCTTGTCTAGCGAGGCTATCCACTGCTTCATTTCCACAGATATTGGCATGTGACGGTATCCATTGAAGAACAACATTTTTTCCCCTTGCTTTTAACGTAACAATTATGTCAATAATCTGATAGGCTATCGGTATACATCGTAATGACGAGGTGATCCGAGCCAAGTGTTGGAGGGCACTTTTCGAATCTGATAAAATAACAAAAAAGTCATTTTCAATTGACTCTAGGTAAGATAACGCCTCATAAATAGCCAAAAGTTCCGCAAACATTATACAACAATTGTGAGTAATTTTAAATTTCATAAATGTCTCCGTTTGTGTGTCGAGGAAAGCAGCGCCGATGTCTGTTTCTGTTTTAGAGCCGTCAGTAAAGATTTTATAATAATCAGCATATTGTTGTTCCAAGAACTGATTGCATATTATTGAAAGGTGGGAAATATTATATTGCCTCTTTGGTTTAGCAATTGAAGGTATATCATGTTTAATTATGTTTAAAATGTCTAGACCTGAAACCCATGTATTTAAAGTAAACATTTCAAGTTGATCGCTTGTATGTATCGGTATACTTTTAAAGGAATCATTTATCTGAACTAAAGCGGGTTTTTTCTTCCTTTTCCATCTATTCATACTACACAAAGATGACATTTTATCCAAAAGACTATTTTGCATGTTATAAGTTAAACCTTTTGATTTAAGCCAGAATTTCCCAGCAAGGTATAACCGTCGAACATTTAATGGGCACAAGCCAAGCTCACTCTGCATTACATGGATCGGGGTGCTTTTAATGAAACTGCCAATAATTCGTAGAGCTTGATTTTGGATTTTATCTAACTTATATAGGTGTGATTGACAGCTTGCGTCATAAAGAAAACTAGCATAATCTAAACGGCTTCGAACTACCGCAATATAAATTCGTCTTAAGTGTACTGGGTGCACACCCCATCCTGGACCTGCTAAAACCTTCAGCAAATTTAAAAATCTTGAAGTTTTCTGCATAACTTCATTTATGTGTTTTGACCAACGGAGAGAACGATCTAGCCATACGCCAAGATATTTAATATTTTCAACTACATCTAAAGATTTATTTTGGACTGTCAAGACGATAGAATTTCTATGAGTTAATGGGCCTTTCTTAAATATACAAACCTTTGTTTTAGAAGATGACATTTCTAAACCTAAATCATTCAGAACTTTACCAAAAATATTGACTGCGTCTTGTATTTTACTACTGCATGTCTCTAGTTTTCCAGATGTGTAAATTACAAAATCATCTGCATATTGAAAAACAGATACATTTATAATATTTTTCATTATTCCCATTGTGGCTACATTAAATAATAAAGGAGAGAGTGGATCTCCCTGAGCTAAACCGCGACCTGTTTTACGCGTTATATAACTGTCATTAAGCCGGATTTTAATTTGTCTATTGTTTAAAAAATTCCAAAGATAAGTACAAATTTTTGAGCCCACCCCTAACTGATCCAACATAGTTAATACAACATTAATGTCTACGTTATTATAAGCATTATCAATATCTACAAAGCATCCAACAGTAATCAAATCTTTGCAAAATCCAATTTGAATACTACTTACTAGAGAACTTAAAGCGTCTAAGCAAGATCGCGACTTTCTGAACCCTACAGTATTGTCAGATAATAGTTTATTTTTTTCTAGATACCATTCAAGTCTTTTCTGTAGCATCGAGTGAAAGATTTTACAAATGCAAGACATAAGAGATATGGGGCGAAGTGAGTTTTTAGAGCGGGGATCTCTATCAGGTTTGGGAATCGGGACAACACATATGTCGCGCCATTGATATGGCACAAAGCCAGTTATAAAAAAATCATTATAAAGTTGTAAAAGGACAATTTTGACACTGTATGGAAGATTTCCAATCATTGAATACGATATATCATCACAACCAGGGGCAGTATCCTTTGATTTAATACATGTTTCCATTTCCTGAATTGAGAATACAGTCTCTAAATTAGGATTACACGACTCAAAATATGGCTGTGACGGAGAAACATAATCTGGACATAAATCATTTAAAAGGTGTTGAGCTTTATTCTGATTGACATTTTTGATAAATATTCTATTACCTTTTAACCACCTCATTTTGTTCCACATATCATGTGTAGATGTATTATGATCAATAGACGAGCAAAACGTTTGCCACGCAAGTTACTTATTAACATTTGAGATTCTTTAATTTTCAGTTGTAATGTGTCAAAATTATTGGGAGTAGGGTTACGTCGAAAATCCTTTAAAGCTAATCTACGTGCTGCGACTGCCGCAGATAATTCGGGGCTCCAGTACGGTTTAGGTTTGAATTTAGTTTGTGGGTCTTGTGGAAATTTTAAAAAAGGAATGCACTTATTAGATGCGTCATTAATAATATTTATAAATGTATTGTACGATGTCTGTAAATCATCCGAGATTGTAAAATTTAAAAACATATTTTCAAGATAATTACGATACATTTCCCAGTCAGCAAGGCGAAAATTTCTTTTCATGTGTATACGGTTACTGTGTTCAATTGTACTCGTGATTTTTATAACAAAATGATCGCTACTTAGTGTCTCGTTTGTTACTACCCATTTCAGACATAATGACAAGTCAGAAGAAACTATTGATAAATCCGGTGAGGATTTTCTGAGTACTCCATCAACTAGCTGCATTCTAGTATAAGTGCCATCGTTTAATACTATAAAATTGGAATCTAATAAACAATCAAAAATTTGTGACCCACGAGTATCTGTTTTATGGGACCAGTCCGTGTGATGGCCGTTCAGGTCACCCAATATTATTGTACGGTTAGGGGCCAGTGAAAACAAATAATCCCAGTCTCTTAGTGTTGTAATCGAATCAGGTGGACAGTATACACATATAACGTTTTGAATTGGTTCACAATTAAATATTTTCAAATGTACTATTTCCAAATTAGAATTATTTTCTGAGACAGGATAATACTCTGCTTGAATTGATTTGTGCACTAATATTGCTACACCTCCAAATGGCGCATTTCTGTCCCTCCTATAAATATTATAATTACTTACCTTTATATGAATATCAGATGTAAGCCATGTCTCACTAAGGGCTGCTATATGAATTTTTTCTTGGATTAATAAATGTTCAAATAATTTTAACTTAGGCCGTAAGCTTCTTGCATTCCACTGACATATATTAACATTGATTTTTTTAATTCCTATGCTATCCATTTTTAGGTGAAACAAAATTTTTAACAACAGCTGGTATTTCAGATAAAAATTTAAGGGCAAAAGCTATACACCAATCTACAAGCGTCGTAACTACAAGCTTAATTTTTTCCATAATACTGTTATTTCTGTCAAATATGATATCTCTAAGTTTTTGTAGTAATTCTTCAAATACTGGTCGACTATTGTGATCATTGTTTTCATCTGGATGACCTCTATCCTGCTGGTTTTCTTCAGTCGACTCCGAGTTGGCCTGGTTCTGACTTGGCATCGATGTCGATGCGGATTCGGACTCGGTCTCAAAGGAGTTTGTAATATCCCTAGCTACATTTTTCTTAAAACGTTTCGGGATTTGATTTTTCCTTGACGATTTCGGTGGAGTACCTTTCTCATTTATTGGGGTTTCACGTCTAGCAGCCGCCGCATATGAGTTTTCGTCACAAGGTTCCAAATAGCTCGTTTCCATTAAATTGGGTGGGTTGTCATTCACAGGTATAGTAGGAATTTCGACACTTTCTGTTGTCATTGGTGGTGGTGAGGGCGGAACGTATAGTGTAAGCGCTTTTCGATAAGTACAGTTGTATTCAGACATTAGTTCTCGTAGCACCTTCTCTTTTTTATATACAGGACAATTATTTTTCTCCAATGCCATATGACGACCGTTACAGTTTACACATTTATATTCTGTACTCTCGCAATTTGCGTGCGATCCGCCACATTTAGGGCATATTATTTTATTGGAAGGGCACAATTTAACCACGTGCCCGAACCGCCAACACCTCGAACATTGTGTCACAGGAAAAACGTAAGGTTCTACATTAATTTTCAAGCCGAAAAGATATATATGTGATGGCAAGCTTGAGCCATTAAAACTAATTTTAACAGATTCACTAGGGGCCCATCCATCTTGCGTTCGTCTGTTAAGTCGTTTAACGCTTACGATTTGAAAGTCACTAGAAATATTTTTTAATAGGTCCTCATCCTGAATATCTAGGTCAATGTTTTTTAGCACACCATATGACAGTCCTACTTCCCAAGTTCTTTGACACCTCCACCCTAATTCTACGAAGTCCGAGCATCTACAAAATTTGTCGGAGCTCAAGTGATTTTCAAAAGTAATCAGTATTTTATAGGGGTTTATATATTTTATACAGCTAATATCTTGAATCTCATGAGCCTTAAATAATTTCGCTAAGGCAAATTGTTTCGGCAACATCTGTTTACTGGTTACGCATATTTGTATTGGTTCATCCCGAGGTATATAAGTATCAAATCTATTCTTCGTTTTCTTTTTATTTCTCTCTACTTCTTGCCACATCTCGTTATTGTCTACGTCACGGTTTCTTTTTCTCATAATAGGATCATCACAGCTCATCTCCCTACTAATGTTTGTAATTTCATCTTCTAATACAATTTCTACCTCCGATTGTATGTCCTCAATTATAACTCCTAACTCGCTTACATTGGAGATTGAATCTTCAGCCATTGTCATTAACGCTCATACTCGCAGACAGCTACGACTTGTAAACAAAGCGCACAATAGCGACCGGCCACTGCGCGAGCGCAGGTATAAATTCCAAGTACACGGTGTGGCGATAACACGTCGTTATCGCAACGAGGTTGGTTTGTCACTCAATTGACATTAAAATTAAAATAAAATTAATTTAAATGTATATTTTTTTTTCTTTGAAAATCGAGTGGCTTGCCGCCCCCTCTTCATGTGCCGCCCGGGGCCAGGGCCTCCCCGCCCCCCCCCCACGCTACGCTACTGTGTGGATGTTCAGATGTGTTGCAGTGTCCATCGTACCAATTCTATCTTCCTCTTAATAAATCTTTCTTCACTCTTCATCAAAACAAAATTCTTTTGCCAATTTTCGTTATAAATACTTTGGTATCCCAGTAGCGAAGTTATAGAATGGCATTCCGGATGCGTGTGACCCACTTATTGCTCAGGTATGCGGGCAGTGCGGGCACTGTCGTGTGATGAAACCTGGCTCTTATCACTGCTTTTGGCACTGCGACAACTGGATCTCAATCTAGCAACCGTGGTTACTGGTTGGTTCCAGTTATATTTACATAATACGAGTAGCTCCTAGTTAACTGTAAGGAATTTCTTCCGGTATTATGGGCAAACCAGATTGGATCCAATTGAATTAGGTACTTATGGAGTAAGTATTGTCGGATGTGCTTTCGAAATCGAAAATGGACAAAAATGATTTTGGCATTATTTAATTTTGCCACATTAGGAATTTTCACATCAAAAACATTGACGTAGGCAACGTCAGATGGCACATATTGACGACCCGTGTGGCGCAATGGTTATCATGCCGGATCGCCGCACCGAGGGTCCTGGGTTCGATTCCCAGCGAGGCGGAAATTTGAATGATTAGTTTGAATTTCTGTTCTCGGTCTGGGTGTGAATGTCCTTGTCTAGTGTGTTGTCCATGGCACCCACGACACAGAGAATCCTAGTGTGGGGCTATGACTGTGAAGCGTTATTTATTTATTTTAACAAGTTACCCAGATTGTGTGGATCAAACTTGCAAAATGAATTAGAACTACTTACTTCTATCCTACACAGATGAAATTTCGTATATTGCTTCATTCATATCCTTTCCATAGAGTCAATGCAAATATTTGACACATAGAACAAACGAATTACAGGAATATTCCTCGACAAACACGGCTGCACGGGTCATCTAGGAAAGATACCTTGACGAGTTTTTTAATGTTTACGGAAAATTACGCCGTAACTCATTGAAGATGTAATCTCATTAACAATGTGTTATTATTAGTGAATGCCGTTGTTTTCGTTGGCGCCAACGCGAGTTCTCTGATACATTGTTTTTAACATACCGATCTTATTTACAAACTACTCATTACAGTGGTATTAAGTTTAGAAATTTTTGAAGTAAAACTTCTGCGCGACTTGAGAGTAGGTAACTCAGATTATTTTTCGACGGAAATAACGCTCTATACTCTATCTGTTAACGCAGTTTCCGCTATTTAAGAGTAAAAACCAAACCATAGACAAAATTGAACTACAGATACATAATTCTATTAAGATTACATTGTATCTGTGACAAGTCTGTAGATTAAATAATCATCACGGGGTAACGAATAATTATAGCTTTATTAACGGTATTAATAACGTAAAGTAGGTAAGTATAATGTAATAGTAAACTGTATTCTTATTAAATATGAGTCAACTGTGATATGATATTTATTTTAAATTATGTTTAATTTTATTGGTATTAAGTGTCACCAACGTCAAAGAAGGTTTTACTTCAATCGCGCGTAAAGATTACACGCATGCGTGTAATCTTTACTCGCGATTGAAGTAAAATACACTTTTTTAAGTAAGTAACAGTGCAGACATCACCGATTACGTATAAGTATTCAAAGTGTATAGACGTAGAGAAATTCTAATGAAATTTTGATTCATTTAAATAATTAAATTTAACGTGTACCTACTTTGAATCTATCTATGCAACTTTCTATCCATCCATCTATCAATTTCTTTGCTATCATTGTCACAATCTTTTACCATGGTCGCTTTTATAGTTCGGCTCTATCCATTTATTTACCTACTGGTTTGTATATTTTTTTAAATTTACTTTCACTTCTTGTATACGTCTACCCTGTTTTGTAATGTAATTACTTATACCTTATTATTAGTTTTTACGTCTGTCAGTGGTGACAACATTTCACATACAAATAAAATAAACCTTTTTAATTCTTATACGTGGGACTGGGGAAAATTTTTATATTTATTAATTTATTTAGTGCATATTAAATTAATAAATAATAAAGTTTTATGCGGTTCTATTTGTGGTTCCATATTCTTAATGTTTTTTTTTTAAATGTAAAAACAAAATTTTATTTACATCCAATGACCAATGACATCCATTTATTATTCTGAAAAGACGTAGAATTTTGCATATATCATATTTTGCTCTTGAGATAATAATAGCTCGGGTATGTTTCATCTGCCAAATAAATATTATATAAGTATTACACTTAAATATGATGGGTAATACCATATTTTAGTAACCGTATCCAAATGCCTCATAAAAGCGTCCATTAAATTATGCTTGAAAACAACGCGTGTGGCATCCCTTATTTATTAACTCGAAGTTACAAGAAAGTATGTTATTTATTTTATTTTCAGCACATTAGTTTTGAGCAAAGCTGTTATATTGTGTGTCGTTAACATTCTATTAAGATCGTTTAAAGATCACGATGACTAAGGCCTGATAAATTTAAATCACATTGAGATTAATTTTATCACATTTTACTGTTTAAATAAACTCACTTATAATATTTACGTGATTATACACCGAAATTCCTTCATTATTGAATCATAATATTAACTATGCTATTTTTCAAGAGGGCTTTTCCTGCAAAGCTGTATATTATCCCGTAATTATTCTTCGTGGACATGAATGAGTCTTACATCATTTTATCTACAGCTACTGTAATATTTAACTTTAATTTTATTCCACGGGACAGCTACTTGTTAAATAGTTTCGATATTATAGGTTATATATATAGATATATAGGTTCGATGTTTCTGGTTTTTATAAGAATTTATAATTACCCAACAATTTACCCATTGTTAATGGGTTATCGTGAATTTTTTAAATTCAAATTTGAGTGTAAGCCAAAAGAACAAACAGTTTTAAAAACCATCAGTATAATGTGTAATTCAGTGCCTTTATAATTTCTCCAGATTTTCGGCGCCATTATGAAATATTGCTTGTTTCAATTTGTAACGAACTGTTTTATTTTCTAATACCAACCTACGCGAATGGTCATTGTAGGCGCTTAGTTTCGGTATAACGGTGGGTATCTCTGACAAATTGTAAGTTATTTTCTGTTCTATATTTATCTGTTCTATCTTCAGTTACACACATAATATTTTCCTGCTTTGTCCCCTGCCCAGCTGCCCACCTACACTTTTAAATATATTTTATCATATCAAGTTTAATAATTTAAGATTTTTGTCATTAGGTTTTTTATCTTAGCACTTATTCATTGCTAATAGTCACCCTTGGGTCACTCATTCACCTGTCAACGTTACGAAATCTTTATTTACTCTTTTAGTTTCTTGTGGAATATTTTCGAATGCTACTCCGAAACTCTTCAAGTTAGCGAATTTTTCAAGACTCAAAGTCAGTTAAAGAAGGAGTATCTACGGCCTCACTAGTCACTAGATACGGAGTCGGTTGTAACAGAGTGCAGGCAACTTTGTCGCCGTCTAGAGAATTCCATGGATAATATTCCATAGTTCAGATCATCAAAGGAGCAAAGTCGGTCAGTTGCGTTACGCCATACGAGGCTGCTCCATAGATCATTTGGAATGGTAAAGCTTTGCTCACAGTAACATTGTAAAGGAAAGTCGGGTATACTGGACCGCTCGCATTAAACCACCTTCAGAAAGTAGCATAGTAGTTATTAAATTTATAAAATGGCAACACCAAAAGATGTGTACGGTGATTCTTTACTAAGGAGCGATTAAAGTAACCGTTAGTGACTCTGAGTTGGGGCGTTAGAGTGGATATTTAAAACGCTTAACAAAAATAGCAGAAGGTAAATATACTAGAATCCTTGTAGAAAATAATATACTTACCTATTAGTTAGTGCAAAGTCTTTGCGAATTTGAAAAACGAGGTCAATTTCAGACAACAAGGAAGTGTTAATAAATTTCATTTATAACTTTCTCATTGCTTCCTTAAGAGCATCTTAAAATTGTTTGTATAGTTCCTACGTCGGATAAAATATGTTCACATCATCAGAATCGGATTAAATTAAATTATATGGCGGTGAACAATTCGCTTAGATGTAGTATATTATGTCAAATTTTAATAATCTTTAAAAAATCTGATAGGGCAATATTCTTTACTGTAATTTAAGTACATGGAGCATAGAAAAAATAGAAGGAGGGCCGGGCCATCTCATATAAGGGGAAAGTTATAAAAGTGTCCAGCTGTTTACTGAAAACAGGTTCAAATAATGGCCATTTCAGAATGGCGCTAGTGTCAAAATAGATGTATGAACATGGCTGTTGTAGACGGAGTGATGTTTGCTGAGTTAAGCCACCCGTTATGAATGGCGCTAGTGTCTGATAAATAGATATTCGAACATAGCTGTTGTAGACCGCACCGCAGCGCCACCCGTAACTGGACGCATTTTTACGGACAATTTTTATACACAGCGATGGCCCTTCTTCTACTCTATCCTCCATGAGTAGGGGCAATATATGACAGACAGACAAGACAAAATATAAATACAATCTATGAATCTACAATAGACCCGCAATCCTATATCCAATGTGTCTATAACTTTTCAAAAAGGCCAATCTATCTGTCGTGTTGAACGTTTCCTAGATTTTCAACGGCGTAATGAACGCTAACTAAATTATAATATTTCCGAAGCATTCCAGTCAAACGTAAATAGACTATAGAGAAACATTAACAGTGATTAATGTGCGGCTTAATTTGCGTACTGTTTAAAATTTAGACCGTAGATCATCATCATTATTGCCAAAAGCTTGGTTACGCCATATAACTATAATATTTAAGGAATTACCTCAATTCCTCAGGGATCAGTAGGTAATCAGGAATGGATTTTGATAAATTACTTGTTATATTACACCTAAAGTTATTCTTAGCTCAAATATTGAATCTTGACTAAATTTTGCTCATGACTAACGCCAAAACAATCCAGAAATTCAAAGGAACTACTTAATATAGATTCGGAATGTAATGTGATAAGATACTTGAATTCATGGACTGATCCATGAATTACGCTCTTACAGGCTCCGAGGAATTCAGATTTTATGCAGACTATATCTTGAGTGTTTTATCTCCAAACAGCATTCGCGTAAAATGTATCTTCTGTACTCAATGATATTATAATGTAAAAAAGAGGTAGATATGTCACTAGCAAGTCAGAAGTCAGAAGTGCTTGACATTTGACCTAAAGCTTTAAAATACCTTCGTGTATGATTAGTATGTGATTAGTGTAGTAAAACAAAAGATAAACGTGTGTGTGTTGTAGCTCTTTTCGGAACAGATTTTTTGTTTGATTTGTAAGGCCATAACGTATCTATATTTTTAATATCATTGTCTGTACTTTGTTGTTTTATTTATCTACTAGTGTTCTGCCTGCGGCTTTGTCTGCGTTTTCCGCGATGATAAGTATGTACCCTATAATTATCTTATTCCAGATCATGGTAGACCATGTGCTAAATTTCATGAAAATTCGTTCAGTAGTTTTTGCGTGAGACTAGTTTATGTATCTGCACATAATACTTACTCCACATAATAATAGTACATACCTATTGGTATGTGAGATTGTGATCTTAATGATTCATTCACATTAACATTATACTCGTACATCGATTTATTCGTGAATATTCTGGGTACTGTGCTCTGTAAATTTACTTTCATTTGTTTTTATTAATGTTAATTGCTCGTGTAATTGAAATATGGGTGAAGGTGAGATTAATTAGATTAAGTACTATAATATCGTAACACGTTATAAAAAACTTTGAGAAAAATTGTTGCCAAGGAGGTCACCCTAATTTTCTTTAAAAGCGTTTATAACATCGGCAATGTAGTGTGAGATATGTGTTTCTGATCTGTACAAAATGAGATAATAAAAACATGAGATCATTCTAACAATAATAAACGATTACTCGTCGTGTGCCCCCATACTGCTGAACTGCTGAATGCTTGCAATTCAATTAGGGTTGGCAAACTCAGTTAATGCACGCAGGAAAATACAGCGATCTAATATTGAATACAAGTCTCTTTATACCCTTAGATTAAAAAATCGTTTACCTACTCACACCCTTATATTTCCTGTGTAGCATAGACACACACAAACACGACATGACACCAAAAACACAAACAAAAACATTTATCTGTCGGTCTGTCCCATAAAAGTCGCTACAAATGAAGTTACTTACGCCTGAAGTAATTTCTTACACAAAAATATTTTGATAGGAATTAGTGCCGCATGATCGTCTAGGGACGGCAGAGGTACGAAATAATCTTTCGGCTTCAAAATGGGAGAGTTAGCGAGTATAGTCGAATCACTAATTCTCTGGACCAATTTGATAGAAACTAATGTAACTTTGTGGAATAATATTGCCGTAGTAATGGTAACAGTGAATTCTTGGTCCCTAAAAATACGTGCACATATTTCAAATCATCACTTAACAAATTATGATTCACATCAGAATCAGTTTGTCACGTTATAATTAATTATTCATCAAAAACTTTAACACTATCACTTTGACTCGTCGTGTTCTAGCTGGGGGCTTGAGGAGAGCCAGTGCTTTCTTTCTTTTTCTTCTCTCTTTCTTGGGCGGCAACGCATCAGGGATGCCTTTAGTGTTACTGATGTACATGGACGACGATAGCCACTTACCATCGTGGATCGTCAGCTCGTTTGCCGGCTATTTCCATAAAAAAAACTATAAATGTCAATTTCGTCCAGTGGATTAGTGATTCAAAGATTGGCCGATTGGTTGGCATGTGTCAGGAATGAGTAATAGGACAACCGCACACTGCGACGAGAAACCGTTGTCTTCAAAATCGCAATAAATGAGAGTTTGGCGACCCTACCACTCTACTATTCACGCGGCGTGATTCACAATGCAACACCGAGGTTCCCTCTCGATTTAGAACCGATTGTACTACAGGAGTATAATGGATGTTCGTAATGTACTCGCAATGTCTCTCTTTATCTATCCTTATTCAAAAATCCGTACTCAGTGGCCATTAATGCGTTGATGCCAACTTACCTTTTATCCTCAACATCAGAAATTTCTGGGTGGTCATGGTTGAATGTCAAAAAAGTAATTACCATTATTACAAGCAAAAATAGGAGTCATTTATCGACACCTGTTGCAATTACTCTCCCCAAAACTCGTGCGAAATTGTGACAAGAGATTTTAAAATGCATTTATTACATGTTTATTACGCGCAAAGTGCACTTGAAAGAATTTGTATATGTTTTATTCGCCAACAATTAAGAACATAAGTCGTAAAAGACCGTCGGAATTTATTCTTGTTTTCGAATCTGTCGGTCACTCGAATGTTAAGAATAAAAAAGCTACGAGAATAAAGCTGCATATTTTAAAGTTTAAGAAAGTATTTGGTGTGTATATAAATACATGGATATACGAACCATATTTGTAGCACTGTTGGAAAAGACGAGTTAAAGAACATTAGTTGCCACTGTCGCTTGTCCTACTGTATAGCTTTATAATGGACTTCAGAAAGTGCTCAATAGTGGACCATTAATGCTGAAACCACCTTCCTTTCCCCTCAGCCAAGCTTCCAGGATTGCACTGACAACAACACGTTGGAGTGCAACTCTCTTGTCCTCCACTCGCATACTTGATGTCTCATTCTCTCCTATACATGATCTCAATGATCTTTGATGCGTTTTAAAATTCAAAACCAGGTTGTGTAGTGTTAAGGACAAGCAAAAAATGGTTAGTGTCATGATACTTATGATGTCATGACATAGACAGGTCACCTGTTATTAAGTACGGTGACTAGGTGCCGTCACCTAATACCTCGTTTACATTCAGCCCCTACCGCTGCTCCTCGCGCTGTCGGCAATAATCCCCTTGATACTGCCGTGGCAGGATCGAGAGAAGTGTAGTGTTTACATACTGCCCTACCACTCACTTCGCTTTCGACTTTCGGCAATGGCAGACGTCGAAATAATAACTGCGTCCGCACTGTGTCTTCTCGTAATACACAATTATGTTAGAATTAAAAAAAAATCAAGTAAAAAAAAAAGAAAATACGTCGCCGTGTTGCTGATGTCCATGGGCGACGATAGCCACTTACCATCAGGTGGATCGTTTGCCGGCTATTTCCATAAAAAATAAAATGATATCTGTCCGTCGTACTAGAACTCTGTAATTATCTACCTACCTAGATAACTGACTTTTATGTGCATTTATATACTTAATTTTTATACACTTACGTTTTTTTTTCGCTTCTAGCAATTCTAGAAAATTAATTATTTGTTCATTGCTCTAACAAGAGGCATATTTGCGGCTCTCGTAAAAAAAAACAAGACGACACGCACATTCACTTCGTTCAAGAGCTCGGCGAAAAGTGAGCGACGGAGCTGAATGTGAACACGCACTGTCGCTCGCGCTGCCCGTCCTTTGACTTCCGCACAAAAAACCGCTCTTTTGGGCAGCGCCGGGCAGCGCGAGTAGCAGTGGTAGGAGCATGAGAAGTATCGTGTTCACATACTCGTCCTGCCCACTTCCCTACCTACTTTCCTGCTCAAATGAGCTGAATGTAAACGAGGTAATAAGGAATTAGGATGCATAAGAGGAAGGTGTTGGTGTTTCACAACACAGGGAATCCCACTGTAGGACCAACGATCCTCAACTTTGTATTTTATATGATTTTGTTTTATTAAACTTTATTCTCTTTATTTTCCAATCCAGACGATTTTCACGCATTTTTTAAAGTAAGAAGTAAGACCATTGCACAATTTAGTCATTTACTACTGTGAAATTCGAGATCCATAGTAACAAATAGACCATTGCCTTCTCTATTAGTCACAATTAGTAACATGCTTTGGCCAATATGCTTTAAAGCACGCGCTAATCGTATCTAATTGAAGACTCGTCATCGAATAGCGCTCTCACTTTGTTCCCACCACTGCGAGTGTAGAACGTATAACGTTGTGTCACTTGTCGACTTTGTCCAATTTGTAGTTTGTACGTCCTTGCGCCATTGCCAATTTCTTGCGTGTTGTGAGTTGTCACGAGTGTCCCATATTTATGCCCGATATAAAGGTAGTAAATAGCGAAAGCTAATTGTGATTTTAAAATCGTACAAACAATGTTGAGCTTCTTCTCCGTAGCAATAA
Organism: Thymelicus sylvestris; assembly: GCA_911387775.1. Lineage (NCBI taxonomy): Eukaryota > Metazoa > Arthropoda > Insecta > Lepidoptera > Hesperiidae > Thymelicus > Thymelicus sylvestris. The sequence continues at coordinate 15,020,299 of OU426891.1, read as the reverse complement.
AATGAAGCAATATGATGGAAATGATTACTAATAAATTTAAAACTAGTCAATTATTTCATTATTATGAATGAGGATTGGTTACTTTGATTTTTACAAAGGGATTTATGAAGTCGTATTTAAAAAAGAAATTAACAAAAAACAAAGGTACCTACCTGTAGTACTAAATTATGTACAAAAAAGCTGATAACATAATAGGTACTTTTATCATCTTATTTGGTTGCTGTTTTTACTGAAGTATGATCAATTACCATTCAATTTCATTAATTCTTAATCATTATAGAATTATTTAAATTTTTGAACTCTTATTGTCCATTACGGCATTAAAATAGCTTTGTCATAAGCCAACTGCTTCAAAGTGACCCCGTTGATTTGTCCTCTTTCACCATTCATAAAAATTTGTGTTAATTAGACACAATGAATGACACATTATAAAAATGTGTAGGTACCTAATGCAAGTAACTGAAATGAAATGCCATAACAAGGAGTTTTAATAGATTAACGTCTGAATAAAGCCTGTTACAAGCCCCAACCTTTGTAATCATTGCTTACGAAGATTCCCACGCTCAATTCCCGGCTAGCAGGCATTTTTATGACAGAAAGTTTAGCCTGAACTGAGATCTTGCTTTTCATGTTTGTGCCTATTTTACACGTATCTTTTATAATAAATTGGCTTCAATCGAAAATCGTCTACTTCAAGTTAGGTACCTACTCTCGTAATTTAGAAGACCTTTTTTATTTTAGGTATGCACTATAATGCGACTTCAATGTAGATTAGTGAAGTTACTTCACAAGCTTTGGAGCTTACATTGGTGTAATACCGATGTTTTAAGATGATTTCATCATCACAACTAGGGTTGCCAGACGTCCGGATAAAGCCGGACAGGGTTAGGCTTTTTGAGTGCGTGTCCGGCCAAATTGAACGGTGTCCGGCCTGTCCGGTTTTGTTAGGCTTTTTGCATTCGACTTGTCACGTCGTTTAGAAAATTTATCTGTATGGTAAAGGGTCACAAAGGCCTGGGAGACACCACAAAATTTTTATCTTGTTAATACTAAGACACAAAATCCTCAATAATTTAGGGTGTCCGGCCTTTTTACCCAAATGTCCGGCCAAACTGGCTGGTCTGTCCGGATATTTGGTTTGACGACCTGGCAACCCTAATCACAACAACCCGTAACTGGTTCATTGAGAGCTCAGTCTTCTCTCACAAGGTGAGAAGGATAAATCATAGAGCATCATCTACGTTAGCCAAATGTGGAAGGACATGCCTTAGAGAACATTCTGAAGAATTATACAGATTTTCTCTACGGAAAAAGCAATTAAATTAAATTCTAATTGTTTAGTTAATTATTAGATTCTTAATAAAAGTGTGATTGTATTCAGGCATTAAATGATTATTACGATTGATTTATTGAGCTTACTATGCTTAGATTAAAGATTTACTGAAATATATTTCTTGAATTCTTATAATTCAATTTCTTTTTTTCGATCATTTATGATCACCGTGCTTCGAGCGCCTCATGTTACCAGAACACCCGGGAATTTGGTATTCCTGAAGGCTAAATTAAATTTTATTACACACCCCGGATACTGTTGGCATCTGTGTTTGAGTAGCTAATAAAAACGGCAAAGATGTATTATTAAATTGTTTGAGTTGGTTTTTACGATTTTGTTAGTGTAAAAATTAAATACCTACTAAGTTGTAAAAATTTCATAGTTTTTATTAGCAGGACGTGTTTGTTGTGTTACATCATGTTTTCACTAGGTATTATTCCTGTGTATTAGTGTATTAAATACTTATACGTGAATCATAATTTAATTTCGTAGTGTCAACATCGATATACCTAAATCTTACAGGGGATAAGATTTTTCCGAAAGTAAAATTCCCTAAATCAATGAAGTGCGGGTTATATAATTGATAAATTCCTATCCATTTGTTGAAAAACAGCTCGTTCAATTTGCTTACATTTAAATCTACTGGAAGAACATTCAGCAATCGTAGCTCTTCTTTTGTATTTTTAAAGATACATTCATCATAATAATTCATTATAATTCATAATAAGTACCCGGATGACCGATTTTTTTTTTGGAAATAATGTTTTTTGACAATTGATTTTCTCGGTCTCAGCTCAAACCAAACACTTATTTGCATAGTGTTGCTTAACTACGCCATCTACTGAAGTAGCTTTATGTAGCTACTCGCCAATAGATGTCAGAAAGAGTCTATTGTAGCAGTTTTTCATTGCCTGAAAACACGGATAGAACGACATTTTCTTAAAATGAATCCTAGCTAGATCGATTTATCGTCCCCGAAGCCCCTTGCGTACTAAATTTCATGAAAATCGTTAGAGCCGTTTCCGAGACTCGGATTATATAATATGCAAGAATTGCTCGTTTAAAGGTATTAGATTCTATTTAAAGTGACAATTAGATATCATCATAATACTTAATTTCCTTCGTCATAACGAAGAACCTAAAATCCTTTGTTGCAGGCAATTTAAAAGAACATAAATTGAAGTAAAAATATGCAGTGCAAGGTTCATTCTCTGATACAGATTTAGAAATGTGTTTTCAGCAATAAACTCATGACTCAGGCGTTGATTGTGTGGGCATTTTTATGAGCTTTGCCTAAATTCAGCATATTTCGTCATGTGTTTTATTAACAGGAAATAACAAATGCACTACGTAGTTAGGAACAGGCACACGAATTTTTTGGTATCTTATAAATTTCCTTCCTTCCTTTGTTCCCTTAATTCATTTTCATTCTTCTCCTATCTTTCTTAGCCAGCAACGCATCATTGATGCCTATGCTCTTCGATCAACTATGCCAACTGGTTAGTTGGTTGGTCGTATGTAGTTGATCGATGCCTATGATGCTACTAATATCCATAAAAGGCGGTTGTAAGGGGGTTCGTTGGTTTGTCAGATATTTACATAAAATGAGTGAATTTTCAATTACTCACCATTTGATATCTGCGTTGATTTTCAAATAATACTTATGTATAATATTTAGTAAGTTTTAATAATCTATTATGTAGTACAACAACTGTCAATAACATTTTATTTATTTATTTATTTTTCATTGTTTCAAAAATAAATAAATAAATCATAAATCTTGTTAAAGCGCAGGATTTCAAACGCATTCACTGCTCATTGTCTGTTGAGACGTTGACAAAGGCGTAATATTACTAAAATAGTTTTCAGTCTATCTATTGAAAGCTCAAACAAACCAATGATTCATTAGCGTCGTAGGCAACAAACAGTTTAATCGTCATAGTTGAACAGCTAACGATTTGCGCAGTAACATCACTCGACACAAATCTTGCTCTCTAATCGACATAAGCCTCCCACTTTGTCATATGACAATCAGCTACTGTAAGGCTACGTGTGCACTTAGCTTAATAGTAAAATCAGGTTCAAAATAAAGTCCAGGGTAGTTGAAGTTATTAAGGTTTCGCGGATAAGTAGAAAGCAGGCAGAGACCTGATGCCCTGATGTAATGATCGACTTGGAAAATAGAGTTCTCATTTCGTTTACGTTTGTATCGAACGTGAATCAATTAATTATCGCGTCATCGGTTTTTTTCTATTGCCTTTAAATACTCGTATATTATAAGGTCCTGACCCAAAAAATCGTCATTTTAATAGTAGGTCTGATAAATAGAACGATAATAGAAATTATTCTTTTATTAAATCTCCATACAAAGTTGACGACAGTTCGCTATATTGCACTATCTGGCTGGCTGGCTTCAACCCATTAATGGCCCACTACTGGGCACGGGTCTCTCCTCTTGAGGAGGCCTAGAGCATACTCCACCACGCTGCTCCAGTGCGGATTGGTGGAGGGGTTAGTGGCCAACCCGAGTGTCGGAAGTCTTCAAACCGCCCGAGGGCCTCCGACATGGCTTAACGACTGTTATCTTATGATAACAACCGGGACCGACGGCTTTACGTGCCCTCCGAAGCACGGAAACGCTCAAGAAATTTTTGCCACTAGCGGTCACCCATCCAACTACCGACCGCGCCCGCTGTTGCTTAACTTTGTCGATCACATAGGATAGACGCAAGCCGCTGGGCTATGAGCGCTTTTGGCTGGTATATTGCACTATCTATAGGATGCTAAACAGTAAAGGATCTAAACAGTTTTATTACATAGACGTATGTACTATCTAATATCGGCCTATAATATACACATTGCGAATAAACCGATCATAGTAAAATGAGACAATTCACTATCATTTATGTTGAAATGCTGCTGAAAGTTTCGTACAGTATGCACTTTCACTCGCATGCCTAATTAAAAGTGAATGAAACGCTACTTCATTCATTCAAGTTCTCACGTAGCTCATGTGTAGTCTCACTAACGTGACGTAGTGGGGCTCGCCTACGGGGAATGATAAAAAATTTGGCAGAGCAGTAGCGAGCAGGATTGGGGAACAGAAATAGCAACTATTTGCGAAAACAGGTGCTTGCGTTCGCGCCTCTACGATTATAATTCAGATACGTAGTGGGTGCGTGTCCATTGAGCTATGGATTGGGTTTGTTAAAATCCGTCACGGCTATCGAAGTCCGACTACTGTCTATTTTGAACAAGAGATTAACATTGTTTTCTTTATTAACTTAACACTAAATCATCATCATTCTACATCTTAACCAACTACTAATATTATAAATGTGAAAGTTTGCAAGCATGTATGGATATTCGTTACTCTTTCATGCTAAAACAATTGAACGGATTTTCATGACATTTGGTACTCTGGCAGACCACGATCAGTAGCTCGAGCACGAATATTTGCGAGAAAGTATTCGTATGGTTAACGTAAGCAATTTGTATGGCATTTTTTCAAAAGCGCCCCTATCGGGCGTAAATGGTACCAAAATGCCATACAAATTTGACAAATTGCTTACGTTAACCATACGAATACTTTCTCGCAAATATTCGTGCTCGAGCTACTGGTTAAGATATAGGGTACATATTATCACGAAAAACGCGAGAAAAGCCGTGGGTAGAGCAGGTAGAGCGGGTCTTTGATAAATGACAGACTTTCGAAGATAAAGATATCGATGTCATGTGATACAAATGGAACTATCATCTGTTGATATGCTACTAGATTACTACTGCTACTAGATTACTGCTATTGGCATTATAAGATACTTTCAAACAAATAAAAACGCATCAAAATCGGTCCATTCATTTAGGAGCTACGATGCCACAGACGGCACAGACAGACAGACAGACTCGGTACACTTATACCACTCCTCTTTATGTCGGGGGTTAAAAAATACGTATTTCAACCAGTGAACGTATATTAGTTGTTCTTTAATCTGAGATTAGTTCATTGATTTCAACATATTTCTTTCTTCTTTCCGTCTTTTTCTTCTCTCTTTCTTGGCCGGCAACGTATCAGTGATACCTTTGGTGTTGCTGATGTCCATGGGCGACGATAGTCACTTACCATCAGGTAGATCGTCAGCTCGTTTGCCGGCTATTTCCATAAGAAAACATAATATCGTCTCGTGTGTAACAACAACGAACTCAGTGTAACTACATCACTCAATGACGTTTGGCGTCTACATTTTATTTTCGCGCGGTAACGGTCGGTCCATGTGAATGGAATTTACATCATAAACATGATAACATACTGACTAATATCGTAATCCATCTCGTAATTTTATTGTGAATACTATTTAGTTAGGAAAGTTTCGTTTGACGTTCCAATCGCTCCAAGGGATTTTCTTTACTTAGTAAACTCAGATCAATAATAAGTTAGTAATGGTTGTGTAAAGTAATGGTTGAGAATAATGACGACTCGTGTGGAGTAGTTAGCATGCAGGATCGCGCCGTGCCAAGCAAGGGTCCTGGGTTCAATTCACATCGAGGCGGAAATTTAAATGTTCTGGCTGGGGGCTTGAGAGCCAGTTCTTTCTTTCTTTTTCTTCTCTCTTTCTTGGCCGGCAACGCAGGCAGTGATGCCTTTGGTGTTGCTGATGGCCATGGGTGACGATAGTCACTTACCATCAGGTGGATCTTCAGCTCGTTTACCGGCTATTTCCATAAAAAAATCTTCGCATTATTGTCTTTCAAATGAAACCATTTTGGAGCATATCGGTTGGATGGTTTCAAGGTCTGTACAGGACATCCCCACAAATCTTTTATGTGTTCTATGTAATATAGTTTAGTAGAAGTACTTTAAAACTGGATACTTACATTCGTTTAGGATGTTGATTAAAATGAGTTGTAAAGTGTATGCATTTTATTTACTGAATTAAAATCAAACGGATAAGATTTATTAAGGTCACGCAAATAAATCTTCATTCAAAAATATTGTACACATTTTGCAGATTTATCAATGTGAAAAAAATTGAGAACAGCCACATTAATCGTGTAAAAATAGTTTATATCTATTATTAAGTGGCAGAGGCGTTTCTAAATAAATACACTTCAGTAAAGTAACAGAGAATTTTATTAGATATTGTAGTGTCTTACTTGATTGTCTACCCTCTAAACATGTTATTATTATACCATTCGATCAGTGCTGCACTCTCTTAGTTCAGAGAGAAAAGGCAAAGTGCGATATCGAGCAATGCAGAGTTACGTATCGCGAAAAGGTCTTGTTTTTAGAAGCGGGACATTTTGCGAAAGGGACATTACCGATTTGAGTTTTAAGTTCATGGATTTTTACTCACTCATTAACTACTTAAACTAAACTGGCTTTGCTAGTTTCATAAAATTATGCAATTTATATAGGTACATTTTATAATTTAAATGCTTAAACAATTACCTAGGTAAATGTAACGCCAGTAATAACGACGCATAAAATTCTTGTTTTATTTGATTTTCTATACATTACTAGCCTACGTCTTCGTTTTAGTGGGAGCATTTCCCGCGGTAATCCCGATCGTCTGGGAACCCTAATCACCTAGCGGTATGAAATACTTACTTATCTACCAAATATACACAAAAAATATGAAAATCGGTCGAGCCGTTTCGGTGGACTTCGACCAAAAACACCGTGACACAAGATTTTTATAAGATGGAATAGGTACGGAAATATTATTATGAGAAAACGAAAAACAACTAACCCTTTTCTGCCATCTATCGGATGTTAAGTGCATTATTAAAACAAAGCGAACGTATAATATATTCCAGGCGATTCATGAACAGTGTGCAGACGTAGAAATTCTACAACTTTTTGGTAGATGGCGGTGAAATGTAGCTTTTAATTTTATCCTTATGTTTTTTCATAATGATTGCACCAATATGGATTTCACGTGTAGCCTAGCTGATTGACAGTCTTTATGTCGGGTTTGCTTGATTTCTGAATTTCAAAACGAAAGTTTATTGTTCTTCGATTAATAGGTACGTCATACAACAGTCAAAGACTAATGTAATATAGCCATACTCGAGTTAGAGATTTTAGGTACCTACCTATGTCTCTCCAGGAATATAAAATAGCAAGTATTCCCATTCGCCATTTGTATACAATGTTAAACTTGCGGAAGATACAATAGAACTCACCAAGAGTTTACTAAAATGAGACACCTGATTCAAAGACCGCAAGCTAAGTCATTGTATCCCGAGGTTGAACACTCGACGCAAGAGACCACAATCTACATAATCGTCTCAAGGGAATTCATTATGTCGGCTGAATAAATAAATATAATTCGGATAACCCCAGCCACCTAACAATGGACAATTTATTATTTAGATTCCGTCCCGCGTTGGCTCCCTGGGATTTTTATATGCAAATCGCCTGGGTTTCATTTCTTTCACTCTGAAATTGTGATTAATCTGAAGCCGTGTGACATCTTCTTTGGGGTAAGAAAACGTTTACATTAAGGACAGGAAAACTGTTGCAAAGTTATTTTATTTTTGAGCAAATACTTAGAAATTATAGTATGATTAACGGTCGGTTTCCATAACCTTTCTATCATTCATGTCCATAAGAGTATCTTATTAAACGAAGAATGAATGATCTCTTCGTAGGATATTGTGATATCCTTGGGCAAAGATGAGCACTAAAGATGAAGTGGTTTTACGGATGGAATCTTTCAGAGTTCCAATCATAAGATTATTAGAGATTAATGCGTGTGCTACAAGTAATCCCAGGTTTAACTTTATACTCACATATGGTTTATAGTGGGCCACCCACAACTTCAACGTTATTCAGAAAGGCTGCCTTATTTTAAAACCAAGTAACATTAACATAGCGAAGGATGCCTGGTTCGATTCCTGGTAGAGTCTTAGGTGGCAATGCCTTACTTTATTATCTTCGTATAATATCCCCAACAGAAGAAACTATAGTATGTGAAATTTATTTTTGAATATTTTTTAAAATTAGTTATCGTATATTTTGTACAATATCAATTTGCTTCTCACTTTAATACCTTATAAAAAGAAGATAACATTTTTGTTACTGTTTTGAAGTTTTATTGTCCCAAATTTAATTTAACACCTGACAATCACAAGGCTATCATGTCCCCACTTTGCTAGAAAATAAAAAGGAATTTAATTAAACACGTCTCGACCAATTTAGGAGTTTTTTAGTGGGTACAAACAGGGCTTTAAACCGAGCCACTGTCGCTTTCTCGTCCGTAACGCCCTTAATAAGGCACTTGCTGCACTAGTAAGCAGAAACAGAGTGTACGAATGAATACACGAACATAATAATACTCGTATGAAGAGTTTAATAAACTAAAAACTGAAGCTTTCATAGATTAAGAACAAACAAGCAAAACAAAAACGACTGTGCGTGTGTTCGTTGAGTAGTTCCTTTATCTGAAGCCAACCCTGACAGTACAATGGCAGTCAGCTTTCTATCTATAAGCTTCTGAAGTCCACCATTAGACCTAGGCTCTTATTTGCTCCAATCCCGGCCGGATGGTGGTCCTGGACTCACTCAATTGGCTATTAGACAATTTTTGGAAAAATATTTTAAAATTTTCGTAGTTTTATTTTATACCTCTTACAATATTTATTTTTCTCATAAAAGTGTTATTTAGTAGGAAAAAAATAAGTTTTAATCCATTAATTTTAAATTCGCGCGAAAATAGTCCGCCATCTGTCACTTGCTGGCTATGACGTCACATTTCAATTAACAAAAGTTTACGCTCTAACTCTGAAGATATTTTAAGTGAAAAACTTACACCTTTTTCACTGGAATTGTGAAATTGACAAGCTACAAGACGTGTGCAGTGCCTATGTGTAGAAGTACTGCAATTATTAAACCTGACAAATTGTTTATACCTACACGTTTCTAAATGCCCTCAACGTCGAAAGCAGTGGTTACAAATAAGCACGTCGAGACCCAGAGTTAACATCTGTTATATCAGCAATATTCTTTTGTGAGGACCACTTTGATGTAAGTATTTAGAAGAAATCAACTTAGCCTCTGATTTACTAAAAAAACAAATTAAACCTAACCTAGTATTGTTCATAAACATAACCTATAAGTAATTTAAAATCATTAGTAATATGGTGTCGTTAAGGGGACGTTGAGGAAAAACTTACAAAAAAATCCCCCTGTGACCACTTAGCAAGACTGACCAATTTTACTTTATTAATTATACTTACAAGGAGGTTTTTGCATTTTTGCACACGCAAAGAAATTTGCGACCATAAATAAATCAACTTGAGGCAAATTCGCACTGTCAGCTTTTTATAGCCTGACTCCATTTTACAAAACCTCTCAAAAGAAGAAATCAAAATATATCTTATTAATTTTCTTAGTAAATTGCACAGTGCACACGATATAGTTAGTAGTACACGACGCTTATTTTTTGAATTGTGACGTCATAACATGCTCAATCATGGCCGCCCGCGTTTCGGTTCTCGTATCCACAGGTAAAAAAACTCAAATCTATTTTTCAAAAGTAAAAATATTTACAATTTATTTTCATGCAAGAAAAGTATTGTATAATTATTGTTAAACATTATGCAACCATATTTAACACATTTCATATTTTACCGTGATAACTGTCAAATAGCCAATTCAGCAGTTTTCTGCTGTCTTCTGCAAGTCATTAGTTTATTTTGGTTTGGGGCGACTCGTGCTCCTTTTACCGAGGTTCGCCACGATTCGAGGATTTTCAGTCCCATCCGTTAACTCTCCTCCGAACAATATGACCTGTACCCACTTCAGCCGGCTTACTTATAACTTCATATTCTCTTAGTAAAAATAACAATTAATCGCTTTACTCATGTGCTTGGATCAGTAAGACAAGGGTCTTACGTTGCTAATTTGCCAGTGACAACTATTTGTTTTCATTACACAGCCTTACTTAGACAGCGACGAGCGAGGCTTTTCATTACGTAACGACAATGAAACACTATTACCTAAACTTTAACCAATATTGTTTGTTTTCATCATTCATTGCTTGGATAGCAACACGTCTTCTAACGCAGCGGTGAACAGTTTTGGGGATATGACATCCCCTTGTCTGACATCTCTCTGCAGTTGGATTATTATTATTATTATTATTTGAAGTTTCGGGCCTGGGACAGTTGTCCCAGGGGCCACTGCGACCAGATTTGATCTATTGTAGCCGTACCCGTTTCTGAGTTAGATCTGGTCTTCAAGTCCTACCGCTCGGACGAACAGTAGGATGTTCCTGGGATCCAGATCTCTTACTCGGCTGTGTGGAATTAAGTGGCCTCCTAAGATTCGGCTTCTGCAGTGATTTATGGCAGGGCAGTCACAGAGTATGTGGATGGATGTTTCTTCTGCCTCACTGCAGAATCTGCACGCTGCAGTGTTGCTCAGACCTATTGTCATAAGGTGTTTATTGAGCCTGCAGTGTCCGGTGAGCAATCTTATAAGTACCCGTAAGTCAGGGCGGTTTAGGTTGAGCACTGCAGTTGGATGGGGTTCGTTGCTGTGTCGTGTACTCTGATGGACATGGTGGCATATGAGTACAAATACTTTAACACCTAGATATACCGGTAGTCGATTAGTACCGCCCAGGTCTCGATAGAATCAAAGGCTTTCTCATAGTCCACATAGGCAACACACAACGGCAGATTATACTCCTCGGTCTTTTGTATAATCTGCCGCAGTGTGTGTATATGGTCTATGGACTCTATGGTGCTGTAGCCATTTCGGAATCCAGCTTGTTCGGGAGGCTGGAAGTCGTCAAACCTGCGTGCAATGCGATTTGTGAGCACCCTCGAAAATAGCTTATAAACGTGACTCAGAAGTGCAATGGGTCTGTAGTTCTTCATAGGGGCTATATCGCGCTTCTTGAAGAACAGCGTAACCACACTTCTGCCCCACGCTGACGATCCACCTGATGGTAAATGGCCACCGTTCTCCATGGACATCAGTTATATCTAGGGTAAGTAACATCACGAAGAAATGAAAGAAAGAAAGAAATGCCTCCCAAGCCCCCAGCCGGAACTCGACGAGTCTCTTGGCGGCTGACTTATGAATGTGGTTGGTACTTAAGCCAGAATACTACTATGTAGCGTTGACTTGCCCCTACATCCATTATACAAAGACCCATCGCACCTTTACTAAGTACTATCAGAGGTGAACCACTGTATAGTGGTTTTACTTTACACGCTATCAAACATTTATGTGGTATTGTGGTTGTATTGGTTGTAACCACTTCATAACTGTGTCTCCCTCAAAACGATACGATAGGCCCCAAACCAAAGGTTATTGTTTCTGGAAACATATATGACAGTGGTACAGTATCAAAGTTATTAGGGTTGTCACTTGTTGTTGAATTAGGGATGTCGGATTTTTCGGATCTTATACGATGAGTAATTTGTGTAACTAAACCTAGCAATCGTATTAAGAGCGATTGATGTTTGAATTACATATTAAAAGTTTGTTACAAAAAGGAAATAAAACGGTATGCTCAACATAAATCATTTTTAGAATGCGCTTTATTATTGCAAATCCAATTTGATAGAAAAATCCACTGAAATAGCACGTTAACATGGTCAAAATACACACAAATGTAACTCTCAGGAATGGCTGTTTATTACCGACTGTGTCCACGTCTACATTTACCCAGTAACTTCGGATACGTTTCGGATATTGTTACGGAGCGCAGTACATCCCTACGCGGAGACACCGTGACACAAGTATAGCCGCGCAGGCCCGCTCCCGAGATCCTCGTTAACTGAAGGGTCCGCTGAGATAAACAATGTACCTACTCAGATACACGAATATACCACACAGGGCTCGGTTGTTTAAAAATATACAAAGCATCCTTTTTTGTGTACATAACAGTATTAACATGCCTTATATTTGTGCCTTAATTTATGATTTATTGTTTATTTGCTTATAGTTTATTAATAACAGTTAATTAGTGCGATAATTTACGAATTTAGTATTTAGAGTCCTAAAAATCTTAAGTTGTAAAATTTGATCTATAGACCCTATATAATAATACTTAAAAAACAACCAAAAGTATTTCACCAATCAAGTTTAGCTATTATAAGTATTTCTATATTCGGTAGTTTCACTAAGGCGCTCCACCCACTGCACCGCGCCCCGTCGCGGTGCGCGGGATGCCAGATTTTACCATTGTATGCAAGTATCTCAATTTATATAGAAATCACGCCTAGCACAACACACTGCCGACGCGGCACCGCGCGGGAAATTGCCCCGCGCGCAGTTGCGTTATCCGTCGCTCTGCGCACCACGGCGGGACGCGTCTTCAGTGGGTGGAGCGCCTTAGTGTTCCAAATCAGGTACTTTTTAGTTAGGAGATCTCTTTTAGCGATTTCTTTTTTCTAATTTACCACATACGTTCTTCATTCTCCGTTTTACATACCCATTCATAAATTGGTGAACAAAAGTGTTTTGTATTGTACTGCATATTAGTCTACTTTACAACAATCCGCGGTTACCTATATAGTATACGTTCTAACCTATTAACAACGGATTTCCGCAAAGTAACGCCTGATACTATTAATTACACAAGATACCTACATCGCTGATAACCCTAGCAACGCACGACACCTCTACAGACGTAGCTCTCTGTGGCACGTCTTGGAAGCGTAGAAGGCTATTTGTCTATACGTGGATTAGCGTAAGTGTTTTCTCTGCGTGCGCACCTGAGTCCAGACTCCAGCCTCATTCCGGCTCGACACGCTTCGCCCACAAAGGGTAAATAACTTTTGTCACTGTTGGAACTGACACAGTGAAACGAGAAACACCTGGTGTTTTTAGGCTGTTTTTTGGACACGTTATTATAAGCTTGTGTGATTATCGCTACGCTAGCAACGGAGAGTCATGTCTTATTCGTGGAATAATTCCTTTTTCTACCTAAAGATGGGGGATTTAACCTTTTTCAAGGATTGGACGATTGAATGTTGAGGTTTTGCTTATTGGACTAGTATTAATAGATTGCACTAATAATAAAAGTTAGCTAATTTAATACGTTAATTATATTTTATCGAATAATAATAATAATTTATTTCAGACCTGTTTCATCGTTATAAAATTTTCATTCAATCCATTTAGTCGTTACAGAAGTTTCATTCAAAAAAGGTTAGACGTTTCTAGTTTCTAAGTTCGGCCCACACCCATCCAATAAACGGATTAACAATTAAAATATCCGATCAAAGGAAGAAAATACTTAAAAAGTTAGACAAAATGACGAGATCTCAAAAATATCGATTTCAATAATTAAGAAAATGAGTCTGAACCAATAACTTTTAATTTAAACGCCTTGTAAACAATCACTTTCTGTTTTTACAAAAACACCCATCAAAATTGTAACAATCTAAAATACAAAACATTGGACGAACGGAATCACGTTTATTGAAAATTCAAGAACATCGCATTAAACGCGTTTTGGGTGTCAGTTTGAAATGGAAACTCAGCGGTGGCTTAGATTTATAGCTTCGAGTTCTGTTCGCACTCCCGTACGCTTGTTCGCGGTTTACACCGACCTTCCAATCATGGATATGGTAACATTTTATTTTATATGCAAAGCGAGCAAACAAGCAATCTAACCAACGCATCACCGATACGTTGCCGACAAAAAGAAGGAGATTTTTTCCTAGAAAGGATATTACAATACAATGAGTACAAGATAGATACAAAAATAGAATTCCAAATTGGTTGATAAATTTCAGAGTTCTGAGGCAACAAACATAGAAACTAAACTGAATTGAGAAACTCCTCTATTTTAAAATCACTTAAAGAAAGAAATATAATATAAAGTGTTCATCATCGTCCATGGACACACACAACACAGGTAACACAAATTCACCATGTATAACCACCAAGAAAAAAGAGAGAAGAAAGAAACAAGATGTTTGTGCGAAGTGTACGAAATACATGCCTTGTAATTAGTCGCTAATGGATTAAACGTTAAAGCCATATCCACACTGCAAGGTTTCGCACTGCAGTGACGGAAACCAAGCCACGTTTATGTAAGTTGCTAATTACTTGATCAACATTCTGTTTCAAAGACGAGGCATCCCTTCCTTTGTCCCAGTCCCGAACATAACTTCGTCGTACCATAATTATGTTTAATGAGAGATCAGGGTAACTGGACCACTGGCATGCGTTTGAGCCTGGTTATGGTCGAGTTTGTGTGTTTGGTTGCCACAAAGGGTTTGTGAATCTATCCCACAAACCAAAGACAACATGAAGGATTTGGACCAAAATAAACTCTCCAGCTTCAGGCAAGTAGACAGATTAATTACTTGAAGTCACAAAAATAGAATATCGCAAATTCTAAAAGGTAATCAAGTCTCTAGACATCTCTCTCTAAATCCTTCAGCACTTTATGAAATAAATGCATCCTAGAATATTTGTGGTTATTAGTACCTACAGCCGTAGCCGATATTAGTTCGCATACCGTTATAAACGTAAAGTAGATAGGTATAGTGTACCTACTAAAAAAATTATAGCTAAAATTGACTTTTTCTTACAAAGGAAGTGCAAAATTAATACTCAGCCATAATGCTTATAAATGTTTCAGCAGGTGTGATCCCACACTTAATGGCACGTATGGGATAATCGACTTACTGTCTATAATTTAGTATGCGAAACCACGTCGACCTTTCAGCGCATATTTTGCGTAGATGTAGCGTCACTATATGTGACGCAACGAAAGTTGTGGCTGGAGAGACTTGACTCTAGCCTGGACACACAAACGTTCTGAAGAATCATATACATACATATTGTGTATAGAACAATCTTTGCCTATAATGGAGAATCTTTGCATATACCTAATGGAGAACTTTCAGGGGTATCTAAACCTCAACTTCTCCCTATTTACCTGCAGTGAAGCAAGTGGTATTCTCTTGAAGTCACTTAGCCAAAGAAAGCATTTATTTCGGGCCCTTGATTGCCGAAGACGAACGAAAGTTTCAGGGGAAGTCAACTGTCACTATTTTCCCATTCTCACTATATGTACTTCAATATAATTACCGTTCACGAGATTAGAAAGTCCCGTACAGGACTATCCCGTGGCATACCTGCGCCCGACACTGCCATAAATCCGTAGTGCGCTGTCGTCGAACGCTGTGAGTTATAGGCCAGGAAATTAATTCTGTCGACGTGGGTAGGGTTACGGGAAACGTGTAGAGTGGCTGTAGTTTCCGGACCTCGAGTTTAGGGGTTTAATGTCATATATACTTATTTTTCAGAGCCTATGTGTATATCGATGGGTCCTACGTATATGGGCCAAACCAACAATTTGGCCATTTTGACTTTTTTATCGTAAACGCATCTTATCGATGTTATTAATCAGATGAGCTTTTTAAAAAAAGTAATTTCTGCATAGAAACACTACTTTTTATTACAGTATAAGGGTCTATCTAGCATGAATTTAAACGTACAAGGTCCGAATAGTCATTTGAGACTTATACGCGGGGAGTTCGACCACGCGTTTGTTTGTTTTGTGCCGATCTGCTTATTCTTCCTATTCGAGATCTGTCATAGATGTCTACGGTTGGCAGGTGATAGTTGCTCTGTGAGCTGGTTTGCAGTACTCACATTACAGAGAAAAAGAAGAAACACATAAAAAAATTTCATGGTTCACTATAGAAGGAAGACGGTTGCTAGCTATGCAGGTAAAAACAATCCTACTTCATATTAGTAAAATCAATTATACCCATTGTGAAAACCGCGAGAATATCCGTTTACATGGGTGTTATAAAGATAGCACCTGGTGTAAGCTAAGATACCCGTATCTGTAAAAAAATCTTTGAAAATAACTAATTGTATAAAAAAGTCTTGAATGTCTCCTTATTTATGGTCCCAGAAGCGTCTACGACATATCATTATACGGAATAGATTTTTCTCATAAGCTGCTTAGATAGGCATCTCGCAGAAATAATAACCAGTTTGCTTATATAAGCGTATTGATATTTTGTACTATTATTGTCGAAAACAGATTTTGAGAGATATTTATGTCAAACAGTGTATAATACAGTATAGTGGAAACGCATTTCAGTTATATTTCAAATCCTATAAATCGAAGTGGTGTTTATGTCTAGTGTCATGCGGGAAGACGATTGTAATAGACTTATAGCCGGTAAGCTTTCTATCCATAGTCTCTGAGTAACTACATAATTATAATCTTGTGACTTTTTGGCATATTGAAAACGGCCATTAGTCCAGCCACGTGGTTGTCTGAAGATGTTGTTTTTAGGTTTTTTTCGTGCTTCAGAGAACATGACAAGACAACGATGCCAGAGCATATTGACCAATCTTTCCAACCAGCCTTTAGAAGACATGGCTGAATAAAGACATCAAAGTAATGGGATACAATTATTCATAATGTTAATTTCTAATGTACTAACATAACCTCCGTATTAAGTTACCTACACCTCTTATCTTATCCCGCGAGAACAGATTCATTTTCCGGGATGAAAGCATCCTATAATTTAATCCCGATGAACTATCTATTTGTCAAATACCAAAATCCGTAGCTGTTTTTGCATGACTGAGTTGTTTGTGACAAGTAAGAAATGATTCGAACTACGACATAGACATAATATATTTTTGTAGTTATATCGAGAAAACTATCACCACGTACTTTCTATTTTATATTACACTCAACGAGTATCCTTTCAAAAACACTCGCCAACGGACGCAATATTTCTTCTAAACGTCGACACCAGAAGAGTGATATCTTGTACTAAGTCGCCAGTTCTAAAGAGCCTTTGTGAGAGTTTACAGTCCCTCTCAATGTCGCCGCATCTCTCAGTGTCGACAGACATTCTTGGGTTGTGTCTGTTTCTTCAACGCAAAACGTGTGTAAGGACTTCTCTCGTCTCGAGGGGTGTACCGTGGTCATTAGGACGAGGAGTTCAGGATGTTAGCGTATGTAGCCTAGAGTATTCGGGCGGTACTTTAGTGTTTATTACCACGATATATTCTTTCACTGTTTTGTTGGAAGAACAGTTTGTTCTAAAGAATGTTGGAAAAATGTGGTCGTTTAGTGTTTAGTTTAGTTAAATGTCTAGCTGTTGTACCGTCTTAATAAGAAATGTTTCGCTGGAGTTAAAATACTTATTTTTAGTTTATATTTTCGATAGATATTTTCGATCCCTGCTGGGGCAACATTTTTTTGTACACTATGTATTTTTTTCTAAATAATTTTGATAAAAATTTTCGCACTATTAGAGAAACGATTTGGTAGCAATTGGGGCCAAATAATTGTAGAAATTTTGGGCCACAACCTCGTGAATAATACTTAAATTTTCCTTAAAAATGTTTGGGAAAATCCTAAATGTACAAATTTCCTCAGCGACCAATAAACCCAAATACAAAAATTTTAAAGCTTCTTTTAAACATATTTTAAAATTATAATTTTACTAAACAGTATAGATTATTAACAACAGCTTAGAAAGGTAGCAGATACTAATAAAATCCATATAAAATCCTAAAGAATCTATTTAAACTTGACATACGTGAAAAAATACTAGACTCAGTTATAAACCCTCGTTTATCATTATATTTAACTAAACAAACATATTCTTCGAATGCATCAAACGGAAATAAATCACAAATTTTATTTTTTATCGTCGCAATAAAGATGTTTGTTAAGATTGCTGTTTGAACGCCGTAAAGTTACTTTGTTCCTGCAATAAACACGTGACAAGCATTGCGTGTCGGCTTACAATGTCCTTACTGCTACAATGTACTATTTTATTGTTTAGCACTTACGGGTGCTATCGGAAAACAAATCTTTTTATTACAAAACGACCTCTCTATTGGCGTAGTGCGCGATTACAGCGCTAACTAGCGGATGTAACACTTCTTGTTTGATATTTACGGAATGTTACAGACTGAAAAAAAAAACTTTTTCTCCAGTCAGTGTAGAACTACTTATTATTATTTTATTTTTATTTTTTATTTTTTCGGGGTAACAACAGCTTTTATGTAACATAGATCACTTAACTAGTTTCTGTAATTGCCAATAATAGTTATCCACAATTATATTAATTACAGTGAACAATATCAGATATCAGCCGGTAAGCAATAATTAACACGGATTACGATTAGTATTATTATTTCTTCTGTGCTAGAACTAACTCATCAGAACTAACTCATCGTGTTCTGGCTGGAACACTGATATTCAGTAGGTACTGTGTGTCTTTATTTCTCCTCTCTTTTTTTCTTTTTCACGGACTAAGGTGACTATTTCCCATCGTGGCTCTTTCTTTTGCCGGTCAATCGACTATATTGCGTTTTTTGTGGTTTATTTTCCAGCGTATAATTTTCTTAGTAAAGTCAAATTATAAGGTAAACAAATAAATTATTTTTATAAACCATAATTTTCATTTATTATAAAGAGGAAAGATTTGATTGTTTGTTTGCATTGAATAGGTTCCGAAACTACTGAACCGATTTGAAAAATTATTTCACTGTCGGGAAGCTACACTATCCCTGGGTGACATAGGCTAAAAATTCTAAAAATATTTCTAAAAATTAGGGATCCTTAATAAAACTCTAATATGGAATCCAAGGTGTAAAAAAATAAGAAAACCGAAGCAAAGCGAGGGCGGTTACTCGTTGTCAATAAATGCATTGTGTACCATGGTGCAGTATGCAGTTGAAACGGGTCGTACTTAGTTACATTAATGCAACAATATTTTAACGCAGTGCTGATAGCAGCTCGTAGATTGGAATGTACTGAAAACATGGAGAAGGCGTTACCTGGACGTAAATGGTGCAATTTATATTGATTGTAATACCAACTTGGTATTGGTTGATGTTATTTAGCTTCCAATTTATCGTTGTAAATGTCAATAGTCGCAGCTTTTTACTGACTTTAAAAAAGTTAAGTTGTATTTTTTTACGTTTATTCCAACAGAGCTCAGTCATATTTATGAGCCGATTAAATACCAATGCACACGTAACGGGCGTTTCCCGTCCCGTACTGGCCACGTTCCGTACGGGATTCCGCTGCGTATGCACTATCGTATACATTTTCTATGAATTATAATGTTTCCAAAACTTCACGTCCCGTCTCGTACGGGAAAAAACCCGTTACGTATGCATTGGGCTTAAGTACAAGTAAAAGTCTTTCCAGAAGGTGGATTGTGGGACAATCACCAGTTGCAAACAAAATGAGAGAAACACGTTATAGCCTCATTCTTACTGTGACAGGAATCACCACGAGTATGGAAGGTGCCTTTTACATAAAAGAAAATACTTCCGTACAGTGACTATTTTTTCAATTTCTTCATTGCGAATAGTTCGTCGCCGGTTATGGCTACATTAAATCTCTTCATCGCTAACTTTGCCAAAGCTATAAAGTAAGTTGAAGGTTAGAGGGGACGGTAAAACGTAGAGGGCGCATTATTCTAGGGGGGCGAGCGACATAATATCAATCGCTCCAAATTCTGTCCGCGAGGGGCCCTGAATGCCAAACTCACAACTTACCTAATGATGCATTACTTTGATTCAATAGATCGAGCTTCCCTATAGATAACCGTAAACGAACATTCCAATACATTCGTAAAACGAGGTGATTTAGACGTTATTGTTAAGGTAATTAAGTTTATTTTAGAGTGTATATACTAAGGTTGTTAATGCGTGTGGATTCTGGCTCGTTGTCAGAAGCAGGTTGAAGAGATCTGGGGAACTATTTATTGCCGTAATGACAAATTCAATTCCGGCATAGTAACGTTTTTCGCTTGACTCTGTGGCAGACACTCGCAAAAAGAGATGCATGGTTTACTTGATAACTAGTACAATAAGGAAATCAAAGCTTAGCATTAACAGTCAAAATTTAAGTCAGAGTATTTTCAGGCAAAATTAGGCAAGCTTATCCGTTTATCCCAGATCTCAATTCCTTCGGGCGATATAAAATTTTTACTCTTATGTTGGTTGATTAAAGCCAGATTTAAAGATTTCATTTACTACAAGCTGTGGTTATAAAATATAAGGCCTAAATAGATACCCCATATAAATGTGTAAATGTTTATAAAACCTAGCACTAGCTGATCCAGTAGGGGTTACGTGTTCAACCTCCCCCTTTCCCCATAATCATCAAAGTCCCTAATGACTAAATATAATATCCCATGTGACTCAATATAAATAAGGTTTATTCACTTATTTAACACTTTATTATTTGTACACCATAAAATAAATACACTTAAAGAGCACAAGGAAGGAATCGAAAACAATGAAGACCAGTGCAAATTGAAATATGTAATTCTTTCAACCTTATTGTGATGTATGACAGAATAAAATCTCAATAAAGTTTTGCTTGTTAAAACAATAATCCTATAGTAAGGGAGATGTACGAGTACAAGAAATTATTTTAATGATATCTCTCCATATGGGGAAATACATGTGATACAAAGAAAATAGGCTAGGCCCCTGTTTTCAATGAACTGTATTTAACATACTTCTTCACCAAAGTACTTTTTTTATAATAATGTGTTCGCTTTATGCTTTGTGTTGATATTAAAAACTATCGCACAAAGCTTTGTACTTTGACAATATATTCCGCTTCAATTAAAGTAGGTTGATTATGAAAAATAATTTGAATTAAATAAATAAATCTATGATAAAATATTCTGGTACTTTCTTTTTATAATATTAGGCAATTTGATAAAATATAACCTAAAGACTTTCACTTCTTACATGTAGAAAAGTATAACCGAGTAAACACTTACACTTTTACCAGAGACTGTTAGTTATAAGTTTAAGTCGACATTTTCATGTAAATAAGCATTACCTACACACAATTAAACAGCAGTTAAGGCTGCAACCAGTAGGAACGAGACACGCAATGTTAACCAAGAAGATAACGCATTACCCTCCTTGTAATATCCGTAAATCACGGCCACGGTGCATACAAGTATTACGAGTTTGCAGTACATCAGATCTTTACAAAGGATTTTGATACAACTGAAAACAAACCCTATAACGCTGCTGTACAGTCTATTTTACATTGGACAATGGCAATGTTTAGGATATACCCTGGGAACTGGCTAGACTGCCCCACAACGCTAGAAGCACTAAAGTTAGTTCTTTACGACACACTTTTACATGGATGTTACGCTAAATATTTATAAATAACAACAAAAGTTTGTGCATCACGTATAAAGCGTGTTTAAAAGTGAGTTAGGATGTTCATTTGGGTGGAAACGAGTATAGTTGATACTTTATGGTAAGCCGTTTAGAGATTGTATTCGTGTAAAACCGTTTCAAAAGGTAGGGGCGTCTATGGTAGCTGAAACACGGGTTGAGGAACTTTATTAATTTATTTCACTCTTTGTTGAAAAACCTAAGGCTAGGTATAACAATGGACGGTCTTAATGCCCAATGACATTCTCTACTAGCTTATCCTTGGAGATAGTGAGAAGTTGAGGTTACATGTACATAGATTGATGTAAAATTATTATAATTAACATGTTGGAAATTTTAAATCTTGGAAGTTGGAAATCTTTGAAACATTTTTATGATTTGCTTCTTCGATTCGAGATAGTTTACAACTCACTGGCCTCTTTTTGCATTATAATGTCATTGCTTACATACATACATATATACCATAAATACATAATTATATACTATATGTATGTATTTATATGCACATCACTAGGTACTTGGTTTTACAATCGCAAAACTGGTTATTATCGTTCGTCGTTGTCGTTTACAAACTAATCTAAAATAGAAAAAAAACTTTATTTTAGGCACGCAAAACACATAATCGATTCGGCAAATATTGGAATTCGGGCGATACAATCAATGTGTATTTAGGTAACTTCTTACCCTACCCGCAAGTCCCGCGACGTAGCTATACGTTATTTACCCCATCTGTAACCTTCAAGGATCTTCAAGTTACCCCTTTGACTAAGGATGCAAAGCCATTGGACCAACACAGTAATCCTTGTACAATAGCCTATCGATGGAGGTTGAATGAAAGCAAACAACAAAGGCCTCTGTCTCACAATTTGTCCCTTGATTGGACGGCCGACACCAGCGCACCTGTCACTTGCGACTAAGTGCACAGCCCTAGCGTGGGGTCGGGGGTGGCGCAAGACATTAACTCTGGGGAAATTGCATACTTTTAATGAGTGGTCTCTTACGAATATAAACAATATTTTTCATAATCAATACTCAATTAAAAAGAAAGGCTTAAAAGAAGCTATCTTGATAATTTCGTAGTTTTGTAGAATTTTATTTTCAAACGTGCAGTGACCATTTATAATGATTATAAACGGGTTCGATTCCTGGCCAGGAATATTAATTTTTCAAATTCAAAAATCTAATGATGCAGTTTTAGTTTTCATCAAAATCGGCCCCGAGACTCTTTTGACCATTTTTCCTCATAGTTTCGAATTTGGCCATCCACGCACATTTAAAAAGTTCACCCTGTATGTAGATATTGGTCGTTAATGAATGAGGAAAAGGAAAAACTATACATTGATTGGTTACCGCCACCATCTTTTCTCGCACACTCTTTCAGTTTATGTCATGCACCACACGTCAACTAGCAGGTGCGTAGGATTGTCGATAGCGTCACTTGAATTCTTGAAGCCAGAGGTTCGAGTTTTGAGCTTTTACCGTTGAGTGTCGCGAGTGTCGCGAGTGTCACGGCTAATCGAGTGCTCTAGGGTGACGTTTTAATTTCTGCCTCTAGTGTGCAGTGATTCGACTTGAGGGGTGCGGTGGCTTTCGCTTTATGGATCTGTTTGCGCAGATGACTCTTCTACAATTTCAATTTAGAAAAGGAAAAAATATATTTTTTGTAATTATTATTATAATCAGACGGTGTAACATTGGTATCGCCCGAAGCGTTAAAGTTCTTGTGATCTTATGTCACAAATTACTTAACTTGTAGATACGAGTAGCATCTACTACACCTACTTGTATGTTAAGCTGGGGATGCACCGTTATTGGTATGAGATATCCTATCGTATCGAAGCCTGTCTGTATGTATTTTAGTTGTTTAACATTCCGCATTACCCAGTCCTAAGAAACCTAATCTTCTAGCAAATTCAGTGTAGCAAACTAGAAAATTACTGTACTCAACAGTAACTGTTTCAGCATTCAACAATCCTCTTACTTGACAGAACGTTTTGTGCCTGTTTGTTACGACAATACATTCGCAATAAGCCTGCAAATTGTCGCAGGGTTCTTTCAGACTAGCGATTTATTATGCAGGTAATTCTGGCCCATTCGCGCTGAGATTGCGATTATATATCAGGGGCATTAGGGCGCACTCTGCGGTCCATTCACAGCAATGTCCATAGAATAATGAGGAATTCAGACGCGATTCTTGTTTGATCTTGGGATCAGTGGCGACAACTGAGTGTTGAAGTTACCCTACTGACAAAAGTTAATCTTGGCAAAAGAGTCGGACCTGTGCTTAGGACATCGCTTACGCGGGAATACCTTGTAACGGCTGTGTGTTATATGGGACCTCGTCGATACCGGCTTTTAAGTGTTTGTAATGAGGGGTTTTGTTTCGGGGGAACGTTTGGGACAAGACCTCATCATCGGGCTTGTCTAGAACATGTCTAGACCGTCTGAGTGTGGCTTCCCTGTCAGCGACGAAGGTCGACATAGACCGCCATGGACAATCGAGGTGTTGGAATGGTTCGCGGCCGATTGGAAGTAGTCTGGAGAGCCATTTAATTGAGCTATGGTGGGAAGCTCTAAACCACGATGGAGGTCTACGTTAAAAACCACGAACAACCAGAAGCCGCGTATGGCCACATAATAAAACGATTTTGAATCACGTAAATAAAATTTACAAGTCTTGTTACGTTTACGTAGCGACATTTTATTGCTGTTGCCTATCATGGGTGTAATAAATATTTTTTTCATATCTGACCAACACCTTGAATTTTTTTAAATATCAATAATATCTTTTGGTTAGTGATTTATAAAGAATACGTCTCACATTAAAAATGAAAATTGACATTATTCTACTGTATCCCTGTTTAATCTATGCATGTGTCAGAAAAACCGCGCGAATGTCGCACACTCCGCGCTTTTATGGTAATTGTTTGGAACGAGCGATGTTGCCAGTGTTGCCATAGTACCGCGTACCGTACCGTGCGAGTGGTGTACTGTGGCCTGTGGTGTGCCGCAGTGTACCGCAAATACTCTCGCTCGGTTACGTCACAGTGGGACATGTTTTGCACTGAAATTTATATGCTCCCTACGTTTCAGTACATTAGAAGGAAATAGTACTCTAAGCTACTGAATGTGTATGTTTATTATTAATTACGTCGCTGATAAGAGCAATAAACTTTAATAAATTTTTATTATTATTTATTGAATGTAAGTAACTGCAATGGACTAGAAGATAAGACCTACGAAATTGTACCTACACTAGTCCTAGTAACTTCTACTTACTAACGAATAATAACTACTGACATTCTTATTAACACGTAATACCTACTCACCGACTACAGTCCTTCCTATATTCCCATGGAGGTTTGTCACAGATGTGCATGGCTGCTATCCTCATTAAAAAAAAATTGTGTGTAAGCTCCGACGCACGCCTGGAGTTTAACTCCTTACGAACGATTTTATAATAGATACTTATATAAATTTGTAAATGAGGGTAAATGAACGCATTTTTTATATTTGAAATTGAATTGAATTTATTTTTAAAAATTGATTTTATTCCCCATTTTTCATACCCCGGGCTTATTAAATGAAAAATTTAAGAATATGAATATTGTGGACGAAAAATAATTATGATAATATCATAATTATATTACTTTAAAAGCTCAAATACCTATCATACGAACTTTATTCAAAGAAGTGATCTATAGAATATAGCAAGATCCCCGAACAACTCACTCACTCACTCGCCCTGTTTCCTTTTCCTGTTGTCAAACTGCGTGCCGACATTGACATGTTCCGGTCGGGGTAAGTTCTCAAGCGGAAAGGGGGTAATTATATCTACATGACTGTTACAAAAGGCTTACAAAGACAAATCACGTTTCATTTAATCAACATGTTACAAATAAATCATATTTAAATAGTTAGGTACGCCGTCATTAACGGAACAATTGAATGTAACTTTTCTGTTTCGAATTCTATTTCGATTTGATCGATCCAACTAAAGGCCAATGCAAACGTAACGGGATTTTTCCCGTATGGGACGGGACGTGAAGTTTTGGAAACATCGTTTAATAGAAAATGTATACGATAGTGCATACGCAGCGGAATGACGTATGGGACGTGGCACGTACGGGAGGGGAAAACATTTACTTATGTATTATAATTATTGTGAAAAACTTGTTTTTGAGAATATAATTAAAAAATATATCAAATATTCTTGACATAAGTACTATTATTTATTCTGTGCTATAACTTAAGTTTCTCTGAAAACACAGTACCTAACTTTTACGAATAAGTATAAGGGACAGCGTGACAATTCCCCGCGACGATCTATTTTTCCGTCGAAGCGGAAAATTAATGCTATCGGATAACAAGCTTCCAATTAATTTTCAAGGGTAACTTCCCCTAATCTTAAAGATTATTCGCTCATATATATGACTTCCTTCTGTTTCTACTAACTGAAATACATTTAATTATATGTTAACATAGTCTTCACGTACGCAGGCTTCATCATTATATTATGTTAGTACTCTGCTCACGGTTTTACCCGTGTTTTCCGAAATAGTAAGCCTACCCTATATATAATTCCATTTTTAGTCAAAACCATTCAGCGATCCATTTATTTATTTTGAGTCTATATTATATCCAGTGTTATAAGAATAAAATTAGTCCTAATAATATTAAAAATGTGAAAGTTTGTGAAGATGTGTGTTATCTTTCAAGCAAAAACTACTGAACCGATTATCATGAAATTTAGCACGCAGGTAGACCACAATCTGGAATACAGAATCGGGAATCATCAATCTGGAATTATATACTTGTTATCCTGGAAATCGCGGGCAAGGAGCTAGTATTCACATACATAGTGAATGCACGAGGATCAACGGATACACAAAACTGGTTGAATACCACGTTATGCAATGTATTGTGATTGGACTGGAACGGTATTCACATAACTCATTCGTATCGCAACATTCGCTGGAATGATCAAAATCTGTTTCTATTAAACCGCTATGTGCATGTAATTAAATGCATTTATCATCCTGCTCTCAGTAAGAATATAGTAAAATGGACGTGGTATTAATAGACCCCATTGTTATGTAATTAAAAAAAATATGTTTGGTTTTCTATCGTTTTCTTTTCACAGTAGTAAAAAATTATTTTACTTATGATTATATATAACATTTTTACTAGTAAATCTATTTTTTACTAGTAAAATATATGAGAGAAAAACATTTATTGAAAATAAAACAGCATTCTGTCCATGCACTGTATCATATCGTGCATCGTGCGAAAATAAAAAGTATCCTGTCTGTCTGAGCTATGTAAGGGCAGTAAATTGAAAATGATGCCAAAAACGGCGTACAAAACCAATAACAGGTCGTAAAAATGATATATTATAAAGCTTATATCCTGCAATTATACTCGCAGCATCATTTTCTACCTTTGATTCTGTAATATTTCAATTTCAATTTATTTATTTCAGATAACATTGATCCACATACGCAGTAATTTAGTCAGGTAAAATGTTTACAATAAGTACAATATATGTAGGTATATATATTATGTCAAATTCATAAAACAAAATAAATAATAAAAATAAAATATTATGTCTACAGTAAATTAATTTATAAGCACAAAAATCAAATAGGTAAAAATATACTGTTTACGTCATACTTTAAAATTTCATATCTCATTAAAATTTCATATGCATTTGAATTTTTCTTTTCAATTTCTCTTTTCATACAGAAACAGTACCTACCTATTAAGTGGTTAATAAAAAATATATCTTTGTAATAATAATAAAAATTAAATTAGCATTTTTACAATATTTACAATTCAATCACTTTACGAAAATAATTAAAAATCATAATATATTAATTAATCATAATAAAGTTTATATAATTTTAATTAATAAATATAATAAATTATTATAAATCATAATAATTTTCAGAAAAGCAGAGTTTCAACTCTAGTTAGGTTTAAGTTCAAGTTTCCAGAAGCGTAGGTATATAGTCTTCTTCCCAAAGGTTATCTAGAAGAAATCGCTATTTAGCGATAAGATCGCCTTCTATGCACAAATCATATTATTATTAATATTGTGAAGCTTTTCTATCTTTGTAAATTTGATGTGCAATAAAGAGTAATAAATAAAATAAATAAACAGTGTTATATTGTTACTTTGTGGCGTAAAATTCTTATCAAAGTAAAATATCAGAGGTTTCTCTATTCATTTCCTTGTGCACAAGTTGAATGGGCGATGGGCGGGCGCTGCCGTCGACGCTAACTTTCTAAGGATTACTCGTATGGATTCCTTAGGTACGGAACTAAGACTCAATAAGGGGTCGCGTTTCTTGAACCGGCAGTACTGTTGATTAGTGTATGTTTGGTTTTAGTTCTTGATAATAATTATTACGATAACCCACCTACTGAAGGGTATGGGTATATTTTGGGGGTGTTATGAAGCTTCTGAGCGAAACGATAAGTTTTGGTAGACAAACCTATCCAAAACTGTATTCGAATTTCATAATGGTGTTCCGAATGAATTTTCTTTTAGTAATTTTTTATACTGTTGATATCTTAAAAAAGACATAGTACTTAAGAAGAGTCCATCCATCAATTCATTAGCCTTTGGAAGTCCACGTAGGCCACGTCCAGACGTAGGCCTCCCCTAACAAGCGCCACTCCGACCGGTCCTGAGCTTTCTGAATCGGATAGCCGCTGTCTTCTTCAGGTCCGTCGGGTACTGTCTTTTTCCGAGGCGTGGTCTCCATTCGAGGACCTTTCTTCCCCAATGGTTATCATTCCTTCGAACTATATGGCCAGACACTTCAGACGGCTTATTCTCCGCCCTATGTCGTTCAACTTCGTTCATCTACGGATTTCATGATCTCTAATTCGATCGCGTAGAGAGATACCGAGCTTACCTCGTTCCATAGCTCGCTGGGTGACTGAGCTTGTGCATTAGGCCAATATTGAAGTTCCACATCTCGGATCCGTATGTCGTCACTGGCAAAACATACTGCTCGAACACCTTCGACTTCAGGCACTGAGGTAACTCTTTGGACGAAAAGATGTGAAGTAGTTTCCCGAACGCATTAAGTAGATACCTAGCTATAGTTTTTATGCACCAATCACTTTTAACGCTAATTAATGTTTATCAGTGTAATACAAAGTGATATTTACCACGTATCTACCTAGTATATAGAAAAAACACACGAAGGAAAACAATTTTACCCAAAAAATCGACTACTTCGATAAAGGAAATGGATCAGAAACTAAGACTATACAAATGTTATTACTCAAAATATTATTCACAAAGTATTACGTTTAAGAAGTTATTTGCTAGATATTTACATAATTTTCGTGTATTACATACGGTAATATTACTAAGCTATAATCTGTCACGATAATCCGATTTGATGGTATTATGACACTAATATGGGACATACGGTGATCGGTGACTTATGTAAGTTGGGGCTTACATTATTTCCTAAAAAGTTTCCGCTCGCGGCTTCGCCCGCGGAAAAATGGATTCACAAAACGAAAATATACAACGAATATATTCATACTAGTGGATACCCGCCGTGTGATAACTACGCAAAAATAAATTGTATGCAGAGTCAAAAATCTAAAATGTGGTTCATGCATTGTTTTAGTGGTCGCTAACAACTTTCGCATTAACTGCCTTTGAAATGAAACCATTTTATATTTATTTATTTATTTATTTATGTCTACCAGTGCAGCAGTGGTTACAACACTCAACATACAAATCAACCTTATAATACTTACCATATAATAATACTTATTGATATATTTTGGGGCATATCAGTTGGATAGTATCAAAGTCTATAAAGGACATCCGTAGAAACATTTTTTGTGTTTTATATCTACATTATATGTAGATAAACAATTTACAATTTATAAACCGACAAAGTTATATAAATTCCAACTTTATTCGCTACGATACAGTTTAGTAATCCCCGTTAATGTCTAAGGCTTCTTTCGACGTGAACTATGAATACCATCAGGCGGGGTGATTATCATACTTCACGTACACACTAATTATTTACCTCTGTTCTAAGCATGCATGCAAAATTAAGACTTATATTGTTGTATTTAGGCATAATATGATTTTTTAAAGTATATAAAGTTTGCGGATAGCTTTAGGGAGACTTCGTCTCGCCATTACAATACTCGCGACTGCTTGGGGATTCTTCGGGAATCTTCGGACTTTGGAATATTTACAGAAAGTATTATCATGGCAAAAAGGCATTGGGAAAGGCAGTGGTCCGTCGAATTATGAATTCGACTATACATCATAAACCTAATAACAAACCATAAAGCAATCATTTACAAAATACCTTTTTTATTTAATTTGCACAACAAGGAAACGTGCAAACTGCCTAACATTTTGCAGCGGCAGCTTTACGCTAGGATCAGACTTGGCCCTGTTTTGAAAGATTGATGTCTATAATACCTCTCATACAACAGGAGTCAATCAATTTATAAACGATCAATATTTTAACATCAATATTTTAGTGGAATCCTTTACGAGTCAGACGAATGAGGTAGGGTTATAGCTGAATTTATGACTTATAAGTTGCTTCGAGATTGATACGCTATCATTTGTTACTAAGTAGGTAGTTCAGTCGTAGGCCGTAGAATCTACGGCGTAGATGATACGGCATTGTCTGTAGAGCAGACATAGTATACTATAAAATTTTAAAACTTACTTAATTTCTTACTTTGTTAGGACTAGACTTGATTGTATAATAATAATAATAATAATAAATAGTGAAACTGAAGGATTCATAATAGCAATACAGGACCAAGTAATCAAAACACGGAATTATTCTAAATATATCCTAAAAGAGACAATAGAAACCGACAGATGTAGATTATGCCATAAATACACCGAATCACTAGATCATATTACAGGAGGTTGTAGCGTACTAGCCAACAAAGAATACACACATCGCCATGATAACGTCGCAAAATACATTCATCAACAACTTGCACTCAAATACAAACTGACAGACACACACACACCCTACTACAAATACAAACCGATGAGCGTGCTAGAAAATAATACTGTAAAACTTTACTGGGACCGAGAAATTATTACCGACCGAACAATTTTAAGTAATAGACCCGATATAACGTTAACATTAAAATCTAAAAAGACCACTTACCTCATAGATATTGCCGTTCCCAATACAAACAATCTTAAACAAAAACACATTGAAAAAATACAAAAGTACGTCCCATTAGCCGACGAAATCAAACAGATGTGGCACCAAGACACAATCCAAATTATACCTTTAATTATCTCCTCAACCGGTATCATCCCAAAAACGCTACACACTGCATTAAAAACGCTTGACTTACACCCGAAAACATTTATCCCAATACAAAAATCGATTGTAATAGACACATGTTCTATAGTACGCCGCTTTCTAAATCCAACATTACTTACACTTCAAAATTTGCCAGATAGTAACACACTTACACTTACATCCTCACACACGCAAGCCATGTCGACAGACACACATTCAGCACAAAACACACATAATCATCAATCATCTTGAACACACCACACTCACAAAGAAACCAGAATACTTGGCAAATGCCCGTACCTGGTTCTTAATATCCGACCTCGGGTCGAGTTTAAAGAAATATCTTTCTAAATAATAATAATAATAATAGCGCTTTATTTCCTCTTACAAAAGTTATATTGTGTTTACATCATATACATTTATAGGATTAATATAAAAGTTTGCAAGAGGCTGGAGTCCGTACTAGGATAGCCTGTATTACAGATCTCCAGGCCCTCACCCCAGAGCAATGGAACAATACATTTACAATCAGAAATACATA
The DNA here is from genome assembly GCA_911387775.1 of Thymelicus sylvestris. Taxonomy (NCBI): domain Eukaryota; kingdom Metazoa; phylum Arthropoda; class Insecta; order Lepidoptera; family Hesperiidae; genus Thymelicus; species Thymelicus sylvestris. The sequence continues at coordinate 14,988,902 of OU426891.1, read as the reverse complement.
ACGTAGAGGAAACTTTTATGTGAAATTTACATTAATGTAAGAATATATTTACTATTTACCTGCAGTGTGTGTGTGTGTATGTGTGTGTGTGTGTGTGTGTGTGTGCGTGCGAGTGCGTGAGTTCGTGTGTGCGTGTCTGTGTGAAAGTGCATACGCGTATATGTAAGTTTGAGATTAAATTTCGTTTATGATATAACTGCCAATAATTTTTCTGTAGTTTCGTAGTTAAGTAATTGAAGCCATTTTTGGATTGTAACTTTAAGATTTGTGGATTGTAACGTAAAGAACCTGACTCTCTAAGATGGGATACGAGAAAATTCTTTTACTTATGAATCGGAAATCACTCTTAAAATTGTCAGTTAAACCCTCGCATTCAAGTTGTAGGGGATGTTTCGAATAATATTTCCTTTCATTATATTGTAATATTTAAATTTGAAACAACCCAACGCGAGGGCGGCATCAAAGGATGTAATTAAGGGCGCGCGGAAGCAAAACTGTGACGTCATCTCTGGAGCTATCTCACGGTATCTGCCGTTGCAGTTTCTTTTAACATGCTACAAAAAAGGGTGCGTGTACTTTTGTACGCACGTGAGAAGTTATACTTCTTTAGCATAATTAAATAAATATTTAACCCCCTCAGTCAATACAATCTCTCTTTATGACACACCAGTAAAGTAATAATAATCTAAATTTTACTAACAAAAAATAACCGACTTCAAAGTCTCAAAATTACATAGTTGTCAGATCTCGTTCAAATTTATGTGGGACCACATGACAGCCACCAGCTTTCGATTAAAAAAAAATCATCAAAATCGGTTCGCCCAGTCCAAAGTTCTGAGGTAACAAACATAAAAAAACAGTCGAATTGAGAACCTCCTCCTTTTTTGAAGTCGGTTAAAAAATTACAAAATATCTTAATTAATACACAAGGTGCAGACAATAAGCGGCCTTATCGCTAAGAGCGATCTATAAGTCTACGCAAATCCTAAGTACGGATAAGATACGGATAAGATAAAGCTTATTTATATCTAAGTTGTTTTAATTTTTTAATAAAACAAAATACGCTTACATAAAAGAGGAAAAATTCTTGCAGCTTATTTTAAAGCCGACGTCAAACGTGTAATTACCTCGCCGGGGCAGAGCTCGTGACGTCATAATCAGGGACGTTATCTCTCAGTATCTCCTGCTTGGCCGTGGCATGCTGTTGATATCATTTTAAATATTTAATTAGGTTTTATGGAGACGTTGAAAAAGTCCAAAAAAACTGAACCCCTTACAGTGATGCTACGAGTTTATTCTGCTATACATTAAGTACTGAATGAAAATAATATAACTATAATGACTCTACAGACGTTAAAATTTTTACATTTGACTTTACGTTGGGTTCCGAAGTAGTAGATAAGTTTATCGAAGATTACTCATTAGTCATTAACTAAGCCGTGATAGTTTTCCTTGTAAATTCATCATAACCTATTTTTGAGAATTTTTAACTTTAAACGATTAGAGTTGGATCTAATCGTTTAGCTGGCAGGGGGGACACTTGACACTAGACCAAAATTAGCGCTTTAAAACCAAATATTTCGCAAACGGAGAGGGAGAGGGAGAGGCATGGACGACACAATAACACATCACAACAACACCCATGACCAGAGTACAAAAATATTTATCATTCACATAAATATCTGCCCCAGCCGGGAATCGAACCCAGGACCCCTCGCTTCGCAGATTCTCTACCAACAAAGCTACAGGTTCATCCTCAGGTAGTGCCAAGATTGTTAACCAAATGAAATTCGTCTAAAAAAATGGGCTGTAGTTCAGAGACATCGTATATACATCTTCATAGATAGCCTACATCTCAGAACACGTAACTTACTCGTAAATATTCTGATACTTACAAGTCACAACATTCTGACCGCAAAGTTTCACTAGGACCAAGGCCTCACACAAGGGAGCTGAAGAAAATTGGATCCGAAACTGCGAAATTGAATTCAGCACAATAATCACTTCTAATTGTGCTCGACTGAAGGGCGATATTTGCATAATTTTTGCTCGCTGTACCCCTCAGGGGCCGCTTTATGTAGTCTGCATGAATAAATATAAATGTGATCGTTGGCTACCATAGAATAAAATATAGAATAGAAGGGATTGGATTCATTTTAGATTTCAGAAGGCTATGACCAATTTTTACTAAGACTTAGGTAATACGTTTGGTAATAAACGTTTATGGGCTGTTATAACAACAGTGGAACAGAGTAGGTACCAATAAAATAAAACGTACCACCCAAGACTACATAGTTAATGTCTTCATTCAATTTGTAAAATAGGAGAGTATACCTAGCTATAATGAACATTTAATTATGACAAAATTACAATAGCATTTCATCTAAATAATCTCCAAATATGCACCGTAGTTACCAAAAAAACTGTAAATAAAAAGCGAGAATGAATTCTAAATGACATTTCTGCTAGATAATATTACTTATTCTATTTTAGCGTTCGCGTTGGATGATACGAAGATATGAACACTATCGGGTTATCTTATATTTTAGTACGAGATTGTGGGAAAATCTCTGTTCAAAATTTATGATATGCTCGGCATTTTATGATGTAAAATATCTTCCTGTCGTAGCGTCATTTTATTATTCTCGCTTTAATTTTTTCGGAAAATAAGAACGCAATAAAGAATAATATGTTTTTTAAACATAATATCTACTCGTTTGAAAGATATAAAGACAGGTAAAGGTTTACTGATAGAAGTCCAAGGATCATTGCCCTAACACTGCATGTTTGCGGTGCGATATATAAAAATCGGCTGCTACCCTGAAAGATTTCCGAAGGGATTTTTGAAATCAAAATATTACATTGTTCCCATATTATATGGTTTTCTTATTAGGTTTAATTATTTCTTATTCTTTTTTATTTCTTTTATTTTCTTTTCTTGATTGAAATGATTCTTAAAGTTTTCTCATGCTGAGCTGACCGGGGATTTTATAAACCTACCTGCACAGGCTGCGAACTTATAGGTAAGTCTCATTTGCTTCCAACGTGGTAATCGATGGTATATTATGGTTTATCCAACTGTGATATTTTGATTTGAATAAAATTTTTCCCTGAGGCCAAAATCAAACCAGTTCATTAAATATGTTTATGTGAGTAAAAAATTTGAACCACAAACAGATTGCTTCGTGAGGGTGTTGTTTCAATCAAAACAAAAATAATCCTGCAAAATAATATCGATCACGACTGTGTCATGTCCCCAAACTTACTCTGACGGACCCTAAACCTTTTGTGCGCCCTAAAACATATCTTTTGTATTACAAAACAAACAATCGAACAGGGTAGGCATTACCATTGTGTCAGGAATTAAGATGTTCGTAATAAGTGAAAATAGAAAAAGGCTGTATTGCAAATTGCGGGGTTCGAACGCCCTCTTGTTTGCGGCCTGCCTATTGGTGAGCCTGTCGCCGGTACTCTCGGTAAGGACAGTATAGATGATGCTATTGAAAATTAGTGCTGAGTATTCAAAGACAACTCTTATTTTGGGAACCATGCCGAACAACGGGAGAGGGAATAGAGTCAGGTGATGTTTTACTACGTAGCCAGTTTAATCCCGTCTATATTTGTGTACTTTGACTCTGCTTAGTTAATGTATCTTAAGAACGGTAATTGTATAAGTATTCATGTAATTTTGCTTGGTTTTTAACGCGTCTGTAAGCATCGGATGATTTCTGTAAGTGTATCAGAGTTTAAAAATATGAGATCTATTCTATGCTCCTTTCATCGAATTTCTCTTGGGAGTTTCTTGTCGTTTCTTTTCTCTGTATACTTAGTGTATGTTGTACACAATGAAATGTATTTTTAGGCAACTATGAAGAATATCTAATTAAGTGCAGTATCGTTATAGTTAGTAGATAGTTAATTGACATTACCGCGAGTACGTCACTAATCGGCGATTGTTTGACGTCGGCATTAAAACAGCGAAGTGTCAATATTTGCGAGCGATGTGGGGCGGGCGCCGTAATCCCTCGCTGGTAAATACTGGCTGTGCATAAGCTCCTGGATATACCATCTCTCCTTTCACCTACTTAGTACGATACTTAGGTTGAATCTTACTTGGCATCTTAGTTGAATCATAATATAGGCAATTACTGGTAATACAGGCAACATATTGGGTATCTCTTTCATGAAATTTTTGACTATTTCTTTCTTCTTCATTTTGTCTTGCCTATGGTGTCACTAGTGTAAAGATACCACCAGGTTGGTGCTAGTTATTTTATAAGAAAATTGTAGTCTTAATATTTCAGTAACTCTCGTGTTCAACTAGCAATTATCGGTAACACGAATGAGTCCAGGCTACGAATCTGATTATTGCAGTGTCTTCTAAAAACTGGATAAAACGAATGTGTAACTACGATATTTTCATACTGACCAGTACTTAATTACAGTGACGAATATAACATAACTAGATTCCTACAGTAAATAACGAGTTATATGAAAGAACGAGTACATAGGAGTGCACTGGTGCGTTTGCGTTGAGGGGAAAACTAGATGTGTCCTGTAATTACACCAGCATGTAATTACAGAGGATCTCGGACCCGCCGGAATGCAGCGATTTGTGTACTGTTTGATGTCGGATGTCACATGTCGCTGAATACGTTATTGCATACAGGGGTTTTGTTTTTTAAAAAAGTGTCGCGACACTAAACTTGTGTTTATGACAACTCTCTCTCTCTCTTTGAGCATCGTTGTCATCATTCGTCGTGTTGTTCAAATCTTGGCTGATGATTGTTCAGATTTACGCCTTTTACGTAGTCTCTAGAGTCTAGGCGATATTGCACTATAATATGCATTTACAGAGAAGCCTCTCTGTACTATTTAGGCTGTAATGTGTTTAAATGATTGATGGCTTGCATTACGGTTCATCATGCAACATTATTAATTTGATCATGCAAGCTTTACGTAAAACAGTCCCTGGAAGATACCATGCATTTACGTTCATGATCGTGTAGCATGCTGGGCCTACGGTAGCCTAAATAGTAGATCGAAGAGGACTCCTGTTCTGTACATAAAACATGTCATGCTGCATGATCAGGAGGGCTATTCTCTAAAATGCAAACTCGAAATCGAAGCTCACTCAAGTGAGACTCGAAAGCGAATTTGCATCATCTTGTTATGTCATTCTCTAATCATCTAGTACGCACTTGCGAAGTGAAGTGAGTCTTGAACTTCAAACGACTAAAGATAGGAATTTTGACACTCATTACGGATTCCGCTGTCGAGTTACAAAACAGAATAGCCTTGCAGATCTGTGGAAAGTGAAACGTCAACAAGAGTTCACATGCCTCAAGAGCAACTAGCAATGCACTAATTTTGATAAATATCTCTAAATACACCAAAATGTATCCGGTAAACGGTTTACCACGTGAAAGGTTTACGCATAACATACGCATAACAACTGATCATCGCCCTATCGGACACATTCTCACCTTTGACGCGTCAGATATACATCATAGAGCGCGGACAAAGGACGCTGAAGTGTGAGTAATGACCGCGTCGTGGAATATATTACCGGCGACGGGGACGTTCGCGGGATTTATCGGACTTATTTGTTCGGTAATATTACAGTTGCGAAAATAAAGAAAAAAGTTATCTCAGAATAACTCAGAATAGCTGTCTGTCCAAGTTATCTGAAATAAATACATTTTGAATTTGAATTTGAATCGTAGTTTTGATTCTCACAGTATTTTTGTGTACGTACGATTTCTTTTTAACCGACTGTATTTTTTTGTTTGTTACCTCAGACTTTCGACTGGGAGAACCGATTTTGATGATTCTTTTTTAAATCGGAAGCTAGTGCTTGTCATGTAGTCCCAATTAAAGAGCAAGCGAGAGCTCTTAAGATTAATTTAAGCAAAGTTTGCGAAAAGTACAATAGGTACATTATTTTAGTTTACCTAAATACTTCTTTAATTTTTATCGTGTTCCAAGCACCCGCAATAGAACACGTAACACACAAAAAAACCAAAACTTCTATGACACCTTTTGTGAAACCTATCCTTGTATGACGCGGATGTATATCATAACGGAGACGAGGACAAAGGATGCTGGCGAAGTGTGAGTAATGATGGCGTCTGGGAATATAACATTACCTGAGCAAGAAATTTATCGAACTTATTTGTTTGTTACTTAATGTTATAATATTGACGACCCGCGTTGCATAATGGTTACCACGCTAGATCCACGTTCGAAATGGTTCGATGCCCAGCGAGGCAGTTTGAATGCTGAGTCTTTGTGTCCTTGTCTTTGTGTGTTGTCCATGGCATGCACGATATAGGAAATCCTAGTGTGGAGCAATGAGTGTGTAGCGTTTATTTATTTATAAAAAACTTCACTGAAAATAGTTGCCGATTTTGGACTAGCTATTTGATACATGTCATGTTTTACTAAACTAGGGACGCGCTCTGTCCAAATACAACCTTGATTCATTTTCAAAGGTTTACTTAATACACATTGACATTAAGTACTTTATTTTCGACAATACATATAACTATACATATAAAATTTTGCTTTCTGCACTTCTTTTCCGAGTAAACTTTACCAAATTAATCTGAGACCTACACGTGAGAAAGTGATACAAAGGTTTTCCCATTCGCCTTTTACTCTGAAAGGTAAAAGAGTCGTTCTGTCCGGTCTTGTTATACGAATTATTTTTATTCTCATCGGTTACCTTTATAGCAGCCTGAAAACTTTCAGGCTTGCCAATACATTGGCCACCACTGTCCATGCCATTAATTAAAAGTCTTTATAGTGTTCCAAGCCAAGTGTTCCCAACAGTTTAGTGAAGTGAAGTGTTAAAACAGATGGCCAGTCGCACGCGGGTACAGACAGTCACACACCGAAGTGCAACTAAAGTGAAATATGACTCTTGCGCTGCATTTAATGGCAATTGTCTACGTTTGAGAATGCTCGCCAGTTTCAAATCCATGTGTGAGTCTGTATCTAACCATGCATTTCCTTCGAACCTTCCGAAAATTACAGTTATGTTTTTCAGTAATTCCAAGCATATGAATTGCATTGCGTTATATAAATTTAATCATAGTTTTATGTTTAAATTTGTACTTAATTTATCTTATGTATTCGTAAGTGTAAAATAACCTATTCAATGGATGCCTTAATGCAAGGAATTACCTTCCTGTGATCGCCTATTCACAGTCTGCTTGGGAAAGAAATGTACAAGTACTTAATAACTACCACGAGGAATACTCGAAAGCTGTAATTAAAAATAAATATTAACTGTACAGTCGCATTCATTTTTTCCTTTTAGTATCCACAAAGAGACTTGGAGTACAATTGTTAGCTAGCAGGTAAAACGTTTGTGACTTGTTAGTTAGGAAATATGGACCCTATTTTGTAGTTCATAAAGTCTGTTGTACATCGTAGATTGTTCTTCAAGGAAAGTGTGGATAATAGACAAACGATATCATTTTAATAAAGTATCTTCAACAATGCTTGTCTTTTGAAGACTCATAAATGATATCAAAACATAGCACTACAAAGAAACGAATGAATGATTCTGTCGGTTTCTTGTCAAAACGTATTCATCGAGTTAAAGGTAGCGAACGAAGTTTAAAATTTTAATTTGTATTCGCTAGAGGCGCTTTAAATTCTCAAAAAAATTTATACAGAGTTGAATTATATAGTGCTTTTTATTATTTGATTAGTAAGTATTAGAATCAATTGATACTAGTACCTGCACGATATTCTATCTAATTCGAGTCTATTACCAAAGGAGCTAGCTCGCTTTGGCTAGCTTCGTTTTGGAAAAATATTACAAAATAGTATTATAGTTGCACCTAGCTTGCAGGTTTTTTGTAACTGACAATCTTCGGAAAATGTTCCTTTTGTGAAGGTCTTGGGCTGTATGAGATTATTTTCCATTCAAACTATAGGTATAGTGCTAATATTAGCACTCATCCAAATGCAAAGGAAAAGAAGAAAAACTTTCTTTACTAATAGAGTTATGAGTTGTAAATTATATATTATATTATGACAAATCCATATTTAACACGTTTACTAGTAAATTGTTCGATAAATTAGACCATAGGAAGACAGGAAACATCCAAGGTGTATATTTAGTGTCAAGGACCAGCTCATCAAATGAAACTCGTTTATTATCGGCCGTAACAAGACATACAAAGCAAATAATAGCCTTGGAAAATTCTTTGAACGTCCCTAATAATACGGTATTGACAATGCGTACGTTACTGTTCCTTAAAAAGGTGCTTGATATACGTTACCTGTTAAATATAAAAATGCTATATTTTGGTATCAACTAGTAAAGATATGGTTCGATGAAAAATGTAAGCAATTTAATCATAGTTACTAAATATATCAATATTCAATAGAGTAGGTATATTTATTCATAGTAGCTTTGAAGTGTGGCTCCACATCCCTATTTTCCATTTGCCTCCATATTTTTTATGAGCCTTATTTATAATATTATTATTATCAATATTATTTTACCCAATCGATATTCTTACTATGATTATTATTTTTCCCTGATGCCTGCCTGGGTATACCTACTGCCCTCCTAATGATCAACAACGTATCTGACATTTTTGACGAAAACGAGTTATTAGCATATTCGTAATCAGCTAATTTCGCCGATTACGAATATGCTAATACGTTGTTTATCATTAGGAGGGCAGTATATACCACCATCTTGCTCGGGTCTGTCCCCAAACGACTCGTCGTCTTTCTAGTTTCTTTATTATGTCTTCTTCTTTTCGAACAATGCATTAGTGATGCCTTTGGTGTTGCTTATGTCCATTTCATGGGCGATGGTGGACCTTAACATCAAGTGGGTCTGCTCGGTTATTGGCAAAATAGAGACGAGTTTTTTGTATTAAAAATATAACGATTTAAAGTCGATGTATACTTAACGTGAACGGGACGGGGACGGGACGTGGACGGGGCATAAATATATGTACCTACGTGCGTGCTCCGTTCCAGTCTCGTGTGTGCCTCCGTGGCGTAAGCGCTATCGTTTACATTTTCTATGAAACGATGTTTCTAAAACCTCACGTCCCGTCTTGTCCCCGTCCCGACCCCGTCTCGTCCCCATCCCGTCCACGTTACGTTTGCATCGACCTTTACTTGTCCTACTTCAGCCTACTAGATACTGTACCAATCTCGATTTAGATGAATAATTACAAACCGTTTTCGTAGAAAATAATTAGAGCGTGCCAATTAACTTTCTCCTGAGGCAATTAACTTTTTGATTGTTTTCATTTTCTTAGGCTCTTTTGAGTTTAGTTTTTATTAGAATATTTTATAAAACATCACTTTCGTAGAAAATTCTTAACAACTAATAATTAATTGAAGTGAAACGGAATAAAGAAAATTTCTAATATCTTGTGTGATACTAATACGAAGGATTGTTTATGTTCAGAACAAGTAGTTTTTAGATCCTTCCTCTTTAAATCTCAGCTTTTTGCAAGCTTTTATTTAACTTGCTTTTTTCCTTAGTTTTTTTATTCGGAAAAAGTCTTTCTAAAGTCTTTCAATATTTAGGTTGAATACGTAGTCCGATTCTGTATGATATTTTGGTTAGCATTCTTCAACATTACGAAATAGGTAGAGGTGACGTACGAATATACGAAAAGGGACGCCATTTTATATCGATACCATTTCCTTAATATGCTTCACCAAAGGTATGAAAATATCAACGAATAGGCATCTATTCGTTATAATTATTATATTTCGTATATTTATATCCTCCCTTAATTAAGGTACTCAACATCACATCACATTTAGTCACATGCGCTCATTCATACAAGATGAATAGGTAAATATTAATAAACTGCGTAGCTACTTCATAATTCTCTTCATTTCACTTCTGACTTGAAAGCGATAGAAAAGGTAGGGTTTTAGCTTGAGCGTTTAGCGAGGATCTTATAGGAAGCGGTTAAAAGATCGAAAACAAAAATGTATAATACAAATGTTTTGTAAAAACTGCAAACTGATAAATTATAATAGATCCTACGTAAGTATTGATTTTACAAACTCTAGGTCTTATAAATTAGGTGAAGATATTATTTGAACAGAAAATAAATTATATTTTTCATGATATTTATAATTATCAAGTCATCAAAATATATTATAAAAGTATAAATAAAACCATATTATGAAAACTGCGGAACATCGCAATGCTTTTACAATACAAGCGATAATGTTTTTAACTTTCTTCCGTGACTGACCCCCGTATTCAAGAATAATACCTACTTGTCTTAGTAAAGAAGCAATACTAGGCGAAGTAAGGCATTTCTCAGTGCGTTGGTCATGGCAAGCCTTCAGTTTCACAGTCGACCCTTAAGTATCACTTGGCTATGCCGACGCATAGAGCTGTATACAGCCCTCTTATTGGTCTATTTGATGCGGCTTACTTCACTCTAGTCATTTGACATAGGCAAAAGACAAAGATAACAATACAAATAATCGATCTATTTCTTTCTATTTTGATAGAAGTCAAACCAACACTATGCGTTCGGTAAAGTAGCTCGGCAGCTACTTTATCGATTTTGACAAACGCATAGCGAAGGACTTCACTGCGTCCGGACTGCGTCCGTGAGTGTTCGTGTCCGTGTATTGTTCTTGAATACGGGGGTGAATGCATTTTATGATTCTTAGATTCTCATAAACACTTTACTGGTAAGTAGTTGTTGAATAGTTTTTGCTCTTACGCAGAACCAATATTTATTGTGTGATGAGGTAAGCTAATAAAATGCATGCATTTTAAATTAAATTTCTTTTGGGCTTGTCGCGTACCCTTTCCTGATAGAACCAGTAAATTTGGCCTTGTCAATGTTAAACTCCTAGATGTATAATAAAGTAGGTTATGAGAAGCTTTTCAGTCTTCGTTGTAATAAGTTATTGGTAATAGCTGTAATAACTGTTTTAATAAAAGCAACCAAATTTAATTAAGTAAAGAAATGGATCAATTTATTTTTAATCGCTGTAAATGTCTTTTTGTTGTGATTATATATCCATTAAAAATACAAAGAAATTTAGAAAAAGGTGGAAACGTGTTAAAATTGTTAATTATTAAATTAAACAAGAATTATGTGACATATAAATATTTATTTGTACTCGGGTCATGAATGTTATAATGATGTCTAATTTCTGTTGTCCATGCCACCACCCGTGACACAGGAAAACTTAATGCGCGAATGTGTGTGTAAGCGTTTATTTTTTTAATAAAAATACCTGACTTACTAGTTACGTGGACAAAATAAGCGATTTTATCGTTTAAAGAGAGAGTACAAACAGAAAATTAACAGCTATTGCAGTAAGCAAATAAACGCTTTTACTCAAAATATTTAAAATGCTAAGTGGCTGTAACATCCTTCACAGTAAACGCCGATAAATCGTACCATAGAGTGTTATTAAAAAGTTAAAATTGTAGGCGCCGCGCCGCACCGGCTGTGACGGTTCCCTCATTATTTATTTAAACAAGATCCGATTGTCGTATGTACGTTGTTCCGTAGTGGTGCAAGTTTGAAGCAATATTTTCTTAGCAAAGCGTGTACTGCAGTTCGGCTCACGGTTCCGGAGCTAGAGCTGTGAACTGGCTCGCATAGCATGTTTGTACTATAGTATGTAGTGTGACTGAATGACAAGTACCTATCTCAATTTAACGTAATGAGAGTGTACGATCGCATGCTCGCTCGTTACACACATTAAACTTACCATAAGCTAAAGCCGGCCTTAACTTAAACTGAATTATATAAAAAAACTACGTACCCACATAAAAAGCCTCATGCAAGGCCGAAAATGGTAAAACTCAGGAATAAAAAAAACTTGAGAGGTGTCAAGGGACACCCGGATGGAACAAAGTTCCTTGCAGTCAATACTAGGATAGCAAAAACATGCAAACGAGTGTGCCAAAACAAATCTAAGGTATTAAATTTCGTAAGAAACTCTGGCTTGCTTTCTATGTAAAAAAACTACGACGGCAAAAAGTGTCGTTACCGGCAAAAAGTGTCGTTACCAAATTTTCCACCTAGCCCCTTTTCGCAACGCGCGATAAGGAACTTCGTTCCAATTCTTTATTTATTTATGTATTTAAACTTTAATATACCATTTTCTATGAGGTACAATAATTAACAAAGGCGAAATTAATGCTAAAGCATTCTGTACCAGTCAACCTTTGTTCTAAGCTGATATCAGCGAAGCAATGGCGGTATTAAAACATAAAAAGAGAGAATAAATATTTTCATCATTATACATACCACTAGCAATCAAAGCCAACTTCTAGCAAATACGTGTTTCCCGCTTCCGCTCATAACGTAGACACAGCACTGAAGCAGCCAACGTGCTTTTAAAACCCTTATTTTCTCAGTTAGAGCACTTTAAGGGATTACAAGCTGCGTCGACGAAGCAGAGTGAGGATGGGACTTCTCCTCGCGCGTCCAACACTTCTCGACATCCGTCACGACGTCTGAATTTTGAGGGAAACATTAATTTATTCATTCTTTGCCCCAAACTTTGAAAGCAATGCTATGTACCTTGACAACTTGTGAAATTTGTCAATTAGTTTGTCTTAGAAATTACCCGCTGTATCCAACTATTATATTTATATCTATGATTCTCAATCTTAGGGTGAGATCTAAAGCGCACTAAGACTTTACTCAGACTACAGTCAAATTTACTAGATGACTGACACTTTGTTAATAGGAAAAAAAATAAAAAGTCGAATAAAATTGTTAACTTTAATTAAAGGTCGAATTAGAACTGTTCGGTATTTTAAATTAAATATAATTTTGTTGCCAGCGATGTGTTTAATAACTTATAGTTATTTACAGATTAATTTATAAAAAATCTGTTTATGTTGCGTGTTCAATTCGTGTATCGTTATGTAGTGATATTATTTTGTTTTCGCCGAACAATCTTGATTAATTTTAAAGTATTTATTTTTTCTTTTATTCGGCCATGTTGATTCAGCGCCAACAAAGATTGTTTAGATAATTTAAGTCTGAGAAAAGCCAAAGCACGGCTTATAGATCTCATCCTAGACCCTCTTCTCGTTTATAACATAAAATAGGTATACATGTATAAAATTGTTCACAATCCCGACTTGCACGTACGATTCCGATTGAATTTAAAATTTCGCGCATAAAAGGACATTGAACGAATACCGGACTGAAGATTGTAAAGAATGCATCGTCCCTTGTGCAGTTCTGTAAGGAAGTTGAAGAACTCTTTGTCATGTTAAAGATTGATTCTATGCATTGAATGGAATAATTTCATAGTTTTCAGTTGAATAGTTCTTTTTACCCGACTGCCAAGAAGGGTTATGTTTTTTTGCGCGTATTTTGTGTGTAGATATGCATGTAATATTCTTTATTACCTCATAATATCTTCCAAACCGCTGGACCAATTTATACAATTAAAATATCATTAGATTCAATACCCAACCACGATAACCCAAGTGTTTTTAGATATTATGTGACGATAAAAAACAAATATAGTGGCTGTGAGATGCCATTGTTTGAAGTATCAAAAATAAGCTAACGTATTTAAGTCCGAATGACTTAAATTGGTGTTGTAAGCTGATTCAATTTTAAAACGTAGTATGTTGTAAAATTTTACTCAACCCTTTGGATTTTAGGTCTTAACCGGATTTGATAAAAAATCATTATAATTTATTTTACGGCCCCGCCGAAATAACAAAGCGAGGTGCGGTTATAAATCTAGTGTTGTTTTAAAGGAAATTCAACGTTAAATTTATATGATCCTGCATCTGAGCATTTATGAAAGGATAGTAAAAAAATGAATACACTAGAAGAACACAAAGCATGGAATTTATCGCCCGCCTCATGTGCCCAAAACACACGTACGGAGATTAAATTGTACTAGATACGATATTTTAATAATTAAAGATAAATTATAACAAACATTTTTCCACACAAATGTGTGGAAATGTATAGAAATAAATGTATAGAAAATGTATATTAAAGTAGATATGAGACAAAATATAATTTTAGTACATATTATTATCTAATTTCATACATTTTTTCTATGTGCCCATTTGTCTATGCGATCGTTCCTACTAATTCTCAGAAACATCTTAATCGATTTTGATGCAGTTTTCACAGATGTATAGCAACAATAATTTCATCGGCTGTAACTAGTAATTCAACTAATCAATGAGTAACATTGAAATAATAATTGAAAATTTAAAGTGTATATGTGAAACTACGATACAAAGATTTTCAATTTTAAAAACAATACACTTCCAGTAAAATGTAGCGTTAACCCGAGTGTTCTCTGAACAAAGGCTGGGAGAGTTCTGTCTGTGTCTCATATATTTGTGCATGTTGTTGGAATACTGGTTACACTGTAACTAAACGACATGTGCAGTAAATATGACATATGAATGAAAAATTAACAAAATATACTTATAGTAGGTATGTCGGATAAAAGTGGTGATATGTCAGATTTTAATAAACTTTTAAAAAATCTGATAGGGCTTTCGTAACTTAATTCTTTACAGGGCATATTATTGAGTAGGCTGTCATTGTAAAATATGACAAAAAAATTGTAAAAAAAATTCGTTGTTGTCCGCTAAATAATTTAAGCTACTTTGTTCAGATAAAAAGTTTAGGTACCTATGTTTTTATACGTAAAGCCTAAAGTTCATACAGATGGTAAGTTTACATAAAAATATATTCTATAAACATAATTATATTATACATAATTATGTTAAACGCGAAGGGAACCCCTTTTAAACTTAGTTAAAATTTACGCGGAAAAGAAATGCTGAAAGCGACGCTTTAGTCGTACATCAGATTTCTAATAAGTAATACCTATATGGTACTACTGTTTTAACTAATCAGTTTGTTTACAACTACAGCATAATATACTTACCTTAATATAACTGCTCGTCTTGCACTTGGCTCTACAAACATTATCATTACTACGAGATGTAGAACACTAAACTGTCTGGAACCTGAGTGTAATTACTAACGACATTATCATACTGACCAGTACCACGCCGCTAAATTACCCGCATCTAATTACTACAAGTTCTCATAGCCCGACTTGTGATCCTAAGTAATCGACTGAGCGCACCAAGGGTTGCCAGACGTCCGGATAAAGCCGGACAGGGTTAGGCTTTTTGAGTGCGTGTCCGGCCAAATTGAACGGTGTCCGGCCTGTCCGGTTTTGTTAGGCTTTTTGCATTCGACTTGTCACGTCGTTTAGAAGATTTATCTGTATGGTAAAGGATCACAAAGGCCTGGGGGACACCAAAAATTTTTTATCTTGTTAATACTAAGACACACAATCCTCAATAATTTAGGGTGTCCGGCCTTTTTACCCAAATGTCCGGCCAAACTGGCTGGTCTGTCCGGATATTTGGTTTGACGACCTGGCAACCCTGCGCACCGATATTTGGATAACCGCAAGCAGTAAATACCCGTCCACGTCCCGTCCACGTTACGTATGCAGGGACCTTTACTTATTACTTCGATTGATCAATAAGTTATCTACCAATCCGGGCTAGAGTAGCTTGAGTGTAGTGTGTATGCACAAGTCCTCATTATTCACGAGTCCTTCATAAGTGCGTGGTAATTACTTATTAATAGTTGAAGACCAATTGAATGCTAATATGATCGGTTAAATCCGTATGCTTCTTGGATTGTGATATTGTAACTATTATTAATAATAATAAGTGATCATTAATTACAGATTCATTAGTTTAGTACCTTAAATGTTAATGGAATTTATAGGTGATTCCCCCTTTGTATACAAAATTCAAACGCATTTTTATTGTCAAAGGGTTACTTCATATTGACAGTAGGTATGTAATGCTTTATTTCCTAAATAAATGTATGAAACACATATTACACGTACAACTTAACTACCTATATGAAATATCAGACTCCTAAGTGAATGCATTATTTTTAAAAATGGCTACAAGGGTTTCCGCACAATGTATTCCTTCACCGAAGCAGACAGGAAGACACCGGGTGCTAAAGACATCCCCCTCGATACATTAGAAGTACCATTTTGAATAATAAAATTCTTTATTTTCATATCACTTCAACAGGTACCTCTATGTCAGAGACACTCATGAAATTTAATCGCTCAAAACAAAACACGACCGCCGAGCTTAAAGCTCAACAAAAGCTTTAATGAAAACAAATTGAACGAAGCCTAAAAACAAACGCCTAGAATGTAAGGGCGCGTGTGTAATTAAATTTAAACCAGTCCAGAAGGGGATGCAGATTTTTTTATAGCAAACAAATTAAAATTTATGTTTGAGTTGATTTGGTGATTACAGCCATAGCTTAGTAATTTAGAATTAATTTTATTGAAGTGATCATTATGTAGGTAGATGGTTTTATAGTAGACAAGTAAAACAATTCTTTTGTTTTGTCTTCCCTCGCCGGAAATCGAACCAGTACCAACGGAGAGAAGGTTTAAGTAAAAGGATACGAATGACCTTTTATGACTATTTATTTATTTCACTAACGAAACTAAACCTACAACGAGATTTAACTCCCGACAAATGAAATCAATTAGCCTCTGTATGTGACCGATGCTTTCTTCATTGGACGAGACGACTTATTGTGTATGCACGTATTGCACGTACATGACATGTGCGCGTGCGAATGGCGTTTTACGTCAGTCGCCAAACGACTCGACTCGTGTTCCGGCTTGAGTGCCTCGCCAGTTCGTGTTTTCTTTTTCTTTCCTCTTTCTGCCGGCAAAGTATCAGTGATGCCTTTAGTGTTGCTGACGTCCATGGGTGACGATAGCCACTTACTAACAGGTGAATCGTCAGTTCATTTGCCGGCTATTTCCATAAAAAATGAAGCTTAAAAGTGTTGCCGCTCAAGTAATTATGTTGAGAAATGTTTAAAAAAATTAAATTGCAGTGTAGCAGCACCATTTGACTTATAATGCTGAGTCGTTGTCGTGTCATCCAGTGAAGAAGCGGTCGATGTCATTCATTTGTTCGCATTAAGCATTTTTAACGCTTCACTCTTTTTGATGTGGTTGTGGGGGCACTCAGCTTTGTTTATTGCGCTGTTTAATTTGCAAATTGGTACAAGGGAATGATTTTAAATAGGAACGGTGCTTTTACTTTATTTTTAGTCAATTAGATAATAAGTTTCTGAATGAGCTCTGCTTGAGTGAAAATAGAGAAAATGAATTTTCCCAGATGAAACTTGGCTAGACAATTTTTACATAGTTACAATCTTAAAAAGGGCAAAAATTAATAAAAAAAAAGATAAATTTATAATCATTGCACGCAACCCACTCCAAGCGAGTTTAACTCGCATTTGTCAAGTCTATTCAAATTATATTTAAAATTAATTTTAACTCTCTTCAAAACAGGACACTTGGATACTTGAAAATTCTCCTTAATATCCCATCAAAAACCTCCAAAACTGAAATTAAAGCAATATTCAAACAATCACAGACGAGACGTGCACATTGTAGATAAATGGCTCAGTTTCTTGTGTCATGCAAGTAACTTGCGCATAAAGCACAAAAGCACATTAAATGACCCCAATCACCTCGATTATAGAAATGCCAGTCGATGTCCAGCGCAGATACTCTGTTTAAAATGACTGGTGCTTTCTACAGAATAAAGCGATAAACTACATTAAGGACTCTCACCACTCAATGGGGAACCTACGAGGAGCAATTTATTTTCCAAACAAAAACCAGTGACTGCCGGAAAAGTATACCCGTTTATCTTACGGCGCCTTTAAACTCGCGGAGACTCACACTTGCCATAAGTAGATGTGAACAAATTAGTAAGAAGCTATTGATTTCGTAGTTTTTCTAAATAATGGTATGATTCGTGTCGTAATGATTACCATATCGGACATGTTAAAGTACTTATTATTAAACTGCCCCGTTGAGAATCGAAAGGCGCTGGGCGGCGGGGGTCCGAAATTAATCTACACGGGACGTCAATAAAAATGTGTGTGTAAATAAATAAATAAAAATGATAAGTGTATCAAATAAACTATTTTGAATTTGAATTAAATTATGGCGCAAAGAATTATTTCAATCAATAAAAAAATTAAGCAATGTTTATTGTGCGGTGTGAGTTGTCTTGACGAGGTTTTCGAATTTGAAAAAATAAATTAGAAACATGACATCACTTGAGAATTGTCAGGGATTGACGTTTGAGTCGAGATTGTAAAGGCAGATAAATTTTACGTATATTACTGAGTTAGGCAACAAAACACGCATATCAATTTTCTCGTTGTTGCTTTGATGCTAGCGGAACTTTGGTTAAATTGAAAAATAGACATTAATTTTTTTCTATACAAACACTTAAATTTTAAGACATTTATTTCTCAAAATAACATGTGAGCAGTGTAATGAGTGAGCCATCTGCTGTTACAGATATTTATAATAACGGCTACCACTTAAAATCTCGGGACTGATCACCTCAAAACACTCGCGTTTTCGTTGAATGAATAGGCTCTTGGCTTTACGATCCTGGACTACATCAACTTATTTTAAATAAAAAAAAAAACTTAATTATATTTATATTGCAACAGATATAAAGTACAAATTAAAGTATATAACAACTTCAACATACTAACTCTTGCGTGGCATTTTCTCGCGAGTTGTTTGGATCAAACTCATAAGTTTTCCCTGAACACTTACAAGTCTTAACAAGTTAAAACAGCTGACTTATAAATCGAGTTCCAATAGTGTGCAATAACGTTAACAGCCAACGTTCGCCATTTTTATTATTTTTCTTTCACAACTTGGTTTTCTTCAGTTTTAACTTCAATGGAACTCAATTGGCCGGTTCATGTTGAAAGCAAAATCAGAAATGGTTAAATAATTACGTCATTTTGATTTTTCACTTCAATATATAAAAAATAAACTGCACTTCTCTACTGCAGTCCTTTTGTGGTCAACAAACTTTATCCGTTGCATATGCATGCAGTCGAGAGAAAATGTACAACTTTGCACGTAAAACATTTCGAGGGTTTTTGTGAATAAGCGCTGTCTGGCGACTAAACTGTGGTAAAAAGTGTAGTGATTTAATATAACACAGTGGTTTTAGATAACTGTAAAAAGCAATTATAGATTATAGTTTTAACATTATAATAAATATATTGTAACAGAATATATATATAAAAAAATGTGCTACGAAATTTTTTTAACTGTGTTCTGAAAACTTCAAACCTGGAGATCTGAAAACAAAATGTTTTAGTATTCAAAACTCAAAAATGTAAAATTCTTTATTAAAAATATGAAAATAGTATATTTTGTAATTAAATATTTTAACGTCAAGAAGAAATGTTAAACCACAAATATTAACTCAAATGAACCACAAAAGAAATAATAAAACAAAATTGGAAATGTCTTTGTCATTATTACGAAATTAAACTCGCTAAATCAAATTTTCCGCGTCAACAAAGGGCTTATTAAATGTCAAAGCTTTTTGACAACCCGCCTAGTTTTGTGGTGCCTAAAATACTCTTACTTAACCAAGTTTGGAAGTTTTTACAAAACATCATTTGGGAAGCTGGAAGAGAATTAAAATTTCCTCTGGAATGTGGTTCGACGTAAGCTAGGCTAAGGTCAAAAGGTCGGTTTTTAAAATCCACATACTAAGCAGCGTACTATAGTCAAGCATTCGATTATCAAATTATGCCTATCTTAATATATATAAATTACGTGTCACGTTGTTTGTCCGCGATAGACTCCTAAACTACTTAACCGATTTTAATTAAATTTGGACACCGTGTGCAGTTTGATCCAACTTGAAAGATAGGATAGCTTACATCTCAAAATAAAAAAATCTTTTGACAGAACGAAGTCTGTCCGGGCAGCTAGTATAATATAAAAGTTTCGTAAGTACGTCATAAGTGACATTTATGCATTGATACTCGTACCACCCAATAATAACTGGTCATGTCATGGAGATTCTTTACTTAATAATTATTTATGTGATATTTTTATATTATGCGTTTTCTGCCTTACTAATGATCCATTTCATCGAGGGGAAACAAAGGTTAATTCTTTGCAGTTCTCTTAAATATCAAGTGCAGTAAACTAAAATACATTCATTATACTTAACCTATACACGCTATAAACATAAAATCTCAGCTACCAAAACTAATGAGGGTTTTGCGCCATTAATCTTCTGTTAAGAATCAATGCAACGATAAGATTTGGGAAGAAAGAAGAAAGAAAAGAAACAGGATCGAGGGGAGGTAAGAAAGGAAACGTAATACTGAGGCCAGAGGACTGCTACGCGCGGCGCCCCCAGCGGCTTTTTAACAGGGTTGGCAAATAATTTATTCTACCCGAAATTTATTAATGTTTTGACTTTCAATTTTAAAATAACAATTGTAATACCTAATGGTAAGTATATCATTAGCCGTATTGGGGCGCCTTAGAAAACTAACCTCAATCTCACGCCGCAACCGGATGGGTGTCTAAGAAGTAAATTAATCCAGTTCTTTTTTTCTTTTACTTTTTTCTTACTTGGTCGGCAACGTATCAGCGATGCGTATGGTGTCGCTGATTTTCATGGGCGACAATAACCCCTTACCATTAGGTGGATCGTCAGCTCGTTTATTAATACAACTAGCATATTGTGTTGTATGCGAAAAGTGGATAATGTCTACCTTTAGCATCTGAATACAAATAAAACGTATTTATAGAGACATATAACTTCAAATAAGTCGTGACAAACGAAATAATACCATAAAACAAATATTTTCTGTCACATTTATCTCTAGGTAGATTTCGGTAAAAAATGAAACTTGGGTGTCTTCACTTATTTAAAATTGAACTCAATTCATTTGCAAAACTGTAAGTAATATTGTAAAATTGTAATTAGGAAATGGCAGCCCTGGCTATACGGCTATACGTTGTAGGAACACGCTTGACTTAACTTACGGCTTACAAGTTACTAAGACAATAAGGTTAGAGTTAATTATGAAGTACGCAGAAAAAGTTTCCTTACTGTTTTTTTGTACTTAGTATGTAGGCGGGTGCGCAATTTAATTATGAAATTTTAGTCAATTATTATAACCAAAGTTACTCAGAAAAAATAGAGTATTCGATTGGACTACATACTCAAAGATCCATTTCATATACAACCAAAACAAAGAGCCGAACAGACCCCACCAATATCTGAAACGAGTTGGAATTCTCATCAGCATTAACGTTATCAACATATCGTGATGAGTCAATCAGATGCAAAGCAAAACCAAACAGTCGGAAAGATAACACTGCATTTCGAAATTCGCGAGTACGGAAAGGATTTCGGAACAACAATGATCGCTGAAACAAACAGAGTAAAATAGAATCTACTGAGAGCACAGAAGAAATAATAGTACCTACTTAAGCTGAGAGTAGGTGCCTACCTAATACAAGAGTAATTCGGCCGGTCCCTCAGATAAATAAAAAAAGCAGCCAAGTGCGAGTCGGACTCGCCCATGAAGGGTTCCGTACCAGTAAATAACATAATATAAAAGTTTTTGTAGTTCGTTGTAACTTTGATCGATGTTTTTTGCGGTTTACGATTTATGACGTATTAAAAAAAAACTACTTACTAGATCTCGTTCAAATCAATTTTCGTTGGAAGTTTGCATGGTAATGTACATCATATATTGTTTTTAGTTTTATCATTCTCTTATTTTAGAAGTTACAGGGGGGGGGGGCAAACATTTTACCACTTTGGAAGTGTCTCTCGCGCAAACTATTCAGTTTTGAAAAAAATGATACTAGAAACCTCAATATCATTTTTGAAGACCTATCCATAGATACTCCACACGTATGGGTTTGATGAAAAAAAATTTTTGAGTTTCAGTTCTATGTATGGGGAACCCCAAAATTTATTGTTTTTTTTTCTATTTTTGTGTAAAAATCTTAATGCGGTTTACAGAATACATCTACTTACCAAGTTTCAACAGTATAGTTCTTATAGTTTCGGAGAAAAGTGGCTGTACATACGGACGGACAGACTAGACATGACGAATCCATAAGGGTTCCGTTTTTTGCCATTTGGCTACGGAACCCTAAAAAGGTAGATAAAGTTTTTTAACAAAAAAAGTGTAACCGATTTTGAAAGTGAGTAAGTGAGCATAAATGAAGCGTTTGCGTTGTCAAGTTTCAGTTAAATCCTCCTAAAATATTAGGAATAGTTTAGATTAAGACTTGTTACACGATTTTGTATTGTTTTGCACCTCTTACTCGTAACTGCACAGGACGGCATAATTTCGTGTTACAGTACGGCAGTCCAGGAGGTAGGTACTGGCAAAAACTGGCGTAGTTTTAATATAGGCAATAATAAGCAAACAATAAAATTTCTTACGAGTTTAATTTGGCGCTCCACCCACTGTACTGCGCCCCGTCGCGGTCCGCGGGATGGCAGATTTTACCATTGTATGCAAGTATCTCAATTTATATAGAAATCACGCCTAGCACAACACACTGCCGACGCGACAACGCACGGGAAATCGGCCCGCGCGCAGTTGCGTTATCCGTCGCTCCGCGCACCGCAGCGGGACGCGTCTTCAGTGGGTGGAGCGCCTTATATTTTATTTATAACAAATATTTCAACATAAAGTGAATATCCCACCAGTGCGGACGGCGCGGTTTGCCTCGTCATTCGTTATACGCACTGCGAAGGACTGGAATAACTTGCCTGCGTCGGCGTTCCCGCCTACCTATGACGCGGATTTCTTCAAGAAAAGAGTGAATAGGCTTCTACTAAGTTAATGTGCTCACCACCTTGGACCACATCTCCACTTACCATCAGTTGGGTTCGTGGTCAAGCATTAACTTATTTGTGTAAAAAAAAAAAAAAGTGACTGTTTTGGTTTAATTTCATGATTATGTACCTAATCCATTAACAAATCACCTTTAATGTAATCCTCTCTCCCTTCCTATAAATTAGAAATCCTTATAACAAAAATACATATCTTTAGATACTTCTAATAGTCGAAATTTAATCAAAAATCCTGAGCACAAGAAAATTGGAAGACGTTTCAAGGAAGCATCCTTATTGGCCATTCCACTTTTTAAGTTTCCAAATTTTCTCCGTCTTGCAGGCTCCCTTTAGAGAATTACGTACTTTTTATTACCTTTAAAGACGGCTAGCGACATCAAAGGCGGTAATCCAATAAAATGCATTACTGTCCCGTCTGTGCCGTCGTCCAGATAATTTCGACGGAGCCCTAATCAATGGGGACTCTGAATGCCCCGGGAATGTGACGAACTGAGACATTACTCAGATTAACTAGCTAAACATAAAGTCATCTTAAGTTTTCTCTTAACATTTTGCATTTGCCTTACCTTTGTGTTTATACTATCATTGTGGGAATAAATGAATTAAACGAGTCAGTGCGTCACTGTACTGAAGATAAACAAAATAAAAAATGAAATGTGTGCTGGGATACACATTCGTAGTAGAAGTGAAACTTCAACCGACAAGTGGAATTAAATAAATTTTGTTTAAAAAATATTTCAAGAATATTTTAAAAACATTTCAAAAAATCTTTCAAAATAAAATATTTAAAAAATAAACATTTAAAACTAAGAGTTAAACTTAGAGTTGCCTATGACTTAAGTAATTTACATGTATCATTTGATAGCGTGAAATGCAAATGAATTTTACTAACGCCATCTATTAACAACATCCGGAACTAAATATCTAGCAACTAACAAAACATCGATCTTCCCATGGGGATGTTTTACCGCGGTAAAAAGTAGTCTACGTTACTCTCCGCCCTCCTCACTATCTCCACACACAAAAACCATACCATATAACAGCTTCGTTGCGACGTAAAAGACGGACAAACAAACAAACAAACACACTTTCACATTTACATATAAAATTAGTATGGATATTTATTTTAAACATTTCCACGCGATATATCGTCTACCTCCTCCACGCGGCCGTAACGCTTTTTCCTGACAAAAAAATCCTAATGCCCTGTCTATACATATAGAAGTTTTACTTCAAAAATGATGGATCACGTTCTTCTTATTGGTCGGTCCTACATTGGTAATGGCTTTGTTACTACTGGTGTCTGAATGACTAATAACCATCAGACTCGCTTTGTGCATTCATCGACTAAAACTGCATGAACAGTTCACGTTACATTATATGAATTTACTTGTACAAACTCCATAGTGACCTTGCAGAGCGAAGACTCTCAAGTTTGGTTCCCATCGGGACAGATATTTGTGACAGATCAATATTTGTCCTCTGGTCGTTGTTTGTGATGTGATAATTGAACTTTCATGACACGCACGACAAACGGAATACTAATGAGGGGGTGAGAATGAAAATCATTAATAAAATTAATTAATATTGTTGATACAAACCAATGAAACATTTAGGTATCAGTATTAATTGTTGATAACATTATCAAATATATAAAAATCTCGTGCCAAGGTGTTTGTGGTCGCACTCCTCCGAAACGCCTCGACCGATTTTTATGATTTTTTTGTAAATATAAGGTAGATAAGGGAATATGTCATACAGTATATTCATACCGCTAGGTGATTAGGGTGTCCTTATCCAGATTTTTTTGGCAGAACAAAGTTTGCCGAGTCAACTAGTTTATTATATTATGGTAGTCTTACCTTACCATCTTATGGTTATGTTCATTTTCATTCTTAACAGCAAAGTTATCACCAATGTTTTATCGGTCAACATAGAAGATTTTTACGCTAGCACGCTAGTATTGTGTAACTGTTTAATTAGTGTTTAATAAAGACACGTTCCCGCGGGATCCATTATTCTTTGTCATAAAACGTGCAGCAGCAGTAGTGTAGTGCTATCCTCCGCCTTGCAATTAATTCCAAGGCACGCCTCTGGTGCAGACCTCTTGCCTCACATAGAGTATAGGCAAGTCTGCTGGAATTATATGAGCGTCATATTATGTTGTGGGATAACATATTTATTATTTTGTCTTTTGCTTTGGATTTTTATATGATATAAGTTGTGTTTGCAGGCGAAATTAGACCATAATACTGTAACTGAGTAAACCATAGATCCATACACTTTATAGTTACAGAACATATATACTCAAACAAAACAAAGTTAAATAATACAATACTCGTAAAATCGATTGACAACAGAATCAAAAATTTGTGTTGGCATAATAATATGTATGGTGTAAATGAAAAAATGAAAAAAAACTGCAAACCATTGCAATAATGCAGTTGTTTCATACACTCGTAACTAATTTGTGAACGTAAGCCATAGGATGGTAGGTAGTTTAATTGAATTCTGACAATGTAAATTTACTATCAACATATCTTAGAGTGGCGCACCCCAAGGCTTAGGACTTAATGTCCAGTAGTTCCATTAAGTAGTCCCCATAGGGTTGTCACTTCAGATAACTGACCCTAAACCTAATCTATAACTAAGGATAACGTTTGAATGCAACCCTTGTGTAGTCATAAATTAAGTGAAGCGCTGATAAACTATAAGCCGTGGGTATCAGTTGTAAGCCTCGCTTAAGCAGCAAGCACGATTTTGATGGATGATCGCTAGAAATAAAAATTATAAGTGCCTCGCCTGGTACGATATGTCGGCAGTAAAACAAAGCCAATGTTAAAACTTGTGGTGGGCTGCTAATAAAGCAAGTTCCATATCCATTTCACCTGAAAAATAAGAAATCCTCTATCCCAGTCTCTTTCTTTCGTTCTCCTTTCTTTGACATCACTCTTTTTCACTCTTTTTCTCTCTATGAATGAGTTATTTATTTATCTTATTGCGTGCACTACCTACGCTTTAAAGAGACTTAAACAACTTTCAAAACACGAACCAACCCTTTACTGGGCGCCGATGGTACCTCACGCCCCGTACGGTTGCTTTTCCCTAATCAGAGATCTAACGATTCGGTTGCATTATGCCGGCTGAATTATTGCAAGTGCATGCAAATGTAGCTCGTAATCTAAATGCAAATCAGCGTTTACACGCTAATTATGATCAAGATCACCTCCCGTTTGACTCGAAAATCTGTTTGCGTTTGTTGTTCCGCTGGTTTGTTCGTGTATTGAATTTGTAAACAGTTAATGCTGGTCACGGTGTTCTGTTTTGGGCGTAATACTGGAAAACAGATGTGAAATAACGCTCAAATATTTTAATTTAATTTAATAACAGGGATTTCTTTTTCATGTACCAAGATTGCCGAGAAATGATCAGACGAGCGAGCTCATGGACAATACATCGCCTCACTTGGACAAGAGTTAAGATTCGATCGGATCCAAAAATGGGTTGAACGCTTTACACCCCAAACTTCTATAAATTATGCAGTAACTATGTTTTAAGTCTCTAAATCCAGTCTAATTAAAGAAAATAACAGTTAGGTACATAGTACAATACGACTCAGATAAACAAATCCCTTCGCTCAGACTGAGCTTTGAAGTTCAAAACATCACATTTTCCTCGTCAGCGGGGCTGAAAATTACTAAAATTATACGCGCGAGAATTCTCCCATGTTCAAAATTTCAAACACGGTACCGGAAGTCGAAATTTTAATGTTAAATGCGATACTTATTATACCTACACACGGTAAAATTATTGCATCTGCGTCGGGAGATTTGTAGCTTTGTTGATAATACATAAGTCATTTTATAAACTTAAATTTAAGTAAGTTACTTACTTATTAGGTTCATGTAATTATTTATTAGACTGCGCGCTGCGTTTATTGTTATCTGATTTTTGTTTTTAACAAGTATAAGGCATAACAATTTTATACAAGCTACGTGAACGAACTGCGCAATTTAAACTTGTCTTCTTCATTCCCAGAGTTCAATCTTATAATATAATATTATAATACTAGATAATATTATAATTATTATTATTTTCTAAGGAAAACCTGCTAGTTATTTTTTTATTCGCAGCCTAGTTACATCGTTAACAAAAATATGCTTTGTAATTTTCAACCCTATTCAACGTCAGGTAAATGTAATATTATATTAGCACATTAGCGTAAATATGCGGTTGTGTGAGTTAAATCAACGCTTTTAAATCGTAGTCATTCCGCGCCATAAAAGGATGTGTATTTCCGTCCATTTATTCAATTGCAGTCTACTGAGCCACGTTCATAACAACCGGCTAATTTGTCTAAGTCTCTTCAGAAGTCCAGGAGCATTACTTTTCTAAGGCTTCAGTTATTCGTTTCTTTGAGTCTCAATATTTTAAATTCCATGTACCGTAAAGAAAGCTCCACCCTTGTTAACCCCAGCGATCGTATGACATAAATCCGTTATAAGTAGACGGCGAAGACATAAAAATGATTTACGATAGATTTCATAGGTACGCGTTTTTAAGTTCAGTGATTTCATAATGCGCATGTATTACAAATGAAGGCTACTTCACTACACATTACAGTGGTCATATAGTGGTGCATACCATAATGTGGATAATGTTAATGGTAATCAGTTATTAGAATGTCTTATATAATGTCGATTTGGCGGTTTGGCGGTTAGTCGGTTGATCGATAGGTTAGTCGTATAATCAATTTGTAGAGACCTGCTATTCTAGAAACAAACAAACCAGCGAACACCGCCAAGGCCAAATTGGTTGACGAATCCAGTTGAGCTTGGTTGAGCCCTGGCGTTTATGTACATTTGGTTGCCAAACAAAATGTAAACGTGCCATAAACCAACTAACTATTCGTAAAAATACATAGGTACGATATAGCACGTGCGTGACACACGTCGTCCTAATGAGAGTCTGTGATCAGTCACAATGACGCTAATGTGCAGCAAAAGGGTAAAAGTAAAAAGTTACCCCAGCTCTGTCATTTTCCGATTAGTGACGACACAAATTAAGGGCTTAAACCTACGTCATTATTAGTGTAAAAACAGTATAACGTCGTCGTGATTTTTTTTATTATTAATTATATTTCAAATTGGATAATAAAAATGTCTAATCGGGTATTTATAAACTCTTTTTTGTAAAACCTAAGGCAGGGTACCTATTAAAAGGTAATCATAATTCTGCATTATTATTCACACACTTATTTTAAACTAACGCTCTGCCTGCAACCTTTCCCGCATTTTATGGGATAATCTAGACACGCGGAGCGTGTCAAGTCAATTTCTTAGCTAACAGAATTGACGAGCAGCACCGTGTGTAATATTACACGAACCATTTGGAGCCACTTTTGACCACCTCATAACTCAAAAACTATTCAACATAAACCTGTCAAATTTGGCTCATTTATTAAGACTTGCGAAATACATACGTCTTCCAAATTTCATAAACACATCTCAAACGGTTATTTAGATATTAACGTCCAAAAATCGAGAAATTTAACACTGACTGACCTATAGATCAAAACTATATCCAACTTCCAGGTGACCTAGAAAGTTAAAATTTGGCATGCAGATAGGTAGTCGGGTGAATACAAAGGAATAAATCTGAAAGTAGTAAATTTTTATCAATTTATGATAATTTTTCAAAAAATTGATTCTATTAGGAACACTTACTTAAAATGCCTGAAATTTAAGAGTAGCGATCAAAATTGATGACATCTGGTCATTATGTGGATTCCAAGGTGAATATATAACGAAACATATCAGTTTTAGTACTTTCTGAAGCTTTCAACGGGAGGAAGATGTTCAGTGTCCCAAGTGCCTGTGAGAAGTGCACAGCACATATACATTTACGTGAAGATCAGTGGTTCGTCAGGAGACGTTATTTCCAGTGTATTACGTCGTTTTATTTTTAATGTGTGGAAAATTATTTTTCTCTAATCTACAAGATTACACCACAAAATTTTGTATTATTTCCGTAATTATACCAGTTTAAAGTAATTCGAAGTATTGTTTCAAAATTTATTGTTGCACGATGTCATCGAACATAAACAACTTATCTGTACTAATAGTATAAAGAGGAAAGATTTGATTGTTTGTTTGCATTGAATAGGCTCCGAAACTACTAAACCGATTTGAAAAATTCCTTCACTGTTGGAAAGCTACACTATCCCCGGGTGACATAGGCTATATTATATTTTCAATAAATTAGGGATCCTTAATAAAACTCCAATAACGTAACCCAAGGTGTAAAAAAATAAGAAAACCAAAGCAAAGCGAGGGCGGTCACTTGTAACTAATAAGAGTATAGTCGACTTTCGTATTTATTACGATAGTATAATTGGGATTTAGTATTAATTATTATTTCAATATTTAGCGGACATCAATAGTGGAAGATCATTACTTATAAATAATGAAATAATAGGTACCGTAATTCGGACCACGGCGCACTAACTACAGATTTAGTTGAAGAGCACTATAACAGTTCATGTATTAAAATTAATCAGTAACGTTATGAATAAGTACTTACTAATAATTTCTATACAAAAAGTAATGATATCCCATCAAAAACATAAATGTAAAGTGAGAGTCAATTTCAAAAAAAAAAAAGAATTGAGATCTAAATGGGTGCCAATTTCTGTGTAGAAAAGCCTAAAATTTTAGTCACAAGAACATGTAATTCAAGCTTTACATTTGACTTGGCTAGTTTTCTTTAGTTAGCAACCAACAAACCAAATTAGAGAAGAGTGTCATAAGCCATCAACCTAACAGATTTGACGAAGCTAATTACATAGATATAATATAGCCTAGGTAGGTACGTGAAAACTAACCAAGTCAAATGTGGAGCTTGAATTACATGTTCTTGTGACTAAAATTTTAGGCTTTTCTACACAGAAATTGGCACCCATTTAGATCTCAATTCTTTTTTTTTTTTGAAATTGACTCTCACTTTACATTTATGTTTTTGATGGGATATGTAATTACCCTAAATCTTTTAGTGCTTGTATGTGCTTTGCTCCTTCGAATAAATACTTTTTCTTTCTTTCTTTCTTTCTTTTCTAGGTCATGGTCTACCTGTGTGCTAAATTTCATGAAAATCCGTTCGATAGTTTTTGCATTTTATATTTATACGAGTAACCGCCCTCGCTTTGCTTCGGTTTTCTTATTTTTTTACACCTTTGGTTACATTATTGGAGTTTTATTAAGGATCCCTAATTTTATTGAAAATATAATATAGCCTATGTCACCCGGGGATAGTGTAGCTTCCCAACAGTGAAAGAATTTTTCAAATCGGTTCAGTAGTTTCGGAGCCTATTCAATGCAAACAATCAAATCTTTCCTCTTTATAAATATTAGTATAGATTGGTAGGATTACAAAAAACGACGTGCATTACCTAGAAATGTTAGTAATAAAACCTAAGAATAAGCGATAAAAGTGAACTATAAAGTAAAGCGGTGCAGCCCTAAGCCCTGCGACGATTCTCCATGTCTATACTTACAAAGAATCAAAGGAGCAAAAATGAAACGAGAAGTGTCCTCGAACCGCTGATTACCTGCTCTTTAAAACCCTCATGGGAAGGGTGCTGGAAGTCAAAACGATACTCATATATCCTTAATTCACAATATACCTATGTGTGAAGAAAAAGTTAAATGCCTAGTATAAAAATAACCGACTTCAAAGAAATTGAAAAACATGCTTTAATACAATCGACATTATGTTATTATGTTATTCTATAATAATAATAACAAGATATATCCAAAAGACAACGCAATTGAAAATCTCCACTTTTTTAATCAATTATAGAAAGACAACGGAATTGAAAATCTCCACTTTTATCTTTTTTCTTTAATCTTTTAAATCAATTAAAGATATCACAGAAAGACCTATCACAGGTTGCTTTCAAACTGAAAAGGGAAAATAATATTAGGTACTTACGTATTTATAGGATTTTACTGATGTATTGGTATAAGTTTTAGTATTTGTATATGTTTTATTATTTTTTATCGATTTAATGAATACGATTCTAAACATCATTCTTCTCTCTTTTCTCTCTTGTTTTTTCTCTTATTTATTGGCCAGCAACGCAGTGTTGATGTCTTTGGTGTGTGATGTCCATAAACGAAACCGAGCACTTGGCATTGGGTGACATCCGTCGAGATCGTTGGCTATTCACGAAGAAACATTTTTTTATTTTCAAACCTATTACGAAGCTTAGGGGGGCGCTTAATCTAGGTAGATCTTTCACACTAATTAGTTCACTAATTGTTCTTTTGATAGTTATTGTAAATGTTCAACTTCTTGTCCATGTTCACACACTTTCGTTAACGCGTCGCGTGCGCTGCACGTACGAAGTTGCCGTCGTATTGATTCTTATAATAATAACTGATTGGTCTAGTGAACGTAGAACAGTCAATTTAACTTCACTATGTTATTAGTCAATAGCTGCATAAAATATAATCACGGTACAGGCTCATTTTCGTAGTCAATATTTGACTATCCGTAAAAATACCTAAAGAAATTACTGCTAATTGCAATAAAAATTTACAATCATTTAATTGTTACTGCAACATTAAAAAACCACAATTAAAATTGTATTCAACTTATTACATAGCATTATATTGCAAGTATATTTAAATGAATTAGGACTAATTCATTTTAAACTTCCATACAATATACTCGTATATAATTAAGGGTGGTTTCGTCCAAACTTGTGTAATAATAATCTACTATGACAATTTCCTATCGTAAAGTGACAAGTGTGTATAAAGTTACTTTCAATTCCTTATTAATGTACACTTCATTAGAATAGAAAGTTATCTGACTGTTATATGTCTATACAGAACCAAGCACTTTTCCATCGTTATAATACGGTATAACACGGTAATTGCCGCCTTGTAATACAATAGTGCTCAATTTACACCCGTCGCCTAGCGAAAAGCATGCAATAAAGGGTCTGTTGTTTTTATTGTTCACTAAACAATCTAAAATGGTGGTATTGAAATCTCAATTGGAATAAAAACGATTCTTGGCAAGTCACGCAGTGTTAACAGCTAACAGCCCTATTGAAATTAAATATTTTAATACGATTTAAAAGCTTTTTTATTTCTATATTGAAGTTGACAAGTAATTAAAGTGTTTAGTAATTAAAGAGTTACTAATTAATTACTTAAAAATAACAAAAAATATTTATGGCCACATACAAACATCAAAATTATATTACATAAGTAAATACGATACAAAAGTTAGTGCTTTGATGTCCATACGCCGATAAATCACTTACGGTGAATTGCCATGATACGTCGTTTAATAACATAAAAATAATTATAGTGTCTTATTTTTACAAATATATAATAATTTTATTTTCGTTAATTCATGTTATTATTTGAGCTATATTTATTGTGTTATTAGGAAATATCCCTCATATCTGTTTAAGCTTTTCTGTAGCTTCTGAATATTTTTATATGTTACATATATCTATTAAATAACGCATATTTTTTGTAATTGAATAGTTACAGATTTGTTTCATAAAATCTATGAAGGTGAACTAGAAAATGTAATCAGATGTGAACATAATAAATTATGTAGTAATTTCTGTAAGACTATTTTCGCATCTCACCGACCGCAGCGAGCGCCGCGGAAAATAGGATTTTCATCACTCGAATCTGTTTTGCCATCTGTGCTCGAATCCTTAGTTCGTGACACATTGCTTTATGGAGTATGCAACTTTTTCACCAACGCTAACGAAAGGAACCTAGCACTACCCCTCATGTTTCTTTATCGGCGTTAGTTGGATGGAAGAAAATGCTGTGTTAAGGTAATAAGGTCGCCTGTTGTACCTTTTAAAGTGCAATAAAGTGTTTTTATTTCATTTCAAAGGATTCCTTGTGCTTCCTATTCCAGTTTTAGTTTATTGTGAAAGTTTTCTTAACCTTGATGTATGGTTTATGTAAGAAACATTTGTGGCTGTTAGAGATTATCGTACCTTATTTATTTTCCATTGTAAGCCTTTAATTTATAATATTTTAGGTCATAAAATCGTTTATATATTTCTAGGTAATGAATTGTATGAATATATTCAAAATAATTTCTAGTGATTATACGTTACTCCAGCATTTTAATGTTTAAATTCCAGTCTGGATCTATTACGTCACGCGAAGAAAGACTGTTCATTGCAAGAAAGAGAACATTACTACGACGTTGACCAAACTACAGACCCGTATGTCCGTAGCATTATATAGGTCGTTAAAATTCAATTGTTAGTGGCCACCCCGCGGAGTCCAGAGAGACCGGGGTCTCGTAGACCCCCTATAGATGTAATAAGTCCATTGAGACTGCATAATTGCGAATCATTTGTGGGTTTTTTGTCGTTACCCGGCTCTAATACCCTCAATTTATGGAACTTTTTGAGCGTGAATGAGACAAATTGTTTCCTAGACGACGGTTACTAATATGAAAATGATCTCAAGATAATTTAGCAGATATTCTTTGAAGTTGTGATTTTCAGCTTAAAATCGCGGAATGTATTTATATGTACGCTCGGCGTTTATATTGTTTTTATTTAACTTAT
This sequence comes from Thymelicus sylvestris, assembly GCA_911387775.1. Lineage (NCBI taxonomy): Eukaryota > Metazoa > Arthropoda > Insecta > Lepidoptera > Hesperiidae > Thymelicus > Thymelicus sylvestris. The sequence continues at coordinate 14,955,489 of OU426891.1, read as the reverse complement.
GATAAGTTCAATACTTGACGACAATGTCGTGGTATGTAATGGCTCACTTCTTCTTTAGAGGCACGAGTTATTTAACTACAATATAATGACCATAATTGCCGTTCAAAAATAGTTCATCGTTATTATGTTCATTTGGCGCACAGGCGTATACTAATAATGTACTCGTAGATTCTGACTTACAAATCTGCACAATATTTTGTCAGCTGATCTGTAATCAGTATTCTGTACCTACTAAATGTAATAAAATCGATGAATAAAACCATGAAAGTAATTTAAAGTAGCTTCAGCAGGAAGGCTCCCAGATTGACAGTCATGATGCAATAAAAGGCCCCGTCGCGAGCCCCCTGCCTGCATAATAAATTTCCCTCACATTCTTATTTTATTGCCGACTGCCTAATGACCTGCAATGACTGCGCAAGCGGATTGAGTAACTGTGGGTACTTTGCAAAACTTTAACTACCCACAAAACTGTATTATGAGTAATGCAAGGGGTCTCATCTATTTTTGAGTCTACGCAAACCTCCTCTGCCCTTAGTTACGGCATGCCTAGGCACACAGATCCTAGGCATTAGGTATAATGCGATGAAGAAAAAAACATGATAATACATGGTATACATGGTATAAAGATTAGGTTGACATTTCAACCTTAACGTCAATTGACGTTAAGATCTAAACACCCTGTTGAATTCAGATCATACTCGACCACCATACACGATGGTGGTATAATACTTCAGGTACGCCTGATTAGCTGCCATCTTCCAAAATAAAATTAATTTAATGATTTATTAAACAAACATACAATTATTACTAAACGTAAGAATCGAATTTCAATCAACTGCTGAAGTTGACAAATAAGAAAAGAATACCTACCGTAATATCGTAAGAAACTGTAGACGTTACCGCCATCGCCATTCATCGCTTATTTTCGCCATCGATATAAAGATTTAGGAAGCCAATTAAGAAAAGCCATAACAATAAATTCTATTTGTATTCGTCCAGTGAATAGGTAGTTAAAGACCATCGCCATAACACTGTCCTATAAACCATCTTTACTTTCATTACAAACCTATCGATGAGTCATTCTATCCCCTATTCTTAGGTCAATGTCATACGATAGTGTACATAGTAGCTATAAGAATAATATTTAATTGGATTAGCTTAAAATTGAACTTTGTAGCTCAAGAAGTAAGGTACATATTGTATTGTTTTTAAACAGATAACTTGTGATCTTTTCGTAACACTGTAAGAATACATAATGGGGTGGACGTGGAACTATTCGCGAAAAGAGCGTAACCGTAGATTAGATTGCAGCAGAGACAGCTTTCTATCGTTTTGGTTATTTTAGTAGACAAATTATTATCAGAAATAAATTATCTTATTCACAACGCCTCACATTATTATAGGTAATCAATTAAAATAACTAACCAATATTTAATATTGTGGTGATGACAAAAACAGTGGAACTTTGTTTATTAAAATAGTTAGGCGCGAGAGTAATAATTATGAATTAACATGAGTTTCTACTAATTTTATTTGTAGTGTAAAAGTGCCACAGTGAAAAATTTTATAAAGGCAAATAATTTTGAAAACAGCATCGACAGTAACTGCTGTAAAAAGATCAACCTATGGCAATAGTCACAAATTATTCGAGCTATGTTTCTCTAACTCTTACCTACTCTGCATCAATGATAGACGTCTCTCGTGTATAGAAAAACCATTACGTGTTAATGACATTTCTTCGACATTTGATCCCGTTGGAAGTCGAAACTAAAATGCACCGGTGGTTATTTTTTGGGAAAATGCATGTGTGTGTGTGTATGTGTGTGTTTTCTGTAGGTATGTCACCACTATACAGTACACCAAAGACGTTCCCGAGTCCCACATTATTTCTGGACCTTTCGACCGAAACAAGTTGTCGTCGGTTAAAAACATGTCGGCTTTAAAATAACAGGTCACATGCCATTGAACTCGACCCCTAAGAAGTGACATAATTATCTCCGAGCGAGGATTACCGCCATACCAATTACAAGGGGTTCCGCTAATTCTCCCGTACTTAGCGCCATTAGCAGGATTATTTAACGTTTCGTGGAGAATTTGATTGTTTGTTCTGTCTCACTGATTTTTGTTCTTTTCTACTTTATATTTCGAAAGAAAAATAGGTTTTCATAGTTGTTTGTTTGTATGTAAGCTACTAGATGAAATTATACGAAAGAACAACATCAACAACAACAAAAAATGTGATGTACTTCAAATGATAGAAGTCAAAATAATGGCATAGAAAATTAGGGAATTACAATTTTTTTTTGAAAACAGTGTTAGCAATTCGAATAACAACTGCATCGACCTAAATAAATTGCAGTTTCCTCATTTTGTGATTTCTCATAGGTTGGTGCAGTGTGCATAAACGATCACATGACATCTAAATTGATGTACACCAGCACAGCTCCAGATAATAATTACCACTTGTCATCAAGCTCATCTACTTCTTAGTCAGCCGTTAAACGGAAAATCCTTTTAGAATTCGATTGAAAAATCCTTTAAGAGCTCTCGCGATGCTCGAGATATTCAACCGAAAATACGTGTCACATACCTTACAAAGGAAGTGACGCTTTCACACGGGTCACACCGCTTAGGTAGGCCGCCTTTGTGTAAGCAAATCTGGCGTTTTAAACGAATCTCGTATGGAGATCCTATCACTGTGCTGTGGGGTTCGGAGGGGATCAGTAATTGGCCTCGATGCCTGATACCGGCCGGCTGCGCTGTGATTACAACAGAATACAGTGTATTTTCTGTGAAGTTATTTTCGATGACAGCCGCTGATAATGTAAATAAATATAACGACACAATTACCAGTGACGTCACGCGAATTCAAATCAAATGTAAAGCTGATATCACAATGGTTGGTATAAAATGTCCCAAATCATATCCTTTTGCGTAGTTGTGTTTAAAAAATATTTATGGTTGCACAAAAACTAATGCGATCTTGTGTGTTGTTGGTAACTTGGACATACACAAGTAAATACAAATGAGACAACGGATCCGGCAAACTTTCGAACCACATGCACCAATACAATCATGGCGAAACTGGTACCGCGAAATTTGACAGGATGACAGATGACAGATGACATTTGATAGTGTAATATAGATGTAATTTGACAAAGTGAAATAAATGTTTTTGTTGTTCATATCTTCATCTAGTGCATTATTTATCACCGAGATAGCAACATGCTGGGGACGGCCAGTAATTGGTCGGAGCACTGGTACCACACAATATATAATTGTTACAGAAGGTTCATTTTCCTTTTGATTTTATACCATTCTAGTAACACGGGATCACTTTCCTTTTGTACGCCTATATCTTGCTGGAGGAATGTCAGGGACCCTTTAATGTGTAGAACGGCTACATAAATTTATTTATTTATTTCATACAGACAATTTTAATGTAAACATTACAGATCTTAAATCCAATGCGTTTACAACGTCTCCACGTATTGCTTTACTGTTATGTGAAAAACAGCAGGTGTTGAATGGAATATATCCAGAGTCGGATCCCATGCTGCAGAGTCAATGCTCGAATAAGCGGTGACTCCCTCATCAACATCAGTCTGCACTCCCGTACTGCGAACAGAGTATGCCGATGAACGTGGCTATACTTAGGTATGTTCAGAGAAATCAGACTTAGCACTGAAGGGGAAATTAAATTAAAGGGGAAATTAGATTGGCTGTGTCATTTTATAACTGCATACACTGTTCTAAAATCTGAGCATAGACGTATACAAACGGGTACCTACTGTTTTTACTTTTTGTAAAATTACATCAGGCATTTTACGTATTACATTTTAATTAGACGCTGTTGAATTAATTTTTAATGGATCCGAAAGCACTACCCTGCCTAATAAATAAATCGTGTCTAATATTTTTTTTGTATCTTCAGTATACAGATACAAACACCATGTCATTACAGCATTAGTATAGTATACCTATAGTTACATAGATGAAATAAATTCACATCTACTATTTCGTAAGTCCTTTTATCCTATAAGTGCCTTTGTTCTGTCGGCTAGATACTCTTTTCCAATAGATCTACGTGATTAAATGCACATGCATATCGGGATTTTCAATTCCATTCTATATTTCATCCGCAGTCCGATTATCCTCTTCAGATTTTGTTTGTATTGTTTTTGTAGTTTATTTGGACATCAATTCGCTATTTTTTGCGATATAAAACAAGCTACATGGCGATAAATGACATTTTACTTGATTTGGTGCTTGGCAGTTCCAACGCATTCTTCTATTTAAGGTCGTTGTACCTTAAAAACCTACCTAGCCTAAACTACCTAGCAGCCTAGCATCCTTCTTTTAGAATCAATCGCAATCCGTATCTAGTTTTATAAAGATCCTGCTTGCGAAGCAGTCCTTTCGAATCCCGGCCGAGGTATATTTATGTGGCAGATGAAATATTAACCCCAGGTCGTAGGATTCAGTGATGTCCTATTTGTATTGGCTCAAGAGCCAACAATATCAAAGATGATCTTGGTTATTTTTACAAGCTTTTGCCGAGTTCGTTACTACAATTTAGTACATACAAAATACATTTAATATTTATAATCACAATTAAACAAAATCTAGAAACTACAACGTATACTTCAAAAAACTTTTTAGAATTGTAGTCATTGGGCGATATAATTATTCTGTAGTATCAAAAGCAGTTATAAACTCAGTCTTTAGGGACACGATTAAGGCCTTGGATATATTCCCACAGGACGCAGTAACGATTGGGAGTGATCACTGGGGCTGTCGGTAGAATTAGTCATAGTTTTACAATTTGCTTTACTCCTGTAGTAGGACTAATTTGATTTTAATCTTGATTTTTATATCTTTAAGACCTTGTTATTTTTAAAAAACTTAAAAAAGGGGCATTACGTAAAATGGAGTGGTATAAAATACTATATAACTTATACAGTAGTTTAGAAAAAGTTTAGAAAATTCCTTGCAGTTTGATAAAAATTATGACAGAACTATAAATTTAGCTCAGAGTTCGGTTAAGTAGAAAAGAGCTGTTATTCTTGGCTAATCCGATATATCATAGTGATATCGGTAAGTCGACTTTCAGCACTGCTGAGGCGATAAACCCTTGCACGGGCAGCTTCACCGCCAATCTGGATAAAGATGACATGGCGCTTTGCTGCTCAATGGACCGATATCTTGGGGACGCACTGCAAGCGGGAGAATTAAATAATTTAGAAGACATGAGTGGATGAAGGGGTTATGACACATGTATTTTGTATGTACATAACCCCTTCATCCACTCATGTCTTCTAATATTTGTATTAGTAAGTAGTATTATTGTATGAATTAATAGTAGTATAGTGTATAGGTATACACATATACACTAACTGAGTTGCTCTATCTGAATGTGAATTATATTTCCGCTTAATATTTGAAAAACATTGCTATCACAATATTATTACAAATATTTCACTAATGAACAAAAACAGAATGTAAAATTTGCCTTTGTCAATAATAATTGTTGGACAAGATTCTAGCTCAGTTAACAATGATAACAATTTTTTTCTATCAAAACTAAGCTTATTAAAAAATAAATAAATTCTTGTACTCTGTCAGCTGATATTCAATACGAATTGATGAGTTTACAGGAGATTTTTACTATGAAATGTAGGCTTAATTATAGCTAAATGGATAAGTAGAGGTAATTTAAACACCTTGAAGGTACGAGATGATATTTAATATAGCGATGATAATGTTGATAAAATAATAATGATGACGTTACAATATGTTTAGTAGCACTCAAAACGTTTGCAGAACACAACTATTCATCATCCCAGCTACACGCTACCACAAGGACCAAACCTTTAGCCTAACGAGCAAAAACCGCTCGCTACTTAGCAGCCGAATTACCCTGATTCCGCGTGATTACAGAATGGCAACCCTATCCCAAACACTATGTCATCGTGACGTCATTAGCGGTAAGCAAAATCGCCACAGAGATGGGAACCGGTGATTTCGAGTGTCTATTATAGGTTAGTCCGGTAATTATTTTAATTATCTCCTCGTTTTATGCGACTCTCCTATATTCAAAAGAAGAGCAAAAGAGCTTTAATTCAAGTATCAGTGTCAGACTAGGTTACGATTCTAATAATATCTAAATTCTTGAAGCAAGTTTCTTGTCGATGATTGCAGATGATAGCAATCCCAAAATCGTAGAAGTTCTATCACCTATTATTATGTTTATCGTCACTTTTTCTACAAAGCATCCATAGATCTTCATGCCAGTAGGTTTAGGTAAACACCTAAACGCCTTTAGATGGAGAGAAAATTTTATGAAAGTTAGAGAAAAAATGTTATGAGCACTTCTAGAGTTTCATAGACTTCAAGTCAGTCTTATTTGTTTCAGGTGGGATTGTGGTCAAACATTTACTTATTTTGAGTAAAACAAAGATAAAATTGATTCTCTCCTTGATTCACTGGCTCAGCGTGTTAGCATATCAAATAGATTGAGGCATCGATCAGCACGAAATTAAACTCTACATAGTATCATCATCAGATTCGTCGATCTTTTGAGGTGCGGGTTGGTAAACAATCTGGGCAAATTTATGCTGGATGTGGTATCTACCAATACGTGGACACTTATGTTAGTACGTAATTATGAGGATACTTGGTACGAATTCCATCCCGCAAAAAGTTGGTGCAATGAAAATTGTTATTCCAATGTGTACCTAGTAGTTGGGGAACTTCAGATGATTGTGGGTCACCAACTAAGTCAGGTTTTTACATTGATAGTATAACCAACGAAATATGAGCACTTACGTATGCCATACTGAGTAAAGCCCGCATTCCTCTGACCGTTTCCATTCCAATGGCATTCTTTTACAAATAAAATAAATTTCGCAACGATATTGGGAGAACAATCGCCCGCATTGTATTGTCAACTGTGCGGATTATTTTTCATGAATTTTATCTCCTGGATCGATATTTTTAATGGAATATGGAGGAGATTTTAAGTCTACGTGTAGATATCACTATGTTTTATGCGAAGCGTATAAGATATATCTATCTTTTTTTTAAACAATGCTCCTTCACGGGGCTTGTTATATACGGTTGGAGAACTAGTATGTTTTTTTCTTTCTTCTCTGTTTTCTACTGATGTCTAACGATGGCAAAAACTAACCATTAGGTGCCATTTGTACTCGTTTGTCGACTATTTAGGACACTGTTTATAGCTGAAAAGGAAGCTTAGTTATCGATAAACCGTCATAAAAATTATACTTCTCACAAATAAGACCATCAATTATTATCAACTTAGACACTTTTCATCTGTTAGCGCTAGACCAGCCCTTTAAGCTGGATTTACGTAATCATCGAGCTTCACGGGCAGAGAATGGTATCAGATGGCCCCGTCGACAATAAGACAATTAGACAATGACGCCACGTGAATGGCTTCATCTGGAACCAAACGTTGTTGACATCGCTCCGTTTCTTGCACAGTGGACGTACACACCGGCGGGTGAAATGCCGGAAGTTGAACGTTCAAAACGTTGATTTATTAAGGATTTTTGCTAAGCAAATTAAACATAGATGTATGGTGAAACGGAAGCGCGATATAATAATATGTATCATGGGAAAATATAAACATGTCTTAGTTCGTATGGTATTTGACCAAGTTGAAAAATAGGGGTACACGCGTACATACCAAGGAAAATTTTAAATAAGTTCTTAATGCAAATATTGTTTTCCTGCTTGTACTGCCTGCTGTTGCTGCTGCTGCTTACGATTCGTGACAAAACCGTTACGAGATCCGATGAGAGGTTTAAGATTGTAAGTAAGGAGAAAAGTAGGTATACCCAGTGGCGTAGCGTGGGCTCCCGCCGCCCAGGGCCGCCCCCCCTCCTCCCAGTGATCTTTGCTGCCCCCATATTATTTAAAATATTTTTTTTATTAATCAATTAATGCACTTTTCTTGTTTTTTTCATAGCACAATTTACATTAAAATTTAAATAAAATTAATTTTAATGAATATTTTTTTTATTATTTAAAAATCGAGTGGCTTGCCGCCCCCTCTTCATGTGCCGCCCGGGGCCACGGCCCCCCCGGCACCCCCCACGCTACGCTACTGGGTATACCTACTAATATGTGCAAATCTCTACAATTCTAAATATACAGAAGAATTAATAGTGCTTAAATAAGTACATAATATATCTCTAACTATTGGTATTTTAATTACATACTACTAGTAGTTATAGAACTCAATATAAACAAAGAATTTATTTAAAACGCCCGTTTACAACACGTCTCAGCGACCTGCTTTCCGCTCGCAAATCTCTGTCCCGTCATTTGCACTTTTCTTAGCGGAATAACATCGCGGTGGAATGAAAAATGAAACTTCACCGCCAGCTTCAACACAATGCTTATTGTGAAGCGCTCATGTTTTGTAATAATCATAATTATTTTGCTTCATAATATTCTCCGTTAAAACTTTTACCGTCCCAGAAGCGATTGGATTTTGGCTTAATTTTTTAAATTATTTTTTTGCTTGTACAATACAATTAAGTGCAGTTATTAGGTACTTATTTTGAAGGCGCAAATATGAATACTAAAGTCATTGCAAAATTTGTAAAATACCGTACCAATTTCAGTCTAATCCTGCATCGATTGGAATTGACAAAGCAAAAACTTTGTACTACTAAGTATCCGGAAACGTGTCAATCAGTTACAAATGGCCGGATCTGAGGCATCATTATCCAACGTCAGAGGAATTGCCTTTCTTTAGGCTAGCATCCGGTGACAGAGGAAAGACACCGCAATAAGGCATGCCTTAATATACCTAAGCCTTATCGACAAATAAAAAAAATGTTTACAAAAAGGGTTTTTTGTTTCTTTAATTAATTTTCTTATTTTACACTTTTTAGTTAGGATTCATTGACTTCTTAAAATTCATGTTCAAAATTCAAAAAACTTAAAGTCGTTATAGTATATACAAAACTGTCATTTAAAATGATGAAAAGAACCTAAAAATCATAAATAATAATCAATAATTTTTTTCCATTCAGGCAATATGGCGTCTAGTTGTCCCTGTGGTGAATTTAAATTATTGTCATGTTTTTAGTGACACTCGTAAGGTTAAGACGAATCGATTGACGTAAGAATCATCAAAATCAGTCAACTCGTTTGGTCTCTATAACCCCCCTACATAGGAACACACACACATACATACATCGACTGATAAACACACTACCCTCCTTTGCGTCGGGCAGTCGGGTAAAAACAAGTTTTAAAACTGAGACGTCTCCAAATGATTACATAATTATAATCATTAATTACGCTGTAACACCGAGTATCTACGATAATATAGAACCTCTTGTTCAACCTCTTGTTCTTGTTGTACCTTTCGTACATAAAATACGTTGAAGCAATCACTGACAACTACTATGATATCTCACCATATAATACCAACTATGTTCCAAAACACTGTTTGAATGGCACACTGAATGGTAAAGGAATAGGTAAGTACTGGTATACCTCCCTTGTTCCAAAATAATCAATAAGGATTGAACAAGGGATTCATCGGAAGCTCCAAAGCGTATTCAATCGCTAGATTTGTAGTATCTACTGTACGTGGCGTGGACTGGCTGACCGTCCATCACACCGCAGCCCGCAGACGCATAAATACAATTCAGTGTCTTGGTACCGCCCCTACTCTCGTAATGTGCTGGTTATATCAAGTTATATTAATTGGAATCTATTGTTGTAGCAAGCAGCAGTTGACTGAAACGGTTGCTTCGAAATTCGCAACACGCTTCGACAACAAGAACAAAATAATTAAGTTTGTATTAAGTCATGTATTAGCATTGAAGTATAATGTCATAGAATATACATCTCGAACGAACACGTCTGTTCTATACGCTAGTAATGATACTTCAATGTGTATTAGGTACATATTAAATAGTTTACACAACTTTTCGTCTTTCGTGCACGACAAAATGTCGTACGCTTTATCTATGATAATATTTTCTAACCATTTCATTATGAAACTGTTGACATTTGACCGACACTGATTTTTCTTAGCTCCGACCACCTATGATAGAAATTATAATATATTATTGGATGCCGACATTGTCTTTTACGACCATCACAACGGGTTATGAAAGTTTAGAAAAAACGGAAAATGAAAGGGACCCTTATATAAAGTAATTTTATATCTTTTAAATGCAGAGATGTGGAAAATATTATGAAAATCACACTTGTTACTGTATAAATTCTTTACACAAATCAAAATATAAGTACATACAGTATGAGTCCATTCGATTTCTTATAATTTATAGCAACGAATTCATCGAGCCACGTCCGTTAGTAGTTTTGATAATGCAGTTTACATTGTAAGATTTGTAAGACAATAATATTTATTTTGTTGAGTCGATAGGTATTTATTTTTTTGAAGTTTATAATATGATATAAAAATATTTAGGAACCGAATTGATACTTAGTTAAATGTAATGCTTTAATATCGAGTAAAAATTGATTTCGATGGTAAGGGATATTTTCACGCTCTATGCAGCATTTGAATTACAAGACAGTGGTGAATCCTCGATAGAATTTTGTCTTATTGTAAATTTTGATGAGTTTTGAGAAAACGCGTTTTAATTAAAATCAGTATTATGATTTTATTGCTTTTTCATTAAATACTGGTCGCTGCGTTTCTCCTTTTGAATTAAAATTCGTGCCCGAATATGGCCCACGGCCAAATCCGTCTGATTGCGTAAAATCATCAAAACAATTTGTATTGGATTGAAGTTATCATGAATTTAGGTATTCAATTTAAAAGATTGGTTTGTTAAAGATTTGGTTTCTAACGTTATTTGAGCAGCGTGGTGGAGTATGTTCTAGGCCTCCTCCTCTGCCTGTGCTGAGTAGTCGGCCATTAATGGGTTGAAGCCAAAAAATGTTTTTAACTGAAGTAATTAAAAAACATTAAAACCTTCCTTGGAGAGTCAGAATCTCTGACCATCAGGACCACTCGGACTATTATGAAATGAAAACACTTCATTGCACTTAAAAAAGGTACAACAGGCGGGCTTGAGGCTAAAACAACATTTCTTCCAACCAACCAACGGCGATGAAACAAAATGAGGAACTGTGATATAGCGCTGCTTTCTCATTAAGGATATAATGACGCTTTAATAAAATAATTATAATAACCACAATCGTAGACGATAAGTCTTTTACTGACAGATTTGTCGCCAACCAGCCGCCCAGATAAGGCCTCCCGCACACCATCAATATCAATCACTAGACGCGTCACGGTACGTGTCAATACTGATAAGGATTTCAATGGACCGTAAGAAACTTTTTGTCGAAGGATGGGGTTTTGGGAAAGCCGGGTTTTAGAGGTCGGGTTTGCGAGGACTATATTGAACTATTAAGAAAAGCGGTCTCTCTTTGGGTGTGAAATATTACTGCTATAATAGAACCTGTGAAGTATCTATTTAAAAGGGTTACTCTCGTAAATAAAATAAAAAAAATCTTGTCACATTTTGTTCTTGGTTGGAATATCATTTAGTTATTACAGTCAAGTTCATGTATGTAGGTATACGTTCAAAACATTACTTAATAGAAATATTCACAAACTAATTTGGAGTAAACAATTACGTCATTAATTGTTTAAATATGGTTTGAGATTATTAAGTACTTTTCAGAGGTAATTGTGATGGGATCAATTATGAAACTGTATATTTTTACCTTGGTTGCAACACTTGCAACTCAACTAAAAATGGTCTATACGTTCAGAAGTGATACAATACTTTAAGTAATATGAGTTTATTAAAGATATATATATATCAATAAGGTTGCACTCAAAGATTTCTAAACGAAAGATAGGCCCATCGGAACATTTCACACAAATGTTATTTTTAAGCAATGTTTCACGTAACGAAAAGAGGAGTTAGGTACTTGTCTATCACATAAAAAACGTAATCCACAATGGAACCTGGAGCACCATACTATGCCACGAGCAACTGAGCAAAAAGATCATCCACATTACCCTTATAAGATCCCATAACCAATATTCGAGGAACTATAAATACCGTTATTTCATTCGCAGACGTCGCCGCAATCTATACGTTAAGCAACGCAACGTTTCCGATACACGACGATAAATAACGCACTGAGTTACTGTAAGCGTATCCGGTTACACCCACCGCGCTCGGGTAACCTACTGTTTGGGCTGGAAGAACAGAATATTCAAGGCATTTTATGTAAATAACAAAACAGACGACCTGATTGTAAGTGGTCACTTCCCATCGGACATCGAAATCGTGCTTCGATTTTAAGTGGACATCAGTAACCAAAAAAGCCATCACATACGTTGCCAGCTACAAAAGCCCCATATTATTTCTGGGCTCCGACATTGCGACCGAAACACGTAAAAAAGAGGAGACGTTTAGCTAGCTAGACGGACAAAAACCTTCGCACCCGAGAACAGCAGGGATTAGACTAAACTAAACGAATTTTTAGAAGGTTGAAATAATACTAGCGCTCTGCCTGTAGCTTTTCCCACGTTTTCCTGGATAATAAGTACCCTTCATCCTACTCCAAATCATGGTCTATCTGTGTACTAAGTTTCATGAAAATCCATTCAGTAGTTTCTGCGTGAAAGAGTAAGACACATTTTTTTATGGAACAGCCGGCAAACAAGCTGACGATCCACCTGATGGTAAGTGGCTATCGTCGCCCATCGACATCAGCAACACCAATCATCTTACAAACTTTCACATTTTGACGTGATAACGTCTATTAAAACGATGAACGCCGGGCGCACGCACGAAAAAATGTAGCGTTCCGCGAGCGGGAGAGCGGCGAAAGCGATAGAGAGGCACGACCGGCTACGATCGGCCGAAGCGCTCAATTTTATCTATAAAAGTATGCAATCATTTGATCAATGTTTTGTCATGACGTTGTTACGTTAAACTACCGTCCGTAAATCGACTTTACAGACATTATTTTTTAATATTAGTAAGAGGATGAAACCTAAGGATATTGAATAAGACATCACAATTCGTTCCGTACCTTCCAGTAGTTCTATGTCTAGGCGGTCATTAATTGCGAGACGCGGACGCCGCGGCGCCGCTGTTTCGCCAACCGTGTTCTTACACGTTGAACATAATGGCTGCCTTAAAGGCCAAGTAATGTATGCCTTGAATACTTCTTTTTTAATAGATATACCATGGACTATGGACACCAGCGACGCTAAAGGCATCATTGATGCGTTGCCGTCAAGAAAGAGAAAAGAAAAAGAAAGAAAGGAAGAACTGGCTATCAAGCTTAGCGTGCCAAAGGTAAAAAAAATGTTTTATTATTTTTAACTAGTTTTTGCCCACGGATTCACCAGTGGTAGATTTTAATTAATTAATTTAGATTTATAGAACCATATTAGATGATGCGCGTGGATATCGATTTTTTACAAATCCTGCGGGAACCCTGAACTTTTCCAGGATAAAAAGTATCTCCATTCCATTTTTCAGCCAAATCGGTGAAGGAGTTCTGGCATGATTGAGGACGTGAGGTGAGGAACACACCAATTGAAATCATACTTGACAGCTGCTGCCTACCTAGCTTAGTATAGAAATCAAAATTAAAATATGATTTCATTGCGTAATAAACACTTTTCGTTTTATATAAATTAATGAAATCTTGACAAATAATATTCATGAATGTGTCTTTGACAACCCTACCATCTACCTACTTAAAGATAATGGTTGAACCACAAATCTTCGCTTGAAAAGGAAATAAATGGAAGAGTTTACACGCAAAATATACGATATCTACACGGATAGGAAACCATTTCTGAAAGCATGCCAAATGTCTGTATGTATTGGGACGGCAAAGTTAAGTTTGTTCTCAATTAAATGATTTATTTCGTAAGAGCAAATAAATGTTCAGTTCTACAAGTTCGCATTTGGCCGGCATTTTTTTTTTGTGTTAAACATTTATTTTCTTAAAAGATGTCCCAACGTACTAAGCTCCTACAAAACTCAAAATCATACCTATTATTTCATGTACGCATCACGTCAACAGCAAACAATATGTGGTATAAGGTATTATTAGTTATGTATCACAAATTAATTAGAACGAAACAAGGGTTAAGGCGAGAGACCGCAATTAGTGGGTGACTAATGACTTGGAACTAAAGTTTCTGGTCGCTGTGGGCAATTACTGGCCGCCATGGCCCGTTTGCTCCTTTCTAAAGTTTCTTTATCCGTCCGTTTGATTCTTAAAACAAACTTTTAGTAATTATTGTAACATGTCCATTTTCAATGTTATCTTAATATATATAAATTACGTGTCACGTTGTTTGTCCGCGATGGACTCCTAAACTAATTAACCGATTTTAATCAAATTTGCACACCGTGTGCAGTTTGATCCAACTTGAAAGATAGGATAGCTTACATCTCGAAATAAAAAAAAAACTTGGCAGGACGAAGTCTGTCCGGGCAGCTAGTATGTACATATAATCTACCATTCTACCCTTGTAAATCTACAGCAGTAGATACCTTTAAAGAAATAAAGAGAGATCGCTTCGTTCGTAAACAGTTGGTTACCACATAAATCGTACTGGTAAAAGCTAGGAACAGAACGTACGTCAAAATAGTCAAAACTTTCTCGTGAACAATACTGTGTTCTCTTTTTATTTTTGCAAACACGTTGTGTTTAACTTTTGGTAAATGACACGAATTTATACAACATTGTACTGTTTTTACTTAAGTTTTATGAATTCGAATAGAACATAACGGGTCTGAATCTACACATTGTTTATTTCAAAATCGTAGCTCTAGCCCTGGGTAACATTAAATAATATTTTTTTTGGAAATTTCGCCTGTCTGTTTGGCTCTATTTGGAATTATACATATAAGTTTTGTAAGAGATCCCAAAGCAAAGCGATTTGAAGTTTAATAAAATTCTATTTCACAAAATAATCTTCAGTTCCGACAGCTAAAATTTCAGATCGAACTAACTTCACCCATTATTACTAACCTAAAATTTTCACAAGAAGGCTTATAATAACAATTCTTGGGATTATAAGTCCGTATTGAACTTAGCAAATTCGAGGGAGGCCTTACACACAAACTTCTTGTATAACACGTCGAAACTTAAAAGTATAGGACGCGTTCGAACCCTCTAGCCCTGGGACTGGGATGTTTCAATTAGACCCCGCAGTTATCTTCCCGACATCTGCAAGGGTCGACACGACTGGGATCTTTCATCTGATATTATTATCTTGTCTATTTCTATTTGCTAATAAATAAGTTAGGTACGTGTTTTGATTGCACTCGCCATCTTACCCGCTGAGGGGTTTGAGTTCTGTTCCTGGGTTGTTACTCGTATTTGGACATTAATTTGTATTTCTTGTTGTTATGATATTTTATCTGTGGAAAGATTGCTGTTATTATTTATGCAGTAGTAAGGCTTGAAAACATAACATGCAATAATCAATATCTCAAGTATCTTAAAAGAGTGTCAAAGAGTCAATTTAAAAAAGATTTTCCGCTTACTTCTAGGGTGTTAAAATGCCAATAACTGATTGAAGTCTTTATTTTATGCATATGGAAAATAAACGCTATAGATTTCATAATAATTAAACATTATTTTAGGTGTGGGGACCTACTGAGGCATAACATACCTATATGTATTTATGTAATCCGATGTTCCAAAATTATCATATGCCATTTTATTAACATTCAAAACGCCCACGCTAAAAGCATCATCACAGCCGCATGATACAATCAAAAAGTAGCAGGAATTTTTGCTTTGACATGCGGAATTTCTGCTTAAAACAGGCTTCAGCGTATCAACTCGCGCTCAAAAGCGAAAGTTTTAGAAATTATCCCAGCAACGCTATTTAAAATCCGTTGTCGTTATTTGAACAAAATGTCGCCTAACTCGGATGGAAATAAATAACATTCTTTTTGTTTAAACGAGTGCAAGTAATTCGAAGTATGCTACATAAAATCTATTAAATTTGTATCATGAATAACTAATTTGTAGTGGCCCTTTTTGTTGTGCTCAACACGGCTGAAAGGAGAGAGGAAAGAGAGAGCTTAGCCCAGCAGTGGGACAGTAATGGACCTTCTCACTTCAGTAATATTGTCGTTCAAATGTGAATCCTGCCATGGACATTATAAAAGACACAGTGGGTTATTATATCTTACGGTTCAAACTACTGAGCTGACACCGCAGTCTCTAACTCAACTGGATACGTGAGGAATGCGAGTTATTCGGTCGGCCACTTGAGCAACTCCTTGCAACTCGCTAATTACTGCGCCAAATATTTACTTTGGCGGGCTTCTCTGCTCTGCAACAGGCTAAGGTGCACCCATAGTCATAACCGGAGCGCTTAGCGGGAATGTAACGTTATTTATTGGCTATGGTTAAATAATAAGGTTTTTGTACATTTGCCTCACAACGCACAAGCGTGTGGGTGTGCTCTACTCTCTATTTTATTTTTTACTAGACGTGGCGTTACGTGGAGTAAGAGTGTCACTATCAATACTCCCGGGAGAATAAAGTGAGAGATAAAATCTACCCTGTTTCCATAGACAAAGACTATCCATGCTAAGTTTCGTACAATGAGCGCGTGATGGAAAGACGAACATCCAAATATCTTCACATTTTCAACATTTATAAATATTAGTAGCATAGGATAGGAAAACAACACATTTAAATATAGAAGGCAACATTTAAAAAGTTGGAAATCTCTCTTCCCACCACTATGGTATTGGCTTTGATGGAGCACATTCCCTCTTAAGTCAAGAGTTAGGACAGTCCGACAGCAGAGGAGATTAAGCGAGATAAGATGAATGCGATGACACGCCAGCTCGGCAGCCAGCTGATTGAAGAGCTCCACTGCAAGCGAGGGTTAGCTTTGGATATTCATTAGTGGCTTATAGCAAGATTCGTGTTATAGTGCAAATTTAATTATTAAAAAAAATACCAACGTATTTATCAGCGTAAGCTTTGCTTTAACCTGGAATTAGAAAAGAGAAGAACCGTCAAATTGACTTTATTAAAACATAAAGGTGCGCGTGCAATTTGAAATGAATTCCTTTATTTTCCAATTAAACTACAAGTACATATAAATTTTTAGAACATCGTGTGTCGCTACGATTAAAGATTGTATAAATAGTATCTAATTATAATGTGTGTGCTATTAGTTGAATGACGATAATTTTAATTTCTTAACTATTTAATTAATTTAAGCGATAATAGTTATATTTCACCGCCTGCAATAGAAAACCTTGGTAAACCAGTAATGACACCCTTTTAGCAACTAACTTTAGTTGCAGAATAGGTTAAACTTTAATGAGTTTAGGATGGCTTCTTAATCCGTGCTTCAAAAATTCTTCGCTCAGACTTATGTGCTTTTCATCTTGCATAATTTTCCTATTCAACTGATATATAAAGTTTTATCCACACCAATAAAAAAATTCAAAATGAACAGTTCAGGAGCGCTGCGCTGGTCCTGAAAAATTATTGTATTTAGTACTAACTGGGTAATAATAACTACCGGATACACACACTTTGCCATTGTGGTAGGCAAAAATTAAATAAATAAAGTAAATAATTTGTTGACTCGTTAAAATATGAATTCATTCCAATTGGTTAATAAATCAGAAGTAACATAGATACACGGTTAAAAATAAATAGATACACCGTGGATAACATACAGACTGTATAATACACGTTCAAACATACCGACAATATTTCCATCCTGCAACATTATTCCTGAGTTATTTACCTTTCAATGCAAAGGATGTCGATACAAACGCATATTTATTTATTGTGAAGATTCCATTACGTGCCATAATGAGACTACATCGATACTGTTAAAGTATTCACGGGAACGTGGCGATAACAGACTAGAATTTCTAGTCAATACGACTTTGGATTTAATTCCCGGGGAATAGAGTGTAATTTCTAATGGATAATTTTAGTTCTTTGAGTCATAGAAGTACCACAGTATAAAGAATTACCATATTCGTTTGATGTATGAAGAAACAATGTCATATAGATATCACTTTATTTTCATTGAGTTATATTGTCATGTGATTACAAATCTATATGTTACAGACGATCTTATCGGAAAATATTGGCAATCTCTTTCAGACACCTAGATAAATATTGAAAAAGTTTTTAAGAGTAAAAAGGGGCGGGGCCAAAGAGGGGTGGGTACAACGTTCTTTGTTGATGTAACTGCCTATGAAATAAGTAAAACAACGTAAGTATGTACCTATAAAGGATATAGGTACGCCTACTAATAATAATATTTATATGTATATTGTAAAAACTACTAGAAATATTAGAAAACATTATACAATATAATGATATCACAAAATATATAACAGACCAATCCTCGTCTTACCTGATTGCTGTTAGAGTTTCGGGAACGTTCCCAACCCGCTTCCCTGCATTGTGTCCAGTCTAGATACCTACCCGTTGGTAGACTGCAGTAGTATTTTAGGCTGTGTATGAGTGATATGAGACGCAATCTAGGGACGAGCTTTGATGCATTCCTTATGCTCGAGAAAGCTTCAGTTGCACGCTTTCAGCTTCACTTAGAGCCAAGTACTGGCGCCTCATGATTGCTCCTTGAAAAACTATGGTGGCTTTAAAATATGCGATAATGATTTGAGGATTGTCATTTAAAATCAAAGCTGTTTATTGCTGGATTTATACAGTGGAGTCAAATATTTTTTCTGTGACACATCATGGGATTTTTCAGGTCACTTTTCACTACTACAGTGTAGATTTCTCAGGGTGAGATCCCTGCTTAGGGATTAGCCCTCGTGGCCAGGCCGTTAGGCTTTGACTTTTCTCAGACAACAGTCTAATGTAAGGTACATACTACCTACTTAATATTAGGAATTTAATATAATAATGTTGTTAACACCTATAAATTAAGAAGTCATACAAAACGGCTAACGTTACGGTTGTTATAGAACTATATTAATTTTTGTTCAGATAATTTTAAGTGTGAGCAAAGCCTAAGTACGCCTTTACAGATCTCACTCACTATCTCTTATTTAAAATATATGTTGAACAAAGACAAAAACATCGAAATCACAATAACAGATACGCGAACAGTAAATCCACGTCCCCTGAGAGCATCCATCATGTGTCTTAATTGAGTAATGGCGGTATATGGTACTGATTGATCGGCGCTAAAGATGACGTATTGCGCGTACCTACCACGGTATTGAGTGGTCTTTGGAGATGACAGACTGGAGAATTGAGCTTTGGCGCCCAAATTTTACTATTAAAGTATATTGGAATAGTGCGGGCGTTTGTGTGTTTTCGTCGGTGTGTAGGTGAGCTTCGATAGTGTTGCTATAACACAGTTGATAATCTTTTGTGTGTGTGTTTTTCATTATGTGGGTGAGCGGTGATAGCGGTAATAATATCGATGGACACGATACTGATAAGTCTCAATCCATATTCAAAAAAAAATCTTTAACTTCTCGGAATTTTGGCAGTAATCTTTGTACGTCATTTGTTGCGTCTGCCTCCGCGTGATGTTTAGGACATTATTTGAAAAATTAACGTGAAATATCCCAGTCAAAGCCATAGTTTCGAAATGGAATCCATGGGAACTTCACAAACCAAAATTTATTTGTAAAAAATAATCCAAGTCATTAAACGCGGGTTGTCAAAAGAACGAATCTTTTTTTCCACAATCATAATAAAATAATCACAACAATTTTATTTATCTGTGAGCAGTGCCCCCTCCCCCCCGGACGTGACATTGTCAAATTGAGCCAATTGGCACACCTCTCCGGATGCTCAGTTTGATCAAATATTTGCTGCTTTGAGAATTTCACATTTGTAACAATTGTGTAACGACCCAACTTTTGCCGTAGATGTCCTTCCGTCTTAAATTTTGAGGCATTAATTGTTAGCAGCAGTCATTAGTGATGTAGAGTAAGTACTAAGTAGGATATTTGCAATAATCTAGTTTAATATTTGCATTAAATAAAGAACAGATTGACTGAAGATTTCCTTCATTAATAAATGGTCCATTCATCAGCCTTTGGAGGTACACTGCTGGACATAGGCCTAACTAACAAGGACTAACAAGCGCCACTCTGACCGGTCCGGAGCCTTCTGAATCCAGCGGATACCCAGTGTCTTCTTCAGCTCGTCTTCTTCTCCACCTACTCGGGGGACGTCCTATACTCTTTTTACCGAGAAACGGAAACGGAACAAACAGTTAACAACAACTTATTATTCTGTAATTTAAACGACCTTAAACATAAAGTTTAAATGATAGTGACATAATAATCATGGGTACCGTAAAAATCTCCGCAATACTTCGTGACGCAATCGCTTTAAAATAAAACAGTCCATTCTTTTCGAGAAATAAAATAACAGATTTTAAAGTGATCTTAAAGTTTTTATTGCTTGCAATCCGGACGTATGAAGTTGTTGCCGATGTCGGGAATTTTATAGCAGCTTCAATTCAAATAAGACGTATCTGTTTTATTTTCAGTTTTGCTACAACGGCTATTATTTTGAACGAACAAAATTCTGAGAGAGTTTCACTATATCAATGATTTAATTTGTCTACATTAAATATTAATTGATTTCGCAATTGTTTTGTTCATTTTGCAATCTGTGCGAAAAAAAATACGTGTTCTAAGCAATATTTCTTAAAAATCTTTCTCATATTTAAGTCTTAAAAACTAACCAAACATATCCTTCTTTTTCCAGTCCGTTTAAACTTTTCTTCTATTTGTAAAACTTAACAATTAAATGAACTTTGTAGCGAAGACAACGTTAAACGAAACGTATTTCTATATCGCTCTCCGTGGCTGGAAGCGAATTTAATTATCAGGTCTGATACTTTTAGTATTCAAGATAGACTGTGAACTATCTTAATTTCCTTTTATCTTTAGATTTACGCGAGTCTGAAGAGCACTGCATTGTTATCCGCCAGTGGAAGTTAAACTTTCGCCGAGATTAACTGGCGTCGGCAAATACGGGTTTAGGATGCTGCCGTTATTTACAATATCTCCAATCTTTTTAATTATTGGACAGCTTGGGACATAAAAAGTAGATAATCAAGCCTGAGTTAGTCTGTTTTAGAATCAGAGCAGGTTTCAGGAATTTACCGTTGATACATCGTTATTCAAGTAGGTAATATTCGTTTTAATCCCAAATTTTTCTGCTCAGTCATTTTGGAAACAATGGGACTAGTTAATCGTTAATTATTTTATATCTTTTAAACTTATACTGATGTGTTTTTGATGCATTGAAAAATTTCAAATTTATTGGAAGAGAATCTACTGTAACCGCCGCGGCGCGAAAATTGAAGGCATCTCCAAAGAGACTGATACCTCAAACTAGCAAAAGCTATAGACAACTATAAAACTATTGGTAGTTTATGAAGAAAATATGATTGCGTCGATGTTAAACTGCCGCTCTCAATTCCATTTGTTTCCGCACAAGCGTCGTATCAATTTGCAGGCCCGTCCCGCCTCATCAACGCTCGAACGATCCACTAACGGGTTTGCAAATCACATTACATGCTGGTTTATATTTTATTTTGTTTCGCTGTTTTACACAACGACATAATTCATATAAAATGTTATAATTTTAATAATAACAATATTAACAATTTAAAAAGCAATTTAATGTCTAAAACTGAGTCTCCAATCCGAGATGCCTTGACAGCAAAACCAATCGACGGAGGGCCTCGCGTTAATGTGTTTTTGTCTTTGTGTGTTATACATGGCACCCACGAGTCCCACGACACAGGAAATCCTTATTTGGGGCTATGAGTGTGTAGCTTTGAGTGTGTAGCCAAGATGCTGGTGAACAAGTGGGTTTTAGACGCCTATAAAAATTACTCGTACTTTATAGATTAAGCAGCACTGCGACTTGCGCTTTCACTTATTGTTATACAATAACCAGGAAACCAATTATTATAATAAAGGCTCTGCTATATTTACGCCATTTGTCACACATTTTGAAGTATTCTCCAGTGCGTACTATAAAACACTCGCACACTAATTGTTATCCGGTTAAATTACACCAGTTGCTAAGGCTTTTTACACGAAGACAAAGAAAAACTGAGTAATATTAGGGTGAATATCAGAAACGTGCATTTTTTTTCAACTTTGGTGGCGAAATTTTCTCTTCAGTTTTCGTGAAAAATGAGGACCTGGTATAAGAATAGAAAGTCTAAGCTATAAGAACCTTCAAGAGGTCTGAGAATATCTCGATAACTTTTTGAGATATTTAAGTTCAAAGTTTAGTGTGGCCACCAGAATTGATAATCGCCCACCAAAATCGAAATTACCCACCAAAATTGAAAATCAGTGACACCAAAATTGGATTTTTCTGTCACAAAAGCTCTAAAATCAATAAAATAAAGCTCAAAGTGGCTAATATCACGAATTCTCGGGAATTATCAATAACTTTCATCGTTTTATAAAACTCTATTGTTAAAAAAATATAGATATTATTATTTAAAATCTATCAATCCATCAGCCCTTGGTGGACACAGGCCTCCCCTAACTTGCGCCACTCTGACCAGTCCTGTGCCTTCTGAATCCAGAGGATGCCTGCTGTCTTCTTTAGGTCGTCAGTCCACCTGGTTGGGGAGCTTCCAATGCGCCTTTTTCCAAGACGTGGGCGCCATTCGAGGACCTCTTCCCAATGGTCATCGGTCTTTCGAATTATGTGGCTAGCCCTTTGCCACTTCAGCCGGCGTACTCGATGAGCTATGTCGATTATTCTTGTTCATCTACGTCATTTCTGATTTGATCACGTACAGAAATACCGAGCTTAGCCCTCTCCATCCGCTTTTTCTCTCTCTGTCCGCTTTGTGACTTTGAGTATATGAATAAGGCCAATAATAATAAAGCACGACGTCTCGGAGCCGTATGTCATCACTGGCAACACACACTGCTTGAACACGTTCAACTTCAGGCACTGAGATAGTGTTTTGGACGACAAGATATGACGCAGTTTCCCGAACGCAGCCCATTCGAGTTGAATTCTACGAGTCTTATTTCTCGAAGTTGGACGTAGGTACATGATATGGACATTGGACATGATTTTCGTCTTGTCCATGTTCATTTTAAGACACACCGATTGTGGCGCTGTTCAAGTCCCCTATAATTTTACCAAGTTCCTCAAGGGATCTTGCCAGATAGACTATATCATCGGCATATCGCAAGTGTCTGATGTCACTATTGACCACGATGATACCACGTTGTTTTCATTCCATCAGCTTGAACACGTCTTCTAACGCAGCAGTGAACAGTTAAGGAGATATGACGTTCCCTTGCCTAACACCTCTCTGCAGTTGTATAGGGTTCGTAGCTATGTCGTATACACTGACGGAAATGGTACCTGATGATTACAAACACTTCAACACCTCGATATGAGAATTAAGTACCGATACCGATAGAATCAAAGGCTTTCTCATAGTATACATAAGCAACACATAACAACAGATTATACTCCTTGGTCTTTTGTATAATCTGCCTCAGTATGTCTATGGTTCTGTAGCCTTTCGGAATCCTGCTTGTTCGGGAGGCTGGAAGTCGTCAAACCTGCCTCGCAAACGGCTTACAAACGTGGTTCAGAAATGCAATGGGCCTTTATAGTTCTTCAAAAGGGCTTTTTCGCCCTTCTTGAAGAACAGAGTCACCACAGTTCTGCTGCACGCTTCCGGGGCAGTTCCAGTATTGATGACGGAAACGAACAGCTATTGGAGCGTCATTAGTAGAGGTTTCCCATCAGCTGTTAGAAGCTATTGTGAATCCGTCATTTTCCGGAGCCTTGTTCTTTTTAAGCTGTTTGAGAGCCTCTCTTATCTTATACAGGCGGCGTCCAGGGTATCCTGTGTGTAGTGTCGGGTCAGTTTAGCTTGATTGTTATTGTCCTCGCAGGCAGCTGGAGCTTGAGAGGAGGCATACGACCATCTCTCAGAACTTCAGATTTCGACGAAAACATGGTGCTGGACTCGGTCTTCAACCTCGTAAGCTGACTTTGCCCAATAGACAGATCCCTGGCGAACACTTTGAAGCTCTAGTTTCGCTGAAGTGGCTCGTTTTAAATTTTGGTCACGCATAAACGCCACCAAATCCACCAAAATTGAGCCACCAAACTCGGATCCTGCATAAAAAAAATCTTTAAAAATAGGGATCTTAAGATACAATTAAATTTATATAACTGTTTTATGCGTAATCCAAATCACTACCTATATTGTGTAGCTTACTATAAAAGCACTTTAAAATAAACAGCAAATCGATCCACCAAAAATTTAACAATTCTTGTCCCCCTGTGCCACCCAAGCTGGTACTTTTGTTTTGGCGGGAAGTCATAGCTCTAATCACATACCCGTTACACTCAAACGTTACCAGACAACTATGCCCTGCGAAATAATAAAACTTAAATGATCGCATACGCAAGAAAGTTCATGTTTTAGTAAGTTGAACAAGTGCACCCAAGATTTTGGTTTTTTCTTGGACAAACTTTGATCGAGTATCCTGTGATGCTACATAACATTTTATAATAAGGATTAGTTATTTTTAGATAGTGTGTCTTATGTGTATACTAACGAAATTGTATATTTTTTATTTTAAATTCAATTGTCACTGTGGTGAATGAAATTATATCAAAAAATGGAGCTGGGACATACCACCAAACTTGAATTTTAAGGCATTTTTTTTACCCTGATTTTTTATATACACATATATTTAAAAAAACAATGTGGCCCCAATTAAAAGAAGTTACGTAGTTTACTATATAAAAAAATCAGAAACATTCTATCATTTTACACCTCGATTCTCAACGTGGACACGTAAAATTTGCCGATTTGATATTCACCCATTAAATCATAATTTCTTCATCAAGATCCCTTTATATTTACAATCTGTGTGTTAAACGTAAGAAATAATATATTTTCATAATTTTATAGATATTCATTTGTCAATGCTCTTCTACATTTTTTTTATTCCACCACTTCGAAAAGTGCCTTGCTCAACTTGCTCTTCTCCTAAAATCGTAAAAAGCACTTTAAGTGTAACTAAGTGTGCACTTAAGTTGTATTTTTATGGTACCTATAGTTGTAATTGGAAGTCAATTTAATGAAATAAAACTTTAAACGCGAACTGATTTGCACGCACAACACGAATTCGAAGTAAGTTAAACATCTTTAATCTTCAGTTCAGTAATGTTAAATGAAACTCACTCGCTATATAATTAGACTTAATATGAGTTAATCGTTTCGGTAATTCGTTTACCGGATTGAGATAAGCACTTTGATCTTGGATTTGAGTTAGTCGACTCGGAGAAATCGCTCTTCTCAAGGAATTTAATTATTTGAGGAAAACGAGAAAAAGTATCTGGGTGGGTCTAATCGGATGTAGACGACAAAATCGAGCGGGAACTTAAGCGAACTCGATACTCATTTAATTTTTCAGCCGTCTTCAAAAAAGGAGAGTACATATGGTACTTATGACTTGTATTTTTATGTTTGATTATCTGAGAATTATTCACTGGTTCCACTTTTACCAAAATTCAGAACAGATGAGTCCAAGAGGAAATGGGAATGATTATAATAAATGATGCCTTATCCGACCCAAATTATTTTGTTCAAAAACATTTTTAAAGTTTTACCATTAGAACTGCAGTACCTGTATTATGATCAAATTATAACATACTATGCTTTAAAATTCCACTAATAAAAAAAATTAAATGTCCAATAATAATATGAGATTCATTTTTAAACGCTGAATCTAATAACAGACAGTGTAAGGAGAAGGTACGTTCGGAAATAAACTATTATCTAAAGCCCACAACCCAGTAATTGCGGGGAACATTTAGCTGTAGGGTAATACCGTATGTAATAATTTTCAAGCTCTGCGAACTTCGTGTTCATTCGAAATGCAATTATATAATTTCAACTTTAATTAAATATGTATCTAGTGCAGGTATGGAATATTATTTGCTTATACAAACATAGAACTACCGTTAACCGTTAATCTACCTTGAAGCAATCTGTTTGACAAAACAACCTTTCTGGAAGAGAAGGAATGTTCAAGAAAAATACTTTTGAACTCACACTTTCAAATAACAAAATCCCAAAAAAAAAAATTGAAAGATTACCTTTTGTAATAAAACACAAAGTTGTTACTAATTTACGTCAAAACAAAATGGATAAGTAAACACAGCAAATAAAGCAACATTTAATAATATAATTAACATTTTTTTTTACAAAATCTTAATTATAATATTCTTAAACTAGCTGTTCCCCGCGGCTTCGCCCACGGTAAAGATCGATTTTTACAAATCCCGCGGGATCCCTGAACTTTTCCAGGATAAAAAGTAGCCTATGTTTTAATCCAGGATATAAGCTATCTCTATTCCAAATTTCAGCCAAATCGGTAAAGTAGTTTTTGCGTGAAAGCGTAACAAACAAACTTACATTCACATTTATAATTTTAGTATGATTACTCTACAATACCAGGAGAACATCAACTAAAAGTATATACGAAAATAGCTACGTGGCAGTCGTTTTACTAACTCGTGCAAAATGTACTTAGTAGCGCTTCGTAGCACTCTGCTACGAGCTACGTGCTTCGTAGAGGAAAGATATAAAATGGACAAAAATCCCTTAAGAATGTACAAGTTTGTCTTCAATTTACATTATACTTACTAAACATAATACTATCAAGAAATGTACGTACTTAATATGTTTTAATTTTTGTTTTCATAATTATTTACTCGCCGGCTAGCATTCTACAATCAATTGTTAAATTATGTTCATCTGTACGGAGCAACTTGTTCGCAAATTAGTGACGGCATTAGTGACGTTCTTATTATGCAAATAAGTAAATCAGGCCTCCTGCTTGTAATTGAATACCACCGATCATGGACGTCCCTAGCATAAAGTACCATAAAGTTGATAGAAGAAATAAGAAACAATTTCTTTTATTTTTGGCTCTTCCACACTGTATCCAAAAAAAAATATTTTTCAGGCTTATACCAAAACAACGTTACATAGAACTTAAGCTTCATTCACCTATAACGCTGCAAATACGAGTATGAATAGATTTTTACATACAGTATTATATTGTATAGTAAAAATGACCGTAGAAATCCGCCCAGTGTACCCGATTGTACGATATCAGTGAAAAAATCTGTGAAAATGATCCCATTTTAACTAAAAAATGTGTAAGCCAGTGAAAAATGAATACATCGCAAACAGCCTCCCGCACCCCGCGGTATTGTCACACGCGGTGGAGAAATGACAGTTGACACAGATTAACTTGCAGAAGGTCAAGAACATACTAACAAAAATACAGCCATGAAACTTAAGTAATAGAATTATAGTTACTAAAAGGATGCTAATAATCTAAATTTTACTAACAAAAAATAACCGACTTCAAAGTCTCAAAAACTACTTGTCAGATCTCGTTCAAATATGTGGGACTACATGACAAGCACCTGCTTTCGATTAAAAAAGAATCATTGAAATGGGTTGGCGTGATACTGAGTTATTCGTCAATTTGTTGCGCACATCTTAACGCAAATTGACGACTTATGTGGTTTTCTCATGGATGCCATTGTCAGATCTCAATAAAATTTATGTGGGACCACATGACAGCCACCAGCTTTTGATTAAAAAAAGAATCATCAAAATCGGTTCGCTCAGTCCAAAGTTCTGAGGTAACAAACATAAAAAAAATACAGTCGAATTGAGAACCTCCTCCATTTTTTGAAGTCGGTTAAAAATATAAAGAATAAACATGTATAAAATATAAAATTATAAATACACTAATCCACAAACTCTACATTTTTAGGCTTTCACATAGTAATTTAATTCATGAATAGACGTGTTATTTATCATTAAAACATCATTGCCTACCTACCTACTACTAACGCCATCTGTTAAAGACTATTACTTACTAAACTCTGCTTTTCACTGGCGTAATGAGATTCTAGTAAGTACTTATATGTATAAAATTGCTCAGGTTGTGTTCATTGCCTGTTCGGCATTGTACGGCCGTAAGCTAATCTTTGCTCCGAAGCGGATATGTCGGAAATATTTCAAAAGATCGCTTTTTCCCGCTTGTTGATTGTATGCATCCAAGTGAAAGAGTGTTTTTGTAAAGAACTGCTCAACAAATGTATGCTCGCTGACACGGAGAAAAAAAGATATATTACGCATATTGTTAGAGAAATTCGTTGTATTGTTGTTTTGGTTAAAATATACCACAATAAGAGTTACATGTTATATGTATATCTTAATATATATAAATTACGTATCACGTTGTTTGTCCGCGATGGACTCCTAAATTACTTAACCGATTTTATTCAAATTTACACACCGTGTGCAGTTTGATCCAACTTGAAAGATAGGATACCTTACATCTCAAAATAAAAAAAAACTTTTGACAGAACGAAGTCTGTCCGGTCAGCTAGTGTATTTTTATATTAGATCAGCAAACTGTTGTGATAATCACAATATGCATGAGTGACGCCACCATCGCCATTTATTCTGGCCAACTCTGGCTAAATGGCTTCTTTGCTTGTTTATAAGTTATTTACGTTAAGCTGATGGTAGGGCCCCTCGAGGGTTTATATTGGTAATTACCATTATTACTATTATTATTTCTCCATGGGGTTCGCCTGGATAGCTACTACCCTTGAGCAGGAGTCAGCCACCAAATGACTCGTCGTGTTCCGGCTGGGGGCTTGAGAGCCAGTTCTTTCTTTATTTTACTTCTCTCTTTCTTGGCCGGGAATCGGTGATGCCTTTGGTGTTGCTAATGTCCATAGGCGACGATAGCCACTTACCATCATATGGATCGTCAGCTCGTTTGCCGGCTATTTCCATAAAAAAAAGATCTAAGTAAGCTGGCAAGTAAACTGAACTTCCCAAGATCACTAGCGCTCTACCCACAGGTTTTCCAGCGTTATCCGGAACAAGTAATAATAAGTACTCTATGTCTATGCCACATCATGGTCTCCTGTGGGTTTTCATGAATTTTTTTCAGTAGCTTATGCGTGAAAGAGCAAGGAACGTCAATATTTTTTATACCTACACACACACACACATACAAGCCTTCATATTTATAAAACCTATTAGTAGGAATAAAGATAGTCTATGGACATCTATAGTTTCAAAAGCACCAACGAACGAAGGCCAGCCAAAGGGACCAGTCGTCATTATCTCGTACATAAAGGAGGTTGGTTGAACTTAAGAATGAATGAAGCTTACACCCTATGTCCTTTCATCGTCGTGAATAGAATTCCTTCAAGCCACCTTGTTTTTCCAACGCTTACATTAGGCTTTCACAGAAATAGCAACAATATATCTATGGCTCACCACTAATAAGCTATTCCTTTTATTCCTCCTCTTTCTTGCAGTTTGTGTCTTCTCATAACGCAAGGTTTAAAATTATTACTTTCATAATAAGAATATAACAGTTTTTATATAGCATAATTGACATATTTTTATTTTCTAGCGATACCCAAACAAATTTCATTTTATATCGTGTGATTTGTCGACATGTCGTCGCACGAAGCAAGGCAGTGCAAATAGTTCTTTCCGTAGAGTATTGTACACAACGGAATGCTTGCGTCTGACATTATGTTCGCTGCATGGGCTTTAATATAGAACTGTTGTCAACTGCACATCTGAATTACAACTGTGCACTAAATAGTATTTCTTGAAAGTTTTTGTACTTGTACGAAATTTTAATCTTTCTCAGTTTTAGGTTCCAAATAAAAATACAACAAACGAGTAACAATTATTAACACAGAAACGAATTAAGCATATTATTATAGACGAGACCCAGCGACCATAAAGCAGTAGGAATTAAATTATATCTCGACTATAACTGTTTCGAGATACATCATGTTTTGTGAAACCGCTTCATATTTCAACCAACTTGAAGGATGTTTTCACTCGAATTGTTTCCGAATGAGGGTGTCTTACCGCTTGCCAAATAGTTTTGTTTCCCACAAGAGTCACAAACCGTGAAAGATTAATATGTTTACCACTGTCTGAGGTTGCTAAGCTGGAACAGCGGAAACTTGTAATAAACACTTTTGGATACGCCGTATGAGATAGTACTTGGTAAGTTGTCCAACTAAAATTAACTGTGAAGTGTTTGTCGACATGTTCTTGCGAAGTTAGAGAGTCAGTTTACAGAAGTGAGATCGTATTTTTGGATGACTATGTTTTTATAACTAAGGTATCTAAGAGTTGTAAGCCTTCATAGATACTGCGAGTTCCATGGCTTAATTTAAGGAACTTTTTATCGAAAAATATATTTTTTGAACCTCAATGCCTGAAGTCGAAGTGTTTCGAGCAGTGTATGTTACCAGTGATGACATACGTATAGGAGATGTGGTGCTATATCACAGTTTTACCACATGGCTTAATCCACAAGCTTAAAGTCGCCCAGCGGGCTATGGAACGAGCTATGCTCGGTAGTTCTTTACGATGAAATCAGACATGATGGATGGATGGATGGATTTAAAGAACAAGAAGCATAATTGTTTCTAAAAAGCTTGTTTAGCAGTTCAACGATCATAACTTCTTCGTACAAAAGGTACAATTTATAAGCTTAATGCATCCTTACTTTTAGCAGGCTGTGCTATAGGTTCAACACAAACCCGCGGAAAAATTTATGAAACAAAAATTTCGCACTAAAATATTGAGGGCAGCGGTATTAAGGTCATTAATTCAGTATTTCAATTGAGTCTTGAAACGGTTGATTAATGATTAGCACTACACGTTTAGTAGGTATCAACATCGCCAAGTTCAGCTAAACAATGAAAGGAAATAATAGAACATGACTGGTAAATAAAACTGGTGACTTATGACTTTCTTACATACAAATGAGGGTCGGAATGTCATACAAAACGGTACCCTGTCGATTTTAACTACCCATTTATTATGTTATGTCCATGTTATTTATTTGTAGTATTTATGTTATGGCACTAAATAGCAGCCCGCTAAAAATAACTTTTGAAGTACGGATTTTTTTCTTTTTATCTAAACTTTTTCAAGGTACCTAACAAATAAGTTATGTGTTTGCGGAAGCTAAGCAAGTACGATTACTATTTTATAATAGAAACGTAACATAAATATCATTAAATTACTAAAATACATACCTACATGATATCATTGATTACTGTTTTGTTGTTTTCATAATTTTTTTATTTTTGTCGTTATTGGAATTGACTTTATTATTTAATTTTTTATGCACTAAATTATAATTAAAGTATTCTATGTCGTTTTTTATACTCTAAAGGTTTGCAAATGTAATTGAGGTGACACTTAACATAAATCAAAAATTGTTTATATTAATTGTAAGCAGTAGTGTACACCTTGTTGGCGCAACTTAAATAAATAAATACATAAATAATTCAATATTTACAAAAATTTAAGGTATTAAATACAAATAGCTTAAGGAAGCAGTGCATTTTATGTAAAGAACTAAGCCACCCTACCCATTAGAGTGGAACAACTTGGCAAGTTTTTAACATCAATCTTGTCATGTCCCCCAAAGATGTCTATTCCATTAGGTAACGTAAACGTTCCTATTACCGCCAGTTTAAGCTGACTTTGGATGAACTTCAGAAAATTAGATATACGCCGTTATGTTAGGACAGGCGTTTTAATTTATTCTTTATCATAATTAAATATTCTATGATATTCAGCACTTAAATTTAGTGTTTAATCACACAATATTTAATAAATAATAATTTAATCTGAAATAGCGGCTGCTTCTATTACCGCCCGATGGGATGATGTTGTTTCTATTACCGTTTTTCATGTTTCTATTACCGACCACTGAAAAAGGAACACATTCTCCATACTATTAAATAAAAAAAAAAACAAAATAAATATTTATTAAGTTGGTATAAAACATTTGAGATCAATAATTATTATTATTAAAAACTGAGCTTTCTTCTTAATAATGTAGTTAAAGTAAATATTATTAAAAACACTATCTACTGAAATTTTATAAGATGGAGGTTAATATCTTAAAACAAGGTTTAGTTATTCCAATCCGTTGGAGTTACACATTTTGCCTTCAAATCACATCATCAGACCCTGAGATTGTCTATGATGTAGGTACTAGTTTTGCAAAAATAAAGTTATTGGCAAAAAATTTCTTAAAAACGGTTCCGATTCTCCTATTTAAGAGTTACACATTTTGTCTCCAAGGGACATCATCAGACCATAGAATGGTCAATGATGTACTGATTTTGCTGTGTAAATATTTACCAACAACAAAATATACCTTTTAACACGGTTCAATTATTCCAATCCGTTGAGGAGTTACATATTTCGTCTCCAATTCACATCATTACACCCTGAGATGTCAACGAACCGTTGAGGTGTTCCACTCTATATGTCCAGAACCCATCATAAGATCCTCACCATGATGTTAATGAGACCACCCTGAAGCAATCCGCTATTTAATACCGTTTAAACCATCCAAATTGGTCGAACATATAAAGAAAAAAAACATATACGACGAATTGATAACCTCCTCCTTTTTTGAAGTCGGTTAAAAACTTATGTTTGGCCTATAGAACATTTATGAACACAGGAACTTATAGTAGGCTTATCAGCATTTTAACTAAAGTACGCTACATACCTACAATAAGAGACATTTATAAATAAGACCGTATGGGTCGGTAATAGAATTAAGTATGAAGATTCTATTACCGCCAAAAAAGAAAAAATAACAGGCAAAAATCCATGAGACAAAATGTATGGCGTTAATTGATCAAATTATCTAATATACTCTTAAGAATCAAAAAAGTTAAAAAAAAACATCTTAAATTATGTATTAAAAGAAATAAAAGCTAAAATACTAACTATTGTAAAACATCTAACACCGCCATGGGTCGGTAATAGAAGCGACTTATAAAAATTAAGTTTCTAATACCGCTCCAATGTAAAATTCGATTTAAACGACAAGACATGGCCAGAACGGTAGTATTAGATGTTAATCTAGAAAACCAATGTATTATTTATTATAGTTACATATTGGCATGCACGTATACACATTTTATTTATGTTAATTTCTCTTAAGTAATAATGAGGTGTTCTTATGTAGCTGGGAGCAGAACACTATGACGCGGAAGTCCGTTGCGGCCGCGTCTCAATTATTGGCTATTTACTCTGTTTGCTGATTATTTACTCACACAAACTTTATTATTTTTGTTTCTCAATATACATACCTAAAATATTTTTAGGCTACAACTTTCATGGAATCTACAACATGCCTTAAAATAATGATTAAAAAAACTGGCGGTAATAGGATACAAATTTTGGGGGGCGGTAATAGGCGCGTTTACGTTAGTCGGCGACTGAGATCAATATCAAGAAATCAAGATTATGTTATTTGTAAGCAGCGTCGTGTACCTTAATATCAGTAATAAGTCTGGTATCAAGTAGAAACTAATATCACATACACCCCTACCCATTAGAGTGGAACAACTTGGCAAGTTTTTAACATCAATCTTGTCATGTCCCCCAAAGATGTCTATTCCATTAGTCGGCGACTGAGATCAATATCAAGAAATCAAGATTATGTTATTTGTAAGCAGCGTCGTGTACCTTAATATCAGTAATAAGTCTGGTATCAAGTAGAAACTAATATCACATACACCCCTACCCATTAGAGTGGAACAACTTGGCAAGTTTTTAACATCAATCTTGTCATGTCCCCCAAAGATGTCTATTCCATTAGTCGGCGACTGAGATCAATATCAAGAAATCAAGATTATGTTATTTGTAAGCGACGTCGTGTACCTTAATATCAGTAATTACTCTGTTATCAAGTAGAAACTAATATCACATACACAATTCTGCAATCCATTGGCGCTGTGAAAAAATACAGCTTCTAGGTCAACGCTATCAAATGACAAGGCCGTTTTTGCCGTATTTTGTTAGTTATTTCAGGGTAATCAAAATCTATAAAGTCCTTGTATTGACTTGGAATCACAAATTTTTGGCAAATAGGTAAAGTGTTATTGATGACTTTGCTAAATCAAACTATTGGCGTATTTTATACATGACTCGTCTTACTCTCAACAAATTCCATGATCCATTAAGTTGTCGACGGAGATTGATATAAGGACATTATTATCGTGTTACATGGATGCTTCGCTAACTTTTTCCAGTGAAAATAGCGTATAACTTAGCATGATCATAAAATTATAATGTTTTTTAGATTCACAGTTTATATCAGTTTTGATTAAAGATATATTTTTAACTTCTGAAATGTCACTTTGTTTTAAGTTTCTTACATCAGCTGTTGTACAATTACATAAATATTACTACTTTATCAACTATTTTACTATTACTATTATATTTTATTACTATTATATCAACATTGCCAAAAAAATTAAGTAACATAATATTCAGCCCCATCTTTATTATTTGTTTAAATTAACGAAAATTTAAATAAACAAGAGTGGCACTCATTTAAACGAGTTATTAAGTACCCGTACTTTCCTCACCTAAATGAAAATTAAAAGTTCTTTGGGCTGTTGACGTTTTTTCCCTCAAAGATAAATATTTACAGCAATAGTTTATCCGACCATGAATAGGGTAGCGACTAAAACCGTTTATTATGTATGAACCAGTGACATGAAATGAAATTCAGATGAGCTCAAATAAAATTTTATGTCTTTGATGCTAACCCTACAGGCGGAATAAGTTAAGAAAAAGGTAAAAAACGTAAAAACAACGTAAACGCGACGGGTCTTAATACAAGGTATCACTGTAGAGAAGTCATTACTTGCTCCGGTTTTTACGATTCGAATTTCGTAATGCTTCATTACTTCAATTCAATTATTTCGTGATAACATTTTTATTATTCATCATATATTTGCCTTACTAAGCGATCTAGACACGCGGGAGCGTGTCAAGCCAATTTCTAGCTAACAGAATTGGCGAGCAGCACCGTTATACCGATTACGTCATTTATACCGACATATTATATTATGTATAGAACATACTTGGAGGTTTGATGAGTCCTTTCTTGAGACAAAATTTTAAGCACTTACATACGTGCTTCGGAGTTATACCGTAGTTAAGCTATGTGGGAAGTCTTGTTGTGGTAAGAACTTCTAAATAATGATTATAATTAAAGGACCTAAAAAACAAGGATACCTGTTTATGAAAATATACAAACTGTGAGAGATTAAGTACCAAGAACTCATTAACTCACAGGGAATGGAGGGAGTTATTTCAGAGAATATTAATATTTTTCGTAAACAAACTGAATTCTCCCTCAGACATCATCCGTACCATATACATATAGGTCTATGTCCGTACCTAATTAAATTAAGTCGTGAACACGCCCAGAACACAAGTAGGAGCAAAGTTAAATAAAATGAATAGTTTGAAGACAGCTACAGTTATCGAAAACACTAACCATTGGTTTTGTGCGACTCACTGACTGTTCGCAAAACTTGCTATTCGATATTAACATAAAACATCAAAACTCGCATTAAAGTGTCCAAATTCGGAATCCCTCGCCCCCCTCACCCCCCTTGCGTCCCCTCCCTGTTCTGTGTTCATTCGAGCGAAGGACAGTGGGGTTTCGTGTGGTCTAAGTTATACCGGATATAGAGGATAGAATTGAAAGAAAAATGAATATCAGTGATTTCGATCTGATCCAATTTTTTTGATGCTCTTTCTCGAAAAATCTACTTAACGGATTTTCGTGAAATTGGATCTCGAATAAGATTTAGGGTAATTATTATATCGTCGTCTCTGGGTCAAATACAAAACAAACTATTTATTTTATAAGCTAATGGTGGTCACTCACGGTCATTCCATCGCGTCATTTTTGGAACCACGCCAAACGACATATGTCAAAATGGTTGGATGCCAAACATGATGCACACTCACGATCATTCCAATTCTCTTTCATTTGCGCGTTTGACCTCATCGAAAGACGTTGACATGACGTTGCGTTCGGAAGCCATTTTGTTACAAAAAATTATACAATGACATTTGGAAGTGTCTCCTTCGTTCGACGTCTCGGCACGAAACAGGGTTGGATTTTCTACTATAATAATTATAGTATTTACACTATAATTTCACCCTTTGTACTATGTACTATCCACATCTAAGTATAGTACGCTAAAATACTATAATTTTATTTGGTCCCGAATGTTTAGTTTTAAGACATATTATGAATATTTCGACAGTGCGTGTATCCGACCGAATTCTGATCTTGCGTTTCCTGTCTCAATGTCCTCAGCAGTAGGCTTCTTTTTTTTACACGAATAAGTTAATGCTTGACCACAATCCCACCTGATGGTAAGTGTAGATGTGGTCCAAAGTGGTGTCTTTTGTTCCTTTCCACTAACAGTAACTAATCTCGTTCCTTATGATTCCTTCCATTCCATACGAAATTCAATCAAAGCGATAACAATCGCTTGCGAATTTGTGTGTAATAATACGTTTATTTACGAAGTTCTTCTTACTACTGGACTTGAAAGTAAAAGTATTTTTTCCATTTCAACAAATTTGCAAAAGCAGTTGATGTACCGATTTTGTGCTTGCAACACTGAGTGTACTATATTTTTTTTATAAATACTATACTTTTCATTGTTTTGTACTATATTTTTCAATGTACCTAAATCCAAACCTGGCGCGAAATGAACAAAGAATGGATGTGGGTTTGCGCATTCACGATCAGTCGGCGCGATGTTGCGACGTGACGCCATGGCGCGATTGGAAATCCAGAGTTTTATATCACGCCATCAGTTTTTCACATTCACGATCAAATTTTGGCTGTATATCACGCCATTTGACGCGATGGAATGACCGTGAGTGTCCACCTTAAGAAGAAACAAATTATGCTACAGAATTGTGTCAGTCTTATGTTCGGTTTACACGTATTAAGTAATTAAGTAAATAACTAAATTTTAACTAAAAAATTAGTAAATTGTCCGTTTACACGTATTATTTTACTTTAAATTTAGATAACTACTTAACTACTTAATAGGTGTAAACCGGATTTTAGTTTTGACAAATATTGTCATGGTAAGAAGTCATCTATACCTATACTTCTATACTAATATATAAAGAGGAAAGATTTAATTTTTTTGTTTGCATTGAATAGGCTCCGAAACTACTGAACCGATTTGAAAAATTCTTTCACGGTTAGAAAGCTACACTATCCCCGGTGAACATAGGCTATATTTAAAAAAATTAGGTATCCTTAATAAAACTCCAATAATGTAACCCAAGGTGTAAAAAAAATAGGAAAACCGAAGCAAAGCGAGGGCGGATACTCGTCTGCAATAAATATAATATTTAATGTGTTGCAAGTTATTTGAATAACGCTAAACGCTCTTGCTTCTACCTTGAGCCAAAAATTAATGAACTCTATACTTTATTCAGCTACATCGAAACACTTGAACAATAAAATAATTATCATTTATCGCTACAAGTTTTATGTACTGGAAGAAATCGGGATGGAAAACAAGGCTGCGAATTGTACGTCCGTAGATACTTGGATTTCTCTTTCTTAACTCTCTTGCTGCCCCAGCTAGGAGTCAATACTTCCATTCTTCTCTTCATGGGCTTATTCCTTTTTAACAGCATCGTAGCTCCCAAACGGATGAACCGATTTTGATCTAATTTATTTTGTTTGAAAGGTGACTTAATCGAGAGTGTTCTTAGTTATGTTTCGTGTAAATAAGCTCATCGGGGGTTTTTTAAATTTTAATTTAAGACTATGATTTTATTTATTTATTACACTTTATTGTACACCACAATCAACAGTCAAGAGACACATTCTTAAATAAAAATTAACAATATTTGTGTACAAAAGGCGATCTTATCGCTAATTAGCGATCTTATGTGTTTTTATAATGTTGAAATCGCGAGAAAATCTGCGGGCTGTGTGCTAGCACATAAAATCCTAGTTAGCTCCGTACTAAAATGAGATCAGATAAAACTGCAGACAGGCGGCAAACATTCTTAAACGTCGATAAAATTAAGTTGGAAATACTGTCGGGTATTACATTCTCATTTGTTCTTGCGAATAGTTCCAGTTATCTTCGCTCGTATCACTTGCTTGCGGGAACTGACTCAGTGTTCTACGGAAGTTAGTTGCAGTTCCTGATTTTGTGTGGGTGAAGAGATCATAAATTCTATATGTGAAATGAAACTTATAGATTTATGTATATGGAAGATACTTATAAGTAGATCCCGTAACAATAGAAATTTTCTTTTTTATTCTCGGCATTCTCGTTAAACTCATAACTTCCCTATTTCAATGCGGTTTTCATTGAATATCATAATAAGCTATTGTTAACATTAAATGGTGGATAAGAAAAATTACAAACAATTTTTTTCGATGGTTGGTAGGACATAGGTTTCCTAAAGCGATCCGAAGTGGTTTAATATGAAATATTTCTGATATTAATGTAATTCTAAACTTTGTAAGTGAAAACATTTTTTTAAAAATTAAAATGAAAAGTTAAAAATTTTCGAAAGGTAGATCCCACCCCACAACAATACGTTTGCGATATGGTAAAAATATAGATATAAATACAATACATACTGGTTCTTAAAATATTGTTCTGGTGTTCGATTCCATTCCCAAATGACATTTTTTACATATTTATATCCTAGGTAAATAAGGGTTAGTGTTCAATATGTTTTAACCCTCTGCTGTCTCCCGTTGAAGACAGGATTGCTGTAGGGAGATACCCTGCCTTAGTTCCTATTCGCTGCGTCAAGGGAGTCTCTTGCACTGTAGGTATCCAGACAGCGAGTATTTTGAAA
Source organism: Thymelicus sylvestris (assembly GCA_911387775.1). Taxonomy (NCBI): domain Eukaryota; kingdom Metazoa; phylum Arthropoda; class Insecta; order Lepidoptera; family Hesperiidae; genus Thymelicus; species Thymelicus sylvestris. The sequence goes on along the minus strand of OU426891.1, from coordinate 14,916,617 downwards.
TATCGTATTAGTATACTCTTAGTATTACTACACCATATTTCAAAATACTCCCTTTTGCCTGCGGATTCGGTCGCGTATAACTTTTCTGTTATAAAGACAATATTTTTCCTCACTCTGCTCTTTATAATATCCATGTAAAACAGACCGATCAAGCTGAAAACTGAGAAAATAATAATATAATGTACTATGATGATGATAATTATGATATGTGATGATATGATGGCTATTAATAATGATAATGTTGCATAGAGTTAAGACCCAATGCCCAATTTCCACCTTCTCTTATCAACCTATCGAGATCTTCCGAGATGGGAAAAAATGTTTCAATTAATCTAAAATATTAAATTCAGAATTCGTCAATCGGTAGAGCGACGAGTAAATAAACAGCATTTTACTTGTCACTTGAGACAGAGGCAATAAACTAGATGACAGATAAAAATTCATTTTGTTCATACTTTCCTTATGTTGTATATAATTTCCCGTCGTCACAAAGGAACAAAGAGACGACAGAGAAAAGCTACACTTGCTGTGCTACTTGCGCATGTACAATGTCTTCTGTGCTTGTGCGAAATTTCGAGGCTAATTTATCGAGGCTAGTACACTTTTTTACAAGCTCTTACAAATTGATTTGGTTATGAAAACAATGCAGAATGCATATGATAATGGTGACCCGACACTACTTACGCTCAGGTTGGTTCTAAACTAGGGAACTCCTCAGCGGCCAGCAGTTCAAACACAAAAAGTATATATACATGGATATATGTATGTGATTTGTATGTATGTATATATGTATGTATGTATGTATGTATATATATATATATATGTATATATTATAGATATTTATATTTTTGTATTATTAATTTATGTACTATTAGTGGTATAATATTTATCATACGTACATTTTTACTATATATTATTTTGTCCTTTTTTTCTGATAATCATGATTTAATACCTACTATCAGCTTTTTCCACATTCACCCAGGGTTGACTGGTGGACAATGCCATTAGGCATTAAGTTTTGCCCTTTGTTACTCTTTTTAAGAGGTGACATAAATTTAAATAAATAAATAAATAAATAAATAAAAATGTAAAGGTAGTTTTTAAAATAAGTTTAACTTATAAACGAGCAGACGCCACCTTGAAGGTGAGTAGTCACATTTTTAACTTTGTTTGTTTTTATTACTCTTCAATTTTTACTAAGGTAGTAAAACTTCAAATATAAAGTACCTAAGTAAGTAAACTATTAGGAATTTGAATGACATGTAATCGAAAGAAAGCAAATTCAAATTATTTTCGGCTAACTCATTTTATTTATGTGAGATTATAAGTTTTAGTAGGGTAACAGACCCAGAAATGATTCCCTGATAGCTAAAATTCCGGAATTTTCGGAAAAAAATTGTCATCTGGTAAACCTATCTGTGGCTCCAGATATTTTACTACACCAAAGTATCTTAAAATGCTATTGAAATTGAAACCACTTATTGATCTCTCCACTTATTATTTCAGGTACATATTTAATCATTCGCCCCGTGACATTACTATTATTATATACGAAGGGTAGGCCAGTACCAACACGAAAGTGACTTTCTATCAAACAATAGTAAAAGGGTTGTACTTTGTCTTGAAGCACTCTTTCAAGCGGCGCTTTTTGAGCCCTTTTGAACTGTGAGTGCATTGTGCACGTACCCTATGCATTTGTTCGTATTGTAGTTACCCCATATCGAATATGAGTCCTTTAACCTACACGTCATAATACGTGTGATAAAATCGCGGTGACGTTTGTAAATGTATAGTAGACTCTTGTAGTGAACAGCAGTGTAAATTAGTATTTTGACTTTTTTGGGAAAGTGTTTAAAACCATGTAAATAGGCCTACTTAATGAAGCTTAAAATGTTTATATTTTTAATAAGTTATGAAACAAAAGGGTTTTAACTAATAAAATTATGTTATAAAACTTTCAAGTGTCACTTCCAAACTCCTATACATATTTATCACATGGTACGAGTAGCTAACTAGCTACGTACCACAAACATGAACAGCTGACGACATAGTGATTCGGTTTCACATAACTATAAGATCAACCGCGTATATTCGTGTATATTCACGGCTTTCGCTATAGACTGTATGTCTGTTTCTACAGGTAGATATAACTTAAAAACGTTCTCCCATTCTAAATTTCTGATAACCAGAAAAACAACACTTTAAAAGCAAAATTCTGACAGATGTTTCATTTGACGTGATTACGTGGCTCAGTGGCTCAACACGGCAACGCACTTAAACGTTCCCTCTCCTCGCTATGATCGCCGGATGTCATACAGTCACAATCCGCCGCCGTGCCGTGACATCGGGTGCAATAGGTAATGTTTGATGAGAAAATATGAGTAGAATATAACACTTTCTATTATCTATATCGGTAACAATCATTAGAATAATAAATCTTTATAACACGTTCTAACAAAATCTTAGACCGGTCTTTCCCCACCACCAGCCAGTTTCGGCCAGACCCCACTTTCCCACTGGGCACTCTGGGCACGTGCCCAGGGCCCCGTGATCGATAGGGGCCCCTCTGCCAGATCATTAAACGATAGCCGATATTTATTACCGAAAAACTTTTTTAATTCGAATAAATCGAACCTAAATTACTGACTACAATACCAATTTGCTTATTAGCTTTCGCATAAATCTAGAGGCTTGCTTAAATTTGCTTTCTTTGTTTATTCTAACAAAATAGTGTTCTATCAATGTCATAAGGGCCCCATTATCCTAAAATGCCCAGAGCCTCCAATAGGTTAAAGACGGCCTTGCTTATTGCTAAAGAGTGATCTCTTGCAACCCTTGATCAGAGGACACAATAACGAGAAAAAAAATGGTACGGTGCACAAACAGTATAGTACAGTATGTAGGTAAATGAAATGAAATAAACTACCTATTAGGAAATTACCTACCACATAACAATGCTTAAAAAACACAAGCAAACGTAGTAGGTACAATACAGAATAGGTAAGCATTCTTTAAGAGGTCCGTGCTTAGTATAAAGTATTGGGTCATATTGGGTAGAGGCCAGCATTCAAGTCTTGTTTAACGTGTAAAATCTCTGTTTCTTTATGTATAGCGTCTTTATGTCTGTACCTAATTAGGAGCAGACGAGGCACCCAATGAAAACTAGTCATCACCGCCAATAGACTTCAATAGGACCATACGCATCACCGATAACTTTCAAGGCCAAGTAGAAAGTATCTAGATAAGAGATTTTTATTAATCTTTTTCGGTTTATTCTAGAAGGGTCATGACTAGCCATAGAAGATAGTATTGTGAAACGCATTCACATCATCAAACACTTTACTATCTCTATAATATGACCAAAAAATAATATGAAAAGAAAACAATGTCATTATATCTGCCGTGCTGAAGCTTCTTTAAATATTGAAGTCTTTTTACATAAATAATACATTCGAATACTTTCGGTTACAATAAAATGTACATTGGAGCTACTCAGTCAGATTAAGAAGCAGAATACTCTTTTACCGTAAACATAAAGTTTTCGGCACCCACTAAGTACGCTGTTAAGAGCTTTTTAAATTTATTCACCCTTCGATTTCCGAAGTTACTGCGAAGTTTGAGGAAATTCAAGCGATTAAACCGAAGTGAGTGCACGAAGTTAAGGGTTGAATTTGCATAAGGTTCGGCCCAATGTATTGTTGGAAGGAATTGCCAACGATAACCTGCAGATAACGTCTAGACTTTATGTCTCAGCCAATAGTCATTTAACGCCTTGGAGTTAGAACCAATCTTGATAAATTGTAGCATAGTAAGCGATGTTGATAAAGCTGGAGCTTTAGGAGTAAAAAGATTAAAACAGTAGATACTAATGTGACGTCACATTGCTTAAACTTGCTCATGATAAATAGGTTGGTATAAGCGGTTTTCTTGGAGTAGGTACTAGTGAATCGAGTGTTAGATACTCGTAGATTCTGGAACTCACGTTATACAAACCTAAAAATTACCATTCTTAAATAGATTCAGTACACTATACCTACCTAATGTTAATGAACAATTAAATTATTAACAATTGAATTTGATCGATAAAGCGAAATAGCCATAAAAAGTACGCAGAAGAATTACCTATACATTATATTTTTACAACAAAACTTCTTTATTTATTATTATCACTTATTTATGTGTTCATGGTATTATGATACTACAAAGACATCCTTGTTTTGTGCCCTCACTAAAACACAATAGTAACACACTTATAATAGGCGTGAAATGTCTAACAAGCGATAAACATAATGGGAACAAGTACGCCAAAATTAGAAGCAGGCTCAACAAGGAAGGAAACATGTTAGGGGTAACAAAACAACCGAGTAAAAGGTGTCAACTAAGTTCCGCTAGAACGAACTTTGTACATCATTCATAAGTAACGCCACTATCCAGTGTGTGATAAAGATAAGCTATGAGAAGATATTTTAAATTATGAACAACCATTTCGAAATAGTGTTTACAGCAAATTGACAAGCAGTGTTCATTAAGTCGAATATAGATATTGTAACTCGATGTTAATCGGGTGGGATTGTGGTCAAGCATTAATTTTTAAGATATAAAAAAAGTTACTCACTATTTTCATATTTGGTAGGTTTGCTTCAATAACATCCTTCACGGTAAAACATAATTTTTCGTTGCACAACAACTGTGATCTTGGCGGTGACAAAGTTTTCCGTACAACCTACCAACTATGTTCAAAATTTAATCGTTTTAAAGCAATGTAATATTATTATGAATATTCTGTTTTATATTTAATTTACTAAGTACGAACATTTACTTCCTTTAAACTCTATAGGCAACAGGTGAAAAACCTTTATTTTGTTTAATAAGAATTCCACAACCCAAATAAATTTTAACTTCGGTATTTTCTCTATTCAACCAAATAGAACTAATACGGCTTTCTATTTTATGTCATCTTTTACCTTTTTTAAAGTACTGGAAAAAAATATGTGCATGGACAATTTTTATACATGTTTTACTTAACTTAATATTACTTAGCATTCCATTACAATCTCTTCCACTGTACGCAAGTGTAAGGCCGTCACCTCGCATCACTCACGCATCACCGATCTGATGAGTGATATAAATCAGTGCCATCTCACACAAAAGAACTCCTTAACGGAACGAGTGTGTTAAAAGCACAATTTGTTATCTTTTGTGCCGCTCGCGTGGATATCGCCGACCGTTTGTTTTAGGATGCCCCAACAAATCTTGTCGGTGCTTATAGCAAAGTGGCTACTACAAACCGACTATCACTTAAGTTAAGCAACGCGCAAGAGCAAATGTATGATTTATTTTTGAGTGGAAATTTATGATGCGCATTGGTTTTCGGAATTTTTTGCGTAGTATTTAAATCGAACGCCATATCGCCAACATGCTCTTCGGTCTATTTAGGTACAAAACTCTAATACAGTCGTAATGAAACTAAATAATATATTTAGATTCGTAATAGTCTTAAAAAAATCACTCGACGCATTACTTCCAATAATTAGTTTTAAACTGAAAAACCCATGTTCCGCAATTCGCCAAAGTAATGCGAAGATTGTGGAGAACCTGTAATTAATCTCTCTTGGAATAAAGTGCTCAAGTTATAGGCCACTCGGAAAAGATTTCACCATTGCTAAATACCGCTTAATTGAGAGTACAGCCGCACTTCGGGAAACTCGTAAACAATTCTCGCTCAGGATTTCCTGTCAAAGAATGTGAGATCAAAGATGGTGGAGATACCGCACTGATCACAAATGAAGGAAATAAAGGGCCTCTAGAGATCATTGACTTGTTGTTTACTGAGATAATATATTGGCCGGCAATATTTTTTTATTTATGAATTTAAAAAAAATATTGGCCGGGTATAAGTTTCGATTAATACTCTTTAAATTACTGATAATGATGTATACTGACCTCCGCTCCTCGTGGTTTCACCTTCTCACCAATGACCACCTGACCTCCTGAGTCACTGTTACACTAGTTACCCTTGGTCTTTTGAAGACTGAGTTCTATACATACCTACTTAATCCTTGCCAATAGGGCATGGTGACAGACCTAACCAGATTTTAAAGCCTCTGCTATCACTAATGCGCAGACTGTTACTTAACATCGTCTGCAGATGCAGTCCACTTCACCTCAAGTGAACTGCATCAAAAAAGATTTGGTTGCTTTTTACTGACTCCTGCATTTAAATGACCTATCCCCGTTCACTAGTTGCGCGATATCCAACTCAGCTCTCAGTGGTGACATTCGACAACACTAGACGCCGCTCTAATTGGAGGGTACTTCGCTCGCGAGCCCTCCAGTTTGTGCCTCGGGTTATCTTTTAACCAACCTTTAGCGTGTAGCTTGTAATTGCAGCTATTTTTACACTTTTTTCTTTTATCTTCAACAGCTTATTTGGTGTACAACTCGACATCGTTTATGGAGTTATTCAAGTCAAATGAAAGAGCGTTTACCGTAGATATAAGTTGGTGTGCCCGTGTCTGCTGTTGTGTGTTAAAAATGTCCTAGTTATAGAATCAGTCCAAAATATATGATTTATGAATTACTTTTAAGCACGACGACCCGTTTGTAAAGTATTAAAAGTTTTAATTCTTATTCGTTTCTTACTTATTTGTATACTTATACACCACCCTACAAAATTGTAACTTCTGATTGCTCTCCAAATATAGAACCCAAGAATTATTAGCACAAATATTTAATTCTGCCTGTTACTTGCGCTCCGAAATTCGAATGCTCGGAACACCCTTATCTTTATTAAGAGATTTCTTAATAAAACGTAAGGAAACTCGTAAAATTGTACCGTAAACCGTTTGGTACAAGTCATAGGTGTACTTCTTACTGTTTTGAATCCGAATCAAAGAAAGTGTTTTGGGGTGCAAAGTTTCCATCCATCTTGAACTCAAGACAATCTCTCCTACTCATGGCGCACCTTGTAGAATAATGGACGAGGAATGATGTCTTTTGGAGTTCGCTAGACTACCCACTTCAATACCGAATAGAAATCCCTGAACATCCATCAAATTTTGAAGGTCATTTGCTGGACATAACTTCAACCACTCTGACCGGTCCTGTGCTTTAATAATGCAGTGGATACCGGTTGTCTTAAAATCGTCAAGCCAAGTCTTGGGTACTCCTTTTTCCGAAACGTGAGCTAAACTAGGATAAGACCAGGATAAAAACCAAAACTAGTTCCTTCTTCCCCAACGTGATCACACAGAGTATCGTTGTTAAAATGTCATTGTTACCATACTATTCTGCACTTAACGGTTATTAATCTAGAGCAGCAAAGTGCTGCTTTATTTATTACAAATATTGCCACAGTAGTTCGTCTTCCATGACTTGATCTCCTCAATAGAGAGTAATGTCGGAACATGGTCTCAATTATTAAACAATGCAATCGGCGCGCCGCGCCGCGGGTTCAACCCTGTGAATACTTGATACCTAAGTAGTATTTGGGTCGAGGAGCGCGGAGTAGGAATGCAGAGTTTGCCGTGTCCTACTGCCCAAATTATTGAGTGGTTCTATATTCACTTCATTTGATACCCCACTTGTGGTCGGAATTGCAATGGATTCCATCAAGTTTTCAAACTGATTCCGCCCTTTCTTTTCGAAGTGCTATCTGGAATATAAATCTATACACTTTGAAGCTGCATTTCAGTAAAAAAGGGTTTATCCTCTAAACGTGGATTAACAGAATCTTGGTACTGGTCTATTCCTCGAGACTATTTTATTATTTCGAACAACCTGATAATCGTTATGTAGATCCAATGGTGACTTATGCTGCATCGTTTTGGAATGTAACGTTAGGTGTTGGAACCCGGAACACTAGGGGTGGTCGCTTCCACAAAATAAAACCCGATACTTTTTCGTAGATAGCACTCTTTTATTAACACCACGAACTATACTACATACACGGTCTTCCCTAGTGTTCACTTCACTGTTCACTGTTATTTACACCACTTAATACACTACTCTTTTCTCTTTGTACACCTCACATTTCGTTTTCTCATCAATACCCTGCTGAACCACGGCTCTTATAGAAACTACGAGTTACATTCGTTACCGTGATTCAGCTTTTCCTGTTAGAATTTATTACTGCCCTCTATACACTATTTAATATATTATTTTGTACACATGCTAACTAAATTTAACTGTCAATCAATAAAATATCATAATTTAAATAATAAACAAAACAGTTACACAGCTGTCGCTAAAAGGTGGCGCTATTTCTCTTTGCTACGGCGATTCTGGGTCGAACATACCGCCCACCAAGGACATATTGTAATATGTCCTTCACATAGGTTTGTGAATAGTTGACACGGTTCCCAGGTCTTATTAATAAACTACCTTTCAAGTTTAGTTACATATCTTCTTTATATTTAAGTTTCCATAGACGAGCCCAAAAATTAACAATTAAAATACCCCGCAAATTAAAACACATTACAAAAATGTTCCACCTTATTCAACTATTAAACCATAACCAATGAATTCTCCAAAATTATAAAATTTACTAAATTTTACATTTCTCAAAAAATTAAAAACACAATACACATTACACATACACAACACAATATTATACCTTCAACTGTACACATTGTACAAAACCTAAATCTGAAGCGTGACTACTCGTGTAAGCTTGTCTTGACTTTAATGCTTCTCAATTACCCTCCTGAGCAGTCAGCTGATTGCTGAATAAACCTATCTTTTTAAAACTACTCCCCACATTAGGCTTAGCAAACTGATGCTACCTGTTCATGTGACTTCATTTCACCTTTGTTCACATTAAAGAAGTACTCCAATTCTCCTGAAGATAATTATTGCTCAACAGTTCACTCCATAGCTGATAGCTTCAGTCGCGTCACAAATGCTTTAAAACAGATAATATCCTTAGGTGGATAGATCGCTTACTATCCCCAAATTCATTTGTCATATTGCTATGCTAACCAATAAACACATACACCCCTTATACGCACACTGACTTCAGCTCTTTGAAGTCTTAAAACTCATACAACCAGCATAAGCTATTTTTGTTTTTATTTAATACGAACTAAAATTGGATGGTTCAATCCGACCGCCCACCCTTAAGATATTTGACTACTCGACTTGCTTTTCCTTATATACATTTAAAAACAAAGTCCACTTTATCAGTAATTAAATAAAATTGTTTAAAGTTCTTCACAAATTTAGTTTTCTCCACCAAAATAAATTAAAATAAAATAAAAGCCACCATTGGAAATTGTCTCCAAATTCACCTATTCTAAAAAGTTTAGTCACAAAAAATGTTTTTTTTCCAAATAAAAATATCATCGTTACCCTGGATTACGTACTGCCGCATCCATCTTTATTTTTTGCAAAAAAGAATCTTTCACCCATTTCCACTGACAAGGAATACTCTTCAACCATGCCAATACAATTTCAGCAACGGTCCATGCATAGGCATTCACTTTTGGATATTTCATGACCGCAGCAACTTCTTGTACTTTTCCGATTAAGATTGCGTCCCATATTCTCAAACCAATTTTGACCCGAGTTACTTGTGGAACAGCAGTCAACAAAGTAACCTGAACTTCACCATCGACAACCGGCACATTCATTGCCCCTGCATAAGCCATCGTTGACGAAACGCGCAACCCGTAGGAATCCACTTGCTCATTCCCGCATCTTATTTCCAGCCCACCAGGAACCACTACATTCGCCCAGTACCAGCACACCAACTCCATTTGGTTGAAATCCAATAGTTGAGTATTCCTTTTCTTAGATATAATCTGCAAAACTTCATCATTCCATTTTATTTTACACGACCGTTTTTTACATGAAGCATCAATGACATCGCGCACCTCACACCGTAGTTCAATGTCACTCTTCTCATTGGTCCCTGGTTCTGATTTCAATTTCTCACACTTTTTCAAAACCTCTTTATCACCCATTTGCATATTTGAAATGTTGGACTCATAATCACTTTCAGGATTCACCACTCCTGAAAGAGCCCATTCCAGCGTAATTTGTTCATCCACCGTTGAATCACCTAAAGCCATTTTATTCCCATCTTGTATTACTCGTTTGGATACATCCCTGTTTTTCGAAACATCTTTCGAAAAACCCGTGACCTCATCACTTTGAGGCCCAATATTTTTATCATTATCAGTCGAGCGCCGATTGTTCGACTGCCCAACATCATTTTCGTTAACATCCACACCAATATCCCCATCCGTCAAACGCCGATCGTTTAACTGCTCAGCATCATGTTTGTCACCCGAAATTCTCTGACCTTCCCGAGAATGCAACAAATCATGATGCTTACCTTTACAAATTTGGCAATTGCGTTCAGTTGTGCAAAACCGCGTGAAATGAGTGCCTAAACAATTGAAGCATAAGTTCTCGTCACAAACAAACTTACGCCGAATAGCCACATCTTCTTTAATAAAGTGAATACATTGCACTATTTCATGACTCCCCTGACAATAAACACAATGTACATTTTTTATGCTAGGCACGTTCAAATTAACAAATAAATCTCCCCCCTTGACTTCACTAGATTCCTGTTTGACATTGTTTTCTAGACTCAATACATGTTTGATGTCACCCTTTATCTCGATGTGCAGTTCACACATATCATCATACAAATCTTTGGATACATACCAAGAAGCCTTTAACTCATCATAATCGCACTCATCATACATGTATCTGTCGTTATCTTGAAATTTAAACCACAAATTATCTACTATATCCAGCCTTGCTTGCAAATTACCTTTCGTTAGTTTGTCTTGCGATAATTTTTCAAATTCAAGTTTTTCTTTATATAATTTTTCATATAAATTTATTTGTAAATTTTCCAGTATTTTTAATGAAGACATTTTTAACCGAGTATTTGCAAACAAGTTAGTTAAAAAGTTCCAAAAAAATACAAAACTATAAATTCCAAAAAATGTCACAAGTGTTTCATCAATACAATTAACGACAAAAAATAAACAATGTCTAAAAATAACTTGAAAATATTTTAAGTCCAGTATGTGAAAAATATTTTAAGTCCAAAACTATTCCAAAATTTTCTATGTCCAAAATAGTTCCAAAATTTTCTAAGTTCTTTTGACGTTTAACCTTTTTTAAAACAAGAGTACTCACTTGCACAACTTCACATTACCACACTGCACGACTCCTGCGGCCGTAGCACCCTTGGCTGGCCACGCTCCCGATGCACCACCAGCACCAGCTGTGGTGCCTTCGCTTTGACGACTCTCCTGGTCTGCAGGGCTCCGTCTTCTCTGCAGAGCACCGCCTCCACTTCGGTGATCCGCCCTTACAACTTCCGCCTGAGTTGTAGGGCTTCGCCTTCGCCTCGGTGATCCACCCTACAACGTCCGCCTGAGTTGTAGGGTTTCGCCTTCTCGCCTTGGTGATCCCCGCCCTTACAACGTCCGCCTGAGTTGTAGGGCTCCACTGGATCTGCTTGAGGCACCGGGGACTTCTTGGATCTCCTGCTTCACACACTACCCAACCGGTATCCGGCTCGAAGGACCATGTTGGAACCCGGAACACTAGGGGTGGTCGCTTCCACAAAATAAAACCCGATACTTTTTCGTAGATAGCACTCTTTTATTAACACCACGAACTATACTACATACACGGTCTTCCCTAGTGTTCACTTCACTGTTCACTGTTATTTACACCACTTAATACACTACTCTTTTCTCTTTGTACACCTCACATTTCGTTTTCTCATCAATACCCTGCTGAACCACGGCTCTTATAGAAACTACGAGTTACATTCGTTACCGTGATTCAGCTTTTCCTGTTAGAATTTATTACTGCCCTCTATACACTATTTAATATATTATTTTGTACACATGCTAACTAAATTTAACTGTCAATCAATAAAATATCATAATTTAAATAATAAACAAAACAGTTACACAGCTGTCGCTAAAAGGTGGCGCTATTTCTCTTTGCTACGGCGATTCTGGGTCGAACATTAGGAGCTCCATTTATCCTAGAATCAATCTCTCCTGCTACTGGTGCACTCTGTTGAACAGCGGACGGGGCTGTAGTGTCAGGTATCTCCTATGAGGTATTGGTCAGCTCTGTACCAGATACGCCAATCTTTACCCGCCTAGCTTGCAAGCATAGACATACTACATTTACTATCACTGCTACTACTAGTATTATGCATTTTCATCGCAGTGTTGGAGAACGAGAAACAATGTTCTACTTCATTTTTGGCCCACAACGTATCAGTGATGTCTTTGCTGATATCACTTTCCGTTCCAATTAGCTCATCTACTCATTTATTGGCTAGTCATATAAAAAGTAGGCTGTAGGTACAGATCCCAGTGGGATTTTACAGAATGATCCTGATGACATAGTCTCATCCGTTTATTAGCAGGATGTACTACGGGCGGATAATCTAAGACGATGAACCATAGTCTTGACCGTTGATCAGCAGGGTGCAATACGAGCAATAATAAGCTTGACCTCAAGGATAGACAGAGCTCTTTACATCCGAAAACGGACTATTAAAATACTTGGTATGATTCGATAGAGAACATTGTTCTTTTGTCTTGAGAATATAATTCTATTTTAATAATTTGTCGCCGTGTTAGGGCGGCTTAGAATACTAACCCCAATACCATGCTGGATGGGTGTCGTAATAAGCAACTAAATCTAGCCCTCTTCTGGTGGTAGGGATTATATTGGTAATATTGATTTTAATAGTTCATTGATACCATTATTATTAAACATGATAAGACACTTAGGTACTTGCCATATTTATTGTTGTTGCTTCGATAATTAATGCCAATTTCCGGGCAAACATCCTTAAACAAGCAATAAACTTATTTCGGGAACGTTAAAGGCTTAATTTCTTGATGTTCATTTTGAAATCATTTTCGTTTGATGCCAGATATTATGTACTTACTACTTTTCATTGTTCTTAGAGTCCAATTGAAATACTGTATTAAAGGGGATAACTAGTTACTGCCGTCATTTCACTTTAGGAAATCTATGGCTTGGCACCTTTGCTGGACATTGGCTTCCTTATCAGCTATCCATTCAAGTACTTTTTGATTCAACGTGAATAGAATGAAACTTCAAACGCATTTTTAAAATATTTATTTCAAAAATTTAAAATCACTACTAAAATCGTTTTTATATCCCTTATTCAAACATTACATACCATATCCATTTGGTTCTTATCCATAATAATATGACTAATGTTTTTAAAACAAACTCTATTATTACGCACTATTACATCTTACAATAAAGTTTTATACAGACTGGTTGAATTGGTAAATAATAATTTTACATCCGTAGGCCTAGATTATATTCTTCAACGATTTATTCCAAATTAAATTACATTTCTTTGCTAACATAATATATTATAATATATTTTTTTATAAATTACAATAGATTTGTAAAGTGTAATTAATCTAACAATTTCATAATTTGTGTCATTTCTAATTGTTTTGTGTCTGTCTAAATTAACTTAGATATAAAGCGTATACATATAAATTTATTTTTTAATGTTGAAAATAATTACACGGCAATATCTTATGTTTGCATCCATATATTTGCATAATAATTTTTCTATGAAAATATTTTTTAATGATATAAAACTATTAAAGAAGCTACAGGCTAAATTAACACGACATGTGAATTATTATTTTGCGCCAGCAAATGAAAATAAAAATATGTGCAGGATACAAATTACCAAATGTATATATTGTGTCTCTTACAAAACAAGTTTGAAACATTGTGAGCGCATAGTGAAATACTGTCATAAAACTAAATGTGTCAGTCTAGTTAGGAAAACATCGCCTCTCAACAACAGTAGCGCAATCGATCCTTGACATCTCCCTGAAGATCCGGGATAAACTCACTAACATATTCGACTCGTTATTCCTACAAATCCACAGATTCAAAATATTCTCCGTCGGAGAACAAGTATTGGAGAAGTAATAGTAATAAGACGTTATCTTTAATTTCTCCGCGAGTAACCTCCAATCGTTCCCCTTCGACGTCTGACTGTCTAAAAGCTTACAGAGAATTATCCTATCAGATTTAGTCAACGCGTTGATTCTATAGTAGTTATTGTCCAAGTTAAAATTACTCCTGACCATTCCGTTCCTATAAACGAAATCGTAACGGCCCTCCTTTTTGGACAGCGACGAGTAATTGAACGGATTCTCCAGGATATTAAAACCGTAACCCATTTCGACGCCCGAGTAGCTAAATCGTTTATTACAGTTGAAATTCGAATTAAAATCGTTCGTTTTGAGATTAAAACTGACCGAGTTGGTCTGCTTTTGCTTTTGATACGCGGTTAAATTGAGTTCCAAACAGTTAATTGCGTCGATTTGCTGCAAAACGAAAGTCGAGTGCAGCGACCCGATGGTCATGTTCCAAACTTGAGGGTACGGCAACTCCTGATATTTCCCCCCGGAATGCACTTTCCAACCACTGCCCACGTCTCGGATATTATAACACAGATCGGAGCAATTCTCTTGAAAGCAAATCGTTTTCGGCTCGCAAAGCAAAACTCCACCCGAGCGTTTCTCGCTTTCCGAACAAACGTAGAACGAGTAAGGCGTATCATTGAACACGTGGATGTTCAGGTCGTAGAAGCCATCGTCAGATTTTTTGGTGAGAAATAGAGCTAGCTTCAGTGATTTGCCGTCGAGGCCGTTAAAACTCCTTCCGATTAGAACGAAGTCACTCAAGAATTCACACACGAGGTAAACTTTGCCGGGGTCGACCTGTGCAAAGACGGGAGTGCCTGGCGTCTCTTGGCCTAGAGTCAAAACTTTCCTCCATTCCCGCGAGTTGACATCTTCTGGCTTCTGATGGATAGAAAGTCTCCAGCTACTATTCTTCAAAGATGTACAATGTGGGAAGCAAAGGACCACTCCTTTGCGAAAATGAAAGTTTTTCGGACCGCATCTCACTACCGGGCTTAGCTGAGTTTCACCTGAGAAAGAAAAATACAGACCACTTCTATTTCCGCTGTTCAAATATCCTTCGTGCGAATCAGACAGTTGGCGCAACTTGTGGTAACTTAAGCTAAAGTGGAATTGACTGTAGTGAAGCGTAAATGTTTTAATTTAACTAATTTATTTCAATGTTACTTCACGTTAAAATTACTTTACATTTAAAATACTGTGCTTTAGAATTTATTTGGGTAGGCATGTCAACCAAAATAATCTTAGCTCCATTCTGCTGAGCTGACATTTTCAAACTAGGTCACAGAGGTTTCTGATTCTATTTCCACTTGGGTCAAGTAAATTTAGATAAATAAATTTCACTATTGCTCGACCTAATTCAGCATTTAAGATTTTATACCTATGAGATTAGTATGATTATAATCATATTACGAGCATCACAACGAAAGCATTTAAGGATTTACTTGAAAAAATATGAAAAATACAATAACAGACCATACAATAACTATTAAGTATTCTTGATTTTTCTTAGGAAGTTAGAAGTCAGTTACACAAAGTGAAAAGAAAATGGTATTTTGGTGTAGCATTGAATTGAATCTTTCATTACCTACTTTCGTAAAGTTTAACATTTTCTTGCTAACACGGTGATTGAATATACCTACGTTTAAATTTTCAAATGTTTCCATTTGCAAGAGTTAACAATATCCTGTCCCACTACCAGGCTCATCTCTGACAATATCTGGTAAAAGCCCATGGCTCGAAAAATAGTGATCTATCAGGGGATAGATCAGGGGGTCAGTATAGGGGAGTATAGGGACCAAGTGTTGACCAACAGCATTTGGGAAGAAATCACTTACTATTCACCCATTTAAATTTATACGCTTTTTTAAGAAAATACCCGGCAAACGAGCTGACGATCCCCTGATGATAAGTTGCTATCGTCGCCCATGGACATCAGCGACATCTAAGGCATTCATGCGTTGCCGGCTAAGAAAGAGAGAAGAAAAAGAAAGAAAGCAAGAACTAATTCTCAAGCTGAGTACTCAAGCCAAAAATGCTTACCATCTTGCAGCAATGGCCGATTCCATTCCTGATCAGTGACATCTACAGAGAACAATTCCTCTCCTTTGTCAACAACTCCTTCAGGAACGAACAGCCTCACTCCACACTTGTCCAGATGTAGCCAGTCGCCATCACTGCCAACTATTTTGGATGTAGTAGTCTCCAAGTGTTGGGAATTTAGAAATTTAGAATCGACCGAAGCGTTGTTCTTGAGTGATGGCGACATTTCTACACTTTCATTGCCGTACGATGAGCCCGCTGGAAAAACACTACAATTCAATACTATTTACTATTTTAAGTAATTAAGCTTCACATCAAGCATTATTAAGACAGGGCAGTCAAAAAAACATCAGATAAGCAAATTCAACATTAAATATATTTTTTATGACTGGATTTATCCACATCAATACATACTTATAATAATATCATCAATACCTATATTCTAGAATATATCCTCATCGATATTTCGATATAAAGTGTTAAGTATAGATTTTTAAGATTCCGTACATCAGGCCCGCTTTTGTTTCTTCGATTTTCTTAAATGGAAATTGTGCTTTACTAGCGCTTTACTTTTAGCCCGTCATGAACAGTTCTTAAGATAAAATAAGAGCTACCGAATAGTGAGATAAATGTTAAGTATTTTTCTTGTTTAGGTACATGTATGTATGTATTTAAACATTCAGTAATAAAAACAAAAAATATTTTTATCAGAAAACGTATCCCATGTTTGTTTGACTCGCGCGCTGCCTGTAAGGTGACGTGAGGGACTCACAGGTCAGAAAGCAGCTGGAGTCAGATCTGTCTGACTCCGCGTTATCCTTGCAAGCGTAAACCCGTTCTGTGCGCTCGGTTCTTACCTCGTGATCTATGGGAGCAATGTAGCTGAAAGGAAAGGCAGACATTAAACCATGTCGGAGGCCAATTAATGACATGAAACTTCCGCCGCTTGCGTTGGGAGAACTGTCATTAATAACTTTCGCTCTTTATTCGTCATTCGATCTGATTTTAGTCTACCTGCGTGCTTAGTTTCACAAAAATCGGTTCAGTAGCTCTTGGGTGAAAGAGTAAAAATCATTCGTACAAACTTTCGTATTTATCCACAATATTAGTAGGATATTCTCAAAGATGTGGAATATGCCATTCCTCACTTTGGCAGCCTGGTCCACCAGGGCATGTCTCACTTATTTTGTGAGAGCAGCCCGAACCCAGCAGTGAGACGGATATTGATCAGTTAAATCCATTCCTATATCATTAAAAACCGCATAAAACTTGATTTCATACTACGTATCATAGATTTGCAAATGAATATTGAACCCGAAACTCGTTTAATAATTTCAATTACTAGTTTGATTCATGATACTAACGTGTGAAATTAACTATCTGTAATTGTGTCGGAGTAATTAAACCTGTGCTGATGTGTAACCAAAAACCTGCGGTTTGGAACTGTCGGTTGTAAATGGACACTTTTTGGAATATGAATATGATATGATCGTGCGTTCGAATTTTAATAAACTTAATGGATTTGAATGTAAGGCGCTTGTTCGAACGGAATGGGTATAGGATTGTGAAGCTGAGCAATTTTATTTTTATGTTATTAGTGCCGACGCTCTCTTGATACCGGCATCGCAATATAAAGTTTACATGTATCTATCTTTTATCACTTAAACAACACAACATTAATTTATATATTTTATAATCTCTATATGGCTTAAAATAAATCTGTAAGAATGTCAAAAATCGCACGAATGCTATTTTTACCGTTAAACTTATGAAATAATTCTTCTGAAATAATAACAGACTTCAAAATTAGGGATAGCACGAAAATTCCTCGTCAGATCTCCTTCAAAGTTTAAATGGGACCACATAACAAGCACCAGCTTTTGGATATAAAAAGAATCATCAAAATCAGTACACCCAGTAAAAACTTATGAGTTAACATACATAAAAAAACAGTTGAATTGAGAACCTCCTTTTTTGAAATCGGTTAATAAGAAACATATTAATAAGGTTTAAGATTTGTAGATAACCAGGAAAAAAATATAAAATAGACGAAAATAAACAATATTAACTTGTGCGGCTTTTATTATTTATAAATGCTACAATAATTACTAAAGATACCAAAAAGCAATAATGGTTTTGTCTGAGTGTCGTTAGTCGTTATTCGCCGCCAATGAAGCTACCGACTCACACGTTACTATATAATTATTTGGATTGAAATCCATATCGTTAACATAATGGAAACACCAACGGGAAGGGAAATAACCAATCAATTAATTAATCATTGGGCGAATTTGTAGCACTTTTGATTTTTGATAATTATTATTAATTATACCTAGATGTAAAAATACCTTTAGACATTAATTTAAAAATATGTATTTTCACCAGAAAAACCATCCACCCATCCATCCAAAAGAACCATCTTTTATAACATACTAGTAACCGTCCTCGCTGTGCTTCGGTTTTTACGAAAAAAATTAGGAATCTATACGTAGATTCCTATTTTTTTTTAAATCAAATATAGCCTGTAACTAGAAACAATAGAGAATCCTGTTGGTGAAAGAATGTTTGAAATCGGTCCAGTGGTATTTGAGTTTATCTAATTACAAACAAACAAAAAATCTAAACATTGCTCTTTATAATATAATATTATTAGTTTAGACGTTTAAAAGAACAACATTTTTTTTATAAATAGATACAGTATGATCATAATATTATTTCTACAGTTTTCTCTACTATGAATTATTTTGCTTACCTGTTTGCTAATTGTGGTACTTCGTAAAGATGTTCCTGGCGATTGTTATTAGGGACACTTGCTTGCCTGAGTGTGCGTCTGGAGTCCATGGTTTGAAACTCTTCATGTATCGTCAAGTCTGGCTGATTGGTTAGCGTTCTCTTAATAACATTCCCGAAATAGTTTGTACCTAAAGGAAATTAAATTAAATCAATCTAGATTTATTACACGTACACAAGTATGCAATAATTTGCATACTTTTATTAAAGACAATTTTACCTGGAGGCGGTTTGACATACGGAGAATTTTCGGCCATTTTAAACTTCATATATTTAACACCCAATATAACAACAACTATAAATATTAAAAATGCAATTGACAATGCTATTAATAATGGCCAATATGTTGATCCTGAAAGAAATGCAAAATTTTAATTAAAAACAAAAATTAACAATGTTATAAGAAGTACCTAACAAACGCTGGTAAATATATATCTTTAATCCCCATTAAAACATCCTGTACAAATAACATTAAAATCAAGTACCAATCACCAACCATCATGTATAATATCCGATTTAGAAGTCCTAACGCAAAGTGGACATTGGGCTACTTGATAGTCCTTGCCCAAACAAGCGGTGCTGGTGACACACCGTCGCCTTCGCGTCTGGAGACAATCGGAGTCACATCTCGACCACTCGGACCACTGCGACCAACGACCAAGAATATCTGATGACTCGTCTGCCAACTCATCTATGCTGTCGACGTATACATCTGAAATAATAATTTTGTAACCTATCTTGCATTTCAATTGATGAGTTTCGTTCTGTATTGGTAAAGTTAAGAACTTTAGCTCCTATAAAATCTCCTTGACATGCATAATTGTTTTCAACTAACCCAAATCACAATCCAAGCACTCCTGAGTTTTTTGCACACTAGGACCTACGCAGGGCTGTCCACCATTCAAAGGCCTGGGTGCAGTACAGGTCCTAACTCTTCTTCTTCCAGGCCTTCCATTCCGGTGTTCCCGCACTTGGCCTGAGCAGAAACATTCCGTCCAAGCCGACCATGGTGACCAGCCACCGTTAACTAAAGGAGAAAAATATTAATAGTTATGGTTTGGAGAACAACTGTTGAAAAGTTGAAAGCTGAAATAGTTGAAACAGTTTTTGTATGGTAAAAAAGGTTGCAGTGTGAATTTTTGATTTACTAATAAACTCTAAAGCATACTTTAATTTGACTACTTAATCTTGAAAATTTCTGTAAGATACTAATGTTGTTAAGTATTTTAATGAAGGACGTAAAGAGTTCTAGCATTTTTATTAAAAAATTTAACAAAAAAAACAATGATACACTGCAAATGAAAGCATAAAATTACAAAACAGAAATTGCAAGATTTAATACTAAATACGCGAGCACTACAGCATCAAGTTAAGATAGAAGAGATTTCGGTAAACCTTACCAAAAACCGTCAAGAGAGCGGGCTCAGACATCCGTTTGCCGGCGAGATTTTCAGCGACGCAGGTGTAGTTCGCCATGTCCTGTAAATTGCTTTAGCTTTGGAATATCCTGCATTTCAATACGTTGCAGCGTTGCATGAAATACATTTGGAAAGATTTGCCGACAGTTTGATGAAATTTCCGATTTGATACAAGATAAATATATAAGAGAGTTGCAAGTCTTCTTTTTGGGTATAATTTCGTATATTACGCTTTGATGGAAGCGCTCATAGCCCGGCGGCTTGCGTCGATCCTATGTGATCGACAAAGTTAAGCAACAGCGGGCGCGGTCGGTAGTTGGATGGGTGACCGCTAGTGGCAAAAATTTCTTGAGCGTTTCCGTGCTTCGGAGGGCACGTAAAAGCCGTCGGTCCCGGTTGTTATCATAAGATAACAGTCGTTAAGCCATGTCGGAGGCCCTCGGGCGGTTTGAAAAACTTTCGACACTCGGGTTGGCCACTAACCCCTCCACCAATCCGCACTGGAGCAGCGTGGTGGAGTATGCTCTAGGCCTCCTCAAGAGGAGAGACCCGTGCCCAGTAGTGGGCCATTAATGGGTTGAAGCCAACGCTTTGATTTATTTTCTTGGGTGATAGTGAGAGTGACAATTCATTACCAAGTCTATCTGTGTAATTGATGGCTATTTTTGGTGGAGTAAAAATGATATAACATATCTCTATCTAGATATGGATTGTTTTTATGTACTTGGAAAAAAAACTTAAGGTCTACTTCGCCTTGCATCATAAATTGGCATACATAGTACAGTTCATACATGTTATTGATATATGCTAGAACACAAACAGCGCTTAGACCGACCAGTATAAACGACCCAATAAAACTAATTACATTTTCGTGTTCAGAATTCAATTGGTCAATATAAGTTGTAGGTCAACAAGCTGGAATTAAATTGGTTAATCGACAAGGCGCATTAATGGGTCAATTGAATTTTGATTAAACCATAACGTCTTCCGTCTAAAGTCTAAAGTAATGAAAAATTCCAGATATACGCTATATTTTTTTTTTTCGTCCGATTTACGGTTCCGAAGAAAAATCGCAACCCTTGATGTTTCGCCATGTCCGTCCATTCGTCCGTCTGTCCGAAGCAAAGCGCCAAGACCCTTAGTGCTAGAAAGCTGTAATTTGTCATGGATATACATATTTATTAAAACTCTAGAATCGTAGAATAAAATATTGAAAAACATTTTTTTTTTCAGGGTACCTCCCCTATAGGTAACGTGATGGTGAGTTTTTTATTCGTCGCATAACCCATAGTGTGGGGGATCGTTGAAAAGGTATTTCAAATATATTATGGGTCTTCTAAGAGCATTTTTGGAATTAGGGATCCGTTTGCGAAATATTAGGGTTTAAAGTGCTAATGTTGGTTATAGTCAAGTGTCCCCTCCCCCCTGCTAGCTAAACGGTTGGAGTTGGACAGGTGAAAAAATTCTCAAAAATACGTTATATGATGAATTTACAAGGAAAACTATCACGGCCATGTTAGCATAAATGGTTAATGAGTAATACTCGTAGTTGATAAACTTTCACCTTCGGAACCTTACATTGCGCGTTGCCAGACACGCACTTGAACGGTTTTGTTGCTTTTTGCCTTGCAGTTTATGTTGTGGGTTTTCTCTTATACTTACGGCTTAACAAGTACTTTTTATTTTATTCTACGGACAAAATTAAAGTAATAACTTATGTATTAACATTATTATTATTAAGGCATTTAACAACAAATAATAATCTGATTTTTATTAACTTTTGGGTCTGTCCAAACTAAACTATCTGGTATAAAATACATAAAATAGTCTACAACGACAAAGAGATTCGCACACAGATTACTGACGACTTGCTTTTGATGCTGATCAAGCAAAAACACTCACCAATAAAGAAGCTTGTTTGATGAGCAAATCTCCCTCCTTAGACAACTGTACATTATCATCAGTCACCACTGGGGCGCCATTCTTCAGCCAATACAATTGGGCAAAGGGCGCCGCGGGGGGCGGCTCACAGCGAAATGTCACCGGCGTATACTGCTTCACCAGCTGAGATTGAGGTGCTACCGAGAAGTGCTTTTTGATGTCTATAAATAACAGCATCTGTTACAATAGGTCTACTATTTGACTGATTAACTATTAGACTGAAAAGAATTCCAGCTAATTATTGATCTTCAGCTGACTTAAAATTATTAATCGGAAACTTTATGGGACGCAAAGTTTTAGCTGTTTTCCCGTTTTGATACAGAGCAACTCAATGAAAACTTTCGAAATTAATGTTCTTAACTAAAGAAAAAAATACATAAATTTGCGTTTGCATAAAATTACATCACTCCAATCAAAACGAAAAGTCGAACTAGGAAACATCAAACGACTAGGTATATGAAAGTCAATAACCTTCAACAAATCCCTGTCATGAGAGATCTTGGAATATGAAGAGGCTAGAAATTCCCAAGTCGATTTTTTCGTACTCAAAGTTACACTTACACTTATTTCTACTAATGGCAATTATATAAGATCATGTCCAAACCTTGTATTTAGCTTAATCGTCTGAGCTATTTATCTTTGTATCTTGTCTTGTTATATTACTACATTTTATTATAGTTGTATGATACTTACAAGCCAGCTCAATAGTAGCTGGCTGACTCCGAATCTGTCCTCGACTGGTCCAAGCAAAGCATGAGCACTGATACTTGTCACTCCCGAAGTATTCCTCGACTTGTTCCCTGCTAACTTTATACTCCCCTTCGATAATACGGACCCCAGTTTGAGGGTCCACGAACTCGAAGTTGAGAGCAGGGGTCTTTATTCCGTTGCATTTAAAATATACCTATCGGAGATATTAGTAAAGCTTAGTTGGCAGTTTACTTTAATGATATAAGTTTAAAGTTAAATTAATAAAACTTCTATGATAGAAACAATCTAAAGTTTCAGTCAGGATTATTGACTGATTAAGCACTTGAATTTCGTTTCTGAAAAATTTTCACAAGCATTGCTGTAATCATAATGAATTAAAAGTAACATTAGTTATTTGCTCAATTAAACTAATTTATCAACTGTTAAATTTGTTCTTTACTTACTTCTAAAGCATTCGCAGCTCGGCATTTCAATACGGCTGGTTTGTTTTTAACTACATAAGTATTTTCCGGTTCTAACAAAAATATAGGCAAATTATCTTTGGTAGTATGCAGTGGTATTTTATCATCTATCGGTAGAACTTCATCTGAACTTTTTATTGTCTGTTGAGAATCAGGCGAATCTTTATAATTAGTTTCTTTGGTTTCATAATCATAATCTAAGTAAGCATTTTCATCATCGTCATCTTCATCCTCTTCGACTTCTTCATTGGTAAAAACTGGAGGCAGGAAGTAATCTTTCGCTTCGTTTTTGGGATGTGTAACAAGGAATTCGAGAGGCTTTTCATTATTAATTTTCGTTTCAACGGAACTGTCATCTATTCCATGAGTTTCTACAAACATAATATAAAAATATCTTCAACATCAATTTTTGTAACCTTTGTTACTTAATGAAACTTATTTAATTTCATAAGATATAATAAAAATTGAATGTGCCATAGATACAATGTACAATTAAAAACTATTATCATTAATGTATCCACTGTCAGAATGAAGAAGTCGCATACATTGAAGTATAATGTCATAGAAAAGACATCTCGAAAAAAATGTGTGTTCCCGCCGGGAAGTGCTATTTTCAAAATTGAGCCCCCGTTCTCCTTTCAAAATCAAATGAATCCATTGGAAATGCAGCCACTCGGCGCCAATTCATTGGAACATACATTGTGTTCGCGGTGTCTGTTCTATACGCTAGTAATAATACTTCAATGGTCGCATGTTATAATTTGCGACAGCAGTGATAGCCTAGCGGTAGAACGTTGGTCTCCCGAACGAAGGGGCCCGAGTTCAAACCCTGGCACGCACCTCTAATTTTTCAAATATTATGTGCGTATTACAAGTTAATTATCACTTGCTTCGGTGAAGGAAAACATCGTGAGGAAACCTGCACACCGGAGAGTTCTCCATAAAGTTCTCGAAGGTGTGTGAAGTCTACCAATCCGCACTTGGCCAGCGTGGTAGACTATGGCCTAATACCCCTCACATTGTGAGAGGAGACAATTATGGGTTGTTGCTTTGCTTTTTTTATGTTATAATTTAAAAAAACAAACATATTTTTGCTTAATTATCACAAGTATCTATCTAAGGTAGTCTTCTGCAACAAAATAACGATCAAGTGTATTCTGCCCAAAACTTATTTTCATTATAGGGTTATCTTATCCCACTGATAGTTTTCCTATAAGATAATCCTACGCAGAATTTCATCGTGATACAGCGTTATCCATTTCTGATGAACTAATGTTCTCATTGGTAACAGCTCTATTAGCTGATTAAAGATACTGGAATATAACTCTTGATAGAAAAACATATGAAAATGAAAAAAAAACAATCTCAGCTGTTACTCAGTATTCAGAATAAGTACTAGATAGTAGATTATCATTTCGCAATGGATTAGAAAATTTACCATGAAGAAGTATACGAGTACCTACTTGATAACGATTTTATGTATGAAAGAAACTTGATTCAAAGAGCGGCTATACATTGCTGAGTAAATGACAAATTGGAAATTGCGAAAGAAGTTGATTTTTATGAGTTAATGTTTCAAATTTTACACTTCCGTAACTCTTGATAAACAGATCAAATGATTAATACATCCTTAACAAACAAAGTAAATACTTTTTCAGTTTAGCTTAGTGCATTAGATACACAGTGAATATTTTTAAGTTAGGTACAATAATTTTCAATCATTTTTGCAACTTCATTTTCATATCCATTTAATATTGTAAATATGGTGATTGGTATCATGTCACTTAATTAAAATAGTTTTTTAATTGTACAGTAAATACTCGTATCTACATCCAATTGATCTTTATCTCTTCAATATTTAAATTAGCAAATCATTATTAATGTTATGGATTTATCAGTTTCATGTAAAAATAATTTATTTCTGTAAAGTTAAAAACTTACCAACAGTTTCGGATTTTTTGTGCAATTTTTATTAATATCCAATCATTACAAGTAATAAATTTAAAAATAAATCTTATAGTACACAGTACAGGATTAATCTCAATAAATTATAAAGTAAATAAAAGAAACTTACTTTTCACCCCATCCTCCCCATTCACACATATCCCTGACTGGTATTGAGATATGAAGATGCACGTCCAGAAAATCACATCCATTTATACACGAGGCTCGTCCCAGAACAATTAATGAATCGGTAGTATTTTTAACGACACCATTTTCTTCCATAACTGCGAATTACCTACATATTACTTGTCCATTTATTATTAATCACTATCAAAATTTTATCTAAAATTTAGCGTATCAAGTCATCACGCACGAAAACGTCAATTTTATTGAATTCACGAAACAAAGATTTTTTTCGTAAATGAATACGTAAAAGTTTTCGTTTTTCAATCAGCGCCAGACAGGTGCGACTCGCCCTGCGGTTAGTTATCAACTGAGAAATAGGGGATGAATTAGCGGAGTCCCGATTGAAGAAAACTTTTCTGCGCATGCCTCAACCCCTTCAAGTTTGCGAGTTGTTTCACAGCGTACGGGAAAGCGAAGCGAATTTACCCGCTGGTAAACGACATGTAATATAATTACGTATTAGATGGTTGTGGCGGTTTTAACTTAAGGTTACTTTTCTCTGCAGGTGACTGTACGAGGTTCTGTCTTTCTTTTCTTCTTCGTCTTTAAATCGTCGTATTGGGCCCGGCAGGAATTATGGCAAAATGTCTGAGAGAATGCCTTTAAATGCCTCACTAAAGTATGAAGTTTGCTAATCCAGGCCAAAAATGTCTTATTTTGTCTCCTGACGTCATGTTCCGCAACATGATCCAAAATAAAATTTGTGGCAACTACCTGGCCAGCGTGAGAGAAAATAGGCTCAGCCCTGTATAACCCTACTTTATGGGATATGAAGATGGTGAATTACTTAAATTACACATTCTGAAGATTACCTAATGGTAAATGGTCATCGTTGCCCATGCCATCAGTGTCATGTAAAGCATCACCGATGTGATGCCTTCCAAGAAAGAAAAGAAAAGATAGTAAAAGCTTTCAAGCCCCCAGCCGGAACACGACGAGACGTTTGGCAGCGGGCTTAACCCATTTTGTTCATTGAAGCATAAAATATTAAAGTACCAGAACAGACAAGGTCATCATCATCATCATCATCCTGCCCATTTCCCAATTTTATTTGGGGTCGGCGCAATATGTTTTCCTCTTCCACACTTCTTTATCAGCCGTTATCTTTACACTAACTCTATTATCTTTCATATTATTATCATCTGTCACACAATCCATCCATCTTTTTATTTACCAGAACAGTCATCGCGAACAAAATGTCGGGCTAGGAGGTTCGATATTCATAATCGAGCCCTCGTTCTCTTTTCAAGATCGACTGAATCCAATAAAAACTGTTGCCAATTAACCGTTCATTGCGCAAACATCGGGTACGCGGAGTCAAATGAAATGAAATGAAATAATCTTTTATTCATGTAGGTATCACTGATACACTTATGCACGTCATTTTTTTAATTTACCAGCTTTTCGCAAAGGTGCTTTGTCATGGAGGAGAAGAAAAGCCGTAAAGAAACTCCTCAGCACATCTTTTAAAAATAAAACTTATATTTATTACAAAAATCGGTATTCTCTAACCTGAGCAGAACTGGTTGCCTAGCTGGTAATTTCCAAGCACCCTTATCATTTAAATATTCATCTATGTTATAATAACCCTTGCGTACTAGTTGAATTTTTACACGTTTCTTAAAAAATTCCACCGGCAAGTCACGTATTTGCTTTGGGACTTTATTAAAGAATTTTACACCGAGTCCGAATTCTATACGCTAGTAATAATTTCAATTATTTTGTTCTTTATTTAGTTGTGTTGCTAAGAGGGTGGTACTGGTAAATGGTTAGTTGCCTGGTTAGGCAAGCTTAACCTTTTGTTTAATTAAGATAAATTATAATTATAAGTGTTTTATTTGAAATATTTATGTTTTAGGGATTATCCAAGGTTCCAGCGAAAAGCTGTTGCCGCCGTGTAATTATGAAGAACAGGAACGGATGATTGGCTTCAAACTTTGGCGATATCTGTAAGCTAAGATATTGCAGCTGTACGGCTGAAATAAAACAGTTATTGGAATTTTAGGAACATTATTATCAGCTACAGGATTTTGTGCAACAATTGTATAATAGGACTAAGTACCTACTTCATCTTACTTTTTATTATCTTATATATTTATCTTCTTCATATTATATGTAGTTAGTACCTAAATGACATTTACATTACATTATAATCTTATAATATTTTCCAGAATAACTTCAAAATGAAAATGGGGGTTTTGCACAACAAACATTCAAATAATAAATTAATAAGTAAATACGACAAAATAGAGTACGTGGAAATTGGATTTTTTTATAAATAACCTAACGTTAACTGCAAATTTGACTACTAATGATTATTAAAGTTTTATCGTTTTTAACTAAGTACATACCGTTGTTTAATTGTTTGTCAAGGCTCGTTTAGAATCCCGACAAATAGTTGTTGTCTTTTCGCCACAATTAAGAACAAAAACGGATATTCACAATTCATTTTTTCGCGATGGATATCCAAGGAAAGTCCTAGCAACTGCACCACTGAAAACAAAAATTATTTTTTACATGGTGTAGTCTTGTGGACTTTTCAACTAAACATAACGACGAAACTTTAAATGCTTTCGAAATTAAATTGCCTTATCTACATGTGAGACGGATAATTAATCTGTAGCGAATTTAGAAAAGAATTTTAAAGTTAGATAAAAAAATTAAGCTTTTGGCATTGAGGTAATACATAGAGACGCTATCTCAAACAAAATGTGTGTTCCACCGCCGGCTTGCCCTCCGTTCTCTTTTCAAACTAGAAGCCTCGTTTGCACACTTGCCATAGAGTAACTTTGTATATGACACTTGTCAAACCAAGACAAGCAGTCACCGACTCCAAATCTTTACAAGCTCTTACTCCAACTTTATTTAACGTGCAAAAGCGTTTAAACGATTTCAAACGTAATTACCATTGATTCGTGTCAAAATATCCAACACTTTAAATTGGTCACAAGCGTCGCGTCGGCAAGCTTATTTAGTCCATTAACACGCTAGTGGCTTGCCAAGTTCAAACGCTCCTTATGATTTTTTCATTCAAAATGGCGGGAACATTGCTCAATAATTTAATTAAATTCGTTTTAGTTGATTTAAGTTAAGATTTTGTTTTCTTACTGATGATAAAGTGATAACATTATCTTTTTTGTTTTTCGTCGTGCAATTGTGACACATTCTTATTACGCACGACGGCATTTTTTCAGTTTTTTCATAAACAATTTTGTCATGCGGCCGCAATGAGCGCAGCCGAGTGACAGCCGAGTGACAGAATAAAATGCAGCCGGCCGGCTGCAATGCACTCCCCCGAACCCAATGTTCGCGATGTCTGTTCTATACGCTAGTAATATTAATTCTATGGCTTTTGGGATTATAAAATTTTACTCAGTTATAAAATATGGTGTTTAAGAAACAAATTTTTATGATAGTTGTTTTAAAATATTGAAATGATTTTAACTTATTTCTATGATCTATGTTAAACATTGTAGTCATATTTTTTAATTCGTTGTTCTACACGTTGAGCTTATTCTATAGTCACTGTGCAAAACCCCCAATTTTACTTAATGGTATGTTTTAAAGTTTAATACATATCTTTTAGGACCTAATTTAGTAGCACGGTCGTGCCACTGACAAAAAGAACGGCACCGCCTACTTTTTCCCTTAATGTATCGTCCTTCGATCAACAATACCAACGATCGAAGGTTTCGTCGTATTTTTAAGCCCTCCTGGCCTATTGTTTATACCCAAATAGGTTTAATATAGAAAACACTCACCGCTAGAAGCGGCTGCCTCAGTACCAAGTTCCGTGACTTCTATAACAGCTTTCTGTATAGCACTCGACACGAAAACAGTTTGGTGACGCACAATTTTCTTTAACCCAGAATCATGACTTTTGAAAATACTTTGCAGACCTATCTGGAAAGAGATCTTTATTGTACCTTCAGTTATCTATGTTCTTTATTACATCCTACAAATAATCACCCGAAGGCATCTCATGAAAGAATCGATGTAGGTACCGGTTTTTCCACGGGTCTCAGTTATTACAAATGAGCCATATGCATTCATATGAAAGATTCGGAGAGTTGGAGAAGTATGTCACCTTAAAATGCATCTGCTATCGTAACTGGTTGCTAATTATTTAATAGAAATTACTAGGAGATAAGAAGAGATAATATAAATGCAATAAAATAACATAAAACCTGAAGTTGATACAACAACATCAAGAAATTTCTATGTAAATAGTAGAAAAGGGAGGAAACAACCTAGTCAAGCTACCCAAGGAAAATAGTCCAACATCGCCCACGATCAACGGCAACACTAAAGGCATCGCAAATACGGACGAAGTATGAAGAAAGATGATAGAAGAAAGATGCTTATTAGAAGAAATAAGGAGAAAATCAATATAATCAAGCAACAAACCTTTTTATACAAGTTAATTAAATCCAACGTCGTCTCCATTTTGAATTTGGGCATCGTCAACATAATCTTAATTTTGCTCATTCTACTCAGTTCAGAGTTCAACAGGTCTGGAGCAAGCTTCAACTGGCTCAGCAGAGCTGGGAGGCCATTCTTCTTGAAGGGCAGGAGAATGACGAAAGAGGCCCCATCTCCCTCGTATGGTACCTCTATTAACTGTTTTAATTTTGGCATCGACGAATTAATTAAACCTTTGCTTGATTTAGTTTACAATAAATTCAATAGATTTAATCTTATAAATCACATCATTTTTGTTTTTACAAACCTTTCCTATGTGATTATCATTGTTTCTTTATGCATTAAGAAGAAACGGCAAAAGAAACTACTTAGCATTTGACAAACAATTATGAAATAATGAGTTTTTTAGATTGCCATAATCTTCCATGGGCAAATGCATTTGTTATCATTTAGCGTAAATAAACCTACTGTTCTTTCATAGGATGGATGACAGAGCTCATAGTTAAAAAGTAACCTCGACTCTTAATTCACTCGCTTCGTGTTGAAATCTAGTACTTATCTATAAAATCCTCCACGCCCTCTCAGGTTCCAATATGGTAGCGAAAAGGAAACTTTTTTCATATTTAAAGCAAATCAAAGCAACAACACATAATTGTCCCACTGCTGGGCTCGGAGTCTCATCTCACAATATGAGTGAGGGGTACAGGCCATATTCTAGGTACCACGCTGGCCAAGTGCGGATTGGTAGACTTCACACACCTTTGAGAACTTTATGGAGAAAGCTCCGGTGCGCAGGTTTCCTCACGATGTTTTACGTCACCGAAGCA
This sequence comes from Thymelicus sylvestris, assembly GCA_911387775.1. NCBI lineage: Eukaryota > Metazoa > Arthropoda > Insecta > Lepidoptera > Hesperiidae > Thymelicus > Thymelicus sylvestris. Next base: position 14,885,889 of record OU426891.1, on the reverse strand, counting down.
ACTTCTAATAAGCACATAATTTAATTGAAAATTAGAGGAGCGTTAGGATTTGAATTCGGGCCCCTGCGTTCGTTAACCACTCTAGGGTTAGAACGTTGGTCTCCCACTATCACTGCTATATATTAACCTACTACTATAACCATGTTCTTATTATTACACCACAATTACCTGAGCACCTAAAATGTTGCTTCTAGCATAATTATACCATGCCAGCCTTGACATCATCTTTACTTGCTTTTCTCCTCTGGGCGTGTAGAATATGCCGTCTCTCACTTTGTCAAATGGCGCTTTCCATAGCCCCTTCAACAAAATGGATCAATTCATTTTTAGCGTTTTTATCTTATAACTTGAAATATTTATTATGAAAATCTACTTTGTAGTACTGATGCAGGTGTAGCTACTTAAATTCGAATTTTAGGAACAGTTTCATTTACTTTTTCATACCTATTCTAATCTTATATATATATATATCAGTACCAGTAGTATCTAAATGTCATAAAATAGTCAATCGTACTGCGTACATTACGTAAAATTTTAAGTATGAAAGATCGCGAAAATAATGTCATTGTGAAATCCATTTACAACATGAACAGAAGCAAACTAAATAAAAATATTGCTTTTAATTTATTTGTCACTTTCATTATATTTTAGTCATTTCAACTGATGATTTCATTACTTTGAATATGAATGATAAATAATAATAATGAAATGCTTACCACAAAATATATAGCGTTTACTAGGACCAACGATGAGCTAGGACTTATTTGTGCCGGAGATAATAGTTCCTTTATCATTCCATCCGTTTTTTTTGCAACCTGAGTAAAAAGGTTAGAAATATTTAAAATAATTAGGTATGCACAATTGCACAAGTTTATCTGCGCTTGAAGTACACACCAAGAAACAAGAAATTAACTCTAACATTCATACTTTTCTATTTCTATACTCAAGTCATTCAAGCAAGATGCTTTCTTTCACCGTACGACTTTATAATAATGGTAAGTAGTATATCTGTGGTAGATTAGATACAAGATATGCGTCTCTCTTCATAACTCAGTAATTAATTGATGGAGATCAATCCGCACTGGGGTAAGGTAGTGGAGTATGCTTCAGGCTTCCTCAAAAAGAGAGACTTGTGCCATAAAGTAAATAATTGTGCTCAATAATAATAGGACATGAATGGGTTGAAGGAAGCCAATACTTTTAAACACTTACACAATTACACATCTCATACCCTCTATTTTTATAATATCATTGCCCCCACTGTCGTTTGTTTCCCGTTTGTTTTCTACATTTATGGTATTGTATACAAAATCTTACCCACGTATTGATTACATAAGCAGCGTCGGCGGGATTGCTAAAATCGACTTTTTCGGCTGTCGAATCGAATATGTACTTGGATCGATCTATGAACTTCCTGTGGAGATGGACATATTTCGACACGTAAATCCTGCTGGCCAGGTCTAAGTGAACGTCCTGTATATACTTTAGATCTTCTATCAGCGATTTGAAATGGGTCTTTAGCTTAAAGACAAAATGTTAATAACAAATCAATTTTATTCGCGTCATTATCCACCTACCTACAGAAATTTACAAAATCAATACGTATCAGTTACCTATAGATTTATACAAACGATTGATTTAATTTTTATCAATATTTTAAACGGGAAGCATAGGAATCGCAGTTTAAATTAAAAGTTGTTCAAGATTGAATTTTGAAGTTATACTTCGTATCTACATACTTACCTACCTATGTGGTGTTTCGAAAAAATTGTGAGTAAAATTTTTACGATGCGACATCCAAATGCGACATGATGAAGGTGCGTGAGTGATACAAGGCGTACATCACACTCTAGGAGTTGTCTTGGATTGCAAGTGGAGTCGCGGGTGCGAGCGACAAGTAGATACTTATAAGACTTATAAGTAAGAGGTAAGTAGGTATACCTTCTTATGTGCGTACATAATATATAATTATGTACACACATACTTTTTTTAATCCTTTGAAATTGGAACAACGCGTCAGCAATTACCTAATATTTTAAGTTTTATAGTATTACAAACTATGAATTCAACATAAATTACCTTTCTTTTCCTGCTAACACCGATTGCAGTCAAGAGTTCATCCAAAGCCTCGTCCTTAGCACCGATAGCTAGTTTACCCAGCGGTAATAACGCCGACAGCGGCGAACAAATCATGTTATTATCTTGATTGTCGATAGCTGCTACCTGTATAACTTCTTTGTTGATTGGCATAGCATTACACACAAGTGTACATTACACTGTGATATCTTGGACTTGACTATTATACAAGCGATCGGTTAATCAACTTTAACTTTGCGAAAATTAAAATTTTTCAAATTTGGCGCCCTTTAAGTTGAGCATTACCTTGAACGCGATTGTATGTACGAGGAAACGCCTCGCTCGACTTGTCATTTTAGCCCCAGAGCTACCGAACCATTTGACTATCCCACTTCCCACAAAGCTAGAAATTTATTAAATGATATTTTATTATCAGTCATTTAAGAAAGTACCGTTCTGGCAGGCTTCTCGCGGTTGCGTCATGGTCCCTTAAATTTTTGAAAATGCAAAAAATATTTTTTTTTCATCCCACTCCCACAAGGCTACAATTTTAATATGTTACAATTTACATATGTTTAAGTGTAAAAAAAAATTGCCAGAACATTTTGAGGGTTGCAAGTATGTGCCAGAACATAGCAAAGTTGTCATCGGGAGAGCAATTCATAACCTACTCGCACAAGGCTCAAATTTTCAGGGAACATTCTTTCAATTGTTTAAAAAATATATGTAAACAGCCAGAACATTCTAGCGGTTGCAAGTATCTGCCAGAAGAGTATACAGGGTGAATTTTTCAAGTGAGCTTGGATGGACAAATTCAAAACTATGAGGAATAGCGAAAAGTGGTCAAAGGAGTCTCAGGGCTGATTTTGACGAAAACCAAAACGGCATAACTAGATTTTTGAAAAATCAATATTATTAGCCAGGAATCAAACTCGCTGATTTTGGCTCATGAAAATTTTTTTTTTGTAGGGTAACACTGCTTTCTTCCACCAACGTGTACAATCTGTGAGATCCAACGATAGTCCTGTACATTTAAATGACATCAAAAGCAGGCTAGAGCTTGAAATTATGCATAGAAGGATACATTTGTATGAAAATTATTATTTTTTGTATGGCAATACTGAAATTTATTTCCACCAAAGTGTACGATCTGTAAGATCCAACAATAGTCCTGTACATTTAAATGACATCAGAAGCAGGCTAGAGCTTGAAATTATGCATAGAAGGATACATTTGTATGAAAATTATTATTTTTTGTATGGCAATACCGAAATTTCTTTCCACCAAATTTTACTATCTGTAAGATCCAAGAATAGTCCTATACATTTAAATGACATCAAAAGCAGGCTAGAGCTTGAAATTATGCATAGAAGGATACATTTGTATGAAAATTATTATTTTTGTATGGCAATACTGAAATTTATTTCCACCAAAGTGTACGATCTGTAAGATCCAACAATAGTCCTGTACATTTAAATGACATCAAAAGCAGGCTAGAGCTTGAAATTATGCATAGAAGGATACATTTGTATGAAAATTATTATTTTTTGTATGGCAATACCGAAATTTCTTTCCACCAAATTGTACTATCTGTAAGATCCAAGAATAGTCCTACACATTTAAATGACATCAAAAGCAGGCTAGAGCTTGAAATTATGCATAGAAGGATACATTTGTATGAAAATTATTATTTTTTGTATGGCAATACTAAAATTTATTTCCACCAAAGTGTACGATCTGTAAGATCCAACAATAGTCCCGTACATTAAAATGACATCAAAAGCAGGCTAGAGCTTGAAATTATGCATAGAAGGATACATTTGTATGAAAATTATTATTTTTTGTATGGCAATACCAAAATTTCTTTCCACCAAAGTGTACTATCTGTAAGATCCAAGAGTAGTCCTATACATTTAAATGACATCAGAAGCAGGCTAGAGCTTGAAATTATGCATAGAAGGATACATATGTATGAAAATTATTATTTTTTGTATGGCGATACTGAAATTTATTTTCACCAAAGTGTACGATCTGTAAGATCCAACAATAGTTCTGTACATTTAAATGACATCAAAAGCAGGCTAGAGCTTGAATTTATGAATAGAAGGATACATTTGTATGAAAATTATTATTTTTTGTATGGCAGTACTGAAATTTATTTCCACCAATGTGTACTATCTGTGAGAACCAACAATCGCCTTATACATTTGAATGATATCAAATCAGACTAGAGCCTGAAATTATACATAGAAAGATAGAATTGCAATCCCGATGACAACTTTGCTCTGTTCTGGCACATACTTGCAACCCTCAAAATGTTCTGGCAATTTTTTTTTACACTTAAACATATGTAAATTACAACATATTAAAATTGTAGCCTTGTGGGAGTGGGATAAAAAAAATATATTTTTTGCATTTTCAAAAATTTAATGGGCCATGACGCACCCGCGAGATGCCTGCCAGAACGGTACTTTCTTAATTGACTGATAATAAAATATCATTTAATAAATTTCTAGCTTTGTGGGAAGTGGGATAGTCAAATGGTTCAGTAACTCTCCAGCTATTTGCAGCGCGGAAAACGCGCAGATTCAGCGCGTTTTCGTCGAATGCGCATCAAAAACGCGCCGTGTGCAAAGGCTCTAAAACTCTATGTTAAGACTAGACTAGACTAGACTGATAAAAATTATTTAGTGTTTTCGCCATTGCTCAACATTATTTTAGATAATGTTAAACAAACATATACCTACAAGTGCCTACAAGTCAATATTTTTAAAACAATAAAGTTTTAAGAGTAAGTAATGATAGACAACAAACCAGAGCAAACGTCTGCCTGAGTTCGCCTTTCTGGGAAATAAATCTACTTGGGAACGGAGGGTCATCTTCGATTGAATACAGACTATCTAAATTGCCATCGGGTTCATCTTCATCATCATCGTATTGATTTCGTCTGGCAGTTGCAATAAACCATGTTATTACTATTAGAACTGCAATAAATAAATAAAAATATCTATAATACCTTAAGTTTTCTGCCACAGTATAAATAATTATCATATCGTATCATTGAAGTATCACGCTAGTAATACTTAATACTTCAATGTACCGTGTATCAACTCTCCTTCACTCACATATTGCGTTACTCAGCGTTAGAACAGCGTGTCGCTGGTAGCAATATTACACTTCAAAATATAATAGATCCAACATCATACATTTTAATTGCATCATGAATTTGTTTTATTGCAAAGTAGCTAGTTTTCTATAAACGGTACCTAAGTCATGAACTAAAGACCATGTATATAGGACGTAGGTACAATGCAGCAATGTACCTGGTAGCCGTGGTAGGTACCTACTTGAAATATTTTTTTAGCTTTACCTAGCAAGGTAGGGCACTTACTTTTATTGACACTATGGGCACAATCACAGAACACCTAATAATTAGTTAGAAAGGGCATAGCGCGTAATTTGTATGGGAACCACTGTCGCCATTCCGATCCCCTCCATTTGCTTACTCCTACAAAAATGAACAAATACGCACGAGGGTCGTTATGTGTGCGTGAGAGGCGTGACACTGTAGCTAAGGATTGACTGACGTAAACTTTTATCGGTATTTATTGTCGTAAGGTCGACAGATATGTAAAATAAAGGTAAAATATCATAATTATTGGAAAATAATATAGGAAACTTGCTACGTATGTCAGATTCAGATTCATTTGTTCGTCATCATACTTATTTTATTAAATATAATTATCTTCAAGGCAAGAGTGAATAGGCTTTTGCTAATTTAGTGCGTTTTACCACCCATGACTACATCGCCACTTACCATCAAGCATTAACTTATAAGATATAAAAAATAGGATTAAAAAAATATATAGGTATATAAAAAATAGGATGTAAAATACGTCAATGTTCTTTCAAACTATATTTCAATGCATAAAATATTAAATTTATCTGGCCACATGTACATTATTTAAGAAAGTTGTTTTTTATTATAACTTCGAAAGAATCTATCGAATATCGATGTCATCTTTTACTACGCCCAACGCTAGAGCTACTGCTACGTGATCAATGAACTAATATACTAACCTACATACGTGATACATTACGCGTTCTCATTGATGTGTTAAAAATGACGAGCGCATGAAGCCCGCAATGTATATTTTTTGGGCAAAGAATCATTTGAAGGACATTTTTAAAGATTTAAACTAAAATATCCTAGTTTTTTACTTAACGATGAAAAGAAACGCTTCCTTTGTTTATTTTAAGCATTTCGCTTCTTGTACGGCAAGTAATTACCGTACATGTAGGCATTTATAAGTAATTTAGTCGCAGTATTTCGCAGTACTTTTCTCCGTTGGAGTTCGCGAGTCACTAAACAGCGCGATCGCGTGTTTTTGAGGATTGTGCTCGTTTGCGCCTAATATTGGCGCGCCTGCCACGCCCACAACGCCTTTCTAACTAATTATTAGGTGTTCTGTGGGCACAATATAGGAATCTAACAGTAACGTAACTCGGGCCGATTCTCGAAAAACATGCCTACGGCCGCGCGGACAGTAGCCGCGCGCTAGGGCTGTCCGCCGATAGTATTTTAATTTTATCAAACGACTTGAGTTTCTTAGTAGTTTTGTATTTAAAAATGGGTGTTATATTTTCTATTTTAATAAATGCAATTCATCTATATCTATACAAATAAAGATTCCTATATTGTGCTATGGGCTCACAATATGAGTACACGCTTACAATACGGTACTTAATTTACAAGATAGTTCTAAATTTTCATAGGTACCCAAACGATTAGTAAAATAAATTAATAAATTACTATTTTTTACAAGTAGGTACTTACAAGTAAAAAGTAAATTCATTTTTCCTTCTAGTTATGAAGCGTAAAATTTCACATTACTTCAAACATACTACCAATGAAACATTTTACGATTAACTGAAACGCACTAGGAAACAATTGCGAGATAAGTAATTATCGATTGCATTCTCATTTTACGGTTTAATTGGCAAATTGATGTTTTACCCACTTCAACAATAATAAATTATTACATCCGGAGCAATACGGTTTTACTAAAGGTCGTAGTACAACTGATGCCGGAGCCAGGCTCTTAAAGCATATAATATACTAGCTGACCCGGCGAACTTCGTATCGCCTAAGAATGTAACATATCAGAGATCATTAAAATCGGTACAGCCGTTCTTAGCCGTTATAGTTTCCGTGTCCTCCTGCTCCCGCTACCTCTCCCCTCCCCTCCCCCTCCCCCTCTCCCTCTCCCTCTCTCTCTTCCTCTCCCTCTCCCGTTCCCTCTCCCACTCCACTCCCCTCCCCGTGTTACATAATCGGGATCCGCGGAACATGCGCGAGCTGTCCGGCTCCGGCCGCGGGGCCAGTGATGATTGTTGCTACTCGTACACGTAGTTCCTTTACTACTATACGTAATATCTTCTGAATGGAATGTCCGATTTGAGTAATTCAGAAAGTTATCTATAGGTATTGAAACAGTTTTGAATATGAAATGATTTATTTGGATAAGGATTAATACGAAGGTATGGTTTTCATGATCTAATTTTGGTCATATTTTTTATTAACTTTTAAAATGTAAAAAGTGGTTATAGTGACATATCGACAATAGTTGGACATATCCTGTCGCGTGGTTTTTTGTAGATATTGATATGTTCTATAATATTGTAGAACATTTTTTTGTTCTATCAATAGTTTCCGCAGCGTATGCGATGAAAGAAATTTTTATATTTTTTCACACTTTGGTTCACGTTACTGATGTTTTAGCAAGGATCCCTAATTTTTTCTAGTAATAAATATAGCCTATATTACTCATGAATGATGTAGCATTCTAATGGTGAAAGAATTTTGAAAATCGGTTCAGTAGTTTTTGAGTTTATTCGTTACAAACATACAAAAATACAAAGCTTTCCTCTTTATAATATTAGTATAGATGAAGCATGGGAGTCATCTCAAAATGCTATAGGTATATTTTGTGACTTATCAAAAGCGTTTGATTGTGTTGAGCATGATACTTTACTGTCTAAACTTAGTCACTATGGCGTGAAAAACAAGGCCCTTAACTTGCTCGCTTCTTATTTAAATAATAGGACACAAAAGGTTAATAATATAAACGATGAAAAGTCATCAGGGTCATCTACTGTGATGGGTGTACCGCAAGGTTCGATCTTAGGTCCTTTTCTTTTCCTGGTGTATATACTCGTAAATGATTTACCATATTATGTAAATAACCATGCGAACATTGTGTTGTTTGCAGATGATACATCATTAATATTTAAGACTGATAGGAATAAAAATAATTTTGACGATGTTAATAGTGCTCTGTCGCATGTCTCACACTGGTTCACTATAAATAATTTACTTTTAAATGCAAAGAAAACCAAATGCTTAGAATTCGTGCTACCAAATGTAAAAAAAGTCAATAAATCTCTTAAATTAAATAATGTAACATTAAATATAGCGGAATCCACAGTCTTTTTAGGGGTAACCTTAGATAGTAAACTGCAATGGGGCCCGCACGTAGCATCTCTCACAACTAAAGTCTAAACTCGCTAGGGCTGCCTAAGCTGTTAGAAAAATAAGACAACTCACTGACGTCGACACTGCTAGGCTTGTTTATTTTGCATATTTCCATATGTGTTATGTCTTATGGCATTTTGATGTGGGGCAAAGCAGCCGATATTGAACAAATTGTAGGTACTACAGAAAAGAGCCATTAGAGCTATTTATAAACTAAAATCAAGGGAGTCCTTGCGTGTCAAATTTAAAGAAATAGGTATACTTACAGTAGCTTCCCAATATATTTATAGTAATAATTTAGTATTTAAACGGAATAACATAACTGCATGTAAACAAAATTGTGACTTATCAAATATCAATTGGCTACCTCTTCGTTCTACCGTCTTGCTAAAGTGCAGCGTTCTTTTATGGGACTCGGTGTAAAATTCTATAGTAAAGTCTCAAACCAAATACGTGACTTGCCGGTGGAATCTTTTATGAAATGTGTAAAAATTCAACTAGTAGGCAAGGGTTATTATAACATATATGAATATTTAAATGATAAGGATGCTTGGAAATGATCAGCTAGGCAACCAGTTCTGCTCAGGTTAGAGAATACCTATTTTTGTAATAAATATGTTTTATTTTTTAAAAATGTGCTGAGGAGTTTCTTTACGGCTTTTCTTCTCCTCCATGACAAAGCGCCTTTGCGAAAAGCTGGTAAATTAAAAAAATGACGTGCATCCATAGAATTATTATTACTAGCGTATAGAAGGGACACCGCGAACATCGGGTTCGGGGGTGTGCATTGCAGCCGGCCGGCTGCATTTAATTCTGTCACTCGGCTGTCACTCGGCTGCGCTCATTGCGGCCGCATGTCAAAATTGTTCACGAAAAAACTGAAAAAATGCCGTCGTGCGTTATAAGAATGTGTCACAATTGCACGACAAAAAACAAAAAAGATAATGTTATCACTTTATCATCAGTAAGAAAACAAAATCTTAACTTAAATCAACTAAAACGAATTTAATTAAATTATTGAGCAATGTTCCCGCCATTTTGAATGAAAAAATCATAAGGAGCGTTTGAACTTGGCAAGCCACTAGCGTGTTAATGGACTAAATAAGCTTGCCGACGCGACGCTTGTGACCAATTTAAAGTGTTGGATTTTTTGACACGAATGAATGGTAATTACGTTTGAAATCGTTTAAACGCTTTTGCACGTTAAATAAAGTTGGAGTAAGAGCTTGTAAAGATTTGAAGTCGGTGACTGCTTGTCTTGGTTCGACAAGTGTCATATACAAAGTTACTCTATGGCAAGTGTGCAAACGAGGCTTCTAGTTTGAAAAGAGAACGGAGGGCAAGCCGGCGGTGGAACACACATTTTGTTTGAGATAGCCTGTCTATGTATAGTACGTCAATGCGTGCATCAGTAATAGTATATTAGTTCATTGACGTGCATAGTGTATCAGTGATAGCTACATGAATAAAAGATTATTTCATTTCATATAAATGTTATCTAACCATTGTATCTAGCGAATCGAATGGCGATCGATTTTTGAGCATGCTACAAATGAGCATGCTAATAATTTTAAGCGCGTTATAAAAGCAAACATGCTCATTAGAGCATACGCAATATACTTTATTTTAGTATAAAACTTACCTACCCTACGTTCCAGTAGACGATCACAACGACCACGCTCACGACCGCGATTTTTCCGTTCCACTAGCTTGTGAGCGTTACAATCATACACCCAAGTGGAACGGTATAGTGAGCGACGCGGACGTGAGCGTTCAAGCCACAGAGTATTTACACGTTTTAGCCGATGATACAAAATGTACTCTATGATATTGAGAATAAGACAAGTCTGAAACTTAGATTAGAGGTTAAGTTATAAATTTTAAGCTATAAATAAACGTTACTTAATTAATTAACAATTTTATTTTTACACTAGCAAAAAAGTATATCTACAAACAAAAATTTTTTTTATGAAAAGACAAATTAATATAATAAAAAATTGCATAATAATTATGTTAATGATATTGACCGACGAGGAAAAATGTATACATGGCTATATGTATAGTGAATTAAACATTAAAAATATTAAAATTATTTACATAATTTAACATATTTCTATCAACTTGTGACCCCACGTCGAGCATTGTTGGAGAAACTACTAGTTCTACTAAAGTATTTCTTGTCGAATCGTATAAAGTTATTTTTTCCATCACCATCCTTAACTTTTATAAAATTACGCCAAATTTCTATCACCATCCATTTCTACCCAGTGTCGCCAAGTCTAAAAACTGGCGAGAGTAACTTCGTCGTATCTGGCAACACTGCAATTCGACCACTTCGACCCACCCCGTGAGGTGGGTTGTTTTGAGCGTGCCGTGAGCGAAATTAATGACGTCATCAGTGACGTATTCGCCGCGACCATGACGACCGTGGTCGCCATGTGGAACACGTTTTGATCGTTGTGAGCGATGTGAGCTACTACTGGAACGCAGCCCTAATCTATGCTAAGTGTCAAACTGACAAGCTTCGGTGTTTGTCACAAGTCAAAACTCAAATGTCAAGTGTCACGATGAAGTATGGACGATGTGTTTATTTTATTGATCGGCCGGTAATTCCAATAGTCTCCGTTTCTGAATTAAAAATCGTGAATTTGTATTTAAGCCTAAAATGATTCCAAGTGAAATCTTTGCTGAAGATGTTATGAGCACTTTAATTCGATATGGGCTGTACATCAGCGCCGTTTTTCAAATGGTATGCTTATTTGCTTGTATTACTCTCAACGATGAAGTGAGTGAACCCCATCCTTATGAAAAGGTAAAGAAATCATTTATGTATCAGTGATATCAATTTACCATTTATTTATTAGGTACTAGCTCTTGTCCGCGACTTCGTTCGCGTGATTCCCGATGGCTGAGAACATGGTTAAAATATAGCTTAAGTTACTCACGAATAATAGTACTATTGGTGAAACATTTTTTGAAATCGGTTCTGTAGTTTTTTAAGTTTATTCGTTACAAACATACAAATCTTTCCTCTTTATAATATCAGTGTAGATAAATTATAACACTGTTTTCAGGCATCAACTGACAGTGATGAATGTAGCTCCGAACAGTCTTCACCAGGCCATCGTGCAACCACATCCCGAGCTCGAAGACATGATAAAAAGAAAAGGCGATAGAATAAACGCAAAAAGAGATAGACTATCTTAATCTCACTGGTTGGATAAAGACAGCAACTAGTTTTACATCTATGTGAATCTTGTTTTCTGTTTGAAATTTTGCATGCAATGATTTTGATTGCTTTGTAAAAGGATTGTACTCAAAACCCTGTAGGTGTTAGTTTATTATAAATAAACTATACTTAGTTTACTTTCTGTTAGTGCAAAGTATTAATTTATTGATATAACTATTTAACATTTGAGCTGGTATAAGTTAATCTCCCAAGTTATCAAAAGTATTTTATTGCATTTAAGATTTGTTACTTCACTTCGTTGGTTTGCAAACTATTTGCTGTGTATCCATTATATTCGATGAAGGTAGTCCTTATTGTCTACTTTAATTTAATGTTGAATATCAAAGTATGGAAGTTCTTCAAATTATTTATAGGAATTATTAAATTAAAATGATCTGTTTGCTTTTAAACTTAAAACCAATATTATGGTTGTAGATTATAAGTACTATTATTTCTTCTGTGGTTGTAGTTTAGAAATTATTAATCTTCTAAATGTCTAGAAATTTGTACCAGGCATAATAGATTTAAGATATTAATTATTGTATTTATTTTTATTTACATTAGAGATGCATTTCTACTTTTTAACATTATTATTCCTGAGCCAGAATTCCTTTTTGACTATTTTTTATTATTTTTATATTAAGGAATGAATAATAATTTTAACTCGTGTAAGTTTTTATGACAATGTATTATTATACTCCTGGCCTATCTTAGATTAATGTAAACATTGTTAAACCCTAGTACTTATCGATAAATTTATGACAAATAAAAAATAAGTCATATTTCCTTGGTTTTGTCTTCCCAGCAATATTAATAAAAGGTATAATAATATCCTTAGCAAAAGGAAAACTTTTTGCTAAGACATCAGTCTGTTACCTTTATTAAATTTAGAAAATATTAGTTTGTGCATTGTCATTATTAATCACTATGCTCCACAAATGGTATGTTTAGAACAAAAATTGAGGCATGGACTCCAAACGACATTCTCAAAATAGTAGCTAAAGAATAACTGACGACCCTGTAGATTAGCTGGTAGTGACCCTGCCTGCGAAGTGAGGCGTTCCGGGTTCGATTCCCGGCCGGGGCAGATTTTTTGTGACTGATAAATATTTGTCCTCGTGTCATGGGTGTTACTGTGAGGTCCATGCCACCCGCGACATGGGTAATAACCTACTGATAACTAATATTAAATTAAGAACAAAGTGAATTGGGCATGCACATTATCGATGCCAAGTGATCTTATCATGCCACTAACAAAAAACACCATTTAACTAATTGTAACAGACATTAGGAATTATCAAGTAATGAAAGGCCACAAGTTAAAAAAGATGTTTATTTGTTACATGGACTAGAAACTTAACAGCTTTCAAATTAATGCTTGTTTAATATCTAATAAAATCTCATATAATATTAATTAACATTTTGTACCTTAAGCCAAATGTGCAAGATGTAACATTAACATTAAGTTTTACTTTAAATATACTGTATTATTAGTACCACGATAAGTGTCTCAAATTAGATTAAAAAATCTATAGCAAAATATTATCCATAGTATATTTTTCTAGGTACGTCAATAATTAATTATATAACAGGTATTGCATTGCGAGAAATCATTAAGTACATCAAATATTAACATTTCCAAAACAGCAAGTTCAGCATGTGAAATTAAATGTTTAATTTTTGATTTCTACTTGATTTTATAAAGATTGATCAAAACATGCTATTTAAAAAGTACTAATAAAGACAATAAAAAATCTTAATAAATAATGGCACATAAATTATTTGGTCATATTGTGATTTAGTAAAGTGACTCCTGTTCTGCGGTCAAAGTGACCTTAATTAATTGAGACAATTCTTAAGTGGTTTATTTGTTTTTAAGCAGTTTTTATAATTGAAACAAATTTTCAACTATTGATTGAACTTACTTATTAGTTCAAAAGCACCGTAGATTTGACACCTATTATTTTAGTATAATTAGAATAATAATGAAGTTAAAATTGAATTTACCGCTGCTGTCAAAATAAAAATGATTAATGAACGATAGACACGATAGTGATGATTCAACGATACCACTTACTGTGGTACCCACAGAACACCTAATAATTAGTTAGAAAGGAGTTGTGGGCGTGGCAGGCGCGCCAAGATTATGCGCAAACGAGCACAATCCTCAAAAACACGCGATCGCGCTGTTTAGTGACTCGCGAGCTCCAACGGAGAAAAGTACTGCGAAATACTGTGACTAAATTACATAAAAATGCCTACATGTGCGGTAATTACTTGCCCTGCAAGAAGTGAAATGCTTAAAATAAACAAAGGAAGCGTTTCTTTTCATCGATAAGCAAAAAACTAGGATATTTTAGTTTAAATCTTTAAAAATGTCCTTCAAACGATTCTTTTCCCACAAAATATACATTGCGGGCTTCATGCGCTCCTCATTTTTAACACATCAAATAGAACGCGTAATGTATTAATTACATAGTAATAGCTCCAGCGTTGGGCGTAGTAAAAGATGACATCGATATTCGATAGATTCTTTCGAAGTTATATTATAAACAACGTTCTTAAATAATGTACATGTGGCCAGATAAATTTAATATTATATGCATTGAAATATAGTTTGAAAGATAATTGAAGTATTTTACATCCTATTTTTTTAATATTTTTTTTTTAATCCAATTTTTTATATCTTATAAGTGATCACAATCCCACCTGATGGTAAGTGGCGATGTAGTATGGGTGGTAAAACGAACTAAATTAGCAAAAGCCTATTCACTCTTGCCTTGAAAATAAGTAGGTAAGTATATACATATAATAAAATTTATAAAAAACGTATGATGAAGAACACATGAATCTAAATCTGACATACGTAGCGAGTTTCCAATATCCTATATTATTTTCCAATAATTATGTTATTTTTTATGGATTTAAGGTAAACCTTTATTTTACACAAATGTCGACCTTACGAAAATAAATACCGATAAAAGTTTATCGTCAGTCAATCCTTAGCTACAGTGTCACGCCCCTCACGCACACATAACGACCCTCGTGCGTATTTGTTCATTTTCGTAGTAGTAGTAGTAATACTAGTAATGGAGGGGATCGGAATGGCGACACCGGTTCCCATACAAATTACGCGCTATGCCCTTTCTAACTAATTATTAGATGTTCTGTGGTGGTACCTATACAGGGTGGATTTTTGAGACGGGTCAGTAAGGGCAGGTACCTTAACCGTTATAGTTACAGGAAAACGTTCCTAGAAGACTATCCATAACTTTTTAAGATATTCTGAACTGCATTCACAGATTTTTGAAAAAATTTACGGTCAGTGAAAAAAGTACTAAAATCCAAAAAAAAAAAATTTTATGCCTATCGATCCTACTTCGTATGGGGATCAAAATACTCTATGGGACCATTTAAGGTATGAGTACTAGAAATGTCAGAAAACGCTAAAAACATTTTCCATACATTTTGTACTGAAAAACGATAAATCAACTCGAAATATTCTTTATTGCCAAACAATCCTATTTCTTACTGCGATTAAAAGATTATTTAAGGCCTATTGAAATTTAAATACAAAAACTACGGTAAGACACAACATATCACACAAACTTAAAAATAGGTTATCTATTATTCAAAATGACCGCCATTTTCACGAAGACACGCTGCATGAGGTGCTGTTAGTGGTCCGTGGTCCAACACATGGTCCAATTAAGTGGCCACCTCGCAGCCCCGATCTAACGCCTCTCGAGTTTTTTTTTGTGGGGCCACCTAAAAAATGAAGTCTACAAAAGAAAGTATGAAAGTGTTCAGGAGCTGAAAGAGGCATTAACGAGGATTTAAAATAATATCCATCAAAGAAAACTTTCCGCTGCTACTTGCTCAGTACAAAAACGAGTGAACTAATGTATTCGTGAAAACGGCGGTCATTTTGAATAATAGATAACCTATTTTTATGTTTGTGTGATATGTTGTCTTACCGTAGTTTTTGTATTTAAATTTCAATAGGCCTTAAATAATCTTTTAATCGCAGTAACAAATAGGATTGTTTGGCGATAAAGAATATTTCGAGTTGATTTATCGTTTTACAGTACAAAATGTATGGAAAATGATTTTAGCGTTTTCTGACATTTCTAGTACTCATACCTTAAATGGTCCCGTAGAGTATTTTGATCCCCATACGAAGTAGGATCGATAGGCATAAAATTTTTTTTTTTTGGATTTTAGCACTTTTTTCGCTGACCATACATTTTTTCAAAAATCTGTGAATGCAGTTCAGAATATCTAAAAAAGTTATGGATAGTCTCCTTGGAACGTTTTCCTGTAACTATAACGGTTAAGGTACCTGCCCTTACTGACCCGTCTCAAAAATCCACCCTGTATAGTTAAATTTTAAGCCTTTCTAATTACCACTTTATAATTTTAATTAGGCTGGCTAGGCTTTTATGGATCTACTCAGTATTACCACTTTTTACGCCATGGATTTTTTCGAAAATAAGGCACATATTAAAGCTAGAACTATTAAATTTCGATTTCATACATCAATATAAATATGTTTACATACAACAGGTATGTAATATATTTAATATAAATATATGTATAAACATCGTAAAATTCTTATAAAAATTTTAAAGACTGGCACTATATAAATCTTTTATGATAGGTACTTATATTATTTAATGTTGTGCTTACAAATGCATCTGAATATAATATTTATAATCTATAAAACTTTATAGAATATTGTAGGTATATTAAAATATTCTATCCATTAAATGGATAGGTACATATAATTTGGCTTTCAAGGTAACCATAATTTAAAATTTGTAATTTATATTTCATAATCCAGAAAATTCATTAGGTATATTTTAAAATTTGAACTGATAACTTTAGTATTTCACTCTATTTGTGACACTAACACTACGGTGTCTACAAAGCGAAAACACAATTATAACGATTGTAAATACAGTATCCTACTAAAATCCGTTATCATCAAGCAAATTGTAGTGTTAAATCTAACACATTTTTTATATTTCGAATGTCTTCCTACCCTCTTCTAACGATATTCTAGCGGGTGAATACGACTAAATACAAACGTAGGTCTAAAAGCACCAACAAGAAAAAACCATCGAGTGTAAATGCAAAATAGAAAAATCTAGATTGTGGTCATGTTGAAATTATGGGTTTTGAGTGCTGTCAACAATTCGTTATCGGACAAAAACTGTTTAAATGCGTCCAACTTTTTGAAACATATTGTGACACAACACGACTTTTCTGTCGAAGCTGGTTTCTCACAAGGATTTCCCTTTTTGCAGCAACCTTCAATACTGCCAGATCCGCAGGTACATTTAAGATTGCTCAAGAAATCTGTAGGATCATCACATTCGTGTGTGTAAACACCTAAATCCTCTAAATTCGAGTTCTTATGCCGTCGATGGTAATGTAAGAATGTGTTATGATTCGTGTCTGTGGCTTTCCCGCAACCAACAGCACATTTCATTTCTTCATGATTACATTTACAATCTACACAAGAACATGTATCTTCGCCGCAACCAGATGGGATACTTTTGACAACTTCTTCTTTGTCACAATTCTGACATTCTCCATTATTAGATTCGCATTTACAATCCTCGCACGAACAAATTCCTGCGTCGGCTGCTAATTGTTCCAACGGATTTCTATTCGGTTTCTTGCCAAATATGTTCTCCGTTCTTACAACGTACATATCTGATGGCGGTTCATTATCGAATAGCAGAGTGTCCTCTAATGCTAAGTCTGTGTTAAATAGAACAGAATT
Organism: Thymelicus sylvestris; assembly: GCA_911387775.1. Taxonomy (NCBI): domain Eukaryota; kingdom Metazoa; phylum Arthropoda; class Insecta; order Lepidoptera; family Hesperiidae; genus Thymelicus; species Thymelicus sylvestris. Next base: position 14,868,258 of record OU426891.1, on the reverse strand, counting down.
AGCTGGATTTATTTCAATGTTCTGTTGCACTCTAGACGGAGGTGGTGTGTTCAGCGATCTATCATTTGTTTCGTTTCCAACATTCAAAAATCTTTCAATATTTGTATCGATTTTCGGTTCTAAATTCGATACTAATTCGCTATCGTTGAAAACTTTAGTACCAACATCGAGAATAGTTGGTGTGTTTAAATCGAATGTTGTTTCTGAGATTAGATTTGTTGTGGCTACTTCTGGGTTCAAGTCTATGTAGCTTTGCATATGCGTCGGAACGAATGTTGCCATCGTAAAAATGCTCTCTGGCGTTTTCTCTTTGATGCTTACTGGGGTTTCTTGAATAGACGCCGCGAGAGCTGTGACATCGACCCAAGGAGATTGTACTTCAATTTCGTTTGCTAAAGCTAGTTGCATCGCTTCTGATTTAACTTCCATAGTATTATTGACACCTGTTGGAGCGATAGCCATCGGCTGTAAATCGGTAACGTCAACCCAAGATGTTTCGTTTATATCTTTTTTGGCATCTTTGATTATTCCGAACGGCGAAAGCGTTGCATCTAAACTGGAAAGATCGTAATCTACAGCTATGCTTGTGTCATCGAATTTAGTTGTGTTAGTAGCGTTATCGAAAAGCAATTCCGTTATATCTACATTGTTACTAGCGAGTGGGTCTACGTTAGTGATATCTTCTAAGCTGCCGTCGGTAGAATTAGATTCAGTCGTGATTTTTCCGAAAGATTCTAGGAGACTGTCCCAGCTCATAACATCATTGAGCGGTTTTCCTGGCTCATTTTCAATTACTTCTACTGTCGGTGTTTCTGCTTCGATCTGAAAGTATTATATTGATACTTATACTAAAACTTAACGTAATAATGAGAAACTATAATTTATTCTTAGTCCTACGACCATTATTTACTAGTTTTCAATAACTAATGGTTTTCTACTTAGTTGTCATAGAATGAAATTAAATCCACCTCACTTTCACACCGAACTGTGCCCAATGGTCCTTGGCATTATTTTAATCAAATATCTTTTCAATGTTTGTATTATTTTCACCTGATGTTTCTTGGCATGCGCGCGCAGGCTGGTGGCGGTAGAGAAGACGCGCCCGCAGCCGAGCGCCGCGCACGCGTGCGGTCGCGACCCGGAGTGCGTGCGCGCGTGCGCTTTTAGATGATGCGACGCCGTAAACGATTTGCCGCACCCATCTGTTCCGCATCTGAGTGAAATTTTGTTTGTTTGGCGATGATTTAAGGGCATATATTATATAATATCGACATAGGAGGAGTTGGGTCTGGGTTATGGCCGCCTTTTTTATTTTTTTAAAGAAGGAAAAAGAATTCAATTTCTCTGGATTAACGGTCCTACAGATATGGAAAAATATTATTTCAAATTTAATAATGTTATATTCTTTTAATGTTTTTTATAGTGATTGTGTTTCAACTTTCAACCTAAAAATTAAAAAAAAAATCTGAACACATTTTTTTAGAACTAAAGCCAGCCTCATATCTACTAGGATATGGATCTTATATCTATTAGAAACGAACGTGTTATGATTATGTACTTTATGTAGTATTTTTAATTCTACAAATACAATAATTAAATAAAAGAAAATACAGACCTACAGACAGTATTAACAAAATAATACTAACTTGTAGGGCCTTTCCTGCGTATGAGTTCGGATGTGTTTCTTGAGATCGCTTAGCGTTGTAAAGTACTTGGAGCAACCGTCCGTCTGACAGTTGAATGTATCTCCACTGTGTAACCTTTGGTGTGCGCGTAACCTGAAAAAATAAATAACTAAGTACTAATTACCAAGTACTACTAGTACTACTAGTAGTAGTAGTAGTTACTAGTTACTAAGTACTAAGTATTAATTTTTGTCCTAAACATTTTATTTAAAGCAAAGCTAAAAGGTTAAATAATCCTATGCAATTTATAGTGAAATAACAGAATTTGGGTAGTTAACACAATTACAATATGGATCTTAGGTGTATTTGTAGGTGCGGATTTGTCTAATATTATAATAATTTGTTATGTATACATACTCATAATTTGGCGTAAATCTAAATATAATAATATCAAAATATTAGTCGTATAAACGATTTATTGTTCTCAAAAGCAGTCTTGTAATAAAACAATGAAGTCGACAATTATTGGGTTATTTACGACACATTGCGTCATAATGCTTCCGTTGGCAGTAATAAGACAACACTTAGATGTTTGATGTTTAATACGTAATGATGTGTTTTAAAGTGGGATTAAATTACTAGTTAACAATAATCTAAGGCCGATTTGCCCCTAAAATTGAGACAATCGCTTATTAACACGTTAGCTGCCAAAGCAAAATTTCGATGACAGACTTTTCTTTTTTTTGCATTTTGGTTTTATATTGACGTAAATTATAATGATATGAATAAATCCAGTTCTACATATAAAAAGGTTAGGCCAAGCTGATCATAGTTTTTCTGGGGCCTTGTTAGTCAATTTTAATAGAGAAAAACGCGCTAAACGTGTTAGACAGCTCCCTGAGATCATTTAAATTATATACTATGGCGTCAGTCACCCGTGACTGACATGGCCTAAACAGATACCATGTCTGTCAGGCACCGGTGCCTGACATGGCAGCTAACGTGTTAAAACTATCAACTCCCTTTTTAACATGATTTTAAATCTACATGGCTTTTTACCGCTCATGTGCAATTACGTTACTTGAAACTACCTGAGAGATTATCCAAAAAAGACAACCGTGTCGTCCGATTAAAGTAAATCAATAACGTTTAATAAAATTATGATTGTATTCGAACTGAAGAACGTTGAACAGAAAATATGAACAAAAAGAAAATCGTTCAAATGATCCATATACTGACAGCAAAACTGCGTGACGAATGAGATATTCAAATCATGTTGACTTGATACGATTACGTCTTCTTACTATGAATGAATGCGTGTCTAATCCATGATACGCGATGATAGGTGCAATGTTGCTCTACGTGTAATACAAATACAATTTCCAATACCGAAAGATCTAAAGTTTATATGTTTAATACTGAGATATAATACTGATCGCAACAAGAATCGAAAGAAGACAGACTAACAGAAGTTAATAGAGATATTGTTAAAATCTAGTTCCTAACAGCAGAAGTAATAGCGAGTGTGTTAAAATCTCGTTTCTCGGATATTACGCAGGATGGCACTGCACAATATAATCTATCCATACGTCATACTGACCTGTATAGTGTATTAAAAGCTTTCATACAAGTCCCAATGTCGCACGTAAACGGTTTCACCTTCGTGTGAGCTCTGACGTGTATCTTCAGGCTGTAGGACGTTAGGAATGCTTTGCCACATGACGGTATCGGACATATAAACCTGTATTCACCTGGAACACAGCACAGTCTTATGAACCGTAATAGGCACATGGATCGTACACTCAAATAAGCCATTACAGATACCCAAACACAAGAATAAACGTCATGAATTACCTTTTTATGTAAATAGTCGACAAGCTAACGTCTGCCATATCCAACTAATGGCAAGTGTCCATCGTCGCCCATGGACATCAGCTATAACTTTGTCATCATGATGCATTGCCGGCCAAGAAAGGAAATAGATGAAGAAAAGAAAGAAAGAACTGACTTCCAAGCTTCCAGCCGGATGATGAGTCGTTTGGCGGTTGACTCAAGCAAGGAATAATAGCTAGCCAGGCAGGGAATTTAAACACTTACATACAATGAATTTGAATTAAGTTGATGATTGCTGGGTTCTTTACAAAGCTCAATCAAATAGCACCCATGCATGGTTGTAAAATATTTCACCCGTCTGGCTAGCTACCACTGCACCCTGCACCCGTAGTGTTGGGATTCCCCTCAAAATGTTTGGCCAGCGACGCATCGATGATATCTTTGTTATGCTTTCATTGTTGCCTCTGTTGTTCCTTATGTCCATGAGTGATGGTGACCACTCATCTTCAGGTCTTTCGTCTGCTCACGTGTCGGCTATTTACATAAATCAATAGACAATAGAAGTGTCTATACGACGACAGTAGTTTCTAAGCATTCCCCGCAAACCTGCTGCCAATATACATTTTTGGGTCGCAAATCAAACTTGTAAAGCTGCAATATTAGCAGGTTGCCATAGTCCTAATCCAGGCGGATGGTACAATATTCCGCAACCTACAAAATTATGTACCTACAAAACGGTACAAAGAAACTTATTATTACCTTTGTGCGTTTTCAGGTGGGTGCGTAAATTGCCAACAGTACTATAGGTCCTCTCGCAGCCCTCATATTCACACTTGTACCTCGCGCTGTCATCCACCTTACGTTTGAACTTGTCCATGCCGGCATCCGATAATGGCGAGATCTTTGACGCCTCCGTATCAGGGTCATTGCGACTGAAATAAAATTGCAAAATTATATTAGGAATTGTTTCATGGACCATTTATATCTCTTTATCTCTTTCATTAATAAAGCAAGCTATCATAATCTGTCCCATAAATGCGCCTGCCAAGAATCAATCATGGGCTCTTGCTTCGGAGGCTCTGTCACATACCAGAGTTTTTAACTGAAGCATGGTTTTGAACAGTGAAAACCAAGAACTTTATATGTATTACAACTGGATGGCAAACTTCGAAGAAGTACTTGAAGACTTCTTCTTCAAAGCTTGCCCTCCAGATCTATGCTGGCTGGCTTCAACCCATTAATGGCCCACTACTGGGCACGGGTCTCTCCTCTTGAGGAGGCCTAGAGCATACTCCACCACGCTGCTCCAGTGCGGATTGGTGGAGGGGTTAGTGGCCAACCCGAGTGTCGGAAGTTTTCAAACCGCCCGAGGGCCTCCGACATGGCTTAACGACTGTTATCTTATGATAACAACCGGGACCGACGGCTTTACGTGCCCTCCGAAGCACGGAAACGCTCAAGAAATTTTTGCCACTAGCGGTCACCCATCCAACTACCGACCGCGCCCGCTGTTGCTTAACTTTGTCGATCACATAGGATCGACGCAAGCCGCCGGGCTATGAGCGCTCCAGATCTATACATATACATAACTTACATACATACATAACTTCTTGGAGAAAACCATATTAAAAAGTGTGACATAATTTTGCTTGATAGTTGGACAAAGAAACCATGAATACTTAGTTCACTAGTTCCATAAATATTGTATTGAATTTAAAAGATTAGATAAGATAACAATCATACGGAAATGCTAAAGTCAATTCAGATTTAGAAGAATACTGAGATAACATTAGCTAATAATCATGATCAATGTTATCTGAAATAAAACTTAGAAAAAATACATATATTAACTAAAGGATACATATAATATTATCATGAATGTTGCGTTTATTTCGATGTTATCTCAGTTTTTCTATTCATTCAATCACTGGTTATTTGATATTACGTAATTAACACGGATTCATTCTTATCATTTTAAAACTGTAATTGTTAACAATGGCATGCAATTGCGTAAGTATAGCAACAGATAATTAATATTTCTTTGTATCATAAAGAATTCGATCTCCTTTTTACTTGGCGCATTACCATTGTAAATTAGATAAGATTTTTTTGTGTTGTACTATTGAATACATAGGGGCTAAGGACGAGAATATAGCATTTAGGTATAAATTAGCGATGAATTATCCGTATAGTGGTTTGGCCGGATACTGGATATCCGGCATGCTATGAGGCCGGAGCGCCGGATATCCGGTCACCGGATATTCGGCCTTTTAGTAGTGATTGTCGCGATCAAGAAAAACAAAATCAAATTGCTAACGAGATTGACTTTTTCTTAAAGACATCTCGAATCGCAATCACGACCCATTTGGTGGTCAGTTAATTCGAATCAGTACCCACAGTTGTCAAGGTTTGCTAGAATTCTTCTTTATTTTCAGAAGCTGGTCTGATATGCAAAGCCAAGCGGAGTCGCCTCTTACTTACAAATGCGGAAAATTTGATATTCATGAACCACGGTAGGGATTTGTTGAAGCGATGGCGTTGAGTGACTTTCGAAAAGTGTTTGTAACAAACCTACTTCGAATAAAACTAATTTCATTTCATTTCATTTCACAATTTGCCACTTGTTAATTTTGAGTACTAAACTAATTAATAAAAAAAAATTTAACGTGCGATTATACAAATAAACAGTGTCCATAACTTATTGTGGTATGATTTGCCTCGTGTAAAATAATGAGATTTTTTTAAATTTTACTATCTGGTATCCGGCCGGATAGTGGTAACAAAGCCGGATAGGCCGGATACCGGATAGTTACCGGATATACGTTTCATCTCTAGTATAAATACGTATATATTTTCGAATTTTGCAACAAATTGTAATTCATGGTTTTTTGTAAATGTTTTACAGTTTTGTAAAAAATTAAAGGTATGGTTGCCCAAAAACATTGTAATGTTTGAGTTTGTTTTTACAGTCATATATAAATTATTTTAGAACCACCATTATTAATTTAAACTGTTTTGATTTAAATGTTATTATTAAATTCAATCTTATGAAATAAGCTTTTAAAGAAATGCACACTTATACACCCAGCACTGGGATTTTCTGTGTTGCAGATGGCATGGACAATATAAATAAGATGTCAATTTAATACCCTTGTCCCCAGTACATTACATAAATATTCGGCCACGGCCAGGTGTTAACTCTACTCCAGACGACTCGTGTTGTAGAATAAAAGCACTGGGTATTTTCATTCATTTATTTCTTTTGTAATTAACTCGCCATTTCGCAAAGGTGTCTTACTCAAGAGGAGAAGAAATGGCGAAAGAAACTCCTCTAGACATCTTTTAAAATTATAATACTTTACAATAAATTCTTGCTTAATCAATTCTAGACTTAAGTCTACTTCTACAATTTAGAATTATTTCAAAACACCCGTATTACTGGTGTCCCAGTCTAAGACCGAATGCCGCTCCTTCGACCGACCAACACGATCCCTTCTTTTCATTGAATTCGAAACCAGATAAATATGACGTGTCGACAGGCACCGGTGCCGGCGGAAATCAAAATTAATGTCTCGTTGTTGAAAATAAAGACAGCATTGTTCGTTATTGTAATTTGAAACCCTAACAATCGACCATCCTGACAACGTATGCGTCCCCGCATACGACACCAGGTGGTAACCCTAACAATCGGCATGTTGATCGGTTACATTCATACAATACTTAACAACTACTCCAACTACTACAATACTACAATACAACTATACAAACTACAATTTGTCAAAAACAATTATACTACTGCGACATTTCAAAATCATTAATCGACTTTTTTATATTATGATATTTACTGCTTTTATGTCTGTATTCCATTTCATTGTTTCATTCATGTCGTAACCAAGCAAAAACAATAAAACATTATTATGTTCGAAATAGGTAGTCAAGCTAAATAAAGAATTTTGCAAATTGTTTACAATTAAATTACTGTAAATCATATAAAATAATTGAAAACCAATAGACAAAGTCAATGACTAGACACTCTACTTCGTTGACTAGGCAATTTGCTCTTACTAGACAGTTAAAATCTTTCATAAGATAGGTACTCAATTATCGATATACATTAAATCTTTTATCACCACTGACAGACACAGGCGGTGTGGAGCTTCCTAAGTTTTCTAACAAACCTACGCCACTAACCGCCACAGGCGGTTTGGAGCTTCTATGAAAAATCTCTTTATCTAATTAGTACGTACATTTAATATTTGTGAATATGAAAAATTATTACAATATAAAATCTAAAATTTTGTGCCTATTGAAATTCTTTTTAACATAAACTCAATGGAAATGTAATACATCAATAACAATATCTTTCATCTTACATAAAAAAAAAACACTATTATATAAATAAGTGTTGGCACTCAATGTCTGTAACTAAACATAGTTTTTTGTGATATATGAAATCTAATGTGACTGTCTGTGTCCAAAATAAATTAAAATTAAAATATTTTACCAATGATGCTAAGGTATTAGCTCCAGCTGTTACACACAAAAATTCGAACGATCGAGTCGACATTCAATCAGCAAATCACTAACTTCAACGGAGCACACTACTGGCCGATGGTATGCAGTAGGCAGTAGCGCTACGATCTTTATCACGACTGACCGCCATAAGGGCTTTTACGGTGCTCTCTACTGGCCACCACAACACAATCGACTACCTATGGCGTACGGCACTATCTTATCCTTCTTCTACTGAATCAAAATAATGAATTTAATGACATTAACTATACATAAACTGACATATTCATTTAATAATTTATATAATTTTAATCTGTTTAAATTAAATATTATATTGATTGACTGTATAATATTTGCACTCCAATAGGCAGTATTTAGCGGAATTTAAAATTTAATGAATTGTAACATATTTGTACCAAAATTCAGCAAATAAATATTACAATTATTATTGTTTCGTTCAGGATTAAACCTTCTCGGCTAAAACCTGTAGTTGGTTATCCACGAGCCTAAGCCAAGTGGAAACCATTAGTGTAGATAGTTTAAAAAAAATATATTCTGTTATTATTATTATCTGACGTAACAAGACAAGCACCTATCGATTCGGTACAATGCATGACCGACGAACTACTATTGCGAACTTCGACAAATAATTTCCCTCACTGTCTAACATAAGACGATCGATTACTTATGTCGGAGCAATATCGTCACTGACTGAACTGGCGTATCGATATATCGATTCGATGTGCAATACTTGGCTGATCGAAAAGAATCAAAATCAAATATGCGTATATACAAAATCATACAAATAAAAAACTGAGCGACTACTGATAAATATTGAGGCACTGTTGACAACTTGTGTGTTCAATTTTTCATTGATCCCATTAATTCCATACTTACATTAAATAAAATTGAAACTATTTAATGAACACAAAAAGCAAATCAGTAACAATAATAATTTATCTCTAGACCTCATAGGATAACTATAATAGTACGTAAATATTGCACATAACAATTCTCAAAGAATTAATCGCTATCACAGAAAACATCATGTTCAGAACCATCCTAATTCTACTAATACTATAAACGTTGTACGGACTTTTGTTAATCTTTCATACAAAACTTACAGAACGGATTTTCATTTTTAAGACACATGTAGGCTATGATCTGGAATAAGCTCGAGGGTACATTCTCCTGGATTCTCAGGCAAAACTGCGCTAATGTACTTCTAGAGCAGCTACGTACATATCCATGGTCTCATTCGATCCAATCAAAACTGATTCGTGATCTGAAAATTAATCAGGAATGTCTCTATAGTTACATGTTAACTGTGCATAACATACAGGTATACAATGTGCCTGTGGTTACATCATATTTATCTCGATCGACAAATGAGTAGTAAAGTCGCTCCACTTTCAAAGTTTTGAAAGGGATTCTCTGAACACGATTTAATGACATCTGCTGCAATATTGCTTAAACTATACAAAATTATCAACCTTCTGCTTTGCCCATCGCTGGCATAACTAATCAACATTATTTAAATTTATTTAATTTCCTATTACATAGTGTTCGTTTATTAAAAATCAGCTAGGCCCTCCACACAAAGACGAGGGATTCTCTAAGATTGAAATTCAACTATGGTCCTGCTGTTAAAATAGGCCTTAATTCAATATTAATTTAACTCTACTTGTGTCTTATTTATTGTTTTATTTAAACTATTGACTGCATACACCAAAACAGAATTTTATAAAACTTACACTATTCATCGGTTATCAGAATACAATGGGCAGTCTTGTCGCTATCCAAAAAGGTACACATTTCTTAACTACTACAAAACTGTTCTATGGACAAAAATAGATTTTAACCGTACGAGTCAAATTCAATTCGATGTGAGACTGATAATAACTGTTGTCTCTGTGTTCCATGGATATTAACATTTCACATTGACATTTGAATGTACCCTATAGGTATCAAATGCACCCTGCATTTGTGTATAATGTTAATTTTATGTATTTCTGATTCATATTACTTGTGCAAAAATATTAGCTTTCTGCACTCCTCCATGCAGTATTTAATTGTGCTAAAACTTCACACTTCTCCATCCATGTAGATACCTAGTTTGTCGTAAAGGATTTCCTTTCACGTATTAATGTTAAAATTAAAACTATAACTGACTGCGACTGACGTGGTAGTGCGGAATGTGAAATACTAATTTGATATCAACTATTACTGGCGTATTTATTAATGCAGTAAAATTTATAACAATTTCCAAATCATTTTATAATAAGTATATTTTCTTTGATATTCATCGGTTTATATGTTTATCTGTGCCTTAATTACATTTTCCTGCTAATTTCAGAAAAGGTTCAACCGACTTGCAGGCTTATCTAATTTACAAAAATCTCGTGTCAAGGTATTTGTGGTCGCACTCCTTCGAAACGGCTCGAGCGATATTTTTTTTTTTTTTGTGTAGGTATATTTTGTAGATAAGTAACTGAATAGATCGTAAAATATATTCCATACCGATAGGTCATTAGTAGCTAAGCGTGGCTTAATTATTAACTTCCTTTCATTTCAGTCAGATCACAATTTTAAGGATGACTTATACAAGTTTTAAGAATCTAGTTTAAACATTATTTTCTGGTAGAGCTTACTGGCTTTCCCGAAACGAAAGACGGCGGTTTATTAGTACTAATACGAAAATATTATTTGATATTCAATCAAGCAGTTTTGTTGAATAGGTACGTATCCGAGATTCATTTTGATAATTTTACAAAGATAATTTAGCTCTTCTCTATAAATCACCAAACAGAAGATAAGCAGTCGGAGCTTGATGTATCGGATTGATGACCACTTAGTGCATTTTTGGTAGGAAAGGACAATTATTCGGAATTTCTCCAACCGTTTCACCCCCAGTAGGTACCAACGCTGTCATGAAGATACAGCGAAACCTCGATAATCCGGCACTTAGTTAAACGATTTCATGATTATCCTGACTATACACCCCGATCAAATAAGTCATGTCAAATGACAATTTCTAAATACTTTAATCCTTTAAGGCTGCAGTATTTTAATAAACTTTGATTTTTGATAAAAAGTTTAATTTATTTTTGTTGTTTTTTTTTTAATAAAATTATGTAAAATTAACGTATAGGTCGTGTTCCAAAAACAGCTTTTCTTCATATGTTTGATTATCCAGATTTTCGGTTATCCGAATGCCTAATGACAACAATTTAGTTCGGTTAATCGAGTCTCTACTCTATTTCCCCATTTAATTTATTATAAATTCATATTTCTACTATCAAATGGCATTATTACGGCATACTAAATGGCAAATGTCGTTGAATGATTTCTTTCTATCTACCTACGAGTATGAATCATTTTACTGAGTAACAAAGAATTTATATAACTGTTCACCTCTGTTTCTGTTCTGAAATTCGTAGGAAAAACATATTAAATTACTTTTTTTTTCATTATTAAAAATAATTCACCCACTAAGTACACGAGTCTCTCCGGAAACAACTAACTCTAATTTTTGTAGAGTGAGTACGTTTGTTGAAATAAATCTAACTTTTTTATATCCACTTACAAGCTTACATGTCACATAAACATAATAAATTATTGCCCTATTGAGTTCGAAAGTTTTGAATTTCGCTCGCAGCCACGCGTGTAAAGCACTTGACAAATAAATCCGATGTTTAGATTTCCTGCGTGCTCTTTTAGTGTAGTATAATAAACATAATGTTTATAACGTCGAACCTATGACATCAATTCAATATTTCTAACTGTTTAGCTGGACTCTTAGTATTCCTCGTATAACATTTTTTTTTTTGCATACAGATTAACATTATAGTCAAAAAACTGTTTCTTGAAAGAAAGACTATTTGATTCTTTAAATGTTAATTACGTTTACATCCATCCATCTTAATTAGGAGTTTAACAAATTAATTTGATTTCATATGGTGGGTCATCTTAAATGAACCAATCAGCTTATCTTGTATGAATCAATGTTTAGGGTTCAGTACGAAGATACCAAAAAAAACCAAAAACCCTAATAGTCGTGCGTCTGTCCTTTCCTCTGCCACAAACAATCTGCTGCGAAACCACTGAGGCCAGAATCTTTAAAAAAATACAGGAAATAGCACCTTACTCAATATTACTAGCAAACCTATATGAAGTGTATGGTCTTATAAGAAAAAGGTAAATCCCTCGCTCGATCTTAGATGATCAACGCACGGAACCAACTCCACGCGAGTTCAACTCAAACTTTTCCGGTTTCTTTATTCGCTCGTCAGTTTGTTAGCATATATCTAAAAATGCTCTATGGATCGAAACTGTCAAATTCAGCTATTCCATATCAAGGAGATGTAATTTCAGATATAGTTTTAGTTCTGGTATGCTTCACAGCTCTGTCACTAATCATTTGCTTACATTAATTTAACACAATATTATGAAACGTAAAAGACCTACATCGATAATCTCTGAAGTGTTTTTTTTTTAAAAGAAAATGGAGAGGATTACATGACCTTTAATATTGTCCTGTGCCTGGATTTTGTAGCTCTCAATATTGGTCCAACAGTCCGGTCATCTACATTCTGCTCTAATTGCCGATGCTCAATGTTCCTTGGCTTGTACGTCAGCTACTTCTTCACTTTCTTCTGCATAACGAAATACTGGGACCAGGAGTATCTCGCCCTTTAGTGACCTGGTCCCAGATCCGTCGATCTGCTTCGACCATTAGCTGGAACGTTTGCATTAAGAGGCAAACAGAAAAACAAATGGCATTAGTGATCTATTGAAGAACTTTTAAACCGAAATGAAACGGGACTATCACTTTTTTTTTAAGTCAAAATCATACTTTTAGACTAAATAAATACTTCGAGACGTACATTGTTCATGAAAATATAAGATACATAATTGTTAATGCATTTAATTATGTTTAATTTTGTCATTAGGCCAAAGTTTTGACCTAACTAATCCTAAAAATTATATCATGCGAGCGCAGCCGCATGTCAACATATCATAAATCTAATTCCTTGTTCATTGTACTCGTAATCAACCGTTAGATGATTGTCCCTACAATGAATTGTTATAAAGAAATAATTTTATTTAAGAACATCTGGGGTTCTTGTCTCTATATTATACATCCCTCACAAAAGTCACCATTTCAAACCATTTTGGTTTTAAATCCAAATACAACAGTTACTAATAAAGCCACTGATAAAAATATCTTGAATCCCCTTTAAATCTACTCAGTCATGTATAATACAATTCTTTATTCAATAAAAATACACTAACAACGATTACAATCAAATCTTGATAGAATCTTAATATTTTAATCATGTTAAACATAAAAAATCATCTTTGCTTTATTGTCCAAAAACTTAAAAGCAAAAACAAAAACAAGAGTGAAACAAGTTCGATTTACAAACTTTAAATATCTCTACTTTTAACAAATAGTCGTCTACTTATTGTGAGGGTTATTTTTTGTCCCAATCGGCTTGACTGTCTGATAGTTACGCTTACACACTCATAACCCGAGTACAAATATTTATCTATCACATAAATATCTGCCCCGGCCGGGAATCGAACCCGGATCCTTCGCTTCGCAGGCAGGGTCAACCTACAGGGCCAACTAGGCTACAGAGCTAGATGTTAAAATGTATGAAACATTTTAAATGCTGTCTAATGATACATTCATAAATAATTATAATGTTTTGTTTGTACCTTAGTGACTAATATAACAAAATTAATGCCTACGACATACACTTTGAATTCATCTACACCTCGTATTATCATCACAAGCCATTCACAAATCATACACGATTTAAAAAAAACTAAAAATATGTAACTATATGTGGGCTTTACTTACGTTTTCGCGGGTCTTGTCACTTCTGAAATGTTAACTCTACTCCAGACGACTCGTGTTGTAGAATAAAAGCACTGGGTATTTTCATTCATTTATTTCTTTTGTAATTAACTCGCCATTTCGCAAAGGTGTCTTACTCAAGAGGAGAAGAAATGGCGAAAGAAACTCCTCTAGACATCTTTTAAAATTATAATACTTTACAATAAATTCTTGCTTAATCAATTCTAGACTTAAGTCTACCCAAGTAGCAAAATAAAGTTATATAAATGGTCAACGAACGTTTTAGATTAACTTTCAGTCAGTCAAAATGGTTATATTACAGTATATTAGACGTCTATATAACGCGGGTTTGGGCGCACCTTATATGACATTTACATCGTGTAAGGGTCGTTTTGTCGTCGCAACGGCGTCAATTACGTTACGTAAAACTCACATAGATGTTACAAGTGTGACTAATATGTTTTATAATAGTGTCTAGTGATACTCCTACATAACTTTAACCGTATATAGATGTAAATAAAATTACAAAAGAGTCCTGTTATGGTTAAACACACAACATCTACATGAGTTTTCTTATACGAACGAACAATATTTTTTCTTCTTGAAATACTTTATAAAAAGTTAAGCCAAATGTTATCATGATTTTCATTTATTTAATATAAAGAAAGCCGATTGTGGTTGAAGATGAGGAGGGTGATGACATAGTGGCCATTAAATTTTTTCGAGAATATGTATGGACATCTTTGTTCATATTTTAATGGGCCTTCAAAATATTGATGTTTTAATATTGTATATTAAAATTATATATATGAATTGACTTTAATAATTTCCGCCATATTGCAATCAACACACTGAGCGACCGCTTTACGACGTGTATATGACTACTGGTTATATACATGTATTTTATTTAACTTATGTCGTCCTGTCGTCCACCATTACGGTTGCAATTAGGGTTCTATGGAACAGAAAAATATGAAAAAAAACCTTTATTAGTAGTTCTGTTTTTGAAGTGAAACTTCTTTAAAGACTTCAATGTAGGGGTATTAGGAATTTTCTGTCACGAAAAAGCGTTACCAAGGCGTGACGTAGACGTAGCCGATATATCGCGTGGAAATTTTTGAAATAAATATTAAATATAAATACGTTGCCATTCGTTTTAAATATTTAATTATTTTTTTTGACATATTTTTTGAATTTATTTTTGATGTTTTTAGAAATGTTTTTTTTGTTTACTTACTTGAATATTGTTTTTAATTTTATAATAAAAATTATTTTTGAATTTTTTTTCAAAAAAAACAAATTTTAATATCTTCTTTTTGAAAAAAGAATGTTGCCACTATTAAATTTAATTTACTCTGCTACTACTTTATCTAAGGAAAATTAGCTGTATTTTAGGGTATTTCAAATTAAATAAAATCGCATACATCCACATAATGTTTATTTACTAACCTATAATAGAATTGACATAAGCATAAGAAATCTTTTAAAGAAATAGAAATTTCAACACTTTTCCAAAAAGGTCCTTCGATACGATTTAGGCGCCTGGTTGCCTAAGTCGTATCGCCTATAGCCTAAGTGGTAGGTACTAATGCTGGGTACTGCCTAAGTGTTAAAAAATATACGGAACCACCTTGATTTTTGCTACTTTTTTTTTGATTGGGACCGCACGACAATGTCTTTTCCAGATTAATTGTAGGTATTTTTGATATTTTTAATGATTTATAATTTTTGTTTACTTTTCTTCTAAAAACACCACTTTTGTTAATTCTTTTCCACTTTCCGGGATCCATAACTATGAATTAAATTAAAAATGGCTTCTGAGTCATATAAAAGTTACTTATTATCATTTAAATAATTACATGAATTATAAAAGTCATATAAGAATAAACTTATTGCCTAAAAGTTACATAATGATTGAACTAAACGCCTTAATAAGACTTTTTTATAATAGTTTATTATACAATCATTATAGGACAGTTAATTATTTAAGCGTTACATAAAAGTTTCCAAAATTACACAAAAATAGGAACTCCTGACTATTATCTGACTATAACGTTAACTCGACTCAAAACTTTATCGTGTAAACGTAGTGGCAGATACGTTTATATTACGTCATATAAATTCGTTGAGACGACGTTTACCAGACGTATTTATATGATTTAAATTATATATAACTAAAGCATCATATTGAATACCACTTTACAATTATTTGGTTGCTACAAAACTGAAACAAAACCCTTATACGTCTTTTAGTTGTATTATATGACTAGTTTGCTACTTGGGTACTTCTACAATTTAGAATTATTTCAAAACACCCGTATTACTGGTGTCCCAGTCTAAGACCGAATGCCGCTCCTTCGACCGACCAACACGATCCCTTCTTTTCATTGAATTCGAAACCAGATAAATATGACGTGTCGACAGGCACCGGTGCCGGCGGAAATCAAAATTAATGTCTCGTTGTTGAAAATAAAGACAGCATTGTTCGTTATTGTAATTTGAAACCCTAACACAGGGATCAAATCTGAGACCCCTCACTTTGCAGGCAAGGTCACTACCTAAGCTGAGAGCAGTTTTTTTTTTAATAATGCAAAATTTAAGCTGATATAAAAATTAAATACTAAAAGTAGAGATGCTGCTTCATTTCTATGTCAATTGCAAGAGTTGTGGAACAGAATATGAAATTATGGTTACTTTGACAATTTTGTTCTTCGGTAAATAATCTGCATTACTAGTGTTGTTTATAATATACCATATAATGTGGTTTCAAACCTCTCCAGGATAATTTACATAAGTGTTTGATTAGGTTCTCAACATTACAATCACAATACTGTAACAACTGCTTTAGCCCTTCTAATCTAGATGTTAGAGTCTATTTTGCAATACCAAAGAAGCAATACTACAGTTATTTGATATTTTATTAAAGCGTCTCAATGTAAGCTACAGATTTTGTTAGGAGTAGTATGATATACAAATCGGCCAGCTAATTTCGTCAAATAGCAGTTGTTAGTCGCTTGTATACAGTAAATACGGTATAAGTTACCTTCCGTTCATTATAGAACGTACTCAAGTCATTAAAGAACACAAAATTGCCGATATTCACACCACATCGAGATGGTAATGTACCAAAATAGAATGCCCAAAAATGAAACAGAGAGAAAAAGACCACTTATTTACATTTTGATACGTGCGAAAGAGAAGGACAATCATATTGACAAACAGCTGACTGAAAAATGACAGTCGAAAACCTACAGGGAATTCGCGGTTATTTCGGAAACAACATTAATTTAATACTGGCAAGCGTCTTAGCTAACAAATACGCAATGTTTGTAATCTAAAAACTTACAATAGTCCGTTTGGGTCATCTCTTATCGTGTCCTTGAGCACTGTTTTATTATTCAACGTCACACCACTGTCGGCAACTTTTCTAACATTAATATCTTCCAGTGGAATATTTCCTTCAAAATTGAGATAACTATTATTCAACACGGAATTTTCAATCTTCTCTTCGTTTAGTACACTGAACTTGGAGTTCTTAATCAAACTTTCAATATTATTGCCAGCTTCACCAGATGAACCGCTGTCAGTGATCCATGCGGCCATTTTTGTTTCGCGATCGTCATCGTCATGTGTGTGAATGTGATTTAATAATTTGTATTTATTGTGATTAATAATTGAACTATGATATCATTGTGATACCCAAAAAAGGAAACTAAAGTTATGTCCGCATGATTGATGCTATATTAACGTCGCTAGCTGCGCTGCGCTTACCTATCTAAAAAACTCGCCGTCACTGTCAGCAGTGTCAGCTGTCACTGCTGTCAAGTGCTGTCACTGTCATAATGTCATTACCGGTTAGGCGGTTATCAGGCAAGTTCGCATCAGTATCGAGTACAGTTATCGATGAAATTATATTTACGTCATTGGTTCGCGAGATGGCGCTTAATTTAAAATGTATGAAGGAGAGAGCGGCTTTGGTACCAAAGTAGGCGGCAGTGCGGAGGACTCCCGGCCGAACTCCCGTTATAATGAAAACCACTTGTTGTCTGCGCGGGCAGTGCGCCGACTGCACGCCCTTCCAATAACGCGAATGTGCCATCTTCACATTTATTCAAAACTTCGCATATAAATGTGTGTCGCGCGAATATTAAACAATATTATCAGTGCAATTATAACAGTTAATTTCAAAATGTGTTTACGAAGTATATCTATGTATATTTGTGTGGTAAGTAATGTGTTTAAAATAGTTTAAAAATATTGTTTGTAATTTTTTATTTATTTAATGTAACTAATAATAGAATATTTCAGATAAATAAAAAAAAACATTTTTGATTTGGTAATTATAAATATTAACAACATTATTTATTTTTTATGTAGCACCGTCTAGCTAAACGAATAACCGATTAACTGAATGCCGAAAAACACTAGGTGACATGCGTCATAAAAACCGATAAATATTTATCGATATTTTTTTCATGTCACCCAGCATAAAATTATTTTGCAACAAAAGAAGCAAATTAATATTTTTAATTGGTTTTTTCGTATTGTTTCTCTTTATTATAACATAGTGTCGGTACATACATTTTATTGGAAGATCACGTAAAGTAAAAAATGAAATGGCCACTGGGAGAACAATAATTACTAAAGATCATAAAATAGTTGAAATGTGATTGAAACCCATAAACTAGTAGCTTGTAACTTATATCGCGAAATCAAGCTCCTGGGGTATAAACTTTAGAGGGCTAAAACAGGAAATGAAAAATAATTGAATGGATTGGCATGTGGGTATTCTTTGGAAATGAGAATGTCCTTAAACTCCATAAAGATCTGATCTGCGAGGCCAAACAAAATTCAAACATAACACAGGAACAATTAATATTAGGTACGTTCTGGATTATATCCTGGTAGGAACCCTAAGTGCCTATATTATGAAGTTAGGTTCTTTTAATACTCAAAGGGTTGGCCCGATGAAATTCTATTAGACTTTTGATTTTTGTACATCGATTCGAAGAGCGTGGTTACTAACTTTTAATAGAAGTAAATCTATCAGAAATTGGAAAAAAGTTTTTATGACCTGTAACTTGTTAACTGAAGTAGAAAAATGCGCACAAAGAAATCCTGAGCAGAAAATTATGCTAAACAAAGACCATGAAAACGTTCAAAAGAACGGTTTAACACGGAAATGCTTTTTAGTAAATTTTGAACGAACATCTTAGGCGCCGGTGGCTAGTCCGTACGCTCGACTGACTCATTGCCTATGCATTCGGAGCGGACCGTTCCTGATAGGTAAAAAAGGTATGAAGCTGTGGATGAAGTTATCATCCATTTACTGTTACTCGCACGCTGTTAGGTGTCTAAGAGCATTAACGTGTCATTAGTCGAAGGTGGCTGACCGAGGTGATTTTCTTGTCCGAGCTTAGGATCATGTCATGTTCTTACATGATATTTATCCATTATCTCTCTATTACATGCTGTAATGTACCGCTTATGATCAATAATGGATAAAAACGTTAATAGCATCATGCTTGTATGATGTCTGCTGGATACATTTAAAACCATAGCTTTAACAAACTACACATAATCTAAAACCAAAAGGCTTGTCTTTTCTCTATTTGTTACGTTTGGGACATATTTTTCCAGTCTGAGGAGATCGTGACGGAAGAGCACTAGGATAAGAAACATCATCACTTTAGACCAAATTCAGCTCTGAAGTACTCAAAAAGTTGCTAGTATAACGAATAATCTTCAATGGCTATAGCAAATAGTCTCAACCTGGCTAAACACCTGTAACAAGCCTGTGACAAGAAACAAATGCAAGACAAAAGATTACAATCAATGTACCTAGGATGCATTAGACAATCTTAGCCAAGTCCACAGTAACAAAGCTAAGCTTAAAATGTAACAGTATGACTTAAAATGACAACATGACCTAGAAGTAAGGCATCCGCTTTGTTTATCTGCGGTGTAAATGTTTGTAAAGTAAATAAAATTGTTAACCTAAAAGCCCCTTGGCTACTTACTGCAGACAATACGTGAGATGGCTTATCTAGTACTCGTTTGCTTAGAAAGCATAGTGAAATGTAAATTGCGTATTGTAGATTGAAAGTGGTCACTTTTCAGTGAGTCTGTTAAGTAACTTTCTTATGTAAATAGTCGACGAAACGCCAGGCGAGTCATCTGACATTAAGTGGTCATCATCATCATCATCATCGCCTATGGGTATGCCGTATGAATGACACCAAAGCTGTGAAGATATCCTATTCGTTGCCAGATAAAAAGAGGAATCCACGATATTTTCTGTTATATCTACATGATACCACATAAAATGTGTAATATTTTCAATATTTTAGGTAGGTATATGTATAGGGGTAAATAAATATCAATCTTTCGCGATACAATTAACAACTATTTACATCGGTAACCGCGAGCGATATCTCGGTTTGTTATGTGGTCTGTTTCTCGGGATTCGATGATTCAAATGTAACCCACGACGTGTTTCTCATACAATGGACTTGAGAGACCGCTGGACACTTTCGCTGCTGCTTCTTTATGCAATTTTCACTTTTGAAATAATACTATTAATCTCCTCCGTCGAGACCTAGACGGCGTAATGGCAGTCCTATCCCGAGAGATTATATTGCGTCAATCATAACCATTATTGTGCGAAAGTTAGTTATATAACTTAATAACGAGTCAATACTTATTGATTTGAATTTCAATAGTTCTTCCTACTACTACTAATAATTTTAATTTCTTGCATTCCTTTATGAATTTTAAATTACTAACACTCAAAGCATAGCCTTTAGTCAAAGCTTAATTAAAGCTATCTTTCAACCGATACTTTGATAATTTTACGAATAAGATTACTTCAATTCATAAAATAATTTCAACGTTCTAACATAATATCATAACATACTGTATTATTTTATAATAAATAAATATTATGACAAGTATGCAATTTGTTTTTATACAGCAGTAATAAGTAGCAACTTATTTAAATTGTTAAAATATTAACAATGTATGTATAAGTAAGTTTTTTAGGAAATTGTATATTTCAATCTATATCCTACCTACATTGATTACATATAAAATATGTATAATATTATAATACACCTGACACCCGTATAAGTTTCTAATAGTTCAATGACATGTCATATACACTTGGCCTAGAAATCTGACACTGGCACTTTCTTCTTGAGGGTCTTTACGATTCACCGCACATCACTAAGCTAGTACTCTTACCATTTCCGGTACGGACATTGTCCGTTTTAATCGCGAGTATATTTTTTCATGCGCTATAGGTACCCTAATACATAAAATTAAGTACCATAGTAAGTAAATACATACTTCGATAATTTAATCTCAATTTTATTTTTTATTGTTTGTACCAAGTATTGTAGGTTTAAAAACTTTACCGATTCAAATTTTTTAACAATCGAATTCTCTATGTTTTCTGAGTAACATGGCGGTAGGTACACTATCTTGCCATATTTCGTGAACTGAGTTTGAAATCGAATAAATCCCTATTATAATTATTACATTATAAATTATGAAGGTGATTCGCTTGTTTAATTAATTTATATTTTATTCCGTACCAAAAATAAATTTCGGTATCGAATACTTGGGGTAGTGTCACGTCACTCGAAAATTGCCATGTCAAGCTGTCACAATAAAAATTAAGGTATGTTTGCACCACCGAGAACTTCATAATTTATACATCTTGACCACCGCGCCATCTAGGTACCTATACCTAATTCTGTTTGTTGTTTCGTAGCTTTAAATTTGAACGAGATCTGACAAGTAGTTTTTGAGTAACTTTGAAGCATTGAGATAGTATACATAGAGAGGCTATCTCAAACAAAATGTGTGTTCCACCGCCGGCTTGCCCTCCGTTCTCTTTTCAAACTAGAAGCCTCGTTTGCACACTTGCCATAGAGTAACTTTGTATATGTCACTTGCCGAACCAAGACAAGCAGTCACAGACTCCAAATCTTTACAAGCTCTTACTCCAACTTTATTTAAGTGCAAAAGCGTTTAAACGATTTCAAACGTAATTACCATTGATTCGTGTCAAAAAATCCAACACTTTAAATTGGTCACAAGCGTCGCGTCGGCAAGCTTATTTAGTCCATTAACACGCTAGTGGCTTGCCAAGTTCAAACGCTCGTTATGATTTTTTCATTCAAAATGGCGGGAACATTGCTCAATAATTTAATTAAATTCGTTTTAGTTGATTTAAGTTAAGATTTTTTTTCTTACTGATGATAAAGTGATAACATTATCTTTTTTGTTTTTTGTTGTGCAATTGTGACACACTCTTATTATGCACGACGGCATTTTTTCAGTTTTTTCGTAAACAATTCTGACATGCGGCCGCAATGAGCGCAGCCGAGTGACAGCTGAGTGACAGAATGAAATGCAGCCGGCCGGCTGCAATGCACACTCCCGGACCCGATGTTCGCGGTGTCCCTTCTATACGCTAGTAATATTAATTCTATGCTTTGAAGTCGGTAATTTTTTGTTAGTAAAATTTAGATTATTCTTGTTTTTTGTATAGAAGCCGACAAATGACCTATCTACCTAATGGTAAATGGCTATTGTCGCCCATAAACATAAGCGACACCGAATTTGCGAAGACATCACTGATGCTTTACCTGGCTGATAAAAAAAGAGAAAATTTAAGAAAAGAAAGAAAGAACTCTCAAGCTCCCAGCCGGAACACGACCGTTTTGAGGTCTACTTACTAATAAACGTTCATGATTTTTTATCTCTGAATGCCTAAAACGAAAATATTTTAAATGGTAAATAAATTATGTTAATTAAGAACAATTACGAACGTATATAGGTAGAGGTCACTGTACGCTACCTCAAAAGTATTTGCCCCAATGAAAAATCGCAATACTCTTTAAAATAAATTTTATAGGTGACATAATTATTATTAATGTTATCTGTACTTGAATTTATCCTTATCCATCGTAAAACTTTTACTATGTCATAAAACCAAGATTTAAACAGCTGGATTCTACTTTAACAGCCAGATGTTGTTTAACTTGAATCGAAGTTATAAATGGGAGATTAATGAAATGTGTCCACCATTCGTTCATAATAATCCGCCTGAGAGTAAGGCAGCTTTTTACACCGCAAAAAGAGTATCATCATCCTTTCTCGGGCGGGAAAAAGGAAAATACACTACTAACTACCGCACTTGCTACATTTCTATTCGAGGTTAACACAAGAGGCAGGGGATGGTGCCAGCACTGCAATTACTGCAACCTTGTTTTATTTAATGAGGCTCATTAAATAAAAAAGCTACCATCCTTCCTACCGATAATTTTATTATAAATGAGTTTGTATGGAACTTTGTTACCTTTCATGATTTTAAAAGATGTGCTGAGGAGTTTCTTTACGGCTTTTCTTCTCCTCCTTGACAAAGCACCTTTCCGAAAAGCTGGTAGATTAAAAAATGACGTGCATCAGTGATACCTATATGAATTAAAGATTTTGATTTGATTTGATTTGATTTGTAACGCAAAAACTACTGAACGGATTTTCATGAAATTAAGCACACTGTCTGCTGTACACAGGTAGGTACATCATAATCTGGCATAAGACATATGGTACTTATTACCATGGAAAACGCGGACAAAACTGCAGGTAGAGAGAGTCCAAATTCGTACAGTCATGTTCACACCCACAGAACATACAAAAAGAGAGTCTTTTTATATGTTCTGTGGTCACACCCAAGTGGAGTTAGCCGCTAGTTTTATTTAGCTACTTAGATACATTTGAGAAAGGACGTCCATCGTACGATAACTGTGTTAGCGGGCCGCGGCACACTTCCCTTCCCGGCAACTCACGCGCAGTGAATTCGTGCGTCGATCGTCGACCGAACGACTATCATTTCGATCATAATTATAAGTTGCCGATCGGTTTATGTTTTGCTCACTGATAGCCTGGTACCCTACATACTGGGTACAGGAACCTGGGATTGGTCAGAGTATGCTTTGACCATGATTTCTGCAACGAACTGTGCGTTGACCGAACGACTATCATTTCGATCATAAATAAAAGTTGCAGATCGGTTGATGTTGATCACCGATAACCGACCAACCGACAACCTCGTATCCTACATACTTGGTACATGGAACCTGGGTTTGTTCAAAGAGAGAAGGCTTTGACCATGATTTGTGTAAAACTGGGGAGACTCGGGCCGACTGGGTAGTTCTGATTGAAAGGATCTCGATATTTTGACCTATTCATTTGGTTTCCTTAGGAAAATATGTGTACCTACGTTAGTATAATATTAGTTCATTGGAGGCAATGCATAAATGACGCTGTGGTCTAATCACATTATAACAAGTTTCATAGATAGAATATACCTAGTCTACAATACATAAACATGCACACTCACATACTTGTACTAAAATTCACCTTTCCCATTCCCTTTCACTTAATGTCATTTGGTGGATTCATGTCACACATAAAAATTCATTTAATTTTATATGTCACCTAAATGTAACCCTGCCGAAAAGCGAACCTTAAACCCTTCGCTAGGCAAGCAGGGTTGCACTAACAGGCACGTCACAAAAACGGTAAAAATGGCTAAGCTCGCTAACAAAATTTTGTCCTACAATACAATGTTGTACCTACAACATTTTGTTGGTATTGGAACGAATAGGTACTTTCATATTTTATTACAAAGACCAGTAGGTAATTACAAAAACTTCTTGAATCATCAATTCATCACATTAAATCGATACCTAGTAAATTGTTTTTTACATCATCGTAATGAACAATGACGAATTGATTCTCTGCAACAAAAGTTTCACTATCATTCAATAATCACCACTTGCACTATCATTTTGATATAAAACTAGACATTAAAAATATAATAAACGATGAACAGTGATGTAGGTAGGGTTGCCAGGTCGTCAAACCAAATATCCGGACAGACCAGCCAGTTTGGCCGGACATTTGGGTAAAAAGGCCGGACACCCTAAATTATTGAGGATTTTGTGTCTTAGTATTAACAAGATAAAAATTTTGTGGTGTCCCCCAGGCCTTTGTGATCCTTTACCATACAGATAAATCTTCTAAACGACGTGACAAGTCGAATGCAAAAAGCCTAACAAAACCGGACAGGCCGGACACCGTTCAATTTGGCCGGACACGCACTCAAAAAGCCTAACCCTGTCCGGCTTTATCCGGACGTCTGGCAACCCTAGATGTAGGCAATAAGTACGTAAGTAGGTGGTATAAGTTTAATATTAGTTACTAGAACTCCAGATCTAAAGTAGTTTGATGGTTTTTATTAAAATGTTTGTTAAATTTTAAATGATATTTTGGTAATTGTTTAATTTGGAAATTAAATTAGAGAGATTTATCCAGATTTTTCCTAATCGTTTAATAAGGATTTTACAAGTTTGCAAGTAAGATAACGACGACATAACATAACTCATTAAAAATAGCAATGTATGTGAATTAGGTATATTCTACATTGTTAACAAACAGATAAAATCTTCAATAACTTTAATTTTAATAATTCTTGACAAAAAATAACAGACTTCAAAATTAGGGATAACTTAAAAACTACTCGTCAGATGTCGTTTTTGATGATGTCACATGACAAGCACCAGCTTTCGTTTAAAAAGAATCATCAAAATCGGTTCACCCAGTTGAAAGTTCTGAGGTAGCAAACATAAAAATAAAAAAACCGTCGAATTGAATACCTACCTCCTTCTTTTTTGAAGTCGGTTAAAAATAATTAATTGATTAAAATATTGTTAACAAATATTTTTTTTGTAGAAATCCAAACCGAACAAAAACCGGGACTAATCAACATTATCTGTAATTTCCAGGTGTTCCTAGTGAGCAGCGTGGTAGCGGAATGCGGACCACGGTTGAAGTACACCTGGGGCGATGCCATGCAAGGGAGCGACTGTCCTGGACCTGATGGCAGTCCTTATCCTAGGTAAACTTGGAATCTCTTTCCTGTGCTGAAAGAAAGGGAGATAAATATTTGTGCAAACGTTATTTTAAATGGTGATCAATAGAAGAATTTTAAAAATATCCTTGAGTATTCCTCAAATACAAATAATGACACTGTAGTGCAGTAGCTTGAGATCTTTGAAATTTGCCAAATGTTTGAATCAAACCATAAAACTGAAACGAAAATAATATGAAGCCTAATATAGTGAGCCACAAGCTGAGAAACATCACAAAAGAACTTAATACATATAGAAAGAATTGAGGTATAATGTACAAACGTTCATTGTTCAATGATTTACTGTATTTAGAATACTGTATTTTTCCAAAGCAAAAAATACGAACTTTATTGAACTCGAAAATATTCACTAGCAGCACACGATGTTCAAAACAGTTTTAAATTTTTTGCAATTGGATTTTTTCGTCTACCTAATCGTTTTATGCTAATGACAAATTAAACCCATCACTATACAATAACCATGCCAATAATAACAGCTATGTGGGCGGATAACCATTTCTATGAAAACACATAGGTTTATTCACACGGACTAAATAGGCTGTAGTCTATGCCAACAGTGTGAATTATGTCGACCATATAACAACGGTAAATGTTCACAGGTTCATCTCACCGCAGGTGGCAGAGAAACACAAATAGACAATAAATAATGAACAGAAATCATATATTTAGGTATCAGATAAATCTATCTCCTACTTCAAGTAGGAGATAATATATAGTTTTTAAGTAGGCTACTTGAGAATGGAAGCCTCAGATTACTTGGACTGAGTAGGACCTAATTACTCTAATTAGACTAAGTATAGTACCTAATAGCGATTTATAAGCGCGACTTATGGCACTCTCAACTTTGTGTTGATATTATAGCTACAAGCGAAGATATTCTTAAGATAAACATTAACCATATCGCAGTGATGTAGCAAAGACAAGACGCGTTATCTGATATTATGTGGTCATCGCGAATAACGTCCGTAGCATATATATCATATATCTACTTATAACATCAAAAGCTTTATCTACTGACGCGGTTTCGGTTAAAGAGGAACATCTTGGTCTATAAGAGTGATAGCACAGAAGACATAATAGTACTTATATGATAGCTAGAGCTAGCGAGACTTATAAAAATTCTACTAAAGTTAATTAGTAACCAGGCATCAAAACATTACCAACAGAGATACAAATCATTACCAATGAAGTGCTTTGAGCACTTCACCAAGCCGCTGATGGCCAAGGGACACAGGCGATCCAAATGTCAGCTCAGCAAAATAATCGCGATCATCAGTGATATGACTGATGAGAGAGACTCAGTAACGTGGGGATTAAACAAAGAGACGATAGCTGACTTGCTTCGTTTATTGTTCAGAGGGATTGACTTGGTCTTAAGAATAGATAACGGCACTCATACCCCAAAATTTTGGAAGTTTCCATAACAAATACCTAGTGTTTGAAGAACCTATACTTCATATAGCTTCGTCTTTAAAAAATTTCATATTATGATCTAATAAAATAATCTTCTGCCGTATTTCGCTCTTTTCGAAACTGCATCTTGTACCATAAAAACCCGTTTTAGTAAGAACTTAAGTTCTGTAAGCAAAATCCGTTTTACAGGTCACCTTTGTACATACACATTTGTACAGTTGACATTTTCAATTAAATAACATTGTTTAGTTGGTTCATCCAACTACTGCGACAAATGATCATGATACAAAAAAAACTGAACACCAATCAGTCACTAGGTATTAGCGGAATCATAAATAGCAATGCTGTTGCGAACCACGTTTGACCTAGATTTCTGTTAAGTTAGATTCATTAACAAGTCGTATTCATGGCGCTATCAATATCGTTCATTGACTTCAAAGCATATGGGTGACGAAAACCGGTTCCTTCGTTCACACTGGTCAGTATAATTTTAATATACGTCATAATAGCTGGTCGAGCAGACGTTATCTGCAATCTATTTAGAATATAAAGCATTTTATTTTATAAAAATAATGTAGGAATAATTAATAATTTGTCAATCTTTTCGATTCGGCGGTAATTATTATACCTACCATCTACTGGAAAGCAAATGAAAAGTTTTCGATTTCGACCATGAGAAACGGACAAAATGATGTTGTAATCTGGTTGTAATGCTAAAATGGTAACGGGACCAAATCAAACGGGATCAGATCAAATATGTTGCAATTTTTTATACAAATAAGCTTCACGGTCTTAAAACATTATTTCTGTTTGTTTTTAAATCTGTAAAGCAACATACGGAATATTATTACACTGTTATATAACATTAAAGATTCTATTTTCTGATGCAATGACCTGTTTCTTTATTAGATAAAATATTTTCAATGATTTGCTTTTTCCTCGTAATTGATGTCTTTCTCTATCAACGCTCTTCTGTTATTTCATTACATTATGTAATACACTGCGGGCGTTATCTACATCTGGAGGTATTTTTACTACATTTTCATCTACTAAAACCGTTTAGTGATCAGTTAAACAGAGACATTCTGGGATTGATGTAGACAGAACTAGTAAACTCGTAAACTCCTTGTCTTATTTCTTCGAACTCATAATCTTGCTTGTTTTGTTTGTCAACAATTTGCCTCTACTAGACGTTACTGTAAAATAACCGTATTTAACCGGAATACATAACTGTTTTACATACCATATTTGTAAATATGAATTGTGATGTTTCGACATAAAACTATTCAAGGTAAAACTTAAAATGGATTCTGTTAAAATTAGGTTTTTGTTCTTTAGCAAAATGATAACAAATGGGCCTAGAATTAAGAATATTCCTCAATAAGGTTTTTAAGGTAGATAAGATAGGTATTAGATAATGCTATACTACCTAGGTTACGTTACGCAATAAATACAAAGAAACACAATACTGAAGTTTATAAATTAAATGCTAAGAAAGAGCTTTTAACATCTCGAAAGATTATAAAAGTGTACGACAAGCTTCAAATAGATAAAGAAAGTGCTCTCGGACAATTTAAAAATACAAACAACAATTACCTACGAAATTATAAAGAATGCCATCTGAGGATAAGAAATCAGAAATTTTGATCTCTGAAACAAAAGTAAACAGAAAGTCAGAAAGAAGTCAATATTATACTCGTACATATATCAATAAGTAGACTGTTTCGGAGGGGAAAATATTTATTCATAGAAGATTAATTTTTAAGAACAAATATGGAGAAATTGTTTCATCTATAGTCGCATGAATACTGACAAGACGGTTCCTTCGGATCAGAAAACAACAATAAATTGCGAAGGTCCCGTTATTTTAATGTTAGGAGAGTCTCGTCGGCACCTCACCGTGGGAAATTTCCCATCAAGCCGTGAACCCTGAGCAATGCTTCGGGCAATTTCCTCACGATGTAATTTCAAAATTATCGTTATTACATCGTCTGCCTGTCTTCGTGCAGCGGAACGGGAGGCAATTTACTTTGACGCTATCTAGCGCCAATTAAGTGCGCCATTTACAGAGAAAAAAGTTTCTAATAATGACGATAGATGTCTCTGTAAAACATTTTTTGTTTTTGAGCTATTCAAAGTTTTTAACGCCTGTACTTGATTAAGGTTTACAGCTAAGGCACTTTCTTTTTAAAGGCACTGTACTTTGGTAATAAAGTTTATCGATAATTAATGTGTTTCTTTTCAGGCACTTAGTAAATAAAGCACTCAAAACTGGGCCATGGGGACAGACGCGGCAAGGCCGTGGAGTTCGAACCTTGGACCCTACGCTCATGAGACGGGCGCTACTGGACGCACACGCCGGGTACTCAGAAGGAGATATTAAACCACCGAGTAGTAATAGGAGCGGTAAGTTTCTATAAAACCCGTCTTTTCTTATTCTTTGATTTTCACATTTAGTTTTCTTATCTTTTATTCTTGCTTGAAGTTATTTTCCATTTAAATTACCGCCAGAATGCGCTGGTTTTGTCATATTCACTGGGCCAGCAAAATAGCTTATGGTGTTACTGATGTCCATGGCCGACGATGACTTACCATCAGGCCCACTTTGTTGGCTATTGTTAATAATTCTTGTAAAAAAATAACCAAATTCAAAATTAGGGATAACTCAAAAACTACTCATCAGATCTCGTTCAAATTTAAGTAGGACCACAAGAGAAGCACCAGCTTTCGATTAAAAAAGAATAATCAAAATTGGTTCACCCAGTCGAAAGTTCTGAGGTAACAAACAAAAATACAGTCGTATTGAATACCTCCTCCTTTTTTGAAGTCGGTTTAAAAAGGACTACGTCAAACCAAGCCCTTAACCTACAATCTTACAACTACGTTCTAGGTCGAGCGACCAATCTGCCGGGCCTCACACCCGCTGCCACAGGCACCTGCGGCGGGACCAGGTTATGTCGAACACGGTACAACACCACCGCCCCGATGTACGGCGTCTCGCTGACATCCGGACAGCCAGTCACCATCGTGCAGAAGTTCCCAGATTTGCTTCAGCAAATCGTGTTTGAAGTGTGCGAGTAAGTTGCTTACTTTTTTTTCTTAAACGCTAAACACTCGGATTCCCAGTATCGTAGGTTCCATGGACATACAGGCAAGAACACAACCGTTTAGACCGAGACCAGAAATTTAAGCTCATTATTCAAATTTCTGCCTCGCTGGGATTTGGACCCAGGAACCTTCGAACGGTGGTCCGGCGTGGTAACCATTACGTTACGTCACGTGGGTCGTCACTCCTGTTTCGTTTTTACTTTTATTGTTGCCTAGAATACTAACCACAATCTCATGTACACCAGTGTATCGTAAGAGATAACCGACCCCGCTGCTTGGTGGTAGGGCTTGGCGTAAGGATTTTATTAGCAATGTTTTTATTTCAGTCATTTGTACATGAATTAAACCGGTATGTTAGTTTTTACATGAAGCCCGCCATTTGCTTGGCTAGTTACCATAGGCTTCACATCCTTTTGCTAAATCACCCAAAACGCCTCGTAGTTTTCATCTGAGAGTCTGAGAGCCAGTACTTTCTTTCATTCTTCCCTTTGCTTTTTTGTTCAGCATCGCATCGGTGATGCCTTCGGAAACTTAGCTCAGAAGTGGGATACTATGAGTTGGAATAAAGATTATAATAAACTTAAAAGTTTTAAAAGGGCTGCATGTACTGTGATGTTACATTACCATATCCGGTGGGCCTGATATGGTAATATTTGTCGGCTATTGACATAAAAGAAGAGTATCCACATTGCAACCATTTATTCATATTTACACTTACTGTCCCACAATTCCGTTATTGAATTTGTCAACCGATTGGATTTTTTTATTTTATTTTATAGGATAAAACTACTTCCCATATCCCGGATTGGTTTCATTTTCATCAAAATTCTGATGGATCCATGAAAAATTGAGCGTACTCATCAATTTTATTATATGAATTGTGATTCTGATATTATGATCAGCGATCGTTTCAGTATTCCTTTTTCTAAAGCCCAATGCATACGTAACGGGTTTTTTTCCCGTACGGGACGGGACGTGAAGTTTTGGAAACATTGTTTCATAGAAAATGTACGATAGTGTATATGCAGTGGAATCCCGTACGGAACGGCAAAAACATAGTCGGCGACGATGTTTTCCCCGTCCCGTATGGGAAAAAACCCGTTACGTATGCATTGGGCTTAAGATAATATTCTTTGTAGTCTGTAATTTTTCTCGGTTTTTTGTTACTATTGATTTAAAATGTATTTTTCTTTCCCTCCCAGATCCAGCGAATGCACAACGATACGTGGCTCCTGTACCCAAACCTATGTACCTTATCTATTCCTAGTACTGCCTCTAGGGCCCGTCACGCTAACCGGACAAGACTACGTATTAGTGGAGTCTGGATGCGTCTGCCGACCGGACCCACCTACGTAGGTAATAAATAAATAATAATATCTT
Source organism: Thymelicus sylvestris (assembly GCA_911387775.1). Classification (NCBI taxonomy): domain Eukaryota; kingdom Metazoa; phylum Arthropoda; class Insecta; order Lepidoptera; family Hesperiidae; genus Thymelicus; species Thymelicus sylvestris. Next base: position 14,836,517 of record OU426891.1, on the reverse strand, counting down.
TGGTTATGTATAGAAATATGTAAGTTTAATTTACTGGGTAATTCTGATAGAGTATACAATACATATTTGACGCAACCTGTGTTAATCTGAAAGCTTGTAGCAAGACTGGTAGTAAAAAAGGAAGGAAGGATAAGTTAAAATAAAGATTTTTATTAAGTAGTTGCCTAAAAAACAAAAGTTAGTTAATAAAAATTACCGTGAAAGCAAATCCCATTCCGATTCAAGTTTAGAGTACATTCATGACATTATAGATATTTCTTGGTATATCTAAGTCTATTCACTTGTACTTTGTAATTAAATATTAGATTTTATATAAACTGTTTGGATAGATCATGGTTTGACTATTGACTCAATCATAAAAGCATGATTTTTATATTATGATATTTAGTTGACTTACATTCCCCTATATTGTTTAAGATTCAAAAGGAAATATTAATATACATTAATTTAATAGTTTCAAATATAGTTTAATGAGTGTGCACACTTGTCTTGCGCTCTGTATGTTTTATCAGAATTACTTTCATGGTGTGCATTTATCAAAAACTTAGTGAATTTAGATAAACACAAATTAATTGAAATAGGCTATTCAGTAGATCTGCCATGAATACATATTTCTATGTTTATTTCTTAAGTTAAGTGTGATTGAAACTAAAAATGATTCATCTATTGAAAATGTTTACATACACATACCACGTTTATAATGATGAATGTGTGTGGAACTTTAAATGAGTGGAATTTAAGTTTTAACTTGGATTCAATAGACAATAAATTGAGCTCAATTCTTGAAATTCATCTTGGCTTGTCGGGTCTTTTCTGTTTGCCAATCAATTATTTGAAGGAATTCTGAAACGTTATAAGAGAAAAAAATATTTTATTGGAAAACAATTACGTACCTACTGGTAGGTCATGAATATTTCCGTTACGTGTGCATTTCTAGATTTTCGCGAAATAAACTTACAAAATTTTTGTATGAAAATAATCGAGATTAATTTCAATTTTGAGTTCAATTTAATAATTATGGTTGAGTGTTTGAGGTACAAATTTGTTGATATTGAAATGAAAAATTGGATTTTTTTCTATTACCTAAGAAAACAATTTTAGTGTGTTGAACTGGTATTTAACTAGTTTAAGACATTTTAGTTAGGTGCGTACAAATTTATTAAGTTCGACGTGTAAAATTTTGTTTCAACTTTTAAATTTCGTATACAAAAATGTTACCGCAATATTTTTTTGTTGATTGATATCAACAAATTTGTATCTGCCTGCATCTGTAGGTTATTTTTGTTTTCACTAGATATCTAGTTCTAGGCGTGGAGGTCGCTTGTTGAGTCAATTTAACTTATTGTTAGAAGATTGCCAACTCTCAATTAATATTCTAGAATTTATACCTCGATAAATGTCAATATTTATTATAATTATCTATTTATGATAAATTGTGAAATTTTGAATTATAAGCTAGGGGCTAATTTATTATGACTTTGTAAAAGTATTCTAATTTTAACAATTTCTTCAAAAATGCTCAATTTTATTATATTTTATTGGTTCGCAAGGGTTTGTAATCATCTACAAAATTGCCGAAAAAATGGTAATAACATTGGCAAGTTATAACGATTTGTCGGCCATTTTGCGGTAAGTAAAGTGCATTTAATTATTTTATAGACTGAATCTATTATTGTTAACTTATTATAGATATTTATATTTATTCTCTCGGCTGTTGTTGCAGCTAAATATATTTTATATTAAAGAAAAATTGACATGAAATGTTATTTATTTTTATATTTGAACAACGAATGTTTCAAAGAATAAAGGTTTAATTACATGTTATTATTTTATTTTTTACGGTAGATGATGGTAGAGCTTTTTGGAGCTAGAGATAACTTGTACTGGAAACAACTAGGGTTTTGAAGTGAAAACTTCTTTAGTACGGGGGTGACTTGAAATTTTATAAAACGAAACTGTCCAGTGAAGACTAGAAATGAGTGAAGACTGACTTGACTTGAGTTGAGTTGAGTTGAGTTGAGTTGAGTTGAGTGGAGTGGAGTGGAGTGGAGTGGAGTGGAGTGGAGTGGAGTGGATCATCTTCCCAAAATTTTACATTCGTCTCATTATCTTGAAAACAAAATTTTTGGAGGTTTCACTTCTAACACGTGTGAATTGCACACATTTTAATTTACATGTTATGTTCCATTGTCGGCGGTGACCACTTACCATTAAAAGGTGGTACAACTGTTCGTATGTCGTTATTTACTTTATAAAGTTTTGTCAGGACTGAAGGATAGATAAATATAATCCGTTCACAAATCTTAGAGACTAAATTGACGTTTCATGGGTGACCAGTTTCGGGTGCAAATTAAATAGTGATGACCATAAACCGAAAAGTAAATCGGAAAAATTTTCACAGCTATTAAGGAAGGTCGACTACTTGTGTGAATATTGATTGAGTCCATAAAACTAGTATAAAAACAAGTTTAAGCAACCATTATCATTCATATATCCATAATATATTTGCCCTTACTTACTAAATTTATAAGTTATTTTGCTTACAAAAACGAGTATTTGGCTATGGTTACATTCGGTATACAGTTAATTTTATACTATTTAGCCAAATACTAAATATCTAGGTAGATATGAGTGTCGCTACTAATATGTCACTATTCTTACGACATAGTTTACGATTCAAAAAACCGGAAAAGTAGATCGCACAAATTTAGCTGGTATCATTATTTCGAACTTTGACATTAGAGGTTGTCATTTTAGTCTCTAAGATTTGTGAACAAGGTATAGGAACTTATCTATCCTCGTGATTATAATTATTTTTAAGCATTGCTTCTCGATTGATGTTTGGGGATTACTATATGTGGGTGTTATTACATTAAATAAGACACATTAAGTCACAAGATTTACTAATTTTAAAATTTTATTTTCTACAACAACTCACTTACAAATAATCCATACATATCAGCGGGAGTTTGAATAGGAAACCCTTTAGCATACTAAATTCTCATAGTTATCCTACGCTAAGGAACAATAATTATAATAAAATAACAATACATTCTTATAAATAGTAACGATTTTCACATTGGTTTGATTAATTTATGTGAGAAGTGAAGTGAAGTACGTACCTAATTGATACGCAGTATTGGACTAAAAGTGTGGTACAATTTATTTTTTCAAAAGAAACCTAGGTTATAGTGGAGATTCCAAAAATAATGAAAGTTTTAAAAATATTAATTACCTACTTCTTATCTAAAAAACGGAAAAAAAAGAAATTTGAAAAATAGGAATCGTGAAGAGTGCAAAAACCGTAGTCATAATTCTAAATCACAATAAATAATTATTCATAGCGGTAGTACTGTTGGGGCTGGGGTTGGGGTCTCTGTTGGGCGTGGGCGTGGGCGTGTGGGATCTGTTGGGCGTGGGGTTGCGGCTGGGGCTGGGCTAGCTGCTGCTGTAGCTGGGGCTTGGGCGTGGGGACCTTCACAACGATGTCGGTGGGCTGTCGTGAAACCTGTGGGCAAAGTTTTTTTAGTAATAATTTTTTTATTAATTTTAATAGTGTTGCTTTCCTAAGGAAGGGTAGTTCGATGTTTGGCTGGTATGAATTCATATTATTATTTTCGACTCTACATTCACTCTACGTCACTAGTTGGTATACCTTTACCTACATGAGAGTCCTGAGATCATTACAATTTTAATGTTGAAGACTTGAATAAAACCAATAGATATTCTTACTGGTTTTGGATTTCAACGGCTATGTTACAGGAACAAATAAAAAAAATCCAACCAATTTTTTTTTAAACTCAGAATATCTTTAAAAAAACAATCGACTCACCTCAGCCTTGAAACCCTCCTTAGGATCAGCGGTGTAGGTAACGGTCCTGATGAAGCCATCACTGTCCACCACGGAGTACGAGCCCTTGATGACATCACCGTCTCTCTGCTCCTTGCGGTTCTGGTAGTTGGTGAACTGGTCGTCATTGACGTCGAAACCGAACTGGTAGGAGGGATGGGGCTGGAAAGAAAATCGTTGTTTAAAGCTGGATTTATGTGGCCGATAAAAGAGCAGATGACCTGACGGTATGACCATAATGACCATTGCCCGTAGATATCATCAACACTGAAGATAGGATTGTTTAATACTGTAATACTATATATTATCCTGCTGTTTATTAAATATTATTACATTAAAAGATGTGCTGAGGAGTTAGTTATATCTTTTGTCCTCCTCGATGATTAAGCGCCTTTACGCAATACCACAGAAGAAATAATAGTAGATACTTATAATAAGTAGTAATACCTAGTGGTAGAGTAGAAACTCCGTGCATAAGTATATTGACAAAATATCCACATGTTTATGCAATATTTTAATTGAGTATTAAGTAGGTAATGAATATAATAAAGCCTAATGTGCGTATTTCGAAGTAAACATACCTACTTTCCAGGCATTAACGTTACATAGTTATGTATACGGTGAGTGTATACGTTCTACATTTCCCTTCTGAATAATGTACTTTCGCAACTTTACGTAGCCCAGATCGTTTGGTGCGATCCGTCATAATTTTATTCATAACATGTGATGTCTGCATAACGACCTCAATTTATGATTGCACTTTGAAAGCCTGACTGCCATTTTAAAGGCTGTAATATCACACTGCCCTAATATTCAGGTAAAATTATTATATTTACTCAATCCTTTGGGTATTTTTAAGTTGTGAAAAAAGCAGTCCTTAACAACATCAAAATAATAATTATTGGTTAAGATAAAGGTATCTTAATTACTCAGGAAAAGTGACGACGGAAGTTAGCATTCCCGTCGGTACCTAATCGTTCTGAAAGTAGCCTAAGATTGTAAGATCTCAATCAAGAGTTGTTCCAATCTTGATAACCGGCATATTTTCTAGTTTTCTAACTGTTTCTTACGCGGAAATTATTATAAGTAAGCAATGCAAAGTATGCAAACATCGATTTTGTTGAAGCGAGTAATAAGCGGTTTTACTGAGGTTTAACGCCGACACTCTACAAGTCTACAGGCATTAAATGTGGAGTGAATACCCTAGTTATACTCGTATTATACTACAACACGACAAGCAGGTTCGTAGTGAAAGTCGTCTGTACGGGTAAGTGATCCCGCGATTTGATACTATATAAAATTAGGTATACTGTATTGCTAGGTGTGATCGAGTGCACGATACCTGATATTAAAATCGAAACAGGTCGTCTCAGAACACTTGATTGCCTCATAAAAATTAAAATTATGGAACTACTCTTTTATTGACCGTAAAATGTTAGTTCGATCTATTTAATTAAGTTTTACTATCTTTGGCGAACTCTGCGTTCGCAACTGTGATTCTGTAGTTTTTGCGAAGTGTCTCTGGTTCGAATCCCGGCCGAGTCAGACACTTGTATGACTGATAAATGTTCTAATGTGAGTGTTTGTGATTTACAAAAGAGGTAACCCTAGGGGGTTATGAGTGTGTGGGTGTTTAATCGTTATACAGCTGTGACGTCACCACTTTCACCACCATGTCCAGGACGGTAGCAACAAATTGGCGAGTATTGCAGTTCGATTACTACAGAGTGCAATATACTTACAACACGCACTCTGAATAGTATTTAATGTTCCGTAACAAATTGAATTTCGAACGATTTTATAACAAACTAGTAACTCCTAGGAGTTACTACGTTCCCTAAACTTTGCCCTACGGAGTCCCAGCTTCGATTCGGAAAACCTAGCCCTAGTTTTCCGACAGACAAAGGTTTCCCGAAACGAATCGAGGATGGATACTAGGTGTACGTACAATAACGGCTATTAAATATTAAGAATAATTCGAATAAGTATTAGGCGCTCCACCCACTGAAGACGCGTCCCGTCGCGGTGCGCAGAGCGACGGATAATACAACTGCGCGCGGGGCAATTTCCCGCGCGGTGCCGCGTCGGCAGTGTGTTGTGCTAGGCGTGATTTCTATATAAATTGAGGTAATTGCATACAATGGTAAAATCTGCCATCCCGCGCACCGCGACGGGGCGCGGTGCAGTGGGTGGAGCGCCTTAGTCAGTTGATTAGCAAGAGGCAACGTAGTATCTGTCAAAACGTCAACATGAGGTAGGTTTAGAATGTTAGATTATTGAAAACTGTTGTAAGACAATTAGATTAATCTGGTACTTATTTTGTAAGGCAGACCATCTGTTGATCCTTTAATACGTGATTACTATAGAAGGGTGCCGTCGACTTTATTAAGTTACCTGGGCTAATTCACACAGAAGATGACTTAAGTCTACGTTTAGTAGACTATTCACCTATGCACCCAGGTGAATTAAGATTGTTTTCTATGGAAATAGCCGGTAAACGAGCTGATGATCCACCTGATGGTAATTGGCTATCGTCGCCCATGGACATCAGCAACACCAAAGGCATCACTAATGCATTGCCGACCAAGAGAGAAAAGAAAGAAAGAAAGAAAGTCTAGTTGTTCACTCACATCGTACTCCTCTGGCTCGCGTTGTTCTTGCTGTCTCTGGGGCTGGTAGGCCTGGGGTGCCGGCCGGTATTGCGGCTGTGGCTGCGGTTGGGCCTGGTACTGCGGCTGCGGCTGCGGCTGGGCCTGGTACTGAGGCCTGGCCTGGTACTGGTCTTCACTTTGGACGCTGTAGGGCTGGAGGTAATGCAAAGGTAAGACCAAGACTAACAGAAGATGCATAGGTAAAGAATCATAGAAATTACGCTCTCACTTAAATATTTCCTGTGTCGAACGGCATAGACTAAACAAGATGTCATCCAAAACAAATCTTTATCTGGTACCAGGGAACCTTGAAATAATTATTACTCATGACAAGCTTCCTTCTATCTTTATAATTATGCGAATCAAGGATTCTACCAATTCTACTCATTAGCACAATAAAAAGCAATGATTTGTCCATTTAACTGAGATGGCCTGGTGCGTGCAGCTATGGCAATGCCTCAGTGCGCATGACTGGTGCCATCGGGACTGACGAAGATCACCTCATCCTCTTCAACGTAGAAGCCTTCAATAAATTATGTCACAAACGATCACCCGGTCAACCACCGATCGCGCCTCAAGTTCATTAACTTAGTTGATTACGCTTAGTTAGAGGTCACCGTATAATTTACTCTAGAATGAATAAAACGTAAAATATTTTTTATTTTATTCGGTGGCAGTGACAGAAGCTGACTCATGGGCCAAGATGCAAGGACATACGTATTTAATTCTTTTACTAGTTTCTGCAAACATAATCTTAAGTAAAACCTACAAGCCAAAAATGTGGTGACGTCGACTTTATTCACCTGAGTTAATTCACCCAGGTGTCTTAAGTCTACTTTTAGTGTACTTTATTCACCTGTGCACTCAATGAAATAATTCTGGACACAGTAAAACATCCAATCCAATCGACCCTGTCGCCTAGTTGGTAGCGACCCTGCCTGCAAAGCGAGGGGTCTCGGGTTCGATTCCCGGCCGGGGCAGATATTTATGTGACAGATAAATATTTGTACTCGGGTCATGGGTGTGATTGTGATGTGTTATATGTGTCGTCCATGCCAAACGCGACACAGGTAATAACACACTGCGGGGATGAGTGTGTTAGCGTTTACTTCAAATAATAGATCCAATCATGTTCTCAAACTCTCATCCTACTAATTTTAAATGTGTAAATTTTTGAGGATGTATGAATGTTTGTTACTCTTTAACTCAAAAACTACTGAACAGATCTTCATGAAACTTAGCACACAGGCAGGCCATGATCTGGAATAGGATATAGGGTATTTATTATCCCGTAAAACACGGGATAAACCACAGGTGGAGCACTAGTTTACAACTTACGAGGCGCGCTGGGGCGGGCGCGGGGATGTGAGCTGGGCGGGAGAGGACCTGGGTCTGCGCGGGCGCCGGCTGCTGCCCGCCGATGTACTGCCTCAGAAGGTGTGGGGGGATACCTTCATCCTGCTGCAAGAGACAAGAGTTTATTTGTTAATTAATGAAATGCCTGACTAGCTTCAATCTGTTAACAGCCCACTACTGAGTGTCTTTTGTGGAGGCCTAGAACATACTCGAATCCACCATGCTGCGCCAATGCGGATTAATAAAATAATAATAGTGTGGTGACCTCGCCTGGCGGGAGATCTCCCTTTGCCGAACTGGTGACCCTGACGTTTTAATTATAGGATGTTTAAAATCGCGCTATTGCTTCAACATATTGGTGGAATTTGCTTGCCGGAAGAAGCGGCAAGAAACTCCGAATTTTTTTGTACTTGCTAGTACAACTTATTATTTTTTAAGGAATTAATCTTTTCACGACCAAATATCTTGCCCTCCCCCCCTTCCCTCCACTCGTCTAAAATTTAACATCAACAGTAAATCTATTATACTGATATAGGTAAACACCCTCACTTCATTTCATAAAAAATTATAGCAGTCTCGTAAGACATTAAACCTAAAGAATTAAGTTTTTAGATGTCACTAATGATAATAGTTTTCAAGTCACTTTCCAGAAAGCCAATTAGGTACAGTAACAAAATGTATTCTATACATGACTAATATCTCGTAAACTCTCCTCATTTCTGTAGTGAATTGTTACATACTGCTAACTAGACTTACATAATTTTATTTGTTCTAATTACCAGTAAGTGCAGCTGTGCTCTAAATGAACTTAACTAATTAGGAAATACTCCTGCAAACAAGTCGGTCATGAATCCCTAGCCACTCATTTGCATAACCGTCGCATGTGTTACAACCGAAGCAAATCGGCCGCAACGTAACCGGCTGTTGTTACAGTTTCGCAACCAAGTATTTCGGTTGCATACGACTATCGCTGTTAATACTAAATAATTATGCTGTAACGAGATTACTGACGCTTTTGGATGGATGCGTTGAGCCGTTTGCAACTGTAGCTAGCCTGCAAATGTAGACTCAGTTACTAAGTAGTTGTTTAGTTATTAACGCTGCAACTCAGAGTCACTAATGGTTACTTTAATCGCTCCTCAGTAAATAATCACCATACAAATTCTGTACTACGGAGCGAATTAAGTAACCATTAGTGACTCTGAGTTGGGGCGTTAGTTTAGTAAACTTACCTGTGACTAGGGTTGTACAAAATTAATAACAAATTTTTATAAAATATTTTTCACAAGCTTTAAGGAGCTAATTATCATTTTGCTTTTCATTAAAACTTCATGAGGAAACCAGCTTCTAACCGCAGTTAGCCCTTATAATCAAAATGCTCTCACAAGTTTGAAACTTTGAAGTGTCCCTGTCAAGTGTCACTTGTCTTGATTAGTGATGGAAAATGCACCTCGCATTGTAGAAGTTAGATAGAGATACATAGTTATGAGTTGCAATGACATCTGGAATAAAAAAAATCAGCAGGTTCAATACCAAGTGCCTAATTATTACTGTTAGAGATCGATATTATCAGCGAATGCCATGCCGTACGATAAAAAAATGCACCGCAAATCTCAAGTTACTTAGTTCAATATATAATAAACATAATTGAGTAAAATAAAATTTCCATTTTAACTAGTGCTTAGATCAATGGTCTGTCTATAGGGATTTAATTAAGCCGTGGCAGCCCTTAAATTTGCCTAGTCTAGTTAATAATGATACCTGACTAATTTTATGAGTCCAATGTGAATGACATACCTACATTCACAAATGGATAATAACTTTTGTAAATTAATAGACTGACTAACTAACTAACAATTTAATGTTCTACGTACTACGTTACATGGGGATACTACGAGTAAAAGCAGTCGATATGCCTTTCGTAAGCTTATCACGACTTATTCGGAGTACTATGCGCGGTTTCTTACTTTAATCGCGTTTAGATGTAGTCATACTACTTCCTAATTGCAATGCCTACATACACTATAAATTATTGATAAAATTTATAACGTTATTTTTTTTAAATCAATACGATGAATATTTAAAAAATTAACTCAAACTAACATAATAAGTACAAAAAAATATCTTATGCCAAATTACTTTTATTAATAAACTTATAATTAATTATGATCGTAACTAATTATTAACATAATTAAATTAATTAATATTATAAGAAATTTTAATCGTTAATATAATTATAAAGTACCTATAATAATTATAGTTAATTGGATTTGTAAAAAATGTAAAAACGTACGTAATAATAATTAATGAGCACAGTGGCGTTTTAAGGAAGTAGATAACCTAGATCTGTCTTTATAGATCCGCAACTATGATTGAATGTAACATGTAACAATATGTAACAGCATTTCATAATAAGCATGTTTAATAGATGTTTATGGAGAAAACACATGGTTTTTTATACTGTCAGTGATTTCCTTTTTTTTCAGTAGACTTTATTATAATTATCTAAGGACTTCTTTATATGTAGTTAAAGTAATCGGTCGTCTCTCTCTTAAAATACGGTCTCTCAAAATACGGTAAAACTATGTTCTTGTAGGTTTTTGCGATGTTATAATAACAATACGCAGAATACGCTAATAGGTATCTTCTAATAATATTTATAAATAAATATTTATAAGCAAATAAATAAATAAAATAATTTATGTAACAGAAAAAAAAACTTAAAAAAATAAAAATGTAATAAATATTCCAATTATTAAATATCGACTTTGTTTTACATCCATACTAATATTATAAATATGAAAGTGTGTTTGTTTGTTTGTTTGTCCGTCTTTCACGTCGCAACGAAGCTGTGGTATGGTTTTTGTGTGTGGAGATAGTGAGGAGGGTGGAGACTGGAGAGTAACGTAGGCTACTTTTTACCGCGGTAAAAAGTCCCCAAAGGAAGATCGATATTTTGTTGGTTGCTAGATATTTAGTTCCGGATGTTGTTAATAGATGGCGTTAGTAAAATTCATTTGCAAGTTCTGAATCACGCTATCAAAATGATACGTGTTTACTTAAGTATGCAACAAAATCTAACTTAGTAAAAGTAAGTAGGATTTGTAAAGAATCGATCTCTACCGCGGGCGAAGTTGCGGGCTTGCGGGCAAAAGCTAGTAATTTTATAATTCTACTAATCATTAAAATTTAATTACTAAAATAACTATATGTAAAAATTACATAAATCACCTAATTTAACGCTATTATCGAAGAAATAATATATCTACATATAAGACCTGCGATAAAACTTAATACATAAGTAGAAGGTTAAATTCGTCATGCTACATCAACGTTACTAAGTTAGTCTGTCCAATTAAAATTTTGCAGTCAATTTGCTGCATGTTTACCGTTCCGTCGTATTGCGATGATGGACGATAATTTAGTTGTTTCACCGGTAATCGGTATTAGTACCTACTTACTATTTAATAAACCTAACAATATAATTGTACACTTGTAGTTTGTACACTTGTATCCCAATTAAAAATTACTCAATTGGCGTTATATTATTGTCATTAATAATTTAGTAAGCGATTTTTTTTCATATTTGGTTCCCAACTCAGAGTTACTAACGGTTACTTAAATCGCTCTATTCTATCTCTATAATATTATGTACGGAGCGATTTAAATAACCGTTAGTGAGTCTGAGTTGGGGCGTTAGTTGAAAATATAAAATACTACTGAGTTCCATTCAGTAAATTAACTCTTTAAGGGATGATTTTCCAAAAAAAATTTTTTAAAGTTAACTTTTGTTTATTACTATAAACCTACATAAAAAATTTCAAATTTATAAATCTAAAACTAACAGAGTTGGTTTGTATGAAAGTGACTTCTGGCCCTTATTTGTACCCCTTAGGGGATGAAATTCGAAAAATCCGTTGTTAGTGGACGTCTCCTTAGCATAAACTATGTCCCTGCCAAATTTCATCTGAATCGTTTCGGCAGTTTCTGAGATTTTTTGTTTAATCAGCGGTGTGTCGCTTTTCAATTTTATATATATAGATAGATAGATTAAGATAACTGTTCCTTATAGCTTTGAAATAAGATTTAAATCAAAAGTTCTTCAGAAATGAAATTTTAACTTTAATTTTCCCATCAACTTTTTTTTGTCAATCAACAGAGCAATTAAATAAAATTTAAATGACTAATTGTAAACTTTATTATGTTGTTACACAAAAGATAACCATAATTTTACTTTCATTTTCAGCAGGTTTACACTAGCTAAAACCGTTCAAACTTCGCTGTGCCAACAGTTGCCATAACCGTGGTTGCTATGGCAATGATGAGAAGCAACTACGTCAACTGTCAATCCAAACGTTTGTCATTCTTCATTCCCACAAGAACTACGGAATAAGAATGCAATTTTTTATCACACTAATCTTAGCAATAGTTACCGGACGACAAAAAGAAAATCGGTTGAAAAAGAAAAAAGAAAAGATACTGAAGCTTTACCTATTTATGATATCTTTGCCTATCTGTAAAAAGTAGTAAAATACTAACTTGCTGCTGAATCTGGTACTGATGCTGAGGCGCTCCCAGAACACTCCCCAACACGGCTACAAGGACACACTGTCGCAACATAGCACACACTTTTAACTAACTAACTATTTAAAACAACAACTAAGTCCACAACACACGCGGCGGGTTAAACGTGTCTTGGCGTGCGTGAGCTACTCTCACTTTATATAGTGGCACCCCTTCTAGTTAGAGGGCGGGAGAACTCAGGTGTCCGTGAGTGCACCAAATTGGAGCATCGGTTTTCATTGTATCCTTGCAATTAACTGTGGCATAAAAACCTTAATTGTTGAAAAGCTAATTAAGTAATTAGGTTTTACAGTTTGAAAAGTTGGCTTTTACAGGAAAGTTATAGCTTTTCTATACCTTTCTCTGTCCTGAGTCATACGTCTCTACTCAGAGTCACCACCGGTTACTTTAATCGCTCCTTAGTAAAGAATCACCATACAAATTCTGTACTAAGGAGCGGTTGAAGTAACTGTTATGGTGGTCACTCACGGTCATTCCATCGCGTCATTTTTGGAGCCATGCCAAACGAAATATGTCAAAATGGATGGATGCCAAACATGATGCACACTCACGATCATTCCAATTCTCTTTCATTTGCGCGTTTGACCTCATCGAAAGACGTTGACATGACGTTGCGTTCGGAAGCCATTTTGTTACAAAAAATTGTACAATGACATTTGGAAGTGTCTCCTTCGTTCGACGTCTCGGCGCGAAACAGGGTTGGATTTTCTACTACAATAATTAACTAATTTTTTTACACTATAATTTCACCCTTTGTACTATGTACTATCTAAGTATAGTACGCTAAAATACTATAATTTTATTTGGTCCCGAATGTTTAGTTTTAAGACATATTATGAATATTTCGAAGTGCGTGTATCCGACAGAATTCTGATCTTGCGTTTCCTGTCTCAACTCTCAATGTCCTCAGCAGTAGGCTTCTTTTTTTTTTACACGAATAAGTTAATGCTTGACCACAATCCCACCTGATGGTAAGTGTAGATGTGGTCCAAGGTGGTGTCTTTTGTTCCTTTCCACTAACAGTAACTAATCTCGTTCCTTATGATTCCTTCCATTCCATACGAAATTCAATCAAAGCGATAACAATACAATACGTTTATTTACGAAGTTCTTCGTACTACTTGACTTGAAAGTAAAAGTATTTTTTCCATTTCAACAAATGGGGGGGGGGGGGGGGGTGCAAAAGCAGTTGATGTACGGATTTTGTGCTTGCAACACTGAGTGTACTATATTTTTTTTTATAAATACTATACCTACTTTTCATTGTTTTGTACTATATTTTTCAATGTACTTAAATCCAACCCTGGCGCGAAATGAACAAAAAATGGATGTGGGTTTGCGCATTCACGATCAGTTGGCGCGATGTTGCGGCGTGACGCCATGGCGCGATTGGAAATCCAGAGTTTTATATCACGCCATCAGTTTTTCACATTCACGATCAAATTTTGGCTGTATATCACGCCATTTGACGCGATGGAATGACCGTGAGTGGCCACCATTAGTGACTCTGAGTTGGGGCGTTAAGAGTGAACCCAGAACTTCACTAACCATTAACTTAAGGTAACATAATATGCTTTTACGTGTTTCAATAGGGATGTTGACACTATCAGTAAATTGAAATAAATTTATGTTTAAAGTATCAAGGAAAACATTTAAACACCTAAAATTCTTTTGTCGAAATCAATCAATATAAATTAAATATAATTATTTTAAAATGTTAAAAATAGTACTCACTGTCACGTGACCTCAAACGCCGTTTGGAACTTATGACGTCATTGTTCCTATTTTATATGAAAGTGCAACTAACTTCAGTCGACAGATAGTATTGAATATCGGCTAGTGACGTCACGTGACGTTTTTGGCGGGAAATTAGAAAATGATTTTTATTTATCAATTTTTGTTTTTAAATTGCAGATTATTATTTTTATAATATTTTTTCGTGAATCTTAAGGTTCTATCTATAAAATGAAATTGAATCCTAAAATAAGTCAACATCCCTATTGCTCTATTCAAGAGCTAGATCTAAGCAGAGCATATCCCTCTCTTCCTGTTTGACGACGCACGACGTCCGCGGGTGGTTATGACCATCCACATGCACCTGCTCATCTGCTCGTTTTTTGGCTGTTATTAATAAATTTATAGTATGCTTTCAGCACATAGATATGTAGTATGTCTTCAGCATAGGATGGATAGACGTGATTAGTAACCCAAATGTCAGAAGTTTCTATGTGGCCAGATACAGCGTATAATTATAGTACGATGCATCTGACATGGGCATAAGCATAGGAATCGCTGCCATCTTAACGACTGTTAAATAGTAACCAAGATCGAAGCATTAACGTATCCTCTGAAGCACGAAAGCGTTCAGCAAATACCACTAACGTTCACCCATCCATCTACTGATGGTTGACAGCTCAGTATCGACACAAGCTGCTGAAATATAAACTGATGAATCTTCTTTAGCGCCATAAAATTTGATAGTTAATATAGCTGCATGATAGCCTAGCGGTAGAAAGTTGGTCTCCCAAACGAAGGGGCCCGAGTTCAAACCCTGGCACGCACCTCTAATTTTTCAAATATTATGTGCGTATTACAAGTTAATTATCACTTGCTTCGGTGAAGGAAAACATCGTGAGGAAACCTGCACACCGGAGAAGTTCTCCATAAAGTTCTCGAAGGTGTGTGAAGTCTACCAATCCGCACTTGGCCAGCGTGGTAGACTATGGCCTAATACCCCTCACATTGTGAGAGGAGACCCCGAGCCCAGCAGTGGGACAATTATGGGTTGTTGCTTTGCTTTGCTATAGCTGCATATATCTTAAGTAAATAATTATAAACTAGGTACGTTTTATATTAGTGCCCTTTCTCTTCCCACTAAACCAAGGATGGGTAATAACATACTGGCGATACTAATAGCGACCTTTAATGTCAATGAGCGGATCTTCATTCCAGCGACACTCAAACTACCGCACTCAATACAGCATGCAAATTTAACTTTGAGTAATTTTAATGTTGGGTACAGTCGGCCGCAGAAGTAGCTTAACATTTTAGTACCTTGTCACATTACATTTCTTGAATTTGTCATAGATGTTGCTAGGAAACTGTTAATAATTCCCAGATTCTATAAATCTATCCAAAAGTGGATGAGAGATTCCTGAAAATACGTCACCAAACCAAAGAAAACGAACACCTATTATGAAATCAAACTATGTTGTGGTGGTTAAATACAGGAAATTTGAAATTGACGTATTTAATATTTACGCTTCTCAACATTAATTCACTCTTATTACTGTTTCAAAAACATATTTTGCGATGGAGAAAGAAAGTCCTCAGCGCATCTCCTAATAAATAATACGAGTAGGTACCTATAATTATTATAGAATTGCAAAAAAACTTAATTGGAAGTTGGAACGGACGCCATATAAGAAATACTATAAATACCAGTGAATAGCAGTAATAGCCTAACGGTTAGAATGTTGGTCTCCCGAACGCAGGGGCCCAAGTTCAAATCCTGGCACGCACCTCTGATTTTCAAATAGTATTATGTGCGTATTAGAAGTTAATTTTCACTTGCTTTGGTGAAGGAAAACATCGTGAAACCTGTACACCGGAGAGTTTTCCATAAAGTTAAGATGTGTCAAGTCCACCAATCAGCACTTGGCCAGCGTGGTAGACTATGGCTTGTGTCACATTGTGAGAGCAGACCACGAGCTCAGCAGTGGGACAAGTATGGGTTGTTGCTTTTGCTTTGGCTGAAATAAAAAAGTTTGAATACCTCGTGTTCTTCCTAAATGTCACGGCATTCTCTCACACTGAAGCATTAAGCCTGATTTGTGTTATAACTACTCGTACATACATTGTATTGTTGGTATTATTAGGACATTCATTTTGGGTAGTGGAGTGGTGGTTTCAGTATATAAATTACTGAATATAAGTACTTCAATATAAATTCACCGTTTTTTAAATTTCCTTCTGCAAGAGGTACAAATAAGGTAAAACATAATTTCCGTATGCGAAGCTGCGGGCAACAGCTAGTTTCATAATAATACTATTAACTTACGTCGACAAAAATTTGAATTGTGTTGGTTATTAAATATTTATTTCGCTAGTTGATCCCATAATTCTATAACTGTGAGTTCTTATAAATTCCAAAAATTATACCAATTCGTACTTCAGTTATACTTGCTATTAGGTACATTTATTTATCTTTGAAATTAACAGAAGCAGGATGTCGATTTGTCTTATTCATTTAATTTATTTTATACACAATATCCGCGTGAAAGTAACTAACAATAGTTTATAATTTGATTTAACAACGGCTTTAAATACTGACATGACATTTAAAATCTATTAAAAACTGTATCAGCTGATCCGTATCTCACGAGGGCAAACCGTTGCTCATAGAAAGAGAAGTCCATTCTAATTTTTCTTTGTGAATGTCAAATCAAGGAGACGAATGGTTATAACACAGTAACTTTGGAATCAAATCCCTTTCTATACCTAGTTGCAAACTAGTTTATCATAGTCACAAAGGTATTTCATCAACAGACATCATTATTTGCTTCTATGAAAAGCTAGGCCTTCTACTACACCTTTGGAAAGACGCAGCATCATTGCATAGGTCTGTCAACTTTATCTGACGTAAGGAAGAATAATAAAGGAAGTATCTATTCTGTCCAAGTTAGTACCCTAGGGAGGACGGTAACCTTTTTTATTTGACACCGTTCCGATACATTTCCTTGAGAAGTGAGATGGCCTAACGCAAAATGAAGCAAGTAAATATGCAAATATGGAATTCCATGGCAGAACGACCCTGGCTACTCTCCTCACAAATTTCCTCACAATCTCCCTCAGTTGAGTCAGCACCAGACCTTGAAATCTGTTTAGAAATATCACTGAAGATATGTATCGACATCTCACAGTGATGTTAGTAATTAGTCATTAGCTATGATAATTCGCAGACTCAGTAATCGTGAACAATAACCACCACAATAATGGCTTCTTAATGCAGATAATATTAATGTACTAAAGTTAATGTAGAATGTTCAAGTGATTAACGATTGATAACTTAGAATTTAGTGGGTGGTACAATTTATGAATCTTGTGAAACTTAAATAGATAAAAGTTGGATCAATCGTCAACAATGGATTAAAGTAATAAATAAACAAATGCTTGTACATACTCATACCCCCGCAGTAGGTTTTTATCTGTGTCGCGGGTGGCATGGACGACACACATAACACATGACAATAACACCCATGACCCGAGTACAAATATCTATCTATCACATAAATATCTCCCTCGGCCGGAAATCGAACCCGGAGCCCTCGCTTTGCAGGCAAGGTCGCTACCAACTAGGCTACAGGGTCGTCAAAATCTGCTTAAATCTGCTGAGGCTGAGGTTTTGAGAAAGCGTACAAGGGAGTACTCTATCAGTGTAGTCTGCTGCGTACTTGTAAATGAGATAATGGTCAAGAACATGTTGATTCTGGTAGTCTAGCTTGTTTTTCAAAATATTGTTGTATTAGGCTGTTAGGGGCTGTATGGCTACCTCTCATGCTTGTGGTGCACCCTGATGAAGAGAGGAAAATGATAAATTACGGAGGAGGGATGAAGAGAGGAAAAGGATAAATTACGGAGGAGGAATTATCTTTTTGAGGTTGCTTCATTCGGCTGTGCACTCATTTTAATCCTGATGGTACTCATGCATGATGTTAGAGATTTGATAACTAGACCTGTCTGGATAAACATCATAGGTTTCTGGAGTTTCATATCTGGAAATTGCCGGCCAACGTGGTGACGATCCACCAGATGGTAAGCGGCCATCGTTGTATCGACTCATCTGCATGTCTGTCGGTTATAGTATAAAATACTTACTTAATTAGTAATTTGTATGATCTCCCCTATCGTACCATTTCGCTAGCCGATTGAGCTTGCTTTTAATTTTGTCATTCAGACCAAAAGTCTAAATTCTTCCGTGAACTATGCCGATGACGGTTATCTACTTATGATTTATTTGATCAATCATTTTATATAAGCTTTGGTTATCGATACTTGCCGATAAAATTTTATAAAATCATACATATTGGTAGGGAAGAACAATTTTTGGATGTCAAGACACCAAGAGAATAACCAATCCCAGGAGACTAAATTACACCTGGCGGTATGGCGAAGCATAAACCTATCATTGCATCCATAAAATATTTTTCCCAGGAAAATGAATAAAAACCGCTCTATCACCGACAGATTAAATGCCTTACCTCTAGAGTAGTCTAGAGGCTAGGTATGTAGGGCATTGCATACTGCTTTGCTATTTCCAAATCAATAAAGAAGTCTAGGTATCGAATTCTAGGCCAATAGGAAAATTCAAGTCAAAGGTATCGACAGTATACGAGTTCAAATTACAGTACTCCCTGATATTTAATACGCTGAACTGCTTTCTGAAATTCCACCGAAGTTATATCACACTTGGCCCAATGATAACTCAATAGAAATCCAGTTTATTATGTGTTATAATTATATCATATGAGATCAGTGCGGCCGAAACATGTAAGTTTCGCAATGGCCAAGTGAGAGGGCACGGTTGTCGTGGACAAAGCCTGTGCAAAAACGTGGACGTGTCTTATCAGTATTAACAGCTGTTGTATTCTGTTGGGTATGTTGTAGAGCATATTTAATTGCATGTTCATTGTCATAGTTGCATGTAGCATAAAGTTCCATTAGGGCTCTGCGAGGACTGCAACGGTATTGTTTTAAATCGTGCTTAGCGGGAGTCTTAGCAGCAGAATGTAGCATGCAGCTACGAAGATCAAAATATTGGGAAAACTAGAAATGCTCTATTCAATACAATTTTTTTTCCTTAGAAATAGGTAAAGTGCAAACTCCTGATGTAAAGTAATGAGAAATAGCAGGATTTATTTCCATCCCATTTCCTCACTCCCTACCTCCGTAGTTTATCTAATACAATTTTTTTTCCTTAGAAATAGGTAAAGTGCAAACTCCCGATGTAAAGTAATAAGAAATAGCAGGATTTATTTCCATCCCATTTCCTTATTCCCTACCTCCGTAGTTTATCTAATACTGCCGAGATGAGTCAGATGGTACTGAAAACTAATGACCTTGCATAATTATTAACCTATGCGCTGCGTGTGAAAGTCAGACATTGCACTTTCATACAAACTGCGTCCGCCCACGTAGTTATATCTTCGATCACTTAGCTAGTGATTGAAGTTACTTCTTTTCAATGACAGTAATGGCACGTATGGATTAAATATATAAAAGCATATTCATCATTACAATTCATAATTGTTTCCTTGCTGGGCTCAGGTCTACCACAATGTGAGGAGTTACAATACAAGCCATAGTCGACTTATATTATTAGTGTGTAAGGTGCTCTATGATAGTCTCGAGAAGTTGGACAATGTATTTTGCAAAGACTTTCTAAGAATAGGACATTTTGAGGAAAGGACATTCAGAGGAAAGAACCTTTTGCGAATAGGACATTCTGCGAATTGGACGGACATTATGCGAATGGGACATTTTGCGCCTAAACCTTATAATGGGTTGGTCACATTAACATATATAATTTAAGTCAATGGTTGGTCAAATAGTTGGTCTAACGTTTAATGCTCGTAATATTATTTCTTTCGTTCCTCTGTGTGGTTGTTTTACATAAAGTGGAATGATGAGATTTGTTAGGACTTTTGTAATTTGAATAGACACTGGTACTTTTTATTACGGTATTATATGACCGGGGGCTTTATTACGTGACACGCTAATGAAAGAGATTTCGGCACACGTGAACATTTTGTAAACGACCAATTAATGTTACTGAGAATAATATATGTTTGATATCTTGTTTGTGTGCTGAAAGAACATCTAAGGAAACGATCTCGGACGTTTCTACAGATTTCACAGATTCAATAAAGCCACTTTTACGGCCTAAGTATTAAGGTAGAAAGTTAATCTAACGGATATGATTATGTGACTGTGTATCTCGTAATGAACAATTTATAACTTAATTGATATCAATATATCATTTAACTGTTATCTCACAATTTATGTTACAATTTCACCTGATGACAAGCGGAAATGTAGACCAGGATGAGAAATCCTATAAAATTAAGGGTCTATTCAATCTATACCTATATTTCTATATTAGAATACCTACTTTCTAAGCTAGAGCTTGAAGTTGTTGAAAACCTAATAAATATAATTTAGAACAAGCATAATATTGGGCATTTAGTCTATGACCAACAAAATTGTAGGTATGTTATTATCTAGATCCCCCCCTCTTAGATCTATAGCAACATAACATTGATGAAATATAAGAGGCCGTGTAAATAACCGCTTCGCACCAATAACTTGCAGAGTCCAACACCTATAGAAATAATCCATCGAATTATAAAAACGCAACAACACTAATTTGTATCTTTTAATAGTCTAAAAATTATTCTAGGACAGATTTAAATACTAAATACCAACTAATACGACAATTAATTCTAGCATAACAATCAAATAAATAATAAAACAATAGTTCTGGAAATTGTCGCTAGGGGCGCTAGGCGTACTTGCTTCCCACGTGGTGTCTGACACCCCATTTGTAGTTGGCGTTTTTGTCGGTTTTTACAAATGTATGCACGGGGCCGATGACCCCGCTGCTGTCCTTCTCACGTCGATCGTCGTAGTCGTCGTGGTCACGCTTGGGCCTTGGTCTCTCGGGCTCCTCTTCGCGGACTGAAACTAGCCAAAAATATAATTGAAAGTGGCAAAAATTTAAAAAAAGAAGAAGAAAAAATGTTTGAAAACATAAAATAACCTATGGATCTTCCTGAACTGAATTACCTATGGGTTGCAAAAATATAAAAGAAACCTATTGAATAGATTATGCTGCTTTCGATCACACGTAGGATTTATAATAGTAGGTAGTAGGAACTCCTAACTAGAGAACTGAGATTTGTAATTTTACAGATATTTGAATTATTTTATAACTACATAAAGACCGGATTCATACTGGTTATCTGATCTTAGTTAATCCATCGGTCTACTTACTGGGTATCCTGCGGGGTGGAGGATGAGGGGCGTATCTGGTAACCCTTATCGGTACTGCCATTGGTACACCATGGACTGGATAGAACGGTGCTGACCACGCCGATACCGCTACTACTGCGCAAGCTAAAACTAACTGTGGAAATAAAGAACTTATGAGACAAAGTAAAGAAGATATGCAAAGATTTTGGGTGAATTATGCTGATTTTATGAATGATACAAATAAATCATTTAAATATGCACAATAAGTTAGGGTGTATTGCGTTGCGTGTGACAAGGACATAATAAAACATAAGAATGTAAGAAAATATGAGTATGTCACATGCACAATTCATATGGATAACAAATTAAATGGTTTAAAGGAAAAACAAGTACCTCCTGCCCCTCAGAACTTGGATAATGAACTGTTATTACTATATTGTTTAAGGAAGTGAGGGAATTTAGGAAACTTAAAAATAAATGAGGGAGTAAATTGTGTTATAAAATCAAAATAATATTAAAACATTTTTAGGCTTTAAGAATAATTTTTAATTTTGATGCTGTAAATATGAACGAAAAAGAACCCTAACTCGATAATAATACACTTAATAGGATCTTTTTCTTTTGCAAACAGTTGATTTTTGGATTTATTATAATGAATAGAAATTAAATCTTCAATAAACTACCAATATTTAAGAAAAATTCAAAATTTTAGAACAAAGACCTCTAAATTCATAAAACATAGACTCAGTTAATTGTTCTAACTCAGCAATGGTTATTGATGTCAACGGATATCAATTAAAACCAGTCCACAGCAGCAGCTGATTTACATTATGCATTAGTTGTTCAGCAACACGTTATATAATATTATGAAATGAAAAATTATAACTACTGTTAGTAATGGTACCGTTTGTTACTTGGTTTATATTTGAAACGGTTATGTAAATGACCGTTATATAAACGATCAGGAACTACAAATTAAATAGGTACATAATTAATTACTGATCTGTTTTTTATTTGGAAAGATTTTTTTATTTGGAATTCATTTCTTTTTTCGAATAACCTTCTGACTATTTATTGAAATTTATTGCGTTTGAATGAAAATTTCGATGTCTAAGAAATATTTTCTAGATCAGTCATCTATATAGCCGATAAACGAGAAGATCAGTAGACTAATTACCTAATAGTAAGTATTCATTACAGTAACACTTAAAGGCTTCCCGAAAGATACTTACATTAAAGTTATTTAAATACTTGCGCAAAATATAGATTATACGTAGGTAAGTCTCTTCGTATATCAGGTATCTATTAAATCCAAAGATACCGCCTAGTGCAGTAGTTTTTCTGCATTCCGAATACTAGCGTTCAGAGTTAGGTTACCTCAGATTTATCAAGGCTTTGCCGGAGTATGTGACCTATGCGAGTTTTTATCGATACAGGAGAACGAATGGAAAGTGTAACGGTTAAAATTAAATACGATTCAACATGATTTTATAAAGTTTGTATTTTTTTAAGCTTGACATTTTTTATATGAATACCAGCATCCATGACAAATTTACTTTCTGATATGGTAGTAGAATAAAAAAATATGTTCATAAATGTAAATATTCAAAAATCACCGATGTGATTCCAGTACTTTTGAATTTGAATTTTTGAAATTTGTGAAAAAACCAACTCCATTTCAATTTGCCTGAAACTTTGTCCACACTTGATTTTTAAATAAAATGAACAAGAATATTAATTAAAAAAACAATAAAATATAAATGTTCACGTTCTTTTATTTATACAACCTCACAAATATTTAATTAACTTTTAAATCTAAAGTTAGTCAATAAATTAAAAAATCTCGTTACAAGGAGATACTAACTAGGTGTACTGAGAGATTGTTAAAGGGTGGTGGTGTGGTAAATTGTAACTAACCAGATTATTTGGTAATACCACATACAGGTCGTTTTTCTATTCAAAGCTAAGCAACCCTCCCCAAGATGGTTCAGGTACCTTGGTTTGTCTCTTGTTCAACAGGGTGCATTGTATGGTTAAGATTCAATAATGCAATGGCGACCCATAAATATTACAAATCCTTATTACTCCCTCTTACCTAATACCTAATTGGGTAAATAAAAGCACTTACCAAACTGTGGCAATACATATTATTATCGATTATCGGTTTTTCGCGACACGATCACAATGACGAGCTTCGACTTCAATCTTCCTCTTATAAACTAGAAAGAAAACGTTTTCGACCACTTTCTACTCGGCGATTTTACGCTTCGACGAACGATTCGGTTCAAATGGTACAATACAATAGACTCTTCCGATCTGGTTTAAATATTCGGGAGGCAGGGGAAAAAACGGCGGTTAGCGTATTGAAAGTTATCTAAGATTGTGAGTACGAGTACTAAAACTATTGAAGTGGTATCGGATATAGCAGTGATAGTTTAGTTGTTCTATTGATTGTTCCGGGGTTAAAATTAAGTCCTTATTTTTTCAAAGGTGCATTTCAGAACTTACCTCTTGCCTCGGTACCCAGAAGGGGATGTAGACTTGGACACAGTTATAATATATGGAGCCCTTGTAATAGTGATATGAAGTTTAATCCCTAAACTGAGATTGCATTTCTTTTATCATTCATTATTGTTTACGTGACACCACAAACATTTATTTTGCTAACAAATTAGAAGGAGCACCTGGTTACATTTTTCATTCCAGGACTCTAAATAAAAACGTTAGTCAATAAAATTTTCTACGTCATTGTGGTCATATGTAGTCAATCAGTAAGACAATTTGCACCTTGTAAATTCTAAATTAAGAACAAAGATTCTGACTTCGTGACCCTAACCTAGATAAATATTGAGTAATACATATTTTGATTATTTAACATCACGACAAACTCCTTAGGCCTTCTAAATTCGGCTCACCAATTTATTGATTTTATAGGTAAAGATTGCCAGCTTCTTTTAGCTTTGCCTACTGGTGTCTTTGCCATTTTTGCATTTTTCAAATCTGATTACTAGTTTAGAGATTAAATAGCGTGTTCGAACAAACAAACAAAAAACTCTTCAGCTTTATTAAGTCATTTATCTATAAATGTTCCAAGTGTTGATTTAATTGATGTATTCTCAATTAAATCAAAACCTTCATAATCAGAAGCCGGTGACACTTTACCCTGATTATAAAGTTGAGATACACTGACGTAAGTTTAACAAATTTTCAATTAGATCCATAAGGGCAACCACACCCTGCACTCGATAAGTCTTTAATAGCTCAACTTAAATTGTAAATGCGTAAAAGTAGTGCAGTTTACGAAACATTTCCACATTACTTACTTTATCTGCCAGTTCTCAATAAAAGTTAATTTACTCCGCATTAATGTGATGTTGCATCAAGTATATTTCATTATTCAACATGGTAACTGATAAGTTTGGTAAAAGTAGCTCATATCTGGAGTTACTTATTACATACGATGCGTTATTGCGAGTGAGCGATTTAATTTCCATATTAAATTACAGCTGGAGCACAGTTTGAAAATAATTCACATAGGGGAATCAAGCCAACTAGGAAAAATTCAGATTTTCTTGAAAAACATTAGGACGAAAAATTTATCCATACGAGTGGTTCATTTATGTAAGTGTGAGTAATATAAATAAAACTATAATAAAGAAGATAATTGAAATTATTTGGTACCATATTAGGGTAGAGTGTTAATGAAATTGGCATCCTAAAGATACCGAATTTACCGAATAATCTTCTTCTTCTTAATATGCCATCTTCTAACGAAGGTCGTCAATCATTAGAGCGACCTCGACCTTAAACATTAAATAACGATCGGGTGCTTTTCTTATACCATTGACGGAGAATTTTAAGCCAAGAGGTTCTTCTCCGACCAACAGTTCTATTACCCTACCTACCGAATAATATTTTTGTCAAATCTCTTAGCTTCACTTAGACCCAAGAGCCATGTCTTGCCTAGACAGTAGACACACAACCCAGAAGACATTGACCTCGATCGTATCCGTGAAATGCTTATATCATTTCTATAACGCTGGTTCTGCAGTGCGCTTAAGTCGTGACTGTTCAAATATAACTGGGTCATGACTTACGCTGTCTTATTAGTCTTATTTGAAATCAAAAGGGTACGCGTTACGTTGTTGTTATATATTGGTTTTATTGTCTAAATTGTACATTTTGCAACTTGGCGTTGGGTGATAAAGTCTTTAATGACGTTACGCTCAAGACTCTCATGATACCCCTGAGTTTTAAATTGGTATTGGGATAATGAGTAGCTTCATTCATCCTTGAGTCACAGCTAATGTACACTGCTCTGGTTAGGGTCATCATATCTTAAGATTTATTTTTAATATTATTTTTCAAGTCTTTTAGGGTTCTGACAGGACAGCAGCCGAATTTTTTGAATGTCAAGATTTTTTAATTAGTTTAATTTGGCACGTAGATTCCTCCTAATAGGCGGCAAACGAGCTGACGATCCACCTGGTGGTAAGTGGATATCATCGCCCATGAACACCAGCAACACCAAAGGCATCACTGATATGTTGCCGGCCAAGAAAGAACAAAACAACTTCAGACTAATGTTTATTCATTTGAGCCAGGTCGTAAATTTGCTAGATAGCAGAGTGCACAAAACCATCATGTAATTAGTTGCAACGAGTTTTTTCAAGTCAGAGACTATGAGTGTTTTTGAGAGTTTAATAGTTTTAATGTAAATAAACATAGGTATTTGGTTTGGTTTATTGATGGGAAGCCTCTTACTGGATGGTGCTGGGTTATCCTGATGGGTTATTCATGCTACTAAATAAACCATGTAAAAATCATAGGGATCATAAACTGCCTGCATAACCACCGCATCAGCCGCATTTTTTACAACCGATATATTTGTGTTCTCGAGTCTTGAAAGTTTGTGACGTCTTAATTATCCACAGAGTAGAGGTATGGTGCAGAGACAGTAGACGTAAGACAGTGAGGGATGATGAATAAGGGATGGGAATATTGGGAAT
This sequence comes from Thymelicus sylvestris, assembly GCA_911387775.1. Taxonomy (NCBI): domain Eukaryota; kingdom Metazoa; phylum Arthropoda; class Insecta; order Lepidoptera; family Hesperiidae; genus Thymelicus; species Thymelicus sylvestris. Next base: position 14,810,037 of record OU426891.1, on the reverse strand, counting down.
GAGTTTATCATAAAGTAATTGACAACATTCTTTAACTTTAATCTTTTGAAAAGTGGATCATGTAAAAATTCACATGTTAATGTTTAGAATATAAATGATGAATCAAAGTGCGTAAATTAAATATATTACTTTAAAAGCAGGTTTTACTACCTTTATTATCCAGGAACGTTCAATCCCTTTGAATTTTGACGTTTTGAATAGGCGGTGGTGACAATAATTATCAGGTGGCAAGGTGCAGACGCTAATTTATCAGCTACTTACATACAAGATATTTTATCCTATTTTAATTACACTACTTTCGATCGCCTCTCTCTCTCACAAATAACTTTTTATTTATGTTTATTGTTATCATGACGATCGTAAGCGTTGCATAGATAGTACGCACAGAAACTGTACAGTCGTGTACAGTTTGTCAATATACATAATTATTTCACATTTTTGTTTTGTATTATAATAGAGGTCCTCTTTTCACTTTGGAATTCAGGACCTATCCATGTTTCGCTGTTCACACAAAATACGTCTGATACCAATATGTAATTATAGCAATGATTTTAAGTCAGTATCTCTCTCTCAAGACTGATTGGCGTTTTGTTAAATCCAACTTTACCCTCACTGATATAACACCTATTCAAAATTTGTCAATTTAAAGAATTAACATAATCACTAAATTGCGTTAGTTACATCAACTGAAGTTAGATTTCGCTGCATTGCAGCCCCATGCCATTTACATCCCACGAACACACAGCTTACACAATTTTAGCCCATGAGGTCAATAAATGAATATCATTACAAAAATAAAATTCGTTACAGAAGTAATTGTAACTCGAACATTGCTCAATAAACATTTAATTTGGAATAGACAACTTATATCAACGGTTAACAAATAAGATCGATTTGTTTTGCTGTAACTAAACAACTTTCTCTAGACCTATTTGCGAATGGTTAGCTCGCGAAAAAAGTATTTAGGCATTAAGTTATTGCCGGTCTAAAGGTTATGGCCCTGAGTATACTTGTCTGACATACTTTCCCGTTGACGGCGTAGTTCGTTTCACAAGAACTAATTGTCTATCTGGCTTAATTTATATCTGCAAGTTGTGTGAAAGCTACTTCAGCTTCCGTTTGTATCGGATGCAAATTCTATTGTACTATCGCTCACTCTATAAACAATGAAAATATTGCCGTTACTTATGTATTTACTATAACTAGTTCATTGACGCCGAGAATGTGATGTTTCAGAATAATTTTCTTTTTGCTTGCTTAGGTAATGATTAGTAAAATCAACCACCATAGCAGTAAGCCTGAGTTGAGATGTGAATATCGAAAATTAAGTAGTTGATACATATTCATTTAATGGCTTCCAATCTCAACTTACTGATTCTGATTAGATATGCAGAAGTACAAGTACTAATTGGAATCTCATGATGAATTGGAGATGTTTCAAGTAAGTGTGTATAATTGCAGTCAATATGCATCAATCAATTAAAATTTGAGCTTTCACAGTTCATAAAATGAAAACTCTTGAGTCCACAAGCTGAGTGAAGCGGTGTATGTGCTGCTGAACAAGGGACGAGAATAAGGTTCGCTCTTTGGAGGTTGATGAATACTCTACTCTTACTACTCTCTTCTTACTCTTTCTCTTATTTTTATCACTGTAAATTCTGCATAGTAGGACTTACAGTTGTTAACCTGGCAGGGGGCACATGGCAATTTTTTTGCGTTATCTGTTTTTTTTTCTAGCTTACAATATTTTTAATTATTTCATCCGATGTGGTTGACCGAATGACCGTCAGTTTGTGTAAAATAATTACCTTCTGTTTGTCTCTTAATTGTTCGTGATTTTCGAAGTTGATGACACAATTAAATCTTAGATTTTTGACAATTTTTCTAAAGAAAATTAGAAAAAAAACTAGTTAAATTTGACATACCTACCTATCATTTTATTTATCACCACATTACATTCTTGCTGCGGAAATTCGACCTGAGTGCATTGTTGAAATAAACATTTAAAATTGACGCATAACAGACCAAATCACAGACAGTAGTAATAGGTGTACCACAAGGCTCAATTCTGGGTCAATTTAAAAAAAGTTATAGTTACATACAATCACGTTTTACCGTATTATTCTAACCAAAAATACAATTTTAAATTTATACCATTATTTGTACCATTGATAAACAAACAATACGTTCTTAGTCCTACTAATATTATAACTTAGTCTTTCACGCAAAATCTACTCAACGGATTTCTATGAAATTTAGCACATAGGTAGACCATTATCTAGAATAGGATAATGTACTTACTTATTATCTCAGAAAACGCAGGCATAGGCGCAATCAAAGTGCTAGTTGTTAATAATCAAGGTCTCTGAAAAATAAAAAACAGGGGGATAAAAAAAAATAAAAAAAAAATCAAGAGGCCTAAACAACTGAGTTAGGCAACATTCACGTAACCCCGATAGATAAAAAATGCAGCGATGCAGCTGACAGTGGCGGTGTACTGTCGACTGCAGATCGACTGATCTCAGTTGAACCACAGATCGGAACCAGTCCGTGTAATCACTGTTTATGTAACTTCACGTAATTTTAATGGATTCTACGCTTGGAAAATCAAACATCCAATAAGATAAGTTTATTCTTCCGGTTTGGTTAGATGGATCTTCCATCTAACGGGAGTATTTTTTGATAATCTTTTTTGTCGTTTTGCTAGAATCTAAGTAGTCTGCAACTCGTGCCTTATTGGGAGATTAAGTGTATTTAATCTTATTAAAATCTATTCGGCAGCTGGTTGGCTAAATTAAAGCCTGAAGGCATGCACATTATACAGTGTAATCTATAGTGTTTATAAGTAACTGCTCAGGTCTGTAACCTGTTGCTACTCGTGCTAATCGTGAGTTGTCATACTTGTCATTTATATTTTTAAGTTGTAAGAAGTCATAATTATTAATAATCATAAACTCTTTAAAAGTCACAGTTCAAAACCATAAATGTATGCTTTGAAGCGTCAAAGGAGTGGAATTCGAGTTGTTCTTATTATTCTTATTGTTCTCTTATTCAACTATTTATAATTCATGAGTGAGAATATCCTAACGACTACGATTGGATTTGGCTTTTTTATTGATTGTTTTGTATTGATTTTCAAAACTTATTACTGTAACTTTTAAATATTTTTTTTTGTTCCTTTTAATCACATTTTTAAAAATTTAATACAAAGCTTCTACATAGAGTGTTTGATAATTTTCAAAAAGTACTTAAAGTAATTTTTAATAATATTCAATTCAAACCAAAATATATATTCACTTCTAACTAAATTTAATATTAAACCTTACACTTAAAAACTGAATGTTAAAATGAATATAAAACAAATCCAGATGGCATAATAAACGACGCCCTAAATATCAAAAGAATGTATTTATGACATGCTTCCATAACCGTCCGAGAATTAATTTTGTAGAGGCCAAAATAAACAAAAGAAGAAATTCATTGACAGTCCCTATCATTGTATTATCGTTGACTGTCTATCTGACCGTCTCTATAAATGATCTAGTCAGAGCAGTTTTCACTCACCCACTGTCAATACCTCAAGATGTCACAACGCCTCCACTACACCACGGTATCAATCTTTGTTTAGATATCATTACCAGTTTAACTTTTACAATTAAATATTACACTATCTGTGTGGAAACTTGAAAGTGCTGATAAAACAGTGAATTGAAGTGAAAGTGCTATATTTACTTTCAGCCTATGTTTATAAAATCACAACTGAACTGTTCTTTTTCGTTCGTATTTTATTTATCATCGGTGTTTGAGTTTTAAGCGCTAATAAAAATAACATAGTCAAATAAATTAAACAAGAGTTAAAATATTGGAATTATGGTAATATATATTATATTATTACCCCTATGGAAATTTGTTATATCAAGGAATCCAATTGGAATTCACAATGAGAAACTGTATTCTATTGTTTTCTGTTTAAATATTCATTTTTATTTTGAAAAAATATAACTAAGTAATTACGGTTAGTTATATTTTTCTAGATTACATGTAGGTTAATTTTCTTCGTGATTTCATTTATCTTATATTGTTTGTTAATACTATTTTTATAAAATTTGGTTTAAGATTCGGTTTTTGGTTCATATTTGGATTTTAAAACTGTTTTAAAATACTTTTTAACCGACTTCAAAAAAAGGAGGAGGTTCTCAATTCGACTGTATTTTTTTTTTTTTTTTTTTATGTTTGTTACCTCAGAACTTTGGACTGGGCGAACCGATTTTGATGATTCTTTTTTTAATCGAAAGCTGATGGCTGTCATGTGGTCCCACATAAATTTTATTGAGATCTGACAATGGCATCCATGAGAAAACTACATAAGTCGTAAATTTGTGTTAAGATGTGCGCGACAAATTGACGAATAACTCAATATCACGTCAACCGATTTCGATGATTCTTTTTTTAATAGAAAGCTGGTGCTTGTCATGTGGACCCACATAAATTTGAACGAGATCTGACAAGTAGTTTTTGAGAATTTGAAGTCGGTTATTTTTTGTTAGTAAAATTTAGATTATAAAGATTCTAATATAAGTAACATAATGCAAGAAATTCACAATTAAATGTCATTACTATTTAAAAATATTTTTCTTATTGGTAATTGACAAAATGATAGTTTCTTATTTTTAAACTTTTTAAGCACTTTTACTATATTATTCGTACATACGTAGCTGGAGTTAAAAGCGAAACACAAGGTCTCACGTCCGCTTTTCCAATTTCAAAGCAACAATTGCCTTCTTTGTATCAAATTTATTTCAATTCACAATTTCTTGTCGAGAGGTATTCACACCGATACATTTTTGCCTATCCATTCAATTAGTTTTATAAAAGTGCCAGTCAGTAAAGTGGTGAAAACAAGTTGTTTATTTTTTGTATTTCTCTTTTTCAGAAATGGTTTTGGTGTTTGCTGGTGTTATATTGCGGTCCAAATTGGAATCCAGTCAAATGTGTGGCAGTCAGGGCTCCATCAAGCAAACCGTCTGCGATTGAAACTCAAGCCAAATTTTTCCAGTAAGATTACCAATATTAAATAGTCTATCTGCTAATTTAAGCTAATGAAATGACTATCTGCTTAGATTCATAACGCTCAAGGAAAATAATAATAGTATCTATGCATAAGAATTTTTTATCACTGAATTACAATTTTAATGTGTATTTTAAAAATCCGCATCCATTCAAAATTGGATTGACTTCTAAGAAGATTTTTCGATCTACATATATCAAATCATCAAGGCTTAATAAAATCAAAAAGTGAATAGGTTAAATTTGCTTTATAGGGATTTTTTCTCGGTACAGTTGAGTCCGTACAAGATAGAGTTCGGTCACGTTTGCGAGGACCCGAACACGTGGGAGCAGCGATATGAGAAGAAAGATTTTAAGAATCACAGGGACATGGGAAAAGTAACGATTGTTTTTTATCTCGCTTTGTCTTCTAACTTCTCTGTGTTTCTTTTTCTGTCGCGCTTGGCTTGGCTTGGCTGAAGGTATAGAGACTTCCCGTCTGCGGAGGACTACGATCAGGGACATCGGTTGGGCAGCGATCGCCACTTCACTGAAAGGCATGAGCGCGCAAGACCATCTTCTGGACTGTTCTCTGCTAAAGTACGCTGCTTCTGCTTTTGTTTTCTTTACTACATTTCATCATGTCATTGTTTTACGTACTAAAGGATTAAATTAATGTTCGTTATCATTTAGTTTAAAAAATATTCATAAGTTCATAAAAATTCGTGCTGACAACTTTTAAGCTGAGATTTTAACCAACGCAACAATTTCCGGTATGTGATGATACATCCAGCATATCACAAGCCCATTAAGGAGCAACAGACTACTTTTAAATCAGATAAATTAAAATGACATGATAGAAACATTTGACGACCCGTGTGGCGCAATGGTTACAATGCCGGATCGCCGCACCAAGAGTCCTGGGTTCGATTCCCAGCGAGGCGGAAATTTGAATGATGAGTTTGAATTTCTGTTCTCGGTCTGGGTGTGAATGTCTTGTGTGTTGTCCATGGCACCCAAGACACGGAATCCCAGTGTGGGGCTATGTGTGTGAAGCGTTATTATTTGGTTTCTATCAGTTGTTTAAGTTTTGGCTATAAAATCTTTGATCGATGTTACGAAGCCAGTGATTATTAATTTTTATCACATGCTTTTTAAGTCAAATTCGTACTATATGACTACCATAGTGAGGAACTGAGTTTTAATATAATTTTATGTTCTAAGCTTACAGATTTATTATCTTTCATTGTCATTTTCATGAATTTATGCTACTTGTGCGCTTAACTCATCTTTTTACAGTTTCTTTCTTATTTTGCGATATTTAACTTTTTAACTTAATAATAATAATAATAATTTATTTGTATAAAAACAGTACAAAATTTTAACTGAAAAATCATGAATGATTTATATTTGCTTAATATTCTATTGTCACTATAGACTATGAGACTCTAGGTACATTCTACATTCTGAGAGCAAATTTTAAAAGGATAAATGGGACTATTGTCCCTATTTAAAGCTACAGTGTGTTGTTTACTGTCTTTAAGTTGTCGCGATGATTGGTACTCCTAAGGAGACAAGATTCTCATTTGTAAGGGATGCTGATTCCAACACCTCACTGCATAAAGTTACAAAAGCAAACTACTACTACTTATAATTCAATTACAGTCACTGCTGGGGTTATGATCACGTTATGTGTGTAGTGCACATTGCAAAGATCGTACCTGCTGTTTTGTTTATTTTACTAATTACAACCTTATTTGATATTAATCATAAATTATAATATATTCCTTAGATTCGCTGGGGAGATAAGAAAGGAGGATACGGTGAACATTACTGGGACTTGAACCATGCTGGTCACACAGGAAATCAGGGTGATGATGATGGGTCCTACCGTGAACGGGATTCCGGAGATTCTTATGACGAACCAAGTGAACAATCTTCAAATTATGACACATCTAGTTATGATTCAGAAAACCCCGAACAGCATGAGGACAGTGGAAGAGAAAAGCGAGCACCAAAAAGAATAAGAATGGAAAGAGTTCAAGAAACAGAAGCATCTTATGAATCAGAGAAACCTCAAGTTATGAGAAGACCAGCTCGCAAGCAAAAAGAACAAAAAGAAGCTCAGAATAATGACAACGAGGAACAAGGAAATGAGAATCAAGAGGTGTACAGAAAACCAGCTACAACTCAACAAAGACGTCCCCCAAACGAGCCATACAGCACAGAAGAAAACAAAGCAACAAAAGAAAGAAATCAAGTAGTGTTGGTTGTTGACGAAAAGGAAAAAGAGGAGATGCCCGTGCGGTACGTACCGCGTAATCCAGAGGCTAAAGTATTTGTACCTTATGAAAATGGTGCAGGTGTAAGACAACATTATCAAGCAGAATTAGCTCCAGCTGCTTCAGTTCCAAGACTTTTCTTAGAACCATCTACGGGACATGTTGTGGATCGAGCCACAGGCCAAGCATACATCTTACAACCAATTCATCGTAATCCCAGTTATAGTTAAACATAAGACTTTAGTTTTTATTTATATTAAGTGACCTGTTATTTATTTAATGTAAGAAAGTAAAAATGCCTAGAAGAATAAAATGGTTAAGAAGGAAAACGTTTCTTGTTTCACACTTTCTCCCACCGGGGTCATTTTCCGGTAAACAAATTAAGTTCTTTCTTTACTTTCTTTACGAGTAAACCGATCATAATAGACAAACCTCATTATCTTGTTGATTTACTTTTTATTTATATCGTATTTAGTCAAATACGAACTTATACAATATATTGTTTTATTATTATATTATTACGTGAAGCAAAAACACATAACAATAAACATTATATTTCATAGCTATGTAGTATGTACCTACAACTTTGAAACTTAGGTACAATCGAATTTTGACCGACACAGTGCAGGTTTTGTTTTTATAAAAATTGTTAATTATAAATAAATAAACACATGCTCATTGTGTCGTGGATGACATCGACAACACAATTATTAATAATGATAATTACCTATGAACGAAAATTTATCTACGCTGGCCAGAAACGAATCCAGGATTCTTCGCTTTCCACGGTGCTGTATAAGATAAGAAGTCATATTTTCCCCCTGAGCTATGCAATTAAAATTAATTGAATAATACTTTTGGACATAATTATTATGTCGGTAGCTCCGTAATAAACAAAAATGTCTTTACAAGTATGTATTTACCTTTTGTATAGCTCATATCGCATCATCTTATAGAGATAAGGTCGACGTAAGGGTCAATTTTGTAATTACTTTCCCACGTCTTCTTCGATTTGTTTTCAATCATTTATCTTTTATTTGATCACACGTTGGTCGCAAAACAATAACATGAATCCGTTACATGCGGGCCCGCTTCATCGTATTTTTTATCTGCATAGAACTTATCGACATCTTGACGGTGGCAATTTCTTATGTTTGGATTTTTAATTCTAGGGGAACATACAACCGGGATGAATATTATACTATTGTCTATCCAAGACATATTATTTTATACATGGTCTGTCTGTTCGCCAAGTTTCATTTCAATCCTCACAACGCTTAGCATGTGACAAACATCCAAACAGTCACAGACTTTTACATTCATAATATAGGATATAATATAGGATAGGATAGGATTGCGTTTCTGCCAGACTGAAATAGAATGCGTAAGTAATTTACAAGTATCGCCAGTATTCGACAGAAACAAAGTTGCTTGGAGCAACTTTCTTTGAAGCAATGTGGGGGTTAGTGTAGTGATCTTGTAATAAAGTAGGTACAGAGCGTGGTTTGATTTGGCCGAATCAGCTGAACGTTATTAAAGAACTGCTTCATAAATAATCAAATCATTGATTGAAACTATTATTGATCGTATTCTATTTTTGCCATTGAAATAACAATATCCAGATGATTTCTTTCTTCTTTCTTGGTCAACTTGGTCTTCGGTGTTGTTGATTGGTTTCGGTGTTGTTGTTGATTGATAGGCAAACGTAAACACAGGTGAAGCAAATGAATATTATCCTAATAGTTACAAAATTAGTTTAGTATTTGATGGTTATTTACATTGAAAAATACGTATATTTCCTTAATTTCTTTTCTTTTATTGAATTCAATTTCTGTAACATTCTTTAAGTCATATAATAATAAACCTAAATGTGTTATTAAACCACAATAGTTTTATTAAAGGATGGTCTGAAATTCCGTAACAATGCTAAATAGTAGGGGTCCCAGCATCTCCCTGGGGACACCCCATTAAAATTTAAATGTGAGCACGCGTCTGAGATGAAAAAAATGATCTGCGTGTTCCTTTTGTTCGGTAATGTATTGTGTTTCTGTTTGTATTGCATTTCATATTTCATCACCTTTTCTCGATAACGAATAGAAGACGTAACCTTCAGGCCTGACAGACATTCATTAGAATATTACCACAGAATAGATATTACCCAGTTGTATTTTAGTAATTGTTTTTTAGGTACGTGATTAAGAAAATGAAAAATTTTCAAACATTATTTTGTTGTGTTGATAAGTTAAAATTATTTGGAAGTGCTATTATGAAACATTTTTACCTTTATAATAATTTTAAGTTAAAGTTTAGACATGATAATCTTGGAGTAAGTTTACTGAAGTAAGTAAGTAAGTATTTCACACCTTTCGGTTCACGTCTCACACTGATATAAAACGCTTAGCCTAAAACCATAAAGTGTTTTCGTCGTAATAAAAATAATTTTGGCATTGCAATGCCAATTCCCATGCACTGCCCCTAAATCCTCAGTAAGCAACCGTTATCACGTATCTACTGTCATATCATATCAGTACTGGCAACGGTCACAAGGTGTCCACCCTTACGGCTTTCTAAACCAGTTTGACCAGTTCTAGCGCTACGTGGGAATCGTGGCCAATGTCCCTTGCAAACTCTCCTTTGGCGATTGCGTCTTTTGATGCTTTTTAAAGATACAAAAGATATTTTCTACACTTGTTCATGCTAGGGGCTTTATTGTAGGGTGCAAGGGTCGTGACACACGGGATGGAAGATTTGGTAAGCATTTTTTGTATGCGTTTAAATACTAAGTACTGATTTATTTTTAATCTTAAATTATCTTGGATTCACTTTTTGAGATGATAAGGTGTCCTACTAAGTTATATATGTATACTTATAATTAATTTAATATAGAAATTATATTATTTAAGTTTGAGCAAAGGTCCACCAATGGTCAAAGGCCAAAGCGGAATGCATTTGCTAATAATAAAATTTAATAAATTATTACACTAGTATCTTACCTACAAGTACAACGATCAATTATATCAATAGGAACTGCCGTGTCAATTGTTTAATTCTTAATTTTGACATAAAATATTTTTTTACATTCACTATAATAGGTTCATTATAAATAAAAGCTGAAAATAAAATTAATAAACATTTTCATCCCAAATTGTTCGGTCTATCTTCATTACGTAATACATATTGTGTTATTTCCTTTAACACAAAACACACATTGACCTGCAAATACAAACGACAAACTAAACGGCCGTGTGTCTCGCACCAAAGACACTATCAAGGGTGGCTCCTCAAAAATGCAAATAAAGGGTCATTCGGTGTCCTTTCCCACAGCGAGCCGGTCAGACAGGTTTTTGGACGAACCCTTTCGCAATTAAACTAAAGGAATAGTCCTAGTTCATCTATTGTCCACAACTCGTCTGACCAGTTAATAGCATGAGAATGACTCAAGACAAATGATCTCAGAATGATCATTGCTGGAGAGCCAGACAGTGTGAGTCGCTCGCTTCCTTATTGGCCGGCGATGCGTCAGTGAACTTTTGGTGTTAAGTCATCTTTGATGACGGTTGGATCCACTGACATAAACCAGATCAGTATTTGGATCAGATGGCTCATCTATTCTTTTGTTGCTGATTTCAAAAGTAGTGTTAGATAATGTTAATAACATTTAGGGCAGACAATTTATTCAATGTTCTGGAGTAGATACCTAATATCGATGGCATACCTACTTTTCTGTTCCGTTGGGCATAAGTACCTATCACTGATGCGTTCCCGACATTAAAGAATTGGAGAAACGTAGGTATTAGGTAAGTATTTATTATGCACACACAGTCAAACTATGAGATACCTAGGTACTTTAATTTAACATAGCTGATAAATTATTATTGACTTGGCTGGGTTCAAATCTCTCATATTGAGAAAGAATAAGGCCCCAATCCACGAAATACGAAAGCGGATATCTGGGTGGACATAAACTCAGAAAACATTATGGTATAAAAAGAGAACTATCAGTTAAGAAGGTTTCGTTGCGATGTTTTTTGTCAAACCAAGTGGTACTTAATTTCAAATTTACATATAGATTTGAACCCAGATCTCCCATGCGAGAAACCGATGGACACTACTAGGTTATTTTTAGGTACTCGTAGACTCGTACTCGTATTAACATAGTCGAATCTCAAATTAATTTATTTCAGACGGCAAATGAAGAGGTGAAAACAAACCGCGAAAAAGAAGAAACCTTGCTTCCTCCAACAGATCAAACATGAGAGATGAACACATAGATTTGCATAACTACAATAAAATCAATTTTATTGGCGATCAGGAATTAATATATAACGAAAATAAGAATTAAAATTAAATATTCCTGCTTAAAGACGCTCACGTGGCGTAATGGTCATGCGCGGCCGCCGATCAATGGGTCCTTGATTCGATTCCCAGCGGGTCAGAAATTTTAATGATAAATTTAAAATTCTGTCATGGAGGATAAAGGATTTCCGGTCTTCCGGTCTGAGTGTGTGGGTTCCTGTAAGGACAAGAGGTGAGTGAGTGAGTGTGTACAACGATCGACCAATAAGAGGATACCTACCTAATAAAACATATTTTTATTTTCTTATCGCTCTTGCTTTCAATGTTTGCTGACGATGAATTGACGTTGAGTTGTCGTGTCGAGTGTGCCCATTACTTACCTAATGTGTGAAAACCTAAAGCCGGATGTATTGCTTCTTTCTTATTTGGCGACGTATCCGCAAATAACGTCCATTACCATACCAGTATCAAACGAATCCACACCTTTTAGGTATATGTCGTCAGAAGACCAGACCTAACTCGTATATCGACCTAAAATGTCAGTCAAAGAGCCTGGCGTTTCCAGATGAGCAATTTACTGATCAAATTGTAATTGCTTAATTTTATCCGTAGAATGTCCGCAGATAAATAAAAAGGAAATACGGGTATCAATTATGTATAATGCCTATTATATAGGTACTTACACTAGGCAAGTAACTATATCAGAACTGAAAATTAAATGGCGTATTTTCCCAGCTTCTGTTCTAGGTAAATCAGATTTTATTTTGCCCCGGGGAGGAGGAGCACATAGGTACCTACATGATTTTGGCACAAAGACAGAGCGGAAAATCTGTTTTTGTTGTTGATCAGCAGTTAATCTATAATTTTATGGACACTACAAGCCTACGCTTGTACTGCTAAATACTTATGTTCGTACACAAATTTCAGAGGGGGCGACACCTGGTTTGCAAACTTTACACACCTTTGACAACAATAATATGAAATGCTCACAGCAACGTTTTAGGTAGGTACCTACTTACAAAATGCATAATTTATTATACCATTGAAAAATTTAAAACCTAGAGGTTAATGCTATCAATAATTAATCTACTTACTAAAATTATACGTATTGATTGATTCTTTAAGCAAATATTTACAACAGCCTATCTAAGCAGCCTATAATACGTAGATAGTATTTCAAAAATCTTGATCGTTAGGCTTAGCACTCATTGCGAATTTTCACCACGCGATTTTTTCCGCAAAATTCAGTGACATATGAAAATTGTATGAAGTTGCACGCACTTGCGAAAAAAAATCGTGTTTGTTATGATTCAATACGCGATTTAAAAATCGTCAAAAAAAATCGCGGCAGTAACATTCGCAATGCGTGCTAAACCTTACCCCGGTCACTCACATGCGCGCAAATGTTTGACATTTTTACGAATGTTTGCACATATGTGAAGGGCGGTCAGGCAAATGGGTTCGCATATGAGTATACAAGCCTATTTCCGCTTCCTCCTACACTTTGTTCACGAATGTTCAATCTTGCTGTTGTTATTATGTTGTTGTCATTCAAATTCATTTTCAATACAGAAAATAAATGGTAGTAGGTACGATTAGACGCCACGAACCACGAAAAATTAGGAGATACATCACCTTTTTAGTCGTGTGCGCAACTGGTCGCACGAATGTGTGGGAGACTACACGAAGGTTCGAGGTTCGCGCGCTTTGATGTGCGACAAAAAACCGACACAGCTTGGAAAACCCCGAATTCCTCCAAAACTTCGCATAATCATTCGCGAAGGTCGTCCCACACTTGTGGGTTCGCGTATTCGCGCGAATGTGAGTGACCGGCATTATGGTCTATGGTCTATGTAATGTTCTTGATTTATATGTTCTGAAATCTAGATCACCAAGATACAATATTCGTTTAAAAACTAAACAAATAACCCCTACGGTCAAACTTTCTACTAATAAAAAATAAACTGTGATCCGTGCTGTGATCGTTGTTGACTTTATGAAGGAAGGGTTGTTATAAAATTATGCGGGGCAACCAACCCTTCCGATGATAATAAATACAATAGAGTATGTAAATTGAAAAGACCGTCCTAACTTCTTCTCAATTGCATTTCTAAATTTTGTCAGTGACGTACAAGACGCTCTCCGATCAACATCGATTAATTATTATATTACTCGATTTCTTGTTTAAAATGAAAATTAAAAGCAGTTCAGTGATGTTATAATTTATTTCTAATCTAACATTAAACGACACAGCAATAAAAGGTAAGAATTACATTTTTATAAACACAAGCCACAAAAGATTACACGTCTAACAAAAATGTTTTTAAAAGCCTTATTTTAAAAGCAAATAGAATAATGCAAATGTTCATATAACTAAAAACTTTCCTATGGATCTTTGAAGGTTCCATTCAATTCTTAAAGCTAATAAAATAACTTACGTGCTGTTCAATCACATCAATTGGTATACATTTATAATTATTTAATTGCACTATTTAAACAAAAATCTAGAAGGCGATTGGAATAGTATTTAAACAAATACATCCACATTTAGGGATTGCAATCCGGAAAATCGAATCCGGTAATCCGACCGGATCCAACGTTTTTACGCATACTGGATCCGGTGAAAATTACCGGATCTGGTCACGACAAATTTTGACAAAATATCACCCTGTTGCTAATGTAGATGCTTTCAATGCCTGGTATAGATGTTTTAATTAATCTAGAAATACAATCGGGTATTCCTAACGTTCAATCCCTATTGAATGTTCCTATGTAATGTACAAGACAAATTACTGAATGGATAAATTAAAACTAAAAGCAAGTTATAAAAGCGTGAAATTATACTCGTATTTTCATTAATATTACTTCTTCTTTAAAATTTGTAATATTTGCCCTAAATGGGTGTAGATGTAAGCTGTAGGTGTACTTCAATTGATGTGATGACACCAGAAAAACGCCTCTTATACAAATAACGATTTGTAGTTGTATACATGTACACTTGCTACTGCTCCACTTGCACTGGCTCCATTCTTATAGAAAATAAAGAGAAAAAAATATACCAATTGATATATTTTTTAAAAGACAAGTTCTATTGACAATTTGTTCTACTTCTAACTAAAATAACAGTTATCGGATTCTTTACATTCAGAGGCAGGTATGATATTCGATATCAATAATAATACAATAAACTAGCTGAACCGTACTACGCCGGGCGTCAAACATTTTTACTTGTGATGAAGTAAAAAATATTATTAATCACAATAAAATACAGCCTTTGTCACTAAGAAATTATGTAGTTTTTATTTTTGTAAATATTTTTAAATTGGTTCAATGGATTTTGAGTTTAACCGCTACAAAAAAAAAAATCAAAACTTTCCTCTTTATAATATTATGTACAGTAATCATCATTAGGTACTACTTGACTTGCCCCGTGCGAGTATTTATAACGACTCGGTTAAATTTACTTTTTCTTAATGTATTTGCATTTTTTTATTAATGCACTTTTTTTGATTAAAATGGAAAATCCGGCAAAAATAAATTTTGAAAAGAATTTTTGAGATTGGTGAAAATCCGGTAAAATCCA
The DNA here is from genome assembly GCA_911387775.1 of Thymelicus sylvestris. NCBI lineage: Eukaryota > Metazoa > Arthropoda > Insecta > Lepidoptera > Hesperiidae > Thymelicus > Thymelicus sylvestris. The sequence continues at coordinate 14,794,830 of OU426891.1, read as the reverse complement.
GCCGGATTGAAAATGACAACGAATTGCAATCCCTATCCTTGATTAAATGTAATCTATACATATAGCTTTGAATAAAACTTAATTGTCTCACCATTCATAATTGCCATAAGGTTGTTTGGAAAGTACCTATACAATGTTAATTCATGGAAACCATTTTTCAAAAGACAGTGTATTCAACGCACGCAATGTTTAGGATCAGATTTAAAATTTGTCTATGATAATATTTTATATTTTTTGCTTTCACTAAACTTCGTTTACTCAGGTTCGTTCATCCTGAGGCGAGCGAAGTCCTCAAATACAATGTTGTCTTCTTCCTCGTTGGCGTACAGCGAGTTGTCGTAACGGTGTTTTTCAATGGACTGCATCTTCTTCATAGCGTTGACGCGTTGACGATCTCTTGATCCTACAATGACAGATATAAATTTTATTTAGCTTCTTTATACCAGTCACTTTATTAAAGAGACGCTCTAAACAAGGTTTTCCTTGTTGATTTCAAATATTAAATTGTAGGAGTCATATTTTGGACTAAGTTTTTTGGATATTGATATTCGAATTCTGTAAAATCTGTAGTTATCGTAGAAAATTTTGTTTTATGTACCTTCAGACGCAGTAAGCAGCTTGAATGGAACATCAGTTTGAAGTTCTCCGCCCAAAGTTCCACAATTCAGCTTTACTCGTACAGAATAGGATACCACAATACCCATGGCCTCTGCAGGACATTTTCCTTCAGCAACCAATGTAGAACTAGCCAAGTTCACGTCATCATCTTTCAGATGTCCGTCCAACGCCACACCTATTATATAAATGCGTAAATATTATTTCCAAGGACAAAATGCAAAGCAAGGAAAGTACATTTCACTTAATATAATAATTGTAGTATCATGTATCAAAATATGAACATTATAATTATTGTTGTTAAAAGTGTATTGTTTATTCGTACCTCGAATGTCCTTATTACTACGAGCCAATGGTACGAGATAGAAAGTCTTGGAGAGACTAGCTCCTGGTGTAACTGGACAGCCTTCACGGCTCTCCAAGGAAGCCACGTGACGGCTGAATTGAGAGTTGATCATCGTGATCTCAACGTGCTGAACAACCATGGCACGAATGTTGCGGACGGACTTCCTAGAGTTGTTAGAAACGATAAGGTTTGCAGCAATTTTTTCTCCATGGTAATAGATTTCCTTGTCTAATGTCACTTCTAGACTTATTTTTCCGTTGCTGAAAGTAAATCCTTTGCTCACAAGAGAGCTAGGAAGCCGATTACCGCGGCTGTTTGGTGCAAATTGGAGCTGTAAGATGAAATATGATTTAGAAAAATATATTCATCTATAATATCTCATTAAATTAACGGTGATAATACCTTCTTGATGGCAAGGACAACAGAGCTTCGCTTATGAGTCTTCTGGTCATCACTTTCACCTACATAAGTGCGCACAACGTAATCAACACCCATCGGCTTACCCTGGTCTTCCTCAGCAGGTTGCAGAGTTACCTAGCAAATTATGTAATGCAATATCAATAAAAAACCTGAATTATGTTTTTAATACAAGACAGATATCTCGAATGGCAGATACTGAAATTAATTTGATTATTTTCTGTGAAATTTCTTCTATAGAACAAACAATTAGGTAATTAATGTTTATGAACTTTATATCACTGATTGATTTTCTTTGTATACTCGTAAAATTCATTCACTTGAATTGAGAGGATCTTAAAAAAATTGAACAGTATTGTTATTTGTTAGTTAAACCAAAGTATTATTACCGAGCTAGGTGACGAGTCAGGGAAGGTGAATGTAAATGGATAAGCATTAGGTCCAAGTTTTTTCAGTAACTTCTCCTGAACCGCGGTTAATTCCATTTTGGCGTTAATCATTGGCACAACCTGTTCCTGACCAAGGATCATTTCCTTCGAGAATTTCACTCCCATCACCTCATCCTCTTCACGACCAAAGCGGTAGGTCGTAATAAGCTGAATAAAACAAACACGTTTAACTTTCACTTCACAAAAACCGTCACTTGTACACTAAACACATGTCACTTATATACCTGACTGAAAACTTTTCTTCCTTTCAGGTACTCGGTATCAACGACCACAACTCCATCTACAGGATCGCAGTAATCTATGTGATCAATGAAGTCTCGCTTGCCAAGGTACACCGTAAGTTTTCCATTGGGGGTAGTTTTCTTAAATACTTTAACGGCGACGACGAACGCCAAAGAAAGGTAGTCAAGCATTTTGCCTGACTATTTGAATCACGGTAGAGCAAATAAACCAATAAGGAAATGAATAGTTCACTTTGAAAATCTATAAAGAAATAGCTTGTAAGCTTGGCCAGCGCTCGCCAGAAATGATGGCTGCATAGAAATTTCATTTATATATACGCGTAACATGTGAGGTTTCTTTCTATATGGAATAACGATATAATAGGATTTATCGTGGGAGTACAAATAGGATTAAAATTGTGTGACGCATACGGTAACTGAATCGATATAACTTTGCCCATCCCATAAATCGATGTTTCAAATAATTTTTAGAACACGGTACGTCACTGTACGTCAAAATGACGGTTTTTGTTTTGACATTTCTGGCGTTAGGGTACAAGAAAAGAAGGCAAGGGGTTATGTATAGTTTTATGGATTTTAACAAATTTTACCGAAACAAATCAATTATGACGATGAAAAATGAAAATTGAGTGGGAATCAGATATATATATTACCAATAGCCACGAGGCTGAAGCCAATTCCAATCGGATTATAAGAACATGTAATTGAAGAGCCCGTAAGTTAGATGACAAAATATTTTACGATTAAGTTATACCGTATGAACTTTTTTCTAGTATTTTAACCGGGTGATGACAAGATCATTGATTTTATTATTATTCATTCAAAAAATTTCATACCGTACGTAAAACCAAGTATTCGTATAATACGCTTGTTTAATTTACTAGGCAAAGCTCTTTGGGGCTGTTTTATAGTTTAAAATAATAAGAATCTTATTAGTAATCAATCTTGGTTACATTTTTGGTATCTTAAATCTGTGGTAGGTTGCATAATGTAAAAGAATTGTAGCACAAACCACAACAGTGTTAGACAACAATTAGGTAGGTTATTAGTAGTAGTAGGTTCACTAAACCATATCAATTAACTCACAAATTAACAATTTACACAAAATATATTATTTTATGGCCATATTAAACCTTTGTTTACTCAAATGTTGTTGACTACATTACATTCTTATATCTTCCTTCATAACAAGTAAAATAAGTGTACATAAATAAACTAAATATTGAAAGGGTAGACTTTGTTATGCTCTAAGTCAGATGACCTTGGCACCAACGGAAGCCATGAAACTGAAGCACACGTGGACATTAAATACAATGTTCCCACAGACAAGTAGCCACTGCTTCTGTATTACTGTGTATTTGTTGTATAGAGTATTTACTTTAGATATATATGTAGCTTACATTCATTCTTTCTTGATACAAAGTCTGATGTTTCATGTTCTTGCTGGCTTTCTTATTTTTTCTTGTCAATTAAGAATTGGAGGCCTTTGCCATAAGGCACACCGAGCAGAGAAAAATAGTATATAGTTATTGTAATTAAAAAAATTGTATTTTCTTTAAAAAAAATGTATAGTTAAAATTATAAAATCTGTATTTTAATTTAATAATCACCGCTTTTACAATAATTTTCACTGGTTTAATTGAAAACCTATTACCTGATTTTCCAATCAAACTACATTGTCAGATCAAATACAGATTACCTATTAGCTACATTGCTATAACTCAAAGCATTAAGTCTTCTGGTATATGATATGTATACCAGGATAACCAGTTTCTGTGGAAAAGGCAAAGAGGTACACTATGAGTTGGCAGTGAAACAGATGTTTTGATATTCTGTATTTCAGTATTAATATTAATTTTATTCTCATAAGAACTGGTATAATATTATTATACATACATCTATAATAATACTAGCTTTTGCACGCGGCTAAGCCCACGGTAGTGTGGTTTTGAAACAAAATTTTTAATTAATTAATTAAGATTTATGTGCCCGAGGGTTCGCGCGCGTGTATATCGATTTTTACAATAATATGATAGTTTTTTTGATAGCAGGCGGGTAAATAGCTGTTAAAAATCTAACTGGGAAGTGGCAGTTGTCACATGGACGTCAGTAACACCAAAACCATTTTGTACTTATGATGATGTATTGTCAACAGAAAAGGAATTCTCATGATAAATAATAACTAAAAATATAAATGGAACACTCTTTATTGTTCATTCTAAACAGTGCTTTTTAATGATACAGCAGAACATAGAAAAAAAAAGTGTGTAGCACAAAAGATGGTAATAAAATGGCTTGTCTTATTTGACATTGTAATAATAATGGCGTTGTTGTTCCAGCTACACTCTCAGCATGCCAACCTTCCTCACCCCGGGGAGGCACGGCTACAGCGTGCGGTTCTCTCGCACCCAGCCCAATGTGCTCGCAGTGGCTACCAGCCAATACTATGGAGTGGCCGGGGGAGGCACTCTGTTCTTCCTGGAACTGGCATCAGATGGCGCTACCATGTTGGAGCTACAGAAGCTGGAGTGGAGTGACGGGTTGTTTGATGTGGTATGTTTGTGGTTTACTAGAGACCTGCTTGCAATCTAAATTCAACTTTAATCAATGTTCAGTTTGTCTTAGAGTTATTTCACAGTGAGATTTTTAAATATTATGTTTTCTTTGTACTTAATATAATAGTTCACTTTTCTGCACTTCTTTTTCGTGCAACCTTTAACTTTACCAAATAGGAGAACAGTCGAAAAACATAAAAAATAGCCAAATATTTGACTACTGAAAAAATACTGATATTTTTTATTTAAAAGGCTCAGATTATCTGGAGAGTATTTGGTGTTTTAGTTTGTATTTGCTGTACATTGTATTCGGATGACAATCTGCCTTTGTTCTATAATCTGAGCTAAAAGCTTACATTTTTTTTTATTTATAACTTATTGATTCAACCTTTCAAATGATATGTTTTTCATATCTGTACCTACTCTGGACTTTTCAGTCCAGTAACAAGAAATATTTCGACAGAATAATAACAATTGAAAATAATAATAACAAATTTAACAGATTATTGCAATGTGCCAAACTTGTCTAGGATTGAGCATGGATTGAGTATTTTCTAAGTATCCTCTTATAGCTAAGAGGAAATGTCATAGTTCACCTGTGAAATAATTCTTGACAAAAATAACTTCAAAATTAGGGATAACTCAAAACTCGAATACTTCGTCCTTTTTAGCCGACTTCAAAAAAGGAGGAGGTATTCAATTCGATTGTATTTTTTTGCTTGTTACCTCAGAACTTTTGATTGGGTGGACCGATTTTGATGATTCTTTTTTTAATCAAAAGCTGGTGCTTGTCATGTGGTCCCACTTAAATTTGAGCGATATCTGACTAGTAGTTTTTGAGTTATTTTGAAGTCGGTAATTTTTGTCAAGAATTATTTGAAGTCGGTTAATAACATTCCACGAATCTTTGCATACACAAAAAAAGTCAATTGTTTGGAGGCTACAAACAATTGACAATTACAATATGCAAAAGAATTTAAAAATCTACTAGTTATTCAAACGTCACTTCGACGTGCCTAATGGCACATCTTTAGGCATTAGTTAGTTACAAATTCTAGCTGATACAGGCATATTACTTACACAAGTGAAGCCATACAGCCGTAGTTATGCGTGCCCGACTGTTCACAGGCACTTAAGAGGCTTACCCGTTCATTAATCTTTTGCCTTCACATATAAATAGACTGTTGACTTAGGTCGATATAATGTTTACTATACGCATCGTGATTAGTGAATAGTGATAATAATTTAATGTTTTCCTTCTGCAAGTTAATGGTTGGAGGAATCAATTTATGCTTAAAACATCCTAAAGTAGTTTTTAGGAGAGGTAAAGTCAATAATTTTTTAATGTAATGGTTACCTGTATTAACAAACTATGACTTATTTGACGATCCGTGTGGCGCAATGGTTACCATGCCGCACCAAGGGTCCTGGGTTCGATTCCCAGCGAGGCGGAAATTTCAATGACGAGTTTGAATTTCTGTTCTCGGTCTGGGTGTGAATGTCCTTGTCTAGTGTGTTGTCCATGACACCCACGACACAGAGAATCCTAGTGTAGGGCTATGAGTGTGAAGCGTTATTTATTTATTTACTTATATTTCTTTGAAGTCGGTGCTTTTGGTAAAATATTGTTTCAAGTTTGTGTACCATTACAGACGTGGTCAGGTGTGACAGAAGACGTAGCGGCGTGCGGGGCGGGGGACGGCGCGGTAATAATATGGCGGAGCGGGTGTGCGGCGCCCCTGAGGGTGCTGAGGGCGCATCACAGCGAGGTTTGCTCGGTGGACTGGCCGCGGGCGCATCTGCTCACTGCCAGCTGGGATACTACTGTTAAGTTGGTAACTAAACTCCATTTCAAAGCAAAATACGAGTACTCATAATATTTTTATTGTACACCGCAAAAACAAACTATTAGGACGGACTTAAAAATCCCACCTGAAGTGGGTAAGTGTAAGGGTGGGTAAGGGTAAGTTTAAGGTAAGTGACAATGAAGTCCAAGATGGAGAGCGCACTAAATTACTAAAAGCCTATTCACTCTTCTCTTGATGATTGCTTTATTAGTTGATTTCGATAAGCCTTTTAGATACCGTCGGCTTCATACATATTTGAGGACACTTGAGAAAACTTTCCTAACCTAACCTAAAAGGTAAAAAAGTTTATTATTCAAGTTATCTACACTGAGTACCACTGATCACCAAAACCAATCGAATATACGAAGCATGTCCATTCCAGTGGGACCCAGAGACAGAATCCTGTCTGAACACATTCGCGGGTCATTCCCAGTTGGTGTATACGGCGTCATTCTCGCACCACTCGCCCGGCACGTTCGCGTCTGTGTCTGGCGACGGACATCTCAAGTTGTGGACGGTGGCCGAGCCGGGGCGCGCTGCGGCCGCGGTCAAGGCGCATGATGCTGAGGTAATGACGGTGACTTCACTACACGACTGTTATTAACTTAAGACATCCGACAACCGGGATCGACGGTTTTACGTGCATTCGCAAGCGTGCAAGAAATGTATGCCATTAGCGATAACCTATCAACTACCAATCGCGAATTACTGATACGATGCCAACTAAGAGAGAAAGAAAGGATTGGCTCTAAAGATCTTTGTCGAAACTTGACAAGTGGTTTGGCGGTTCAGGCAATTTTGTGGTAGCTATCCAGGTAGTGGTAAAGATCAATAACGGCCGGTCTCAATAATGTACTAACAGATGGAAGGCTGTGAATAGGGCTACCATTAGTATGTTATCTGTCATATTTGTCAATTTTTGCCTCTGAAAAATTGACAAATATGTCAGATGACAGCCCTATCCACAGTCTTCCATCTGTTAGTACATTATTGAGACCGGCCGTTAATCCTTCTTGAAGATGTCTGACTCATAATTATAATTCTTGACAAAAAATAACCGACTTCAAAATAACTTAAATAGTACTTGTCAGATCTCGCTCATATTTAAGTGGGACCACATGACAAGCACCAGCCTTCGATTAAAAAAAGAATCATCAAAATTAGTTCACCCAGTGGAAAATTCTGAGGTAGCAAAGATAAAAAAAATACAGTTGAATTGAATATCAGATCTTCTCTTTTTTTGAAGTTGGTTAATAATGGCTAAAATTGGAATGGCCCCTGATGTACTTAGGTATCCTCTCTACTTCCAGGTATTGTCATGTGATTGGAGTAGAACGGAGTCCCACGCGCTGGCCACGGCCGGCTCAGACGGGCTGGTTCGAGGATGGGACCTTCGGAGACTCACCTCACCCATGTTTACGCTCAAAGGTGATATATTCATTAATTTCATTATATGAATTAATCATTAATTGTTGTGTGTGCAAAACGGTGATATAGTCATTCATCTATTGAATTGGCTAGCATGGCTTCAGTATGTTTGCCTCACATGAGCTTAGTGATGCCTGTTGAGGCAGGCATCACTAAATGCCTGTTGAATTGAGATGCTACTCACAGGTAGGTAAGCCTTCTAATAGCCATTCAAATATAGATTGATCACTAAAATTCAACTGCACAGTTCTCGTTATTAAATAATCGTTTAACTCGTATATTAGACTAACTAGTTGAGTAGAACTAGTGGATAGAAAATGACAGATCTGTGTTTTTGAGCCCGTACACAAAACTGCGATTCGACGCGATGCGAATTCGCAACGCAAAAAGTTGCGACACGAATTGCTGCGATGCGATTTCGTGCGGCAAGGCGTGTCCCTTCCACGATAAGGTGACCATTCCTTTGACGACCGTTGAAAACTAGGTCGTGACATGGATCGTAAAAAGAAATGTGCACTTTTGTTATTGCTTAGGAGATACAGGCAAAAGATACAAAGAAGATTTTGGGTTCATCCATTTATTACTATTATGAACGCCGAAGGGAACTATTTTCATCGAAAATATGAATTTGTTATTAAAAGATTTGATTTTTAAATGAAGAATCTTAGAAGAAAAAGAAAAAACGTTTCATTTTAACGTAACAAAAAAGATTTCGTATTTTCGAAGTGATCTCAAACTTTATTTGATGTGTGTACGTCTTGCCAACACGCTGTCTCAGAGCCGACTTAAAAGCGTTCATTCCCACTAGTTCTACTGCTTAGTTCTATCGTAGAACTAGTGAGAATTTTTTTTCTCTTCTTCTTCTTCAAATTAGTTCTACTGTCAAAAGAATTATATTTTTTGAAATAAATCCACTCAAAAGGGTGGTGCGAATGGATCATCAGCTAATTCTAATATAATTCTTGACAAAAAAATGGTTGTCTGTAAAGTCAGTTTACGGACGGTAGTTTAACGTGACAACGTCATGACAAAGCTCCGCTCCGCCCCGCTCCGCCCCGCCCCACTCCGCCCCGCTCCGCCCCACTCCGCTCCGCCCCGCTCCGCTCCGCCCCGCCCCGTTCCGCTCCACTCAACTACGATCGCCTACGGCATCGGCAAAATGTAGATACGGTTTTTGTTCCCACTAGTTCTACGGTAGAACTAGTGAGAAAAAAAATTCCCACTAGTTCTACGATAGAACTAAGCAGTAGAACTAGTGGGAATGAACGCTTAAAAGTGTTGTCAACAAGTATGACGTAACATCGCAGGAATGCGCGATGCGAATCAATTCGCAAGTTCTTGCGACGCGACGTGCGAGCTCGCAGGTTTTTGCGATGCGACGTCGCATCGCAGTTTTGTGTACAAGCCCTTTGTGTTGATGTTGATGACAAATCTTTACATATTGTCTTTAAATTGTTGTATGGGAAAAGTGGAAAATCGACTTTATCAATGGACTAAATGTGCATATCGGTTGGATGGTTTCAGTCTATAAGGACATCCATAATGTGTAATAATATTGTAAAATATAAATAACTATTTTATATAATTTCAGGGTGTGAATGTGCAGTGAGAAGAGTACAGTTCTGCCCTCACGCCCCCTCAGTACTGGCGGCTGTGTCGTATGACTTCACTACGAGGTGATTATGTTTATTCAATAAGATAATAGAATGTCACACCCACACTATACAGTAACACGCTAAATTAGGTTATTTATATAATCATGCTATAAAAAGTTAGATTATGTGCCTATCTGTAGTTCTAGACTGCAATATTCGATATTAGTGGAAAATATAACAAGACATTCATTAACGGTATCATAGATTTTTTTTTTTACGGAAATAACCGGTAAACGAGCTGATGGTTAGTAGCTATCGTCTTCCGTGGACATCAATGATACCAAATCCCTCACTGATGCGTTGCCAGTGTTTGTTCAACGTCAAGGTTGTCTTCTTTTTTGTGATGACATGTGTGATAGATTACGAATGACACGCGTGGCAGCCCTTCTGAAATTGGCCCGACATGTCGGACGCGGCACGTACTCGTAACATCATACCAAAAGTGCGGTATGCGCCGTGCCTGGCAGTGGAACAATAATGGGTAGTGACTTTGACTCGTAACTCCCACCCAGGATATGGGACCTGAAGCGAGGCAGCGAGCCACTGGAGACCATCCGCCACCACTCGGAGTTCACGTACGGGCTCGACTGGAACGCGCTGCGGCCGCACCAGCTGGCCGACTGCGGCTGGGACTCGCTCGTGCACGTCTTCACACCGCGCTCGCTTACTTGAGGACTGGTTGCTGTGAGTGGTTTTTATTATCTACTAGCTGCTCGGAAAGATTTCGTTCTGTCGGTTTTTTTTTTCATTTATTTAGGTCAACAAACAGTCACAACAGATTTTACGTTATACAATTTGTTTTTGACTCAATATTAAGTTGTGTACCAACACTACCAACACCGTCAACCACAGATTACTCTTAATATTATAAATTGAAAGTGAAACAGCAATAAATTCAACCAAAAGAAAATTGAACTTAAGATTTTTTACATACTTAATACAATATTAATAAAACTTTCACTTGACTTTGGTTTATTGCCCGTGGTCCGATCGCGGAGTTCTACTGGTCGATCCATGAGCAATTTTTTTTTTGCCCGTGGTTCTATTATTCTATTCGTGGTCTGTTCTATGGTCTTGTGACGTAAAAACACATTTTTTTTGTGTTTGTATAAATATATTGTCATTTGTTTTTTAATTTTAATTTTTAAGCTCCTAAAGGTTTATAATATTATGACAAATATTATTCTGGGTTTTTTCTGTGTTTCTGTCTGTCCTGTTCGTACTTGGTTTTGACCAGTAAAACTCATAGCATATTTAGAGTTTTTATAACTGCGTAATCCACAAGTTACAACCATCCATGCCAATTTTATTTTATATCTTAAATAACTACCACCGTCAGTCAATTTTGATCAATGTCTTTGTCCTATTACAGATATGACAGCGTCAAAAATCCTCTATGGCTGTGCGACGTAAGGTACTGTGCCAAAACCGTGTATTGTGAAGGAACGCTTATTACCAAGTACTAAAGTCTATTATTGTTCATTAATTGTGGTGCACTGGATAGGATGAAACAGGGATTTTGTAGGGTTCAAGTGTTTGGGAAATATAGGGTTGTATGTATGTATGTATAGCAGTTTAGTGCATAAATAATTATTATGGACGAATGATGTATCGTAGGTTTTTCGGTTGCATTTTATATTTTTGTATAATCATGAGTTTTTATTTAGTATGTTAATGTAGATTTTTAATTGTTTCTATGGAGCCCATATGGGATTAGATTTTAATGGGATTCTGAGTATTAAAGATGTTATATTGTTTTATTATTTTTATATTGTTTTCTGAAATCTAATAATACTGTGTGTTCTTGTTGCTTCGGACAAGATCGGCTGAGAAGACAAAGGTGAGCCTAAGCGTTAGAAGTTTTTAAGGGATTTTTCTTACGGTCTTACTTTTTGTCCTACTAATAGGAATTAAAAGTCCCACAAGAAACCCCCCTTTATAAGCTTAGAACGTCTTCCACATGCTTAATGACTTATTTAACTTTAACGAAAGATAAACGTGCTCTCCGAAGCACGGAAATGGCTGAAATTCTGCTAGTGGGCACTTTAGGCCACAATGTTTTTAATTACAATGTTATTATATTTTTTATGTTTTTTGTGTCATTCTATCGTGGCCGTGCACTTAAAACATTCACACTAGAAATATTATTTCTGTTAACTTTTAGTACTTATGGACAATTTTAAAAGAAAACTTTTTCATATTTTATTATTTACCCTTATAATACACACATTGTAAATTGTATTTTTTGCATAGCTCTGCTACATAATAATCATGAATATTGAACTGAATAAAAAAATGGCACTGAACTGAAATAAAGACAAAACTGTCTTTGCCTATTTACATATGCAGACTAGAAGTTAAAGTCAGTTTCTATAGCCTATGGCTACGGATTACTGCAGTTAAAAGATTTTTTTTCTTTTTTATAATCTTTTTGTAATATAGTACTTATGTAATTAGTTTCTCGAAAACCGCTCTAACAATTTCTATGAAAATTGCAAGTTAAGTTTTGGGACAAGGAGTCGATTTATCAAAGTTTAATTTTCGAAATGTATTTATAAAAAAAAATGGATCGTACTTACTATGTGTAATAAAATAATGCGTTTATTTATTTATTTCATTTTGAAAACGGCAGTCAGTAAACAAATATCTAAACAACTCCATTTATCTCTCAAATTCGTTTTTGTCGTGGTTCAATTAATGTAGAATAGGAGATATTACTGCAAAGTTTTCCCGCCAGAGTGCAGCACCAGCACAAATTGCAAACAGAATTTTTGACAAATTGTTCAAAGCGCGGTAAAATTGCGTATTATTCTTTATAGTGTTCAGCACATTTAAACCTGAAAATTAAAAAAAAAACTAAAAAATCTTCTCTTTTATCACGTAAGACAACCAAATATGATTTTATTTAGAACATAACCTAAAATCTTGTTATTTTCAGGAATAGTTAAAACCAGGCGCTTTAAAAAAAGGAGTAGGGTCTTCTATTTTGTTTGAGTTTGCATCTTTAAATTTTATTTATCGATTGATGGAGTGAATAAAGATTTTAGTGTAATATCGTTGTCAAAGTAACCACTTCTTAAGTTATAAAAGTTTTAATTTTCGTCGTATAATTTGAGCCTGAAGGAAGTCAATTTTGTGAAATTAGTTTAATTGAATAAGTTGAATGAGTTTCAATTACCACAAGTCAGTTAATTATCCTTATTATCGTATCTTTCCATTCAAATACACACCTCGTTCTTGCAGCAGTTTCTTTAGATCATCCACTCTTTAACGGCCGTTGGATGCCATCATATCACAATGAATAAATGCAATAGGTACAGTCCAATACATAAGAATAATGATAAAATTTATTTGACATGTAACTTTTTACGGTTTTACATTACATTAGTGCAAACCATTGAAGTATTATTACTAGCGTATAGAATAGACATCGCGAACACAATGTATGTTCCATTGAATTGGCGCCGCGCGGCATCAATTGCCAATGGATTCGTTTGATTTTGAAAGGAGAACGGGGGCCCAATTTTGAAAATAGGACCTCCCGGGGCGGGGACACGCATTTTGTTCCAGATGTCCATTCTATGACATTATACTTCAATGGTGCAAACATTAAAAATGAAATGCTGGTGGCGCCATCTACGCCGAGATTTACGTAATATTCCCTATTAAACTACTTGTGATTCTTGTGCACAAACATTCCAAAATATTTCCAAGTATTTTAATTTCTGTAGCGGCAAAACTGTTAGTTAATGAAAATGTTTTTAAATGTAAGATTAAAATGTATTTCAGATTTGTATATTATGTAACTAATTTGTTATTATATGCCTACTTATAACGATAAATGGTTTTATTTCCGTAATTATCTAAATCTAAAAATAATGCAGCGTTATGGAGAACAAGACATACCTTTATTGATTGTATATTGTAACAGAACCAAATACACAATTTTTATACTTTCCTACTAGCGACATTTACTTCATTTTACTAGAACAGCGACATCTATGATTGAAATATGGCACTTAAGTAAGCAAATTACTCTTCAGTCTGTGAACTCTGCCCTCTATTGACGACAAAATATGGTACATTGCTTTCAAATCTTGTTTGTCCTGACTTTCACGAAAGTCTGTTGCACTCAAAGCAGTGGTTAAAGTAAGGAGTTTGTTTAAATTCTTCAACTTATTCGGCAATATGATCGTTTGACAACAGTGATCCTGTCTTCCACTAGGCTTCATGGTGCAAGCTTCGATGAAGAAATTGGATATAGAAGATGCTTTGTAAACGCCGTCACCGGGGAGTGTTAGGTGATTTTTAACTGAAATAAAACTGTTGTCATTACAATTTTTAACTTCCTTCGTACGAAGTTGAAATTTTGCATATTAACGGTGTATGGTTCCGATGACAATACATTTTTATGATATGAAAGTTATACTGCAATAAGGCTCGACTATTGTGTAGGCGTGCTTTGATCAATAACATATTTAATTTTTTATGCCCAAATCAGTCTTGGCGCCAGTGGCGAAGCGTGGGCTCCCGCCGCCCGGGGCCGAAAATTCGCCCCCCCCCCTCAATGATCTTTGCCGCCCCCATATTATTTAATTTTTTTATTAATAAAAAATGCACTTTTCTTGTTTTTTTCGTAGCACAATTTACATTAAAATTTAAATAATATAATCGTACTTTTTCTTATTTTTAATTAAAAATCGAGTGGCTTGCCTCCCCCTCTGCATGTGCCGCCCGGGGCCATGGGCCCCCCGGCAGCCCCCCCCCCCCACGCTTCGCCTCTGAGGATAACAGTTATGATTAGAAAGACAGGCAACGTCTAGATGTCAGTCTGTTGACGATTAGCGCTGTGCGACCTGAATTACAGTTTGTGTCGGAGCAAGTGTCCTTATTTTATTTACGTACGATTTTCCTTAACTCTGTCCAGATGTTTCGTCAGCACGTTAGTGTAGTAGCGGCACGAAGTTCTTAAATATGACTTCAGATACTCTTCAACGTTGTCTGTCTCTGTTAAAAAAACAAGAGCTGTTTTTTTACTTTTTTAATTATCTTTTAATACATATTTAATTCAAAGAAAATTAAAAAGTGGAAAAAAAAACAATATTCGCTTTTGTAGAGATCGGTCGTTCTGGCCTATTCTGTTAGGTCATCAATTTTAAAAATCTGCTACTTCTGTCTACTAATTTATTAATATTTTGAGTGGTATTTAGCTTAGGGTCAATTCACACTGAGACGCGACGCGACACGGTGCGTTTAATTTTAAAACAGCAACAAAAAATGTAGACCTTATTGACTGCACACAGCCACACAAAGACTTCAGGCGGCGCTGAGATATTATGTTTCGCCGTCAGCCGCGGCGGGCATAACGCCTACGAAGCTCCAAAGCATCTGGTCTCTTCAAGCATCATCACGTTGCCTCGCGTCGCGTCTGGTGTGAATCGACGCTTATGGTCTGGTCAAACAGCGGGCGAGACGGAATGGCGATGTTCGCAAGTCAAATAAACTTGATACAATTACACGTAGGCTCGGTAAAGATATCTATATACCTTAATAAATGGATATCTGAGAATAAGATATCTAGGTGTATATATTTACCGTGCCTACCGTGACGTAGATACTCTACGTACCTAGATTAGCGTGGTGTGGTATATCGAGGGGCTCCACACAGCAGTGCGGGCAGTGGTGGGTCACATGCACGTCCAGTACCGCTTGGGTCGACCGTGTGCACGACTCTTTATCTGAATACACTTAGGTATAATTATAGAAGCTGCATGGTAAAATCCTTGTATCTTAAGAATAAATTACTAGCACAAATAATAAACTTGCATATTTTAAATGTGTAGCTCCCCTCTATGTAGGTTTTAACTTTTAAGGAAACCTTGCAGGTAGGTACAAAATTTCAACAGGATACATATGTGTCTGTGAGAACTGTGAGAAGTGGCAGATCTTGGATCTGGATGTTTGTTTGTGAGGAGGCTTCTATCTAGTCACTCCCTTTCATGGTTAATCCCGAAATATGGACAGTTAAGTTCAGATTAATTTCGGGATTAGATATGGTCCAGATACATACTAAGTACATGGATAAAGGCATATCCTAACTTACCTTTCTTATGGTTTTGCATCTTGCAGCAGCAGTGCAACTGAGCTTGAAGACTTGTTGTTGTTGTGTTCACGTCTCCTTAACATGCAAATAACACCGTCTCAACTCTTACTAGTCATGGGAAAAATATGAACTTTATATCGTGTTTCTGTAGGTATTCTGACTACGTAATGGCTTGAAGCCATTCGTGGTTACAGGGTAAGTAATCAGTTGAGTTGAGTATTACATTGAGCAAATCGTCAAAATACCTTTCCCAGTGACAGAGGCGGGATCTGAAGTGCGGGTAGATTGTGGACTTGAATTTTCCTTGTTCAATGATTTTGTCGTTTCATAGAGAGCTTTATACGCTGAAACATAATAATATTAAAAGTTAAATAATAATAATAACAATAATAACGCTCCACACTCATAGCCCCACACTAGGATTCCCTGTGTCGTGGGTGCCATGGACAACACACTAGACAAGGACATTCACACCCAGACCGAGAACAGAAATTCAAACTCATCATTCAAATTTCCGCCTCGCTGGGAATCGAACCCCGGACCCTCGGTGCGGCGATCCGGCATGGTAACCATTGCGCCACACGGGTCGTCAATCTAAATCTAAATCTTTTTTATTTTGGTAGAATTAGTTTGAAAGGAATTCTAATCTGCGAACTATGTGAAAGGTTTTCCCTCAGTGGCAAGTGGCAACGTTTTAAGAATGTTTCAAGCCTTATGTCAATACCAAGGTTGTATTGTTGTTATAAGTAAGGATATTCGTTTCTCTGTCACGCAAAAACTACACGACGGATTTTCATGCGTAGACCATTATCTGGAATATGATATATGGTGCCAACTCATTATCTCGGAAAACGTAAGCAAAGCCGCGTGCAGATTATTTCTAATAAGTAGGTACCTACCTCGTGGTGTGAGCACTTCTCTGATGACGTCACTAGTATGACGTAGACACAGCTGTGGAGCTTGCGAGGGCGCTACACAGCTATCCGGCGTGACCATTGTAGGTTTAGTAACTTCATGCTTCACTTCAGCTATTTCTAAAAATCCCGAGGTACTTATAAAATTAACTATTATCTAACCGACAAACGACAATAACAACGTGGATACTGAAGAAAATGATGTTGACGACGACAACGACAGTGACAATACTGAAGAAGTTAGGTAATGTTGACGATGAAAATGAAAACTACAATGACAATGTCGTTACTGAAGAAAATTATGGTGACGACGACAACGACTCTGACAATACTGAAGAAGATAATGTTGACGATGACAATGAAAATTACAATGACAATGTCGTTACTGAAGAAAATGATGGTGACGATGACAACGACTCTGACAATACTGAAGAAGATAATGGTGACGATGACAATGAAAATTACAACAACAACTACAATAATATTGTCGTTACTGAAGAAATCATGTTGAGGGTGACAATAACAATGCCTACTATCTACTCTATCCTCCATCCATCCATCCATCCATCAGCCTTTGTAGGTCCACTGCTGGACATAGGCCTCCCCTAACTTCCGCCACTCTGACCGGTCCTGAGCCTTCTGAATCCAGCGGATACCCGCTGTCTTCTTCAGGTCGTCGGTCCACCTGGTCGGGGGGCGTCCTGTGCTCCTTTTACCGAGGCGTGGTCTCCATTCGAGGACCTTTCTTTCCCAACGGTTATTGGTCCTTCGAACTATGTGGCCAGCCCATTGCCACTTCAGCCTGCTAATTCTCTGAGCTATGTCGGTCACCCTCGTTCGTCTACGGATTTCATCATTTCTGATTCGATCGCGTAGAGAAATACCGAGCATAGCTCGTTCCATAGCCCGCTGGGCGACTCTAAGCTTATGCATAAGGCCAATAGTGAAGCACCACGTCTCGGATCCGTATGTCATCACTGGCAACACACACTGCTCGAACACCTTCGACTTCAGGCACTGAGGTAACTTTTTGGACGACAAGATATGACGTAGTTTCCCGAACGCAGCCCATCCGAGTTGGATTCTACGAGTGACTTCTTTCTCGAAGTTGGACTTACCCATTTGGATCACTTGTCCCAGGTAAATGTACTCGTCTACAACTTCGAGAGCAGCGCCGTCAACAACTACCGTCAAGAATCAAAGGCTTTCTCATAGTCAACATAGGCAACACACTACAGCAGATTATACTCCTTTGTCTTTTGTATAATCTTCCGCAGTGTGTGTATATGGTCTATGGTGCTGTAGCCTTTTCGGAATCCTGCTTGTTCGGGAGGCTGGAAGTCGTCAAGCCTGCGTGCAATGCGATTTGTGAGCACCCTCGAAAACAGCTTATAAACGTGGCTCAGAAGTGCAATGGGCCTGTAGTTCTTCAAAAGGGCTTTATCCCCCTTCTTGAAGAACAGCGTCACCACACTTCTGCTCCACGCTTCCGGGGTAGTTCCAGTATTAATGACGGAATCGAACAGTTTCTGGAGCGCCACTAGAAGGGGTTTACCTCCAGCTCTTAGTAGCTCGGTTGTGATTCCGTCATCTCCCGGTGCCTTGTTGTTTTTAAGCTGTTTGAGAGCCTCTCTAATCTCATACAGGCTGACGTCCGGGATATCCTCTGTGTAGTGTCGGGTCAGTTTAGCTCGCTTGTCGCTCTCCTCGCGAGGAGGTGGAGCTTGAGAGGAGGTATACAACCGTCCGTAGTATCTCTCAGTTTCTCTCAGAACTTCCGGTTTCGACGAAACCACGGTGCCGGACTCGGTCTTCAACCTCGTAAGCTGACTTTGCCCAATAGACAGATCCCTGGCGAACACTTTGGAGCCCTGGTTTCGCTCAATTGTGTTTTTTACACGATTTGCGTTGTGTTTTCGCAAATCGCGTCGCCTGCACTTGGAGATCTGTTCATTGAGCCGTCGGTATTCCCTCATAGAGGTTGGAGACTGCACACATAGTTCTCGTCGATCCCTCATAAGACCGAGAGTTTGTTCTGAGAGAACCTGAGATCTACCACTAGGGTGGGTCTTGAAATACTTCGACCCTACCTCGTGGACAGTTGTTACCATCCTGGTGTTAAACTCGTCCACTGACGTGCACGATTCTAGGCACGCAAAACGATTTTGCAGCTCAAGTTGAAAGTTTTCAGATCCCTGGATTTGGACGGATGTTGGGCGAAGCGTAGACTTCATCAGGCGTGACCGTTCCAGCTTCAGGTCGATATTTAATGTGCCTCTTACAAGTCGGTGATCGCTCCCGGTTTTGAACCTGCTGATCACAGAGACATCATTAAATATGTGCCGTTTGTCTGCCAGAATGAAGTCTATCTCGCTTTTCGTGGAACCATCAGGACTTATCCAAGTCCACTTGCGTTGTGGCTTCTTTCTGAAGAAGGAGTTCATCATGAAGAGATCTTCCTTCTCCAAAAAGTTGGCCAGCAAGTGTCCTCGGTGGTTCCGTCGTCCAATTCCGTAGGGACCCACTTTCGTCTCGGCGCCGCTCCGCGTGCCCAGTCTCGCGTTGAAGTCCCCCATCACAACATTGAAGTGAGCTTTAGAGGTATGTATGGCTCTACTTATGTCCTCATACATAACCTCAACCTCATCGTCGGGATGTGTCGAAGTCGGCGCATATACCTGTACAACCTTCAACGAATACCGTTTGGATATTCTGAGTGTAAGGTACGCTACCCTAGCCGACACGCTCCCAACTTGCACAATGCTGTTGACGAGGGACTTGTGAACGAGAAACCCGACACCACCTTGGGACAGGTGTTCGCCCTCCCGGTGATAGAACAAGTTTCCGGATTTGAGTATTATCGTGTCCTCCCCCTGTCTTCGGACTTCAGATAAACCCACAATACTCCAGTTTAACTTGTCTATCTCTTCTTCCAGCTCTTTTACCTTGTCGTCGGTCCTCAGTGTCCTGGTGTTATATGTTGCCAGGTGCAGAAGTCGTCGTTTGGATTGGTAGCCCGATCTCTGCCGGCGATTCTTAGCACCCCCTGCCCCGCCGTTACCATAGCCGCTACCGTAACTAGGAATAGCGGGGCTGCCGGGGACTGGGGGCCGAGGCTCATTCGTGTCTGACATGCGGGGGTTTTAGCCGATAGTCACCACGCTTGGCTAGTGCGTGTTGGTGACCGCAGGAGACCTGACTGGTATTCGTCATACACAGAAAGATGCTGCTGCCCATCTTCTGGATTTGTCCTATTAGTCGCCTTTTACGACATCCCAGGAAGAACGGGAGTGGTGCTATTCTACAAAGTGAACCCGGACACCACACGGGGGTCTATCCTCCATGCCTACTATAAAGAAAATGAAATAATGGTGACGATGACGACTATGATGACGATGACCATAATGACGATGGTGATGACAGTAAAAAAGGCCATGACGATAATATCGGTAATAGCTAACAGCCTAGTAAATGAAAGCTTTGATTGTAAGTATTAGTGGTGTGTATGGAAGATAAAATAACAAAAAAGATCAATCCCCGAGAAACTGGGGTAGGTAACAGCACAATAAGAAATTATTTATTTATGCATATTTTCGTTATTTTTCCAAGCAACTTAAGCACTTAATTTCTTTGCTTCTAGACCAAATAGTCTCCTAAAGCTCTGAATAAAGAGTGGCCTTTTCTAGCAAATCATGTGAAATAATCTGAAATTAAAATTTACAAGATCCCCGACAGTTTTATTTACACCAAACATAGCTAAGAACACTCTCGATTAAGTCACCTTTCAAACAAAAAAACTAGATCAAAATCGGTTCATCCGTGATAAGTTTCATGATAAAATAATACCTAGGTACCTAAATGAGTTCTTTCTTAGCACATAAAATGACCTAATATTGCAGCAAAGAAAGTAAATTAATGTTCCAAGCAGTTCTACAATGTTAAACTAGGTACACATTATTCAAATTATGAACGTAACTAATTCATTTGAGAGAGTAATATCTGTGACTCTGTGTACATTGTATTAGTAAAGATGGTGTAATTTTGCCACAGTTTATAACCGACTCAATCTCAATTAAAATGTTGACATTAGTTGTCGCATTTGTATCTTGTTAATCAAACGATAACACATTATAGTTACTTACTAACCAAACTTAACGTAATAGTTAGTGTTCCACTTCAATATTTAACTTTCAAAGATTATTAGACTAACACTGACTTAATAACAACGGAGTTCTGTAACTTCTGTATACCGCTTGTGTAACGATTAACGCTTGATCTTACTAATATTATGATACGAAACTTTGTGAAGATGTTTGGGTAACTATCACGCGCTAACCGTTCCATGGATTAAGCTGGTTTGAAACTTGGCACACAGACAAACCATATCCAGACAGACCATTATGTCTTCTTCTTCGGCTACACTCAAATACAAGGCGAGAAGTTATCTACCTTTTTTATTACTGAGGCCCAGACTTTAAAAAATAGGATAGATTTCATTCCAGTTATACGGCAACGTTCCCGTGGAATAATTGGGATGTTTATAAGTTTGTGGAACCACTCTTCTGCGGGCGGAATCTTGTTAACTTATATGTAAGTATATAACTTACCACACTCGTGGCAAGACTGTTTTTCTTTTTGTATGGCGGCATCCTCTCGATGCTTATGTATTATGCAGCGCGGTCGATCGTATACAAAAAGACATTCTGCAGAGGAGAAATATGTAGGTGAAAACATTGCTTATTTCGCGCACTATGACGACCCTGTAGCCTAGTTGGTAGCGATCCTGCCTACAAAGCGAGGGGTCCCGGGTTCGATTCCCGGCCGGGGCAGATATTTATGTGACAGATAAATACTTGTACTCGGGTCATGGGTGTTATTGTGATGTGTTATATTATGTGTCGTCCATGCCACTCGCGACACAGTAAAAACCTACTGCCGGGGGAGGGGGGGGGGGGGGGGTGGGTGGGGGGGGGGGTATGATTGTGTAAGGGTATGAGTGTGTGAACTATGAAGTCGTATGGCATATGACCTACTCGTATTTAAAGTAAGTGTTCAACTAATCCAAGGAAATTAATGTAACATTTTATCTTAAAATGTAAGTGTAAATCTTTACAAAAACAAACATTCCTACACATCTAAACCCGAACCACAGTACACATATTATAAACAGTAAAGTGACTCGGCCCGATTCTCGAAAAACTTGCCTACGCGTCGCCGCGCGCTAGGGCTGTCCGCCGACAGTATTTTAATTTTATAAAACGACTTGAGTTTCTTTGTAGTTTTGTATTTATAAATGTTATATTTTCTATTTTAATAAATGCAATTCATTGTGAATAAAAAGGAAGTGTTCCATAAAAATCTATGTTGTGTTTTTATTAGTACTGTGAAGGTTCGTAAGCCTTCAGTATTGTATTAGAGACAGAGACTATTAGGGTATGGTAAGTTCTTCTTGCAGGTTAAGGTAAATAAAAAAGGTACAACTGTCCGATTCTATAAACTTTATACCTATTGCTAAATTAATTTATAACATTGAAATCAAAGTTACAGTAGCAAGTAGCAATAACGTTTTAATGACAAATTAGACGCAAATATTCAAATTACAATTATTACAAATTACAATATTAGGTACAATTATTAAAGTACCATTACGGAGGTCGCCTATCCAATCCATTCAATGTCCATTTTCTGCAAACGTTGCATTTATTAGTTTTTTTTTTATGTAAATAGCCGGCAAACGAGCTGACGATCCACCTGATGGTAAGTGGATATCGTCGCCCATGGACACCAGCAACACCAAAGGCATCACTGATGCGTTGCCGGCCAAAAAAGAGAGAAGAAGAAGAAAGAAAGAACTGGCTCTCAAGCCCCCAGCCGGAACACGAAAAGTCGTTTGGCGGCTGACTCATCATACTCAAGGGTGGTAACTATCCAGGCGAACCCCATGGAGATATAATAATAGTACCTAATAATGGCATTAATTAACAATTAAAATCAATATTACCAAAAAAAAAAACATTGTCGCCTGTGAGTCACCAAAAGGGCCCACTGAAAATCAGCGCCGTGGCGAACGCTACGGCAAAACGCTGAGTGGGAACCTTTCTCTGGCACTACAACACACACGAACATTGTAACATTGTATAACTCAGTCCATAACTTATCTTCTGTTTAGTATAAAAATATGTTGTGTGTGTGTTCAGCCAGAAATAAATGTTTTCTTTCTTCTTTCTTCTTCTTCTTCAATATAATCCGTCGAGGGGCCCTACCACCAGCGGGCCGGATTTAGTCGCCTTTTACGACACCCATCCGGCGTGGGATTGGGGTTAGTATTCTAAGCCGCCCCAATACGACAAAAGAAATAATAATCAACCATTAGATTTTTTTAGCCCCTTATTTATAAATCTAGGCATTTTACTCGGTGGACTTATGAAAAATAAACAATTTAGGTACCTACTTATTGCAATACGTACTTGTTTTTATTTATTTTATTTATTTATCCTACATGCACTGATCTCCTTCGGCAGGACCGAAGACCTTGAATACAATAATTTGATTTCTTATTAATAATTACAATACAATAATAAAGTTAATATTAATCAATAACGCAATAATTATACAATACCTACTACCTAAGTTACTTACCTACAATAATTATATATACCTACCTACAAGTACGTATTATATATTATTAATATTATTATATATTATATTATATAGTATTATATATACTATATAATACGTACTTGTAGGTAGGTGTATAAAAATAGTGTCTTACCTTTCGGAGTCTCCAGGTAACGTAAACAATGATATTCCTGGGTGACTTAATGTCGAATTAAAGCACCCAAAAACAGCACAATAATGTCTACTATTTCTGTTGCCCTTTTCTACTGCCATTTTAAATTAAAATCTAAATCAACAGCCGCACACGACCATACAGCTCAACCAGAGTAGAAAAACTAAAAAAATTGTTATTTGTACCGACCGGACCGTGTTACAAGCTCCGCTCGTTCGCCTGTCGGCAATCGCCACGCAGCGGCCGCTGTCGCCCTCGTATCGCACGCGTATTCGGATGTGGGTAGGTATAACGCGCTTTTCGGCCGTTTGTATGAAGAGCGACTACTGTATGTACTGTGCCCGAACTATATCTACCCTTGTTCTTTATCTTTGTTTGAAAGACATCGACGAGATTAATTAATTAAGTTAATTAGCGATAAGATACGAAGATAACCTTAATGATAACATCATTTTGGTGTAGTCGAAAAACGTCCTAATCGCAAAATTTGGGAATTCGTATAACATTCCATTCATTAATACCCATAAGTATTTGTGTAAATGTGTTAAATGATATATCTATCTAATATGAGTTCCGTAGCAATGCAATTCTTTGAACAAATAAAAATCCTTACTCTAAAACCCCATACATTGGAGCATTACCAACGATATAAAAACGATGTAGCATATTTTATTTTTACATGATTTAGGTTCAATCGTTTACGTGTAATATTATGTAATAGGTAAGTTCAAATAATGTCATGTTGAATGTTTTATAAAATTTTTGAACCTGTTTGCAAAGTGCCACCAAGTTTTCTCACATAACAGGGTAACGGATCAGGGAGGATAAATCTGGATGTTAAAACGCTAGCTGATTTCTTTTCTATAACTGGCATTGGCATGCAATCAAGACCTAAAATCAACAGAAAATCAAATAAATATCACATCTACGAGAAAAAACTTACGAAATGTGCGAAATATTCCTACCTATTTGATTTTCTAGACAGTGACTCAATGTTAATGGTGATAACGCAATTGCTTTCGTTATTTCGATCCAGTTTTAAGATGATACCAAACTTGGAACCGTTTTTAGTGGTATTGCTTCTCACTGGAGAAGAAATTTACTTGGATTATTTTAGAAAATCTATGCAGAAACAAAATGAAAAACAATAGAGAATAGAATGTTGTGTTACCTGACTCGCGCACGTTGGGGCTCGCCTGAATAAGTGTTTCTTTCAATTCCTTCGGAACAACTTTATCTGCAAATGTCAAAGCTGGTACGGAATTTGGTTAAACTTTTTAGGTGGGTCCTATTCACCTCTCATCCATCCACTTTAAGCCTCCATCGCTATAAGCTACCATGAGGTTTCTGAGCCTACTCTTACCATAATATTTTTTTATGATAAACATAGTTTCTCAAAAGTACACCTACCTGAAGTAATTTTATCCACCATTTTACAATCCAGATCGTTTATTGGCTTAGTCAAGTCTTTTGTCGGCAGTACATCTAAAAGGCTCTCATTAGATTTTGCGGCTACTGTCCTCACTGAAATATTATTGTTTCGTAATGGATTGAATGTCTAAAATTGTTTGTTGACAAACATATCACTTTACTAAAATCGTGTGCGTGGGAGAAAGGGCAAGTAAATTAATCTGTTTGCTTTAGAAGATTAATTCAGAATTCTGTAGATTTTCAATTAAAATTGTAAGTGATATCTTGCATGTTAAAGTCGAGTACAATTTAAGTTAGGACAAAACAATTAATCACTTCACAAGCAACGTTTATTTAGCGATCGGAAAATGTCTAGTCGACACTGTCTGTATGTCAGACTCGACAGTGAAAAATAATCACGAGAGTTTAAGTTCTATGGAAAACACTTTAATTTCAGTTTTAACCATTGTTAGGGTGGATAGTGTAAATACCTATGACTAAAATTTTTCATTTTGCTAACTGATTATCACATCCGTCGTTTGATACTTTTGATAGCTACATAATGGTTTGACATGGTAGACGTTTTCTTGACGTTCTCAAGAGTGTGTGAAGACTACTAACCCACATTGGGTATGATACATGAAATATGAGAGGAAACCCTTATATGAGGAAACCAGAGTCCAGTAGGAAGAAATTTTTGGGTTTAGATGATGTTAATGAAAAACGTTCTCCTAGAGGTTTTTAAACAAGAACGTTCTATATACCTAAATAATGATCAATGTGCCTAAATTGATGATGATGATGGTGATGATGATGATGTCTCCGACCGAATTCGGCCATGGCGACCACTTCGACTCCGAGATAATTATTATGTTTGGTCAACCATATTATAAATTATGAAACTATGGAATACTTAGGACGACAAGAAAAAAAAACTGGCTACATTTAATTTAAAGATAACATTACAAATACTTACTACAACTCGTAACAGGTTCCCTAACAGACAGTTTTTCTTGTGCCAGTCTCTTGGTAGCCTCTATCTGAACCTTAGAGTTCTCGAGCACCAAGGAAGCACGCTCCAAAGACTCTGACACTGTGGAGCGGCTTATGTCTACTATTGATTGGAAATCTGTGAAAAAAATCCTCACCTTTACCAGACTACAGTAAAGAAAAAGGAGAATTATTCAGCCCATATTTATGTATGCTGTATATTCTCGCAGAACTTCTAAACTAAGTACTTATCATAATTCGTCAAATGAAGTATCAAAAAAAGCGTTGTGTTCTTCCGGATTAACCGTCATCGAACATACCCTTCTCCACATTGTTGGGATATCCTTTCATCCACTTAGCAGCGTTGAGGTTACTAGATATCACGGTATTGGGCTGATAGTTGTTAGAAGCGGTACAGGACTTGGACTCCGTAGCCACAATTTGTGCTGCTTTTCCATGCTCCTTTGTTGGCAGATCTAGAAAGAATTTTAACTTGTTTTCAATTATGTTCATAGTTTTTTCATGATTATGTGAAATCCATACTAATATTATAAATGCGAAAGTGTGTTTGTTTGTTTGTTTGTTTGTCCGTCTTTCACGTCGTAACGGAGCGATGTTATGGTAAGATTTTTTGTGTGGAGATAGGTAGGAAGCTGGAGAGTAACGTAGGCTATTTTTTACCGTAGTAAAACAGCTCATTCCCATGGAAAGATCCATTATGATGCGTATTTGTCCATCCATATCCATACTAATATTATAAATGCGAAAGTGTGTTTGTTTGTTTGTCCATCTTTCACGTCGTAACGGAGCGATGTTATGGTAAGATTTTTTGTGTGGAGATAGGTAGGAAGCTGGAGAGTAACGTAGGCTATTTTTTACCGCAGTAAAACAGCTCATTCCCATGGAAAGATCCATTATGATGCGTATTTGTCCATCCATATCTATACTAATATTATAAATGTGAAAGTGTGTTTGTTTGTTTGTCCGTCTTTCACGTCATAACGGAGCTATGTTATGGTAAGATTTTTTTGTGTGGAGATAGGTAGGAGGCTGGAGAGTAACGTAGGCTACTTTTTACCGCAGTAAAACAATTCATTCCCATGGAAAGATCCATTATGATGCGTACTAGCTATTACCCGCGGCTTCGCCCGCGTGTTCAAAGGGAAGTAACAATGAGTTGTTTAACATGCATGACTCTTTCCTAGATATAATAACATAATCTATGCTAATATTATAAATGCGAAAGTGTGTTTGTTTGTTTGTTTGTCCATCTTTCACGTCGTAACGGAGCGATGTTATGGTAAGATTTTTTGTGTGGAGATAGGTAGGAAGCTGGAGAGTAACGTAGGCTATTTTTTACCGCAGTAAAACAGCTCATTCCCATGGAAAGATCCATTATGATGCGTATTTGTCCATCCATATCCATACTAATATTATAAATGCGAAAGTGTGTTTGTTTGTTTGTCCGTCTTTCACGTCATAACGGAGCTATGTTATGGTAAGATTTTTTTGTGTGGAGATAGGTAGGAGGCTGGAGAGTAACGTAGGCTACTTTTTACCGCAGTAAAACAACTCATTCTCATGGAAAGATCCATTATGATGCGTACTAGCTATTACCCGCGGCTTCGCCCGCGTGTTCAAAGGGAAGTAACAATGAGTTGTTTAACATGCATGACTCTTTCCTAGATATAATAACACTAGCTATTACCCGCGGCTTCGCCCGCTTGTTCAAAGGGAAGTAACAATGTGTTGTTTAACATGCATGACTCTTTCCTAGATATAATAACATAATAATTAATAATAATAATTCATAAATAAGTAACAGATCCAAAATCAAATTAAGTTTGGAAGTATGGATAGTATGGATGGATATGGAAGTATAGAAGTATGGACAAATACGCATCATAATGGATCTTTCCATGGGAATGAGCTGTTTTACTGCGGTAAAAAATAGCCTACGTTACTCTCCAGCTTTCTACCTATCTCCACACAAAAAATCTTACCATAACATCGCTCCGTTACGACGTGAAAGATGGACAAACAAACAAACAAACACACTTTCGCATTTATAATATTAGCATAGATTATGTTATTATATCTAGGAAAGAGTCATGCATGTTAAACAACTCATTGTTACTTCCCTTTGAACACGCGGGTGAAGCCGCGGGTAATAGCTAGTACGCATCATAATGGATCTTTCCATGGGAATGAATTGTTTTACTGCGGTAAAAAGTAGCCTACGTTACTCTCCAGCCTCCTACCTATCTCCACACAAAAAAATCTTACCATAACATAGCTCCGTTATGACGTGAAAGACGGACAAACAAACAAACACACTTTCGCATTTATAATATTAGTATAGAAGTATAGATTATATCTAGGAAAGAGTAATGCATGTTAAACAACTCATTGTTACTTCCCTTTGAACACGCGGGCGAAGCCGCGGGTAATAGCTAGTACTTAATAAAATGAATCATCCTCATTGTAAAATACCTCATTAATAATTTAAGTTACGAAGAAGACAGAGATTTGGGTGTCGTAACACTTGTCGCCAGCAATGAGCTGACGATCCACCAGTGGCTATCGTGGCACATGGACATCAGCAACACTAAAAGCATCACTGATGCGTTGCCGGAGAAGAAAAGAAGATGAAAAAGTAAGAAAGTTTCTGCAAGCCTACAGGAATTTCGTTCTGAACTTGTGGCGGATGGCTTATGCCGGATCGCCGCACTAAGGGTTCGATTCCCAGCGAGGCGGTTTGAATGATGAGTCTGAATTTCTGTTCTCGGTCTGGGTGTGAATGTCCTTGTCTATGTTATGTGTTGTCCATGGCACCCACGACACAGGGAATCCTAGTGTGGGGCTATGAGTGTGAAGCGTTATTATTATTATAGCCCACCAGTAGCATTGATTGTATTGCACTTCGACGATACTGCGAGTGGCTTGTCAGTAGACGAGGCTGCTTGAGAGTGCGCACATGGCTCAGTGGCGCCAGTGGCCGAGCCGACTTGCGCGCAACAACCACACACCAGTACGGGAGCTATTGAAATAAATTGCTTTAGATTCTAGACATTTAGTTTACCTAAAAATCCAATTATGTACTATGTGTAGGTACGTGTAAACTGTGGAACGATTTTCCTGCATCGGTGTTCCCACAGCTATGATATGGGGTCCTTCAAGAAGTGGGTCTTTCGTTTCCTTCTAGGTCGGTAACGCATTAGTAATGCCCCCGTAGTTGCTAATGTCCACAGGCGACAGTGACTACTTACCATCACGTGACCAGTGTGCTAGTTTGCCTGATCAAAGCAAAAAAATCTTTGAATGTCACCTACATTCAAAGGTGAAGCCGTTTCTATCATAGTAATATAGCCATAATTTTTGACAAAATATTTTTTGTCAACCGACTTCAAAATTAGGCATAACTCAAAAACTACTCAATGACAAGCACCAGCTTTCGATTAAAAAAATAATCATCGATTCACCCAGTCGTAAGTTCTGACGTAACAAATATAAAAAATACAGTCGAATTGAATTCTTCCTCCTTTTTTGAAGGCGGTTAAAATACTAAAAAGTTTAGGTTTTTTTTTTACCAACATTATGAGTAGGTACATAATATCTACACAACATAATTATACAGATACCAATACGGTATCACCATAAAGGCATAAACGGACGTTCACCATAAACAATCAAGCTACCAGTGTGTTACCAGGGGGGCAATTCTCATTTCGTAGAGATACATGTCTAACAGAGATATCTCGAAAAAACATGGCCGACCTCGAATAAAACGAGGCCAATCGGCCATGTTTTTTCGACATATCTCTGTTAGGTATGTACCTATCTCTACGAAATGAGAATTGGGCTCCAGGTTGCACTACCATTACCCGGGTTGACAGTGTCAATCTCCCCGATATCCCGGTCGCGGGTGTCGTGGGTTTCCCGCCGCGGCTGCGTCACCGCGCACGTTGACACGGGTTCGCCGAGGAAGTAGCGCGATGTGAACGCTGACGTCGACATGTGCTTCTTCGGGGTTGTTCGCGTTTCTGTACCGTTATGTTAACTACTTAAATTATATGTTATATTGTTATGAATAGAAAAGATGAAGTGAGTGAGGAACTGAGGGCTAGGGCAATTACAAAATCTACGCGAAAGACAGAGACAAAAATACAATTTTTTGTCCCCGTCACCGTGGCCGATTACATTATACCTACATATATATCTATTGTTTGTCACAAGTGCAAACAATGGTGAGTTGTTGTGACAAACAATAAAGAGTGAGTTGACTATTATTTATAGGAGATTTAAAGTTTCAGATTGTTTTTAAGCAGAAAATCGTAGTAAGTTTAAGTACGAGTACATATTATATAAGTTTAAGTACAATGGTGGGTAGCAGTATTCTGGGCAGCTTATTAAATTATGTTACATTTCTTTTAAAATAACCTCAAAGAATCGTAAATTTTCTGTCTCATGTGCGGTCACGCCGTGGCTGAATCTATAGGTAATACAATGGTAATACATCTATGGGGCTGGGCGTTTACAAAGTGCACGTACCTTAATGGACTTTATCGATTAGGGTAAGATGTATAAACCGTGCATGATTTGCTTAGACAACAAAAATACTTAATGGTCCTAAATCAATATAAACAGTGGTAATATAGCAGTAGTTTATATTATTGACGTTTTTTTAAGCATTCACAAAAACTTTATCGTCGACGTCATTGCTCTAACATTCATTGTTTATACTACATATTATGTATCTGTGAATTAAACTTTTTTTTTACTTTTAGTCTAGAACGTTTTCAATCAAAAATGACTCCATCATTATACATTATTAGTTTTGGTAAAAACGTCTAAGCTCATCGTGTAATCCCAGAAGTTATTTCTCTTGAGAATATTTTACAGGCATTTTCTTTTCTTAATTGAAATTTGTTGGTAATTTATTTAGAGCTCAAAGTCGACTCCACTCCGAATCTTCTAAGAAAGATTGCCTCATTTTTAGCGATAAGACAACCTTTTGATCAACTTGCTTCTTAGAACGATCGTTTTTTGTTTCTCCTTCTAATTAAGAATAATGAAGGATTTATACTGAACTATAATGTAGAATATAATAAAATAAATTTTATTCATTTTATTATATTCTATATACAAAAGGCGGACTTAATGCTAAAAGCATTCTCTGCCAGTCAACCTTAGGGCAGTGGGAGAACAAAGAAGGCGGTAGCAAAAAGAGAAAAAGAAACTATGTATTCCGGGATAATCATTTATTCCAGATTTCCACTTATTCCAGACCATGGTCTACCAGTGTGCTAAATTTCATGAAAATCCATTCAGTAGTTTTTGCGTGAAAGATCAAAAAACATTCATACAAACTTTCACATTTACATAATATGTCAGGATACGCCCATTGTCTACTCTACATTGGTTTTATTTTATTTTATACTAACTGCCCGGACAGACTTCGTTCTGTCAATTTTTTTTTTATTTTGAGATGTAAGCTATCCTATCTTTCAAGTTGGATCAAACTGCACACGGTGTGCAAATTTTATTAAAATCGGTTAAGCAGTTTAGGAGTCCATCGCGGACAAACAACGTGACACGTAATTTATATATATTAAGATGTACATCCTTGAATTGGCCTGCAATAAAGTGTATTTTATTGTAGCTATAGATTTCATAAATTTATTATTTATATTTGTGTACAAAAATTAGCCTTTAGTTACCCGTAGCGGGATCCCGCGAGTTTATGAATAACAACCCAAGTAGCACAAATGCGCTGTATAACAGTATTTCAACAGTGCACAATGGAAACGTTAGTTGCATAAGTTTCTAGTATCCTACATGAATTTATGTTACCTGCACTGTGCGACACCGGTTGCGCCTGTGTCGCCGCCTCAGTCGCAGAGTCGCACAACATCCGCACCGACATGAGCTGACTGCGGCCGATGCACGTCGATTGGTGGGCGTGTTTAGAATGATCTGAAATAAATAAACATCCACACACACGTATCTAGATACCAAGTCCTAGTAAAGACTTCTTGATCTATGTACTCAGGATTTTTATTTTATTTTTATTTTATTTTTTATTTTATTTTATTTTATTCAGGATAACAACAGCTTTAAATTACTAAACAGATTACACAATTACTTAAAGTAAGCCAATTACAGTTATCCACTTATTACTAACGATTTAATGCTACGTACATGAATAAATGATTTTGAATTTGAATTTACGTACAACTTTATTGCGCAAAATGCGAACTGAAACATCAGCTTTCAGATTCAAGAAATGCGACATACGAACCCATCTTAAACGACCCGAGGAAAAACTTTGTCTTTGTCACTACGGAAATATGTAATGGGATGGAATAAATTATGGTTTGCTCACTTGTCCAAGTGAGACTCAGAAGTCAGATGTGCTAAACAGTGCCAGTTGTCTCGTCACGGAACAATTTAACGGGACTAGTGGGACAGACCCCTTTTTTGTGTGTAGGGGATTGAGGCATTTTGAGTCTTAGTAAACCTACCTTGTTGCTGGGCTGACTCAAGACTTAGATTCAAACTATTGGAAATGTCACTCAGTAAATTAGCTTAATCCAATATCGACAGGATTAAGTATCGACTCATGCATACTAATACGTCAATACTATTCAATCTAGAAGTTCAAGCTTATGCATTATAATATTATCGTTCAAGTACCTAACTACATTTTAATATCAACTCTTACGCCGCAACTCAAAGTCCGTAACGGTTACGTTAAATCGCGTTATTGACTCTGAGTTGGGGCGTTAGGGCCGGTTTCTACTTTAATAGCAGAGGTAAGTGGAGAAGATGATTAGGATGGAGAAGATGATTAGGATGGAGATGATGGTTGTTTTAATGTTGATGATGGTGATAATAGTGATAATTGCAAGATCAAAAACTTACCGTAGGCGTTACATCCACTGTACTGGACAAACGCATCAACCTTGTTACCGCTATCGAGAGATCGGTCCAAGCTGTCAGAAGAGCTCGTGCGACCGGCAGATTTGGACCTCATCTCGGTAATAGTGTTTGTGATGGCGGAATTATGCTCCGGGTGAAATTCTGGACATATAAACTTTAGATCAAACTGAAAACTAAACATGGAAAAAGTTATATGTAAATAGGTAGTGTACCCTATTTATGGACATGATTTTTTTCCCACCAATCCATAATGGAGCAACGTGGTGTGCTCAGTAGTGGGTCATTAATGGGTTGAAGACATTAATTTACCGACTTATAATAATATCATTACGTAGTTTGGCAAACTACGAAAAAGCCTCTATTTTATTAATAAGTCAAACTGTCAAAATTACATCTTAACTTATTAGTAGATACGGTTGGCAATCAATTTGGAAAGGAGGAAAAAGTGTTCAAATAAATCTACTGTTATTAAACAAAATTTGGTAAATTCACGAAATCCGAATAAGAAGTATAAAACAAACTACAAAACTAAGTAAATACAAAATATCTAAATAACGTTTTATATTCAAACAGTTGAATAGCCATACCGGTAACAACACTTCGTTTGGTGTGATGTGATCCACCGTTGAAGGACTTTTGCTCGACAACATCAAATGCCGAAACTCCTGAAAGATTGTAACTACTTCAAAGTAACAGTAACTGTAAGAGCACTCGTTAACTGAGCCTCAAATCAATTCAACGTTGAAGAACGTTATTATACTTTTATATATTCGTCAGGAAAATATTTTTTTAAAAACAAATTTTTATAACCTAAAATTTAGTTTTAATGAATTTATCAAAAAGAAACAATTTCACACAATAAGAGTTTAATCAATTACGAATTAAATGAATTTAACAATAATTTAGCAGCGATTCGACAACAAAAATGGCAGAGTAACGTCCCGGACAATAGCTGAATATGAACTGAGCTCGGAGGCGATCTGCTCCGCGTTTTATACCCCCGGTTCTTCATAATTTTCATATCTTCTACAATACCTATTGTTGAAGTAAAGTCACTTAAACATAATAACCCACTTGAAATGCTAGAACTTCGAATGGACTTACCTAGTAACTTCTAGAATTTCACAACACTAAATGTCAAGTAGGTATATATAAACGTTTCTCATACCCCCGCACTATTAGTTAATCGATTGTATTGGGAGTCTTGTAAATAAATTAACCATTACAATAAAATTTACAATCACTCAAAAGTCAAAACACAAGAATAATTTCATGGGTAGGTAACCTGCGATTGCCCAGTGCGACAGGGATCGTCAAAACGTAACGACATCTTACATTATACATATAATTAATAATCATTTTTTTTAATAATCATCATTTATATACACCAAGTAATATTACCTGTACTAAGACACGGATCCAGCTCACTCGTACAGGATGATTTGTTATTGTAGAGAATTTCGTATGTAGCAGTTGTATCTAATGAAAATAATAATTATGTATAATAGATTTGTTCCGTAAATTCCCGTTAGAATACATAAGAAGTAAGTTACGTTATTAATAGCAATCTAACTTTTTATTCGATTTTTTGGGCATAATTCCTAATCTTAATACGTATTATACTCATCCCTTTGACTTATTACTTGATTTGCTCAATTGCCTAATTCCTAGTGGTTCCCTTTCTAATTTTATTGTTTCTTTTCTAATATTGTCGGGAACTTAAATCATGCAAAATACACAAAAAAATCGAACAGTTGAAAAACTTTTAAAAATCATTTTTTGTATTGCTGAGACTCGTGCTGGCCATCGTGAGTTTTCCTTTTTTGAACGTGCTTTCCGAAACAGTTGACTAATAATTGATTTTAAGGTCATATTGGTGACGTAAGTTTTAGTAAAAAAATATTTGTATTGACAATGAATGTTAGTAAGAGACAAGTTATTTGCGTAAAAAAATATCATACTTACCCAAAGAGATATCTTTATGTCCACGTTCATGCAAAGATTTTGCCGTTAGACAATCCACGTTGTTAACGGTTACTTCTGTCGAAACAACTGCGAAAAATATTCGAAATACAAAACACAGGAGAAGATTAAAAGCATTAAATATTTTAGAACAATTATTTCAAAATTCAAGAATTTATAATTCAAAATTGTTTATTCATGCTGGTATCACAGATACACTTATGTACGTAATTTTTTAATCTATCAGCTTTTCGGAACGGTGTTTTGTCATGGAGGAGAAGAAAAGCAGTAAAGAAACTCCTCAGCACATCGTTTTAAAAACCACTGCCAAAAAAACTTTTCATACTGAACCTGCATTCTGCGTCTGTATCACTGATGTCGCATCAATGCTTGTCGAAGATACCGATGTTATTTTTGTCCCTGACAAAAAACAGGTACCTATAGATCTTGTTAACTTTACTATGAGTATGATAGCGATGATTTATAACCAATTTTAAATCCAAGAAAGCCTATAAATCCATTAAAAAGTGCTTAATAACATTGAACTCTCATTGTTTCGAGTCATCCTGAACACATATAATATTATAATTAAAATTTTATTGTGTCCATATTAATTTGTTCTTTAATTACGATGTAAAGAATGCATTTAAATAAATCCAATATTCATCTCTGTAATATAGCGCGATTCAGCAGGGATATGGTATAGAATATAGATAAAGTAAATTTTCATGGTGAAAGAAACAGTAATTTTGTTATTAACTGTTGTTAATAGTTGTAGACTAAACTTACTAATTGATGATTTTGCTGCATACATTTCAGGGTATTGTAAAATTATAGTTAGGATGTTTTGGCTCTCATGCCCTAATTTTATTCTGAAAATGCCATCTATTAGGTGGACATCAATTTACGATACCTGTGCATGACAAGATAGTTCCTTTGGGCGTCAGCATTGTGGAAAACTCCATGGCCCCTATTTTCCTACATGGTACTGTTGTGTCTGTAATATCAAAACAAAATAACATAAAAAATTAAAAAATAATCTATGGTGAATCGTTCAACAATAGATCTATGCATCATGGGCCGACAAACAAAAGACCATAAGACCAACAAAACTTGATATAATTCTAATCATCGTTTCATTTGTTCAAAAGTGGTCATCATAACGATGGTTGACATCATAATAGTCCGCCAAAATAGCACTTCTTTATTGATATTATAAAGAGGGAACTTTTGTTTATAATGGATATAAACAAAGACAAACAACTGGACCGATTTGAAAAATTATTTCACTAATTGAAAGCTCTTTTCTTTAGAGTAACATAGGCTATATTTTTTTTTTTTAAATTGGGAATTCTATGCGAAAACTGAAGCAAAGCGAGGGCGGTTACTAGTATCATAATTATAAAATCCAAAAAACATTTTCATTTAAAATAATTATTATTTTGCCTTTCGTGAACTTTTCGACGAATAGTTACTGCGAATGATATTTGATCGAATCGACCCGAGCAGTACTGTAGCTTCTAGAAGTGTTTAGTTCTCACCTGTGACAACACTTGGCTTGGATTGCTGGCATATTTGATGTGACGTCGACACGCCGGCGGATATCGCTCGCGTAGACTCGACCGGGGTTACTTGGGTCTCTGTCAGGGAACGTAATTGAATAAATACCAACATTCATCGGTCTGTTGAAATCTGTTGAAATTGATTGCGTATGTTTAATCGTCTGTATTAACAACAGATCGTGATGTGAATTCATGAAACAAATACAGCTAACTATTCTTAAATCTTTCAATCTCTAAATCAGGACTGCATCACATAATCAATGTTAACATCCAAGATTGGAAGTAGAATGAGCGCCAATTAGGTATATTTAGCCTAGCCTAGTATCATCAAGATATACTATAGGTACTGCTCTCAGATATAGACCATACTCCTCTTACAAATAACCGAAAACTATCGCTATTTTCACATTCTAGAGTTATTTTGATTAAGGTAAAGTTTACCTTATCCTGAGTTCGATCTTTTGGCACTATCTCTAATAGACATCAACCAACGTTACTTTGGTCTTTGACAATAATTTTAAACTCGTAGCTGGAGCACATCCAACTCTATTAGAAAGATTGTTTTCAACTTTATATTATGTATAAAGCAAATTACTTATATCATAGCGTCATCTTCAATTGTAAGCAATAGGGATGTTGACACTATCAGTAAATTAAAATATATTTATGTTTAAAGTATCAAGGAAAACATTTAAACACCTAAAATATTATTCTTTTGTGGAAATCAATTACAATAAATTAAATATAATTATTTTAAAATGTGAAAAAATAAAAATAGTACCTACTCACTGTCACGTGACCTCAAACGCCATTTTGAGCTTATGACGTCATTGTTCGCATTTCATATGCAAAAGTGCAAGAAACTTCGGACGACAGATAGTATTAAATATCGGCTAGTGACGTCACGTGACGCGGGAAATTTGAAAATGATTTTTATTTATCAATTTTTGTTTTTAAATTGAAGATTATTATTTTTATAATATTTTTTTTGTGAATCTTAAGTTTCTATCTATAAAATCAAATTGAATCCTAAAATTAGTCAACATCCCTATTATCCTTATAAGCTAAAGTTACTGTTTGCAGTATTTTTTATGGGTGTTAAACTAATCTTAATATATTTTTAAAATAATTGTTACAACACTAATAAATTTAAATTCAATTTGATTCAAATATCAAAAAAACGTAGACTGAGTTGAGTCGGATATTAAAAATGCCGCTATTCTCGAAACAGTCCAGTCATGCTATTCCCCAGTTAATGAAATACCTCATCATAATTTTTATTCTGCAAGGGAGTAGTTCACAATTTACTTGGCATTTCCTCATTCAATTATTGCATTCTACCTAGAACGTAATATTTCAAAATAAAATATCTTGCGCGTGATGGGCGTAAACTTAATTAAGTTAATACTTAACTCTTCCTCAAATGGGTTAAGGCCTTATGGTTAATGGATATAGGCCTACTGTCCATGGCGCTTCATTTGATGATTGCGTGCAAGCTGCATAATGAAACATAGGCGATAGGCAAACGCGAAGACACCGAACCTTTTTCTACGCAAGATGCAAGCAAGCGACAATTAGACAATAATAAAATTATAGTGTGCGTAAGAAGTCAGTCTACGTGAACAGAAGGCTTTTCTCTTCATGTACATGTTTGGTTCTGCTGTGTGCGTGCTACACTCTCACAATGAAATGACAATCTCTTACCTGCATTGCTACATGGTGTCACTCTGTGAGTAAAGACATCTTGTGTTACAGCTTCTAGTAAACTCGTTCTAGCTGGGTTTGGACCAAGGATTGCACTGGCCAATGAGTTCTGGACCGGCGATGACGCATCGGTTTCTAAAATTGGTACAATAATTTTATATAGCCTCTTAAACTAACCTGTTTACTAGGCTCATATCTTGCCAGAATACCATACAAAATCGGTTAGTAGCCCGGTTGAATATGTTTCGGGTACGATTCTCGGCCAAGGTAAAAGTTATGTGTAGAGTCGTAGAATCTGACAAACATTGTTGTTTTTGGGCCAACTTTGTTTATGATTATTCATATAAACAGTCGGTATTAAAAGTGCCCACCATACCACCAGGGGTATGATGGGTCCGTCATGGGTATATGCCACCCGCAATACAGAGAATAATAGTGCTGGGGGTATGAATGTAATTATATTCTAATAGGTATGAGACCTACACTCTTGAAGTATTGATTTAGGAATATTTATTTTCTCTTACATTTTAACGTAAATCCAGGTTATATTTTAGTCAGAGTTATACACTACATTTTGTTCTGTGGCTGAAGATTATATTACCAAAAGCTAGCACGCCCAAGTTAGATCTATTGTAGGCATAGTAGTAATAGTAGCTGCAAAGTAGACTAAGGGCCTCTTTCACCACCATCAAGTAAAGTCCCGAGTAGGCTAATTGCCGATTAAAGTGACGAGTAACTATGCATACGCATTTCACAATCGCCGAGTAGCGCTACCCGACAAGTAAAGTAGCCAGTAACTTACTTGTAACATCATCTGCCAATTAGTTTGTTTAACTGACGAGTAAGACGAGTAACGGTACGTGCAGTGAAGTAAAAAACATTTACAGCTAACCTTATAAGTATATTTATTTGACAAAAAATTATTAAACCTTTACTTATTTCATTTATAGATAATCAAATAGACGATTTCGAAAAATTTGCACGAAAAACACCAAGAATTTGTCTAGTTATTTTTATTTGACGACCCGTGTGGCGCAATGGTTACCATGCCGGATCGCCGCACCAAGGGTCCTGGGTTCGATTCCCAGCGAGGCGGAAATTTGAATGATGAGTTTGAATTTCTGTTCTCGGTCTGGGTGTTAATGTCCTTGTCTAAGTTGTGTGTTGTCCATGGCACCCACGACACAGGGATTCCTAGTGTGGGGCTATGAGTGTGAAGCGTTATTATTTATTATTTAGTTATTTATTATTATATTTTCGACTCTCACACCCGCGTACAAAATATATACATACAGGGCCAAAAAAAAATACACAATAAACATAAATATATATACCAATAAATAAACTTACATAAACTCTACATAAATAAATACTTGTAGTGGGTGGAGAATTACGCCCCGGCAGGGGAGACCAGACGGCCGGGGGTCAGGGCGACAGGAAACCGACGGACTATCCTAGCCGAGTCTAGCAGCACCGCTTTCTGCATCTTGGCTGCGAGCGAACTGCCGCGGAACCCCAGTCGCCTCATATGGTGAGCGAGGCTGACTGGGTTCAGCCCATTCGCAGATATAACGATTGGGATGGTTTTATTGGACTCCACATGCCACATGCTGGAAACCTCGTGAGCCAGATCTAGATACTTTCGTTTTTTCTCTGTGTCCACTAAAAACACCCTGGACTGTGCCCGGTCCATCAGCACGATATCAGACTTATTCGCCAGAATCGTCCTGTCCGTGATGATGGACCGGTCCCAATAGAGCCGAACTCCGTCACGCTCGAGTACTGGCGTTGGTGTGTACCTATAATACGGCACTCTCTCATCCAGGAGACTGTACTTCAGAGCAAGCTCTTGGTGAAGGATTTTGGCCGCTTGGTTGTGTCTGTGCAGATACTCAGTGTTAGCAAGAGCCGAACATCCCGACAGCACATGCCCGAGTGACTCGCCGGGATGGCGACAAGCTCGACAAATGTCGGTAGTGCCATCCTTCAGGATGTACTTTCGGTAGTTCTTATTATTATTATTATTTTAAACTCAATTGTTTTAAAATATATCTTTGTTACAGAGTAAAGTTAGCACTTCTTTCTCTCTTGATTATATCCATGTTTTACTAATTTAATATCGGTCAAAACTCTAAACTAAAAAACTACCTGCGAATTTTAATAACACCAACTTATACAAAACCTTTGTAGTAATGATGGACGGACTGGCACTTAACCGATTTGACACGTGTTTGACATCTGGAAAACACAAACTGACCGAATGATGGAACGCATTATGACAAATCATTCAACTAACCGCCAAGTTGTTACTCGGAACTACATTTTATATTGTGAAACTGATGAAAGTTAATTGTGACTTTTACTTGCCGATTAACGTTATTCAGCAAGTAACTACTTATGACTTTACTTGACGATTGTGAAAGAGGCGCTAATACTAACTTAATAACAATGGATTTCCGCAAAGTAACGACTGATACTATTAACTATGGCCACGGACCTGAAAAAAAGACGGACGTAACCTCGTCTAATTGATAGTGAAGCATAGCAATGGCCGCCCGTTTACCATGTGTGCATAATTTTTGATTCGCGATTGACGCAGTGTGGTGGCAGTATGGTGTCAATGTGTGGGTGTGTGTACTTGTACGAATAGAGAGTTGGTATTACTATGGATGCTTCACTGAATTTGTTCTTGGGATTACGTCCGTCTTTTTATAGGTCCGCAGTGTTGCCAATGCAAATTTTTAGGCGGCCGTGTACATTAGATAAAAAAGCCGTGTTTATATGGAAAAAGATCAACTGTGGGCCGTGTCCACAGCTGACAATTTGCGAAAAGCCGTAGAATTGGCTAATTAAATAGGGCGTAGGGCAGCCGTAGGCCGTAGATTTTGTGATTTTTTTAGGCCTGAAGCCGCCTGAAAGCCGTAGAACACGGTAATTGCCGTAGCATTGGCAACACTGTAGGTCCGTGACTATGGCATAATAAACGTTACCCATACCGTTACACGTCACCAGTTTCCGGAATACATCTTGCGCGACACTCTCCACAAGACTTGTTCTGGCCAGGTTGGGACAGAGCATTGTGTTCGTCACTTTGTTCTCAACCGGGGATGGAATATCGGTTTCTAAAATAAATGTTGCTTTATCTTTACTAATATATAAAGAGGAAAGATTTGATTTTTTGTTTGCATTGAATAGGCTCCGTAACTTCTGAACCGATTTGAAAAATTCTTTCACTGTTAGAAAGCTACACTATCCCCAGTGAACATAGGCTATATTGTATTTAAAAAAATTAGGGATTCTTACTAAAACTCCAATAATGTAACCCAAGGTGTAAAAAAATAAGAAACCCGAAGCAAAGCGAGGGCGGTTACTCGTAATATTTATATGTACGTAACTGTTTGATGAACCCTCCACGTCATTTTTGCTACTCTCTCTAATACTATTGAACGGATTTTCATGAAAAGCACTCGGGTAAACCATGATCAGTAACACTCAATCATCACTTACTCACTCATCAATAACACTTACTTAAATCGTTCCTTAGTACAGAATTTGTATGGTGATTCTTTACTAAGGAACGATTAAATTAACTGTTAGTGACTCTGAGTTGGGGCGTTAGGTTGCTTATTATATTATAATATGGTTATCTATGCGATAACGAAGAAATAAGTAAAAGATTCCGTACGATTTCTTAACACATTGTCAAAACGGAACCATCATAAAAGCCATGCTAGACTAGAGTTGGAATCGTATTCAGGCGCTGAAAACTATAGAACATAAAACCGAATGAGCCACTCCGGCGCGCGTATATAATATGTTGGAGTCAAGCCAGTTTTAAGTAGTTTGTATGCGAACCTCGATTTGGGAACAAACAAGCCACGTTTCTGGGTTACACAAAACATATTTTCTGAAACGACTTCATTTTAAGTCACTCAAAACCATATTATTAAAATTTCAGTTTTCTTAAACTTAACCGTCCATGCTTATTTGTATCTGAATGTTATTTGAATCCTCTCACTGACAACTTAAAAATAGATTTGTGCCTATTTTGGATACAACTATCCAAACTCAAATTGCGCGGGCGCCATGTTGTCAAATTCAATTTCACACTGTTCTTTTATTACTATTATTGGTTTGCCTATGTTGTTATAATTGTATGCTTAATAATATAGGTACTTAATTATTATCAGAAGGCTTAAGCGATGGCTTTAATACGATAGCGAACTATTCGATTCGATTCTTTGGAAATACTAAAAATCAACACGATAATTTCGTAAAGTCAGTTTTTGCTTGTCGTTGTGATATAATAATAATACTCGATAACGTTTCATTCAAAGATTGTATACTCGCCTGTGCCCATTTCAGTAGTTTCATACCCAAATGCAACAAAACTTGTGGATTTATGTAACCATTGAGGTTCTGTAACAACATTTACATTAAAAGTATGCGTTTTACTTGTTCAGTTTTATTTACTCTAAAATTAGGACGTAGAAGTTTTTTCAGGTAAGATCTTAAAATAAATAAATAAATCTTTATCATTTTCTATACCTATAACATTATACTGTTATACGTAACAGTTAGTCTATGCTGTCGTTTGTGTTATAACTTATTTCAAGCAGATCGCAATCTCACCTTAAACTCACAAGTCCGTATGACTTAAGACTCTTTCATCTGCATCGGTTGAGGAGCTTCAAATTGTTTCAATAAATATAAGGAAAATGCGTTCAATTGTAAAATATATTATAGTATCTGATAGGTATTGTCATAACAAGACAAAATAAAAATTCTTAAAAGCCCTTGCACTTATATTAATATCTCTGTTCTACATGACTTACTTGCACCTTGTTCTTACCTGGATCTGTCATGGCATCTTTTCTTTCAGCTTTTTTCAGATTTAAATCAATAATATTGTCTTGTGACGTATTACAATATTTTTTTCTATTTATACATTTCTTGATGATTGAAGAGTTTGTTCCTAGAATTTGAAAAGAGTTTTTTTTAAACATTTTAACCTTAAATAAAACTGCTACTTGACTACTTGACTAATGGTTTTAGGATTTGTGACCGCTCGCGACACAAGGAATCCTAGATTCCTAGTGCGTATTTTTATAAGTAAACGTTTAGTTTTTAGTGTACTATTGATTCAAACGTTATTCAGCAGATTGCTACGAAAAAGGCTCTATATATTGGCTCGGGTTCAGCAAAGGATGACGTTTCTAACTTCTTTTGAATACAAGATTAACTTTAATGATATAGAATGTAGATATAGATTATCTAAAATAATATAGCAGTTAATTAAAAGTGGGTATACCAGTCAAAAAAGGAAACATTGAAGGTCCAACATTAGGATGATTGACATGAGATTTGTTGCTTTTGAACGATGTCCCAGATTGACCTAAAACAGCAAAATTAATTATACTGAAATGGAAAAAAGTTATTTTTTTCAGCCATACCACGAGAAAGCATTTGCTTAATTTGCAGATATTATGGAGGCCATACACGATCAAGTATGCTTGTCAAGTCTGCAGTTTGACATGTCAAGTTTGCAGTTTGACTTGACGCGCCATCCAGTGTGCATGATACAAATATATGGCAGATAGCTATACCGTGGCCATACACGATCAAGTATACTGGATGGCCCGTCAAGTCCGCTTGACGCTTCAACAAGTACACTTGATCGTGTATGGCCTCCCTTAGGATTATTCCAACCCCGTGAGAGAAAAAACACATTTTATTCCATGTTGCTGGTCTCTGATATTATAACTAAACATATATTATATATATTATATATTATATTATATATTATATATATTATATATTATATTATATATTATATATATTATATTTTCATACAATATAATATGGAATACCGAACCTGACTATAGTAATTTATTGCATTTACACGTTCAATATCGATACACGCTACAAAAGTAAATTATCGAAGCGTGTCAATACTATTTAGTGAACAAACTCCTTGACATATTAATTACGAGGTAAACGATCCGTAAAGGAAAGGAAGTCTATAATAAATAAGAGTAATCTTTTCTTTTCTTACATAAAATTGCGGTAACATATTTCAAAGCAAAGTCCGAGGTTCGACGGTCAACATCAGATTTAAAATTAAACAACGAGAATATCCATATAAAATTGCGTTTGTTTTGTAGTACATGTATCGAACAAACACCGAATTATGTTACCAAATAAGTAATCCAGCTTTCAAGATTTGACAAAAACAAACAAAAGCTTGTAAAATAAATAACATACTTGTAATAGACAGTTATCAGGCAAAAACAAAAAAAAGGAAATTAATTAACCGCAAACCTTCCGAGCCTTGTGATCTTAGAATAAGGAATACCTAAACCTTGTGATATTTAAATAAGTGGTTCATTTTGATCAAACTAATCCAGAACCACCAAAATCGGAAATACGGGACATATTACTGCCTGTCGCAAGTAGCAATACATTTATG
The DNA here is from genome assembly GCA_911387775.1 of Thymelicus sylvestris. Lineage (NCBI taxonomy): Eukaryota > Metazoa > Arthropoda > Insecta > Lepidoptera > Hesperiidae > Thymelicus > Thymelicus sylvestris. The sequence continues at coordinate 14,750,430 of OU426891.1, read as the reverse complement.
GAAAATAAAAATGGTGAAAACATAAACATTATTTCTTAAGCTGTAGTGAGCGACGAAAACAATAAATCGCGTAAAGGGTTATTTTACTTAAATGTAGAGTAGAATAGTAGTAGATTAGAATACATTTGGACTTTAAACTATATTAATAAAATTAATATCATATGAGTTATGTATTATAATATTATTAATAAAACCGGTGGTACTAAAGTTACCCGTTAGAAACCCGTGTAATATTATAATTATTTGCGTCGATATCGTCTATTACTGAAAAGTACTATTCACTGGGAAAAAGTTCTGAATGTAACATATTTGATTATTTTGTACACTTGTATACTTTCAAAGCGTCAGAATACTAACAAAGGACAACTGTATTATCTGTAAAGAAGGGTCTGATTCTATTACGTCGAACGTGCCTATCGTAACAAATAGAAACTAAGTTTCAGAAAGGATAACATCTACTACCATAAAGATAATAAGTGCCATAGGAAAATTCGTTGTTAATATTTTTAGTTTTTTACGCTTGGACGAAAACCGAAACTTCTATTTGCTGATAAAATTGAAAAATAAAATTACAAACATATCTAATATTCTCGAAAGAAAAACATGGTAGCTGAACTGATTGGACCTGAATATTCACCTATGTGTGCGAATTTTTTATCTTAGGTAGGTTTCTATAAAATATTTTTATATCAATATAACTATATACCTAGTGGATACCCAGCGTGTTCCACCACGCTAATAGTACATTATGATACAAGTATGGTATGTTGGTCATTACACTCGAGGTGATATTGCACAGCGCGAGTCGAAGGCGAGTGCTGCAAGAAAACCGAGAGTGTAATGACCAAACCTCACGTGTGTCATGCGACGTTTTTCAACACACTTACGAGTAAAAAAACAAATTGTATAGTTATTAAACGGAAAGTTCATTAATTTTTTTTTTCTGCGCGCGGCGTGTTAGCTATGCATGCGCAGATTGGAGCGTAGGCACGAACAATTACGCTAAACAGCCAAAACGCAAAATGTAAAAAAATCTAATATTTATGTATTTATGAATTAGTTTCACGTTGAATTATTAATTAAAGTAAATAAGTTGTTGAAAATTTATCATATTCACACACATTTCTTTTACACTTCTCTTTTTTTTTTACAAAAATTGTGTTATTTTTAGTCTTATGTTGAAACGAAACGTATCTAAGTCAAAACTTTTTTCCGAAATTTAAAAATAAAACTATAACCCGGCTAAGTTAAGAGCAAATAGAATGCATCAATAATATCTTTCAGCAAGGTACAAACTTAATTTGATGGAATATAAAATAAAACACTAGTGCGATCAAGAAAAAAAAGCACAAGTGTAATACCATGGTTTATGGGTGTAAAAGCCATGTGATAAAAACCAATTTATGAGCAAGGGTGTTGAAAAACAAATTCTAATGTGAATGACAGATCAGTGTTTGTTTTGACGTGGCGTTGACGTTGATGCGCCATCTTTAGATAATTACCTTCAAATCGTTGTGTGGGAAAAGTGGAAAATCGACTTTATCAATGGAGCGAATGTGCCTAATGCATTGTTTTAGTAGTCTCAAACCACCTTTGGATTATTGCCTTTCGAATGAAACCATATTGAGGCATATCGGTATATATAACATAATTATATAGATTCAGCCACGGCGTGGACGCACACGAGACACAGAATTTACGCGAGACAGTTTCTTTTCTTGGTCTTTTCAATTTCTTGGTCGAATTAATTCTAATCATATAAACTGAATTCAACTGACAATGAGTATAAACTGTACTGATAATAAAATATGCTTACAGACTATACAGCAAGTAATGTCCAACGTGAAAAAAGATCAATTGCCAAAACATTCAAAAGGATCAAAAGTATTATAGGTCAGACCTGCTTGGACTTTATTATGTACTGACGACCACGATCTTAGCTTGAAGGAGGCTGTAATTTCGGCAGACTTTTGTTCCTTCGCCACTGCGTCCGTGCCTGAGGACAAAAAGTAAAAACGTGTCATGGCCGACAGAAAATGGCGCGACGATTTACGCGGGAAAGTACTTTAACTCGGCCATTTTGTGGATGAATAGACAGGGTCCAGTTGGTTGGAGAATATAATAGTGTTTGCCGTATGATTTGTGGTTTGATTAAAATACAGACTGGCTTCAGTGTTACTGAAGTAGGTATTTTTCATATAACAGTGTGTTTTCTTATCAAAATAGGGAGTAGGTAACATTTCTGCCGATTTAAACAGCGTTTAAAATTTAGAAATAACACATCAGAATAGTTGTAAGTACCTAATTCACTTGGAGCTATTTCTCGTTACCTATTTGAGACGTCATGTTTAAACTCACATTAAAATATTATAAAATAATCAGTTACCCATTTCTCTATAAACAAATATTGTGGTCTGCACGTCAGCGTTGTCCCAATTAATTGAACGAAGGCAATGCAGCGCACGCTCTGCGAAACAAAAAATGATAAAATGTTTTAAATAACTGACACGCGGTACGCACTTGCCCGGTTTTACTTTACTTATTATTATAGAGACCAGGGAAGTTGATAATATATCTATGACGGCGAGCGACCTCTTTGGTCTGTCATACTAGAAGTCATGAAGAAAACTAAATAATATTTAGAATAAGGAATGTGTCAATCTATTGAGAACAATACGTGTGGGACATGGTGGGGATTCGAATAGTGATCACGGAGTTGTACAGATTGTTATTGATGTGAACGTTAGTTGAACTGGAAATATAATATCATGGAGCAAAGTAAAAGGAATATTATTGAATAACCAACACCGTAGAATACCCCTTCTGTTATATCAGAAGTGACCCTATCTACGCCTACAGCAGCCATCCAGTAATTATAAATTTGATGATAGAACATGGAATATGGAACAAATGTTACTGTTTTCTCGGAGTAATAATCGGTGTTGGAAGAACTGAGGCGCCCAAAATGTCGAAAAGGTCGGAAAATAAATGAGGAATGACACTAGTTCGGATGACATTTGAAGAAAATTTTGCAATGAGAAATGAAACAATCCAAAACGCGACGAAACTTGAGACGCACACTGTTCACGTCTGGGTTTGAGAACCTACACAACACGAGGTCGTGTTTGATGGTCAAGATGGCCGAAGGAGTACGGATCGAAGATAAGTAGCCCTAGTGTAGTTTGAAATGTAAATTGTGACATCGTACATGTGAAAATAACTTTCCTTGTAATTTTCAGTTGTGGAAAACGATATAACGACGTGCCATCACAAAACAAGCGAACCAGCATTCAAGCGGTGGCAGTCCAGGTGACGGCAGCATGAACGCGGCCGGGACAGAGCGACGCGACGTGCTGATGTATTCGGTGTACAACCATCTTCACGCGTACCTTCATTTAGAAAGGTGATTTTTTGAATTTGTTATATGATAAAGAAACGTTTGAGAGCTGTCATTACTGTCTTGAGTGATAGAAGTAATATTGAGCTTTTGCAAATTATTGAATTGAGTTTCCAAATGAAAGAGAGATTTAAGGTTCCATTTAATGTTGTTGAGGTTTTCATGAATGCCTGTAAGTCATGTACCAGTCGAAGCGGATATTAACTGTGATAAGATGTGATTTGTGTTGAATTGGGTTGGAGATGAGAACTTGAGTAAGAAACTTGTTGTGGTGAAATGACGTCGAATGAATAGAAGGGGAGTGTAATCAGGCTTCTTAGTAGCGGTGCACTCCTGTGGTTTAAGAGACTTACTCAAGATTTGTTGTTGTTGTTACGTCGAAAATGAAATGAAACGACTATGGTACATGGCTCAAGGTAATAACATCATAAAGTTGTAAAGTATTGCCCCGTCGAGGTCAGGAACGGCCGAGCGAACAAGTACTGCCGTAAGATATTTCCTTGCAGAGTAACGACACGTGAGGCCGTGTCGGTGTGCAGCCACAGCAGAAGTAAAGGCGTTCGGTGGAGTCCATGACGAGCACCCAGCGAACAAAGGGGTCCACTGGAGACATGGGAGCGGAAGCGCTCGAGGACGAGCGCACGTCAGGATAGCCGTGACGGCGAGCGACCTCTTTGGTCTGTCATACTAGAAGTCATGAAGAAAACTAAATAATATTTAGAATAAGGAATGTGTCAATCTATTGAGAACAATACGTGTGGGACATGGTGGGGATTCGAATAGTGATCACGGAGTTGTACAGATTGTTATTGATGTGAACGTTAGTTGAACTGGAAATATAATATCATGGAGCAAAGTAAAAGGAATATTATTGAATAACCAACACCGTAGAATACTCCTTCTGTTATATCTACATATAGTATTAGATATATCATGCTCAAACATTTATACGTTTCTGAACATAAATAACCTTGTGTCAGGAATCGAGACCAGACAATTCGCACAATATTTTTATAAGAATAATGTACCGTAAAAATATATGTGTGTAACCTAACTATACTTAGTCAGCCTAGGTCAGCCTTCGAGAAAATTATTAGGTTTAGGCTGAGACTTGACCGTTTTAGAAACTAAATTCAATATGTAAACTAGTGGATACCCGGCGTGTGCTAAACATTAACATTTTGTATGGAAAAGGGGAATATCGACTTCGTGAATGGACCGAATGTGCCTAATGCATTAGGTATTTTAGTGGTCGCCAACCATCATAATTTCCTTTAAAATGAAACCAGTGTGAGACACATCGGAAAGTTTCGAAGTCTATAACATAGGTATATTAATTGTATAATTATATTAATTGTATATCTATACTAATATACAGAGGAAAGATTTAATTTTTTATTTGCATTGAATAGGCTCCGAAACTACTGAACCGATTTGAAAAATTCTTTCACTGTTAGAAACCTACACTATTCCCGGTGAACATAGGCTATTATATTTAAAAAAAATTAGGGATCCATAATAAAACTCCAATAATGTAACCCAAGGTGTAAAAAATAGGAAAACCGAAGCAAAGTGAGGGCGGTTACTCGTATTATATATTATTATATTAATTGTACCGTAATTAAATATTGTGGTCAATAAAGAGTATCTAAATAAACAAATAAATATTATATAGATTACTTGTTTTGTGAATCTAAAATAAAAGTTTTGCATCTGCTGTGGTTAAAAGTTCCAACTGAATTTACCTCACAGTGCTAAATGAAAATATAATAAGTAAAACAACTTGCTTTTCCTGAATTTACTCGGCGCTTTCGTCCAGTTGGACCACCGTTCTGCGGTTCTCTTCCAAACCCCCTTCCACCGGGGTCGGCAAATACGACCGATGGAGATTCGTTTGCGCAATAACTCAAGGGGCTGCGAAACTGGAAACAAACACTTATTTTAATTTTAGTAATAGATATTGAAAACTGCATGAAGCAATTTTTCATCAGTCGTGTACACTTGTACAGTAAGCAAAAGAGTTACGCAGGGCATAATACAAACCTTTCTGTAATGTTGCCTTATTATATTTTATGAAGATAATATTATTATTGTCGTTTTTGTTTTTGCGTTGTCAATTTTTTTGTAAGTCAGTTTTTGCTATGGAATAAAGATGACAATGATGGAGTATTTCGTAGTTTTTTTTTAACAAAGCTGTAGATATTATACTATTTTATACCTGTTATGGAACGTTTTTGTATTATATCCTGCATACCAATTTTTTTTGCTGACTGTACAACCAAAGACTCCTACTTATGTTTAAGTACTACCATAGAAATCTTTTACATTAAATAATGTTACATTCCCTGCAAGGGCGAATATTAATTAATTTACCTACAGATAAAATAATGTAGGTAACAAAATGTTTGTTAAACGGTCGTGGTCTGGTTGTGATGAGTTAATTGTGTAGGTAAATTCATGGTCACGCTACTCGTGACCCAATAAATCCTAGTGTGGGGAGCGGGGATGGTGTGTGACAGTAAATGTGTAAATTAACAATTAATTCATAGTCTAACATTGTTTTCCCTTAGTAAGTTATCATGTGAGTTACAGCCGGTTAATGTAAACGATAGACCTGTAGCAGTACTTACCTACGCTATCGTCAACTACTTTACAACGCAAAAGAAAATGTTTCCCATGAAAATTGGAAAAGTGAAACTTTTCATACAAAATAAATATTAAATAATTCAACATCGCCAGTACACTGCGTCGCAGGGTGATGACGTCACGCGAACATCGAGGACCGAGTGCGTCGCAGTTTTCTTCTGATTGGTCGACTATTTTACGTGTATTATTTTATACTATTTTTTCATTGGTTGTCCCTTATCTCAACTTTTGTATAAATAGGCATACATTTTGTAAATAAAATCATTCTACTTGCAACCTTCTGAAGTATCAGTACTCTCTCCAACCTCAGTAAAAACGTCGGCTAAACTACGCTAAATTGGTGACCCGACTGAGCAACGTAAGTAGAATCCCTGCCCGGCTGCACGAAGAATTCATCATCGTCACATTCTTCACCTTCGCACCATCAAGCCATCAACTGGTACCATGGTCCACGAAGTCGCCCAAGCCACGCTGCAGGTCGCTGCCACTGCCACCACGGCCGGTAGCTCATCACATCATCATCGTCAGCTGTCCGACATCGCGCTCGCTATGCGCATACCTACTTCAGATGAGACTTCAGCCACAGTCAACCAACTTCTCGATGAGATCAGGAGCCTATCCCGCGAAGTCCAGGACCTGAAATCGCAGCACGATATACATGATGCCCATCAATGTCGTCACTCCGTCCACACACGTCACCGAATGTCATCATCTCCACGTCATCGTCGTCACTCAAGCTCACGCTCACGCACGAACTCTCCAGCTGCATCATCACCTGCTTGTTACTACCATCGTCGCTTCGGTAACCAAGCCCAGCACTGCACTACTCCATGTGGTTTCACGAAACGAGAACAGTCGCCACACGACCGAACCTTGGCCACGGCAGACTCCAGCGTTCACACATCGCACCGCCTATTCGTCACCGACCGGAAGACGAGATATTATTTCTTGGTAGACACGGGGGCTAATATATCCGTCATACCTCGAAGACCAGGCCAGAAAGCTACGCCACTTGCATTCAAACTCTACGCAGCGAACAACTCGACGATATCAACCTACGGAGAAAAGACACTCGAACTTGACCTCAACTTACGACGACCGTACAGATGGACTTTCATCATAGCCGACGTTTCCAAGCCGATCTTAGGAGCCGATTTTCTCAATCATCATCAATTAATCGTAGACGTCAAAAATCGAAGATTGATTGACTCCGTCACAAACCTCAAAATCGACGCGCCACTAAGATCCACAAATATACCTACCATTCGCAGTATCGACATTCACGACTCGTATCACGCCATTTTATCAGAATTCCCCGGTACTACGAGGCTCACTGCAATGCAACTTCAACCGAAAATCAACGTCGAACACTGCATAGAAACAACCGGTCAACCCGTTCACTGCCGCGCACGTCCATTGCCGCCACACAGATACGAAGCCGTCAAAAAGGAATTTGAAAACATGATGCAACAAGGACTGTGCCGCCCCAGCAAAAGCCCGTGGTCATCACCGCTCCATATAGTACCAAAGAAGGATGGAAATATAAGAGTGTGTGGTGATTACCGCCGACTCAACGCGATAACCATACCCGATCGCTACCCGGTTCCGAGAATAAAAGACTTCACCTATCATCTGTCGGAGAAAAACATATTCTCAACAATCGATCTCAACCGTGCCTATCAACAAGTCAGTGTCCGGCAACAAGACGTCGAAAAAACAGCGATAATTACCGGATTCGGATTATTCGAATTCCCGAGAATGTGTCCAGGCTTAAAAAACGCAGGCCAAACATTCCAACGCTATATACACGAAGTACTCCGAGGACTCGACTACGTATTTCCGTTCATCGACGATCTCTTAATTGCTTCATCAAACGACACGGAACATCGCGAGCACATTAGAACCGTCATGAAACGACTAGAAGAAAACGGCATCACTATCAACCCAGCCAAATGCGTCCTAGGCCAACCGCAAGTCAAGTTCCTAGGCTATACAGTTTCGAACGAAGGAATCAAACCGCCTGAAGAAAAAATCACAGCAATAAACGCCTATCCACGTCCAAAAACTATTGAAGAACTCAGGCGATTCCTAGGCATGCTAAACTTCTACCGCGATCATGTGTCTAACGCCGCGACTATACAAGCACCGCTCAATGCATACCTTCACGACACAAAAAAGCGCGACAAAACAATCATCGAGTGGAACAACGACGCAATTCAAGCATTCGAAGCATGTAAAGTTAGCATCACAAACGCGACTTTACTCGCCCATCCGTCACACCAAGCAACCCTAGCCATATGTAGCGACGCATCCGATAAAGCCGCAGGTGCAGTACTACAGCAATACTACCAAGGAACATGGCAACCACTCGGCTACTTCTCAAAAAAGTTCTCAGACGCGCAAACGAAATATTCAACATACGATCGTGAATTACTCGCTATCTACATGGCAGTAAAACACTTTCGCAAAATCTTCGAAGGACGCGAGCTTATCATATTCACGGACCACAAGCCGCTAACATTCGCTATGAAAAAGTCGATATCGAACAATGAGACGCCACGCCGCACACGACAACTATTATTCATCAGCGAATTTACAACCGACATTCGCCACATAAGCGGGAAGAATAATATCGTCGCCGACGCACTCAGCCGTATCGAAACCATATCCTGTCCATCAACAATTAATTACGAAGATATAGCAACCGCTCAAGAAAAAGATATCACCATTCAACAATTACTACAACAGCAAAACCTATCACTGAAGAAAGTCAACATTCCGAATACCAACATTGAATTATATTGCGAAACATCAACATCATTCGTACGACCTTACATACCTACAGAATTTCGACAAGAAGTATTCAACGCCATTCATAATATCAGCCATCCCGGAACGCGAACTACGCGTAAACTGATAACAAGAAAATACTTTTGGCCGTCAATGAATACCGACATCGGTCAATGGACGAAGACATGTATTAAATGCCAAAAAAGCAAAATACAACGTCATACCTACAGCACGCTTCAGCCGTTCCCGCCTACAGAACGATTTGCACATATCCACGCAGATATCGTCGGACCGCTCCCGACTACAGCACAAGGTTATAGGTATTTAATAACCATCTGCGACCGGACAAGTCATTGGCCCGAAGCAATACCTACTATCGATATCTCTGCCGAAACAGTCGCCGATGTCATATACAACCATTGGATTTGTCGATTCGGATGTCCATCTACAATAACAACCGACCAAGGAAGGCAATTTGAGAGCAGTCTATTTACTAACCTAATGAAAATAATGGGAATAAATAGAATTCGCACTACGCCCTATCATCCGCAAAGCAACGGAAAAATCGAACGATGGCATCGAACTCTCAAAGCTGCGTTACGCGCGAAACTTACAAATTCCAATAGTTCATGGATCAACGAACTTCCGACCATCCTACTAGGTCTGAGAGCTGCATTACGCACTGACACCTCTACCAGTCCTGCAGAACTCACGTATGGCTTCAACCTACGATTACCAGGAGATTTTTTCGTACCAACTACATCCACTGCGCCTATGGATCATACTTACGTCGAAAAACTCCGAGCAAACATCGCACAAAACAAGCCACGCCTTATCAACTCACATCGCAACAACAGGCAAATATTCGTACATCAAGACCTACGGACATGCACCCATGTATTTGTACGAGTAGACGCAGTACGCACTCCACTTCAAACACCATACGAAGGTCCTTTCAAAGTTGTGAACCGAACGGATAAAGTTTTCACAATTCAGTTACCAGGACGACAATCAAATATATCTATCGACCGATTGAAACCTGCCTACGTTCTAGAAGACACCGAGAACATTTCGCAGTCACCTCAAAACCAGATGTCCCAGACGAGAAGCAATGATTCAACTTCAAGTACTCAGTTACCAAATACGACGAACAGCCCGACGTCACAACCTAAAGCTACGCACACACGAAGCGGCCGTTCCGTCAAGCTGCCAGTACGCTTCGCTTGAAGGGGGCCTATGTAGCAGTACTTACCTACGCTATCGTCAACTACTTTACAACGCAAAAGAAAATGTTTCCCATGAAAATTGGAAAAGTGAAACTTTTCATACAAAATAAATATTAAATAATTCAACATCGCCAGTACACTGCGTCGCAGGGTGATGACGTCACGCGAACATCGAGGACCGAGTGCGTCGCAGTTTTCTTCTGATTGGTCGAATATTTTACGTGTATTATTTTATACTATTTTTTCATTGGTTGTCCCTTATCTCAACTTTTGTATAAATAGGCATACATTTTGTAAATAAAATCATTCTACTTGCAACCTTCTGAAGTATCAGTACTCTCTCCAACCTCAGTAAAAACGTCGGCTAAACTACGCTAAAGACCCTTATAGCTATGGAACAATTTCATTGGTACTTTAAACGTAGTTGGTACTATCTATTCTGGGCTTTTGGGTCCACAAATTTGTTTAACAAAACGTAGCAATTCTACAACCACAATTGTATGACCTCTATCTATAGTAAGAGATAAGTTACAGAAACTTATCTATACTAATATTATAAAGAGGAAAGATTTGATTGTTTGTTTGCATTGAATAGGCTCCGAAACTACTGAACCGATATGAATAATTCTTTCACTGTTGGGAAGCTACACTATCCCCGGGTGACATAGGCTATACTAAATTTCCAAAAAAATTAGGGATCCTTAATAAAACTTCAATAATGTAACCCAAGGTGTAAAAAAATAAGGAAACCGAAGCAAAGCGAGGGCAGTTACTCGTAGTAAATAAAAGTAAGTTAATCTCACATCTCCGTTTACTCTTCGATTTTCGTCTGCATTTCTGGCACTTCATACACCGCCCCTTGTGCTCTTTCAGACTCAAATTGTCAAACTTCCTATTGACTTCCTTCCTCCAGCAGTAATGGTGATAGTAATCATGGTACTTGTAATTATCTACAAAATAAAGGAACTGAGTTATAATTTATAGATAATGAATAATCAAATTTACAATTCCAAGAACTCTAGAATAGGAAGCAGGGAACAATACAACCGTTGAAGCAAGTACCAAGACATGGTCTTGAAGTTAATATTAAAGTGTTTATTTTTTGAAGTGAAAACTTCTTTAGTACGGGGGTGACTTGAAATTTTATGAAACGAAACTGTCCAGTGGAGACTGGAGTTGAGTGGAGACTGGAGTTGAGTGGAGACTGGAGTTGAGTGGAGACTGGAGTTGAGTGGAGACTGGAGTTGAGTGGAGACTGGAGTTGAGTGGAGACTGGAGTTGAGTGGAGACTGGAGTTGAGTGGAGACTGGAGTTGAGTGGAGACTGGAGTTGAGTGGAGACTGGAGTTGAGTGGAGACTGGAGTTGAGTGGAGACTGGAGTTGAGTGGAGACTGGAGTTGAGTGGAGACTGGAGTTGAGTGGAGACTGGAGTTGAGTGGAGACTGGAGTTGAGTGGAGACTGGAGTTGAGTGGAGACTGGAGTTGAGTGGAGTGGAGACTGGAGTAGAGTGTAGAAAGAGTATACGTCTATACTCTTTCAAGCATTGAGTAATAAATTGGTTTTTTACCAGACCATTTTCTCTCATTATCTTCATTCAACCCTTCCCTATGCTCATTGAACCGGCTGTACCACGTGCTATTTGTCATCGCGTCAGATGTCTTCGACAGGTTCAGCAATGTAGTGCTGGCCTGTGAGCTGCTCGCCTGTTGCGACCAATCGTCTCTGAGACGATCCCTGACTTCCAATGCACTGTCCTCTTCCATCTGCTCCAAGGTGCATTGGCTCATATCCTCACATGTTTCCACTTCAGTGTCTGCCACGCTGCTCAATATGTCGATACCTTGGCACATTGATTTGATTGAGAATTTTATCGTGTTAGCGAATTACAGAGTACTTTTCATCATTGCACCACTCGCCGAAGATTGAAGTTCCATCCCAATCGATTGGACTCGTGGAGAACCTCTACGGTCCGATTCTCACGAACCTTTTTGCCACGTACGTGCAAACTGTGGAATGAACTTCCTTCTGAGGTATTCCCGGAGCGGTATGACATGGGGTTCTTCAAAAAAGGTGTAAAAAGAGTTCTCCTTCGGTGACCACTTACCATCAGGTGGCCCGTATGCTTTTCGTCTGCCCTTCAAGCTATATAAAAAAAAAACTTTCTAGACTTATTTTAAAGGAAGCGCCTCATCCGCGTCTACTCAAGACATAAATAAGGATGGACCGAAGCTTGCAAAGAAAATGTGTAATGAGAAGTATTCTAGCATTTATAGTAGTAAAGAAAACCTCATGGTCTCCAGGAAAGCTTTGTCAATTTTATGAGACCTATCTACGATTGATATCCTATTGCCAAATATCTGCCTAGTTTTAGTGGCGACTTGCATCATGCCTCTCTTAATTAAATAGATGATAGTGTGTGTTTTACTTTAGTTATTATCATTGTTATAATTCAGAAAATTAACAGTTACCCTCGAAATTTGTAGTTTTCTGTATGACTTCCGATGGACATTCCACGTACGAAGGTACGGGAATGCTATTGACATTCTCTCGATGCCGCACTGGATTAGGTGTCGACGGAAATTTGATATTTTTGCGAAGATCTTTAAAGAAAAGTAATTAAATAACTGTTTATAAAACATATCCCTAATAAAACATGCAAATTGTAGATATTCTTGCAATGAAAAATACTTTTACAAACGTAGATTTGTAGTCGCTGACTTATATTATGAGGATATACTTATATTTTTTTATGCTTATGCTCATTTTAATTTGTTTTTAATTACCGGTATTTAAAAGACGAAAAATGTGTTTTTTCTCTCGTTTTGCTTAAATATTAGATAGGCTCGACATCGAGCAATACGTACTTATAGATACTTTATTAATTCTACATACATAAAAATATTGCAAAAATACCTGTATTGAGTGGAATATTTTTAAAATCTGTATTGATTTTCGGTATAGCTTGATACACATTTTGCGGTGTATGACACTCAGGTCCGTTCTTCCTAACAACGACTGTTTCGTGTGCGGTTAATATGCTGCCTGTGAATTGAAATGGCATGCTGCTTTATATTTGGCAATTTTATTATCAGTCACATTTGTATAACTTTTACATTTTAAATAATAACTTAATAATAATATGAGAAGCTAGTAACTCGCCACAGGAAGTTCGTTGAATAAGGATTAGATCGCCTTTAAATATCATTAAATTTAAATATCATTAAATTTTGCCATGTTTTTCTTATTCTTTAATTATCGTGTACACAAAGAGTCCTAGTAACTGTGGGTACCAGCTAACTGGCAACAGCGTTTGACATAGGTTTAGGGCATCTAATCTAATGGTAACTGCATAATAATAATCATAAAATTTTATTTTATTATTATGATATACTGCTGCATTGGAGCTCAACTAAAAATTTGAAAGCAATTTAGTTGAAGCTGTTGGTAGCTAAGATTTATATAATTAAAGGGATTCCATGACCTGTGATGTGCCTATAGGCAGGTTTCTCAAACTTCTATAACATAATATCTAATGCAATACCTTCCTTGTTTTCACGAAATGTGGCAGTAGAAGAATCCGATTTTTTTATAATTTCTGTCTCATCCTCAAACGGTTTTGATTTTAAATTTTCATATTGTTTTGATTTTACGCTAGATGTTACTTTACTTGGAGGACTCATTGATCTGTAACCTGTAAAAAATGAATTTAAATATTATGGTTTCGTTCATCGTTATTATTTTCTAGTTACCTAATATCTACTGATTAAAATCAGTCCTACTCTTCTTTGATTTGCTTCTAATTATTATCATTATTTACTTTATTGTCAAGTAATCTTAATTTTGGCTTAGTTCAGAAACCAAATTATTAAATTGAATTGAATTTATTTATATTTTTAATGATAATTAAGTTAATTACCAGACTCATTATCTCGTGTCACTTGTTCGAATTCGGATGTGAGCCAATCTCTTACATTTTCGTTTGTTGTTTTAAAAGCCCCTCGAGGTTCGTCATCACACAAAGTAGATATTTCTGATCTTTCTGATCTATTTGACGCGCAGTCCCTATTCTGAGTTGAATCTGTAGAAAACCATTCGTTTCACAATAGAGTTTTAAACACTGATAATGGGGTAATGGTCAACGTCTAATTGCAACTGAAACAAATCTGTTTGATTAACTATATTTTAGTGGTAATTTATTATTGGCAAAACTAAGGCACATAATAGAACTATTTTATAGTTCATCTCAAATTATTACTATCGCAAGCAGAAAGAGGAAAAGACAAACAAGGAGAAATACTACGATAAAAGTCCCAATTGGTTCCTACACTTAAGAATATTGTTTGAATTGAACTTTACGATACAATCTTAAAGAAGCTATTACTAATCAATTAGTCAACTTAATAATAATTAATGACTTTAAAACTGAATATTTTTTTAAATATTTAATAAAAATATTCTGTAGTTCGATAATAATTAATTAATTCATTATTATAATGAAGACTATTCTTGGTGAACTTACCGATAACAATATGGTTTGGACGAAGACGAAAATCGTTGTTTTCTTCGGTAACTTCCATAATTCTCGGAACAGAATATAGGGAGTTGTCCGAAATATCTATTAATTCACTTAGCGATTCCAAGATTCCAAGATTCCAATCTGTAATTTATTCCGAATCTAAGAAATTGCTATTTATCACCGGACAATAGAACTTACTCCTGAGCACATAAATAAAGTGATGTGAATAGAACTATTTTGTTTATTCGTGTTTTTCGGTGGATAAAGTGGAGATCTTCTAATATTTTCGTCATAATCACAATCATAATGAAGATAATACCTGTAATATAATTATGTCTATAAATTTCAGCATATGTCGGTATTGGCTTCGCTTTTACTGATGGATCCGATGGATGTTCTGGATAAAAATCTGTAATAGGTAGGTAGAAATATTTTAATTTTCGTTGAATTTCCATTGAAACTTTGGTAGGAACTTAAAAACTAATACGAGAGAACGGTTTAATGACCCAACGATAAATTGTTTTTTCTTTTCTTTTTTGGAAATAAAAGAAAATTGTTACATATTTTCATACCTGTATCGATGTTCAAAAGTTGAACTCTTTGAATGTTCTGATGCTCTGGAGGTAATTCTTGGCAAGTCGTAATTTCAGTATCACCGACGCCTGAATCTTTTAAAAGTGGCTCTTTTATGTCATTACGTCGTCGTGGTATATGGCTTGTTTTTTGTTTTTGATCACTACCTAAGAAATTTACGGGAACATTATTATGAGATGTTTAATAAATTGTGTTTTAATTTCTGTACTTAATATTCTCCTCCTGCATATTATAGCTATAATCAAATGTATTAAATAAATACGAGTGTCACGATTTGAAGTTATTTGAAAACTTATCAAAAGTGTTTGTTCTACAGAACTAATTTTTTATGTAATTAGCTGAACACCCTGATAGTAACTGTTCACCATCGCTCATGGCATCAAAGGCAAGAACGATGTCTTTCGCCAACAGAAAACGGAGGACCCATATTATATTTTATTAAAATTCTTAATTTTAAATTAAAATTCAAAAGAGTCAAAGGCCATAGCCTCTTCTCTAAGTATTTTTAATATATTGTAAAGGGTCCACCACGAGTCTCAAATTCTTCACACCCTAAATGGAATGAATGATACTTTATTAAGAGGAGTAAGCTGGGAATATTTAAATTTATTCCAAATCGATGATCAGATTAAGGAACTTACCAATATTCTTCTTATTATCAACTGGGCTACGTGCGGCTTTGCTTACGTTTCTTTTGTCTAGTTTAAAAAAATAATTACTGAGTTAAATATTTGAAGTTTTGAAATGTATAAAGGATTTATAACTTAAACATCTCATAATCCTTTAAACGAGCTTTGCGTTTTCGCATCAAACAAATTAGGCCAATACAAATTCACATACCTGGACTATCTTTTTGAGCTCGAGGATTATGAACAGTCTGTTTTGGTATACGGCTAGTTCTTGGAGATTTATTTACATTTAAATTTTTGACATCTTCCGAAGGGTGATTTATTTTGCCTGAAAAAATATCATGTTATATTAAGTAAGTGCCCATTTAGACGATACAAGTTTCTTGCCTGTTGCAAACACTTATATTGCAGCAATAAATAACAGGCATGGTATGAACATCATGTCACATTCTTGCTAGTAGAACAAGCAAGAGGCAAGTCTTGCAATATTTTTTTATACAGTAACTTCTTTTGCAATTTTTGTATTCAACTCTCCTGTCATCAATGTAAACACTGTTATCACGATTTTTGTAATTTACGTTTTCTTTATCCCACAAATACACACTGTGATGAATCTCTATGAACTTGATTAAGTCAGTAGAACCGAATTTAAGCACTTTTTGACTAAATTTCAATAACACCTTTCTTCTACTATTTTTGTTTCATTACCATTTTTTCTTATACATTTATTCCTTCATTACCTTTAGGAACTTTATCTCTAGTTTGTTTCAGAGTTGCTGGAATGTATTCACTCCGTGGAATTCTGTGTACAGGTGCAGCAAGTGTAGACGATTCCATTCCAGTCTGAGAAATTTAAATAAATGGATAGACAATGCTACATGTTTGCCAAATGTTTCGTTTCCTCAATAAAAAATATTATATACCTATTTGTTTTATTTAACCACAACAACTATCTAGAAGAAAACAAGTGAAGTAGACATATTAGGTACAAAAGGCGGTCTTCTCGGTACACAGCGATCTCTTCCAGACAACCTTAAGATGTGGAGTGGGAGATATGGAGAATATGGAAGTGAATAGAGAAAAAAAGTCATAACTTACCTTCTCATAACGTACCTTTACCTTTTCTGTATTTTATACTACCTCCCACTCTGCATCAATGCAGAATGGTAGGCACTTATTGTATGTAGATCACATTTGGTTCGTGAAAATGAATCTTTTCTGTTATTTCGTAAATATTTTTTGTTGTTAGTAACAGAACGTGAAACACGTCCTATTAAATTCCACAATAGTACCTAATAATCAAAACCGCTCGTTTACATCAGTCTGTAAAAATTCTTTGCTGAATGAAAAACTTTCAAAACAACACAACGAATTTAAAAAAGCTTCAAATACATTTATTGTAAGTTATTTATTACAAGAAAGATAAATTTATTATGCGACTAAAAATTTTGACATGACATGAATGGCTTTCTGTCATTAATTGATTCTTCTCCTGTTTTAAAGTTTTTTATCTTGCCAGTTTTAATCATTGTGCTGTAATAGGATCTTCGGAGATACGGATTTTCTCCAGCTTAGCCTTTTCTTCTGCTTTTACTTCTTCTAATTTTTTTATCAGATCCTCTTGTACACTATCAACTATTTCTTTTAAGTTTTTGGCTAGAATAGAAGAAAAGTTATTAATTTTCTATCGTATTCATTAATAAGTGTGTATTTCAAACTATATTTATTACAAAAAGATTGGGTAATATTTTGGAATACTCGTTATATTTTCTTTATTTTATTTTCTAAAACACTATTTGCATATTATTACTTTTATCACATACCTATTATTTTTACGATCAGCAAATTTTAATTACCTGTTTTTTGATTAAATTCTTCTGCAATCAATGATATTTTTCTTAATGTGCTCACGTGTTTGGCTATTTCGGAGGCAACGTCGTGATCACCGCTTGTGTTTACAGCTACGTCCTCCATTGTAATTTTATATCTTTTATCTGGTACTTTGAAAACATCGCTGTTGATTAATGGCATTTTAGGCATTTTAAATCCCGGTTTATGAATTGGTTCTTCTATTTCTGGTTCTTGCAATGGTAATTCTATGTCTGGTATATTTATTACCGGACGTGGTATATCTATGGTATCATTTGGCAAAAGTTCAGGTGCGTATGTCTGAAGAGTTTCAATTTTCATAGGCGAATCTTTCTTTGATGGAGATCTTTTAGACAACTTAATTGGTAATGCATTTGTAATACTATCAATAATCATTTCTGTAAAAACCATTACCACATTATACACTCAGTATCATTACTTGATTATCATTCATAAAGTAGAATATGACTTACGTACGACATTTTTAGGTGATTCTGCCTCTTGCTTCCTTTTCAAAGCTAGCTTTCTTGTTAGTTCAGCCAAAAACATAGAACAAGTTGGTCCTAAAAATTGCAATAAATCATTTTTCTTTCTTTTATTGTAATAATTGTTAAAAATCAGATGGTTCACTCGAGTGATAATGATTAGTCACTTGAGTGAATGCTTATATCATACGGCTAATACGAAATAATATCATCGAATGAAGTCGTGCCTCTTAGAATAAGTTTACTCGAGACAAAATGGCCGAATCAGCGTTTTCTATAAGCGCATTAAGTACGTAAAATGAACATCAAATAATAATAATTAATAATAAATAACGCTTCACACTCATAGCCCCACACTAGGATTCCCTGTGTCGTGGGTGCCATGGACAACACACTAGACAAGGACATTCACACCCAGACCGAGAGGAGAAATTCAAACTCATCATTCAAATTTCCGCTCCGCTGGGAATCGAACCCAGGACCCTCGGTGCGGCGATCCGGCATGCTAACCATTGCGCCACATTGGTCGTCAAATAAAAACCTATTTAAAATGTTATGCTCACCATCACTTTTACGTTTCTTTGCTGTTTTCGGTTTAGTTGCTGGCTTTTTGTTTTTAGCTTTGTAACGACTAGGTTTTTCCATTTCTGTAGAAAATTAATAAAATCTACTTATTAAATCGTAATCTTTATATGCCTTTGTTAGGAGCTGTCTCGGATCTTTCTCAAGAGTCTTTAAGAATGAGATGAGAAGGGAAGAGATGGGAATGCACTTATATAGTGGTGCATCGCGATGCAGCAACAAAAGCAAGCATTATAATAAAAACAGGACAAGTGCGTGTCAGGCCACGCGCAATGTAGGTAGGGTTCCGAAGTAGTGATTATCGACTATTACTCATTAACTAATGCTAACATAGCCGTGATATTTTTCCTTGTAAATTCATCATATAAACTATTTTTGAAAATTTTTAACTTGTCCAACTCCAACATTTAGCCGGCAGGGGGAGGGCACTTGACTCCAACCAAAATTAACACTTGAAGCCAAATATTTCAAAAACGGACCCCTAATTTCAAAAATGGTTTTAGAAGACCCATATTTTTCGAAGACCTTTTTAACGATACCCCACACTATAGGGTACGCGACGAAAAAAAAGTTCATCCTCAAGTTACCTGTAGGGGAGTTACCCTAAAAAAATATTTTCAATATTTTATTCTATGATTCTGGAGTTTTAATAATCTATATCCATGCCAAAATACAGCTTTCTAGCACTAAGGGTCTCGGCTCTTTGCTTCGGACGGGCAGACGGATGGACGAACGGGCATGACGAAACTATAAGGGTTCCGATTTTCCTTCGGACCCTAATAAAAGAATAAAATATACGAGAATATTTTACTAGTCCACGAATATTTAAGTGTTTTAATCAAGGAAGGTTACTAACTTTTAAATTATACAATACTTACATTAGACATTAGACATTAGACAATACTTACGGACGAATATTCTTGGAAAGTCCCTTTAAGGGACATCTAAATAAAAAAAACTAAATAATGCAAGGCGTGTTGATAAGACTTATCACTAGAGATTTTAGTAAACTGACAGATATTGAAATGACAATTAACATCATTATTTTTTTGTAATAATGTGGCGTAGAGAAATAAAATACAACTGTGCATATATCACAAGTACCACAACACAAAGACATTAAATTGTCACACTATTAAATACAAAAAATAACCTAACCGATTTCAAAATTAGGGATAACTCAACAACCACTTGTTATATCTCGCTCAAAATTAAGTGGGACCATATGACAAGCACCAGCTTTCGATTTAAAAAGAATTATCAAAATTGGTTTACCAAGCCGAAAGTTCTGAGGTAACAAACATAAAAAAATAGTCGAATTGAATACCTTTTTTGAAGTCTGTTAAAAATTCACTTAAATTAACAAAAAGTATGTATTTACTCTCTTAAAACAATGGTCTGAACATAGAATTACTATTAGTAGCGTATAGAAGGGACACCGCGAACATCGGGTTCGGGGGTGTGCATTGCAGCCGGCCGGCTGCATTTCATTTTGTCACTCAGCTGTCACTCGGCTGCGCTCATTGCGGCCGCATGTCAAAATTGTTTACGAAAAAACTGAAAAAATGCCGTCGTGGATAATAAGAATGTGTCACAATTGCACGACAAAAAACAAAAAAGATAATGTTATCACTTTATCATCAGTAAGAAAACAAAATCTTAACTTAAATCAACTAAAATGAATTTAATTAAATTATTGAGCAATGTTCCCGCCATTATGAATGAAAAAATCATAAGGAGCGTTTGAACTTGGCAAGCCACTAGCGTGTTAATAGACTAAATAAGCTTGCCGACGCGACGCTTGTGACCAATTTAAAGTGTTGGATTTTTTGACACGAATCAATGGTAAATACGTTTGAAATCGTTTAAACGCTTTTGCACGTTAAATAAAGTTGGAGTAAGAGCTTGTAACGATTTGGAGTCGGTGACTGCTTGTCTTGGTTCGACAAGTGTCATATACAAAGTTACTCTATAGCAAGTGTGCAAACGAGGCTTCTAGTTTGAAAAGAGAACGGAGGGCAAGCCGGCGGTGGAACACACATTTTGTTTGAGATAGCTTCTCTATGTATGTATGTACCTCAATGGGTCTGAAGCAGGATGTCGTTGTATAATGAGCTCATTAGTATAAATTTCCAAGTATCTAATTAGATACTTGGAAACACAAGCAATTGCTTGTGTCGTAAGGAATGTGCAAAACTAACCATAACGCACATTTATGAACCAGCGTAACTTTAAAATTTACTGCTTATAGTGTAGTCCTTTCTAACGCCCCAACTCAGAGTCACTAATGGTTACTTAAATCGCTCCTTAGTACATAATTTGTATGGTGATTCTTTACTAAGCTAAGGAGCGATTTAAGTAATCGTTAGTGACTCTGAGTTGGGGTGTAGCGGCATTAAGGTCCATGGATACAGTTAAAACGTAAAACGTATTGTTTAGGGTTGATGTACAAGATCTAGTGGGGCTTATAAGCAGTAGAACTAGTGGGAATGAACGAAAATACTAACCCCAATCCAACGCCAGATGGGTGTCGCTTACGACACCCATCTGGCGTGGGCCTCTTAAGGCGACCAAATCCGTCTCGCTGGTGGTAGGGCCCCTCGGAGGGATTATATTGGTAATATTGATTTTAATTGTTAATTAATACCATTATTCCTGCGGGGGTATGAGTGTGTAAAATATATAAAGTTTATTATTATACTATTATTATTTCTCCATTGAGTCCGTCTGGATAACTGCTGCTGGATAAGCTGGGGACTTGAGAGCCAGTTCTTTCTTTCTTTTTCCTCTCTCTTTCTTGGCCGGCAAGGCGTCAGTGATTCCTTTGGTGTTGCTGATGTTCATGGGCGACGATAGCCACTTACCATCAGGTGGATCGTCAGCTCGTTTGCCGGCTATTTCCATAAAAAAGATGTTTTATTCTAATCTAATACCCAATATCAGATCCGATATCCTATGGCGCATGCACTGAAGTCAGTTGACGTAGTGTTTCAGTACTCTATGGTCGATTATGCCTGTGTTGATGCTGTGTTGGTTAAATTAGCAATTAGCATGCTACTTTAGCACCATTTAGCACAAAAAAAAAAAATTTTACGGATGTCCTTTGTTCTTCTCTAATTGGGGGGAAGCCTAGAGCATACTTCACCACAGTGCTCCAGTGTTTTAGTGTATAGATTCCAAAATGTGTAACGATAGCAATAGACCAATCGTAAAGAAGGTAAACAAAACCCAATAATGCCTTCAGCAAATTAAATTATAAATTTTTATGCAGAATAGAGTAACAAAAACAAAACGTATTTAGTTATTCGTTTTATTGTTATTAGAATGTATGTTACTTCAAAACATCCATGTCGGTTCTTAGTTTGATCTTCACTACGGGGGTGGATTGGATACTGGTTTCTAGAAAAAAAAAAACATACCATGTAACAATAAATGATTACAAACTGAGCTATTGAAATTTCATCATTATATTTTTCCCGAGACTTTATACATCAAAAGAGGCATAGATAAAAGATTTTTGACTATATAGAGAGAGGTGACGGAAAGGTAGACTGCTTACTCATATTATTATGATAGTCAAGTCACATAATGAATGAATATAAATATAATAGTATTCGTTAATTTTTATAATACATTTTTCTTTTCATAGAAAGTTTGGATAATAGATAAGACCGACCCTACTAAGCCTAATCGCTAAACAACGAAGGCCTCCGAATGTAATTATTCTACTCCTACGCCTTTATTTTTGAAGGTAACAAACTAGCAAATAAAATAATATAATCTTATTATTTACTGGTTACTACTAATTTCCGTAAGCTTAGCCGCCATGACATTATTGTTCATCTGAGTTTAGGAAGCATTTTATAATTTGAATGAAAATAAATATTAACCCACTAAAAAATAATGAAACAACATTTTACATTGACGATTATCCGAAACAATGTTACAAATTATTGTCCGATAATATCAGCTATCGTTCACTTCTAAATATTTCTAAACATATGCACTTTGCTTACATTAATAGTCGATGGCTCTCGAGGAGTAGCAGATGGTCTTTGAGACGTAGTCGTTCTTTCGGGGATCGTTTTTGGGTCTTCTACGTGTTCAGAATGTACTTGAGCTAAAACCAGTGCTGCCGTGGGACTGGCTTGTTGATTTTCTAAAGGAATAAAATATCTTGAATTAAGTGTTTAAATCTAAATAGAAGTGTAATACAGCCGAGACACATGGTAAGTCATCATAAACGCTCAACCGCATAGACAAAAGAGTGGTGGGAGAAAGGAGGAGTGATGAGATATAATAATATAAATAACAATAAATAAATAGGAGGTGGGAGACATTGTTGCTGTTGCCGTCTAAAAAGGAGGTGGTGGATAAAAGCATTTTACCTACCATAGATTCAAAGCAGAATATTAGAGCAGAATAATGGGGGTACTAGAGCGAGTATTCTAAAATCTCAATTTGTATACCAGGTAAAGCATGATAACTTTCATGGGCATCATAGAATTCTTCTTTATTGGCTTCATCTACTACAGTTGGAACAGAATCCGACAGGCTGCTAGAAGTGTCGCTGCCTGCTTCTCTATTTTCATCTTGTTGATGCTTCCTCTTCTTTCTCCTTTCTCTTTTCTTCCTAGTTTCTGGAGCTTCAGTTACTGCTTCTGTAGTGGGTTCATCTTTTTTCAACTCGTGAAGTTCTAACACTACAGGATCCCTATTGTCGAAGACTGCTCCATTTGATGAGTCACTATCATCATCAGAATCCGTCATGTTTAGAAGGTCATCTAGATCCCTATCTGTAACAATGCATGTCACTGAATAAATACACTGAGCTCCTTTATTGTAAATGCTCACTGGCAAATTAGAAATGGCTTCAAAGATCCAAAACAATGCCGCGATGCAATAATACTTTTCACGTTTGGTTGTAAAGAGGTTGAAAATAAGAAAAAGGAAGCAGTTGCACATTTTTACATTGGATGGTCTACTAAGTATACCACTAGGAATAAAATCGCCTAAAGGAATACTAATGGGTGGTTGGAGCTTCTTAACCTCTTCTTCTTAAGTCCGGCGACCGTGTAAAACATAACTACATTCTCAAAGGGGAATAAAAATTCATTGTTAGATAATAAAGAAATATTCAAGTCATACATACCAAAGTTATCCATTCCTTTACTGCTTTTGTGGTATATTGTCCTTGTTAATATGTTATGTGTCCATTTTTATGTTTATTTGCAAAGTATTTTGTGATGGAAAATTGTAATTATTTTGACTTTGTCATTAACATCAAAGTAAGACGTTTGGATAATAATTTGTATTTGGAACTTATTTTTAATTTTTAAATAAGTAGATTGGTTGAATGCAAGTCAGTTTGCATTTGCATATTTATAAATTAACAATTTTATTAATTTGTGGGTATTTCTTTATATTGTGTTTTAAATGTTGTAACTGAAAAATTTGATGCAGAGGATAGACGAAGTAGGATTGTATTTTGAAATGTGACACATCTTTGTTGTTAATGGGAAATGATAGAAAAATAAAGAGAAAATATTGGGTACAGAGAAATTGCTGAGAAGTACCGTTTCACCGTTATTTCTCCTCAGTGAGATAACTTTCTCAAATGGGAGTACATAAATAAATGATTTATAAAAAATCGACGAAATACACAAAAAATAATATCTTTATTACAGCTAAATCATTTCGTTACCTAATATAAAACCGTTTCTTAAACTTTCGATAAAGAGGAACATATTCAAACTATTTTAAGACTATTTTATATGGGTCTTCGGTTGTTAGTAGCACAGATGTGCAAACCTTTCCACAAAGATGACATCGGCAAAGGGCAAAGATAGTGTCCGGTCATGTTTTATGTTCTCTATAAAATACTGAGAAATGCCTTTATGGAGGAACATGCACGCTCATGACTTAACATAAAAATAAATCTATATGGGGTCATTGGTAGTCACCCTGAGCTGTGCTTATGATGCTATGGCCACACACGTTAAATAGGCCACACACGTTACATATTTAATGCAATATACGGTTTTCTAAATGGTTAGTATTTAATTGAGCATCAAAATTTTTACGTTCTTTCGTAATGTGGTATTTGTTGGCCAAAATTGCATCGGTGTCTTTGATGTTTCTGATGTCCATGAGCGACGATTACCACTTAATAATACGAAATAGAAAATCATTAGCAAACAGAGGAGAAATTAAAATAATAATGGCTCTAAACTGTTTTCTCGGTCTCTTTAACATACAGAATATGAAAAGTTACTAACTGTAAGCTGAACTACGAACATAACGTCTGGTTTGCTCCCGGAAGTTAAACATGCCGCGGTGCTGCGTGCGGGGAAATTAATTATAACTAGTTACGTAAATATACTAACTCCTGTCCCATATATTACTTGTGACGAATTTATCACGGGAACATTAATTTAAGACTCAGATTTATTTAACGTACTAGCTTTTGCCCGCAGCTTCGCCCGCGGTAGAGAACGATTTTTTACAAATCCTACTTACTTACTTTTACCTAGTTAGACATAGTTGCCTATGACTTAGAGCTTGTCCACATCTCCACGTCACGACGTCGTCAACGTGGAACTGTGCGGTAACGTGCAACGTTACGTTGCCGCAACGTGCTAGTGCACGTTACGGCGACGTCGCAGTGGGACGACGCGTCGGCCGTCGCACTGTCGTCCGACGTGGCACGATGCGCTTGCTCAGTTTAGGGCTGTTGATGTTTTTTAAAATATCGGATTTTCGATATATATATCGATATTTTGATGTGAAACATCTTTACGCGAGGGGTAAACCTGATTTTTGGCATGGTGATATAAGCCGTGGCGACGCATCGCCGGTAATATGAAAAAAAAAATAACACAATGTGGGTAATCATAAATAAACTTGGTTTGATAGGCTGTAGCATAGGGTACGACAAATTCGAAACTTCAAAACAAGAAACGGTGGCCTATTTTATTGGGATATTGTCGGAACCTGAGTTCAAATACTGGCGAAGTGATAATTTAATCTTCTAATTTATTTTTTTAACAATAAAATATGTCTGACATCGATAATCTCTGATGATAATAATTGAGTTGCTGCGATTTTAAAGAAATTTTTGAATTAAAAATTTTTGTTTATGAAGAAAATAAATGTTTATTAAATAAACTATCATAATATTCTGGAGAAAATTCGTAATATTGTATTTTTTCATCGTGCCATATTTAGTTCCTGCCTATATACATATTTCTTAACTTAACTACGTCTACAACAGCTATGTTCATATCGTAGTTATTCCGAGCACTATTGTTGCTGGATGGTAGTAGGTATTGGAATCTCTATTATCAGTATACAACTGGACACTATTTCAACTTTCCTCTCATATGAGATGGCTCTCCTTACCCTCTATACTCCATGGACTAACTGTCTGACAGTTTCATAATATATATCTACAATTGGATACTCGGCATGTTCCACTACGATAAATTATTTTCTGATAAATATGACAGATCAGTGTTTTTGTGTTAACGTTGATGCACCATCGTTACAATAATTATCTTCAAATTGTTGTATTGTAAAAGTAGAAAAACGACTTTATCAATGGACCGAATGTGCTTAATGCATTGCTTTAGTGGTCTCAAACCATCTTCGGATTATTGCCTTTCAAATGAAACCATTTTGATAGATATGGGTTGAATGGTTTCAGTGTCTATATAGGACATCCGTACAAACATTTTTGTGTAATATATATAATTATATGTGTATATAGGTTGGATATCAGTGACTATTTTGTGAGACACGTTCCTGCTAGATTTTTTTGCGAAACTTTGCAACACACACAACATTCCATTCAGGTTTTTTATAAATGTATTAAAAAAGTACTCGATACCTGGAGGTATCGATACTTTTGTTTCGATACTTTTTTGGTATTGATACTTTTGATATGATACTGGCATCGAGTAAAGTATCGATACTTTTGAAATTTTGCGTAACCCTATTAAAGAATGTATCAGAATTTGCAAGCCACGGCGACGTGTAACGTTGCTGTGCCGCGACGTGCATTTTTACGTTACGTTAACGTAAACTTGCACGTTGCGGCAACGTAACGTGGCACGTTACCGCACCGTTCCACGTTGACGACGTCGTGACGTGGAGATGTGGACAGGCCCTTAAGTAATTTACATGCATAATTTGATAGCGTGAAATGCAAATGAATTTTACTAACGTCATCTATTGACAACATCCGGAACTAAATATCTAGCAACTAACAGAATATCGATCTTCCCATGGGGACATTTTACCGCGGTAAAAATTAGCCTACGTTACTCTCCACCCTCCTCACTATCTCCACACATAAAAACCATACCATATAACAGCTTCGTTGCCACGTGAAAGACGGACAAACAAACACACTTTCACATTTATAATATTAGTATGGATTTGGAAGCTAAAAGTTAGTAATAGTCGATTTTAGAGTTTTATTTGTAGTGAAACTAAAATATCTGTTGGACGATGCTGTTGCGTTGCGATTATTTGTTGCGCTGTATAGAAAGCGGTTGGTTCCAGAAATCATTGGACAGAGTAAACATTTATGTATAGAAGTATCATCATCATCAATTATGGAAATCTAAAATATAAAAATCTCATGTCACGTTGTTCTTGGTCGCCTGCCTCATTAACGGTGTGACCGATTTTTATGAAATTTTTTGGGTATATTTGGTAGATATGAGAATAGGTCGTTACGTATATTTCATACCGCTAGGTGATTAATGTGTCCCTCTTGAAGCTACTCTTACAAGCGAGATGTAGAGATGTAGATTCGTGAAATAATATGTCCCTATCCAGATTTTTTTTCGCCATAACAGAGACAACTAGTATTATTAAGTAGATATATTTTGTTTCATCCGTAATTATTCCCAGCTTTTTACAGATATAATAAAATTTAAGTAAGTTTCTACTCTCCTCAGATCCCACTTATTTTTTAAATCAGAACTAACCTGTTTCAAAAACATTGTAATAAAGGCTGATATTCACTACCGATAAATGAAGTTCATTACATTTAAGTATTACAGAGTCTATGAAATTTGGCCGTATTTTTTATTGTCTTACCAAAGCGCAAGAGATTTTTTGATGTCTTATTCTTTTTACTATTCTAGAAATATTTCCAAGATTCCCACGGATTTACGCCATCCAATGTCCTCGGTTACAATGATCGGGTCCTTGGGAAAATTGCTCAGATTGCATTTGCGACAAGGGAATATAGGGTGGCCTTGTGCTCAGCTCATTTAGAAACTGTAAAAGGACAACCTTGTAAGCTTGTCACTGATTACGGATCCCAGTCCTAAATTAGATAAGTACCTACAACATTGAATGATGCAGAATATTTAGATTACGCGAATTAGAATCATTAAAATAAAGAAATGTGTCCTAATTATTGTTCTGAGCCTTAACTAATCTAAGTCAATATTCCGTATTCAGCAGCGAGAAGGAGTATGATCTAGTCCTCCTCAAGAGAAGTGACCCGTGCTCAGTAGGGACCATAAAATGGTTGAAGACAAGTGGCCTTGAAACTAATTCACCATCACAAATTAAGCTAAGTTACAAATTGCTGATGATATTGTTTATTTAGGTACCCGCAGGATGCTCGGAGAAGATGGCTTTTATATGTCCATGCAACACGTAGGTATACGAGTAGTCGTATAACCCGAAATATAAATAAATTTTTGGTTACCGTACATTACACGTGATGTTGAAACAATTTAAATAAAATTGAAGACAATAACAGAGCGACTCTGTGGCGGCAAGTTTGCACTAGTACCTATCGATACCATAGTGCTTTCTTCCAATGTTATCTATACTTCTTTTTTTGTCATTTTCTTCATTGCTGAAGGTCGTGCCCGTTTTGGTAAGCATTAAGTATTCTTCTTCCTGCCTTAGAGCCTCGGTAACTAGGATGCCTATGATCTGTTTTTCGGAGTGTGACCATCTGTCATCTTTGCCCACCACAACCAGTTTATCGAAGTTTTCTAGCTGTCTTCGTGAAGTTTTATACATATTCAAATTCTTTCTGATCGTGGTAGAATCAAAAATTTATCATAAGTGTAATCTATATATACCTATAGATAACTTAAGTGTATTAGTGATACCTGTAAAAGAAAGCCGTGTTAATATCTAGCCATATTGGGGCTGCTTAGAATACTTACCCCAATCCCACGCTGGATGAGTGTCGCCAGACGATGCATACATACCTTTGGTGTCGCTGATGTCCATGGGTGACCATAGCTACTTACAATCAGGTGGATCGTCAGTTCGTTTTTCGGCTATTTAAAAAAAACTAACATTCATAACTCTTACTGCCACATAGTAGATTTTTTAATAACTCAGGCTTAATCTGAATATTCAACGAGCTTACAAATCCTAAAAGCCAGTTAAAGCCGTAAGCCGAACAGGCTAACTGGGACTTATGGCGCATGTTATCAAAGCCTATCGTAAAACCTCGTATGCAACGTAGCAACTCAGAATTTGTACGTTTTGCTGTTGTGAGTACAGAAAACAAATATTTATCACATAAATAACTGGCCCCTGAATCAAACTTAGATCCCTTCTATCTGCAGACCTAAACTTTGAACTAGGAAGACACACATAAAAGAATATCCTTTAAAATCTTATAAAGTGAGTAAATTGAAAAATAAAAAAGATGTTGTAAGTAGAACTATCATCGTTTGGATGTGATCACTATGCGTTTGATTTTCATCAGTTTAACGCCTCGTTATTATATTTCATGTACAAGAAATACCCAATATCACGCATTCAATATCTTTGTTCTGATCCTGCATGACGATATCAGCCTCTATATATTACTGATCTTTATTCATGTGATACCTGTCACCTTTATTATTGGAAAATTTGCATTTTATTGGCACCGTATACAGAAAAAACTTCGCTGAATTTCGAATTTTTGCCAGTATCTATGGAATTAATGTGTCAGTTTTTCATTATATTTATCTACGTCTTCAATCATTTTAAAAGGCAGCCTTTTAAGATATGACAATATTTTACGTTCTTATTTACTTTTTATACTGAGTTTTTATACATATTCGTGTCATGTATGTATGAACATTCATGATATCGTATTAATGTAAATGGATTTCGTAAATCAAATTCAAATAATTTCTGAATCATCGGCCTTATAAAAAATAGTTCTTTGCTTCTAGATACCTTCCTAAATTTCCAAAAAAAATAACAAAAGATTTGGGTGATTACTTTTTATTAAAACAATAACAATGTTTTTAACTAGGTAATGTTACCTAAATATTACTTAAACTCCTATAAAAATTGTTAAATTATTATAATTCAACATAAAATAGGTATTCTTCCCAATTTTTTGAGATTACAGAATTACCACATAACTATCCCAAGGAGGAACATACGGTGATAACTAATTTTAAGATTCAAAATTTTACTAATAGATATTATTTTGAATAAAATACAAACAACTTACTTAAACTCAAATCAACATTTTCATTAACAAGAGTAATATCGGCTGTTGCAGAATTATTCCATTTCTCACAACAACAAAAGATTTTCCGCGAAACTTCCTAAAACAACTCAACGAAATTGTACGAAGTGAAATTAAACTGAGATCAATACAAAGGACTGCAAATAATTGCGTGGCTTTGACCCGATTTTAGTAATGGGTCACTAAACCAGTGACTTCCAAACTTTCAGGAAGTATTGTTTTGGTTTATAAATACATCCAATACAGAAACGGTTAGTGATTGTTAATAACAATAACTTCTTATCATTTCGAGTATGTTATTTGATTTAACTGAAATACAGGGAGGATTGTCCAGCTGTTTACTGAAAATAGAGGCTCCAATAATGGCCATTCCAGAATGGCGTTAGTGTCTAAGAAATAGCGCGGAGTAAAGTTTGCTGAGTTATGCCTAGTGATTAGCGCACCGCAGCGCCACCCGTAATGAATGCCGACTGGCGCTAGTGTCTGAAAAATAGTACCGTAACCCGTAACACCCGTAATTGTACTCGTTTTTACGGACACTTTTCATAGTCTATACTCAATGCTGAAATAATAATTATAGGAATGCCTGTAATAACAATTTAGATTTAACGTGAAAGTACTAGTTTTACGTGAATTGAATAGCCGACATACGAACCACTTGAAGGTAAGTGGTCACCGTCGCCTATGGACACTGGTTTTTACTGAGGAAGTAAGGGATGAAGAAAGAAGAAAGAAACCTATTTAAGTGCAACGCGTCAGTTTGAGAGCCACTGACCTAAACAGTGGAAAGAGCCGACCATTAGAGTATTGTTTATGTTCTTTGTTGCGAGAAAATATGTTAAATTACACATACGAGCTGGTTTTAAGAGCAGAATGGTTACGTCAATTTGGGTAAACGAGGAACATTTTACCTACTTGTAATTTCAAACAATTGTTTGCCAGCTGCAAATGAGAGCTCATTAATTAAAAGTATAAAACAGCGCAGTTAG
Source organism: Thymelicus sylvestris (assembly GCA_911387775.1). Classification (NCBI taxonomy): domain Eukaryota; kingdom Metazoa; phylum Arthropoda; class Insecta; order Lepidoptera; family Hesperiidae; genus Thymelicus; species Thymelicus sylvestris. Next base: position 14,719,188 of record OU426891.1, on the reverse strand, counting down.
ATTAATTTAGGGTGATTTTAAAAATCATCTCCTGTTTTGACGCAGGACCCCGCTGAGAGATGAATTTTTATAGGAAGCTGAAATAATGATTTAAAAAACTGATAGGAAAAATACAAGGATTATGTCATTGTAGGGTTTCCACATAACTTTTACTTACCTTAAATGAAAACAATAAAATACTCTACTAACGATTTCAGTATTCAATTTCTTATTTTCTGCAACGTAAACAAAAACGTAAAGTAATTACCGTTAGGAAGTAAGCCGTAAACGATTTGTACTTGTGACTTCCTTTATTCAGTGCGGCAGAAAGCAGATTTGTCTCCATTTGTTTGAAAACCGTCGATTTTCTTTGTTCTATTAACTTAGTACAACATTGTGTTAATCTATCTATAACTTTGTTGTAAATCTTATTATAATGATAAATAATATTGAGAAAAATTGTAAAAATACATAACACAACTCATGCGTAGTAGGTAAATGTTATTTTTAACCGATTACAAAAAAGGAGAAGGTATTCAATTCGACTGTATTTTTTTTTTTGTTTGTTACCTCAGAACTTTCGACTGGGTGAACCGATTTTGACGATTCTATTTTTATTCGAAAGTCCCACTTAAATTTGAGCGAGATCTGACAAGTAGTTTTTGAGTTATTCTGAAGTCGGTAATTTTTTGTTAGTAAAATTTTAATTATTGGATACTTACTACAATAAGTTCGAAAGTGAGGATTTTCGGTCATTAACAATTTATTAATTTATAGTGCTACGAAAATCTGAAACTTTCATGAATGTTAAATTTCCGCGGTTTCCCTACCATGGTTTGTCGATCAATCTCTCCGTGCAATAACAGTCAGTCTGGCTAATGGGGCGGGCTTGGTACGTATTTTAAATTAATTGAAACAAGTGAAATCGGAAAAATCGGAAAATAACATATTTTTTAAAAAAAATATTCATAAATAGGATTTCATACTACTAAACACGTTCTGCTGAATCGAGTGAATTGTCGGGACATTTTGTATTTTGTCGGAAATCTGGACATCACGTGGACCATCTGGCAACCCTAGCTGCAGTGGCCAAAACTTAATAGTGTTTCGTTTGTTTATGGTCGGCTTTTGATAGAAAGATTAAAATAGACGCAGTAAAATCTCGTCAAAATGTCAGCAATGTTTGATATGATCTTCCGAAATGGTTTTTGATGCTGATATTAATTAATCGCTAATATCGTGATGGCATCGTTCAATCATTGTCAACGGCAGTTTGCTCGAAATTTAAATGAAACTTGACTCTTTCGTGTATTAGTGAAATATTTTTGGACGTTTGTTAATTGTAGGCTTTCGAAAAAGGCTAAATAAAGAATTATTATAATGGATTGGAAGACTATCATTAATCTATCCAGAAATATTATAGGCAAGCTAGATGCTACCTACCCGTAACAGCATAGTCAGTGAACTAGCCTGGTTGGTTAGGTTAGGTTTTTTTTTTTTTAAAAAGGTTAGGTTAGGTTAGGTTTTTTTTTAAAGAAAAGGTTAGGTTAGGTTAATATTACTTCCTTTACTACATAGATTTCTTGAAAACCGGAGGTATTGAAGTTTTCGTTTCTCTACAACAATGTCAATTAGGTATCAATGTCGACGTTTCCATGTTGTTCTCAGCCGATCACCATAAACGACTACTAGTTTATCGTCTGATTTTATTAGGTCTTCTAAAAACATGATTATAAGCAAATTAAACTGAGGTCGTGAAAAAGTATTACATAGATGAAATTAATGAAGAAAATTTTCAATATCTGGCTTGATATCATTTTTTGGGTCGTTCTAAAACTTCAATTTCTCCACAATTCTCTGACTTTTAGATTTGATTGATTGATGGATATCGTAATAAAATGTTGCAAGATTTTAAAAAGTTTTGAGTTGAAAGAACTAATGACTAAAGTTCGCAATTCAATCATGATTGGAATATTTTTACACACCTAATACCTACTTAATTTTTACCATGAATTTTGTCTATGTATAGGTCTCATTTATTCCATCTGAGGTATAGGTATGTACCATCTTATTTGAAACTTTGTCTAATAAGAATGAAAGAAGTCTTATATTGCAGGAATTTCATATTGTGTAAGGCTGCGAACACAAAAGTGTAAGGTAATTTTGTGAGACTATATTTCAACAACTGTCAGTAAAACTAGAGATGAGTAAACATAAACTTACTTAGCTGCTTCGGTGTTTCCTTAAAATTATTATGCGGAATCTTCTAGGGAACAGTGAACAGGCTTTTATGAGTTAGTCTACGTTTTATACATCTAAACCATTATTAATTTAAATGTAAACTCGACTTTTGTTTATTCAGGTACTGTTTGCAAAATAATAGGCCTTAACTTCACATGGAATCAAATATAATAATAAGGTTTTATCACCTTATTTATCTATTCCGTGGTGCATATCCAATAATTATGATTTTATGAGGAGTAAAATCAAACTTTCTTCGTTACGTTATGTGCTGTGCGTTTTGTAATTCGTAACGCAGAATCTAGATTGCGTTGTTACTGAACAGTTACAACGCCATCTAATGATGATAATAAAATTTTGTTACATCCCATTTTGATGATGTCAAACATCATCATCATCGTCGTCGTCGTCGTACTAAATGGCGTTGTTACTGATTTGACGATTGTAAACTGGATGGCGTTAAACTCTACTCGGAGCTGACTGAGCTGAGGTTTTTCTCAGGTCTTCAGGTCAAGACTCCGAGTTTTAACTACCTCCTTGTACATTTGTATGACAGACAAATAATTATGTATTTCCATGCTCACCGCATCCAAGGGAATCCTACTGGTGAGGATATGTGAGTGTTTATCAATTTTTATTTTTTTGAAAATAATGAATTGTCCATTGTTCGATACAATATTACTAAGTTTTACAACTCTATTCAGCTCCTACTTACGTGGATTTGAGCATCCTCAACGATATTTCTCTATTTATTTCCGTGTGTATCTTTCAATCTAAAAAATGTAAGTTACCTGCCGAGGTTCATTCTCTACACATACCAAGTCGTAGTCTTCCTCTACTTAAGTTTTTCTGCTGCTAGCTTATTTGAAGCTTATTTTAAGATATTAATTTGATAGCCGATCTTTCAGTATTTTTTGGACGCTCATGTTGAACTTTGCCTAGTAATCAGATGTAATTAAAATTGATGTGACCTAATATGTTTTTAAACTTCAATATAGCGTTATTTTTATCAGGAATCATTTCAATACATCTATTTATCATTCACGGTATGTCGCCTCCCTAAGCTAGCGTTCCGCTTCAAGCGTCATCCGACTTCTGACAATTTGCCGCTTAACTCTCCCCTAATATCCTGGCTTACAGTGCCCCCGTTCTGTCATGTCTCTCGCAGAATAGATCATTTTCGTTCCCTGTTACGTCATACGTGGTGTTACTACTTCCGACGTTTTATTATCTTTCATGAATATGAAATGATTTGAAGTTTGTTATTTATTTATTCATTAAATTTTTTTTGTTCCGTTGTGCAAATGCGATGCTGCAATGTGGCAGTGACATGAAAAAAAAACAACACGGCATACTGACGCACGTGTTAATAGTCGTAGGTACCTCACATTAAATATTTAGTCTGAGAGTCGTACTTTGTGATAGTCGCCAAATAAAACATGAACATCAAAATATAACCCTTTTGCTCTATAATCTGAGGAAATGATAATGAGAGTACCGCTGCGCTGACGGCGCACATTCTTTAAAAGGGATGGAATGGTTTGTTCATCCATCCATCCATCAGTCTGGACCAACAACTCGCGCCAGTCTGACCGGTCCTGAGCCTTCTGAATAAAGCGGATGCCTGCTGTCTTCTTCAGGTCGTCAGTTCTGGTCGGGGGAGTTTGTTTTTTTACTACATATTCTTCGTCCTAAGCACAAGTAGATAAGCTTTTACTGTATACTTTGCATAGTTATGTCATGGTAAATTATCAAATGTAGCCACACATTTTTCTTGTACTATTTATTTCGTCTGTTGCTGTGTTTACATAAGTGTAACTTGTCGCAAACAATCAAATTATCTAGCTTCACTATCACTAGTCACTATTTCCGTTTCATTATTATTTTTGCTATGATACGGAATGTGCAACATCAAAAGACATTCATTACACGGAGTTTTTTGTGCTTTTATCCTACAGACTCCTACTAGTAGAAATATTTTAAAGTTTGCAGTAGGGCCCTTGTTTGCGAAAATATCCTTAACATCACCAACGCGTTGTCAGTCATGATAAAAGCTTACTGTTTGACAATTCAATTGTAAAACATCTGAAGAAGTTTGGTTGCTAGTCTTGTAGATAAACAACCTACTCGTATTACCTACTATTTATAAGTAAATAACCAAAAACTCAATAAACGTTATAACATTGAAATAAAACAAAAAGTATTAGAACATACATTTATTTAATTTAACATAATCTCAACTTATCCTAAAATAAATTAAGTAGAAAAAAGGTAGAAGGTCGTTCATTTACACTTTAAACTGACTAAAGACAGTGATTAGAGTTTCACTCCAATCTCGTTTTGGCACCATCGTAAACTCTAACACGAATAACTATGTTTATAACATTATGTTTGTTTATAACATTATGCTTGTTTATAATAATTATAATAATTAATAAAATCTATCTTCAACGTACCATTCTGGCTGCTCACACATGAAGATTCACAAAATTCAAAACACTGATTTTTATTAAAATCTAAAATTTTCAATGACGGTTGTTATCGATTATTTTTTTATTATATTTTTTTATGGAAATAGCTGGCAAACGAGCTGACGATCCGCCTGATGGTAAGTGGGTATCGTCGCCCATGGACATTACCAACACCAAAGGCATCACTGATGCATTACCGGCCAAGAAAGAGAGAAGAAAAAGAAAGAAAGAACTGGCTCTCAGCTATCCAGTCGAACCCTATGGAGAAATAATAAAAGTGATAATGGTACTTATTAACAATTGAAATCAATAATACCAATATAATCCCACCGAGGGGCCCTACCACCAGCGGGTAGGATTTAGTCGCCTCTTACGACACCCATCCGGCGTGGGATTGGGGTTAGTATTCTAAGCCGCCCCAATATGGCTAAGGCCCGTAATATCAATAGCAGTTTAATATATGATTCTGAGTTTAAACTGTCTTTGGTGAACCAACAACGACAGTTTAAACTCAGAATCATAGATTTTGATATTACGGGCCTAACGCTATTAGACAGAATGTCAATGATAGATCGTATCATCATTTCGAGTTTTTGAGTCTATTATTATTTATTAAACAGTGCACAAAAAATTATTTAAAATGACTAAAAAAATATTATTGTATTCGCCATATCATGAAAAATTATTTCGAGTAAGTAATTCCATTAGTAGAATTACAAATTGCTAGTACAAGTAGTCACGTTATTACAAGTTTTTATGTTACGAAAACATTTTATTCGAGATAGAAAGTATATTTAAATAATAATTATGTATGTATATTATAATAATTTATAATACTTAGTATATTATTTCTTCTGTGGTTTTATGCAAGTTATTATAAAAGACGTTTCATCATAATTATCTCCAAGGTTTTTCGTGTGATATCTTGATGTGTGCGCTGCCTCAAGTACACAAAGATCGTTTTGAAATCGTATTGGTACGATAGATTTCTGTCATACAAAAGTGTAGACAAGTTGAAAAAATAGCCAAATATACACCCTTCTAAATAATCCCTGTATTTAGCTTACAATACGTGACAGATAATAGTAAATAACCTACAGATTAACTTAGATTTTTCATCAAAACTATATTTAACATTTATACACCAAATTACGTTACTTTGTCGTTTAATTCTAAAACTTTACTTCTAACATTAAATGCAATTACATACGTATTACGATTATAATAATAAAATACATATAAAAGAATACATCAATAATTCGTTTAATAAGATTTTTTGGAAAAAACATTCTTACTTTATTTTTTCTACTTTGGTATAGACAAATTTATATTTGCTTCTACTGAACTATTTCGTACATATGGGCATAATGTTCTGCTCTCAGCTGTTATTTAATAACGATAGAGTAATAACGGCGAGACTGCCTCCCAGACATGATAGGGTAAAAGGCAACAAATCTTTGAGTCATTAATTCATATTGAACCACTTCCTACGGCTTGTAAATTCGCGCGTGAATACGTGAATTATTGCGTGAAAAATGTTAACAGAAATTATTTGTCACGAGTTAAAATAAATACCAAACGTGGTATATTTATGTCATGTAATGTAATTCTATAAATAATTATAGAGTCATACATACATTGATCCTAAACAAAATAAACTCTGGAGTAAACGAAACACTTCAGGATGTATTATTGTGACTGGTGTACAATACAGGGTGGTGCCTAATACAGGGTGAATTTTTCAAGTGAGCGTGGATGATCAAATCCGAAAATATAAGAAATAGCAAAAAGTGCTCAATTAACTCATGGGCCCGATTTCGATGAAAACTAAAACTGCATCATTGGATTTTTAAAAATCTGTATTCATAGCCAGTAAACGGACCCGTTGATTTTGTGAAAAAAAAATTCTGTATTAACAAACCATAGTTACGATAATATCACTAATAAGGATCGAATTCTGGGAAGTAATGTCATACGGCAAACTTCAAAAACTCATCCTGTATAAATGTAAAACTGTAGATAACTGTAGATAGATTACAGGAAGGTATCCAGTCGTCGCTGTGTTTGTGATTGTGACTGTGATTGCGGTTGGTGATGGCAGTTGTTGTTGTTGGGCGGTGGCTGGTCGTCGGGCAGGTGGAGGCGCACCTTGCGCGAGCTGTTGCAGTGCAGGCGCTGCGCCCCGTACTTCACGCTGTCGTCTTTCAGCTGGCGACAAACATGGGATGTGAGCGTTATATTGTATACTTACCGTTTTCAATCAATCAAATAGCTCGCTTACTTTGCCAATTAGACGCGTACAGGTTTTATAAGTTGATTTTACATAATTATTATGATCAATTAAATTAACATGTCACGTAAATAAATAATCTGTGCGTACATCCTATTAAAAACTCGTTGCAAATACAGATAGGGTAAGCTAACGTTTTACAAAAGCTTAGTTTTACCGTTTGATAAAAAAATGGGCAAAACATTAAGTTTTGTGTAATTATAATGGTTAGGTAATAAGTTATTTCAAACTTGGTAGAGTATGGACGATGCTGTAATGGTTTTATTGGAGCAATGGAAAGCATCATGGGATTTTGGATTTAGTTTCTCTACTCGCGTGAAACTGTAATAAAGGCCACTAGGGCATAGAACCGTTTTGAATATCAAAGAAATTCAAATGCATGAGATAATATTGATGTAAGTACCTATAGGTATATGTAATGTTAAATATTATTGACATTCGCTAGAGAAAGAGTCAGAATTCAGCGAGAGGTTGGCAGATCTTTTCCATTGAAGTTTCTAGCTAAACTAGGTTTTATATTTCAATATCTTGTGACACGTTTAAAGAAATATTGCAAACAGAACTGTTATGATATAACTTCGAAGTTTGCAAACTTCTCCTGACAGTTTTAAAAGAGTTGCATTTGTAATCGTGAGAGGGTTAGCTAGAACGTTATAAAAGTTTTTAATTGAAGGATAAAATATCTTTCGGACACTTTGTCCACTGATATCTACACTGAAATATAACTGAAAAAGTATTCAGTTCCATTCAGCCGTTATTGTCAAACGTATCAAAAAAGATTCACGTAGGTAAGTTTATTCGCCCTACGGAGAGTGCGAAATCTTAGTATTTTTAACCAAATCATGGTAATAATGTCCGGTATATGAATTACAACGATTAGTAGGCATAAACACGATATCTGACTATATCAAAGTTATTTCGATCATATCGGCTCATTATCTATATAACAATCACGGTCGATGGATGGATCAGAATCTGTCAATATCCGAGATTATGGTCTATCCATGTGGGATATATTTTGGCAGACTAAGTACAATACTTAAAATATTCGCTACAATGTAATTAAAAGTTAAAACTGACTTCTTATACTGTGTTAAAATTTGACCCAGCACTTACTGAAATTAAACGTTTGTCGGTAACAACTGGTGAGTAATAAACTTCTAAAACTTCATATTAATAGCACCCTAGCACCCACGCACAGAAGCTAAATAAAATTTATAGGTTTAAAAGCAATTCGAAGGGAGACATACATTATTGCAGCGGGGCGGACGGCGCGGCGGTCCCAGTAACTCAATGTCCAAAAGAAAATGTCCAATTGTAGACGAAAAACGACTTCGAAGATAACAATCTTTCTACATAAATTGTCTATTGATCAGATATAAATTCAGATAGTACATAGTTCTAAATAGATATAAACTTATTGTTTATTGTTCTTATAGAAAGGCTAATTAATAAAGCACGCAGTAGTAGCCCAGTAATTTGAATGTTAGGTTTTTGCTAGGGAGAACAGTGTTCGAATCCACGTGCCAACCTCTTATTAAATGTATAGTTTTTTTTTTAATTATTTAATCAGTATTAGTTTATAGCACGGAAGATTTATTAACATCACTAGATCTAGGTATACCCGTTTCTAGAAGTTTACGGTAAAATGAAATGAATGCTTTAATTTCCCGAATCTGTTCTGAGTAATGAATAAAAATATGTACCTATATGAAAAATTAATAAAATAGTTAAATTTAATAAATAAACGCTACACACTCATAGCCCCACACTAGGATTCCCTGTAATATGAAACATAAAAAATACAGTCGAATTGAATACCTCCTCCTTTTTTGAAGTCGGTTAATAATAACATTGAATTGAGAACGTCCTTCATTTTTGAAGTCGGTTAAAACAAAGATTCGTTATAGACGGAATGCGTCCTAGCCAGTGGCGTAGCTACCCCTAAGGAGGCCCCATATCAATATTTGTTGTGGGGCCCCCTCATCGTCAGCTGTCAAATATAAAACGAGTGCCAACTGTACTAGCAGATGTAGGCCGCTGGAGAGCTTTTTTTTTAGGAGTGTTAGTGGGGGCCCCTATACGCTGGGGGCCCCTGTATATTTGATACGGCTGATACGGCGGTAGCTACGCCCCTGGTCTTAGCCAACAGCTTACTCTGATAGTGAGCTCGTGCCTGGTCCGGCGGTGCGATGACGTCAGCAGCTCGGTGTGCGCGCGCGACTCGTTGGCGGCAGGACTGTCCCCGGTGCGCATCCAGCACCACAGCCATTTGTACGGGGGTATGTTCCTGTTACAAAAATAATAATAACCTCAGTAAGGCTATTCTGTTTTGTAACTCGACAGCGGAATCCGCGATGAGTTTCAAAATTGAAGTTCGAGTCCGAGATTTTGTTATGTGATTCTCTAATTATCTGGTACGCACTTGCGAAGTGAAGGGAGTCTCGAACTCAAAGTTCAATTATGAAAATCATCGTGAATTCCGCTGTCAAGTTACAAAACAAAAGTGAACTTGCATCATATTGATATATGTCATTCTCTAATCATCTAGTACGCACTTGCGAAGTGAAGTGATTCTCGAACTCTAACTTCAATTTGGAAACTCATCGCGGATTCCGCTGTCAAGTTACAAAACAGAATAGCCTTGCTGGGCCTAACAAACGAACAATCGCACATACAAACAGATAAATATTCTAGAATATTGTTATAATTATTATAGGATTTATCTTTCTCTTTTCCGAATTAGAGGAGTCGGTCATGTCATCTTTTGCTCTCTTCGTTCATGCCCGGTAGTAGCCTCTTACCGTCAGTGGCCCGCCTGCTCTTTTTTCTAATAAATATTTAGACACTAATCGTTTTTAGGGTTCCGAAGTAAAATCGGAACCCTATAGTTTCGTCATGTCCGTCCGATCATCTGTCCGTCTGTCCGTCTGTCCGTCTGTCCATCCGTCTGTCCGTTTGTCCGTTTGTCCGTCTGTCTGAAGCAAAGCGACGAGACCCTTAGTGCTAGAAAGCTGTAGATAATTTGGCATGGATACACATACTATTTATTAAAACTCCAGAATCGTACCTTCCCTACAGGTAAAGTGAGGATGAATCCATACTAATATTATAAATGTGAAAGTGTGTTTGTTTGTTTGTTTGTCCGTCTTTCACGTCGCAACGAAGCTGTTATATGGTATGGTTTTTGTGTGTGGAGATAGTGAGGAGGGTGAAGAGTAACGTAGGATAGTTTTTACCGCGGTAAAACATCCCCATGGGAAGATCGATATTTTGTTAGTTGCTAGATATTTAGTTTCGGGTGTTGTTAATAGATGGCGTTAGTAAGATTCATTTGCAAGTTCTGAATCACGCTATCAAATGATACATGTTTACATATTATGTCATAGGCAACTAAATCTAACTAAGTAAAAGTAAGTAGGATTTGTAAAAAAATCGATGTGTAACCTAGAAATATATATAAGTTTACTGTAACTATCTTCAACGTCAAAAGCATTAACGTAAGCACAGTCATCAAAGTGTAGCCGTTCAGTAGAGCACCGTCTACGCATTACTCGGTCTCTTTACAATATAATGTGACGTCGTTTACAACTAAAATTGAGCTTTAAAAACTTTCGGCACTTTACAAAAAATACGCGGTTTCCAAATTATTCGGTTTAAGTGGAAACATTTTTATAAAGAATATCAGCAAAGTTTTGTACTTGTTATAATGGGAGCACGGTACCAAGATCAACAGCGGTGGAAAGATATTGAATGTAGTAATCGCTACTAATATTTCGAAGCGAGATCTAAGCGAGATCTTTCTTCATCGGCTTTGTCTGTTAAGCATATATTAAGAGACACGTAATAAACGAGTGTGTAAAATCTAGCTCTTTGCCATTAAGGTATAAACATAGAAAAGACATCTCAAACAAAATGTGTGTCCCTACCGGGAGGTTCTATTTTCAAAATTGAGCCCCTGTTCTCCTTTCAAAATCGAACGAATCCATTGGACATTGAAGCCGCGCGGCGTCAATTCATTGGAACATACATTGTGTTCGCGGTGTCTGTTCTATACGCTAGTAATAATACTTCAATGCTCTTTGCTGGTATTTTAATTCCTCCATCAATTTTACACGTACATGAGTACCTAAAACAATGTAAGTATAATTAATTACTTTTGCTTACAAAAATCAAGAACAGGTTAACATAGTAACTTATGGATATATGGTTCTGAAAGTTTACTCAACTCGAGAAGATGTTAGAACATTTTTCTATAAAAGCTTTTTTTGTTGAATTTTGATTTCTTTCTCAAAGTTGTGACGCGCGATGAAACTGGAATAAATGGAATCCAATGTCACCGGCAACATCGAAACTGTCACGTTACTAAGAAAGGTGGTAAAGATTACCATTAGAACCATAACAATCACTTAAAATATTCTCATCATTATGAACATTTTATGTAACCATACCATGTTTGTGAAATATTTATAAAGATTAGTCTTCTACTCATTTAGACCAATTTTATCATGCACCGCAACCTGTAAAGTAACAAAATGGCGGTGAGCGGCTATGCTACTAAAGTTTAAAATGCCTTTTAAAAGTTAATCCTATTTGAAGTTTCAAGAAATAAACCTAGACTTAACGCTCCCACTTTTTAAAACTTCATAAATTTCTACTTATAAAGTAGACGCAAACTTTTGACATCAAACGCGATATTCGTGCCGATTTCTAGCCGAATTTAATAAAACTTTTGAAACTTCACAATCACTCGTAAATCACTTTTAATATCAACAAATGCTGTGCCTAAAATTGATGAACATTATTCAATTTGAAATCGCAATATTGATGAGTTTGCACAGTGAATAATTATATTATAATAACAAGTTGAATAAACTCGGCACTAAAATTTCTGCGCCACTAACAAATTAAACAAGGTATCTAGGATTATTATATTTGTTGTTGGTTCATTCATTTAAAAACGAAACTTTGGATTTGATAGCTAGTCGATCTCTTCTTCAGGGGATTGAATAGAAATACCTTTGAGCGGTGGGTTTCAGGTCCGATTTTCGGTTAGGTAAGTTTGTTTATAGGTCTTGTCCTTATATGATATGCTTTGTTTGTTTGAGTCACAGATTACCCACTAATCTGTGGTTTGAGTAAAGTAAAATGACGTAACATAAGTGCCGTCCCCAGTTCCACACGCGTGACAATTACACGAAGAAAATATTCATACGTAATGCAAGATACCACGTAGACACAATATGATCCAAGCTAAAAGATGTAGATCGTACTGGTCGTACTGAATAATCGGAGCTCGTATCACTCTGCTAAACTGCACCAATCTCTCTTTCATCGCATTTTAGCGGGCTTTTGACTTTCACGCGTGGAGATGGTATTTTCACGGCCGATTTTGCGATCGGCTTCATCCCAAAGTGACGAGAAATATGACAGTCAGTGCTGGATTTAGGCCTAGGCCCGTGAGGCCCGGGCCTAGGGGCGCCATGATTTTGGGGGCGGCAAATTTTTCATAACCCCAAAAACTTAGGAGCGGTAAAATGTCAGAATTATTTTTATCTAAAATATTTTTATATATTTTTGCTTCAAATTAATAAAAATTAATAAAATATTTCAAATGTTGACTTTACCTTTTAAGTTGTAGGTGCGATATCAATTCTTTTTGATCTAAATTACTTTGAAAACAATAATTTTCAGATTTTTCGCAAATTCTTAATTTTTATAGCGGATAGTTAAAGATTATTTACTTTCTAAATAGCCTTTATGAATAAATAATAATTAAATTAAAAGTTTTCAACCTAACTTAACCCTAGAAAGATAATCTGCGTAAAATTTACGCATGCGAGTTTGAAAAAATGCTCTCTCTTTTTAATTAGTGCGAATTTGTCATTGTGCATTTAGGACATCTCAGTAGGCCCTTGGCACTTCCGTTGGGTGCACTTTTGACTGCAGTAATTCTCACCGATTTTGAAATATAGCATTCGCATGCGTCAAAATTACGCATGATTATCTTTTACGTGACTTTTGACATTTTAAGTTATGTGTATAACAGTTTTGTTTTTTACACTTTATTCTATTTATATTATTATTATCTTTTTGTAGATATCGTAACTGAAAAATATTATATTGGGGAGTAGAAATTTGAACGACGACAGCATACTATGTGCTCTTTTACAAAATTTTGACGATATTGCCTTTGAAGGAAACGACATTGAGCTATAGTCGAATCACTAATACACTGGACCAAATTGACAGAAACTAATGTCACGTAGTGAAATAATATTGCCGTAGTAATAGTTATAGTGAGTTCTTGGTCCCTAAAAAATACATATTTGAAATTTTTTCGTGCAGTACATGTAAAGAAAAAAATTTCGACAGCATTACATAGATATTATGTGTCAAAACTGTCTTAGACTGATATTTTACATATCTATTATGTTTATATTATAAAGGATATCTTTATTTATTAGTTTTTGTAAGTTAAAATGGCTGATTACCAAATAATAATATGTGATTCCTAATGAAAGAAAACAATATAACAATGTTTTGCTAATTATAGAAGAGGTTTAATGTTTTTGATTTTTTACATAAATAAATTATTATTATGAAATACACGATGACATTTTTTTATCATTTATGTATAACTATTTAGTTACAATTGCTTTTTTAAAAGTAAATAAGCAAATTTAGACATTTCATCTAATTAAATCTCATGCGTAAATTTTACGCATGATTATCTTTTACGTATATCAAAATATGATTATCTTTCTAGGGTTAAATAACTAAATAAACTTAAATTATTTTCGGAAAATATGTTGAAGCAAGAATTCTTGTTATTTCAAAATTATATTTATCATTCAACTGAGTGTGTTTTTCGAAATATTGTGTTCCGAATGTCAGAAGGGCGTATAATTTTTTTTTGCCAATCGCTTTGCAAACATTTTTAAGGGAAAAAATGAAAAAAAAAATCCAACGCTAAAAAGTATGTCTACGCCCTTTTGGTCATAGAAATAAAAAAATGTGATCTAAAGCCAAAAGAACATTAAAACTTTTTCCTAATAAATCGCCTGCCAAACATACCTATTGAAGCATTTATGAGAATAAATTCCAGCAACAAATTTTTCTGGAGAAATATCTTTTTCCAACCTAAAAGGGTGAAAAATTATTTACGTGCAAGTATTGGCCAAGTCTCGAGACAGGCTTAATGCCCTTGCGTTATTATCTATTGAAGCTCAATTAGTACAAGAACTAGATTATAATATAATATGCAGGGTGTCCCAGAACGTGACGATAAGACAGCAACAGTGGAAAGGCCTATTAATGGCGGTCCTGGTACCTACAAAAAAAATATCTGGTACAAAAAAAAAATTTTTTTCAGTATGAGCAGTCAAAGTTGAGTAATAGTAAATAAGAAATGCTTGAACTGATGATATGATTAAATGATATTTAGTATTTTTTCTCAGAAAATTATTATTTTTGGATCTAAGGGGGCGTCCATAAATTACGTGAGGTGTTTAAGGGGGGGAGGGGGTCGAGTCAAATCTCATCTAATCTTACGTTGGAGAGAGGGGGGGTCTCGGCAAATATCACGCAATATTATTTCTGATTGAAACAAAAAAAATATATACTATTTTGGTCCATTTAATCCTGATTGTACATGCTAAAGATTTAATCTTAAGCGTAATCGTAGTACGATTAAGATCATTCACTAAATAAAAGCACGAAGCAAATTTTTTTTTCTTTTTACAATAACAATCCAACGCGTTTACGTAAGAAACCCACATTTCGAAAAATCTCACGTGAGATTGGGGGATGGGGGAGGGGGCTGAATAAAATCTCACGACATCTCACCAGGGGGGGAGGGAGGGACAGAAAATTTAAAAAAACACCTCACGTAATTTATGGACGCCCCCTAATTTGATTTAAAAAATAATTAGCATAGCTACTTCAGATTCCGCAACAGTAAAAAAAATTAAATAAAAAATTTTAACTCAGGGTAGTATTTTTGTGATTTTTTTTAAATGGCCGGTACTTGGGAACCGTAGCGAATACATCGATGATTTTTTTTACCTAGCCCGCCATTTAGTTGGCCTTTCTACTGTTGCTGGATTATCGTCACGTTCAGGGACAACCTGTGTAATAATTAAAATTTTTAAAAATTTGTTTTTTTAATTTCGATAATCACCTCTTCAAAGAGCAAAAGGGGCGGCACATCTTATGGGGCCTAGGGCGACATCAAACATAAATCCGCCACTGATGACAGTCGTTCAAATATTGTGATTTATGGGAAGGAAAGGACCCTTTCCTTTCAATTACAAATCAAGGAATTCATCCTAAAGCTTCCTCACACTGCTTACGTCAATTTGTTGCATAACTGTCGCCAATGTGATGTGACACTTATCTTCAGTCTGGGTGCCGTCGATTTGAGACTTAATAACGAATACGCTGTGAATAATTAAATTATTGATCATTAATTTACCTGAGACTGAGGAATATTCTATTGGAGAATATGAAATAGATGACGGGGTTCGCGGCCGAGTTGAGAGGCGCCAGGCTTTGTATGAGGGACGCGATGGCTATGTTCGCTTGCGTGTCGGGCACGTAGCCGTACACTTGTAGCAGGTCGAATATCATGTATGGTGACCAGCAGAGGACGAACACTGGAAATAAAGTTCGATGTTAGTAAATTACCTTTATTCTCTCTTCTTTCTTCGTCTCTTTTACTTCTAGTTCTCGTGTCGTAGGTACATTAGGTTATTAATTTGTGTATGGCTGCCCAACACAGGAAGTTATCATGCGAGGATGAGTTTATAAAAGTCTACTACGATATAAGTTAACATTTCGAAGTTATAGATAAAATATTAAGATATTCTTCTCGCCACAATCCATCTACGGCCCAATGCAGGGCATGACATAACTGAGTAGATTTAGAGCATATCTACTGCAAGTGCAGACTTCAGTGTAGGTGAAGGTAGAGCATATTGCTAGTGCAGTATATGCTTCAGTGTAGGTAGGTGAAGGGGTCGATTTTCGTAGACAGAGATGATAATTTAGTGTCAAAGACACTAACATTAAAAATGCATAACGTTGTACTGGGTCATTAAGCATTTACAATTCCGTATTTTTATTTTATACGGATAACTTAACGTCGTGGTATTAAAATGCTTTCATCTTTTTAAACATCCTTTTACCCTGAGCTCTTAAAAAGCAATCTTCTGCGTTATTATCTAGCTGCTAGTAAGCTCTTACGTATTATAAAATGTTTTAGCTCTGATTCGATTAGGGTTTAAAATAAAAATTATTTAAAAATAAATAATAGTTAATCCAATACATCACTTGAAAAATAAAAAAAACATTGAAATATTGTTATAGAGGATTTTTTTTTCATAAAATCTTAAAGGTTTTCCTCTTAGTTAAATCTAGGTTTGGAGCAAAATAAATTTTGGATACAGACAATTTTGGAGTAGTATCTCCGAAGATAGCCAAGTTTATTTCTTTAGTATACTCCATTATTTATGCTTGTCATTTTTAGTCATTATTGTCAACAAAATATGTTCAAATTCAGTAATACACACAACAATATTCAATAATCCCATTTTCCAGTAAACAGGGTTATTCGTACGTAATAATGTGAAGCGAAAAAAGTTTAAATATTGTTCAAACTAAGAGTTTCTCTGTGGATAAGACAGGGGTGACAGCAATGTTTTATTCTGAATGTATTTTTAACAGACTTCAAAAAAAGGAGGAGGTTCTTAATTCGACTGTATTTTTTTTGTTTGTTACCTCAGAACTTTCGACTGGGTGAACTGATTTTGATGATTCTTTTTTTAAGCGAAAGAAGGTGCTTTTCATGTGGTGGTGGTATAGTACTGCAATAATGTCTGTTAATTAAAAGCCTTTTCAAAATTAATTTTACCTTTTACGACTTGAATAGCGCATTTTTTATTTTACTAAAACAATCGTTTTGAATATTTTATTTCATTAACAGTAAATTCAATCTTAAAAATAAGGCCCAAATTAGTTTTTTTCTGCAGTATTTTGGCAGTGTGCATAGTGTAAAATACATGAAGCATTAAACAATTGTAAATAATTATGTAGATATAGTCAATATTGCGTATGTTAAGATAGGCCAATTGCTCGATAAAAAATATAACATTAGCAATTTAAATTTAATATACTGGTAATAAGTTGACTGTTATTTCATCAAAAATCCACACGTTTTGTAGAATGAAATTGTACCCGTAGAAGTTACTTTTATTCTAAGAGGAATATATTTGACGTCTGCCAAGTTGCCAACCTTAGCGTTATATGAAACTGCTGTAGAGTCGAGTCACGAATAGTATTGTGAATTTATAAGATTCCATTTACCACTCGCCCACTGCGAGTACGTGACGCTACACGTAGTGTTTGAGATGTGGGTAATTCTCGTCTTAGTTAGCTGCAATGCTGACAACCCTATTATTCAGTTAATGGAGTACTCTACTGCAATCTATAGTACACTGTATCTTTGTGGTAGTTTTAAAATATGTTTAAGGTTTATTATTCTTCACACATAAACACCAAATTTTCTCACACATCCCCGCATCCATCATTAATAATAGACATTTTTAAATAAGTTATTTTTAACTGAATTAAAATCACTTTACGAAGGAACGTATCTACTTCATGGAACTGAGTAGAATTTGTCTTAACCATTTGGTATTTTAATCCGAAGATAAATGAAACGAAATGAGGTCAGACGCATCTTCCAATAAGTATATCGCTCCACGGTTACCTAATATACGAGATATTAGGTAACCGTTGAGCTTTACAGATGGCCACGCGTAAATCAGAGTGATATTGGGTCGATTGGTTCTTATTATATTCAGCTCTCTGTATGTAAATTAATATTGATCCAATATATTGTTCGATATCACCTTGCCAACATCCAATGATATTACTTTCAAAGCTCTTCAAAATTCGTTTAGGTATCTATTTTAAATAACAATCTCTTCATGATACTAATTTGCTTTGATTGACTTTTGGTGATTAACTTGGCTTTGTGCCTGTATATTGAAAGCTTAGGGCATAGCTACTACGACTAGGTACAGTATAAATCAGTCGTCCTCTTACACAATTTTTCTCAATTCGATAACACTCCCTCGTGGACGCTAAAGACCTTTTGGGGGTGTGGTAGAGATCATAAAACATTAAGAGGCGGTTAAATGATCAAATAAAATTAACAAATTATATGGTATTCAAACAAAAACTTTTTTCATTACTATATTTGTCTGCAATTTAGCCAAATATGGGTAAAGAAAATTGTTGAACCTTAAAAGGGACGGTTAATGTAGCTTTCGAAAACCCGTAGTGTACTAGTTTTAATCAAATCGTTTTTACGTTTCCGCCCTCCGGATGCAGAATCAAATGACAAACAAAAACGGCAATAGTTTTGAAAATAACAAAAAATCTATTACTTACCGAAAACGATCACAAATGTCATCTTGACAGTTTTGATCTTCGCTTTTGGAATGATTCCGCGGTTACTGGCGCGCCTGTCCAGGTCATCACTGTCTGCAAGAGAAATGCTGTTTACACAACAACATAGTGCCCAAAATGTCTATAGAACAAAACATAATTAGAGGAATGTGGGAGAATCTAGAAAATCCTTAAGTAACACAAACTACTTAATTAAGTAATTCAATGATCAATATTTATGTATTGTATTAGGAGATCTGAAGGAACTATGATGCTGATTTCTTCTGGAGATAGCGCAGATATCTATCGACAAATACGAAGAATTCCTGTATCACATTTGAAGGAAACTCGTGAGTCCCTAACAATGTGAAGGAAAGTACGTAGAATGGAAAAACTTAAGACGACTGTTGGCGCAGATATTGGATAATACTTATTGTTTAATTATCACGTGAATGTTTCTTTATTTCATTTGTGAATATGAAGATTCTCTATTTTTATTCTATTTACGGAAAGCGATATCGTCTATCTATCTCACTCTAAAGTATTTGAACAATATTATTGCTTTTGAAACACTATTTCTAATAAGATTACATGAGTAGTCAAGTTCAAAAGAATTTCTTTCGTAAAAGACAGGAAAGAATATTCGTACAATGTGCGTGATGCAAGCCAGTCACGTTTAATTTGTTACGATTTTTTCCCTTTCACTTTTTCCGCTCATCAATTTATAGCCCAGCCATGAAGGGTAGTGAACCTTGAATAGGACTCATTTTCTTCTTTAAGCGAAAATGGGCTTTATCACCGCCGGAATATAGATAAATTTCATAAATTCTTATTTCTTCCAGGGTTTTGTTTATTTTGTTTCACTCTCATTAAGGGTTAGATATCCATTCGTAAACAAATATACGAATACCGTGACAGAAATCGTAACTACAATATTATTCTACTGAGTTGTTAGATGTTATAATCAGATAGTCAACATGTTGTCATACTTGTTCCGCGAGCTAGAAACTTAGTTATCCAAACAAGAGCGTGTGTGCCGTAGTTTCAGGAGTAAGAAAATAGGAAACGTAAAAGAATATCGTTATCGTATGATAAACAGAGAAATGTAGAAGTAAGATGTATTTATTACCGTCTATTTTATTATTCGTGTTTTGGCTGGGTTGGTATTGGTACATATGAAAATAAAAATATTACCAAGACCAATGATAATATTTTAATATTAAGTACAAAAAGAGGAACCTATGCCAAGAGCGCGCTGAAACTGAGTCAGTATATAAGCCACCTGTCGTATAAATTCAGACGTGATATTAAAATGAGTTAGAGACTAATCAAACAGAATTGAAATTGAAGGTACAAATATACAACTCATATTTTAATAAAAGTTTTAATACTTTTAATGAGCAGTAGACATTAATTTACCCCGACTTGGCTTAACAAGTGCTATTTAATTGTAACAACCGGGACCCACTAAAGCACGAAAGTGCCCAAGTAATTTTGATCCATTGAACAACCGACAGTAGCTAAGTATTGTTGCTTAACTTGATCGCTCCCTTAGAAACGACAAGCCATCGGGCAGTGATAGCATTAACTTATATCAAGTAATATTGAACTACTATTACCAACGTATAGAACCGACACCGTGAACTCGACGATCACACAATGAGCTCATACAAACTACTTATGATTTATTACCCCCACGCGGCGCGACCCGCACTGCATGCCGCCATGCCGTGCCTGGGGCTCCTGCGGCACAGATTTTGATCGCGATGTCTCTTCTAGTAACTTACATTGTACTACGCGTTCACTCTAAGTTTGCCCTCGTCGACCGTTACGAGTTAACAGCTAACGGTACTGTAGACAAAAAGTTATAAAAAATTTCACTAACTTAAATAACAAATTACGTTTGCCACTGTGTAAAACATTTTCTATTTTAGTCGTTGTAGCGAGAAAAATCAACGACCATAAAATAAATCAATAGACAAATAATTTAACGAAAGAATCATCAAAATCAACAAAAACTCAAGAATGCACGCGCCGCACGGGACCTCAAAAATACGCGACTAGCGTTGCTGTTCGTACTAAATGAGCTGCGGTATGAGGAAGCGGGACGGGAGGTAAAGGCAAACTTAGAGTGAACGCGTAGTACTTTAATGTAAAAGACTCACATTGCCTGGTAGCCGCGGCTCGCTTCCCAAGCACCCGTCGACTCTTCTGCCGTATGGTGATGACGATGACGCCGTAGCACGCGGAGATGGTGAGCGCCGGCGCCACGAACAGTGACAGAAAGACACTCGTCATCCATATCCGCCACTGTGTCTCGTTGATACTGGACCAACATTGAAGCGTACCTGAACAGTGCACAAGTTTAAAGAAAGAAAGAAAGAAAGAAGGAAAAAATAAAACGAGCTTTTATTTGTTTAATTTATTAAATATTCCGATGAGTTTAGTGCGTATTGCGCGTAAGTACATAAAATTGTTTCATTAAAATTAAGCTGAAGTATATTAATTCCCTTGGGGTGCGGTACGCAAGATGCTGACAGCTTTGCCTTGTTTCATAAACTCATAATAATAATATAGTAAAATCCTCTGTTTACAACTTTTGTAGCATCTTTCCCAAAGTGCAGCGTAAGTACATCACTTACGCACAACCCCGTTGTCACATAGCACATTGTGATACGCTGCGTACTTTTTTTTTACTTACAATAAGTTAATGCAATAATAAACCATTAAGTAACGAGTATCGAATAAGTACTAATTTATAGCACACTGTGACCTAATCCCGCTTAGGCTACGCTTTCTCGTGCATATAGCAGTTAGTCCCTGTAAGTTTGCATCGATATTACGAGTATATCCAAAGATTACAGGATTAATAATTTCAGTGATCACTTTTTGTATACAATAGACCAACTTAATTCCTGTTGCATTTTGCTGCAGTTTTCGTATAGAACCTTTTCAATTTAAATTTTTATTCATTTTCCATAATACACGTTGCATAAATAGATGTTGAAAAATTTACTAAATGCCCAGTGTATTTTACCTTTTCTGAGATGCAAATATCGCGGCTCGTTTCCTAAGTACGTCAAGCGTTTACCCTTACCTTCAATGTTGGCTTCGTCGAAGAGAAACAGCATTGGTACACAGAACATGAAGCTCAGAAACCACGCGCCTACGATTAGAGCTCTCGCACGGCGCCCTGCGAACAATAGTTTTGGGTTAGTGCTTCCTTAATGTACCATTGCTGGGCTCGGGGTCTCCTCTCACAATGTGAGGGGTATTAGGCCATAGTCTACCACGCTGGCCAAGTGCGGATTGGTAGACTTGACACACCTTTGAGAACTTTATGGAGAACTCTCCGGTGTGCAGGTTTCCTCACGATGTTTTCCTTCACCGAAGCAAGTGATAATTAACTTCTAATAAGCACATAATATTTGAAAATTAGAGGTGCGTGCCAGGATTTGAACTCGGGCCCCTTCGTTCGAGAGACCAACGTTCTAACCACTGGGCTATCACTGCAATGTACCATATTTATTTGTATGTCAAGGAGATTTTTTTTCGTCGCTCCTTCTACTCAAAGATACAGTGCAATATGATGACCTACTTTAATTAATGTTTAATTATAACTAGTTACGAAATAAAGCAAGTCAAACGTTAAAATAATAATCTTCTTTATTCCCTATCTCAATATTCGACTTCAATATTTGTCTACATTAGGTATGCCTGCAAAATTAAGCTTCCTAACTACAAGGGTTTGTTTGAGCGTACCTACATGAATCAGTCGGCAGAATCGAAAACCTTAATATAAAAGGTATATTGAGAATATTCGAGTCTCAATATATTTTCAATGATTCGTGATTATTGAATGAGGTATTGATGTGCGCACTTCAAATATTGAATCGGATACATCCAATAAAGCGTAATATAATATAAGCGTAATATTGGAGCTTGACAAAGAACATTTAAGGTGCGGCTTACAAGGTCATGTGCGATTTCATGAGAATATTCAATGATGTGTCGGTGATCGTTTGTTCCCTTATCTTAAAGATGTGGGTAATGATCAGACCAGTTAGTATTGCTTTGCTCGTATAGAATTTGGTGATCTCTCATCTTGAGTAACAACTGTAGCGAAGGATGAAGACAGGGAAAGGAGGGGAAGAAAGAGAAGTTCAGGTGTAAGGAGTTACGAAATGGTACCTACTGGCTGCCATGCAGATCATCTTACGGAAGATTCCAATAGTACATTCCAATAGTAGTGTAGGTAAGTATAATTTGAATAGTAATTTAGTTATTAATATTGCAACTCTTTTTTGTAGGATTTACTACTAATTTGTAAATTTTTATCCCGTTATTCTTATTAGGTAGTGTACCGCCGCTGGTCTATTTATTATAGGCGTAAAATAAAATCCCAGGGTAGGCAATACAGGTATATATTAATGTAACCCTACCAGTCGGCGAGCACATAAATTTATAAGGTCGTGGTAATCGGCCTAACCAGTTTCCCCCTCCGTAGCGCCGTACTCCCCTTGTGACGCGTAATCACGCGTAGTCCTGCCGAAGATGGATGACGGTCGAGGTGCGGAGACGTAGCCAGGTACGACACGGCGTAGCGACCTTCAAAACGCTAGCGCGCGCAGCGGCAACAGCTGGTAGGTAGCCGTGCAAGGTGCGTAGTCAGAGCAGTCGTGGTGAAGCGGTCAGGTACTAAAGCGGTACCGTGGCACCTGGAATTGATATAACCAAATGATTAACATTCGGTTAATCAACGTTCCGATCCGGTAGTCCCAACACGTCGCACAAAGGAAATAAGCATATAGCAGTTTTGACGTGGCGGAAAAACCAGAACGGAGTTTACAATTGTTACTAACAATCAGCTTTAATAGCGTTAGGCCAAAAAGAATATAAGAAAACAAAAGAAAGAACAATACGTTACACTAAATTCAAATTATTGCATCAAGAGTGAATTGAAAAAAATAATACGTTACACTAATATTTTTATTATTTAAGAAAAAGGTAGTCTGCTTGTGCAATTTAATATTCAATTGCGAAAGAACAAGATAAAGCGAGTAAGAAATATATAATTGCATTCAGCAGGTTCTAAAATGAAAAGACAAACTAACGGTAATTTAGCCGTTAGTTTGAATTGCGAACATAACTAGGAAAAAGCAGAGTCTACGGAAGAAAAAATAAAGTTTATGTGCCATTTGAAACTTACCCTAATACGGGAATACTTCACACACTTATTAAACAGTTGTAAGGAACTTAATTAACGAAACAATATTCAAAATAGTATTCGAGCTGGCTAACGCGCACAGCTAATTTAAATGCGAACGTGTGTCGTCAAGCTCACAACGAGTCTCCAGACGAATGCGAGGAGCGCGGGCGCAGTGCAACGCGCGGTCGGCCGCCCTCCCCGCACGTCTCTCAGCCCCCCGCTAGCAGATCGAACTTGCAAATCATCGTTGTAAATGTCGTTTCGTTACAGTACCCCCCCTCTCCCCTTAAGGATTTTATTTAAAATGAAATCCGAAAAATTTACAATATCAATATCCAATTAAAATATCTTCGCAAAAAAAAAAACTAAAAATAACAACAAGTCAAAGTAAGCCGAAATAAGAAAACAAATTATATCTCATGTTTCCCAAAAACTTTTAGGTCCTTGATGTGCCATGAGCCCAAGGCTTTACCAGACATGTCTTCTAAAACGTAGACAAGAGGGGATCGCTTCTCTACAACTTTGCACTTGATATATTTTGGTGCTAACTTTTTACTAAAGAACTTGTCCTTATCGCTGAGGACGTAAGCACGTTTGTACACGATGTCACCTATATTATACTCGTAGGGCTTCCTGCGTAGATTATAATGAGCAGTATTCTTAATGTGGGCATGATACAGTGATTTTTGCACCTGGTCGAAGATAGAGCTCAGTAACCCAAGGTTTTCAGCATAAACATCCCGAGGTAAGAACAGAACCTCATCACCTAAATCATTGTCGATGTAATGAGATCCACAGACTACTAATTCTCGCCCAAAAACAAGAAAGGAAGGCGTGAAACCTGTGGCTTCATTTACGGAGTTATTTATGGCAAACTGTACACTAGGAATGAACGTGTCCCATGATCGATGATCATTGTCTACGAAAGTGGAGATGCAGGTTATGATGGTCCTATTATACCGTTCTACTGTATTTACCTGTGGCGTATATTTAGGTGTATAAAATATATTAGGTATGTGGTATTTTTGAAAAAATGCATTGATATCCCCACTAATGAACTGGGAACCATTGTCCAGGAATATTGTTTGAGGGATTCCGTGAATCAGGAAAATTTGTTCTTCAATTATTTTAATTATATTTTGTGACGTTGCCTTTTTTATAGGGAAAATATGACAAAATTTAGAAAAACAGCAGGTGACAACTAGTATATAACAATTTTGTTTTCTAGTTATGGGTAAAGGCCCCATAAGATCGATAGATAACATCTGGTACGGTCGAGAACACTGCTTTGGGCGTCCCATTTCTCCAAGAGTAGCATGATTTTGCATTTTGTACTCTAGACAAGTAGAACAAGAACCAACGTATTTCGAAACATCGCGGTACATACCTGGCCAGTAGTACCTAAGAGCAACGCGTCGATACGTTTTAAAAATTCCTAAGTGACCGGCAGTT
Source organism: Thymelicus sylvestris (assembly GCA_911387775.1). Taxonomy (NCBI): domain Eukaryota; kingdom Metazoa; phylum Arthropoda; class Insecta; order Lepidoptera; family Hesperiidae; genus Thymelicus; species Thymelicus sylvestris. The sequence continues at coordinate 14,694,092 of OU426891.1, read as the reverse complement.
GGCTCGTTGTGGTTTTCGGAAATAATGAGATCCCTAAATTCAGACGGAACCACTTCTTTCCATGAAAATTCATTTGTCAGTACACATTTATTTTTACTAAGCCGAAATAATGTATTGTTTTTGACTAGGTAATTTGGAAATTTCGAAGGTTTACTGAGGCAGTTATCATACAGAGTTTTATACCAGTCGTCACGGGTAGTAGTGAACGATTGGGCCGTTGTAACTGCAGCAATAGCGACAGACCTAGATAAAGCATCGGGGATTACATTGTCCACACCGCGACGGTGCTTGATTTCAAAGTTAAATGAGGACAAACGGAGTCCCCAACGCGCAAGTCTGCCCGTTGGGTTGCTCAAGGATAGAAACCATTTCAATGCGCTGTGGTCGGTATATACAGTAAAGGTTTTACCGTTTTCCACGTAGCATCGCCAATGTTCTAGGGCAACGAGAACAGCCAGAGTCTCACGTTCAGTTATGCTGTAGTTCTTTTCAGCGGGCGTTAGTGACCGACTCATATAGGCTATAGGATGTTCTTTGCCATCCACTGACTGAGTGAGCATGGCACCTATTCCATAATTACTCGCGTCCGTGTGCACTTCGAACGGTAAATCGTAATTTGGACACGCGAGAACTGGGGCTGATACCAGACACTCCTTCAGTTTTTTGAAGGCCGCGTCAGCTTCATCTGTCCATTTAAAAGGAGGTGCGTTTTTTTTATTTGAGGTCAGTTTGTTAAGGGGTCCTGCGATTGTGCTAAAGTTTGGAACGAAACGACGATACCAGGTCGCTGTTCCTAAAAATCGTTTCAATTCTTTCCGATTGGTAGGAGCAGCGTAATTAAGAATTGCTTCTACCTTATCGGGGTCGGTCCGCAATCCACACGCATCAACCACATACCCCAAATACTTGAGCTGACTCCTAAAGAACTCACATTTTTCTAAATTGATAGTCAGGTTGGCCTTGCGCAACTTGTCCAGAACGCGCAACAGCAGTGAGACATGTTCATCGAAATCGTTGCTAACGATTATAATGTCATCTAGGTAAGCAAAAATGCGATGGTCTACGTCCCCTAATATTGTGTCAACCAAACGTTGCTGAGTTGCTGGAGCGTTCGTGAGCCCAAAAGGAGTAGTTTTAAATCTAAAAGTTCCGCGCCCTGGGACGTAAAATGCCGTCTTATCCCTGTCCTCCTCTAAAATTGGGATCTGCCAGAAGGCCTTGGATAAATCGAGGCTAGTCAGAAAACGAGCATCACGTAAATTATCCAAGATCTCTGAAATGTATGGTAGGTTATAAGCATCTCGCTTTGTGACAGAATTAAGCTTTCTGCTATCAAGACAAAAACGAGGCTGGCCATTCTTTTTGTTGACGAGGAGGACAGGAGACTGCCAAGCACTTTCACATGGTTCGACCACATCAAGGGCTAACCCCACGTTGGGCGCCAATGTACCGCCGCTGGTCTATTTATTATAGGCGTAAAATAAAATCCCAGGGTAGGCAATACAGGTATATATTAATGTAACCCTACCAGTCGGCGAGCACATAAATTTATAAGGTCGTGGTAATCGGCCTAACCAGTTTCCCCCTCCGTAGCGCCGTACTCCCCTTGTGACGCGTAATCACGCGTAGTCCTGCCGAAGATGGATGACGGTCGAGGTGCGGAGACGTAGCCAGGTACGACACGGCGTAGCGACCTTCAAAACGCTAGCGCGCGCAGCGGCAACAGCTGGTAGGTAGCCGTGCAAGGTGCGTAGTCAGAGCAGTCGTGGTGAAGCGGTCAGGTACTAAAGCGGTACCGTGGCACCTGGAATTGATATAACCAAATGATTAACATTCGGTTAATCAACGTTCCGATCCGGTAGTCCCAACACGTCGCACAAAGGAAATAAGCATATAGCAGTTTTGACGTGGCGGAAAAACCAGAACGGAGTTTACAATTGTTACTAACAATCAGCTTTAATAGCGTTAGGCCAAAAAGAATATAAGAAAACAAAAGAAAGAACAATACGTTACACTAAATTCAAATTATTGCATCAAGAGTGAATTGAAAAAAATAATACGTTACACTAATATTTTTATTATTTAAGAAAAAGGTAGTCTGCTTGTGCAATTTAATATTCAATTGCGAAAGAACAAGATAAAGCGAGTAAGAAATATATAATTGCATTCAGCAGGTTCTAAAATGAAAAGACAAACTAACGGTAATTTAGCCGTTAGTTTGAATTGCGAACATAACTAGGAAAAAGCAGAGTCTACGGAAGAAAAAATAAAGTTTATGTGCCATTTGAAACTTACCCTAATACGGGAATACTTCACACACTTATTAAACAGTTGTAAGGAACTTAATTAACGAAACAATATTCAAAATAGTATTCGAGCTGGCTAACGCGCACAGCTAATTTAAATGCGAACGTGTGTCGTCAAGCTCACAACGAGTCTCCAGACGAATGCGAGGAGCGCGGGCGCAGTGCAACGCGCGGTCGGCCGCCCTCCCCGCACGTCTCTCAGCCCCCCGCTAGCAGATCGAACTTGCAAATCATCGTTGTAAATGTCGTTTCGTTACAGTAGGTAGGATATAATAATATGGCAACTAAGTATAGGTACTGTAATCTAATTTAATTGAACGTTGCATACAAAATGAATACGTCTTGTAGTAGACAATTGCATCTATATTGAATTGAGCAGGTGTGTGATTAAAGCTAGAAATACGTGACTTGGATTTGTATCTCATTCGCTTATATTTACGGCGTAGAATGGAAGACTTACTATATTGAATAAACTCTTTATAAGTGTTCAAGATTGAATTTCATTGTTAATTATTATTTGATCATGGATGAGTCGCTAGGCGCTACCAAAAATATTTTAAGTGGTTGTTTAAAATGATATAGTAGAGTGAGATCAGTATTTTCAGTGAGGGATAGTATCAACCGGGGTCGACGGATTTTCATGCCCTCCAGTGCACGGAAACACTCATGAAATGTTTGTTGCTAGCGGTCACCCATCCAAGTACCGACTGCGATTGCTGTAGCTTAACGCTGAAGACTGACTTTTATACTTTGTTTGTAATATACACACATGAGGTATACATTCTAGGTCTGTGGTAATATATTATTTTTGACTTCGGTTTTTCCCGAACTCCCTTCGAGTGTTACAACTTAGAAGTCACTCTGTTTTGAGTTACAAAAACACGATACATTACCTACATCAAAATGGTACAAATCAGTCTCCAGCTTTATTGTGGACAAATTGACTCGATCGTACTCCTAATATTTCTTACTTAGAAAAATTATACTTTGTAATATCGAGGAGGTAAAAATAGAAAACATTATTATAATATAAAAGGTCAAGGTTTGTCAAAAGGCGAAACTAAGGGCTTCTAAATAGATACCCAAAAAGAAACAAAGGTATCAAAGGCAAGGCAAAAGGATACCCTATGTAGGTAGTGCTTAATTTAATAATGAACGAAACACGTAAAGGACCTTTACTTATTTATTTATTTTATATGCAACAGAATTACTACAAAATGTATACAGAAACAAAATCTTAATATATATAAATTACGTGTCACGTTGTTTGTCCGCGATGGACTCCGATTTTAATCTTTGCACAAAGTGTGCAGTTTGATCCAACTTGAAAGATAGGATAGCTTACATCTCAAAATAAAAATAAAAAACTTTTGACAGAACGAAGTCTGTCCAGGCAGCTAGTGTATATATATAAAAGGAATAATAATTACATATATATAAATAAAATACCAGTGGCTGTAACCAACTGCTGTAAAAAGATAAGTTCAGCTAACACTTTCTGATAACTGACAAATAATATTTATATCCAAATAACCCTTAGAGCCATAAATGTAATTTATGAGAATCGATGTGAATCAGTCTTTATTGAAAGACATAAATGTAGTAACAATTTCTTTATAAACGCTTCATATAGAATCTTCTTATAGAAGCTTCTTGATAGAATTACCTGTGTTTTGTGTGGCATGGACAACACAATCATAAGATACGACAAACCCGACCCACGCCATAATGATTTATGAAAAAAATTGGTGAATTAATGATTCGACTATAAGTCCATGTCTGCCCCGAGAATCAGGGTCACCAATTGGATAATTGGTGATGTGAGTGGTGGATTGAACATGATCATTTCGACCCAATAAAAATATTACAGGGGACGGATTTCTCTTCATAGTTTCAACGTTTATCATTCAAAACTCAGTGTTCAGCATTCAACAATCAACGTTCAGCTTTCGGCGTTTGACGTTCAAAATTCATCATTCATCGCTCATCGTTACTTTATCGTTCAACGTTTATCGTTCATAGTTCATCGTTCACCGTTCACCGTTCAACATTCAGCGGTCAATAAACACTTATTTCAATGGATTTAAATGTATACTTACAGCTTCCAGTGAAATTCATCGGATGAGTGATCGCGTCGCATCGATCCACACTCAACGCCACTAGTACGTACGTTGATGAATATGTAACTACACCCTGTAACAAAACGCATCGCTGAACAAAACGTTACAAAACAAGATATAACAAGATAAAACTAAAAATATAAACCACTAGCTGACCCAGTGAATTTCGTATCCTAATAAAAGTAGCCTAAGTTACTCCTTGTCACATCAGCTATCTGCCAGTGAAAGTCCTGTCAAAATCAGTCCAGCCATTTCAGGGATCAACCGAAACAGACAGACAAAAATTGTAAAAAAAATAGTTTTGGTATATGTACCGTGTATACATCCAAATGCACTTAGTAAAAAGCGGTTATTACAAACAGACACTACAATTTTATTTATTTGTAGTTATTTGTTTTATTTGTAACTGTAAGAGATCAAGTAGGCAAAATAAATACAGTTTTATTAATATTATCTGAATGAAATGTAAATAAAAATGAGAAATATCGTTTTATTTTTTGTACACAATTAATAAAAATTCCATGAACAGTAATAAATTACAAATAAGTCAAAACAAGCGCTCATAGCCCGGCGGCTTGCGTGAAGCGCTCATAGCCCGGCGGCTTGCGTCGATCCGATGTGATCGACAAAGTTAAGCAACAGCGGGCGCGGTCGGTAGTTGGATGGGTGACCGCTAGTGGCAAAAATTTCTTGAGTGTTTCCGTGCTTCGGAGGGCACGTAAAGCCGTCGGTCCCGGTTGTTATCATAAGATAACAGTCGTTAAGCCATGTCGGAGGCCCTCGGGCGGTTTGAAAACTCCGGCACTCGGGTTGGCCACTAACCCCTCCACCAATCCGCACTGGAGCAGCGTGGTGGAGTATGCTCTAGGCCTCCTCAAGAGGAGAGACCCGTGCCCAGTAGTGGGCCATTAATGGGTTGAAGCCAAGTCAAAACAAAAATATTCCGAAAAATATTTGAAATCTTTCCGATAAATTTTTCTACTCATCCGAATCCAATGAAATATCGTTCATATTTTTATGAGCTTTATTTAATTCGATTTCAACTTGTTGACTAGACTATAATTATTATACGCTCGTAAAGTTATTTGGGTATTATTTATTTCTTTCTTAACTGGTAACCTTTAGGCATGGATTTTAGTTAGTCAATAATATAAACGCAATATGAACAAGTACATGTATAGTTGCTTGTAAACAATATCAGGAAATTGTAAACGGTAAACAGGATTCGGAAATTGAATTCAAATTAGTTTTCAAAGTAAACATCAGATTATTCTCGAAGTGAGTATTGGTACTGTTATGTTTGCCATTGGATTTCATTATCGTCTAGTAAACTCTAGTACTACTATGGAAGTCTAACCAAGTCTACGAATGTACCTAACCGTCTTATCATCATACATATTACATACTACGTACAATAATACTGTAACTTATATATCGCGAGTGCTACTAAAAACATGGCACTAATCAAAATTTATCACAGCGACAACCAGATGTCATATTGTCAAAATTAAAAAAATATCGTCGAACTAAGTCAAGTGGGGAATCGTTGAATAGGTATTTTCAAAATTCAAAATCATTTATTCATATAGGTTGATTGATACACTTATGCAAGTCTTTTTTTAATCAACCAGCTTTTCGCAAAGGTGCTTTGTCATGGAGGAGAAGAAAAGCCGTAAATAAACTCCTCAGCATATGTTTTAAAAATAAAAATACATTGGTATATTTATTACAAAAAAATATCACTAGCTTGTACAGAACTGGTTGCAGAGCTGGTCATTTCCATGCGTCTTTGTCATTTAAGTACCTACTCATCTACAGTATAGTAACCTTTTCCTAACAGTTGAGATTTTACATGTTTCTTAAAGAATTCCACTGGAAAATCACGTATTAACTTCAGGATTTTATTATAGAACTGTACACCAAGTCCCATAAAAGATCGCTGCACTTTAGAAAGACGGTAAGATGGCGTTACTAATAGAATGCACCAAGCATTTTTCTTGTTTGGCGATTATGAATATCACAATTTTGTTTATACGCGCTTATATCATTCCGTATAAAAACCACATTACTATAAATGTACTGTGAAACTACTGTAAGTATACCTATTTCTTTGAACTTTTCACGCAAAGTTTCCTGAGACCTAATTTTATAAATAGCCCTATAAGCTCTTTTTTGTAGTATGAAATTATTTAAAAATTAAGTATTTTTAAGTTTCTTTAATTATTTTTCATTTTAAGTAACAGTTTAGGATTATATTATAATATATCGATTTAAAGTATTATAAACTTAAAGTTGTTTGAACAACCATGTAAATCCTTCTATGTTGCAGTTGTTCAGTATTACTTTTAACAACATTCTAAAGTACTTGTTTTTCCCTTTTAGTTCTTTTTAGGCAGTCGGGTGTTTTGTTTTTTTAATTATTTTTTTAGTAATTAATAATTCTTACCTGTAAATATTTCATTAACTTGCAGGCCACCGACCCCGCAAACCAAGATATTGTGACTCGTTGGATTAAATCAGGAAGAACACTTATTAATCCTACCCATAAATCTGTGAAAAAAAAACAATCGTCAATAAGATAATAACACAATTATATATTTCATCTAAGTACTTATTCATTCCATCTAGATATGAGGCAGCGTGTCCAGCCAAAGTTCAAATAAAAATATTAAAAAGAACTAGCGACGCAGCGCTGTGTGTAATTTCATGGAGGCCATACACGATCAACTGTACTGATCAATACTGATGTAATGATACTGATCAAGTCTGCAGTTTGTGCAGTTTGACTTGACGCGCCATCCAGGTTGCATGACACAAATATATGGCAGATAGCTATACCTACCGTGGCCGTATGGCGTATCGTGTATACGATCAAGTATACTGACACTTCATCAAGTACACTTACCTCGAACCATTTGGAGCTACTTTTGACCGCTTGACAACTCAAAACCTATTTAACCTACATACATTAAATTTGGCACATTTATTAAAGCCCTTAAGCTTATTGAGAATATAAAAGTTTAAAACCCGCATTTTTATGACTGACTGACTCACTGACATAATATGATCAAAAACAGAACCTTCTTCCAGATGACCTCGGAACTGTATATTTAGCATCTAGGTGGACAAATCATGAGATTCATGAGCTTCAATTACATGTTGTTGTAACAACATTTTTTGTATTTTCTACACGAACAGAAAACAGACGAAGTTAGTTGATAACAGTGCCGATAGATGGCGTTAGTAAAATAAATGCTGAAACACGCTGTTGAATTGAGTTTGGAGATTGAATAAGAGCCTGTCCACATCTCCACGTCACGACGTCGTCAACGTGGAACGTTGCGATAACGTGCCACGTTACGTTGCCGCGTCGTGCTAGTGCACGGTACAGCAACGTCGCAGCGGGACGGCGCGTCGCGTCGTCGTAAGTTTTCAACGCATCGTATTTTCTAGTGAAATGATTCCCATCACTATTCATAATTGAAAGATATGTGCACCCAGTATTGTCTTTTCACATCTTTTTTCTTCAACCTTTCTCTACGTCTTTTTAACAATAGCCGAAGCAGAATACGTCTTGTGTGCTTCGTCGTGACGTGCATTTTTACGTTACGTTGCACGTCAACGTACCGTGCCACGTTACCGCAACGTTCCACGTTGACGACGTCGTGACGTGGAGATGTGGACAGGCTCTAAATCAGTGGTGAAGCGCGTATTGTAAATTATAATGCAATTTGTAATTCAGAAGTATTAAGTAATTTTTTAATTGGTACTCTCCCTAGTACCATTTGTGAGTTCAGAGTTGTGACATCTTCACTTTTAATTTTTATTAGGTAATTTTCATAAGACCTTGCATCTATCTGTTATAATGGATGAAAAGTATTTCGTATACTAAAAAATACGAGTAGGTATACCGCGAGTGGGTTGTTACTATTTTGTAATAAATATAGGTACCGAGGTAGATAATATGTTCTATTTTGACACATCGCCCCGCCCCAGGAAGCGTAAACATTCACAGAAGCTGCCTGTTTTTTCTGTCCTATGTAAATTTACTCCAAGTTTTTTTTTTTTATATCAGTGCCATAGTATACATATAATCCCAGAGGAAAAACCGATACAACGCAATAATAGGTAAATTTAACAGTAAACCTCATAACCCAAATACTTACTTAGGATTAAATACCTGAAATAGTATTTTTTTTCAAGTAGGTACGTATTTGATGGATATTATGCCCAATGCATACGTAACAGGTTTTTTCCCGTACGGGACGGGACGTGAAATTTTAGAAACATCGTTTCATAGAAAATGTATACGATAGTGCATAATGCATACACAGCGGAATCCCGTACGGGAAAAAACCCGTTCCGTATGCATTGGGCTTTAGAATTAGTTTTCATATTAGAAACATTCCCTCCAATAATCCTGTATATTATAGGCTTGTCTCAGATTTCCTGGGTCGGCAAGAGTGGGTGTACATGTCCCAAGATTCTTCCCGTATAACCGCGATTGGTAGTGTTATGGGAGGCGGTGGGTTGTATGAACAGTACGACCATGTTTCCTGAATTATAAGACTGCTCCTTAGAGTCACTTCCAACATAACTTACCGGCGATAGCGAGGTGCATAATGAAGAAGTTCATGCGGCTCTTCCTGGCCTTGGTGAGCAGCAGCGCCAGCACCACCGTGGCGTTGCCGGCCACGATGGCCACCAGCAGTACCCACAACACCGCCAGCTGGGTCGTCTGTCAATACAACAATAATAAAAAACTTGAGAGGTGTCAAGGGACACCCGGATGGAACGAAGTTCCTTGCAGTCAGTACTAGGATAGCTAAAACATGCAACAAGTGTGCCAAAACAAATGCATGTTTTTGTTATCCTAGTACTCTGGCTTGCTTTCTATGTAAAAAAACTGCGACCGCAAAAACGTTACCACTTTTCGTTACGGCAAAAAGTGTCGTTACTAAATTTTCCGCCTAGCCCCCTTTCGCAACGCGCGATAAGTAACTTCGTTCCAATAATATTTTCAGTTGCAAAACAGTCTGAACGGCAGATGTCAATAATTTCCCATAATACATGAACCAGTCCCTCGTTTCATCCCAATATCCCAGTAGCGAATGAGAGAAGCGGGCTATACGAAAAATATTTTAAGAATTTTCCGTACGTAACTAGTTTTGCGTCGCAAATTCAGAGTTGAAGATGACAATTTAAATAAAATGCGATGTCGGAATATTTCTAGAAAAGTTGTAGCGTATGAGTATACGTTGCCATCAGTGCAGTGGTGGCGTCGACGGCGCGGTGGAGGCAACTGGGAATAACCTTAATAAATTAGAGATATTTCTTTCTTTTGTAAGAAAAATATAAGACGAGATGGTGTTGCCTGGGGGGTGGCCTGGCCTAGCACCAACTGAACTAGTCAGAGCGATAGGATATTATTTACTAGTATTATTGTCTGTACCCAAATAACCAAGCTTTGCTCGGTATTTTTTTAGCAAACAACGCCGTCTACTAAAGTAGCTTTAGTGTTGCTACTCGCTAAGAGATGTCAGAAAGAGTCTATTGTTGTTTTCACTGCCTGTAAACACGGATAAAACGACATTTTCTAAAAATGAATCCTAGCTAGATCATTTTATCGCCCCCGAAACCCCCTGCATACTACATTTCATGAAAATCGTTGGAGCCGTTTCCGAGATTCAGATTATAAATAGAATTGCTCGTTTATAGGTATTAGATAGGTAGATTGTACTATATGACAATATGTAAAACCCTAAAAAGAAGTTCCATATCCAAGAAGACAAGTGACTTTATGGATATTAAGTACCTAATTCCTGTTGGACAAATAACTTAGGACAAATAACACATGGAAATTATTCCTGTTATACAATTTAGTTAAGACTATAAAATTTGACCAACAAGAAGATTTCCAAGCCATTATTTCCTTTGCATTAATGACATCTATTTTGATACAATTACCTATATTATTCCGATATTATTGCAAAAGATACAACAATTTTGCTGCGTGTACAATCAATCAATTAATACAGAATGATTATGTTTGTTGATCCGAAGTAAAAAAATTCATTGAATATTATTTCACAGCTTCAAGGGAACCTAATTTGTAATGTAAAATAATAGGTGCTTACAATAAATCCGGCTCATCCGTTTTCAATGTCCTGCGATCCTTTTCTACCGAGGGTCCAATGTTATTCAGGTTGAGTAAAACTAATTTAAATAACAAAGTGCCTCTAATGGCTTCCCAGTTCTAAGTTATGAGTTAATAAAGATTTCGTGTTAACTTTGTGAAGATGGAGCTTCAACTTAACAGTGCCTAAACATTTTGCGCTAATAAAATACTTTGCCTTCGTTGGGATATTAAGAAAATTGTTATTTAATATTAATGAAATTTGTATAATGTTTGGAGAATTTCAACGAAATAGTTTAGGTACAAAATATTCAATGTAAAGGTAGTGTTTCATTACAGCATTTTCTAATCGGGGTGTCACCATTTTTTTGTCGTATTAGGGTAAACGTAGATAGAAACGTTGACAATTATTCATTCAGTACTATTAAGTACATACAAGTGCCTGGTGATTAAGCTGAAAGGTTCCGATCCCAGTAACCTTCAATAGGAGAGGTTTGGCACAGTTGCAAGCCTGGCGTACTCCGCACTTTTGGTATGATGCTTAGGTATGATGTTACAATACAAGTAGGGGAATGTGGGGTGACACCGGATAGTTAAGAAAAAAACACCATAAATTCGTTAAAATGTTATATATTTAAAAAATCAACAACACATCTTAAAGAACATAAGTAAGACATTACTTGGCAAAAAATATCTGAAATCAATAAAGATAAAAAGAAGTAGAAATTTATTTTAGTAGAAAACATAAGTCCGCATTCACCCCATACCTATGGGTAAAACCGGATACGCGTTTTTAGTCAACGGGGTGAATACGGATATTTTTTTATGCCTTAAGCAGGCAAACGAGCTGACGGGTCACCTGATGGTAAGTGATCACAGCCGCTCATGGACATTAGTAATACCGGGGGCGTCACCAATGCGTTGCCTCGAAGAAAACAATAGACCTGCTTCTTGAAGGACTCCATGTCAAAGGTTAGTGGGAACACCGATGCAGGAAGTTCGTTCCACAGTTTACACGTGCGTGGTAGGAAATTACGTGAAAAGCGAACGAACGCCAAGTATTAAGGTGGTGTTGATGGAACCTGGTACACCATGATGCGTGGTAACGGAAATCAATCGCAGGTATTAAACCGAACAGTTCTTCAGAACATTCCCCGTTGTAAAGACTGTAGAATACGCATAGGGAGCCTACGTTTCTCTTCAACTCAAGTGATACTGAGGTCCTGTAAACATACTTATGAAAAAATAAATAAAGTAAAGGTTTAAGATTTTAGGTAAATAAACAGACATAACCTATTCAATGATTGGGGGTGACACCGGATACCTGATATCACCCCGTCCGGTCGTACCCCACAGATGCCACTTTTAAAATAATACATGCAAATTTTTTATTCTTATACTCACAGCAACAATTAGTGCTGTTTTTGTAACTCAACTAACCAAGATATTATGAAAAGAATGTTACATTATGATTGTACATGGCCAAAACAAATGAAAATACGTCAAAAATTACAAAATATTAGATAACTTACCAATTTTTTCTATTTTGTAGAGTACAAGCACGCGATGAATTTCTATCGTGTCCGCCTTTTGCAAGCAAACTGCCAGAGTGTTCCCAAATAACGTTTGACTATTTAGAACGAGATAGCTATATGCCTACTAGTAAAATAGCAACTATCTGTTTTCACCCCCTGTCCGGTTTCCCCCCACATTCCCCTACGTGCCGCGTTCGACGTTCGTGTCGGGCCATTTTCAGAAGGGTTACAATCGTAATCTATCACATAAAAAAGAAGACAACCCTGACGTTGTCAAAAAGGATAAGAGTTATGATTAGAAAGAGAGGCAACGTCTAGATGTCAACGTCTGTTGACAGCTAGAGTCGCTATTTATTTAAATGATTTTGCGGAGTGCGTCTTCTGTACTATTATATAAAATGTAATATTATTTCTTCTGTGGTAATGCTACTTTAAATACTTTCGTAATTCTACATTTCTACACGCGATAGAATATCTCTATATCTTCTTAAAGTATCGCTGAATGAATTCAAAATAAATTAGAATATTTAATTAACATAACAGATTAACGAAACCCTTCAGACAGTTTATTAATGCCATTTGACAAGACAATTAGAATATTGTAGTCATAAGCGTGATAATACGGTATCATTCTAGGTCATTACTCACGCCATAATAACGACGAGTCTAGACTCATACATTAGCTATGGAAGATATTATTATTATTACATAGGTACAATGCTGCCTTTTTAACATGCATTGAACTAAGGGGTAACCTCCTATCAAAGTTAATTTTTTGTCTAACTAACGTTACTTTATTAAACGCTGTGAAAGAAGGAGTGGTTATACCTAATTGGAATAAGAAATTTTAAATATTGAGTAACAGAAATATACGCCTTAGCCGAGAAATAATAATATGTTGTAGATGCTGATACATACGAGTACGAGTATTATGTATAAGACCTTTATGTATGACCATGGCGAACTATGCACTTCATCAATTTAGCGACGAGTTTAAAAATATTCACCTTTATCATGAAAATAATATCACATTTATAATCATTACTTTTGTTTTCTGTCCATTGTTTTAGTTTAAGGGGAAAACTACATATTTCCAAATCTTTCGCCCAATTCCAGGCAACAGAACAAAACATTGTTTTAAAACTTAACGACACACCGCTTGGAGGGTTAAACACAAAATATTACCTTTGAATGGTGCTAATTTCCCTAATCTTAAGATTCGCAAATTTCCATTCTTATCGCTTTAATCGTTCGTAGAACATGAAATAATTACCTTTATTTGAGACCATTTCCTCGCAATTTCCTAAAGGAGGAAAATTAATTCTAAATAGCTGTTCACCTTCAGAAAGGCTTCTGAGGGCAAGTTAATTTACCTGATTCGATAAACTGAACAAATTGCCACCTCTTTGCTTTTGGCGTTGCGTAAAAGTTACAACTTAGTACTTATTGTTAAACTAGGTATAAATGTGATTATATTTATCGTAAAAGTTAATAATTATAATTATGATGATAAAATAAAAGTTCCTACGAATATTTCTGACCTTATCCAAGGAAAATAATAAAACCGAAGGGATACCAACTCGCTAGCTCATGCTAGTTACGATGTTGAACAATTAATACGACATCAACACTTCTTGGCCGGTAAGGTGTCTCAAATAATTATCGTAATGATTATTTTTAATACTAAATACCTAATTTTTCACTACAAAACCACCAGATGGTAAGCGCCGACGAAGTCATGGATGGTAAAGCGTACTTATAAGTAATAATAATAAGTATATTGCAGCTACAACCGTTATAAAAAAAGATAATAATTACCTGGTAAAAGTAAAACTTGTTGATGGTGACATTCCTGGAGTAGTTCCCGTACAGAGTGGCGTTCAGGTCGAAGAAGACGCTGCAGTTGACGCACCCCTCGTCCATGGCCCTCGTGTTCACATCTTGTATACTTTATCTGTAACAAAGTATACAGTTCTGTTATTGTCAATATACAGGATACTGTTAAAGATACACCTAAAGTTTTAGAGCTGGTTTCCACCAAAGCAAAGAGGTAGAATGAGAACGAACAAGAATACATAGTATTGTAAACAACCGAACTCTTATCGTTCTTTCCTCCTTCTTCTATTGTTATTTCTCCTCTCTGTTCCAAAACACTATTCATACACCTCCATACATTCTATTCTACGCTTTTGTGGAACCCGTGCCTTTATCATACCCATCTTTCCGTACCATTTTTATGAGGTATATTATTATTACTTAGTATTTTTTACCTGCGGTTAGAATGGTAGAGTGTATTCATAAAACGATCATTTTATTGTAACATACAACTGCAAAATATAACATTATTTTTTACCCACATAAGTAAGTGTTGATAATACCGAAATTGATGCGTAGCTGGCCAAGAAATAATCTGGGAATCCAATTTACTGGCTCTCCAAAATTGCAATCACACATTGAATGGTTGATCCTAACGTCTAATAAATTCTGGAGGAATACAATAATACAATCCCTCAATTTCTAAAGATTTTGCAACCAGATGCAATTTCGTGAATATTTTTACTAAAACTTAGTCATAACTACAATAATTTCTTAATCATACAAATTATGCGTAGACGTAGACGTAAATTTCGTATCATGTATGAATGTTTTCTGGGAAAAATGCCGCATACGAATCGGATGATGAATTCCAATTCGATGTCTGTTGCTCTGATGCATCCATGTTGGGTATTACAGGTGACGATTTCGATTCGATTTCAGCACGATATACGAATAATAAGGGGATAAAATATTTATTTAATTGTGCCAAAGAAGTATAACTTCTCACGCGGGCACAAAAGTACACGCAATGGCTTAGCGTGGGCTTCCGCCGCCCGGGGCCGTCCGAAAATTTGCCGCCCCTCCCCCAGTGATTTTTGCCGCCTTCATATTATTTAAAAATTTTTTTTTTATTAATTAAAAATGCACTTTTCTTGTTTTTCTCATAGCACACTTTAAAAATCGAGTGGCTTGCCGCCCCCTCCTCATGTGCCGCCCGGGGCCAGGGCCCCCCCGCCCCCCCCCCCACGCTACGCTACTGAGTACACGCACCCTTTTTATGTATTAAATTACTAGGTAAAGGAGCCTGTCTGGTTAGCTACCACTCTCTTGCTTGAGTCAACCTCAAAACAACTCGTTTCGAGACAGTTTTTTCTTTCTTTATTTTTTTCTTTCTCTCTCTCTGTTATTTCTTGGTCGACAACGCATCGGTGATGCTTTTAGTGTTATTGATGTTTATGGATGACGGCTGCCACTTAACATTACTTCACTCAAAACCACAAGCAAACTAAGGATAACTTGGTTACAAGAATGATTACAACTAACAGACACTAATAATATTACGACTGGTTTGAACCAACGAGTCGTAACGACTTATCGTCATGTGTGAAGAGCTATGACCGAAAGATAGATAAGATCCGATATAGCGTCGGATTCTCATGATGGAATCGGTACTGGCTTTGGAATGCGAAACATAACGTTAGTTTTCATTCTTTGTGTCTGTACTCTATGACATCGCAGGTCCGTCTGGTGTCTAGCAAAAATATGTTTAAATCTTGGGTTCCTTACTAAATATGATATTTACGTACCTATTTATTGTAGCCATTAGTATAATCTACAAACTTTTAACATTCACTGGTCAGGGTAAGTAGAACGGGCAAAGGTATGATGAATTCCTGTTGAAGGTCGGTAGGTATATCACCCTGTGTGTTCTTGTGTGTATTTTACCTGAGTACCGCCAGCTTTCTAAGATTGGAGAGCCTGTAATAACGCGAGTTCTCTCTTTCTTGATCGGCAAGGCTGATGGCTCAGTATTACTGCAGTTTCACTTTTACAATTCAGTTGTTGACGAAGCCATCTAGCAAGCAGATAAAGTAACATACGAGGGATTTCGGTTTGAACCATACGCACCTACCGAACCCTAAGTATCGTGATCCGCTTAACCGGTCGAGAGTAACTGAAGAAAGGATTTCTTTTCGAGAATGACCGAGTTATTACAGTTGGGCGTGGAAAATATTTATCTTTGAAACCTTCGACACTTCTGCCGCAGAATAGATGAAAGACTATGGCAATTAATATAAAAAAATCCTACTAATTCTATTTCTTAAATTACTAGCTTCTGATTTTATTTGTGAGCTAAAATTGTCGACATGTTTTTAGATTAATTAATAATGAAAGTTCATTGAAATATTTGAATAAGAATATAACATGTTTCTCCTCCACAGTCTATTTAAATTTTAGAACATTATTATTGTTAAAATGTGGTTTGGAGGCATGTTATTCTGATTTGAATGGTTCAACTAGATTTTGTTCATAACAGAAACGCATGAAAATAATTGTATAATGTTTGTTTTCATAAAAAAAAAACGGCCTCCGAAAACCAGAGCAAATTTTGTTTGCATTTATAAACTGATCAAATCATCTGATTTGATCTGATTTGATTTGATTTAGTCTGAGTCGGCTTTCATTTGCTAGAAATACCTAAATTAGAATAAAAATCAAGACTCAAAGAATATTTTCCAACGCCTTTAGAAATTTAAATCGATTTACTTGAAACTTTCAAAAGACCTATTCGTGAGTATTTTTTTTTTTATTAGATTTTAAACACGAACGCTTGAAAAGAGTTTATTTTACTATTTTTCTAAACATCTTAATAATGAATGAATACGTCGATCATTGAGCAACAAAACTCAATATATTTGCTAAATAACTTTTATATTACGAGTAGGTATAATCGAAGAAAATCTGGTGCGACAGATACAGATAGTTAATCCTACGTTTTTTATAGATGACAACATATCGCTAATACAAAGAAAAGACGTTGTGTTACTGATGTCCATGGGCGACGATGACAAATTACCACCTGCTGGACTAAATAATTCTACTAAAAAAATAACCAACGAAAATTAGGGATAACTCAAAAACTACAAAAATCGACTACTCGTCAGATCTCGCTCTTTAAATGGGACCACATGACATGCACCAGCTTAGGAATAGCTTTCGAAAAGAACCTCCTCCTTTTTTTGAAGTCGGTTAAATAAAACAGACAAATGAATGTAGTATAGAAGAACTGTAAGAGTTTTTTTTATACACCCAACAGAAACTGAGCACCTTATTGTTTTATAAATCGGAATATTCGTAACAAAAATATGACAAAAAGTCGACGGGGTGCCAACTGGGCCACGGGAGGCCGGATAAGTATAACATAATACGAGGATTAACACTCCCGCATGTAAATCACTGAATATAAAGCGGACATTGTCGCCACTTAACGCGACTGATCTAATAATCTATCGCTTACTGTGGGTTGAAATATCATACTAGATTACAATACAATACGCGAGTCATGAAGCACTTAGCCCCAAGGGTTGTGTCGATCCTAAGTGATTGACAATGTTAAGCAACAGCGGGCGCGGTCGTTTTCGTGATTCGAAGGGCACGTAAAGCTGTCGGTCCTGTTGGTTACAGTACAACATGATAAGACGCTTTCTCCGAAGGTATGATTCCGGTTAATTTATGCATGCCTCGTAAGAACATTAAAATGGGGTCATCATCTATTCTATTCTAACGAGTCCATAGTCCATACTGACATAGTTGAAGCAGTCTTGAAAGCTATTTGCTGCAAAAAAATTGAATGACTAAGAACATCTTAATTTTTGCTCTCAATTGACAACTTTATCATAAAATGTTCTAAAGCACTTTGAAGATCGACATTGATCGTCGTTGCAGATGCTGCGATGGTTCCAATTTATTTTGCATTCCGCGAGCATTAATTC
This sequence comes from Thymelicus sylvestris, assembly GCA_911387775.1. NCBI lineage: Eukaryota > Metazoa > Arthropoda > Insecta > Lepidoptera > Hesperiidae > Thymelicus > Thymelicus sylvestris. Next base: position 14,676,185 of record OU426891.1, on the reverse strand, counting down.
AGACGGCGTCCTACAATGAAGAATTGTATCATTTGTATGCAGTTTGAACGAAAAACTTGAATTCTTATTTGTTTATTTTATTAACCGACTACAAAAAAAGGCGGAGGTTCTCAATTCGACTGTTTTTTTTTATGTTCGTTACCTCAGAACTGTGGACTGGGTAAACCGATTTTGATGATTCTTTTTTTAATCGAAAGCTGGTGGCTTTCATGTGGTCCCATATAAATTTTATTGAGATCTGACAATGGCATCCATGATAAAACCATATAAGTCTTAAATTTGTATTAAGTAAGCGCGACAAATGGACGAATAGCTCAATAGTACGCCAACCGATTTCGATGATTCTTTTTTAATCGAAAGCAGGTGCTTGTCACGTAATCCCACGTAAATTTGAACGAGATCTGACAAGTAGTTTTTGAGTAACTTTGAAGTCGGTTATTTTTTGTTAGTAAAATTTAGATTATTTACTACTAGTGGAAACCCGGCGTGTTCCACTACGCTTAGAAAAATCCTGATGGTAATGACAGATCAGTGTTTTTGTGTTGACAGTCTGTAAAGCGCCATCTTCACTTATTATCCTCAAACTGTTGTATGGGAAAAGTAGAAAATCTACTATAACAATGGAACGAATGTGTCTAATGCATTGTTTTGGTGCTTTTAATCTTAAACCACCTTCGGAGTATTGCCTTCCAAATGAAACCATTTTGAGGCATATCGAATGGAATGGCTGCCATTTTTTTTATCTGACAGTTTATTTTGTTTGACTTACTAATTACTTACTTTACCTGTACTAAACTTACTTATCATTTCTTATCGTTGATAAAAAAATATTTTATAATGGACATGACTGAAAGTTGGTTAAGAAAATGATACGAGTAACTTCTTAAAAACATAATTATTTCGAACTTTGACCTAATTATTTGTGTGATGCAGATGTGAGATCCATGGGGACTTTTCATATTTCATTTATAATGATGTTTTCAGCGACCAATTCGAACCAATTTTCACCCCATTGCGAATTATTTATCTAATTTATGTAAATATTAACTTACAGATTACCCCTATTTTCTGAGCTAATTCGACCGGACGTGTAATAATTAGTAATTAAGCAATGTTTCTTCAATCTAATTATAAAGATTAGTGACACAAACTCTGGTGAAAACCGATAGTATTTCTTTAAAAATAAAACAACAAGTGAATCAATTTATTAAATCCATATCGATACATCGGATCTTGAGCAACACTAACGACTAACATTCGGTTGGTAGACCGCAATGCTGACCACAGTCCAAGCGAAGCGACAATAACTTCATATAACTATTGCAAAGGAACTATAAAATGTAACGACTGTGGCTAGTGCACAACGAAATTGTGCAGCTTTACGGAAAACGTGGTCAGGGTGTTAATATCGATCCCAATGTGGGATGTAACATCTGTGATCGGTGGAGATAGAATAAATTTTGATCTATGAAATATTTGACAGTCATGTGCAGGTTCGTCACATTATTTTTCTTCAGAGAAGCAAGTGATTGTCAATCTAATTACATCATTTCGAAAATTAGAATTGTTACTTTAGATGTTAATAGTTACTTTACTAATTGTTATTGTTAGAGTGGCTACTAATGTTTTCAATCATACCGGTGAAGGAAATTCTTAAAAACGAAAACTGAATACTCTAATTATATTTACACAAATTTTTATACAACATCCGCCTATTAATACACATATGCCAACATGTTTTACTGTACTAACGAAATGGATCTGGTCTCGATATATCAGATGGAATAAATTTAATATACGTATAAAGGCGATTGATCCCGTTATTTATAGTAGCGTGAATGTTCTCACATAAACGTAAACATTTATGTTACTGGCTTGTACCTGAAGAGTCATGCGTACCGCTCTATGATTCGTACTTATCTGTCGCACAAAGGGCGTATAAATTATTCGTTAACCGAAGTGCGAAAATCAGGCATGAGTTGTTTCTTTGTCATATAAATTTGTGTTGTGAAATTATCTGTAATGGCGGTTTTACAGGTTATTTTTCCACCCGTCTCGTCACATTTAGATGGTAATTCGCTGCTCTACATATTACCTTTTAAACGGCTTTTACTAAGTTAGTTCAATTTACCACGCCTTAATTACCACTTGCAACAGGTGGAAATGAAGTCAAGCATAATTTCACAATTTATAATCTAAATTTTACTAACAAAAAATAATCGACTTCAAAGTTACTCAAAAACTACTTGTCAGATCTCGTTCAAATTTATGTGGGAACACATAAAAAGCACCTGCTTTCGATTAAAAAAAGAATCATCCAAATCGGTTGGCGTGATATTGAGTTATTCGTCCATTTGTTGCGCATATCCGAATACAAATTTAAGACTTATATGGTTTTCTCATGGATGTAATTGTCAAATCTCAATAAAAATTATGTGGGACCACATGTGGTCCACAAATGGTGTGTGTGACCACAAATGCCTGTGATGACAGGCACCAGCTTTCGATTAAAAAAAGAATCATCAAAATCGGTTCGCACAATCAAAAGTTCTGAGGTAACAAACATAAAAAAAATACAGTCGAATTGCGAACCTCCTCCGTTTTTGAAGTCGGTTATTAAAAAGAAGTCCCATGTAGGCAGTCTTCAGTTAGATCCAGCTCTGAGATATATGCGTATGTTAGATTTTCAGTGTGGCGAGAATCGAGGACCTTTATTTCACACATACAAAATTGTAATTGTCAAGACAAAACAGTGTGAAATTTTAGGATAATATATCTTCATTGTTATGTCGTTGATTAAGTACAGAAACAGGGATGAAGAAAACATGTATTACATCTTAGGCTGGCCATACACGATCAAGTATACTTGTCAACCTTGTCAAGTTTGCAGCGGACTTGATGCGGCATCCAGTCTGCATGAACGGTCTTCCATACATAGATGGCCCAACACCGTCAAGTTTACTGGATGCCACATCAAGTCCGCTGCAAACTTGACAAGTATACTTGATCGTGTATGGCCAGCATTAATGGCATAAATATAAAGAAAATTTGGGAGCATTATTATTTGTATTGAAACTTTCTATTCTTATACCAAAACAACAATGTATAATTTGAATAATACTAACTTCCCGAAACAATGAATACACTGAGTGGGTAATCAATCAGTTTGGCAGCTATTCAATCAAGGATTTATAAACTTATGAGTATCTTTTACCGTTATTGTATACCACCAAACTCGAGGCTTTCAGAAACAGACAATGGTTTTGTAAATAATTACAGCCTATTAAATAGTTGGATACACTTCTTACATGGAAATGTCTACTGTATATGATGGATGTGTAACGTAACGGAAGCTGGGAAATGCTTAGAAATACGTATATTATGATAATACAATTATTTCTACGTTTAATTAAATTATATTTTACATTATGATTTCAGAACAATACAATTAGTCGAGTAAGCAATTTATTCAGTTCATTATCAAGTTGCTAGCGTGTTCGAAATTGCGAGATTCGAAGGTCAGAGGTGACGCCCTGAGCATCGTATGCAGGCAACTCGAAACGTACTCGAAACCCACGAATGCAATTTGTTAATGACGTAAAATTTGTGAATTAATAATGTGAAACGGAACTTAATTATTCCTGATACTACAGTTTAACTAACGGGTCCACTCATGAAGTCCTTGTCGAAGGAATGGCGTCAACTGACTTTCAAATTGTGTTTTTATTAAACCAATTTTGAAATAAATTTAGAATTATCAGAATTTTTGAATTTACTCTGATTATAAAAATATTATTATTATACTTATCTACTAAAGAATAAAATGCAAGGTATACTGAAAGCTGTGTATTTTGCATTCATTTTAATAAATAAGTAAGAAGTAAGACTAATTAATGCCTTCGCTTCACTTAATGAATCATATTCCAGTGACTACACGGTACACATTATATTGCATTCGATTAATTCTACACAATGTACGGGAAATTGAAAGATACTAGCGAGAGGTAACATAATTTTCGAGGCTATAATGAAAATCGCTTCATACGAAATTAAGGTACCATTGTATTTGTATAATGATTATGAGTATTGTGGAGACTGTTTAAAATAAATTAAAGTCTCATATTGACAAACTCTTACTGTGTTTACATGGTTTGGTATACCACTTGTATAAAGATAATAGTTACATAGTACATACAAATGCTGCAGTTTTATATATTTGAATTCTTGTGTGTTTTAAAAATGCATGAGCTATCATTATGGGCCTCGAAAACAAAATTTGTTTTAATGTATAACATCATAACAAACGACTCTCTAGTGTTATATTTTAAGCGTGGTTAGCGTGTCAGCCTTTTAGGTAGAGAGAGCTCTTTAACACCTTTCTTGAAGAACTCCATGTCAAAGTAGCCAAGAGTAACTTCTTAGAAAACAAATTTACTACAACGTGACGAGATTTTAATGTTATACCCCGTATAAAATTTCTTTTCAAGTTTTCAGGATTGTTAATGGAGTCTACCGCAAAATCCAAACCTCAAGTCTTGCATTTATAAGATGTAGATAAAATTGACTAACGTCGAGGCACGAATTTTACAACGCCGTCTGATTTATTCTGGCACATTTTTGGCGAAAATTCACTTTTGCTTCTAACAGACTCAAAAATTTTTACCAAAAATAAGCGCAAGTAACTCTTTGTTTATAATGAAATAACATTGTGGTCACACACGAATGCAAAGGTTTTATTTATGAAACAACTCGGGCCACTTAGCCCACTTAATGGTAAGTTCAATGGTTCACCATTACCCATTGACGTCTTTATCACTAAAAGCATCAGTAAAATTGATAACATTGATAACGTTGATACCAAAACAGATAAAATATGTTATTTGACGTTAGATTCTAGAAGACCATAGACACGTACATACCTACCTTCAGTATTGAAGTGGAGTATGTACCTAATCGTAAACTTTACAGATCTGTAAACCGTACCATTCAATCATACCAAACTGAAGCTAGCAATTTCCAAGCCCCTAAAATGTGCGGCCTTCACGTATTTGTATAACACAGATTTCTGTATCAGACCCAAACAACTAAGGAAGCTTAGCAAAAGTCTGAGCAAATCTAGAATCAAGTGCTTGTAATATGTTTCAATCAGACCTCAAGCCGGGCTTCGTCCAGCGAATCGCCGACCGCTATAAAAAGGCTCAAGCAAATTGAATTAGACTTCGCCTGAAACGTGGCAATTGTCTTTTCGTATGAATGTAAGACTTATTTTATTTTTGTTAACAATACATGGTTTAACTATAAAACTAAAAGCATTTGGACGGGACATACATGAAGGTTAGATCCATTAGAAAACTGCAATATATATTTTTTTCATAACTTTTTTACTATACAGGTATATTATATTAATTTTTGTCTGTAGCTATATATAAATAAATACATACATATCTTTCTTTCTTCCATGGTGCAAATTCATTTTGTTCCTAAAGTGCTAATAATAAACCTTTATACGCGACACCGAACACATCATCGCCGTATTAGCCGTAAATAAGAAATATCAAAAAGAAAACGGAGTGTCGGCGTTTTATACTAACTCAAAGTGAAACATAAAAAATATTTTTATTTTTGGAGGAGGATTATCTTTATATCTCTGGCTTCAAAACGATTACCTAGATAATAATTTAATCATTCAAAATTGGATTTGGATTTGCGGAAAATATTTACTTTAAATAATTAAGGCAGTCATCATTAAATATCTAGATTATAATATCTAATATTAGAGTAACGATCTGAGGAAAGTTCTCACGGACTTACACTTGAGAGTAACATATTAATTTTAATTTTTTGACAATTTGAAAAAAGCTTGTTAACAAAAAAATCCGTCTTATTTTTTTTCAAGTGTGGATAGGTTTCCCAAAGCAAAACAATGGCGCTGGTAATAATTTAGTATGTCATTTATTAAATAATATACGGGAGATTCTGGCAGTTTATATAAAGGACACTTTTCGCAGAGACTCGTTGTCCCAGCAAAATATGCGGCCACGACTGGCAAATGGATCTTGAAAGCTTAACAAAATTTTCTAACTTCGTAGACTATTTGTTGGCTCACTTTATGTATAGTGTTGAAGACTTTAGTGAAGATAGTTCAATAACCTCGCCGACGAAATAAAAATAAATTAAGTTTCCGTACTAAGTCTCGTTAAAGTATTCATTAATTTATGAATGATATATAGTTACCTAAAGTTTTAATAGTTCAAATTCAAAATTCAAAATATTAATATATATATAGTTATCCTCTTCTATTCCTAGTCTAAATGCTTCTTTCATATCCTAGTTGTGTCTGAAAGGAGTAACTTCAAAATGTTCTCTTCTTTCTTCATTCTTTTTTCAAGAACATATAGAAATATTTACTATAGAAAAAAAAACTACTGAACATAAAAATATATTAACCCTTAGACTATTTTAAGAACGCTTGTCTTACGTTCTTATTTTTGGATAAAATCAAATATTTTTTCACCTGAAAAAAATTATGCCTTCTGCATTTTAAAAACTTGTAGGTAAAGTTAAAATTAGCAGTGATAGTCTAGCGGTTTGAACGTTGATCTCCAGAACGCAGGCGCTTAATCGAATTAGAATCCTGGTACGCGCGCAAACAAGGATAACATCGTGAGGAAACCTGCACACCTGAGAGTTCTCCATAATGTTTTGAAAGGTGTGTGAAGTCTACCAATCCGCACTCGGCTAGCGTGGTAGACTACGGCCTGTACCGCTCACATTCTGAGAGGAGACCAGAGCCCAGCAGTGGGACAATTATGGGTTGTGACTTTGACTTTGTCAAACTTAAAATTTGGAATGTGTAATATTCCGGTATATAGTTTACTAATAAATAAAATAGCCTTGTTTTTTTTATGTTAACGACGGGCAAACAGGCATACGGCCCACCTGATGGTAAGTGGTCACCGTCGCCTATGGACACGTGCAGCATCAAGGGAGCTGCAAGTGCGTTGCCGGCCTTGAAGGATACGATATACACTCTTCTTAAAGAACCCCATATCATAGCGCGCAGGGAATGCCTCAGAGGGAAGTTTGTTCCAAAGCTCGCAGGTTCGTGGCAGGAAGGAGCGCCTGAAACGAGCGGTAGACGACTGCCACGAGTCGAGGTGATGCGGGTGGAACCGTAACCTTTTGCGAGTGGTGCGATAAAGGAAGGTGGTAGGAGGCACCAGGTTGAAAAGTTCTTCGGAACATTCACCATAGTAGAGACGGTAGAGGACACAAAGGGAGCCTACGTCTCTCCGGAGACTTAAGTCCTCTAGGCCGTCTATAAGGTTGGGATCATTGACAATTCGAACAGCACGCCGCTGTACGGAGTCAAGAGGGCTTAGTTGGTAACTGGGTGCACCGGCCCAAAGGTGAGAGCAGTAGCCTTGTTATTGTAAAACGTACCTATGTATTTTCTGGACGCAATAAAAGTAAAAAACCATGATATCCAATTTGAATTTACAGTTTTTATATTAATATACTTACTTCTATAAATACTCAACTCACTACACACTACTCAACGCTTTACTACATCCGATTACTAACCTCTGTACAGTTTACACTGGCGTGATTTGATGGCAGGATTACGATAATACGTCTTTCACACCTAGAACATTAATTCGGACCTCCATAAATTTCCGCCTTTACGAGTAGGTAAAGTACAGTCTGATACACAAACAAGACGAAATTAGCATGATTATAGTGTGTGAGGAGAACTGTTCAATCAATCATACTCTGTTGACAGTATCTTAACGAATTCGAGTGCTGAACCAGAACCTTCCCACTGTTCAAGTATGGTCTACTCTTACAAATCGAAAGGTAAAGGTAATAAAACCTCCACGCATTGACTATGAAGTCTACCAAGACTGGATACACAAACTTTGTAAATGAGACATGACTTTGAAAATTCTGGGTCTCATGTAGGAAAAACAAACATATATTTTTTATAGCCTGAAAGTCTTACGAAAAAAATAGAATAACTTATGGTAAGTAATCACCAATACAAAACCAACTGTAAATGCGCATTCTGTTTTTAATAAATTATTACTGATCTGCTCCAAGAATAGCTCAGAAATTTTTCCACAATTTGCAGGTACTCAGTGAGAAATATCATGAAGATTGAACAAGTCCAGTCGATGTGCAGTTAATTCAATCTTTTTTATCTGCTCTAAGCTATGACTATAACTAGTAATAATAGATACTAATTCCACTTGACTACGAAATACCCACACACATGATCCTTTATGCTCCACTTTGAATAATAAACAACCGTCCACAGCATTTACATTATAAAGTGTTCTATTCAAATACAGTTTAATGAATTTAAAATTTATAGACACAAAAAACATTAGCTTCGCCCTCAAAAGCATTAACTTTATTCCCACAATACACTTGTAGAGCATATTAAGTATAGTCCAACACAGTCAGTGAAAATTTACATAACTATACCCCAGGTTCATCTACTATACCTTTTGATTAATACTTTGATAACGCTCATAGCCAGCCATAAGATCAACAAGTATCTAATGTGGATCGAGTCTAGCACCTACATACATGCGTGGTTGGTATTGGATGGGTGATCGATACCAACAAATTTTCTTCAATACATCCATACTTTGATATATGAGACGTTAAGCCGTCAAACAGCGTAACGCCTGGAATGTTATCGGCAGAATATACCGAAGGTCTTCGGATGACATACGTAATTTTAAGGTTTCTGCAACGAAAGGAAAACAACAATTTCCCGTCCTATTGATTCGCAGTAAGAGCATACAAGTTCACATATACATAAAATCTACATTAAATAAACTTTTCTTTCATAAGCAATCTCCAAGAGATCGTAACAAGCTGAAAAATGAAACCATTACTCAGAAGAAATCCTTTATTCCGCTGACTTGGTTCCTCTGCGGAGGCTTAATAAAATATAACCGATTTTAGGACCTATTTCAGAGTCAGGTTTCAAGCACAATTTGTCAGTGACAAACACGCTTAAGAAAAACAAAGAAAATTGTTTACACAAAAACGCCTCTTTAGGCTTTGTCATTTCCTATTACGAAGGGATGAGAAATAAATAATGAGCTCCAGTCAAATATAAATAAGAGTTCGGGCGCAACAAAACATTGGTTCATAAGCCCTAATTTGTCACTGATTAGTCTGATAACTCTTTAATAAATAATTTATCTGTCCACAATTTCTGGATAAGTAGTATTTTGTAACTTTTACTCTTGCTAAAGCTACTGACTTGCGGATTACACTACACAAGTAGATAGGATATTGATAACTATCGTCATGCAAGTGTTTCTCTCTTCTTTTAATAATTTTGTCAGCCATAAGGGCTTCAAATACTTAACGGGTTAACATTCCTCCCCTAACATAAGCCACTCAGACCAGTCCTGAGCCTTCTGAATCCAGCAGATATTCGCTGTCTTCTTCAGGTCGCCGATACACCTGGTCGGGGGGCGTCCTGTGCTCCTTTTACCGAGGCGTTGGAGCATAGGTTATCGGTCCTTCGACCTATGTGGCCAGCCTATTGCCACTTCAGACAGCTAATTCTCTGAGCTATGTCGGTCAATCTCGTTCGTCTACGGATGTCAGCATAGCTCGTTCCATAACCCGATGGGCAATTTTAAGCTTATGCATTAAGCCAATAGTGAAGCACGTCTCGGATCCGTATGTCATTACTGGCAACACAAACTGCTCGAACACCTTCGACTTAACATTGCATTATAATCTTTACGTCAGTTATCGTAAATTTAATCTTCTAGGATTAAATTAAGCTTTAGAAACTTTGATTACTTTGATGACTTTCATTTTAAGCTTTACGTGCCTTAAATACAAATTTTGTGCAAAAATGTCATACTTATATTCCCATTGCTAATATTGGTATGGAAAAATATAAAACAGAAAAAGAGATGGAAATTGAAATATTTCGAACCTTGTATGCCGATATGATCTTAACAACTCAATTACCTATACCACGAACTGAGGGACGTGACAACCCTATTTTTTGTACAGAACCTACACTCAAATTTGGCAAACGACAATGGTAGGCAAAGACTTTTTGCATAATCTTTCCATTCACTGGCTGCTGGCCCTGACGCACTATATTGTAAAAAATGAGTGTAAGTAATATTGTTTAGGAAAAGTATTCAGTTTGGGAAACTCTAATAAAAGGAGAATACAAAATAAACTTCTTTCCGGGTGGAATGGGCTTCTGCACACATCTCAAATATTTCGTCTTTACTGGTCTTGACAAATGTAACATACAAAGGATTAATAATCTCAACAGATGAAACTTTATAATTTTCTGCGGTGTCAGAAACCATCTTGGGATTTAAGTGGTGGTTTTTAGTTATGTGAATAGGCTCTAGGCGCTTTAACTTGTCTTATATCGTTTATTTAAGTTTTTAAAGGGATTATTGAAGAATTGTTGCATTAATTAATACAAGGAAGGTAAAATAAGCAATTCAGTAATTTTAAATACAATTAGGTAAGAAATTTCGTTTAATTAAAATCAAGAATCGATTATTCATTTCTTAACAACAATTTAAGACTTTCAAATATTTGCTACTTTTTAGTAAAGCTGCTTAAAACTGATGAAAAATGTAGATTTCTATACATTTATTACAAACATTATAAACATGATATTCATATCAACCTAAACCTTTTAAAATAATGTCTCTCAAAAATAGTCAGATAGAAGATTATTATTTATAGATTTATTATTATAATATTTATTATTACTATTTATAGATTTTTAACTACGCAAATTAAGCCATGCTGGCTGTAAGGCTTAAATACTAATACAAAGCTGTTTCAAAATACCTCTAGGTATATATGTCTGTGCAAAATACTAATTTAGACTATTTTTATTTTTATTTTAGACGAGTAACCGCCCTCGCTTTGCTTCGGTTTTCTTATTTTTTTACACCGTGGGTTACATTATTGGAGTTTTACTAAGGATCTCTATTTTTTTGAAAATATAATATAGCCTATGTTCACCGGGGATAGTGTAGCTTTCTAACAGTAAAAGAATTTCTCAAATCGGTTCAGTAGTTTCGGAGCCTATTCAATGCAAACAAAAAATCAAATCTTTTCTCTTTATTTGTTAGTATAGATAGAGATACATAAGTGTTCGCCAATTCCCCCTACGATTGTCCTTTAATAAACTTCGCTTACCCCTAGGTCTTAACATAAAAATTAAACCTTCTGCTTACTTACACAAATTGTAGTGTAATCGCGTAGAAAAACATAACTTAATTTAACTTTTTTGCATTTTTAAGCCTCATGAAAGTTGTAGTGTAGGTTGTAATGATAAAAGTAATTTGCTTCACCTTTTAACAACAACAATGTGTCTACGAAATAGAAATGATAAAAGTTTACCAAATAATGGAAATAATGGAAAAGACATATACCGAAACCGCTTTCAATTACTCATGGATCCGTTGATCAGAACTAAATTTTGATAAAATTTGAGACCAATCTGGGAGTTACATTACATTTACCCTTACAAATAAAAAAATAACTTTTCAAATTGGTTGTTATGACGGAGTTCTGAACTAAATTGAGAACCTGCTCTTTTTTTAAGTCGGTTAAAAACTTTAGACGTGAACCGGAGATTGTGGGTTGTGATTATTAAAAGCCAGGACGAGTGTCAGATATTCTTATGCCAGTGTAACGAATGCTACTTTCAAGAAGTATTTCTTAAGATATTACCACAATATTAAAGCCACTTGGTGTTTGGATGATTTATCAAAGCTCTGTCCCATCCAGATGAGTATCAGGCTTTTTTAACCGACTTCAAAAAAGGAGGAGGTTTTCAATTCGACTGTATTTTTTTTTTTATGTTTGTTACCTCAGAACTTTGGACTGGGCGAACCGATTTTGATGATTCTTTTTTTAATCGAAAGCTGGTGGCTGTCATGTGGTCCCACATAAATTTTATTGAGATTTGACAACGGCATCCATGAGAAAACTACATAAGTCGTAAATTTGTGTTAAGATGTGCGCGACAAATTGACGAATAACTCAATATCACGCCAACTGATTTCGATGATTCTTTTTTTAATCGAAAGCAGGCGCTTGTCATGTTGTCTCACATAAATGTGAACGAGATCTGACAACTATGTAGTTTTTGAGACTATGAAGTCGGTTATTTTTTGTTAGTAAAATTTAGATTATATGCGTAATTGGTAATATTGCACACCTTGAAGGACATTGTTCTTCAGTGGCTACTTGCTAGTGATATTAGCTTTTTGTGGGACATCCGATATCAACATCTTCCTGTAAAAGTGACTAAATGCATAAGACGTAGCAGCTAGCACGGCGATCACTATGATCAATAGTAATACATAATATATTTGTGACTGTTCTTCTGTCCATTGCCTGCATCAGTTTGGACTATTTGCGTTTCTTCTTTAGTCTGGCTGGATCCCATAACGACGCGATACTTTCTTTATTGTATAATTATACAGCACCCATCACAAGAATCAAATTAAAAGTAAAATACGATACATCGCGATAATTTATTAGTACTAAGAACTCGATTCGTTGGACTGTAATGTTAATCCCGATAGCAACAAATCGTCTCAAATTCGCGAACTACGGCGATGGCAGGGTCGCCATGTACCTACTGTAAGCGTAAGGGGAGGCGAGTAAAACACACGAAGGTTGTTACTAGACTGATATACTAAGTAAGAAATAATTACAATGAGATGAAGACAATACATAAGACATTAGACATATCACTACAATATACATAACTTTTAAAACGCACGAGGTAAATGTAATCACTGAAATATTGGAAGTCGTGGTCTGCCGGGTACGCAAACTTCTAGGCCAACGCTGCATCTGCTGAATATAACAGCTATCTACGAAAATTAACTATTACTTTGTTATAAATAGCTGAAAACAAATTCGAACTAAAATATAACTTTTAATTATACCTCATGCTTTGTGAATTGATAAAGTTTTTTTATGAAATATTTTTGCTAGTTATTTTCAAACGATAAATTAAATTCCGCGTTTCATAATGTAAACTTTTAACTAACTTTTAAAAATAGCGTTACCAATAAATGCAGGAAGTGTTAAAGCAGGGCAAATATAAATTTCAATCTAAATAATTCGTGTCGCACATAGAGGCATTTATCGTTAGCTTTCCCCAAGGTAAAATAGATCTGAAATGTTATCTTCTTAACTGTCTTCCTTGGAATTTAATTTCCAAGGAAGTACGAGTACGATCGGGTTCAACCGCTATCAATTGACCTTACCTATTAAGGTATCCACAAACACCTACTCTGTTAATGGCTTTAAACCATTAGCGACCTTCTGTGGGCGACACGTCTTTTCTTGTAATTGAAAAGGCCCGTACATCTCCAACACGTGATTCCATTACGGATTAATGGAGGGGTAATGTCCAGAGAGTCAATTGTCTGTAGCTCCGAACAAGGTTTTTTTATCTATAGCCACTGAAGGAGCAGGCCACCTAATGTTAACTGTTTACCGAACTGCAAGGCTATTCACTTTTGTAACTTGACAGCGGAATCCGCGATGAGTTTCAAAATTGAAGTTCGAGTCCGAGATCTTGATATGTGATTCTGTAATCATCTGGTACGCACTTGCGAGGTGAAGGGAGTCTCGAACTCTAACTTCAATTTAGAAACTCATCGTGTATTCCGCTGTCAAGTTACAAAACAAAAGCGAACTTGCATCATATTGACATGTCATTATCTAATCATCTATTAAGCACTTGCGAAGTGAAGTAATCCTAGAACTCGAACGTCAATTTTGAAACTCCGCTGTCAAGTTACAAAAGTGAATAGCCTTGCTGTTACCGAAAAAGCAGTTGTGTCACGAAAGGTATCATCACATACGCTGACAGCCAAGTATGAAGCGAAAGATTAGCTACTGGCATTATATATTTTGGAAATACCGATACGTTCGTAAATTATTTTCACAAGTTGTATATGTCCAAGGATAATTTATATGTATCCATCCATCGCTATTTACGTTGCTGACCCGGTTGATCGACTACAATTGATAGATGATGTTAGACAATGAGTGATTGGCTTTTATGTTTCGCACTGCTAATAAAGACAGTATTACCAAGACATAATTAAAACAGCTATTGCCTAGAGAATGAATATTTTCTATGTAACGAAAGTTAATAGAATGTGAATTTAAAGTACCTATTTTTCGTAAAGGTTGCCAAATTTTAAGCCAAAGTTAGTGAGAGGCTCGAGAATTCTCTTATTCCAAACCATAAAATTCTCATTCATGGAAAGATAATATATAGCTGAGAACATGTTTTATAAAACATGTAACTATAATATAATCTACCTACTTTCTGCCCCACACTGCTACACTTGTTGCCCGTGGGTGTTTCTCTTAGCGTTACTTAAACTTGGCTTTAAAATTATACACATAGTTCTTTGGAGTTGTGACGACATGAGTTGCAATGGATCATCAATCGATACAGAAAAATTCCTCCTTCCATCCGATTCGTTTTATACTAGAAACCTAGGTATGAACACATGATACACCAATAATCTACTGGAGTTGTACACGATCAATAAACTAACAATAAAATAACTATCTTGTAAACACTTTCCAAAATGGAACTGCAATATTTTTAAAACTTCATTCATCATTGAGATTACGTTTAAGTCAAGGATAAACAGGAACGAAAATTCGCTAAAGAGAATTTGTAACATTGTAATGCATTATAAAATAGACAAGGTCGTTTGACTTCACCCCAAAACTACAGTTAATAATGGAGCAGAGTTAAACTCTCTTTGCGCTCGCTTTTATATAACTTTACTTTAGCTTTGCCAGTTGCCACACAAAGCGAAAAAAGCTACGAATCTTCGTGAGTAGAACTAGACTTCGTACATCAAATCATGATAATAAAGAGAACTGGAGCATGAAAAATCCCCAATTTCATGTGATATATTGCACATTCATCTTGGCAGAGATTTTAATTTAAATCTACTCGTAACCTCTTGAAGCAATATCATTTGGAATTATTGTCAAGCTCAAGGCATACAGAATAATAATAATAATAGAAAAAAATAGAAGAGGAACTTTACTAAAGAAGTAGGCGGGCAAGCTTGGTTGGAAGAGTCACAATTCAAGGCCAAACTATCCTACAAGACTGATGGATGGAGGGATGAAAGGGACAGAATAAAAGTCAAACAGGATCTTATAATTTGACATGGTGTGTACACACGACCTAGGGTGGGCACGGCAGAAAACATACAGATATAATAACATTCCTTGAAACATAATTACATATATTGGACATCATGCAAATTTTCGACACTTGGGATCGCCACTAACCACCTCACCACACTGGATGTTCTAACTATATTTTATCAACAATGACGACCCGTGTGGCGCAATGGTTACCATGCCGGATCGCCGCACGAAGGGTCCTGGGTTCGATTCCCAGCGAGGCGGAAATTAAATGATGAGTTTAAATTTCTGTTCTCGGTCTGAGTGTAAATGTCCTTGTCTAGTGTGTTGTCCATGGTACCCACGACACGGGGAATCCTAGTGTGGGGCTATGAGTGTGAAGCGTTATTTAAATGTGTTTGTATTTGTAGGATGTTTTTAACTTTTGAAATAATTCAATTTTACTTCGGATCGGTTCCAACTTTACTTCGGAATCTCGAAATGCTAGGATAAGAGGGTACCATACAAACTAAGCGACCAACAACGAGACTTGCGCGTCGAAGCATGCATAGCACTATCACAATTGTGTACTGTGGCACTATTAGCACTACTGAATCGGCATAGAAACGAGGGAATTTAAATCGAATTGTTACCTGCGATGAAAAGTGGATCTGGTACGACAACCGTAAGCGTTCGTCTCAATACGTTAGTTATGATTTAAAGTTGATAATAGCAGAAGCATTCTGTAATTTGAACACTAAACTGTTTTTTATCATGCTCTGCATACCTAAATCCTTAGAATAATAATAAACCTAAATCTATAACTGAGTGTACATTACCTTCTGTAGGTATAACTGGGTATTATTTCCAATAGGTACAAAACCGCGTCATCTTATTTCTTTGCTTAAATAATCCTGTGCGGGTCGAATCCAGTGTCCACGGAAATCCTTCCATTTTATACGGGCGGTCGTTTTGGTAAGTTTAACATAAATTTGCACTCAAGGGCTTGTGTTCATTCGATAATATTTGTGGCGGGATTATTCGAGTGTAAATAATGTATATTTGAAAACGTGTTTTGTGCTAAATGGTAGTGATAACTTAATTTTTAATGGGTATTCTGCTAATGAAAATTATATAATCAATTAAATGTTAAATTTTACTTTTTAATAAATAATTATACACATAATTTTAATTTTAATAATAAAATCAATTTGTATATAAAATAATATAACGTGACAAAATAAAATGTACTAATACAATAATAATCAGTTTGAATGAAATAAAGAATAAATAATAAGTGAGCATCAAAAATAATAAGGGATCAGTTAATTAACCTGTGGTTAACGATCATGGTGTAACCGGTCGTCTTGCTAGTGACGCCGAGCTGATGACGAACAGAGCTCCTATGAAAATAATTTTAACGTACCCACATTTATGTAATAAGTAATTTATTGTAGTATTAGCTCATCGAATCTCGTTTACTAATGAAATATGTATTGTATGTTATTTAATTTCTCAATAAGTGATTATCTTGTAAATCTTCTGAGAAATAAAGAATCTTAAACCTTAATATTTGACATGAATAAAATTATTAAACCAAAGTTTTATTAAATAGCTTGCTTTCTTTGTATCTCCATCCGGGTTACAATTTGTAAAAAAATTATCAAGCAGTTTGAGATCTGATTGAGATAATAATTGGTATAATAATATTATGGTAATGGCAAAAAGTTATGCTTTATCAATCATTTATTAAAATATATCATTTTGAGTATCAGTAGTTTGAGTATCCACGGTCTTTTTAGGGGTGACCTTAGATAGTAAACTTCAGTGGGGCCCACATATAACAAATCTCGCGACTAAACTCGGTAGGGCTGCTTACGCTGTTAGGAAAATAAGGCAGTTTACTGACGTCGAAACTGCTAGGATGGTTTATTTTGCATATTTTCACAGTATTATGTCATATGCCATCTTGCTGTGGGGCAAAGCAGCCAGTATAGAACAAATTTTCATACTACAAAAAAGAGCTATTAGGGCTATTTATAAACTTAGATCTCGTGAAACTTTGCGTGACAAGTTCAAAGAAATAGGTATACTTACAGTAGCCTCACAATATATCTATAGTAACGTGGTTTTTATACGGAATAATATAAGCGCGTATAAACAAAATTTTGATATCACTAATCGCCAAACAAGAAAAATGCACCAGTTAGTAACGCCATCTTACCGTCTTTCTAAAGTGAAGCGATCTTTTATGGGCCGTGGTGTACAGTTCTATAATAAAATCCCAAAGTTAATACGTGATTTGCCAGTGGAATTATTTAAGAAACATGTAAAATCTCAACTTTTAGGGAAAGGCTACTATACTGTAGCTGAGTACATAAATGACAAAGACGCATGGAAATGACCAGATCTGCAACCAGTTCCGTACAGGCTAGTGATACTTCTTTGTAAGAAATATACCAATGTATTTTATTTTTAAAAGATGTGCTGAGGAGTTTCTTTCGGCTTTTCTTCTCCTCCATGACAAAGCACCTTTCCGAAAAGCTGGTAAATTAAAAAAATGACGTGCATAAGTGTATCAATGATACCTACATGAATAAATGATTTTGAATTTGAATTTGAATTTGAGATTCAATGGGTTTGTCTTCACAAGTAGGTACTTTATTTTTGCTTAGTAATCAATTGTTTGATACACCTTGTTATATTTGACTATTATACCTGGATTCATTGTT
Source organism: Thymelicus sylvestris (assembly GCA_911387775.1). Taxonomy (NCBI): domain Eukaryota; kingdom Metazoa; phylum Arthropoda; class Insecta; order Lepidoptera; family Hesperiidae; genus Thymelicus; species Thymelicus sylvestris. Next base: position 14,658,243 of record OU426891.1, on the reverse strand, counting down.
ATTACAATTAAAACACCTGATGTGAGTGATGGCCGAGGCAACTCTATGATATATTGAAAAATAGTTTTTAAACTAATCTACATACTTAACACGCACGTTGTAATTTTCTCGTGGCATAAAAATACGACTCTTTTTGTATACCTACTAGCACTTCGTCCGTGGCTTTTCATGCGTTTTTGGAGAAAATAAGTACCCTATGTTTTATTCCAGATCATGATCTACCTGTTTACTAAGTTTTATGAAAATCCGTTCAGTTGTTTTGCGTGAAAGAGATTTTTTGAGTGAAACTTTCTTACAAATTTTCACATTTATAACATTACTAGGATTACAAAACGATGGTAAAGAATAAACATGTAATGCTTCATACAATTAGTATGGAACACACGTAACGTGTAGTCATAATGTGGAGGTGGAAATATTATTCGGGTACTTAGCATTCCCTCGTGAACTAACGCTTCGTGCTCTACGCTAAACTCGGGATAGGTAGTACTATCCCGAGTTTAGTATGTAGCGCGTTAAGTATGTAGCACACGTCCAAGCTTTTCGCTTAGAAGATGTGTAATATAAAATATTAAATAATTGTATTTTAATTAACGGGAAAAAGAGCGTAGTGGGTTTAAGGAAGAAGAGGAAAATTAGTTAAGACAGACAGAGTTTAAAAATATATGGAAAAAAATCCATCAGTTACTGCGACTAGATTGATACGCAAATTTTAAATAAATAAACGCTAACACATTCAAAACCCCCGCAGTAGGTTATTACCTGTGTTGCGGGTGGCATGGACGACACATATCATCACAATCACACTAAGCTATAATAATAATAATAATAATAGCGCTTTATTTCCTCTTACAAAAGTTATACTGTGTTTACATCATATACATTTATAGGATTAATATAAAAGTTTGCAAGAGGCTGGAGTCCGTACTAGGATAGCCTGTATTACAGATCTCCAGGCCCTCACCCCAGAGCAATGGAACAATACATTTACAATCAGAAATACATAACGTAGAGGAAACTTTTATGTTAAATTTACATTAATGTAAGATTATATTTACTATTTACCTGCAGTGTGTGTGTGTGTGTGTGTGTGTGTGTGTGTGTGTGTGTGCGTGCGAGTGCGTGAGTTCGTGTGTGCGTGTCTGTGTGAAAGTGCATACGCGTATATGTAAGTTTGAGATTAAATTTCGTTTATGATATAACTGCCAATAATTTTTCTGTAGTTTCGTAGTTAAGTGATTGAAGCCATTTTTGGATTGTAATTTTACATTGAAATTTCAGGAGTGGATATATATTTAATTCTTTATTTATCTTGTTATATAAGTACGATCCCAAAAAACAGTAAAATTTGTGTGAAAATTTAGTATTGAGTGCTTGGGACCGCGAAACTGCATACTTTCTTCTTTTAGTCAAAACACTATTATCAAATTGCATTTCGGTGTGTTTCCTTAAAACAGTAAACAGAATAAAAAGTTGCCGGACTGTCAGAACATTACATTGACTGTAGAGCTTCTGTGTAGGGAAGGAGAAAGGAAGGAGTGATGCTACTTTAAGCACAGATCGCTGAGCACGCTCGAGTTTTAACATTAGTGTCCTAGACGCTCCACCCCAAGTAGTTATACAGTATGTTAGGAGCGGTTGGCACAACGCAAGGTAAACCATATTGATAACATTCTTATCTGTTACATGACGTAGGCTTTTAAAAATGTAAATAAGTTTACGTATTCTTGAAGAGAGGGCATCGATGTGTTGTTTAAAACTGAGTGTACTATCTATAATTACTCCTAAGTATTTAATGGAATCAGTTCTGGTAAGAGACGGACATAAACATGAATGGTTGTAGTAATTTGGACAGGAGTGGAATTTAATGTTATAGGACTCAGAACTTGGAAATGAATTTGATTTAATTGAAAAGGTGATATATTTAGTTTTTTCTATATTTATTGCCAGTTTGTTAGACTCTAACCAGGATGTCACTCGATTAAAACCTCTTTGAGCGCTGTTGAAAGTATCATTCCATGTGTAACCTTCAAAGAGTAAAGCCGTATCGTCGGCAAATGTAATTATTTTACCATTAGTCAGGTTAAGGTCACAAAGTTCATTTATATAGGTCAAAAATAGTGTCGGACCGAGAATCGCTCCCTGAGGTACCCCATGAAGCACCTGCTGATAGTCACTACAAGTATCACCAATCTTGACCTTCTGCATTCTATTTGATATGACATGGGGTCCTTCAAGAAGCGGGTCTATCGTCATTTTGTTGGCCGGCAACGCGTTGGTGACGCCCCCAGTGTTACTAATGTCCATGGGCGGCGGTGATCACTTACCATCAGGTGACCCGTCTGCTCGTTTGCCTGCTAAAAGCATAAAAAGAACCAAGACCCGAGTACAAACATTTAACTGTCACATAAATATCTGCCCCGGCGGGGAATCGAACCCGGGACCCCTCGCTTTGCAGGCAGGGTTGCTACCAATTAGGCTACAGGGTCGCTACATTAATACACTTTACAATTGATAAAATAGATAATAAATAAATAACTAACTTGATAAATAAATAACTTGAGGGCCCTGGCGTTCTAACCTCGTTACCTTGTTCCTTAGTCAGTAGAGTTCGTATAGCGTTCATATTGTCCGTGTAGCTAAACCTGTTATCTGAAGGAACACACAGCTTCAAGATTGAAGACTTATCCAATATATCGCATTATCAGGGAGTTTGACGTTGATTGCTGTTTGGGAGTTGTAGCGACGCGAAATTGACCTAGCTATAAGACATCACGGTTCCAATACATATAACAGGGGCATTGCTGACGCGAGACGAGACAATGAAGTACAGTCACCTGCAGAGAATAGTAACCCATATTTTACTGTGTGTTTATTAAGAGACTAGCTGACCCGGCGAACTTCGTATCGCCTAAGAATGTAACATATCAGAGATCATTAAAATCGGTACAGCCGTTCTTAGCCGTTATAGTTTCCGTGTCCTCCCTCTCCCGCTCCCGCTCCCGCTACCTCTCCCTCTCCCTTCCCCTCCCCCTCCCCCTCTCGCTCTTCCTCTCCCTCTCCCGTTCCCGCTCCCACTCCACTCCCCTCCCCTCCCCTCCCCGTGTTACATAATCGGGATCCGAGGAACATGCGCGAGCTGTCCGGCCGCGGGGCCAGTGATGATTGTTGCTACTCGTACACGTAGTTCCTTTACTACGTAATATCTTCTGAATGGAATGTCCGATTTGAATAATTCAAAAAGTTATCTATAGGCATTGAAACAGTTTTGAATATGAAATGATTTATTTGGATAAGGATTAATACGAAGGAATGGTTTTCATGATATAATTTTGGTCATCTTTTTTATTAACTTTTAAAATGTAAAAAGTGGTTATAGTGACATAACGACAATAGTTGGACATGTACTGTCGCGAGGTTTTTTGTAGATATTGATATGTTCTATAATATTGTAGAACATTTTTTTGTTCTATCATCAATAGTTTCCGCAGCGTATGCGATGAAAGAAATTTTTAAGCAAATTTTTTCACACTTTGGTTCATGTTACTGATGTTTTAGCAAGGATCCCTAATTTTTTCTAGTAATAAATATAGCCTATGTTACTCATGAATGATGTAGCATTCTAATGGTGAAAGAATTTTGAAAATCGGTTCAGTAGTTTTTGAGTTTATTCGTTGCAAACATACAAAAATACAAAAATACAAAGCTTTCCTCTTTATAATATTAGTATAGATGGGTCACTTTTCTTTGCAGGGGACTGTACATAATTAATTTTAACAATCAATTAGAAGCTATACGAGATTTTTTTATTGTCACATATATTTTCATGTCAGTTTTAATCCTGCTACCACAATTTCATCATATTTCACTAGATCTGATGAAAATTAATATGTGAAACGTTGCTTCATTATAGCGGAATAAATGTTTTATATCTTTCTTATATGTTTACCTAAACGCTGTGAGATTGAATTGCACTCCATATATTATTATATAGTATTTGTTTTGGCATGCATCCAAATCACAGTTCTTCCACTATTTCGTGGTCCATATCTAACATGACGTGATAGATTCATGGCGACAAAATAAGCGCTTCGCAACGTTGGTGAAAAGCTTCCTAACAACCATGTTTGTTATCCGAAGTGAAATGTGCAAAACGCAGCATTTTGGATTTTGTAATTAATTATTCTAGTGACACTTCGATCAACTTATGGCCACAGATTTAGAATGCTGACCCCAATCCCTTACCGGCATACTAGGGTGTCGTAAAAGGCGACAGGAACCTCCCGCTTGGTGGTAAGGCTTCACTTAAGGATAATATTATCAATATTATTATTATGTCATTAATATTATTATTTGTATTATCCATCTTATCGTAAGTTCTCACCCACTAGCTTGAGTCAACCTCCAAATGACTCGTCGTACTTGAGCCGGACCTTGAGAGGTAGTTCTTTCTTTGTTCTACTCTCGTTCTTGGACGGCAATGCATCAGTGATGTTGATGCCTTTAGTGTCGCCTACGTCCATGGGCGATGACAGCAACATATCATCAGGTGGATCGTCAGCTCGTTTCTCGGCATTTCCATAAAAGGTAAGCGTTAAATAAGTCGTAAGCAGTACATCATTCAACGAGAATAATCTTTAAATCAACAATTACGTAGTAAATATTTTAATTTTGAAGGATGAATGGTTTTCACAATTTAGTTAATTAGAATCTTAGGTGATTTTACGAATACTTGGTTCTCTTATTTTTTTCATATAGCTTTAATAAAAAATCTTAATTTTGATCAAAAATATCACCATTTCAAAGGTATCGCATCGTCTGTAAGACTGAACCCTCCATTCCACTAACGAATGCTATGAAAATTCGACATCAAGCGAAAGAATGATTTCATTTCGGCGTAATGACATCTTGCACGTAAACAAAAATATTAAACTATTCTCCAAACTGAGAACGCTTGAGTGTAATCAGCACGACAAACTGGATCTCCTGCAATAAATTTATTTTTATCTCCTCTCTAAAAAATAATGTATAATTTGGTGTCGTGTCGTGATAATAAAACACGTTAACTTTTTGATGGAATATTCATGGTCATTTATAGAGGATTCAATCCTTTCTAACGTATGTTCATTTCTAGACACGGATTTACTTTTTGACTCATATAATAGCGAAGAAAATTAACATTCGGGTTACAAATAACGCAGCTATAATAATACAATATACCTAAGGCTAAGGATAGTACTATCATTATTATTAAGCAAACATTCCCTTTTAGATATTTCCCATTTACATTGCTGAAAAAGTTTACCTATTATCAACCCGCCAGAGCGCGTTAATTTATAGTCCACTGAAAAGGCCAATATTCCTACTTTAAATATATTAGACGGAATAATCTTTAAATATAAAGAAATAGTTTTGTATTACTTATTTAAGTGTTTTTGTATTAGCTATTGTACCAGCGCTCAGAGTAGATTTAGTAAAACCCTTAGTGAGTGTTCATACTGAACTCGCGGGCGCGGGCGCGGGCGCGGTCGCGGGCGCGGGCGCGGTGGCGGATTCGTGTTCACACTGGCCGCCAGGCGTTTGCGCGATTGTGACATGTTGTCAGAGGTTGAAAACATGGACGACGATCTTTTTTTAACCGAAAATTCATACCTAAAGTTCCATTTAGGTACTCACCTTCCATATCAGGAAACAATTCAGCAATTTCCTTACATAGTTTATTAAGAATGTTTCTGTTCATAAGATGCCTGTGTTTACTCTGCCAAATCTGAGTTCAAATCAAATCAGTTCTAGCCTGAATAGTACTAATAAACTCTTCTGTATTGAAGGACATGATCTTAGATGAAAGAACAACCCTTTAATCTGGGGACATAATGAATTCATGTGCTATCGTTTCTAGCGACAAGTTCAAAATGGTTGAACTTACCTGACATAATCGCGCGTTCCGCCGCTAGTTCAGTGTGAACACACTCATACATTCTCATGCGTTTGATATTGCCGCTAGCGGGCCGCGCGCGGTTGTCGCTAGCGTGCCCGCTACTTACACCGCACGTGCGTTTTGTATGTGAACACTCTCATAGTAGTTCATATGTTTGAAATTTCGCGACCGCGCCCGCGACCGCGCCCGCGAGTCAGTATGAACAAGCACTTAGGCAATGAGTCTTACGCCACAACACAGAGCTACTAACGGTTACTATATCGTTTCCTAGTAAAGAATCACCATACAAATTCTGTGATATGGAGCGATTTAAGTAAAGTTTTTTTTAATACAATGTCACATGCAATAAAATGGACCCTTAAAAATGTTTAAAAAACATACACGTGTACTTATGTACGCGCGTGAGAAGTTATACTTCTTTGGCATCAAAAAAAAAACAATAAAAAAAACAATATTAAAAAAAATCTAAAAATACAATTTTCAAAAAAAAAAATCTAACGGAGGAGGAGGGGGTCATCCAAACGGTGGGACATACATTTTGTTCGAGATGTCTGTTCTATGTCATTATACTTCAATGTATTTAATCCCAAAACCCACAAGTTTAAGCGAAGTGACAAACATGCCTCGACCGCAAATTAAGTGATTTGTCATGTCGCTGGTGTAATAACGGTATTACTGAAGGTTAGCGTGATCTTGGTCGGTCGGTCGGATACATTATGGCTGAATAACTCACATTATCGTTTCTACATCGACAGCTGCACTTAAATCGTCTACAAGAGCTCTCAAGAATGAGACTTTATTTTCTTTTGATTCGGCTAGACTGTTCTAAATCTTCGCATGGACGTGGAACATTTATTTCCAGAAAATACTTTTATGAATAATACCTAGGTACAATGCTTTATTTATTTGTGTAAATACAGACGACAAAAATATTTAAGGTGTAAAGAGCCCCATTCATCTTTGAGTCCGAGCGAGATTATTTGTGGTTTGCGCAACGGTATTTCCACGTATTAGGAATTCATATTCGAAAATTGTAAGAACTTTCAGTTTACCCATGGCGCCAAAAACTACCACAATTTTACAAAAACAAAACCCTATCTAAAAACAAATGACTGCATTTGAAATTAAAATAACACGGCTTTCGAATAAAAATTATTTGTATTGCGAATTGCGCGCCAATCTACAGATATGGTATTGAAGTCTGAAATTAATGCTGGATATAAAATCTCCATTTCATATTAGTCTCCTGTTTGGTACACCTTATTGGACATCAATCAACGGAAGAGGCCTTCGAAAGAGAAAGAGAGAGATAGAGAGAGGGAGAGATATGACCATCAGCAGGAGATCACGAGGACACACATTAATTCCCATTATGGTAAATCTATGGCTATGATCATAAAAACCCATCGTAAAACTTGTTTAGCGTACTTTATTGCAGTGTCAGAGCTGCATGTTGAGAAAGCGTCGCTTTCCTCTTGCCAAAAACGTAAAACCTTTAGTTAACAAAGAAAACTGTATGGAAATCCCAAGTCCGTCAGTAAAATTTATGATGACATCGTAAGATTTACGTAGAACTTTCCTCCATCTCGCAAATGAAAAGGAGTTTGTAATAAATAAAGAAGAACCACCCAACCATAACCAACACGAGTTTCGCCACTAAACGGAGCACATCAATGACACTACGAAAGATACTCTTTAATTTAAATATCATTGACATCGTTTAATACCAGAACTAATTTTTGTTTACAATTTATTATTTTTAAACTAATGTAACTTAATATTTTAATAAAAAATGTGCCAAGATTGTTTAAGTTTCCTCACGATGTTTTCCTTCACCGAAGCAAGTGATAATTCACATGTAATACGCACATAATATTTGAAAATTAGAGGTGCGTGCCAGGATTTGAACTCGGGCCCCTTCGTTCGGGAGACCAACGTTCTACCGCTAGGCTATCACTGCTCATCGTTCGTCATCGATCGTCATCGCTCATCGAATGAAAATCGTAAGAAATTATTAAATATAACTTTTGTATTTCATTTACAATATACATTCACTACTTGAAAGCTGTTACAATAGATAAGACAATACTACAAGAACAACTAACTTTAGTGACCTAGATCTTCTATCGAATTATATTTGAAGGAAAACAAACAGAAGATACAGATATATTTGCTTTGATTAGCAAACTCTATGAATATCTGAGCGAATTTGCTCGGAAATTTGAATAGCAAAACTGATAACTAGGTACTATAATAATTGTATAGACTAACTATAAGCAAACAATTCCTGACATAAATTAATATAAATTCATATCAAATTAACATTCTTACAAATAAAAAAATATGTGCCCCCTACTAATTCCTGTTCAAATTCATATTTTTTTTTTTTTTTAAATCGTTTATTCACAAAACCACATGCTATATAACTATTACAAAACATCCCGCCAAACTATGAACTAGTTTGTAGGCGGAGAGTATTCGCTCTAATATTTAAAACAACAGTTAACCAAAAGTAGGTCTTATAAAATACTGTGTTATTTATGTTCTGCTATTATTACTTATAATTTTGACAAATAAACTAGGTCTTATACTAAACTAGGTCTTATAAAATACTGAGTTATGTTATTTATAATTTGACAAACAAACAAAATATGCTTACATCTAACTCAAGATACTGAATCTAGGTTATGGACTCCAAGAAATACTGCTCAACCTTTTTTTTTAATATTCTATATGAAGAGATTTCTGTCGCACAAAAGGGAAGACTATTACAAATAACTGGCACCATGTACTTCATGGAACGCTTGCCATAGTAATTTTTTATTCTAATTTTACTAAACCTATTTCTTTTGGTATGGGTTGGGCCATTACGGGGTATAATTTTGAATAATTCTTTCCTGTTGATATTTTCCTTTATTATATGTAGTTTAATCTTACTCTCTATTGGTAGTATCCTATTTTTCTTATATAATTGAAGGCGGTCTAACTTAAACTCATTGAGAACCTTTTTACTTGATATTTGCTTTAAAACTCGAATATGCAGCCTTTTTAATTTTTCTATGTGCGTTTTAAAAGTGCACCCGTAGCAACTCAAACCGTACCCGATTACAGAATCTACCAACGCATAATATAAACAGCGCATAGTGTTTCTACTTACTACACTCTTTAAATAATAAAATTTAGTCAACATTAATCTTAACCTTGCACATACTACTTCAACGTGGAGCTTCCATGACATGTTACAATCAACGATCATCCCTAGGTACTTGTAAGAGGTGACACATTCTAGAGGTATACATTGGCACTGCAAGAAATTACTATGAAGACAATCATACGTGTGGCCCTTAACGGTTACTGACCCGCCCAGTACCTTCATATAAGGCGAGTGGATATGCATGCACTTAGTTTTGTTTAAGTTTATTATTAACCCATTATCATGAGCCCATTTACAAATATTATTAAAGTCAAATTGTACATTATTTACAGCGTTATCTAAATTACTATCTGCATAAATTAAGCATGTGTCGTCAGCATACATATACATTCGACATCTTTCGACAACGTTACATAGGCTGTTAACGTGCATTACATATCCTAGTGGTCCGTACACTGAGTCGGTAGGAACACCGTACTCGGAGTTTTCAAGTGTACCAGTCGTTCCCGCAATGAGAACTTTAAGTTGCCTGCCTTTAAGATAGGTTTTAAAGAATTCGTTAATGGGGCCTCGTATCCCGCACTCACTCATAGCTTGAAGTAAGCTCGCGTGATCCAAAGTTTCGAAAGCTTTGCGGAAATCGATGAAGACTACAACCACATGCTTCCTTTCATGCAGACTTTCATTGACATAGTCCGAGAAGCTATAGGTATATCACTCAATAAAAATATATAAATAATCTGAATTTTACCAAGAAAAAAATAACCAACTTCATAATAACTCAAAAACTACTCGTCAGATCTACTTCAAATTTAATTTTGCTTAAAAAAGGCTGGCTTCAACCCATTAATGGCCCACTACTAGGCACGGGTCTCTCCTCTTGAGGAGGCCTAGAGCATACTCCACCACGCTGCTCCAGTGCGGATTGGTGGAGGGGTTAGTGGCCAACCCGAGTGTCGGAAGTTTTCATACCGCCCGAGGGCCTCCGACATGGCTTAACGACTGTTATCTTATGATAACAACCGGGACCGACGGCTTAACGTGCCCTCCGAAGCACGGAAACGCTCAAGAAATTTTTGCCACTAGCGGTCACCCATCCAACTACCGACCGCGCCCGCTGTTGCTTAACTTTGTCGATCACATAGGATCGACGCAAGCCGCCGGGCTATGAGCGCTTCTTAAAAAAGAATACAGTCGAATTGAATACCTCCTCCTTTTTGAAGTCGGTTAAAAACCAAGTAATTTTAGTAACAAAATACACTTTATGGAATAGAAAACTATGTTAGCAGTAAATCGGGTACTGAAATCAATTGTGAAGCAGTGTAGATAGTACCTAATCGAGAGTAATTGAATCTGAATAATTTAATTATATCTATATCAATGTTCCCAGTAAAATGATTTTTAATTTCTCAATTACTTTGTACTCCGAATCTGAATTATACTTGAAATTAATTTACGTTTCTGGTGAATCTAGGTTCTAGAGATTGCAAAAAACCTCGAAGAGTTTATTTGAAATGTTTTCGATGTTTTCTAAAGGTATTAAGGTATATTGAAGTTCGACGACAAATTTTAGCGAAATTGCTACCCGTTACGAAGCCGGTGCAAGTCACGTGGCTCGAAAATTTAATTTCGCTAACCGAAACTCAATCACTGACCCATTAGCAACAGTAACCGGTAGCATTTAATTAAATAAAACCGCAGGAATTATTGGAGAGGAAATTATTCTTTTGTATGTGTTTTGTATGTGCTATAGTTTCATTTCACGATATTTTGGACATTTTAATTTGAATGATAACCAATCAATAATACTTTTGAATATGATTGCCATTGTTGCGAATCCAGTGGACACACATACAAGCCTTGTCATTATGTCAAACAATGTGGTGTTCCGTTTTTAAAAAAAGATGGGTGTTATAAGTTTGACATGACCGTGTATCTGTGTATCTCTATGTCTGTGGCATCGTAGCTCCCAAACGGATGAACCGATTTTGATTTTTTTGTATGATAGGTGAATTAATCGAGCGTGTTCTTAGCTGTTTCGTGTAAATCAAACTGTCGGTTTTTTTTATTTTAATTTAGGATTATACATAACTTGTAAATCACACACACGTATACAGGTTAAGTCATATAAACGTAATAACTTGCTTGTAGTATACTACGTAGGTATATCACACACTAAAGCAGAGAACAAAATAAGAGATGTCAGATTGTATAATAAGCTTCTTTTGTTTACAGGACACTTTTACACTCCATACTAGTATTTTATCTGTTTTGTTACACAGTAACATTGTTATGTTTACATATGAATAGACTATTACGTAACACATTGTTTAGTTATTTATGGAATATTGTTACGAAAAATGGTACAAAAGAGTAAAGCTATTTGTGTTTAATATGTAGGTACTTTTCTTCATAACTAACGAGTGACACCACAGAAGAAATAATAGTACACTTATCCTAGAACATCGTATGCCAATAACCTTTTGATATATTGATTGGTTAAGATACATCAACTATTATAACCTGCTTTTATGCGTTTTAATATTAACGCCGTTTCTTCTCCTATTGACATTTTAACTTTTATTTTCATTTTCACCGATATTTGCTGTCAATGAAGAGGTTAATTAATTTTGAAAATGTCATTTTTTATATCTCATAAACGTTTTTTTCTTTAGAGGGCTCATTGAGCTATATGATGGCGGCCAAGTGCCATCGAGGTCTCCTCAATTACTTCGTAGCCCCCGCCGTGCGCTGTTAATGGGCTGAACTCGTATATTTTCTTTTATTGCTTACACACCACTTACTGAAGGGATTCAAGGATATGCTATTAATTAATTAAGCTTAATTATAACCCACAGTAGCATAGTATGGATCTGTGAACAATTTAGTCTACACGAAGAAATAGTTACCTTTCAATATCGAAATTATAATCAACAATAATAATGAAACGGTCCTGTGAACAACTTAATCTACACAAAGACCAAAACCAAAATATCGAATAAATAGTCTTCCTATGACGTAACTTTAGTGAAAACATCGAAAGAACGTTACATTAGGTCTATGTAAAGCTTATACCTCAAAGTCGAAATTTCTTACACGTCTTTGTGGAATTCACGAAAGGATCTTGTGGTTTTGGCAGTTACCGCAGATTTACACGAGTCCATTTAGTTCGCTTGTAATTTCATTAGTGACTACAAATTATTCACCCACTTTGAGGGCGTCTTTTAAAAAGCCTTCTGAAACGCCAAGTTGCTTTTACATTGAAGCTGGCTTATGAAAATTCATAAGAATCACGAATTTAACCCAATCAAATCAGTAAGAGAACGAACACTTAACTCTCACATAAATGTTTGCCCCACTTTGGAATCTCACCCGGAACCTTTCGCTCTATACACAGAGTCACTGCTTTAGAAAAAATGCTGCAATTTGGCATGGATATACAATATCTGTTACGTCAAAAAATTGGTAGAATATAATCTTGAAAAGTAAATTTGGTCTCCCCTACACGTAAATTCGTGATGATTTTTGTTTTCGTGTACCACATGGTGTATCGTTTGATAGGACTTTTAGTTGAGTTTACCATGAGTAGTTTAATTGAGTTTACGATCATTTTCGATGCAAGAATCCGAGATATTTCTCGCAAACGGATTTCTGCATCTCAATAGACCTTGAAAAATTTTATCCGCAATAGCATAATTATGATGAAATTAAAAGGAAAATGGAACCCTACTTGGCCGGTTTTATTTTATTAAGTGTTAATAAGCCTGTAAAAGACGGAAACAGACGACATTATAATAAGGTCCCAAAAATTATTCAAGATATGAATTATTTAGATACTAAACTGTTTTTTAGACTTAAATTACAGTATAAAAATACTGTATTCTGTTTAATTAAAATCAGTATAGGTAGACGTGATAAATCATCAGACACGCAAAAGCGAGTCTATTATCTATAAGTCACACAAATAATAAAATACAGCATTTTATCGGGTAGGTAGGTACATGAAATCCTAACAAAGATTACCCATTCATTACTTTCAATATGTTTACAGTTGTAATACATGGCTTTGATACACTTAAGTGATTTATCATTTCTTTTATTCAACCTATTAAAAGTTTTGCCTAATATCACAGTATATAGATCTATACAGTAGTCGCTCTTCATACAAACGGTCGAAACGCGCGCCATACCTACGCAAGTCGGAATAAGTGTAGTAAAGGGCAGTATCTGTGGCGAACGAGCGCGGGTTGAGCCACGGCCGAGGCCGAGCGGCCCACGGTACAAATAACAAATTATTTTAGTTTAGTTCCTTACGGCGGCTGTGGTGACCGTGTGCGGCGTGTGACTATTTATTTAATAAGTATGGCAAACAGGAACACAAGATATTGTGCGGTTTTTGGGTGTTATAATACGACATTAAGTCACCCAGGAATATCATTGTTTAAATTACCTGGAGACTCCCAAAGGTAAGACTATTTTTATATACGTACCTACAAGTACGTATTATATAGTATATATAATACTATACAATATAATATAATATGTAATACGTACTTATAGGTAGATATACATATATACTTATTGTAGGTAAGTAACTTGTAGGTAAGTAGGTATTGTATAATTATTGCGTCATTGATTAATATCAACTTTATTATTGTATTGTAATTATTATTAAGAAATCAAATTATTATATTCAAGGTCTTTGGTCCTGCCGAAGGAGATCAGTGCATGTAGGATAAATAAATAAAAACAAGTACGTATTGCAATAAGTAGGTACCTAAATTGTTTATTTTTCATAAGTCCACCGAGTAAAATGCCTAGATTTATAAATAAGGGGCTAAAAAAATCAAATGGTTGATTATTATTACTTTTGCCGTATTGGGGCGGCTTAGAATACTAACCCCAATCCCACGCCGGATGGGTGTCGTAAAAGGCGACTAAATCCGGCCCGCTGGTGGTAGGGCCCCTCGACGGATTATATTGGTAATATTGATTTTAATTGTTAATTAATACCATTATTAGGTACTATTATTATATCTCCATGGGGTTCGCCTGGATAGTTACCACCCTTGAGTATGATGAGTCAGCCGCCAAATGACTCGTCGTGTTCCGGCTGGGGGCTTGAGAGCCAGTTCTTTCATTCTTCTTCTTCTCTCTTTTTTGGCCGGCAACGCATCAGTGATGCCTTTGGTGTTGCTGGTGTCCATGGGCGACGATATCCACTTACCATCAGGTGGATCGTCAGCTCGTTTGTCGGCTATTTACATAAAAAAAATAACTAATAAATGCAACGTTTGCAGAAATTGTAATTTGTAATAATTGTAATTTGAATATTTGCGTCTAATTTGTCATTAAAACGTTATTGCTACTTGCTACTGTAACTTTGATTTCAATGTTATGAATTAATTTAGCAATAGGTATAAAGTTTATAGAATCGGACAGTTGTACCTTTTTTATTTACCTTAACCTGCAAGAAGAACTTACCATGCCCTAAGAGTCTCTCTCTAATACAATACTGAAGGCTTAAGAACCTTCACAGTACTAATAAAAACACAACATATATTTTTATGGAACACTTCCTTTTTATTCATAACTAGCTGACCCGGCGAACTTCGTATCGCGCCAAACTATTTTTTTTCTAAAATAAAAGTAGCCTAAGTTACTCCTTGTTACATCAGCTATCTGCCAGTGAAAGTCCCGTCAAAATCGGTCCAACCATTTCAGAGATTAGCCGGAACAAACAGACAGACAGACAAAAATTGTGAAAAATGTTGTTTTGGTATATGTACCATGTATACATCTAAATGCACTTGGTAAAAAGCGGTTATTTTAATATTACAAACAGACACTCCAATTTTATTTATTTGTATAGATATAGATGTATAGATATAGATGAATTGCATTTATTAAAATAGAAAATATAACATTTTTAAATACAAAACTACAAAGAAACTCAAGTCGTTTGATAAAATTAAAATACTGTCGGCGGACAGCCCTAGCGCGCGGCTACGCTCCGCGCGGCTGTAGGCAAGTTTTTCAAGAATAGGGCCGAGTTAAAGTACTGTATGTACTGTGCTAATATCCATAAAATATTCGCGGGCTTTACCGTTGTGAATGAGCAAACTTCTTTATAAGGCCGTTTCATTCTTTGAGTTTTTTTACTTTCGGTCTATCTACGAGTAAGTCACTTGCTTTGGACTATTTAGGTACCACAAGATGCTTTGACAAGTTAGGTAAACGTACTTATATAATAAATCTTTTCAGAAATAACAAAAGGTTTCTTGTATTATTATTATACAAGCTTTACGGGTTTACAGAAAATACTTTCATAGTGCTTCCCATACACAAGGTATGTATGGAGCCTCTGTACAAAGTTTCGTGCTTCTGCGAGAAGGTTGAATGTTAATTTACGATGTGTGTTGTCTCTCAGTCATGAATAGTGTTTACAGCGGTCTGCCCGTGACGTAGGCCGTGTTTCTCGGGAAAATACGTAACCAGGTTATGGTCTACCTGGGAGAGTGACCGTATACCATGCACCAGTGACGTAGTGTGGGCTCCCGCCGCCGCTCGGGGCCGACCGAAAACTTGCCGACAGGGCCGACCGAAAACTTGGTACCCACCCTTGATCTTTGCCGCCCCCATGTAATGTAATTTTTTTTATTAATAAAAATGCACTTTTCTTGCTTTTTTCGTAGCACAATTACACAATTTACATTAAAATTTAAATAAAAAATAATTAACTTTAATGTATATATATTTTTTTTATATCGTGTGGCTTGCCGTCCCCTCTTCATGTGCCGCCTGGGACCAAGGCCACCCCAGCCCCCCCTCCCACGCTATGGCACTGCCATGCACCATTTACAAATCTTTATACCTACTTTAAAATATTACTTCTATATAAAAAGTAAATTAAAGTTTTGTTTGATTTGTCAGCCCAGTATTGAACACGGGTCTTTCCTCTTAGGCAGGCTTAGAGGATACTCTGCCACGCTGCTCCAGTATAGATTGGTAGAGGTTTTAGTGGCCAATCTAATTCTTCAGCCGTATTCAAGCCGTCCGAAGGATTCCGACATGGGATTGTAACTTAACGTCGACTTCCATAACACCTAGGACCCATTGCCTATCCTCTATCGTCCTATTTGCCTGTCCTCCGAAGCCTCTGTGATTCAACGTGAAATGCAAGGAATTTTCGCTACGAGCGGTTGCCCATGTAACTACCGACCGCTGTGCTAAGAGCGCTTCTAATCTCCTTCTTCTTTCTTTCTTTTTCTTCTCACTTTTTTGGCCAGCAACGCATCAGTGATGCCTTTGGTGTTCCTGATGTCCATGGGCAACGATAGCCACTTACCATCAGGTGGATTGGCAGCTCGTTTGCCGGCTATTTCCATAAAAAATTGTACACACATTTAATGTACGTAGTCAAAGCCTAAGAAGTGCGTTTGCTTAAATAAGTGGGTTTATAAGTGTCCGCTATGATAGTGGATCCGGTTTTAGAATTTTTTATTAATTTAAAGAATCAAGAGGTAAAGTAATCCACCTCAATGCCCTGATTTCGTTTAGCGGGTAAACAGATTCAGTTTATTTGGATATCAGATTATTTACTTAACTGAAAGCTGGTTGATTTTACGTCCAGTATTAAATTTCTTTCCCTTTGATGATTTGAGTTTTTTAAATGTTTTGAGCGGCAGGAAAGGATTTTTGGAAATTAAATTTTTAAAAGCCCGTAAATGACTGTAAATGCTCGTAAACCTACTTACTAGCGTCGATAGCAACTATGCATTCGAAAAAAGGAAGAAGTCGAAGGAAGGAAGAAGTCGTTTGAAGTCATAGACATAAATATATAGACGGGCTGTTCCGAACAAAATTCGTGTCACATTTTTCTTATTCGCTGACAGCTTGGTGACAGCTCTTCGTTCGGTCAAATTCGGTTCAAGATGGCGGATATCAAATATTTTGCACTAAATATTTTTTTAATGTAAGTAAAAATATAGTTATTTACCAATTATGACTTAAATAAACTCAAATAAAGTTCAAACGTATGTAAATAATGAAGACGTTTTAACTGTGCACAATAAACAATCCTATGCGTTATTATGTGTTCTTGAACGGACGAGGTTTTTCAAAAATGACATCTACTTGTCTCGCTTGCTCGCAGCCGACTAAAATGTGTTGGCACCTGCGAATATATAAAACATAGAAACCTAACTTACGCTAGAAAATGACCCAACGTAAAAGTACACCAAAGTAGGCGGAGCCTAAAAATTACACCAGACGAGCTGTCAGTCTCTGTTTGGTCGTGTCACAGAGAAGTAGTAACAAACATTCAACATTTATAGATATTTACTACGAAAATGCCGAAGTATGAAGTGAAATGGTGTATTAATCGTGTAGGTGTTCATCAAAAGAACACTAGAATCACATTTCACAAATGAATTTTGTCCTAAATACGTGGATTTTTATTATTTTATTTAAATAATGACAAATATTGACAGCCGTCATGTTTCCCTATACATTGCTTGATAGTTGCTTACAAAATATGTTTTAGTTATAATAAAACGCAATGAATATCGTTCATTTCTGTTCGAACGTAATGAATGGCGTATGCGTTATGGAGGCATCATTGTCTGTAAAAATAGTTATTCAAGTTATGTTAAGTTTAGTGTACCTACTTACTACTTACGGAGTTTTACGGAATCGGCTCTTTACTTTATATATATGCAAATGTCCAGTTGGTTTGTCCGTACGTAACACTTATAATAATTGTAATAATGCTACATACATTGAATAGTGTAATTGTTTGATTGTGATAAAAAATCATACATTCAAAACTGTTCAGCATGGTGTATAATCGTCTGGTTATAGGTTCCCAAAAAATGGTTGTCTGTAAAGTCGGTTTACGGACGGTAGTTTAACGTGACAACGTCATGACACAACATTGATGAAATGATTGCATACTTTTATACATAAAATTGAGAACTTCGGTCGATCGTAGCCGATCGTGCCTCTCTATCGCTTGTTCCGCGCTCTCGCTCGCGCGGAACGGGACAATGAGTCATGTTTATTCGTGCGTGCGCCCGGCGTTCATCGTTATAATAGACGTTATCACGTCAAAGAAAACAAAGCGCAGGCTAGAATAGACAAAGGCAGTTCGGTTAGAAAGACAGGAATGTAACTGGGACCCTAAACATCAAACAAATCAATTAAACTCTCAATAATTATGCTCCATACATTTAGGTAATGATGACTTCTATGAGTCTGAAATCGGAAATCGAGGGATACCTATCTTCAAATTTTATAGGTATCTGTAGTGTTTGTTGTGCGTTAGTTTCAATAAAGCTCGAAGATGGTCCCGTAACGATTACACGGAGAAATTAAATAATAATAGAATATTATAAGTAAACAGACTTCAAAATTGAAAAATAATACGTGTATGCAGGCCCTCAAGTATATGTAGACACAAAGAAATGAAAGGCAGCCTGAATTGATATTATTAAGTGTATAACAAGCAATACTTAATTATTTTTTCAGTTTAGAAATCGGCCTACCTATTATATTTTTATATTATTACTAGCTGACCGAGCAAACGTTGTTCTGCCAAAAAAATTTTAAGGGGTAGGGGGATGAAAAAAAGATGTTGTCTGATTCTCCACCCTAGCCGATATTCACACTAAGATTCACGAAAATCGGTCAAGCCGTTTCAGAGGAGTTCAACTTCAAAAAAGCGTGACACGAGAATTTTATATATTAGATCTAATTTTTGTGTAACACTTGGTGACAGACCCGTATTAGTAACGTCATTAAATATGGATGTTATATTTTAACGGCACCTTACCATTTATTATTTATTTATTTATTACTGCAGACACATCCCCGCGCTATGGCGCACTTTTAATTCAGAAAAGCCTGTATATGGTTTATACTCGTACATCTTTGGTATAAACAATATTATTATTATTTTGTGGTTTTCAGTTCGGTTTTTAAAATATTTTTATTTGTAAGACCCAACCTTAACCTTGAGGAATTGAAAATAATCATAAATATGTTTTGATTGCGATTACTAAAACAATACCGTTTCATGATATTATAAATCTTTAATAAAAAAAAATCCAAATTCTAAATGATAATTATTTGCTGTTCTTCATTTCGCATAACATCATCCTCCTGTGACCTTTCGTTGGTCGGAGAGCGGGCAAGCGCTATACAAATCGATCATTACCGATTTTTCCCGACATTTCATTCTAGTTGCCGACGTACCGAAAAATTATCTGTTTTTACTAGGAGTTATGTTTCTATGTTTTCTATATTCGCAGGTTGGCACCATATGGTGTCAACGTAGTTGTCGAAAATTTTTGTACTGAACTGCCTGTCTAGTATAGTATATACAATACATTTAGGTCTATGTTTGAAGTCGGTTATTTTTTGTCAAGACTTATTTTATTATTAGCTTGTATTGGCACCAGATACACTAGTTACCTACTTTCAGTTAGTGTCATGATTTACTTTTGCTTGAAAGAGGCTTTTGAAGAATGTACAATGGGTTTTAAGGGTTGTTAGGAATGTACCTACTGAAATATTGCAAGTGTAGAATGAGGTCAAACTACTCAGTCTTACACGGCTTATATTACGTTGAAATAGTTGTATTACGTTGTTAAAGGAGTTATTGAACTATGCGAATGATTTCGCGAGTGGCTTCATAATACGAGTAGGTACAAAATACATATTGTAATTTATCTGGAAAATTCATTCGTAAAGGTTTATACTTTTGAGTCAGCTGATTTTTCGTGTTCTGGCAGTATATTTGGGAGCCATTATTTTCTTTCTTCTCTCTTCTTTATTTACTCTTCTTTCTTGGTCGGATGCATTGTCATCATCATTCATCGATGATGCATCTGATGTTGATTATGGACCGCGGACCACTTACTATCAGGTGACGGGACGGCGATTTATGTAAGAAAATAGTTTTTTTTTTGTTTTTTTTTTTGTTTTTTTTTAACATTCTGGAAACATTACAAAATACATAAATTATGCGGTCTAATTCATTAAGTCATTTAATTATTGTAACTACGGACCGCTTGGATTACAAAAATCTATTCAAATAAAATGAATATTCATTTGATGATTTATTCAACGAGAATAACTCATTAGGCATTATGTCTCTGGATCGGCGTTATTTGTCGGTTTTAATGCCTCCTATGATTTAGTATTTAGCCTAATTGTTTGTGACCCTGCCTACCAAACAAGGGATCCCAGGTTCGATTCTCGGCCGTAGCAAATATTTATACGTCAGATAAAATATATATTTATATCTCCTACTCAAATGATCGTAGTATTTGTGATGTCTAGTTGTGTTGTCCATGCTACTCGCGACATAATGAATTCTACTGCAGGCGTATCAGCGTTATTTATTAGATATTTACGTTTTTTTATAATTTAATGTGAAAATAGAACAATTCGGTGGACCATGTATTTTTCACTTTTCTACGTTAAAAACACGATTAATTACATTTACTTAAATAATGGTGTTCGCAACCAAAGCTTTGTTACTAATTTAATAATTACTTTACTTTTGTTATCTTTTAATTCTGATTTTATTTATTTATTTACTTATTTATTTATTTATTGCACCAACAAAGTACACACTAATACATACAAGGATATAAACAACGATACAAAATTCAGATAAAGTGTTACCTCAATTATAGGCGCAAATAACATTCTCAAATAGTTGCGTACATTAACATATTTTTAAATTAAATTAAATTGTTATAAATTGTATTAATGGGGGAATTCATTCATTAATGTTTCATAAAAGCAAATTGATTATACAATTATTTAAATTAATAGCATCATTACCTAATACAATAATATCACTAAAATAGTACTATGTCAAAACAATATGTAAAACAATAACTAATTAAAATAAAACAATTCAAATATTTTTTTATAATAATCAAAGTTCTCATAATAAAAGTCAAAAAATATTGGAATTAAAATAAAATAAAATTAAAATCATACTACACTCGGCGTCACAAAAATCGCACCTTTTAAAAAAGCAACTTTAAAATACTTTTACTAATACTGATTCTATTAATTAGGTAATGTCTCGTTTACATTCAGCCCCTACCGCTGCTCCTCGCGCTATCGGCAATAATTCCCTTGTTACTGCCGTGGCAGGATCGAGAGAAGTGTAGTGTTTACATACTGCCCTACCACTCACTTCGCTTTCGACTTTCGGCAATGGCAGACGTCGAAATAATTACTGCGTCCGCGCTGTTTAAAAAGATTTCAAGTAAAAAAAAAAGAAAATACGTCACCGTAGAAGATGGTTTCAGCTGTATTGGGGCGGCTTAGAATACTAACCCCAATCCCACGCCGGATGGGTGTCGTAAAAGGCGACTAAATTTGGCCCGCTGGCGATGGCGGTAGGGCCCTTCGAGAGATTGTATTGATAGTATTGATTTTGATTGTTAATTAATACCATTATGCTATTATTATTTCTCCATGGGGTTCGCCTGGATAGCTACCACCCTTGAGCATGAGTCAGCCGCCAAACGACTTTTTCTTCTCTCTTTCTTGGCCGGCAACGCATCAGTGATGCCTTTGGTGTTGCTGATGTCCATGGGCGACGATAGCCACTTACCATCAGGTGGATCATCAGCTCGTTTGCCAGCTATTTCCATAAAAAAAGGTGAATGATATCTGTCCATCGTAATAGAACTCTGTAATTATCTACCTACCTAGATAACTTACTTTTATGTGCATTTATATATTTACTTTTTATACACTTACGTTTTTTTTCGCTTCTAGCGATTCTAGAAAATTAATTATTTGTTCATTGCTCTAACAAGAGGCATATTTGCGGCTCTCGTAAAAAAAAACAAGACGACACGCACATTCACTTCGTTCAAGAGCTCGGCGAAAAGTGAGCGACGGAGCTAAATGTGAACACGCACTGTCGCTCGCGCTGCCCGTCCTTTGACTTCCGCACAAAAAACCGCTCTTTTGGGCAGCGCCGGGCAGCGCGAGTAGCAGTGGTAGGAGCATGAGAAGTATCGTGTTCACATACTCGTCCTGCCCACTTCCCTACCTACTTTCCTGCTCAAATGAGCTGAATGTACCTCGTTTATGTAACATGTTTACTGGAATACTTAACAATATAATGCACTCTCCTAAAAGAGCGACAGTGTTAACACTAAAATGGTTTTTTGTTCATTAAATTTTTTATGATTTCTTTTTATACTCAGACCATGCATTTTGATTGAATAACAGTATTATTTTACTGAATATCAATGTTTTTTTTTTTAATTTATTTAGTATACACAGAAATAATAAAAATGATTACAAAAGAAAATCTAGTACTAGGGCACTGCTTATTCCAGGAATCTCTTCCAGCAGACCCGCAAAGAGGAGAATTGCATTAGTCAAGCAAACTCAGTGTGCACAAGTAATTCGTGAATGTTTAACAAAACAGCCTTCAAAACTGATAAATTTTGCTTTGCTACTGCAAAAATAGAATAAATTTTATTATTTTAATATAAAACAAAATTGGAGTTTTAGCACAGAAGAAACAATAGTACTTATAAATAAGTAGTTTTAGATAATAACACAACACATGTAAGAGGACATCATTACATAAAACTCACAGAACGATTGTCACTGATTGAACGATGTAAATATCTTCAACGAATATATGGTGTGCACTAAAATGACGCTAGTAACAAATCCGAATGGGAGCAAAAATACTTCCGAAAAAAGAAATAATCACGAAAATGTGTTTCGTCGCTCCTACAATCAGCGCGGGGTATTGGAGGGTTAAATGAACTACCTACGTAGCTCATTTACTTGTTCATGAAAACATTCTCTTATTTATGTAGGTATGAAGTAAGGAGGGTAAGGAGATCAGCGTATGTATCACGATATATCGTCACGACATATTGGATTTTTTTTCAATCCAACGATATGTACCTAGTACCTACCTACCGATATTTTCGCCAAAATGGCGCTTTAGTATAGTTTAGCTTGCCTTTCCGGTGACAATACAATAAAACTGTAACTGATCGAAGTGTGTAAAATTGCTAGGGTTATTTACTAACGCAATAGATCCCATACCAATGATTTTTTTAAATTCTGGTCTGTTTGTCTATGAACAAACGTTCCAGTTAATCTCTTGGGTTAATATTCAATGTTTCATTTCAATCGTTTCACAAATAAAACTTAAGGATATGTAAAAAAGAAAGGTTTTTCGAAGCGAAGCTAGGGCATTTACTAGTATTGTATTCACAATAATGGTATTTCGACCTACTTGCATGACGCTGTATAGTTTCAAACAAACTTTACGTATCACTAATGATAAGAGTCGTTAGCAACTTGTCGTAAATCTTCCCGGACAACTTCTTACAATCATTTTAGCCGCTACCATGTCAGTTTTGTGTAAGGTCAGTGGATTGCTCGTCACTGCTCAAAAATATATGCTAAATCAAAAATATAAAACCATAATTATGATTTAAAATATAATAGAATAATAAAAATAAAATTAGTAACAATAATAACTTGGACTAATGTTAGAAGACATTGAAACATGTGTCTAACATTGTGTGTCTAACGCACAAAAGTACCGTTCCTAAGGACACCGAAGGAATCACCTATTGACACCGATACGTTGTTGTCCGAAAAAGACGCAAGAGCCTTACATTAATATTGGGTCTCCGACAAGTAGCAATGTCAAATAAAAAATAGGGTTACTATCGACCTTAGAAGGAGGGCGGTAACAATTCAAACTGTCAAAAAACCCGTCCATGCAAGAATGTTAAGTCAGCGTCCAATAGGAGGGACCGTTCGCCATTACCTTATCTGTTGTTTAGTAGGATACAAAAGCAAGCATACTTATGCAAGGTACATCAAGGCAAGGGAGGTTGATTTGAAATCAAAATTACTGAAGTCCTTTACTTCCCAATTTATTTATCCTAATATCCTAATAATGATTGAGACATCCCAACGCAGTTCTCAGAAGAAAAAATATTTTCTTATTTGAATTACCCACGCTGTAGATATTTTTAATATGCGACTTTTCAGATTGATATTACTAGACACACATTAGACACTATCTATTGTATATTATTATTCTATAAGGGTATAGTTAATCAATTCTTTCTTTCTCTTTCTTCTCTCTTTCTTGGCCGGCAACGCAAAAATGATGCCTCTGATGTCGCTGATGTCCATGGGCAAGGATAGCCACTTCACACCATCACCATCTTCATAGACACCATCAGGTGGATATCAGCTCGTTTGCCGGATATTTCCGTAAAAAAATCACTATAATCACCTTTCTTTAACACTTTTTAAGTGAAATATTTCATGCAATCATGAAATAATACTCACCAAATAACTCTTTGAAGTTTTTCATTTATTACACGCCAAGTTAATTAACTCCGCCAGAGTTGCACAAACAAGAACCCCACTTCGATTTCACGCACGAAAAATCTTTAGGAACTTTTCTTTAAGTACCTACTTGATCAAGCGATTAGTGGACCGCGGTACGAATAACTAAACTTGCAACTATTTAAGTTCACTGTAACTTAGACTAAGTCAGGCTTTATACTATTTTAATCAATTTCACTGTGATCAACTTTCTTTCACTTCAATTTAAATCAAATATTCAATGTCAGTTATTAGTTAAGTATTTATGATAATAACGCTAAATAACACGTAATGCCGACGCAAAAAAAAAGTTTATTTCGTGTACGTTACGATAAGAGAGGGAAGCGTCCGTCGCGCTTGAAAGCTCGCTTCAGAATCGCGCTGAAATTCTGAATGCGTATCCTTTGAGTCGTGAAGTAGATTCTTTCTCCACGTTCTTTATTATAATACTTATGAGAAAATTATGTTTATTATACTAAATTTTGAAAGCATCTTTACGCCATGACTGGAAGCTTTATAATTCATTATGTTAAGGTATACGTTGAATAAGCAATTAAACATCGTCTGCCATATTTTCATGCTCTTGTAAATTGTTGCGCGATCCTACTCGTATAATTACAGTAACAAAATATTTCTAAATGTAATATTCTGCTTATATCTTTATAAACAAGTAAAAAGTTATGTTATTATAATTCGTACTTGTGTTTTATCTTGATTTTTATCTTTGCTCGCTGATGCACCACAATTTAGCCTAATTTAGCCTAATGTAGCCTTTTTTTTAATAAAAAAATATTAATAATTATTTAAACTAACTTTTTTATTAAAAATCTTAAGAAACCTAAGCTAAGTTACCTTCACAATACCTACCTAAATTAATTACGTATGCTGTGTTTGCCTGTTATTGGTTTTTCATGTAGCATAAGACATTATGTTTACTTAAGTTTAGTGTATTTTACCATGTTATAACTGTTGGTGAACCTATTAAATAAATAAATAATTGCGTTTTTTCAGCAAGCAGTCAAAATATAAATAATATCTCTCTTGAAATTATTTCTCCGGTCGCAGGTCTGCTGGTAGTTTCTTTAGAAATAAGCAGTGCCTTTGTACATAATTACCACATGACAAGCACCAGCTCTCAATTAAAAAGAATCATCAAAATTGAAACCCAGCCCAGTTGAAACTTCTGAGGTAACAAGCATAAAAAATACGAATTTAATAACTCCTCCTTTTTTGAAGTCGGTT
Organism: Thymelicus sylvestris; assembly: GCA_911387775.1. Classification (NCBI taxonomy): domain Eukaryota; kingdom Metazoa; phylum Arthropoda; class Insecta; order Lepidoptera; family Hesperiidae; genus Thymelicus; species Thymelicus sylvestris. The sequence goes on along the minus strand of OU426891.1, from coordinate 14,632,492 downwards.
AAAAAATTAAGAAAAGAATTTGCAGCACCAATATCTATTCCGGCAAAAGATAAATAGAGTTCTTGCAATGACAATATCCAAAGATTGAAGAAAGATTAGGAACCCAAATCAACCGCCCAACTTAGCTTATTGCTTATCATTTATACCAGTATTGAGTAAATGCCTTGCGGCCACTGAGACCGACAGTTATCGATGGAGTTAGTTAGTTTTTACGCATGACCTCTTCGACAAAGGTCAACCATTCATCATGATATGTGAATCTACAGTAGGTGCCTTGTTTTAAACTTAAAATTCTTACTTCCTTTTTAGGATTCTGAAGTAAAATCGGTACCCTTAATAGTTTCGTCATTTCCGTCCGTCTGTCCGAGGCAAAGCGCCGAGATCCTTAGTGCTAGAAAGCTATAATTTGGCATTATAAATCTAAAATCGTAGAATAAAATATTGAAAAATATTTTTCATAGTACCTCCCTAACGTCAGGATGAAATTTTTATTCGTTGCTTACCTGATAGTGTGGGGTATTGTTGAAAAGCTCTTTCAAAAATATTACGGGTTTGCAGACTATTTTTCAAGTCCGGGGTCCGTTGGCGTATTTCGGCATTAAAGTGCCCATTTTGGTTAGGGTCAAGTGTTAAGGCAAGATAGCTTGGGGGTGATATAACATACTGGTATTATAACTGAGAGTGCATCGGAAAAAAAATATCAAAATATCTGCTCATTTTGTGGACGCAGCAATAAAAAGAAGGGTAAAGGAGGTAAATTTTAGAAAAGTTAAACAAAGGTAAAAATCTCGAAAACAGTGGCACTTCACTGTGGTATTTTTTTGGTAGGTATTTGGTAGGTCAACCGCTAAGCTATTTTCCCTTTCAGTTTGTCGTACTAATTTGGGACATCCTGTATATGACATTTACCCATCACTAGTATAAAAATACACCGTTGCGGGCCATGATCGACATTATAAAAAATCTTATCTTTATTTATACTTACACTGCTTCTGTTACAATATATTGTGAGACATTCACAATTACTTTGCAGCTATTTTGCACTATTGAACCCAGAACAACACAGCAATTTACGAACTGAACTTTATACCGCAGTATAATAAAATGAACCGGTGCTTTCGACTATAAAAACGTTGTTTACCTCACTTCGGAAGTCCTGAACTTACCCGAATGTTACCTAAGTAGAAGAAATGGCCGGTCAACAGACCTCTCAATTTTAAATCGGTTGTAAACTGTCTGTCAAAATCTGCTTTATGGTTCCTAAACTTGTAACTGCTGTTTTTAATCCTTTAAGCAAGATATTTCGTTGATTATTCCAGCTAAACCGAGCCACAATTTGCTGAGCCATAGGCTAGTGTACCATTGCAAATAATAACGCAACACACCTTGTGTGAGTGCCATGAACAACAAATAAAGACAAGAATATAGGTATACCTAATACCTACACTCACCCAGACTTAAAACAGAAAAAATATTACAATTAATCATTCGAACATCGGCCTCGCTGAAAAATCGAACCCAGAACCCTTGGCACGACGATCCGGACTAGCAACTATAAATAAATAAATAAATAAAATAGTAAGACATACAAAAACACTACGTAAGTTCAGTAAAACAGTTAAAACACCGTACAAGACGTGAAAAAGTTTACAAATCAATAAAAAATTTCAGTGCCGTAATTTTTAAGTTGTGTTTTATTTGGAGATCTTAATTTAATTTATAATTTTAATTTATTTAATTTAAGAGATTGTGGTTAATATTACATTGTATGAAATATGTTTTTAAATACAATTAAGCAATATCACAATAAAGAATGATTTTTGGACTTGTCAACTCATTCACACCTTCTACGGAATAATACAATATGACAAGATAATTATTCATGTATAATTCATAGAACTGCAACTCTCGCAATAATATATTTAATAATGTAACTCTGCAAAAGATACACAAACAGAAACCGTCGATTTGAATCGAAAACTCTTCAGGAAAGGTTCAAAGACAACATGTGATTCACACAAGGGTCGAATAAACATTTCATCTTTGTTTGCCTATTAAAGATTTCCAGTCGCTCAGCGTCGGAAAATCCGTATTTTTTCGGCAACGTGTGTGTGACACGTTCTTAATCGGTCGTTGGCTGGTTGTAAAGAAAATACTTTGACACTGCAGAAAGGTTTTTATTATGTGAGTAAAGCAACTATCATCTTCAGGGTTTTATGGGTCGCTTCTATTTCATATAAAATCATTATTGCTAATTCACATGCTGTCGCGATTATTAAGTGCAGTCAAATAAAAATAAGATAATACTTTAATAATCTGAATTTTATCAAGAAAAAAATAACCGACTCCAAAATAACTCAAAAACTACTTGTCAGATCTAGCTCAAATTTAAGTGAGACCACATGACAAGCACCAGCTTTCGATTAAAAAAAGAATCATCAAAGTCGGTTCACCCCGTCGAAAGTTAGGAGGTAACAAACATAAAGAAACAGTCGAATTGAATATCTCGTCCTTTTTTGAGGTCGGTTAAAAACTAAATATGTACATGGTTTTACATTGTCAATCAAGGTGCGAATACAAAAAAATTGTTACTGTGCCATTAACCATCGTCTGGAACCCAATCTAGGTAATTCTTCGTCATTCATCTTCAGTTCATGCTTTTGTAATCTGAACTAAAGCAATTAAGTTTCCACCGTGACCTTTCCTAAACCTTTACCTAAATCTACCTATCCTAATTCCTATAAATGGTATCCTAATTCCTATAATGTGGAAAGTTCAGTCATTAGAGTGAACTTACAGGAATTGTTATTTTTACGATTAGGTACGCCAAACAAACATACTTACAAAAAACTGAATATCATCAATATTACAAATCGGGTGCAATAAATCCATGAGTTTGTTCGGAAACAATGTTACCTCCTAGTTTTCTGTATACCTGGCATTCGCTCAATTTATCTTTAACTTGTCTAAAATATGGCAAACTAATAGTTACCTATTGTTCAGAGATAAAGTAACAACGATCGTTATTTGAGTGGCAATTCAATTGTGCACCATATTTAATTACGATAAATGAAAAAGTAGACAAAGAACCATAACATAAATAAGTATTTGCTCTATATATTATATATTTTTTAATTGTTTATTTTCACTCATTTTGCAGTCTTTTACACTAAAGTAGTTATGTTAATTCTCGTATTTCATTGTTGTTTTCCTTAAAACCATGTTATTTGTTTAAAATACGACGAAAGGATGCAGAATTAATAATGCCAGTCGTATAGAATGAGATGAATGCACCGCGGCTGAAATTAACATTCGCAGACCGAGACTAATATTTCAGTTCCCTACTTTGAATGCGAAGCGATGTCCGAGACCGACGTCATCATGGTAACTTTTAAAAAGGACTCTTATGCAGATAAAAGTCAGTAAATCCTTACATGCTTTGGGACATAAATACCAATTTATGAGTAACCTTGAACTTTGCCCATAGGTATATCAAAGCGCTTGTAACCAATTGTCGATAGTTGAATGAATGAGTACTTTGAGTACTATAATCTAAATTTTACTAACAAAAAATAACCGACTTCAAATTCTCAAAAACTACTTGTCAGATCTCGTTCAAATTTATGTGGGACCACATGACAAGCACCAGCTTTCTATTAAAAAAAGAATCATCGAAATCGGTTGACGTGATATTGAGTTATTCGTCAATTTGTCGCGCACATCATAACACAAATTTACGACTTATGTAGTTTTCTCATGGATGCCATTGCCAGCTCTCAATAAAATTAATATGGGACCACATGACAGCCATCAGCTTTCGGTTAAAAAAAGAATCATCAAAATCGGTTCGCCCAGTCCAAAGTTCTGAGGTAACAAACATAAAAAAAAAATACAGTCGAATTGAGAACCTCCTCCTTTTTTTGAAGTCGGTTAAAAAATATGAAAACGCATAACTTCATTCACAATGCGTCAAAATGTCGCATGACACAGCGACATTATTAAATGCACGCGTAATCACTGCTTGCATCGTGAATGAACTTGAACTCATTACCCTTTTTAGGATTTCATACTCTAAACCTATCACTCTCACTTGCTTCGGTGAACGAAAACATCGTGAGGAAACCTGCACACCTGAGAGTTCACCATAATGTTCTCAAAGGTGTGTGAAGTCTCCCAATCCGCACTTGGCTAGCGTGGTAGACTACGGTCTGTACCGCTCACATTGTGAGAGGAGACCCCGAGCCCGGCAGTGGGACAATTACGGGTTATAACTGAGTGACTGATTGAAGTACGTATCAAATTAATTTTACTGTAGAGGAGATGTGAATTGCTCGAATTGAATCGGCTTTTACATCATTCAGATATCCGACTAAATTGTAACATTTAGCCGTTTACTTATGTCAAAAACATTACCGAATTGTAACTTGCCATTCACCCAAAGTCTTGAACTTGTAAACATTAGGCAGCTCATAAATATGCTACGAATACAGAATAACTGGAGAAAGTTTCCGCGAACAAATCCCCAATCCGCAGTGATGACAACACTTTCCGACAGCTCCGATAAGATTTATCAAGACGCAACCTTGTTTTCGGGTGAATTGCTCGTATTTTCTTTTACACTTGACGAATATGACTAGGGTTTACTCTACATGAAAGTGTAGAAAACAAACATTAAACAAATATTAAGGCCGACATACGTATCCTACCTAGAAAGACCAACGTCGTCATTTTGACGCTAGAATGTCTATTGTCGTTAATAATGTAACACACAAAGTCACTTACATTAAATTTATGGCTACTGAACTTCTTCCGCAAGAATTTAATGACCCTTGAAGAATAAAATTTTTTGTTGTCAGTAGACATGAAACAAATTATGGTGAGCCATTTAGCATAATGCTGGTCTGCCAGGTCTTTCTTAATCTGCAACGTATCGGTGACGCGTTCAGCACTGCTAACTCCATACGTGCTGGTGACCACTTACCAGGTTTCTCGTCTGTTCGTTTCTTAATATTTACACAAAAAATATTAAGTACGAGTAACCACCCTCGCTTTGCTTCGGTTTTCTTATTTTTTTTAAACTTGGGTTACATTATTGGAGTTTTACTTTTTGAAAATATAATATAGCCTATGTCACCCGGGGATAGTGTAGCTTCCCAATTGTGTAAGAATTTTTCAAATCGATTCAGTAGTTTCGGAGCCTATTCAATGCAAACAATCAAATCGTTCCTCTTTATAATCTTAATATATATAAATTACGTGTCACGTTGTTTGTCCGCGATGGACTCTTAAACTACTTAACCGATTTTAATCAAATTTGCACACCGTGTGCAGTTTGATCCAACTTGAAAGATAGGATAGCTTACATCTCAAAAAAAAACTTTTGACAGAACGAAGTCTGTCCGTGCAGCTAGTATTAGTATAGATTAAGAAAACAAAAGCTTAAACTCAATACTGTAAAAATAAACGAAAGATAAACCCTTAGCGAGTCCAACCAACCTTCTTTCGTGCCCTTGACTGAACTTGACCCTACAAGATTTCACGTCTCTGGACATCTCATAAAAGAAACGAGGGATGATATTTTTTAGGGTCCCGGAGCGGCCGTAGGAAAAGTTTAGCTACACTTGATTAGATTACGGACGTAATGAACCTTCGTGACGTAGGTGCTTACTTATCAAGTTTTTTTAAGATTTATAAGTATTTTTTTCTGTTAGTGGCACTTTGCATGCAAAATTCGTGACCGCTTATTTGGCGAAGGAGTATCAGTTAATCAGACAAATCTCTAATCGACTTTTTATATAATAATAATAAATGTAATAATAATAAACATAAATGTAATAAAGCTAGCAACCCGCCCCAGCTTCCATCGTAGTTAGAGTGGTATCCAGCCTGTTGTTTCAAGCAAGCTGGTTAAGTCTGTTCGAGTTCTACATGCGCTAATAATTTTCAAATTGAATGAGTCAATTAGGTAAAAGAAAACATGATGAAGAAACATTCACTCCAGAGAGTTTTGCATAGAGTTCTCACTATATGCAAAATACGGCCTATGAGCGTTGACGATACTGATAACGATATACAGATAAAACTGTCACTTAAATACTTTTTAATGTTTCATATTTTCTCAATAAATTAATTCAGCAAAGTGAATCCCACCAAAAAGATTTTCAAGTAGAATGGTGCCAAGACGAGACCATATGACTCTACTTCAAAAATTTATCAGATCTGATGTACAGCCAAGCTTGTACCTAACTCTACACGCCCTAATTGCAAATCCTATCTTCACAAACACTACACCTTAGTCAAAAATGTGGCTTAGCCGTTTCGTTACAAAAATAACTATTTTAAAACAGAAAAGTAATAAATAGTGATTTAGTGAATACATTTTTCACTACATGTGACGGTACCGAAACGGCCAATCTATCCAATCGAGTCAATATTAACAGAAACAATTAAAATAGAGAATAATAACGAGCAATTCTAATTCTGAGTCTCGGAAACGGCTCCAACGATTTTCATGAAATTTAGTATGCAGGGGGTTTCGGGGGCGATAAAATGATCTAGCTAGGATTCATTTTTAGAAAATGTCGTTTTATCCGTGTTTTCAGGCAATGAAAAACTGCTACAATAGACTCTTCCCGACATCTATTGGTGACTAGCAACACTAAAGCTACTTCAGTAGATGGTGTTGTTAAGCAACACTAAGTCAAAATTTTCAAAAAAAAAACACGATTTACCAAAAATAAATCCGAGCAAAGCTCGGTCATCCATCTACTAGAGATAAAAATAAAGAAGAAAAACTATTGGAAAGGAGGTGGCCAACATCTGTATGGGCATTTGCCCCATTTGTGAAGTATAATGTACACATACTATTTTTACCTTACATTAAAGCTTACAATATCTACTTTGATAATTTTATCAATAAAAATCTCTAGAACTCGGGATTCTCCTTTTACGGGCAGTTTTAGCTTTTGTAGTTTGACATTCTGCAAAACATATGTAATCGTGAAAAAGTGTTTTAAAGAGCGATTTTTGTATTAAATAAATACTATTTATCTTTTGGATAATTAAATTAATATATGTCTTTTACTTTAGTTATGACTTTATGACCTTATTCCTACAAAAAGAAGTACCAGCAGTACTAAATAAAATATACGTATTAACTTGTCACCTACCTATCTGTAAATATTCAGAAGCAAACGTAATAGGTATAAATAAAACTGCATATTGATATTATTAAGTGTTTCATTATATACATTTAGGTACACATATTAAGTAAAAATTAAGGAATAAAATATAACAATAGTATCAAATAAGGCAAATAAGGTGATGCATTGAGGACAAAAAAAGCTGTAAAAAATCTCCTCAACACATCTTTTAAAAATAAAAATATAATATATAATATATTTATTACAAAAAAATATACAGCTTGTTCAGAACTGGTTGCAGAGCTGGTCATTTCCATGCGTCTTTGTCATTTATGTACTCATCTACAGTATAGTAGCCTTTGCCTAAAAGTTGAAAGAAAAATGTTAGGATCCTATTATAAAATAGAACTTATTTTCTAAACGTATTGCAAAAAAAAACAGGAATATTGTACATTGCCGCGTGAACCTAGACGAAGTAAGCACTACTTAATTGTAAAGAAAAATGCTATACCTGTACTTCAGTGATCCATTCTACCAATATGGATTGCAGGTTTCTTGCTAAGGAAGATATGGAGTGACGTGCCATGCGCTCAATATCAACCGCGCAATTAATGCACCTCATGGCAAAAAATCAAATACAATTAATATTTTGCAGAAATGAAACTGAAAAATATTATTTTGGCAAATGACAATATAGTAGACATTCGCACTTCTGTCAGCCAATTGTCAACCTCCAGTGATGCCGGTCACTCACATTCGCGCGAATACGCGAACCCACAAGTGTGGGACGACCTTCGCGAATGATTATGCGAAGTTTTGGAGGCATTCGGGGTTTTCCAAGCTGTGTCGGTTTTTTGTCGCACATCAAAGCGCGCGAACCTCGAACCTTCGTGTAGTCTCCCACACATTCGTGCGACCAGTTGCGCACACGACTAAAAAGGTGATGTATCTCCTAATTTTTCGTGATTCGTGGCGTCTAATCGTACTACCATTTATTTTCTGTATTGAAAATGGATTTGAATGACAACAACATAATAACAACAGCAAGATTGAACATTCGTGAACAAAGTGTAGGAGGAAGCGGAAATGGGCTTATATATTACATACCATATGCGAACCCATTTTCTTGACCGCCCTTCACATATGTGCAAACATTCGTAAAAATGTCAAACATTTGCGCGCATGTGAGTGACCGGGGTGATAGCAATGGAGGTAGTAAAAGTATATTTGTATACAATACAACTTATTATTATTGTTAATTTATTATAACTACTCACGGCGGAGTTCAGAAGAAAATTAAAATTCTAGTTATGTTATAATAAATGGAAAATATGTCTTTTCAGAGGAATAAAACCTTGTACAAAAAAACGTATTTTAACCATTTCCGGGGTAAATATTGGCCACCTCCTTTAAACGAAAAGAATGGATTCATCTGATCTGGGGCAAACAGCTTCCGATGTCGCCGGCCCCGCTAGTCCCGCTTGCCCCGGTTGCCCCGGTTGCCCCGCATGTCTCTGTCCACAGTGTGACCGACAGCCGGAAACTGCTGCGTCGGGATCCGGAACAGACGTGTCATCTGTGTATTGTGCTCATTGTTGTAATGTATTTTTACACGGAAATTACATGTAGAAATCTCCAGTTTCGTTATCAGGGCTGCTAGCTTACCATTGGGATTATTATAAATATACTTACGTCTACGTCCCAACAGGGTCTTCCGTTAGTTCCGCGATTAATTCCATTAGTCTACTTTTTGCAGATTTATAAATGTAATACCTATGTATTGGAACAAATAAAACTTATTATTAAGTTAGTATTCATATATTTACAGTAATCTTAATATATATAAATTACGTGTCAGGTTGTTTGTCCGATGGACTCCTAAACTACTTAACCGATTTTAATCAAATATGCACACCGTGTGCAGTTTGATCCAACTTAAAGGATAGAATAGCTTACATCTCAAAATAAAAAAAAAACTTCTGACAGAACGAAGTCTGTCCGGGCAGCTAGTATAATTATAAAAATGTGTTATAACAAAAAACAATTCGTTATTTTGGATGACATTGGATGACACTGCATCGGTGATGCCTTTGGTATTAGACGTCAATGGAAGGCAGTAGTGACCAAGTACCATCAGGTGATATTCTATCTGTTCATTTCAATATTTACAGGTACCTAAAAAAATATATTGGAATAAAAAAACTGTAATCCGTTTCGCATGTATTTAGGCCGGGTCAAGCCAAGCGAACTTAGGCAAAGCGTTCAGAATTTGCAAACACCAGATGCGGATTCGACCAGATTCGAACGATCTGTACATTCTATCATATACTATTATTTTAAATTATTCTCCAACGCTACACGAATCCCTCTGTAAACAGCTGACAGAATCTGTTAACCACGATCCCTGACGCCAGTTATATAAAACGGGTCCGGACCGAGATCGAGATCTTTTTATGATTCACTAGTAACACGGTTTGCATTTCTAATGTACAGTCGTTAAGAAAAGCGCGAATTGTCTACAAAATTACAGTGCTTTTAGGTCATGTAAAGGACGAAGTGTGGGGCAAGTTTATACATTTTTATATACCCAACGATTACATATTTTGTATGTTATAAGAAATGATATTAATTATATTGGTAAAATATCTTTGGTTATAAGCCATATTCTCGAAATGTGAAAAATGATCTTTTCTCTAGGTCGACCTACCGTAAGTTTTATTAACAGAACTGTATTATACAGTGTGTCCACCAACTAATTAGCGATAATTTATGGACATGAAGTATATACCTAATTTTATCGACAAAAATGCCCACATGTAGGGGTCTAGCCATCTTTATTTTTTTTCATGGTAGCACTATGTAATAAAATGAATTTTTTTAGGGACCATCTTGTATCCAAAATAGCCTGTTTTATGGTTTTGAATAATTTAATTTTTTTTTAATTGTTTGTAAAACTTTGACTTTGTTCCATTTGTCTATTTAAGCACCGAATTAACGTATTAACACGGAACACCAAATATAAATTACAACATTAGCAGCACAAATGACACGCGTACTTCCTGAAAGCCACATCTTATATTTACACGTTTCCGACAATACGAGTACAATACAGTGAAATGGAGTGTTGAAATCTACATAGATACAAATACTTCAGACATATTGATGTTTGTCTTCGTACAATAGGAATTGTATCCAATATACCTAGTTCTACTACTCCTCGGTACTAAATAGTTTAGAACTAATGGCTTTGTCAGTGGATTCTAGCAATGGCTTTGCATTTGCATAGTAACATATTCGTCTAACTATGACGTAGTAGACAATATATATCCAGTGTATCTTTAAAGGAATAGGTGCAATGGGGCATCGTAAATAGCGAAGGTTGTAAGGAGTCACCATTTAATCATCACAGTTTATAATACGGACGACCCTGTAGCCTAGTTGGTAGCGACTCTGCCTGCGAAGCGAGGGATCCCGGGTTCGATTCCCGGGCGGGGCAGATATTTATGTGACACTGCCCGCGACACAGGTAATAACCTACTGCGGGAGTATGTTTATGTTAGAGTTGATTTATTTATTTATTTATACATTTTAAATAACCAAATTTTCTTCTGTACAAATTATTATGTCACAAAATTCTGAAACAAAATAAAATTTCTCAAATTATATTAAATTACCTACTTCGCCTTTGAAGTCTGAATTATCTCTCCTTGTGTTCAAATAGAGTGAGAAATACAGTTATATTAAATAGAATACTCAGTTTAATGTTATGGTTCGTTGGCCAATGATTCTAAATTCATTCTAAAATATTTAAATAAGTATTGCTTCAGAGAATCGAAGAATCTAACGAAGGGTAAATGTGAACAGATGGTAATCTATTTAGAGTTTGGCTCAAATTATTATTTACCATTTGTTTAGACACTGAAATCTTATTCATTCTCTCTTTTTACGCTCTAATTACTATGTTATTGGTGTAGCTATCTATGTTGATGGCATGCGATCGTCTGCTAATTTGTGGGATGGATAGATGGCTTCAATCCAACAATGGTGCACTACTGAGCACGGGTCTCTCATCTTGAGGAGGCCTAGCGCATACTCCACCACTCTGCTCCATCGTGGTGGTGCAGGGGTTAGTGGCCAACCCAATTACCGGAAGTTTTCAAACCGCCTGAGGGCCTCCGACATGGCTTAACGACTGTTACGATAATAACCGGTACCGACGCCTTTACATGCCCTCCGAGGCACGGAAACTTTCAAGAATTTTTTTGCCACTAGCGATCACCCATCCAACCGCACCCGCTGTTGCCACTTAGGGTCAATACAAACTGTCGAGCTAAATAAAACCGTTTAATAATTACAACGATTAAGCATAATGGACAGAAATAGATAGAATAAATAGAGTTTGTTTAATATTTGTAGATGATTTAAACGAATTCGAATTGCTGCTTTGCCGTCAAGAATATCGCCTTAATGCCAACATAAAGTTACAAAAAACATACTTAATATCATTTTATGACCATTCAAATGCTTCGAAGTATCATAATAGTGGTATTTACCAACCAGTTTAGTACGCCATGTGCTGTTGTATGTAATCACGTCTCATCCATCATACACTGACATGTTATGATAACGGCACTGATAGGTGACGAAGCTTTGATGTAGGGTACGTAAATTTGGGGCTCCGTGATAATATGTATAGGTTCTAATTAGGGAAACGGAGTCTAATTGAAATCAAACATCTTTTGGGACTATATACTAGTTAAAACATTATATATGTATAGTACCTACATTTTGCCGCTAGAAATATCGGCAATGTTATAATATTAAGTTAAGTAATAATTAATATGATTAGGATGAGGTAGGTATTTCAATGGTAGTGAAAAGTGTGGAGGAAGACAGAGGAGTGCGGAGGGAGGTAGAGAGAGCAATTGAGTAGAGTTTAATTTTAAATGTATTTGAGTGATTCCAAAAACCGATATCTTGAAACAATTTTATTGGTTTATTAGGTATAGGAAGATAGGCGTTCTGTTTTACATAATCGTATAATACGAGTATTAGAAATTAATGAGCAAGTGGCACTTACAATTACATATAATTTCCGAGGCCACGTCAGCTTCTCCCCTTTTCTGTACCTACTTCCTCAAGACTAAAGAATATATAAGCCCAAGAACCAGACCTCAGCCTTAGATCATAAAAAAAATTGGCTCAGCCCCAGAACAATTTAAAATGTTATTTCAATAAGTTTAAGTTTAAAAACTGTATTTTTCACATTGAGAATGCAAATCCATCGTACCAAACAAGTTCTCATGTTACTGTCAAAATATTTTAAATAAAATTATTGATTACCCTTTTCACTTGCTTAAAATAAACTTTTATCGATTCACTACAGCATGTGATGCATATTTATTTATGAAGCGCGTATGCTTCTGTCATATATCCATCATCGATGTTTAAATGCGTTTCCGTGGTCTTGAGCGATTTTAAGTACCTGTGTACAGTCTGCAAAAGAATTAGGTATACAAAGCATGATTACATGATTATATCATAATAAACTTTATTTTTGGGACTATTATTCACTGGATTAACTTACCCCGCCCAGCGCCCTGAGAACCTATTTCATTTGTGTAGGATCTGCACCCTCGCAACCTTACAAAATAATAAGTCGATATTGTAATCGAAATTGATTTATTTGTAAGAATTTATAAGTCCAATTAATGAATAGAATGGCATTGAATGAAGATACTTACCAAATACCACTGGAAGTATTAAGACTTTTAAGCCAAATCGGTAAACAAGAAAATATTCTTTCCTGGTCCCAGAACCAGAACCATCAACGTCAAATTAATGATAATTAAGTCAAATTAATCGTAATACAATCGTATACAAATAATTTATGTTCTAAAGTTTGACTTTATTAAAAGATAACTGTTTTATGGTGTTTTTTTTAACTCTTGATCCAAAAAGAGCAAACAAAATTTTTAGCCACTTTTAGGCTCTATAAAGGGTACGAAATTTTGACAATCTAGCCACTTTTTAAAAGTTTTTATGAAATGAAATGAAATGAAATAACTTTATTTGTTGAAATGTGGTTATACAGTTGGTCAAGTATTATACAATCTATCTCACATTTGCCATATTATGGCGTACAAATAGTTTTAGTATTAAGGTAAGTTTACATTATTTATATTATTATTATATTTTAAATGAGAATCTTATGTTATTTATACATAATACATTATTTACATCATATTATAACATCATATTATAACATTTAGACATTTCTTGGTTCACTGACTTGGCAACACTGTCAGTGACTATTCAAGTGGGCGCATCGTGGGTGACAGTAAGAGACAGTTACAAAAAGTGACAGTGACAAAAGTTACCAGTGAGTGACAGGCCTTAGAATAATGTTCTGCATACGTAATTCCTTTCTTGACTGTACACAAAATATAATCATAGTAGGTAGCTAATGTTGGTACGGTATTTGTAATCTCTTTATAAGTTATCTAGATACACTAGGTATTACTGAAACTAGCTAGGTCATGTCCATCACTTGTAACGAAGAGAGTTCTAGCAGACAAGCTAAGGCAGTCACGTACTGCCTACGTGTTCTCCATAATAGCCAAAATTTTAGTCAAAAACATTTCGTAAAATCACTTGGATGAAAAATTAAAGATTTTAAAATAATGTCGTTTTAGGTTTTAATTAAAAATATAACTCTTACACTCAACTTTGTCTGAGTTACTACTCGTACTATTTTAAAGTTTCGAGGAAGTAGGTACTTAGTACTATTTTATCACCATTCACAAAAACTCGAAAAAATATTTATATATTTTTTCATAAGATCGAAGTATCCTATTTGTGAATTCATGACTAGATATATGGAGAAATGTCAGATATTTCTGTCTAGTTATTAAACATGTGAATTCTCAAATGAAAACTATTACAAAATATCTATTATAAAACAACGTGATCTCGTCAAACAAAGGGATAATAAACTGTGAAACATTCTAAGTAACAGAAACCCGGCTAGATAAAAGTCTCCGGCAAATCATATCAAATTACTGAACAAATGACGGTGTTTTATGAGGTGCCTTGCAATAAATTTTGTTGTGAAAACACACTGCTTTGTTGGAACGTCGCCAGAATACCGCAAGTTCATATACAGCCATTTTTCATGAACTCCCCACCCTCCGTTTTTAAGGAAACAAGTTTGATGTAAAGGGGGAAAGCGAAAATATCCAGGGATCTAGATGAACTGGTCAGTTTGTAATGACAATTACATCCTCCAAATGAAAGTATTTCCAGTAAAACATGAATGAGATCCTCGGGTAGGGCATACAGCAGAACTACCACTAATACTTACCTACTTATTTTTCACCTTTTGTGTTAAACTAATAAGGGCAGTTTCTTAAGTGTTAAGTTAATTGAGTGCAAAGTTTTTTTAATGGCAATAACCGACAAACGAATAGACGATCCATCTGACGAGTTGGTGTTTCCGGCTAAGAAAAAGAAAATAAAAAGAAAGAAAAAACTGGCTTTCAAGTCCCAGCCGAAACACGACGAAACGTTTGGTGGCTGACTCATATACGTATTTGAACAAAATATATTGGAACTTTCCGAATTGTGGTAGTCAATCTTCATTATTTTTGAAATATTTTAATAGTGAAAGTGACTGGTACTATCGTCTCTATTTTCGCTAACCCTGAACTATTAGCTATCACTCTACATTTTCTTTCTATTGATATCACTTTACAAGGCAAATGGCAACAATTTCAAATTTTGCATATTTTTTGGGACACCCTATGACCAGTGGACTAACTAACTGTGCTTGTTTGGCTGCAGATTTCATTTGATGAAAGTGAAATAGATACGAAACATCAAGCACTAAGTTTTGGAATGAAGTAGTAGTAGTAGTACTCGTACCTACATATTTTATACTTAAATGTCGCTTCACGTATTGTAGAACCTTATTCCATTGTCATTAGGAATTAATTAGAAAAACTAGAGACATAAAATATAGAGCAACTAGTTTTCACCAGCAGCTTCGCCCGTGTAGTTTCTTAAAACTAAATACAAACATGTAAACGTCCAAATCTGGATTCAGAAGGTTCAGGACCGGTCTGAGTGGCGTAGATTAGAGGAGGCCTATGTCCAGCAGTGGACCTCAAAAGGCTGATGAATGGATGGATGGAAGTGTCTATTTGGGAGATATGAAAATAGGTCGTTAAGTATATTTTATACTGCTAGATGATTAAGGTTCCCAAGGGATCGGGATTTACGCGAAATTCTCCCACGCGAACACATCGTGAGTACCTACAGTCGGCCGCAGAATTAGCTTAACATTATAGTACTTTGTAATAGTAACTGTTTCGACGGTTTCCTAGCAACATCTATGACAAATTCAAGAAATGTAATGTGACAAGGTACTAAAATGTTAAGCTACTTCTGCGGCCGACTGTACAGCTAGAACGTAAACTTAATGACTTGAATCATCCTTTTAATACTAGCATACAACCCGAGTGATTGTTTGTGGCTAATTATTCTTGGACAATAAAGAACCCTTAGTAAAGTAAAAACAACTTAGTGAAACCCTATTCACTTTTGACTTATAGGTAATAAGACTTGACTAGTCGATTAGAATTGAATGGGAAAAAAGCTCGACAGCAAGCTCTAATATACGACGTCTTTGATAATGTAACTTCATTTTAATGCAATTTGCGCAATTTATCATCAATTTCACGGGAATGATACAGCCATGTTCGAACAAAGACGTATTCACGTTGACGACACTAATTTATTTTATCTGCGGAACTATTCAAAGGAAATTGTCGCCGATTACAGCTAGGCGTAGGATACATTATTCTTGATTGCTACTAGGACCTATTCCTTTATCGAATTAGGTTTATTTATAGAAACGTTGCCTACTTCATTGCTCTAAATATTTATTTACTTTCCGTGACTTTTTTTTGTAAAAACTATTTTAATGTTGAATAATATCAAATCAAATCCTACCCCATCCTAGTTTTCTACCCCGCAAGTGTAAACTGTGGAACGTACTTCCTGCATCGGTGTTCTCTCCAAACTATGACATGGGGTCCTTCAAGAAGCGGGTCTATTGTTTTCTTCGAGGCCGGTAACGCACTGGTGACGACCCCGGTGTTGCTAATGTCCATGGGCGGCGGTGAACACTTAGTGCTTGTTCACACTGAACTCGCGGGCGCGGGCGCGGTCGCGGTAAACGCTACATACACCGCGCGCGCGTTTTAGTGTGAACACTTTCATAGTAGGTCATATGTTGGATATTTCGCGAACACGCCCGCGCCCGCGCCCGCGAGTTCAGTGTGAACAAGCACTTGAAATTGTAGTGTTACAATCAAATTAAAATAATGTGCGCTTATTCTACCGCTTGGTGGTATACAAATTCGTCTTATGCCTTGTGTTAGTAATCTACAATAATACATACTTAACACGTAATACATAATAGTGGTAGTAATTTGTACCTATATCTACTTTACAACTATCGTTCGGCAAATGCATTAATAAAAATTACACTAACGCCCCAACTCAGAGTCACTAACGGTCGCTCCCTAGTAAAGAATCACCATACAAATTCTGTACTAAGGAGCGATTTAAGTAACCTTTATATAGTAACTCTGCGTTGGGGTGTTAGTAATTTTTACTATGAAAACGATAGCTTTTTACAGGATTTTTATAACTTCGTGTCTTTGCATACTTTATATACAAACTAATAATTGTCACACATGGTCTCAAAATAGATATAATTCTGCATCTGAGATGCAAATAACGTACCAGGTATTTAGGCCGCAGACCGACACAATAAAACAGGGCATAAAACCGTTTATTTGTACCACGTTAATTATAAACAAGATGTGCTTTTAATGTAGTAATAACGTCACATGTCATGTTTAGTGTTATAATTTGGTTCGTTTAATTATTAATTATAGCTTTCGTAGCTGGATGGTAGTTTGTTTGTAATTATACGGTAATAATATTATATTGTGCACTGATTGTGTAGCATTTCCATCTATAGTTGACACTCATGATTTATTGAGATAAATGTATCTTTATATCTAAGCTTCTTTCCCCTACCGTAAAATTTTTAAACTTCAATCTTTGCCTGTAACGCGTTGGCCTTCTAGTGTTACAAATTAATGTAACGTACGAGTATTACACATGAATACAACATTGATCTACCATCACATATCCTACCTTACTACCGATTTCTGTGTAACTCACCCGCCTTAATTTATCAACTTATAATAATATGATGAACACAGGTGTATCACGCAATTATAGCTTAAACTACCTATATCTAATTCTTTATAGGGTCATGTTGTAACATTACCAGCGAAATTGTATTATACCAGTGTAATTACAGTGTAATTATTGTGTAACAGTGTAATATTAAAAATAGTAATTAATATGATTATGTAACATTCCGGAAGAGTGTAGTTACCCACAACACAGGGTATCCTAGTGTGGGAACTACGTGTCCTGTAAAAATATTTTTGTACTTTTATGCAACAAATAAATTATTATTATTATTATTATTATTATTATTATTATTATAGTCCATTTACATTTGCCGGCTTATATGTATAAAAAACCACATAATAATAATAAATTATGACACTAAACTCGTACTATCAACTCAGCAATTTCATTAAGCGGAAATTTCGTTCCTTACAATTCCTTATAAATAGGTTACATGAGACAAGGTAGTTACAGTCAGTCACTGGATCTGTGGGTGGAATCCTGACAAAATCGAGATCTGAATCGAATAAATTTTTCATCCGAATTCATTCCAATTTGTATCTATTCGGTTTCGTTCGAAATTCGAAGCAGACGCCCGATTATGGTCCGTACCTATAAATAAAGAAATAAGTACTCATATCTAAAAGTAAATTTAATCTTTTCTCAATACGTATAATATTATTATAAAAAAACACGATTCCTCGGAAAAACGGATTTCTATGAAATTTTTTGAATACTTACATTTAATGGACAATCCAAACCAGATGGGAGGATAGTTTTTGATAAATTAAGCGGCTTTATTGTAGAGTTAACAGAAATTTAAAGTCTCAAGTAATGTATCTAAAACTCGAGACCAGACAAACTATTAGAAACATTATAATACTATAGTACATACATCAGCAGTTTGTAAATAGTATTCCTTAAATCCAGAAAAACTAAGGTAGAGAAATCAAATCAATGTACATAATATGTTATTCATATTATGAATTTTGGATAAATGGTAAGTGGTGCATATTTCCTTATCAAAAAAGAAAAAAAGGAATACCAAATTTAAAACAGAAAATCCGAAAATCGCGATTCTAAATAATTGTTTTCTAGAGTAAGTCAAGCGTTAAATCACTTTTGCTATTGATTTTTTGCCCGCTTAATATCAAGTGAACCTTCTGTTAATACATATTTGGTGGTTTCTACTTCAGATATAACACGTCTCCTACTTTTCGTATCCAATAACCCAGCTGCAGATTCACACGGGTTGGTTTTATTATGTCAGATAAGCCTAGAAGTCTGAGATAAATATGATTTTTTTAATGGGATTCAAAGATAAATATTTTATAATCCAGTTTTGGTGGTCTGTGATCCTTAATTAAGTATATTGCGTATCCATAATACCCACAAGGAGAGTATTCTTATGCCGAAATGTGCAAGCGTTAATTTTTTTTCTTTTTTAGTTACAATAATAATTAAAACACCTACTTACTTACTTATCACCTTTTGTAAACGAACAGTGACGACGTATCTCAAAAGAAGACACTGAAATCTTATTAGGTTTCTTAAAATGAACGAATAATAAAATTTCATTTAATATGCTATTTTTAAGCACTTTTCCGCTTCTCGTACAATAAGGAATTTATCAATCTAAGTAAAAATCTGATTTACCCACATTTTTTCTTATCTCTTTCGTTATCTTTCTTGTTCAAATATCGACCAGTGTGGGTTGTTTAATTTTAGCTCAATATGAACTACTCCAGCACACAAGTATTGCGTGGTAAACTGCTATTTGACCTATTTGCTAGATAATATATTGGATAACTTAATATTTACTTAACTTAAGTACTGTGTGTAATAAAATAATACATATCTTTTGTCTCACCGCTGGATTGCTTTATTAAACCATTACTGACCTAGTACAGGACTCAATTCTCTTGGATCCTCATACCTGACGAAGCCTAGAACATACCTACTTCATCATGTTGCTCCAGTGATGATTGGTGGAGGGGTGACCTGCATATGAATAAAGGACGGATATAAATATGAAATAACAGTAAGACTGGCCTTATTATTTTCTAAGTACAATTTTTTACACCTTTACCTGTACCTTTTCTATCTATAACTTTTTCATTTAGGTTACGCAAAGTTCATAGATAGGTCAAATAATATATCACCGTATTCAATAACATGAAATGGTATTAGGTAGTAGGCTCCATATTATTATTACTTCATACTACCCATGTCAAAAACAACAATAACAAATAGCCTATCATCGCGATTGAATACACGAAAATATTCCCATTAACAACGATTTATATAAGTATATCGAGCATTCTGTCAACTATAATAATAAATTATAATATTGGCTTACGTCACCAATGGTGTTGTTATTATTCTAAGATAAATACAATGACAATGCTCGGCCGTTTATCGTTCTTTCTATTTAGATCAATACCATCTTAATCTCTTTATCACATTTCTTCCATAGCTGGACTTGGGTTTTCTATCACAAATGGAGATACGATAAATCGATAGGTAGTATAGATATATTTTTTGTGCATTCAGATTCGTTATAATCAGATTGTCTTAGGTATTCAAATGCTCAAATAGGCAGGCCATTTTTGGAAGAAAGGGTAACAGAACTTTCCGAAGTATTTTTTATGGAGCAGAAGAAGAAACCTCGAAGAAGATCCAGAAAACAGTAGAAAGATTGTGCAAAAGAAGATTGAACATCTTCACTTCTGGAGACACAATTCACATCCTAGAGATGAGAAGTCGGAAGTAAAGAGAAATGGAAATAGCTCGTTGAGGAAAGCGAGGCCCACAAAATTTCGTGTCGGTAAAGCGATTGGCCATTTGCTGCTAAAATTTTCAGGACTTCCTTGATTCAAAGGAATATTAAACCTTTGATAATTTTGAAGACCTTCAATCAATAGAATCTCTGATACTGTTTTTCCTCTACCTTCTGCTTTAACCCGTGCTGCAGCATCATACTACGAGAAGAAGAGAGACCCGTGCTCTCTTACTCGCACATAAGTGAATCCATTTAATTCCAATCAAGGGAATAAAGGTGTTTGCCCTGTTATCCGCTTAGCAATTAACTCTAACGTTCCCCCTAACTACTTGTGGTCTAGCATCCAATTTCCGCTTCTTAATCCTGCACTAAAACTACGCGCTAAGCTCACAATCCTGCGAGATCACCGACTGTTTCGTATTATTGGGTATTTGTATTCGGGGATTCGTTGAACTTTATGTACGAGTAGTTTGTCCTCAACAGCGTGTGAGCTATAGACGATCGCGATGTTTAATAGTCTTTATGTAGTGTAGTTGTTAGAAGAGGCATTGTGCTGGCCTAAAGTTTTAAGAAATGTAAGTTATTTATTAATAAATTTGTGAACAATTGTATTAAAAAATCGTAAATTTAGGTTTTACAAAGTATTCGTCACAACAGGTAATAAAAAGTTTAATGACTATTGTTTACATAAATCGATTCTCCCTGCTCAATTGGGTTTGCAGACATTAGGTATATTTAATAAAAGCGGCCAAGTGCGAGTCGGACTCGCCCATGAAGGGTTCCGTAGCATCAAGTAACATAATATAAAAGTTCTTGAAGTTCGTTGTAACTTTGATCGAGGTAAATTGCGGTTTACGATTTATGACGTATTAAAAAAAAACTACTTACTAGATCTCGTTCAAACCAATTTTCGTTGGAAGTTTGCATGGTAATGTACATCATATATTTTTTTTAGTTTTATCATTCTCTTATTTTAGAAGTTACGGGGGGGGGGGGACACACATTTTTCCACTTTGGAAGTGTCTCTCGCGCAAACTATTCAGTTTAGAAAAAAATGACATTAGAAACCTCAATATCATTTTTGAAGACCTATTCATAGATACCCCACATGTATGGGTTTGATGAAAAAAAAATTTTTGAGTTTCAGTTCTAAGTATGGGGAACCCCCAAAATTTATTCTTTTTTTTCTATTTTTGTGTGAAAATCTTAATGCGGTTCACAGAATACATCTACTTACCAAGTTTCAACAGTGTAGTTCTTATAGTTTCGGAGAAAAGTGGCTGTGACATACGGACGGACGGACGGACGGACGGACGGACGGACGGACGGACGGACGGACGGACGGACGGACGGACGGACGGACGGACGGACGGACGGACGGACGGACGGACGGACGGACGGACGGACGGACGGACGGACGGACGGACGGACGGACGGACGGACGGACGGACGGACGGACGGACGGACGGACGGACGGACGGACGGACGGACGGACGGACGGACGGACGGACGGACGGACGGACGGACGGACGGACGGACGGACGGACGGACGGACGGACGGACGGACGGACGGACGGACGGACGGACGGACGGACGGACGGACGGACGGACAGACAGACAGACAGACAGACAGACAGACAGACAGACAGACAGACAGACAGACAGACAGACAGACAGACAGACAGACAGACAGACAGACAGACAGACAGACAGACAGACAGACAGACAGACAGACAGACAGACAGACAGACAGACAGACAGACAGACAGACAGACAGACAGACAGACAGACAGACAGACAGACAGACAGACAGACAGACAGACAGACAGACAGACAGACAGACAGACATGACGAATCTATAAGGGTTCCGTTTTTTGCCATTTGGCTACGGAACCCTAAAAAACATTACAGTGGCAAATTATTGTAGTAATGGATTATGGAGCTATTTTATTTACATTGCTTGTGTTTCAATTTCAAATAAGAACTATTAATTATTTCATAGACAAACCTTTTTTTAGGGTTCCGTAGCCAAATGGCAAAAAACGGTACCCTTATAGATTCGTCATGTCTGTCTGTCTGTCTGTCTGTCTGTCTGTCTGTCTGTCTGTCCGTCCGTCCGTATGTCACAGCCACTTTTCTCCGAAACTATAAGAACTACACTGTTGAAACTTGGTAAGTAGATGTATTCTGTGAACCGCATTAAGTTTTCACACAAAAATAGAAAAAAAAACAATAAATTTTGGGGGTTCCCCATACTTAGAACTGAAACTCAAAAAATTTTTTTCATCAAACC